>OZ022327.1:20442508-21769177 GCA_963989225.1 Dromius quadrimaculatus
TAAAATTTCAATATTATTATACTTGGTAGCAAATTGTTCTGCAATTCCTGAAGACATTTTCAAAACTTTACTTACACAATGGGCTAAGCTGTTAGAAGGAGGTGCGTCAAATAAATTACCGTTCATTCCTCTAATATTATCATAAACTATGGGCTTGTGTTTATATTCTAAATAATTTTGATATTCGTGTAAAATTTTATTTTCTTGAAATTTTGAATCTTCAGTTTCGGAATTACCAGGGATTCTGCTTAATGCGTCTGCGTTAGTATTCAATTTTCCTTTTTTATACACAATTTCGTGATCAAATTCTTCAAGTTTCAGCCTCCATCTGATTAATTTCTGACTGCATTGTTTTCGGGAAAATAACCATTGTAGCGGTCTATGATCTGTTATGATGGTGAATTTTCGACCGAATATATGGGCGAAAATATTGTGTTGACCATACTATAGCTGATAGTTCCTTTCCGATGGTTGAATAGTTTGATTCGGAATCGTTTAATGTCCTACTTGCATATGCAATAGGTTTGTCACTACCTAGTGGTCCTTGTGAAAGTACAGCTCCTATAGCTACGTTACTCGCGTCGGTCGTGAGATTGAATGGTTTTGTACAGCCAGGGTATTGTAGGAGTGGCTCGTTGGTCAATAAATTTTTACAAATTTGGGAACATTCGACGTATTCTGGATTGTTGATATTTATTTCTGCGTTTTTCTTTAGACATTTAGTGAATGGTTTCGTGATCTTCGCGAAGTCTTTAATAAATTTCCTGTAGTAACCTAGTAGTCCTAAAAAGCCTTTTATTTGTTTTGTGGTTCGGGGTATAGGATAATTTTGGATAGCAGAAATTTTGTCGGGATTAGGTTTAACACCTTCTGGAGTAACGATATGTCCAAGATAGGCAACTTCTTCCTCTAAAAATTCTGATTTGTCTAATTGAATTTTGAAATTTGATTTACGTAATCCATCAAAAACTAATTTTTAATTTTGCATATGCTCTTCTAGGCTAGTACTGAATATTATAATATCATCAAGATATACTAAACATTTCTCGTTCGTTAATCCTCTCAATATATTATCCATTACTCTTTGGAATGTGGCAGGTGAATTGCGCAATCCAAAAGGCATTCTAAGAAATTCGTAGTGACCACCTTCGATGGTAAACGTGGTTTTTAATATGTCATCTGGATTCATTTCAATTTGGTGGATTCCCGACGCTAATGCCTTGATCACACTTAACGAGTACAGCGGCGAGACAGTGCTCTCGGCCGAGTACTCGGTAGGTGTAAACACATTACCGAGTACTCGGCCGAGCGCTCGGCCTAGCGAAAAGGCGAGACAGTAGCTCGGCCCTGTTTCTATTTACTAGGCCGAGTGCTTACTCTCGCATTGACTCGCCAGCCTACTCGGCAGGTCTGAACATGCACTCGGTGCTTTGAGTCGCGGATTCTCCACTCGTTTGTCGCTCAGTCAATTTAATATTGTATTGTTCTCAAGCTGATTTCTGCAAAGAATATAGCTATAATAAAAAATAGCATTGCTAATAAGTGGAACGTTGAGACGACCATTCTAACTGCAATTGTGGAGAGTGTTTGTAGCACCAAGGCCAGATCTCCTAAAATCCATGGTCTCATCCATATATGTTTCTCTTCTTCCAACAACTTCCTCAATTCTTCCAATATAACCGATATGAGTAGTTTAATACATGATTTAACTATTATTCATCGATTCATCTTTGCGCAGCTTAGTGAACTCATACTCAAAAGAGTGCACGAAACTGACTGACTGACTCGCTGCATCTTGTTTACATGTAACGAGTACACAAATACGTGTGAACACTCACTCGCCCCAATTACTGTCTCGGCCTAGTGACAATTTGCTGTCTCGCCACTGTACTCGTTACGTGTAATCAAGGCATTAGTCTAGCGTGGTAAAGTATTGACAACGACCGAGTTTGTCCAATAGGTCAGTTATATTCGGCAATGGATATTTATCGCCTACGGTCTTCTCGTTAAGTTTTCTGTAATCTATGACAATGCGCCATTTGCGTTTTCCTGAGGCGTCTAATTTTTTGGGGACAATCCAAATTGGGGATGACCAAGGAGAGTTAGATGGACGGATTATATCTTGACTCAACATTTTCTGGATCTGTGAATTAATTTCTTGTTTGTGTATTTCCGGATATCTATAAGATTTCGTATATATCGGAATTTCGTCTTCCGTTTTTATACTATGTTTTATTTCATTAGTAAACGTTAATTTATTTGTTTCCAAGTGAAATATATCTGAATATTGTTTAATTAATTTTGATATAACATTCTTTTCATATTCGTTCATGTGGTCAGTTCTGATCTTAGAAATGTCAAATTTAATTTTTTCAGCTTTAAAATAATTATAATTTGGGCTGCAATAATAATTTAATCCATCTAAACTTGTTACATTCAAAGGTTTCAATAATTTCAAGGATAATATTGTATCCGTCGGGTTCATTACTGAACACAAAGCATCATAATTTTTGACTGAAGTTACACATTCTGGAATTATCAAATTTTGTAATTTCAATTGTGGTATTGAAACATTACCTTCTTTCACATTTACTCTTACATTAATTATTTTCTCAGATTGTGGTTCTATTTTTGTAGATGTTACACAATTGCAGTTATTATTATTCTGTAAATATTGTATTTTTATTGCACAATTTGGGGTTCCTATCTTATTTCGGTTTATGTCTATTACAGCTTTTAATCTTTTTAAATTATCCATTCCTAATAATGAATCAAATTTATCATGGAAATCAAAAATGTGATACTTTAGCATAGGATTTTTAACTTCTTCAATATTAAAAATTTTTGAAACTGGCACAAGCGTGCTGAATTGTTCAATTGAGGTTCCATGTGCAGTAGAAATTTGAAACGGATCTTTGAAAATTTCATTTTTGAAATTCTTCTCAGCAATTTTAGGTTTAATGAAAGATCTCGTACTTCCTGTATCTATCAAAACTTTCATTTCATTTTCGGGGAATACAATATAGGGTAAATTGTTTAGTGAGTTGGTCAAATTCATTAATTCGAGTCTGGGTATAGTTCGATTTCCGAGGCTTCTTCTACTAAAAAATCATTGCTGGGAAATTTGTGCTCAAAACTTTCATTGCAAAACTCGACATTTTCTTGCACGTTAGGATTTTCAATTTGATTTGTGTCTTTTGAATCGATATTATATAATTCTTCTACAATTACATTTGGTCTGTTCTGACTTTGATACTTGTGAAATGGTCTGGAGGAACCAGCTCTTTGTTGAAGAGTTGAATTTCGAGTGGAGATGCTCATTGGTGTAGGTTTTTGATAATTTGGATTAGACATTGGACTTCAATGTTCTTGAGTAGGCTGTTTTGGCTTCATTTGATTCGTCTGATTAGTTATATTTATCAACCATTGGTCTATTTGGGGTATTATTTGTATTACGATTAAAATTGAAATTAAGAGGTGATTGTGGTTTCGGATTGAATTTTTGAGCTATTGGTTTTTGAATAAATTTTCTGTTTGTATTACTGTCGAACTGAAAATCGTTCGTTAAAATATTCAAAGCTGAATTCAAATCTTCAGGATTCTTGGCTCGCATAAGCTGCCCGATAGGTTCTTTCAACCCTCTTAATAAAATGCGTAGTGCATAACCACGAAAATATGAAATTAAAACAGCTGCTTCATGATTTTGTAAGTGAGTTGACAAATACGATGTCTGTAAATTCAGCAAATGTTGTAATTTTTGGTAAAATTCAAATACATTATCATTCTGTCCTTGCTTAAATTCAGACATTTCGATATTTTAAGTGAATAAATCCCGTTTGTCTGCGTATGTATTTACTAAAGCCGATTTTAATGATGCCCAATTGCTTATTGTGCTACTAGAAATATTAACGGCAGCTTCACCTTTTATTTTTGAAAGTATCGTTGACATCAGATATTCGTTCTGAAAATCGTTTACATCCACAGTGTTATAAAATTTGTTAACTAGTTTCTCGCAAATCTCTAGAAATCTAGGAAGTAATTCTCTCTCGCCATGAAATTCGGGGATCATGTCAAGATATTCTTTTCTAAGGGCTGGGGATTGTGAAACAGATACTTGAGCTTGTGCTGTCGCCATTTTTGGAATATTGTTTGAAATCGGTTTCTTAAGAATATTAATTTTTGGAATTTGGTTTTTGGGGACTTGTTCAATATCTTCTAAATCGAATGAGTCTGAATCTGATTCTGAACTCTCAGAGTTATATGATTGACCTCTAAAAGA
The DNA here is from genome assembly GCA_963989225.1 of Dromius quadrimaculatus. NCBI lineage: Eukaryota > Metazoa > Arthropoda > Insecta > Coleoptera > Carabidae > Dromius > Dromius quadrimaculatus. Next base: position 20,446,788 of record OZ022327.1, read on the forward strand.
CATTAATTTGTACTCACAGTAATACCAGTAGCACCTTCATGTGCATTGAATGGCTCTGGGACATCGACGTGGGCTCGGACCTTGGTGCTGCGGCTTCTGACGATGTGTTGTCCTGAATTTGAAGATGTTTTACCGGATTCGATGTTCGTTCGAATGGGGTAGACTTGGGTTTGCTTCTTGGACGATTTGTGTTGCTGGAGATATCTTCCGATACACGTAATTTGCTCGTGACGGAAGTTATTATGTTCGTGATAGCCAATTAAGTTACTAGAGTAAGCCAAGTTATAGACTTCAACTTGTTTTTGGCTATCCTACCGACTGCGCCAGATATGTTTCTTTATTTAGCAATTAAGTTTTAAAAACTTTATTTGAAGTACAATTTATTTATTATATGAATGCAGATACAAGACTAACTATTATTTCTATTCTTAGTCATAAAGTAAACTTATTCTACTGCAAAGTGGGGGAAACAAAAGTAAAGTGTCAGCATATTTATATGTGTGGCCGTGAACTGAGGGCAATGTAACTTTATATATATATATATATATATATATATATATATATATATTCAAGGGATTCGTCATGCTTGGATTTGCTAGTATGAATTGATAACGCACAACAGTTGACTTTTCTAGGATTACTACAATCACTCCTATAGGCTATAATTCTTGACTTCAAAAGCCCACATGTCTGTCCAATATAAATTGAAGTGCAGTCCTTACAACAAATTTTATGAATAACATTACTTTGATTATCAATAGATGCGGAATCTTTAAGTTTAGTGTATAGACTTCTGATAGTGAGGTAATTCTTAAATGTTATAATGGAATAATCATTCTTTAGAATTTTTCTAATTTTGTCACATAAAAAAGGGATATATAGTAAAGATTTATGAATGACAGCATCAGAGAAAGATTGATTGCTCAAATTAGAAGGAAGAGAAATTGATAAATTGCAATCATTAATATTAGAATTGATATTGTTCAAAAAATCATTACTTTTATTTCTAAAAATGTATTTATTGACAAAATGTAAAGGATAATCATTATCTAAGAGAATATATTTCAATTTTTGCAGATTTCATGGAGATACTTATCATCAGAAATATATGAAACTCTGTTTTTCATATTAACTAAAGTATTTATTTTCGGTTTTAAATTATGTTGAGACAAAGAATGTATGTATCTCTTAGAAGATATAGGTTTCTGATACCAACTTAATTCTATTTTGTTATGAATATTCCTGAATAAAAGTACGTCCACGAAGGCAATTTTTTTTTCAGATTCTTTTTCAATAGTGAATTTTATAGAAGTATTGTAGGAGTTAAATGTCGAAAGTAATTCAGGGATATTATCTTCCTTCACATATAGAATTATGTCATCTACAAACTTTTTGATGAATGGAATATTAAAAGAGAGTTCAGAGATACAAGAATCAAGAAGATCATCCATAACAAACTGTGACAGGATAGTACTTATAATACTACCCATAGGACAGCCATTAGTTTGCTTATAGAATTTATTCCTGAATTGACAATAATTTGAACCAAAAATAAAGGACAGTATTTCAGAGAATTGATCCAAAGTCAGTCTACAATGTAATGGAAAGATATTTCAATTCTTAAGGATGACAGAAGAAGCTAAATCTTCAGAAATGTTACTAAATAAAGAGACCACATCCAAGCTAATCAAAATATGGTCATCAGGGAGTTCAAAACCTCTAATAAATTCGGAAAAATGGGATGAATTTTTAACATGATAAGGATTATCACCATTATAAGATTTAGAAAGTATATTAGTTACAAAAGAACATAGTTTTGTATTAGGAGAATTAATAGAAGATATGACTGGACGTAAAGATAAAGAAGGCTTATGAATTTTGGGACCACCATAAAATTTTGGGGACACTGCATTATGAAAAAATAATTCTTTAGCTTCTTTATCAGTAACAAGTTTTTTTGCTTTAAGATTTGTAACTTATTTATTAGATTTATGTTGTAAAGAAAATGTCGGATCACGTGGTAGTGTTGTGCGTTATCAATTCATACTAGCAAATCCAAGCATCATCCAGATTTTGATAATGTTGAAATTCTTGACAGGAGTGATAATTATGTCAAACGTCTGTTCCTTGAAATGTATCATGTAAATGTCCATAGCAACACTTTTAATAAAAAAACAGATACCCAAAATTTGAGTTCATATTATTCGAATATAATCAAGTGTTCATATTCATGACACTCCATGTTTATTTATTTTCTCAATTTCAAAGAATTCATTCATTTGTTGATTATTCATTTATTTATCTATCAACTTCTATACATGTTTTGTGAAGAATATATTTTTATATTTTTATCATCGTCAGTTATTTTATTCCTGCATCCTTTTTTATTTATTGTTTTTCCAAGAGTTTTGGATGCTTTTTTGTGGTCTTTCATGATTGGTTTACTCTTGTCCAGTTGTTGTTAGTTCTCTGAATGTTTGTGATAATTAATTCTCTATTTTTCTGTAAGTTGAAGTTTATCCGTTTTTACATGTTCATTTGATTCAACTGTCTTATTGTTTACATTACTTTAGTCCCCTGAAGAAGCCAAAAATTATTGGCGAGAGCTTGAGCCATTGAAATAAATGAGAATTTTTGAATAATTAAAGACTACCTACCCAATAAACTTCATAACATATATATATATATATATATATATATATATATATATATATATATATATATATATATATATATATATATATATATATATATATATATATATATATATATACATATATATATATATATTGGTAGCATATAATAATATTATGATTGAACACCAAATTCCATCGTTCATAGGCTGATCGTTTTGGATCAATTTAAAAAAATCTGTCAAGTGTGCTCAAGGCCCACGGTTGCTTTAAAGACAGTGGATCATCGTTCTTATGCCACAAAATTCCTAAATACTGATGTCAAAGTTTCTAAGGCTAACAGTGCTAAATTTATGCGCAAAATTGAAAAAAACTCGCTACTTAAGTGCACTTCCGAATGAAAGCATCATCATTCAGATGCTGCAGCAGACTGAAATATCAAATTCCAATACTCTGCGACCCATTGTTTCAAATTGATGCAAGAAATTCGAACAGATTGTCAAGTAAAAGACACTTCTGGCTCAGTCGATCTCAATAAGAATAGGTAATAAGCATCTTAACGGTACTATCGTCTTAAAGACTGAATTCCAAAATTCTACATGTGATAGTTTTGGATTTATGCGGAGAATTCGTGAATGTTCAGAGTAAATAGGTGCTCGTTCGGTACAGACGATTGCGATAATGATGCAAGATGCACAACTAGATGTTACAGAAGTGCCTAATGCCGAATTTCAATATTCTGCGACTGATTGATTTGAATTCCAAAATTCGAGGAATCTGATATAAAAAGTGCACTTCTGGCTAATCTGACTGATACAAAAGTAAAAGATAACCATCAAGATGCTACAGAAATTTCAAATACTGAATTTCAGTATGCTACTGTTAATCATTCTGGATTTATACGGAAAATTATAATCTTTTTCCAAGTAAACTGCACTGTCGGTACTAAAGAGTACAATTATATTGCGAGAAGCACAGTTCATCCTAGACCAGCCTTGAATACAAAATTTCGTCATCAAACGTTCGATATGCTTTGATATTTGTGATTTGTAAACGCACAACTATATATAAATACATACGTATCAACATCAAACTTAGAATAGTTAAAACTGAACTCAGAGATGCTCTAATCGAATATTCTCATTGAATAATGTTGAATAATGAATGATTGATAGGTTATTGGAATATACTTGAACTATCGATGTAACAAATTCATTCAATACTCCTAAACGGTCTGATAGGGTATATCATTTAAACAACTGAATCATTCAAAAGATAAACTCATAATAATGATTCAACTTGACAGCATCTTCAAAATAAGGAGAACAGAACACAACTGTCAATATCCAACATACCGCCGCTCTTGAATGCACCTACGATTCAATCTCTATGAAGAGATAAACACTTCAAAGAAGCTGCAAACATCAATACAACCGCCTGATATTATTCTTTTTTTTCAAACAAAATATGAAAATAACCAAATGTTCACATTCAAGATACAACTTATATCTCTTTTTTACATTTTTAATATACATATCTGGATATAAATAGCATCAAAGTATCAACACCTAGTAATTTTAGACAGTACACCACTACACTTTGATTGGTAGAACACACACTTTGCTCATACCTCGTTTGAACAATCCCTTGGAAATTCTCACCAACATTACGCGTGTCAGGCCGTCATTTCCTGGAAGCAGAACCTCGATGCGTCCTAGAGCCCACTGCAAAGGGAGAAGTTTGTCTTTAACCTGAATCATCATGGTACTCATCTTGAGCATGACTTCTGCTTCTTGTCGCCACGTAGTAGCTATGTTAAATATTCACGCGTCCAGCGTCGCCAAAAGTCTCGACGCAATTTTTTGATCAGTTGCAAGCGCGATAATCTATTTACCGACACTTCTTGTAGATTTAGCTCTACTGGAGCCATCAGAGATTCTCCAGTCAGAAAATGTCCAGGAGTTAGGGCATGAAGCTCGTGAGGGGTCATTGGATAGAAGGGCTAATGACCGGGAATTCGAGCACGCTTCAATACGCGACAACACCGTGTACAATGCCTCAAAAGTTAGTAACGCATTCTCCGTTACTCTTTCTGAATGGAATTTCAATGATTCTATATTTTCGTGCCAAACTATTCTTTGATAATTGGTATAATTATTGGCGACTTAAGCTTGTTTGTACATTTCACTGATATCAGCAGTATACACGAAAGTATGAGTTCGAAAACGTATTTAAATTGAGAATAAATCTTGCTGAATAATTGGGCCGACTGGCAGATGGTCATTAAGACTCAGTCAAATACTACGCGAAGTTTCGTTGACGCGATAGATTTCTTCACTACAGCATGGTGAGGCAAATAGTACGATTGAGTATCGATTTCATCAATATCTGATTCAGTTTTCAATTCCATGTGCATTAAATTCAAATATTTCCGCATAAATTCTATATATTTCTGTTCAACTATGGGCTTTTGATGTAGTCTACTTTCGTTTCGTGGCAGTGTTCTTGAGATATCCTACACAATAAATCAACTGTTGCAATATCTTTTCGAATTGGCCATGAACAACGGTTTTCCAAATTTTAAAGTCTCCAGAATTTTTTGACGTGGGTATCTATACCACTGTTAGCAGAAAAATTTCAAGATATCAGATTATCGGAACTATAACTATTGAGTTTAGCGCCAGCAATTCATCCTGAATAGGTCTCTTGAAAATATGGTTGTAAAGGTTCTAACTGTGATTCCTGCGTGCAAAATAGCTCTCAAAATTTTTCAGCGTCGATCAGCAAATCGCGATATCGAATCCAGGATCAGCTAACATAATCCTCTTTTGGTATTTCTAGAACATTCATTGAAATAGTCTTCTGATGTAAATTATTAGTTATTTTTCGTATCACAAAATACTGTAGATAAGTTTTATAATTATTATAATTAGATTTCAATTTAATGTATGCTGATGAGGATACCTAACTATTAATTTGATTTGAGTCTCAATTTATCACAAAAGGATTTGGAAATGAAGTTAGATTGAGAGCCTGAGTCTTATAAGGTTCTACTATCATGACAGTTACCTTCATTGTCTTTAATTTTCACTATTGGTGTCGAAAGCAATATTTGTGCTTGACCATTTGAACAATGGGCTGCAGTATTATTCTGTGATATTTTTTAAATCGTATTATCAACGTTAGTACTAGGTGTTTCTCTCTGATTTCTATGGATATGAAGTAAACTATGCTGTTTTAGTTCACATTTGCGACATCCAAAAGTCTATTTACAGTTTGCGGACGTATAAGAATTTCGTAGAACAGTTTTCACCTAAATTTAGTTTTGTTACATGTTTCATTCTTCCCAAAACGTTCATTTTTCAAATTCAGAGTAAATGAAGTGAATATCTCACACATGAGACATAACGGTTTTTTTGCAGACACGTAACTACTTATTGTATGGCATTTACCTCTGTGTTTTTGAGAATTATGATTATTCGGATGAAAACTCTCCTGATTGCTATTCGAATGTACTGATTCTAAAAATTGATAAAGGGCCTCTAAGAGTTCTAGAAGCTCTGATAACTTTGGTAATTTTAATTTCAATTCGACCGCCACACTTTATGAGTATCATATTCTGATTTTCCAATTATTATTGGAACAAGCAATGCATCTAATTCGTATACAGATTGTAGTAGTACATCCAATGCCTCTAAATTACTATTTATTGTGTCAATCAATTGTCGTAGAGCGAAATGATTAGCCTTCTGAATAGGTGCTTATTCTCAAATCTGTTCAACATGTTCACTAATCATCATTCTACAATTATTTTATCTTCTTTCCAATATTTCAAATACTTTAGGATAATTTGCGACAGATATTGATGACGCATCTATAGCTCTCAACGCATCATCTTCAAGGCATGATTTCAGATAGTGAAACTTTTGTATATCAGATAAGCTTGAGTTATTGTGAATCAATGAATTGAATATATTAGAGGAGGATAGCCATTCTGTAACTGAGCCGCTGACTTAAGGTAAATTTAATGTAGGTAACTTTTCTTGAATATTACTTCCATGATTTCTTGCAGTAGTTGAAGGCAGATTATGAATATTTTTATTGATTGCAGCTTTTTCTATAATTCTAGTCACTTCCGTTATAAAATCAGAATATTGTATTTCAAATGCATCGCGATAGTAAAAATTTTCATCATCACCATCTAATATTCCAATTTTTGTTTAAACTGAACCAAATTTCCGTAAAATTTCCTCAGTTTATTGTTAAAGTATATCGGCGCCTCTAGTGAAACTTTCTGAAAATTCACATAAATTAGTTGGTCTACGTTTTATAATGCTTCTTCTCAATTTTAATGATTCCAATACTGCCGTCATGATTTCAAATATAGATTATAGAAATATCAAACGTGCAAAATATAGGCAGCGAGAAAGGATTATTGTAAATAAGGAATTGAAGAATCTCTCACCTCAAAAACGACATTCCAAAAAGAACTCCAAGGCGAGGGCGATTGAGCTGCTCCAGCGGAAAACTCCAAGACAAGAGCGATTGAATTGGCTTGTTGGTACTTCCTCCCGGAAGTTGAAGGCAATTTTCCCCAATCGACGATAACGTCGTGAATATCACACGATAATTTAACCCAATAGAAATCGAGATCTGGCTCGAGGGACCAATGAATAATAGTAAATAACAAATGATTAATAGGTTATAGAAATTAATTCGAACTATCGATGCTACAATAGTATATTGTAAAACAAGTGTCACAAAGACCGTGGTTGTGATATGAGTGCAGTTTGCATTAACGAGCCGCTGGCGAGTTACGAAAACTGTACGAATATCACATTTGGTTATTATAACACGTGTTTTCCCTACTATTTTTCCTATTTCGCATGAATTTTATTTCAATTCAAAAATTATTGAAATATTTGGAAATAAGTGTTATTCAAAGTTGATTGCACTGACAGATTCAATAAACAGAATAAATGAAAAAAAATTTGCTCACTTCAGCATTTTGTTTCTCCTGCCTTTTCCCATCCATTTCCTGTGAATCTGGATATAATAATTGAAAAATCCTAATTCAAGGCTAGTATTGGTATTCAATTATTTTCTCAAATTTGATCGATTTTCACGCTCACTAGATTGTTTATTACATCAGAAAATGGATGTAGAATTATCATCAACACCCCCGGAATTAAGAAACATAGCTGCAAACGCAATTAATGTATCACTACCTGAGAAATCTACCCAGAAGTATAAGAATGAATATCAGAACCTCTGCGACTGGTGTCCTGAAAGAAATGTGGAAACCATTACGGAAAATATTCATCATTACTGGCGCAACAGCCCTTATAAGGGCCTAGGCTTTCCCAATCGGTGCTACCGAGCCGCGGTATAACACCGCCGTACTGCCAATCAGAATATCGTGCCTTTGCTACATATTTTAAGTGTATAGGTAGGCAACCTGTAGCACCCGAGTGTGATGGTGCAAATAGCTGCATTCTTTTTTATTTTAACGACAAATCACACATTTTCGGTGAGTGGATTCAAACCTGCGTCCTCTTGGTCGAGTGACGTCACAGCATGTATAGGTGAATAAACACGCTCGGCCATCCGCACGAAAAATATTATACTAGCATATTTCACCGTAATGAGCGAAACAAAAAAGGCATCTGCAATGTGGTTATGTCATTTCATGCTCCAAACTTGTCTTTCACTCTACAGAGATATTGACATTTCGAAATATTCCAAAGTGACTGCATTTTTAAAACGATGTTCTCAAGACTATCAGTCAAAAAAATCCGGAATACTAGGGTCTGGGAGCATTATTGAATCTATCTGAGATACGTTTTTGCAAAGAAGGTAGGTTCATTGTTATAATTTTAATGTGAAATTTCATCCTTATATCTGTATTATATCAGGTTATATCAATTATGGAATACTGTGTGGCCTGTAGAAGAGAAGAATCAACACGTATGAATGTGACCGATACTGAAATTAAATCTGACATAATAACAGTAGATATACCTTTAACCAAAAATAACACTTTATTGATGTTTGTCGTGATAGAAAATTCATGGATAACTCTTATTAAGAACTACGTCAAACTTTGGCCAGCTCATGTTACACACAATCGATTTTTTCTCACGTATCGCAGAGGCAGATGCACATCTCCAATTTGTATTATTGAAATCGGGGAGCTGAATTGGGTCGATGAAATATCTGTACTCAACAAAAGAATCATTTTGATCACATAGTAGCATGTATATAAAATTAGAGCAAGATGTCATAAATCATGTCCTCATGAGAACACACAAGTGTCCAGCAAGTCGAAGCAGACACATTTTCGATTTTCTCAAAGGCATGACATCATAACTTCTAACAAGAATTGCATTTTCATCCGAACGATATGTTTGTTGCGTCGTATGTTATATAGTATGACAGTTACACATATTAACATTTGATTTATTAATTCAATCGATCAAAATATTGACATTCTCTTGAACGAAATATGTATCAGCAACAGTAGATGTTGTAAACGTATGCATAAGCTGAGACAGGACCAGATAAAGGGGAAAGGATTTTATTTTTGAATACTGTAAATGATAACGGACTGAAATTTGAACCTTGAAGGTACTTAATTCCATATTATTGCCTTACTTAACAATAAGAAAACTCCTCATGACATCTAGAGGAGATTTTATAAGAATAAGGTGGGTAATATGAATAATTGATTCACTGTTATATTCCACACTCATGCGTGATTCAAACCCACATTGTTGTTTAACTTTTGAAAATATGTTCCAACTACTCTTTGAAAAGGCTTTTTATCAAATGTTATCATTATCATCGGCTATCACAATGATATATCACCTTGAATAGTTCAAGTATTCACAGTGACGTTAACAAAAAAGTCTAAATTAATAACATTGGGACAGAGCAGAGTCTCACAGCTTTGCTCTTACAATAAATCTTTAAGTGGAAAGATTTGTACAAAACTGGTATGGGAGACGCATACCTAGCTAAACTGCTGTCAATTAACATCGAAGCAGAGCACGAATAGACCAAAAGAAGTATAGTATTAGACTTTCTTATCATCCGCCCGTCAGAGACGATACAAAATTGAGAGTCAAGAGAAGGCGGCAGTTTGTGGAAGCTAATAAATGAAAGTTAATAGATCAGCTAACTCTTCCGCCATCATTTTAACTATAACAAGAATAGAAGTAAAAAAGAAGCAGTAAAAATGTAACTGGACGACGTTGAACTCCGTCGTTGTTTTCGATCTGTACTTTCATTACCAGGCTTCTAATACAAAATTTCCTAATAATCTTTAAGTTCCACCGTACTGCAGGAATTGTATTGTCAGGAAAATAGCACTACAAAAGCGCATCAACGCAGAGATAATGTGGATAGTTTGGTAAACTCTAAAGTGGACTATCATCGATTATAATATCACAAGTGCATTGAATATTACCCATAGATTTTTTGAGCTCCCGGATACTTCTGTTCCAATGAAAATGTGCACGAGACACAGACTAGCATTTTGAAATTCAGTGCTTGAACTTGTTGTAGCATCAAAATAGCTATCTACTATTTTTGTATCAATCGACCAAGCCGAAAGTGAAGTTTATGAGTATAACAGACATTCAGAATCAGTTTATTTGGAATGATAAGGTAGGCAAGGATAATCTGTTGTCAATTTCTCAATTTTGTTGACATTTTACATGTCAAAATAAATTTTCCTGAATTTTATTTCGTGAGCATGACAAAAGCGACAAAATTGGATCAGAACATGCTTTCTCATACAAATTTAATATTAATTTCCATTATGTTGGTCATACGGTCCAGCTTTAATTCCAGCATTATTGAAATCCAAATATACATACTTATCGAACCTCTTAAAGGCATGAAAAACAAAATAAGGCACTGAAACTACGACTATCTGACAGCCTAAGGGTACAAAGAAATATTGTGAAACCGACAGAACTCACATATCGAGATTTTGATGGATATAATCGTTTTGAGCATCCCTTAATCCAAATTGACTATTTTTGGCTTGATGTCGGTACGTATGTAAGTATGTATGTGTGTATGTGCGTAACTCGCGAATCTCAGAATTTATCAAACGTATAATGCTGAAATTTTGTATAAAAGACTGGTATAGGATCTAGGATATTGATGTGCACCTTGCATTATGGTTGCAATCGTCTGTACTGGAAGTGCACTTTACCTGATACTTTTTTTGAATTCTCCGCATAAATCCAGAATGATTAGCCGTAGGATACTGTGATCAGTATTTGGAATTGCTGTAGCATCCAAATGATCATCTCCTATTTTCGTCCCAACCGTCTAAGCCGGAAGTGCACTTCGTATTACAGACTTTTCGAATTTTTCTCATAAATTCAAAATAACCAGTCGCAGAATATTGAGATTCCGTATTAGGCACTTTCATAGCATCTAGTTGTACACTTTGCATTATGATTGTGATCGTCTGAGCTGGAAGTGCAGTTCATTTTTCAATTTTCATCATAAACCCAAAACGATTGATGTTGAATATTAGAATACAGTATTCAAGATGAAAGTACTGTCTAGATGCTCATATCCTATTTTCATTGAGATCGACTCGGTGGGAAGTGCACTATACTTGACGATCTTGAAATTCTGCTCATAAATTTAGAACTGTTAGCCGTAGAATCCTGGAAATCAGTATTTAGGAATGTTGTGACATAAGAATGATGACATACTGTTTCCATAGCAACCGACTAGCCGTGGAATGATGAGATGTTGTGTTTGATTAAATATATTCAATGATGTACAAGTAAGTCACGTGATGTCCACGTCAGATTTTTTCAAAAAAGTTTTCTGTGAATCAAGTGACAAGTCACGTAATTTTCATGGGAACCTCTGTCAAATTGTAAAATGGGAATTTCTTGCATTTTCTTTCACGAATAATAGAGATATAAGTTGCGTTCTGATATGGAAACTGGTTCAAAAGAGTTTGGTGATAAATCAGAAGATGAAATTGATGAAGATATTTAGAAAAATATGCAAAGAAAGCAAGAGATTACAAATAGGAGGCATCCACATCTTCAAGTGAAATACTCATTCTGATCACTAGTGTAATACTCGATGATATTCCACTGCGTCCAAATACCCACTGAGATACACCGTATCTATGGCAATATCACATTGTTAACCTTGTTATAAACACTACGAATTGAATAGTCAGAGTAATTCAAATTGTCATTCATTAATTTGTTCATTTCCATGACAACGTGGTGGAATACTGATGACTTAGTGACTAATCATACTCGGTGGGTAATATTCAAACAAATATTTCAAATGAACAAGGAAGAATTCATGTCTTTGTTGAATTATATCGTTACTTCCAAAGTTCGATTCAGTGGATGGTTTCGACAACTGACATTCTTCCTGATATTAGGAAGAAGGTAGTTCCAATAGTAGAGTTGCTTTTTTGTGTGAATGGAAAACAGAGCTCTATAATCTGAATTGTGGATTTTCTGCAAAATTTAGACATTATTCAATGTGAACGTGTTCTGACTCTAGCCTAGGATGCATTTTATGATCAGAAGTTTAGATATGTTCTCACACTTCTTGAGGTGTCACTGATATTTTTGAATAAAAAATCTTGCGTAAAAATCACGTGACTCACTTGTATATTGGATATATATATTAATCCTTATCTTATATATATATATATATATATATATATATATATATATATATATATATATATATATATATATATATATATATATATATATATATATATATATATATATATATATATATATATAAGGTAGGATCAATCGCGACTGCAATTAGTTAAGGAGACAGTAAATTTTGTAGGCTTAGCAGTCAGGTTTTTTTTGGCCAATAAAATAAAAGATTTCTCTTTTAAAATTTCGTCTAGCTTTCGGCTTGGTTTAAGCCTTCATCAGGACAATTTTTATGCGAGATTATTTTTAAGGAAAACATCTGTTAGTGAATCGAACAATATACGAATAAATTTAGAAAAATAATGAATTTTGACACTTTATCTGGTGTACAACAGATTTGTATCAAGATAAGGATTAATATATATATCCAATATACAAGTGAGTCACGTGATTTTTACGCAAGATTTTCTATTCAAAAATATCAGTGACACCTCAAGAAGTGTGAGAACATATCTAAACTTCTGATCATAAAATGCATCCTAGGCTAGAGTCAGAACACGTTCACATTGATTTATTAATTTGTCAAGTTACACACATCAGAAATGGAGGATGAAATTTAGTATATATATATATATATATATATATATATATATATATATATATATATATATATATATATATATATATATATATATGATACGATGTGATTTTGTCTTTGATCATATATATCATTAGATATATATAATCAAACACAAAATCTCATCGTTCCACAGTTAATCGTTTTGGATTTACCCAAGAGATTTTAAGAATCTATCAAGTAAAATGCGCTTTCAGCCAAGTCGGTTGCTATGTAAACAGTTGGCCATTATTCTTATACTACAATATTCCCAAATGCTGATTTCTAAAATTCTACTACTACCAACAGATCTGAATTTATGCGCAAGATTGAATGATAAATTCCTACTGGAGTGCACTTCCGGTCTGGTCTATTGCTTATGAAAATTGTTGGCAATCATTCAGATACTAAATTTCAACATTCTAGACCTGATCGTTTCGAATTTATGCGAGAAATTCAAAAAAACTGTCAAGTAAAGTGCACTTCCGGCGATAGGATATGAGCATCTAGGCGGTATAATCGTCCTGAATACTGCATATAAACAATCTACGTTGAATCGTTTTGGATTTATGCGGAAAATTCAAAGAATAGTTTTGAATTAACTGCTCTTCCGGCTTAGTCGATAGCAATCATAATGCAAGGTGTACAACTAAATATTATAAAAGATCCCAATCCAAATTTTACATACTCTATGACTAATTGTTCAGAATTTATGCGGAAAATTCAAAAAGTTTGTCATATAAAGTGCACCTCCGGCTTAGCTGATTGTTACAAAAATAGAAGATGACCATTTAGATGCTACACCAATTTCAAGTGCTAAATTCCAGTATCCTATGACTTAACATTCGGAATTTATGCGGAAAATTATGTAAAAGTCTTAAGTAGAGTGCACGTCCGGCTTAGCCGATCGTGATCATAACGCAAGATGTACAATAAGATGTTATAGAAGTTCTTTATTCGAAATTTCAATATGCTATGGCGAATCATTCTCTATTGATGCAAAAAATTCGAAATAAGAAAGTGCACTTCCGGTACAGACGCTTGGATCCATAATGCGAGGTGCACAACTAGACCCTATACTAGTCTTAAATACAAAATTTCAACATTATACGTTCAACCAGTTTTGAGATCTGCGAGTTACGCACGCACGCACGCACGAACGAACATACGTACCGACATCAAGCCAAAAATAGTCAAAATCGATTCAAGGATGCTCAAAACGGATATTTGCATCATAATCTCAATAAGTGAATTCTGTCGGTTTCACAATACTTCCTTGTACTTAGTACAAGTAAGTAAAAAGTATCCATTCCTTCTCCACATCGATAATAACTATGTGAAATATCCTATTTGTGGTTCAAACTTTAATTGTAAACTATTGTTGTATGAATCATCTGAAAAAACTCACTAGAATATATGGAAATTATATGTGCTGTTCTGATTTCCAGTTTATTATTGATGAGAGATCTGGGAGAGAGTGCTGTTAGAGCCAATGTGTCGAAGGAAATGAAATTTATAAGATTATCAACTATAATATCCACAAATAATTGATAATTTTACAATTGAACTTGACAGTTTCTGGGAGCACACTGCTTTGTAAATGATTGACGTCAAGGCAAAGGCAGAAAAATTCTGCAAACAAGTTTAAGGGAGCTGTCAAAGTGTTTATTATGAATTAAGTGATAACTGACAAGAAATTCTCCCCGCTGTTTCAATGCGATAGTATGATCAAAATTATTGATTGAGATACATATACTAAAAGGACAAAGTTAAAAAGAATATCATAGAATTAAAAACAGACACAAAATTTACAGGGAATATACAAGAAAGAAAAATGCAATTTAACAATGAAATATGAAGAATAATAGCAATTTACAATAATAATGCGCTGCAAACTATTCTCAGGGAAATAAACGACAATATATCAGAAACTAATGAATTCAATATGATACTGGGAGGAGATTTAATGCCAGGATAGCGGAAGAAGGCGATCTTTGCAACCTGGATACAGGAGAAATAGAGAAACGATGCTCCAAAGACAAAGTATTGAACATGGAAGGCTCGAAATTGATGAAATGCTGGAAGAGGATGGAATATACTCAATGGTAATTACACCGGCGACGAAGTAGGAGAATATACATTTATGAACATAAAGAACAAGGCATCAGTGATAGATTATGGCGTGACAAACAATGAAGCTATAGGGAAAATATTGAAATTTGAAGTAGTAGACAGGATAGAGTCGGATCATCAGCTGATAGCTATAACTTTCAAAAACCAGGAAGACAGTACAATCAGTGAAAGGAGAGGAAAAAGTATATCAGTATGGAACGAAGACACAATAAAACATTCTAAGGAGAAGATGGAAACATTAGAACATCAGTCAGTGAAAGTAGAGTTAGAAGAACAATTAGCAAACCTCACACTGGAAATACACGCAGCAATGACAAAACGAACAAAGAAAACAAGCACGCATACTATGAACAAAAACTATTGGTGGGACAAAGAGTGTAAGGACAAACAGAGAGATACAAAAAGAAGCTTGAGACAATACAGAAAAGGACATGCGACACTGGAAGTGTATAGGAAAAATTTGCAAGAATACAAAGATATTTGTAAAGAAAAACCAAATACATATAAACAAAGAACCATGAGAGAGCTAAACAGCATAACCTCAGAAGCGGACGCGTGGAAATATATAGAAAATGAGAGACGTTATCAATCGAAGGTAGATGAAGATATTACGATTGAAGAATGGAAACAATATTTCAAGGACTTATTAAAAGGGACAAACGAGAACCCAGTCGTGGAAGATAACAGAAACGAACAACGGAATCGGTCAGATGAGCAAAACTTAACAGAAGCAGAAGTGAGAGCACAGATAGAGAAACTGAAGAAGAACAAATCACCTGGAGAAGACAGGCTACCAAACGAAGTTTGGATTCATGGAGGGGAAAATCTTTAAAAATCATCACCAGTATTTTAAATAAGGTATGGAAAAGAAACACATTTCCGAAAAATTGGACTAAAGGTATTATAGCGCCTATATATAAGAAAGGAGATGCGAGCACACCAAGTAATTATAGAGGGATTACTCTCCGAAATACATTATATGAAGATTATGCAATGATTCTTAATCAAAGGCTGTATGAAGAACTAGAAGTAAAGGAAATCCTACCGGACACACAGGCTGGTTTTCGAAAACAAAGAAGCACGATGGATAATATTTACATACTAAACTATCTAGTAGAGGAACAGTTAAGACAGGAAAAGGGAAAATTATACGCATTCTTTGTAGACTTAAAATCTGCATTTGACAGAGTGGATAGAGAAATCTTAATGAAACTGATGAAGAAAAGTAAAATAGACGACTTGCTAATTAAAAAGATAGAAGATATATACAAAGAAACATCAAACACAGTAAGAGCGGTTGAAAATATATCGGGTGAGTTTTGGACGGTCCAAGGACTGAGGCAAGGATGCCCGTTAAGCCCAACGCTGTTCGCCACATATATCTCCGACATTGAAGAACACTTTAGAAAAGGACTGTGACGAAGTGCTCCCATTTTAGAATTTGAAAAACTGCCGTTACGGCATCCACCTTCTGCAACTGTAGTCTCTGCCGTAGGGCTACAGTCTGTTCACCACGTCGTAGCCGCTGCCGCGAAGGGCTACGACAACTGCTGACGACGACGACCAACATCCGACGCATCATACCTGCGACTTCGTGTGTTAGTTCGAAGCCGTGTCCGTCGTATTGTGCAAGTATAATCGTTTCAATTTGTTTCCGCCATTTTATGTACCTTTTCCCCATATATTTGTGTGTCAATAAAACTGTTTGTTTCCCCTATACGTTTCTCTTTATTCGCAGCAAAGAACCCTTACCGCTATCCGGCACCATCGCCATAGAGTTGCTCCGTTATTGGCGCCCGAGCCAACCGACCGTCAAGCAACTCTTAAAAGACGCCGCACGTGCAGTAGAGTGCGCGTCACAGGACAAACAGATGGAGTAGTAGTGGAGAACATAAAATTTTGGACATTGGCATATGCAGATGACTTAGTACTACTCGCCAGAAAATGAAATGAGATCGATGATTAAAATATTAGAAACCTATCTAGAAAAAAAGAAAATGGAGCTGAATGTCGAAAAGTCAAAAATAATAAAATTTAAGAAAGGGGGAGGTAGAGAGAAGAAAGGAGAATGGAAATGGAGAGGAAACATAATAGAGAGAGTAAAAGAATATAAATACCTAGGATACACATTCAATCAGAGTAATAATACTGACAAACATATAGAACAGGTGGTGAAAAAAGCTAACATGGCGATGAAAGAGATATGGAGTATAGGGGAAAGAGAATTCAAGAGCAATTACAAAATTCGAATGATGCTATTTGACAACATTGTTAAGAGTATAATTCTGTACGGAGCAGAAGTCTGGGGCTGGGTTGAGCGCGGGAATTTGGAACAAGTACACCTGGAATATCTAAAATGGACCTTAGGTCTAGACACGAGTACACCACAATACATAGTACTGGAAGAAACTAACAGAGACAAAATCAGAATAGATGCCGGATTAAGAGCAATGAAATATGAAGAAAGAATAAAAACTGGCGATCGGCGAAAAATACTATACCAATGCTGGAAACAAGTCGAAAGGAAAACAAAAAGAAGAGTACCATTGAATCGATGGGAGGTTACAAGAAAGAAATACTATGAGGGTAACAGGCTCTCGCCTGACGGAATAGAAAGAAAAAGAGAAGAAGGTGTTAACATTAAAGTAGAAATCATAGAACGAGATCAGAACTTACAGAAGCAAGAACAAGACAAGAAGATAAATGAATCGAAATACAGCACAATATACAGGAATATAAGACCAATGGAAACACCACAATATCTACTGAAGAAAGAAAATAAAGACTTTGAATTAACAGCCAGACTACGGTGTGGAAATGATCAAAACGCGAACAGATACTGGATGGAAGAAGAACAGCGTTTGTGCAGACTGCAATGAACATGAAGAGACACTAATTCATCTAATGTATAATTGCAGATACCTGCCACCATAAGATTGCAGTCCGTACAAGATTCTAAATGAATCCGGAGCGGGGTATCACTGGGCAAAAGTGTTGAAGAAGAAGAGGCAAGAAATTGCAGCAAATTGAAATATTTATTGTATCAAATTGAAACTATGTAAAATACCTGAAGCATTCAACCAACAAAGTATTTATAATTGACATTTTTGTAACAATTCAAAGCTGAAAGGCACGAATCAAATGGATGAATAAAAAATAAAAATACTAAAAGGACAATGAGTAGAATACAAAAAGAAACTCTCACGGCGGAATTCAAATAATTGATTATCTTTCCCAAGAAATAATGAACAATTATATCCTCAAATCATTGATAATGACAAATCTTGCTTCCTGATGGGATTTTCATTTCAAAGCATGGACTTTTTGCATTAAAGAGTGGAAAGATATTCATGATGAAATGCATAGAATGAAGTGATGATGCCTGAAATAGCGATAATCTCGAGTTGTCAGAATTCTGCACCCGGCTATGGGAGAACAACTATAATATTAGTGTTTACTTGTACTGTTCCAGTTAGGCCTGAAATATAAGTTCTTGTAAAAAAAGTCCAAATTTCATTGAGCTGCTTGCCAGACGAGCTCAATTCCAATGAATAATAATATTATTGTTATCGCTCACTCTTAATGAAACACAATAATATTACTATAACACTTTATTCCCTCAAAATTCCACTGAATAAAAATCCCCAATTTTACTATCACAACTTATTTATACAATATCCCAATCATGTAATTACTTATTTATTAGTTCATTCCAATCGGAGCTCTTATTATACAATGAGTTCTTATGCTGCAACGTGATGCAACACTCGGCCATCCTGACGTAATTGCGTCCCTGCAATTAGTTAAATCCTGTTAACATGAAAATTATATTGAAATCATATACAAATTTTATTCTATTTTTTTGTCAATAATATCTTTCGTTTGTAGTAATAACAATGTAACCGTTGATATCAGTATTATTAAATTCAATAATGTGATTAGTAACGTCGGTATCGTTACTTACGAGTAGCAATATCAGTATTATTGCACTCAACGGTGCAATTAGTAACGTCAGTATCGTTACTTACGAGTAGCAATATCAGTATTATTGCACTCAACGATGCAATTAGTAACGTCAGTATCGTTACTTACAAGTAGCAATATCAGTATTATTGCACGTAATGATGCGATTAGTAACGTCAGAATCGTTACTTACGAGTAGCAATATCAGTATTATTGCACTCAACGATGCAATTAGTAACGTCAGTATCGTTACTTACGAGTAGCAATATCAGTATTATTGCACGTAATGACGCGATTAGTAACGTCAGTATCGCTACTTACGAGTAGCAATATCAGTATTATTGCACGTTATGATGCGATTAGTAACGTCAGTATCGTTACTTACGAGTAGCAATATCAGTATTATTGCACGTAATGATGCGATTAGTAACGTCAGTATCGTTACTTACGAGTAGCAATATCAGTATTATTGCACGTTATGATCCGATTAGTAACGTTAGTATCGTTACTTACGGGTAGGAATATCGGTATTATTGCTTAAATTGTACTTAAACCACATACTCCTACCACATTCTCCTATGGGAATTATCTGTATACTTGAACTTGTCTCACTCATTGTCGCTGCTGTCTGACATATCCGGAATATCAAACAGTTCTAGTTTATCTGCTGATACTACGTTTTCGTATTTGCGTTGAGCTCTTTGTATCCCCGGGATGTCGGTGATGATATATCGATCATTGCCAAGGACTCTACTCATTTTGTAGGGACCTTTAAACTTTGGATGTAACTTCTTACTAGCCCCATCGTTCGTACATGGTGATTTTTTGAAATAAACAAGATCTTCAACTTTATATTGTTTTGCCTCGATTCGATTTTTGTCAGACCTCGCTTTCATTTGCTTTGCATTCTCCTTACTATTCTCAAAAGCATCTTATCTTTTCTGTACAACATCCACTTTGTTTCCATCTCTCAGGTGGGTATCTAAAAGCTGGTTGTGGGGACCTTTATTTCTATGATTGAACATTAATTCAAATGGACTATATCTGGTGCTTTTACTAATCGTTTTATTCAATGCGACATTGATTGTTTTGATTTTTAGGTCCCATTCATTTTCTTTAGTTGTGGATGTTGCTAGAGAACTCAGTATGGTCCCATTAAACCGCTCTACTTGCTCATTCGCTCTTGGGGTCAATGTTAAATTTTCTATGCATCTTATGAGAACCTTTTCATCTTCGTCAATCTCAATCTGTGGTAGATCGCCAAGTATAGATTGAAAGAATCTTATTTCTCCACTGTTGATGCTCACTGAGACTCCTGGGTGACTCAAAAGTGGCTGTCCAATTATGAAGGGGTGGGACTGGTATTCGCTTGGCACGATAGCAACATCAACATGTGCTTCAACTTCGTCAATTTTCAGACAAATGACCTTACTTCACCACCTCCAAATGACTTGATTGTAAAGATGTTCATTGGATCCACTGACAATTTCAAAACATTTTTGACTGCCATGGTTGCCATTATTATTTCGCTACCGATATCTTTCAGGGTTTGAAATGCTATACCATGTACTAAAATTGATTCAATAAAATATTTACCTTCATTGTTCGTTACATTTATCACTTTTATATTTCTTTTGTCAGCATCATGTGTGGTCTGTTTACTCTTGCATTCAAACGATAGATGTCCAAGTTTTTTACAGTTGCCACATTCTTCCCTTGGGAATCCACATTCTCTTGCTTTGTGACCTGTCTTTTTGCAATTGTAGCAGAATATTGGTGGTTTATTGGTGCCTGCCTTAGTTTTCTTGTAATCATAGCGGTCCGTATTTAGCATCATGTGATGAGGTTTACTCATCCTTCCAGAAAAGTGTCCGTGGTTTTGTTGGATTGGCTTATTTTCATCTAAAGAGAACAGAAAACCATTGAATAAGTCCACTGGAGTTCTATAGTTCTCAGCGCGAGCATTATTTTTCTGTTCTTCGCTATGTAATCCAGCGATTATGCAAGACACTGCATCTTCGTCTGATATCTTACAATTCTGCAAAAGTGTCTGTTTTTCGTAAAAATATTTGGTAATGGTCTCATTCGGCTGCTTAATGCGATTCATCATTTTTGACAGATATGTATGGTAATCCACTTTTTTTGGAAATGCTTCCACTAGCTCGGTTTTCCATTCGGACCAAGACTTATCGTAATCAGGTAATTGATTATACCATAGCTTTGCTAACCCGCGCAATCTCAGTTGCATGTTATAAGCTTTTAGTGAATCAGACCAGTTATGGATGTACGCGATATGTTCAATTTTTCAAATCCAGTTCTGAGGACTGATATTTTCTTCTTCAGGGTCATACACCATATTAATTGTTCACTGTGGTTGCGCGGATGCTGTTGGTCGTTTGTTGATTGTTGTTTGACGGCCGCTAGGATAGCGCGTATCAGTTTTACATCATGACTCTGATCCGCTGCAATTGCACTTCCACTTTCACTGCCACTTCTTTCTTGTTGATTATCAAACTGCTCATTATCACTAGTATCACTCACATCACCAGCACAGGCATATCTCACACGCTTACTATACCGTTGGTTACTTCCACGGCTTCGTCCTGAATTTGATCTTTTCATTTCTAATGGCATTAGCTTCACCAGCCACGTTATTCACACACAGGTTACACTATCCCACTTCTGAAATGTTATCGCTCACTCTTAATGAAACACAATAATATTTCTATAACACTTTATTCCCTCAAAATTCCACTGAATAATAATCCCCAATTTTACTATCACAACTTATTTATACAATATCCCAATCATGTAATTACTTATTTATTAGTTCATTCCAATCGGAGCTCTCATTATACAACGAGTTCATATGCTGCAACGTGATGCAACATTAATGATAGTAATAATAATTTATTGTCTGTTGAGTACAGAAGGTACAAGACATTGTCAACATAGTTGTATTACGTCGTATTACATAAATTCACTTATATCATAGTAACATTTTTGTATGAGATACTCTCGTAGAGAATTTTTGAACAACGGTATACTCGTGATGTTTCTAATAGAGTTTGGTAAGTTATTATGAATTCTTAATGCCATGTATTACGGACTCTTTTCATAAGCGCTTGAGCTGTGAGCAGGTATACTATTAAATTTTTGCTTCTAGTTTGCATATTCGAATACATATCTTCATTCAAAGTGAAAAGAGAGAAGTTCTTCTTGACAAATATAGTCAACTCAGGAATATATGAAGATGGAACAGACATTATTCTTAATTCTATAAAAATTTCTTTGCAATGAGCCCGCAAAGAGACTTCTTTGATGCGTTTGATAATACGTTTCTGTAATGCAAGAGTTTTGTTTGAATGACTGAAACTCCCCCGAAACATAATTGAATATCTGATTCTGTTCTCAAAGTGAGCCAAATAATATGTCCTTGAAATTGAGACTAAGATTACAATCAACAATGCGTCCCAAAAATGCGATGTTAGATAGTGTAGCTAAGGATTAACCTTTTATTTTGACTAAAGGATTGCATATGATATTTTTTTTCAAGTTAAACATGACTAACTTGTTTTTTTCAGTATTTAATTCAAGACTGTTGGCACTACACCATTTCGACATTGAAAATATATGATTGAATTTGCAGACTCTGCAAGTGTTTCCAATGTATTTTCACTGATTATGCAGGAAGTGTCATCAGCAAATTGACATAAAACATCAGTGTCAACATGCCTTTTTAGTTCCTTTACATATATGACAAACAGAATTGGTCCCAATATAGAATCCTGGGGCACAGCTCTTTTTATTGGCCACAATTCAAATGATGCACATAGATTTGTATTATCCTTGCAATAATTAACCGCGCCAAATGTTGTCTTCTAGTCAAGTAGGAATCGAGCAGTTGGTGCCCTGAACCCCTAATACCTATACTTTCTGGTTTTGCAAGTGAAATTCCATGATCGATAGAATCGAATGCCTTGCTCAGATCAAAATATATCGCTCCGACAACTTTGTTTCTATCCAGATAATCATTGATGTAAGATATTGTACTGAACATTGCATCAACCGTTTCTTTTTTTTGATATGAAGCAAAATTCATGTTCCGATACAATACTGTACTTTTCTAAGTTTGCTATAATGCGCACATATACTAGCTTTTCAATGATTTTGCTAAATATTGATAATAGTGAGACAGGTCGGTAACTTTTCAGATTGTCGCGAGAGCCTTTTTTTGGAAATTGGAATTATTTTTGCAAGTCTTAGTTCTTCGAGAGTAGTTCCATTAAGTAAAAGGCTATTGATAACATGACTTATGACTTCTGCTGCAACTGTAGCCACTAATCGTAGTTGTGAGCCCGAAATGGAGTCAGCTCCCGAAGATTTCTTATTGGTCGCCGAGAACATTGCTGATAGCACTTCGTGCTTATCAGTAGGAAACATATACATACTCTGTTGTGTTGGACCGGAATATTCTGAGCTAACATTAGTGTGAGTTGAATTATTGGAGCTCCTCATGTTGCTAAAACATTCATTAAAAAGGCAAGATATCTGTTTTGGGTCGTCTATCTCTACCCCAGTTCTGCCTTTTACTGCTATATCATTAGTGGGTATACTACCTCCTGTTTCCTTTTTTATTATATTCCATACAGTTTTCGAATTATTTTTTGCTGATAGAATGAGATTATCATAATAATACTCTTTGTTGTTTTGCAATAACTTCCTATATTTCAATTTTTGCGCCTCGTAATACTTATTCAAGTTAGTATCTTGATACTCAGTACACAAGATTCGCAAATCATTCAATTTATCCGCAACAAACTTAGTATGCCTATTCATTCGAGAAACACTATTATTGCTACTTTTTTCTTTAATTTCAATAACAGGTAAAGTTGTATGGAAATAATATGAGAATGTTCCATAAAATATCGTAAATTTTCTATTTGGGTCACTTTCAGAAAATATTTCCGACTATTTTTCAGTGCTTAAGAGATATTTGGAATAAGAATTATTGAAGTTACTAAATACTCTTGTATATTTGTACATGATACGATTATTGTGATATTTTGGTATGGTTGCCATCTGGCTTAAATGGTCAGATAGAGTTGATTTCATTTCTACGCCTTGTAAATTGTCAGGGATAAATGAGAATACATAATCAAGCTGAGATTTACTATTACCATGCACTCTAGAGTAGCCTGTTACACGCGATTCAAGTCCGTAAGATAGAAATATGTTTTGCAACCTTATAAAATCTGAGTTTGTATTATTGCTATGGATATTTAGATCTCCACATACCACAATATCTGGTGTATCACTAATTGAATGAAGTAATTCACACAAATTTTAAAAGAACTGCCCTAAGCTACTTTTTGGTAATCTATATATACGTGCAATTATATCTAATTTATCATCAATATTATTGATGACTGCACAGAATTCAAAAATTTGATCCATTTGTTTTACATTCATAGTAAGTTCTGTCGCATTTGTACCCTCATGAGCAAAAATGCATGTGCCACCACATTTCATATCTTTTCTACAATAATAACTAATAATATTGATATTGTAAATACCAATTTCTTCATTTGATAGCCGGTGCTCAGTTGCACACAGAATCATAGGTCCATATTCTTCGAGAAACAGTTTCATCTCTTCACATTTGTTGCGTAAACTTTGTAAGTTCATATTTATTATTTTAAAATTATTATTCATTTCACTTGGCGTAATTCGGTCGTTGCTCCATAAAATGATTGGCAGCTGCAGAAGTAGTCGTTCTTATGACATAATATTTGTTTGAGAAAACTCCTCACGACCACTTGTTCCCATCTATGATTATGTTCACGTAATTTTCGGGAAAGCTTATTATGAATGATCTGTAGCTATTGAATTTTGGTTCAATAGATTCACATTTGAAGTTCCTTATTTTCAAATTATTTAAATGCTCCTCAATGTGAGATACTCAGGTCCTGTGTAGAGCCTGTTCCATATATCATTTAATTCCACGTTTCCCTTTATTGATGACGGTGGTGAGAGTATCATCCTCACTTTCCTTATTATTGTCCTCTGATGAGTTAACTATGTTTATTATCTCGTTTTTTGATTTCATAGTTACTAAGTTGGACGGAGTATTGGAATTTTTGGATTTATTTCTTGGTTTTTGGGAGTACTTAACTTTTTCTGTTGTTTTATCACAAGTGTTGGCATCTGTCGGCTCACAGGTATTATTTATATTTGCCGGTAAACTGGACGCTACGGGCTCTGTAATGCTAATTGATTTGATTTTTTTCTGCTCGCTAGTTAGAAGCGATGTGATAGGTGTTGAATTTATGTTTATTTTATTTATTCCAAGTTTCAAACTTTTTATATCGTTTTTCAGTTCTGATATTTCTGAACTTTGTTTTTGGATAGTTTCAATAAATTCATCCGGAGTATTTTGTACACTGACCTCGATTGAGTTGACAGAGTCACCAGACTCAATACATTTACTGCACGCCCACGTGTAGTTCTTATTGCTTGATAAACAATTATGTTCACTCTTTTTAACATTGGCACATGTCATATGGAACTCAGCACTACATTTGCCAGAACATGTCACATATGATTCTTCTTTTATTCCAATTGCAATATCCAGAATATGTAATTGTTAGGTTGCATACTTTTTTCTGGTTCCTATATCCTTGTTCCTATATACAAACAGATAAGTTAATATGGGTAATTGCACTTATCTGCTTACTACTTGAAAGATATATACTAAAATGAGAGCAATTCTATTTTTAATATAGAAGTATATGGCTCCTCTCCCAAATCCGTTGAACTATTAACTCTCAAATTGGAAAAACCGCTATATTTCTTTGCTCACTCGAATTTTTTTATTTAAAAGCCTGGTAACTCTGACTTATCAACGGATTTAGGAAAGCTTCCATATTGTAACGATCTGCCTCGCTGATGGCGGGGTGGTTAATTCTGGCAACGCTGTTGAAACTGCCAACGGTATACTTGGGCGCCGATGCGTTCGGTGACGCAGTTTCTAACGATCAAACAATATTGGTTGCTTTCAATTTCAGGTGATTAAGCTAAACGAAACCGCATTCCACCACATGTGAAATATCAAAACAGATTCATCGCAGTTGATGACTGATAAAATAGGTAAGCGGTATTGTATGTTTAAGCAGAATTACATAATTTGAGTTTTATAGGTTGTGCAAGAGGTAAACTAGTTTTGATGGACTTAAAAAAATGTCTGACGGTAGCAGAAGGCTCTGGGATGTGCAACTGTGACGGAGATTCGGGGCATGATTCGTCACAATATACTACCGTACTTGCAATAAAATTGCCTTTATTTTGATATATTTTTTAAGTGGTAAGCAGATTAGTGCAATTACTCATATCAACTTACCTGTTTGTATACGGCTACAAGGTAATAAGAGCCAAAAATGAATATGCAGCCTGACTGTCACATATTTTGTATGTTGTATATGTGTTTCCATTTGAATTAAGTTTGTCTGGCGAGTAGCCCTATGAATTTGGACTTTTCTTTTCATAATTTTGATTATTTATAACCATGCACATATTTTTTGAGGGCAACCTTATTTGTGTATACTCAGAAACATATTTTATTTGTTCAAAAATATAATTTCAATCCTGTAAGCGGATGAATGAAGGTCGATGATCCTTGAGATCTCTAACTATTACTATAATGAGAATAGCAATCATTTATTGAAGAATATGATGCATGTTCCTAGGGTCTTCTTGAGAGATTCACACAACATTCTCCAGCCATGTGACGATAGGTCGAGAGCTGCAGTTATCGGTAGACATGGTTGCTTGACATCTACCTAAAAACAGGAAGCAAGTGTTGCCAGAGTGGGTCAGCTATCTACAGAGCAAACATTAGAGCGTATTCATATCTGAACTGGAGAGCATAAAAGTTAGCAGCAATAGAATGAAGGTCCGATATGATCCTTCAGCTAACGGTTACCGGTTCCACCAAAGGTGGATAAGAGCAGAAAAGAGTCCAAAATTGCAGAGAGGCTGAAGAAGACAGTGTAAAGTCGTGTAATGCTAGGACAACGTTGTATTCCAGATGCGGAC
Source organism: Dromius quadrimaculatus (assembly GCA_963989225.1). NCBI lineage: Eukaryota > Metazoa > Arthropoda > Insecta > Coleoptera > Carabidae > Dromius > Dromius quadrimaculatus. The sequence continues at coordinate 20,473,901 of OZ022327.1, forward strand.
GGGCTGGAACAAGTTGTGGTTATATGAGAAAACGAGACTATTCGCTGAAAACGACGAAAGAGAGTAGAAATGTCCCAAATATGAGATACTTACACAAATATCAATTTTTGTTTGCCATGCATTTAATTGTTCATTGTGAATTTATCTGACTTGACATTTGAAGACAGTCTAGCCAATCATAGAGACTCTGTAACCAAGTATTGATACACATTTAACGTTTACGTGAGCTTAGCTCACGTCTTGTGGTATTCGCATTCCAAACTTGAACTTAAATTCAAGTTCACGCCGATAGTCGACGTTAAGTCACGCTGGTCATTAGACAGAATCACTGTCACGTTTCCAGGATATGTATATGAGATCACTAATGAAAATATTCAATCACTACTACAAGAGGAATCAGAGAAACAACATTCAAGGATGATGATGAACAAAATCGACTTTGACCTTTCATAACAAGGTCAAACTCTCAAGAAATTAATAATTCTCCCTGAATCAGTGATGAAGATTCTAGAACCAAGCGTTAACTAACATCGAACATTACCGTGAACTTGACTCACGTTTCGTAATTCCCATATTCTGAACCTGAACGTCAATTCAAGTTTACGCTAATAGTCGATGTTAAGTCACGATATCCATTTGATACTGGATATGCTAGGCTTTCAGGTTATGCATATGACATAACTGAAAGTAATATCCAACTATATTCATGAAAGATGTCAGAGAAACAATATTTAGCGATGATGATGAACAAATCAATCCAAATCTCACACGAAAAGATCAAATCCTCAAGTATTGAATATTCTCTCCGGCCCAAGATATGAAGTACTACTTTATAATCAAATCTTCAAAATGAAGAAAAATTGCTTGTTTTCCAGTGCAAGTTTGAACATAGTTCAGCATTTGATGCATCTATCACAATAAATGGAATCGTGAAAAGAGATCAGATAATAATAAAGGTCTATTTTATAAATTGAATATATATTTTTGGAGAGCAACAGAAGTCAACGTGAAGATATGATTGAAGTATTATTACAGTAAAGCTGCGTGCACACTGAGGCAACGAGAAGAGAAGAGAGGCGTGGTGAAACGAGGTGCCATTTTAGCAGAATCCGCACACCAGAGCGAAGGCAAGCGAAGCTTACACGCATGGGCATGATGTAGCTCTGCAATAGTAGAACTGTTGTACCCTAGTTTCATTTGCATTTCGGATATATGAGCGTAAGAAGATTGTACAAAATAAGTAGTTCTTCATACACTGGAGATCTATCTGTTCTTGGCCTTATTGACAGTATGGAAAAAAAAAACTGGAAAAAAAAGTTTGGATGCATGAAATTAATGAGAATAGGAGCACTTTTAGTGAGTTCCGCCACCTATCTCTAGGTTTACAGAAAGACAAGAAGAAATCATTTGAAGTGATACATCAATTTTTACAGCAATTACCGCGGTTACTTATCAGTAAGTACTTATTTATTTGTTTACAGATTCAAATCTGTGCGAAATTCGCAGATACACATACATATGCTCCAATTTAAACATAACCGAGAAATTCAATTGAAATATGAGTATGACGGCTTTATTCAAAAATATCTGGGGGCTGACGACGATGAAATATTCTGTTATTCGCTTCTTCTACCCACCGCACACTAGCGCAGCGCAAAGAGAAGCGGCGGTAGGAGACTCTATCTGGATTCTCTTCGCGTCGCGCCAGTGTGCGGTGCTCCATTTGATAACATGTACTCAAATTAGGCGGCAAAGGTTTTTCTCTCTCTGCTTTGCTTTTCCGCGCCTCAGTGTGTAAGCACCTTGAAAATGAAATCTCACTTCTTAATCAAGATATTTATTGTTGTTATCAAGATATCAGTTGTTGAGATAAGAATTTTGAATGAGCCTGCTCCAACCCATATCTCTTTCTCCATTGATTCCAATTTAATTGTAGTATCAATGAGATCACTGTTTTTAATTGAGGTATTCAGTCTCTACAAGAGATTGATTGTTGGAATAAAAATTTGGAATATACCAACCCATATAGCACGTAGCTATCTTACAATATATTAATGATAAGGTCAAAAACGTCGCTTTGCTCGTGCTTCTATATATAATTCTCCAGCTGGCATTTTTCATCATATTTTTATAGTGGACTTAGGGCCGCCTTGAGGATCTCGAGTTGAAATAATCCCACTCAAATAGCTCATTATTTTGTCATAATATATATGTAAGTATTGTGAAGCCGACAAAATCCATTTTGACTATATTCGGATTTATGTCGGTACGTATATATTTATTTATGTGCGTTCGTTCGTAAGGGTCCAGTTGTGCACCTTGCATTATGGTTGCGATCGTCTGTACCGGAAGTAAACTTTAATCGATACTTTTTTAGAATTTTTCGCATAAATCTAAAATGGTTGACCGTAGGATATTGAAATTTAGTATTTGAAATTGTTGTAGCATCTTGATAGTTATCACCTATTTTAGTATCAATTAACAAAACCAGAAGTGAATTTTATATAGCAGACTCCTTGAGTTTTTTGCATAAATTCCAAACAATCAGTCGTAGGACTGAGCACTCCTATAGTATCTAGTACACCTAGCATTATAATTGCAATCACCTGGACCGAAAGTAAACTCCACTCATTTTTCTTTCAAAGTTTTCGCATATATCTCAAAAAATTTAACGTAGAATATTAGAGCTCAGTATTTAGAATGAGTGTATTATCTAGATGCTCATATCTTTTTCTTGTCGAAATCGACTGAGCCGGAGGTGCACTTCACTCGCCTCTTTCTTATAAATTCCTGGATAAATTCAAAACCATTGAGGCTGGTTTATGATGGACTTAATTTAGGAACTCATTTGATTCATTATTAATTCAAACTTTCTAAATGTGACCAATCACATTATTATTCACACGTGGAATTTAGACATATTATATACTTTGAATTGGAAATTGGAATAAAATAAGTGGATTTCATCTCATTTCCAGTATGGATTCATCAAATTCTATAACAATTCAACTGTGACAAGCGATATTCATTTACGATTGATTGAATTTGAGATTCAGATTTAGAAATTAATATTTCTAATGTGAACTCGTAAATCAAATCTTTCATAAACCAGTACTTAGGTTTGTATGTATTTCATATTTCTAAATGTGAATTTCTAAATGTGAATTTCTAAATCAAATCCATCATAAACCAGCCTTTAGCCGTGAAACTATGAGATTGTGTGTTCGATTATGATATTATTATATGAAAAAAATATTATCCAATGATGTACAAGTAAGTCACGTGACGTCAGATTTTTTGTTCTTATTGGCCGATCAGATGAATTGAATGTGTGTATCCAAACTGCGATAACTTTACCTCTAGAACCCCGCTAAACAGCCATCTTAGATTGAATTCAAATAGAAGTATACATGAAAAATTTGAGTGATGAAGTTTTTGTCTTGAAATTAAATCACATTTCTCCGATGACGTAGTGCTAGGGGCAAGAATACACATATGGACTTATGGAGAGAAAATGGAATCTGATGAAAATCTTATACATCTATTTTGACTTATATTCCATACATTTATCAACATTCTACATAATATATTCAAGTATACAAACACGAAAAGCTGCTGCAAAATTTCAAAATATCAAAACTGAAGATTCACAAGAAACAAACTCAAAAAAGTGGAGAAATTCTGCACAAACAATATTTGTATACATAATAACAATTATTCCAAATAACAGCTAAGAAAAATGCATTAAGAAGGAGGAGATATGAAGACCACTTAGGTAGATCAGCGCACTTATGCCCCGTACAACTAAATTAGTCAAGATCCATTTCTGGTCACCTCCTTTCTGACTTTAACCCAGGTAAATCTCAATTCCGGTCATGAAACTGGGTATCAGATATGCGTGGAGATTATTTCAATATTGTAGAATCGATAGTTAGGTCCAGGAGCTCTATAATAATTTCATACACATCCTCTACACAATTTCATACACAACCACAGCTACAAGTTCTCAAGAAAATATTATTGTTCCCATTGCTTTAAACCTTCAAGAATCTCTAGCTTTGAGTTGAATAGATTGATTTATCAACAGCTGTCATCTTATAAAAACTTCAATATTTGCGATGTCTATAAGAGTTCTACAAAATTGGCTACCAAATGCAAATTTGGGATATCTACAGAAAGATCAGCGAAAATCCTTTTTTTCACGTAACTTCGATTACTGCACTCACGATTATGTTTAGCATTGACCTGGATTCAATTGTTTGAACAATATTGGAAACGTTGCTATGTATATTCATGACATGTAGTAGGATTTTGGGGTTGATGACCATCCACACAAGTGCAATATGAAATTTTAACCAATATCTATCTTGAAACGATTCGAATCGTTTTTATAATATGTTTTTTTTTGACACTGACAATATATTTGGATGCTTTAGGTGGAACAGAAATTATAAGGTAGCCACGGCATTGAAGTGATAGTATTCATTGTTTACAGTGACTACTCTGTTATTCTCTCACTGATGAACCAATGTTGGATACTATCTATTTGGAAAGACCATAGTACCAAATTCATCATACATTAGTATTGGATAGGCATATGTAATTAATGTTCCTCTACAAACTGTTCTATATGAAAATGAGAGCTGAGAACTGAACAAACTTGAGCATACCCAATGCTAGGATGCTCACAATTGCCTTAATCCTTGCTTATGATGATGACACATTCCAAATCTCTCATCTGGTTTATATTACTCTATTGTCATTCCATTGTCGTTACTTAAACTTCATGCCATTTTCAAACTGATCATTCGTACCATGTATCGCTTTCACGTAAACAAATAGAATCAAGCGGACAATGTCGCATGAAGAAATAATTAATGCGCGCGCTGTTTGATTGTTGGCCACCAGGAACGCAGTTATAATGTTGCAGACCCAGACAGAGTATTCACAGTTTTTGCTGGATGTGTGGGGAAAGAATAATATTCAACCGGATGAAAATAGAGATTTGTGACAATGAGATGGACCATAAAATCTCTATTTCTGTTATGATCACCTCGAGAGTAGGTTTTGGGCGGCTCAACAGAATTTAAATTTTTCAATACACATCTGTCGGATATAATTTTCTGTAAACATCTGTTGAATTTTATTATTCAGAGACCAATTGGTCAATAACAGCTTCATGACTACTTTTCAGCTACGTATATGGAAGCCGATTAACTCTTGAAGACCGTTTTTGACAAGATATAGATTATAACTTCCCCTCAACTTCTCTACTTCTTGCTGATATTCGCCTGGAAAAATTTGTATGCACCTCGGCAAGAATCGCGTTCTGGATTCGACCAAAAAAGTTCAAAAGAAAAAGTGGAAGTATATTATGGCAAATCACACTTGCGGATTGGAGTCAAATCGATTAATCAGTATTTGTTCTCATTATTAACGCAATCGGCAAACATATTTTCAACTATAGGTTCAAGCTCTAAATCATAACAGAAACAATGCAATAATAATATAATAATTGAATTAGACGAGCTTCTTCACTGATTGCTGCTCATATTGTCAACGTGAATCAAATTGAACTGATAAAAGAGAATTTAGGAAAATATGTAACTATTTTGTATTAATTACAATCAACACAATATTGCATTTCAACTGAATATATGAATTGAGTGCTTCATTTCTCAAGTAAATCTGTGTAGCATTTTCGTTCCAAATCGATTCAATTATTTCTCTAACAAAGTAACGCAATACAGAATGAAGAATGCTTTCTCAATCAGATCATTGTCTGAGATTCTGCATGAAACTCCACGCCTTGTCAAATATCTCAACAATTTTGATTATCTGACTATACGGCGACATAGCTTGTGAAACAAAAAATGTTGATACAATCGGATTGCAATGGAACAGCAATAGTAGACATGTATTGCCAAACAGTATCCTCATGTTATGTGACCAAACGATGCATACATTTTAATTAGGTCCCAGCGTCTTGCAAGCATTTGAAAAAATAAAATGAGAATAGGCATTACGTTTGTTTATTGTACGCTTTGAAATTTTTACAAGGGGAAATGTGTGGAGCAAACTTTTTCAGGCAAATGCATATTCCATTTCTATATCATATCTCAAGAAAATCTTCAATTTTGCCTTCATCTAGAAATCTTCTAGATGAATCATTGATTCATATAATACGCTGACTTTAGGAACTAGTGTATCTGTGATCTATTATATTATGATAAAAATGATGACACAATTAGAATACAGGAGAAGGATGGTCTGCAACAACTTATTCGGGATTAACGATATATTTCAGCTATCATTTGAAGAGACTTCTTAGCACATGTAATAATTATTATTTTCTATCACAATGATATATCAACATGAATTGTTTGATATTCGCAGTGACATTATGCAGGAAAAAATTAACTCTAAGCTAATAGAATTTTGAAAGAGCTGAATCTCACAGATTTTCTTTATAGTACACCTTTGAGTAGAGAGCTTTTTACAAAATAGGAGAAGTATACCCAGCCAAATTGCTGGTAATTAACAAGAAGTTTTGTCAAAATATAGCTGCAAAGCACAGAGTCGGTCAGGTACAATATCAAATCGGGAGTCAAGAAAACGCGGCTGTTTGTGGAAGCCAATAAATAAAATTCAGTAGACCAGAAAACTTTTCTGCAATTATTCCAACTATAACGAGAATAGAAGTGAAAAAAGCGGCAGTAAAAGTGTAATTAAACGACATTAAACTCCAAACTATAAGTCGCTGTTTTTAATCTGTGTTTTTATTACCAGGCATCTAATACAAAATCCCCTAATAATCGTTAAATTCCACCGTGCTGCAGGAATTCTAACGTTAGGAAAATAGCACCACAAAAACGAATCAGCGCGGAGACAATGTAGATAGTATGGTAAACTCTAAGTAGAAGTATTATCAACCAAATGATTCAGATAGACAAAGAAGAAGTATTTATGTTAATATTAGATTTTTTTCTACTTTCAAATAGTTTGGTTTGATGGTGCGATTTCGGCAACTGACATAATTTGTGATATTTGAGAAAAGTGTCACTAGCTGAATTGTTTTCCTGAATAAATGGTCAAAAGAGCCTAATAATTGAAGTTTTTGGTTATTCTGCAAAATTTAGGCATTATTCAATGTAGGCGACATTTGACTATACCCTAGGAGGCATTTTATGGTTCAGAGTTGAAATATCTTTTCATATTCCTTGAGGTGTCACTGATATTTCAGAATGAAAAATTATTAATTTCTCTTCCACATCGAAGATAATTACGTGAATAATCCTTCTCATGGGTGCAAACTATAGTGATCTGAATCATCTGGAAATAAAGTTTGTCATTGATGAGAATTTGGGAAAAAATATTACAGCCGATGTGAGAAAAAAATGTGATCAATAAGACTTCCAATCAGCATATTCACAGATCATTGATAGTCACGAAATAGGTTCAACAGTTTTTGGAAGCACACTGCTTTGTAAAAGCTTGACGTTCAAAGGAACGAATAATTAATCTGCAATCAAGTTTTTGGGAGCTGTCGTCAAAATAAGAGGTGTTTATTATGAATTAAGTGATAACTGACCAGAATTTTTTTTTACTGCTCCAATGTGATAATATGAACAAGATTATTGATTTAAATCATTCTACTCAATAGGCAAGCGAAATACAAGCACTTACTGAAATATGTCAGTGGCGTCATGTCAAAAGCAAAAATAATCCAGCGGATATTATTCCTCGTGGCGCGACACCGACGGAACTAGAAGAATCAAAACTTTGGTGGCACGGGCCACCCCTATTATCTAAAGACACTGCCAACTGGACAGTGGATAACTCATGTGAAAATGTTGAAACAACAGAAGAAAGAAATGCTGTCTTAGTAAATACAGTCAGTACTTCATGTAACTTTTCATTGTTCCTTAGATTTAGTTCTTATAAAAAACTAAATCGTATTGTAGCATATTGTCTTAGATTTTATCATAAATGCAAAAAAGTTCAGAAATTACTTCTAAAATATTGACAGTTGACGAATTAGAGCAAGCGCATAAATGTATAATTAGATCAATTCAAGAGGAAAGGTTTCAAAACGAAATACGGGACCTAAACAATAATAAAAATTTGAATGAACATAGTAATTTAAAAGCATTAGATGTATTTGTAGACAATGACAATATTTTAAGGATGGGAGGACGTCTACAGAATTCGAGTCTAGCATACGAAACTAAACATCCGATTCTACTTCCGAAAAATCATGTAGTCACTAAATCAATAATTAGAGATATACATGTAACACAAATACATGCTGGCAATCAAGGAACGCTGGCCGCCATACGCAGATCATATTGGCCGATCGCTGGTCGCAGCACAGTACGCGAGATGATTCATAAATGTGTTAATTGTTATAGAATCAAACCGAAACCATTCGTAGAAATTATGGTTAACTTACCAGCTGATCATGTAAACCCTGCGAGACCATTTTTAAAGTGCGGGGTGGACTATGCTGGTCCAATAATAATTAAATTAGAACGTGGCCGTAGTAAGAAAATAGTAAAATCATATGTGATTGTTTTTATCAGTCTGGCTACGAAAGCAATTCACTTAGAATTCACTTTTTACTATACTTGTAAAAGCTTTTTAAGCGCTTTAAGAAGGTTAATGGCCCGACGTGGGCAAGTTTGTCATTTATACTCTGATAATGGCACAAATTTTGTTGGTGCAAATCACGAATTTAAAAATATTAGAGCAATGTTTGAATCTCAGAACTTTCAAACGACCGTTTTAGTTCCTCTAGCTGATGAGGGTATAAAATGGAAACTTATTCGGCCAAGGTCACCTTATGTGGAAGGTATCTGGGAAGCGGGTGTAAAATCATTCAAACTACATTTTAAAAAAGTGGTAGGTTCGTCACTAGTAACAATTGAAGAAATGCACACACTCCTGACATTAATCGAGTCTTGCCTTAATTCCCGTCATCGTCTATCGAGATGGCAGCGGATCGAGAAATTGCGACAGCTATTTTGGAAGCGATGGAGCAAGGAATATTTGCAGTGGCGTAAATAGGGTCCGCAAAACCCCGCAACGCGGGGGGGGCGCGCAGTCAAGGGGGCACAACACAATTTGCCACGAAACTATAATATATCATTCGGATATCAATAAAATATCTCCCAACCAAGTTACATTTTAGTCATAATTATTGCGATTGTTGTACCCAAATCATGATATATTTAGTTTATTACTGCTGTCAATTATAACTGATTTGAAAAAATAATTGACTATCTATTGTCAATTGTCGTTGCCGATGCTTCATAAATGCTAACTCTGATATTTATATGTACCTTATTACATAATTCATTATCCGAAATTAATTATGCATCAATAATATTACAAAAAAAGAATATAGCATAAGATGAAGCAGTAACTGTGTTAGAGACACTAAAAACTGATTTAAATGATTTCAGGTCAAAATAAAGTGAAATAAAATCCGAATCTGAAAGTATTTGCAAGAAATGGGGAATAATACCCGAGTTTCAAGGTACAAGAAAATCAAAAAGAAAACGTCATTTTGATGAGTTATGTGACGACTACGATTTTGTTAATGCCGAGCATAAATTCAAAGTTAATGTTTTTTTATAGAATAGTTGACATAGTCAATTCCCAAATTACAAATAGATTTGAAGGAATGTTAAAAATTGTAAAGCTGCATTCACAACCACTTCAGACTCTGCTTAATTTACACTTGAAGTTCAAATTACGCAGGGTTAAAATTTGTAGCACTCACAACCCCTTTCAACATTGCCTGAAATTTTGTAATGCCATCTATGGGAACAAATACAAAATAATGCAAATATTGAATACTTTATTCTTCTTTTCGTTTGAAAGAATGTATTTTCAAATTCAATGCTTAATTCTTTGCGGGGCATGGAGAATAGATATAAGTAGAGTTATCTATTTACTTTTTAAATAATTTACTTGAATAAATATAGTAAGTTAACAAACTTTATAAATCTAAATTCAATAATTTCTCGTCCATATTAAAGAAAAGAAATGATCGATTAATGAAATATCAAACCAAGGCTCAAACCATCAATTCACTGTTTGCATATGGCTTTTATTATTCTATTTGATTCGAAACGTGACTTGAAGTGAAAGTTTGCACTTTGCAAACATTCCAATCCGAACGTAAAGTACGCAGACTACAAATTTCAGTTGTGAATGGTGACTACTGAGCTCATAAGCTTAGCTTTGAATTTTAAGCTAGCATGAAATTGTGCCTTGTTCAAATTCGGTTGTGAATGGACCTTGAATTTTTTTTGATTTTCAAGGCCAAAAACATTGCTAACATTTGGCCGCATTCTGTAACATAATCATCAACTTATTATCGATCGATAAGATTTTTGACAAATGGAAACAATTGTAACAAGAGAATATTCAGAATTTTTGTCAGTGTCACCTACGTTCATTGGTTGAAATAGATAATGATCGATAAAAATTCATCGATTGAGTTACAGAATAGCCCCGATTATCAGAAAGAAAAACTTCAAATTTAGGTAATAGAATTACAAAAACATTATAGCGATGATTTATCAGAAAAATTCTCGATGCAATTAATTAATGCGGTATATTCTTTGAAAAATGACATTAATACCAATACTACTATTCAGGAAATGACAGATATTTGGGATTATTCTATAGCTCAATCGATAAATTTTTATCGATCGTTATCTATTTCAGCCAATAGACGAAGATAGCACTGACAAACATTCTGAAAATTCGCTTGTTACAATTGTTTTCATTTGTCAAAAATCTTATCAATCGATAATAAGTTGATGATTGTGTTACAGAATACGGCCAACTGTCTTAATCAAATATTCATTTATCGAAAGTGATTTATCTGAGGTTTCACTGCTTTATTACTACTTCAAGCATTCCTGTCACTGTAGCTGCAGCAGAAAGATCTTTCAGCAAATTAAAAATAATCAAATCCTATCTTAGAGACATCATGAATCAAGATAGATTAAGTAATCTCGCTCTTTTGGCAATAGAACATCATGCAGCAGAAAATTTGAATTTAAAAATTCTTATGACATATTTTGCAAATAAAAAAGCCCGAGGAACTGATACTCAATTTGATTTTATATAAAATATGGGAGTTATAATTTTTTTTGTAATCATTTTTTTACCTTATATTCAATTATATGATAAAAAATATTGCATTTATGACTGTTTCCTTACACCTAATCATTGATTTTTCAAAAGTTTATTGGGGCCTACATTTTATTTTGCGGGGGGGGCACCAAATCCTAGTTACGCCACTGAATATTTGACAGAGCTACAGCGCCGCAATAAGTGGCAGAAGCATTCCGATATTCCAATCAAACTTGGAACATTAGCGTTACTGCGAGATGAACAGCTTCCGCCACTTCAATGGAAATTAGGACGAGTCACAGAACTTCACCCCGGAGTCGATGGTGTTGTGAGAATGGTAACAATAAAAACAAGAAGTGCCTTAACAAAACGTGGTGTGAACAGATTGTGTGTACTACCTTTTGATAGTGAAGACAAATAAAAATGAACAATATTTAATATGTTATAACCCATTCATTCGTTTTTGTATCTGTTAGAAAATGTTTTATTTCATAATATGTGTTCTCTGTATGTTTTGATTTATTCGCTCGTTTTTCAATTTTGTTAGAAAATGATTTATTTTATACCATGTATTTTCTGTATGTACATAATCCCTATTTCATATCTATATGTAACATTGTATTGCTGGGCGTTGTATATGTTATGTAGCATGGTGGTTTATGTTTAACCATTTACCCCCACCAAGCTACTGACCCTATTCAAGGGCTGACTTGAACGAAGGAAGAGGCTTTTTGTCAGTTCACCAGAATAGTAACCAGTGCAAATCTTTGTGAATGTTCGATGTACATATTTAACTCTGAATAATAATATTACTTCTACTTTCATCGTGTGTGTTTTAATTTGTAACCTTAGCCATCGAACACAGGGTGAGAAGTATTAAATCGAGAATCAAGTCACGTTATGTTCACGTCAGACTTTTTTTCTTGTAGAATCTATTTCTAGTTAACCGTCCATCTCTGCCTAAATCTTCCTGGGCATGCAGACAGACTGGTCACAAAGTATTCGAGAAAGGTAATGAAGCCTATTCAGCTATAAATATTTCATACTCCTTATACCTCCAATTTTTCATAGCCAGCTCTTTGCCTATTATTTCTATCGTGATTTGAATGTTTGGATGGGTCCCGAAATATTCAATAGATGTTTATTTATGTTAGTAAGATGAGATGAACCAGCTCACGGATCATCAAATGTTGCAACTGACTATCAAGGGATACGATACGGCCCAGCAGTACACAGCACAACTACAGCGCGAGACGGAAAGAAGATTCATCTGCGACAACGGCCGCTCCAAACATATGAAGTCCAGTGAGTGAGTGGTTTTTTAGGGACTTTGAAGTGCAATTTTATTGAAGGAAAATTGTGCTCCCTTCGGAAGCAAATTCCTAGAAAGGGAGGGATGTAACAAGGCTAATTCGTGATGCAAGAGACACACTAAATAATTGTCGAGTCAGTATTCCAAATTACGTTATTTGTACTTGTATTAATAATAAACATAATATTTGCAACACTTTCAAGGTGAGATTGATATTGTCACGAATCAGCACTTGTTTAGTATATATGGAGAGTAAGGCAGGAGAGTTAAGTAGAACGTAGAGTGAAGAAGTAGAAGTCAAGAAGCATTAGAATGTAGGGGAATTAAGAGCTTCACCCGCACCTAGCCGATAAGCCGTAAGTGTCAACATTTATACTTTTTTTATTCATTTATCTGTTAAGTATTATCTTTGTTATTTATTCTTCAATATATCTATTCATTATACAAATTTGGCATTCTTTATATCTACAATAACCTTCACCCTCCATCCAGCAAGAACCCATTTATTCTTTGTTATATCCAATTTAGGGTGTAACAGTACGATGTATCCAGTTCAAACAGCAGGATGAAAGCCTCAAATTTTTTATAGTATTCTTTATTAAATGAAGAACCATTCTAATGTCGGACATTACTTTCAGCATTCCTTTATATATTTCAGAGAAGTTACTGTCCTATCGTTGACATGATATAATTACCAAATTAACGCATCGTGAATATTTTATAGAACAAATTTCTGAAGCGCGATCGAGATCACGGTCTTCATCACAGTCTGCTTGAATGTTATCTTCCGTTTCTTCTCTGTCATTAGATACATAGCTTTGTTAGCCGCTGAGCAATTGTAACTAATCATTGTTAGTGAAGAGCCTTATATTTTTAATTTTTTTCACAGTGTTAACACTGCTCTGTTGCAGTTTGCCAGCCCTTTCTATTAGACTGGATCTTCTGCCAATAATTTCTCGCGTTTCGTAGCAACAAATACTCAACATTGCTATTGGCAGAGTGTTATGTAGCATGGTGGTTTATGTTTAACCATTTAACCCCACCAAGCTACTGACCCTATTTAAGGGCTGACTTGAACGAAGGAAGAGGCTTTTTGTCAGTTCACCAGAATAGTAACCAGTGCAAATCTTTGTGAATGTTCGATGTACATATTTAACTCTGAATAACAATAATACTTTTACTTTCATCGTGTGTGTTTTAATTTGTAACCTGAGCTATCGAACACAGGGTGAGAAGTATTAAATCGAGAATCAAATCACGTTATGTCCACGTCAGACTTTTTTTCTTGTAGAATCTATTTCTAGTTAACCGTCCATCTCTGCCTGAATCGTCCTAGGCATGCAGACAGACTGGTCACAAAGTATTCGAGAAAGGTGATAGAGCCTATTCAGCTATAAATATTTCATACTCCTTATACCTCCAATTTTTTATAGCCAGCTCTTCGCCTATTATTTTTATCATGATTTGAATGTTTGGATGGGTCCCGAAATATTCAATAGATGTTCAATTCTACTGATGGACAATGAGTCTTGTAACTGAAATTGTATGATGAAAGTTTGTGTTAAAAAATTGATCACACAGTCTTTCATAGGAGCTTTTTTGTTCCTAGCGTGAATGATGTGAAGGACCGTCCCATTGTTCACGACCATAGATTAAAGTTATGTAGATATATCACAGGATTATAAGTTTTCTTGCTTCGAGTAACTATAATATTTCAATGATCTATACATACTTTCAGAATTATATCATGATAAATACACTTTTTTGGTTCCAATTCTGTGTATTCATTCTTATTTTTGACGTTTCGACTCTCTAACCGGAAGTCTTCTTCAGAAAAAATGATACAGAAATAAACAAGGCAAGAAGGTATCTAGATGATTAAAAATTGAAAATATATAGATAACAAGATGTGAAAGCGTGAATTCCACATTTAGTGCAAAAAGAACAGAATTCCTCTGGCATTTACCCAAAGTCTGAGGAAAAACCACGTAAAAACCTTAACAGAGGAATCAACGATATAAGTCTTGACAATTATTAGAGAGAAAAAGATTTAATCAATGTAACACATGAGGACGATGTCCCGTTCCTGCAACGCACACAGTCTCAAGGTCCAAACATGTCATAAGAATTTTTTTAACAGAAAAACTGGATTTGTATGATCTACATCTACATGAATATAACAAAAACAAGTGTAAAGACAAATATTTCACAAATCAGGTATAACTATCACAAATGAATAAAATAATATGAGTCTTGACAATTATTATAGTCAAAAATGAATGAATTAATATAACATACAAGGACGATGTCCCGTTCTTGCAGACACACACAGTTCCAAAGTCCAAACATGTTATTAATTTTTTTTTACAGAACTGCGTTTTAATTATATACATGAACGTAATAAAAATTGAAATCAAGACAAATATTTCACAAATTATGTATGTCTATTATTGATTATTGGAAGCCAAACATTTTCCAACTTAAAACCATCAGTATGGTTGAAATTATTTGGATCTTTAATTATTTCAATCGCTTCCCTGACCAATCTACTATGAATGGATGAGCATCTTGCAATTACTCTTGTTTCTCCAAACTTGATGTCGTGCAAAAACTCAATGGCATGATCAGCAACTGTAACAAGGCTAATTCGTGATGCAAGAGACACACTTATTAATTGTCGAGTCAGTATTCCAAATTACGTTATTTGTATTTGTATCAATAATAAACATAATATTTGCAACACTTTCAAGGTGAGATTGATATTCACGAATCAGCACTTGTTTAGTATATATATAGAGTAAGGCAGTAGAGTAAGAGAAGTTAAGTGAAGAAGTAGAAGTCGAGAAGCATCAGAATGTAGGGGAATCAAGAGCTCCACCCGCACCTAGCCGACTAGTCGTAAGTTATAATCTTTATACTTTGTTTATATATTCATTCATCATTATTATCCTTGTTATTTATTCTTTAATATATCTATTTGTTATACAAATTTGGCATTCTTTATATTTGCAATAACCTTTACCCTCCATCCAGCAAGAACCCATTTATTCTTTGTTATATCCAATTTAGGGTGTAACACAACCAAGGACTTATCTGGATGATTGAGTCTTATGCATCTTCTATGTTCAGCAATATGTGTGCTTACACATGTGCCCGTCTGACCAACATAGACTTTCTCACAGGTACAAGGAATCTTATAAATACCCGAAGATTGTAAAGAGATCATGTCCTTAACAGGTCCCAGAAACTGCTTGATTTTCATTACAGGAGCGAAGGGAACTTTGAAATTATGTCAAGACAAGATCCTTCCGATCTTCTCTGGAACATTACTGACATAAGGTGAAGAAACATAGTTTTTATTCACGCCATTATTCGCCACGGTAGCATTGTAAGATTTTGGTCGAAGTGCTTTCCTCATGGAATGATGAGAAAACCATTTTTCTGGAAAATTACTTCTAGATTATTGATCTCTTCATCAAGTTTATCAGGGGGACAGATATCAGTAGCCCTTTGGAAAAGACATTTAATTGTTTCATACTTCTGTGAAGGATGGTGATGTGATTCTGCATGAATATATTGGTTTGTGTGTGTTGGCTTCCTATAAACTGTGTGTAATAGTCTACCATCATTAGTTCGCTCTAGATTCACAACAAGAAAAAGGCAATGAGCCATCATTTTCTAGCACTGATGTGAATTTGATGTTTTCGTGAACATTATTCAAATGATTCAAGAAACTGTTCAAATTGTCATGATCATGAAGCCAGATTGCAAAAACATTATCCACGTAACGTAACCATAAGAATGGTTTATTGGTAATAGTTTCTATTGCTTTCCCTTCGAAAAATTCCATATAGTAATTTGCAATTGATAGAGAAATTGGATTACCCATTGCAACACCATCAATTTGTTTGTAATAATCATTATTGAAAATGAAGAAGCTAGAGGTCAACAATGATGAAATAATTCATTGATATCTTGAGGGAAATTCCTTCTCAAAAGATTCAGGTTGTCTTTGAGTGGAACTTTTGTGAATAAAGAAGAAACATTGAAACCTACAAGGATGTCATTATCATTCAACCGTACGTTACTAATTATTTTAATGGAATGTCTCGAATTTTTAACGTACGAAGAAGAATTATTAATTAATTGTCTCAATAAACTGTCAAGATATTTGGATAATAAATAAGTTGACGAATTAATGCAATTAACTATTGATCAAAGAGGGACCCCTTGCTTATGGATTCTAGGTAAACCCTTAAATCTAGGTACATATGGATCGCTAGGAGTCAAATATTTGATAACATCCTTATTTCAAGAAGATTCTTTAGGAAGTTTAGTTGTTTGATACTTATCTAAAGAAGATTATTCAAGAAGTTCAGTTGTTTGATACTTTGACTTTGGGTAAATGCCAGAGGAATTTTGTTCTCTTTGCACTAAATATGGAATCCACGTTTTCACATCTAGTTATTGTATATTTTCAATTTCTAATTATCTAGATACCTTCTTGCCTTGTTTATTTTTGTATCATTTTTTCTGAAGAAGACTTTCGGTTAGAGAGTCGAAAAGTCAAAAATGAAAATGAATATACAGAATTGAAACCAAAGAAGTCTATTCATTATAATATTCCAATTCCATGCTATTGATATCATCTAAAGGCTGGTTTATGTAAGCTGTAACTTCTCGCATTTGCCTCAACCATAAAATCATTCTTCAACCTATAAACTTGGTACGGTTCATGTTTTTCATAGGGTGAGCCAATAAGGAGTAAGCCAATAAAAATACATTCCACGAGACCAACATATCAATATCTGTCAAATTATATCAGTTGTACATCTCTTTCTGTAATCATATTGACTTTGAATTTATTCATCAATTTCAACACTCAACACAACTTATATTCACAAAGATTATAGCGAGTGACACTAAAAGCGAAGATAGTCGATGTAAACTGATCGTGAACGAACATTACCACGTCTGATTGGTCAGAGTTAGCGATATGCCTCAGAAATCGAGAAATTCCCATAACAGCTTGATGTAAGACAGCTGCGTGCCAGCACTGGTACCGTGATACGTAATTCCCTATATTTGAAAACCTAAAAATACTAATGTTGAAGTAAATGCACAAAGTTACAGCCTACATAAACCAGCCCTAACACTGTATCGTTTGTTCAGTGTCTCATCTCCCTCTTTTCATTTGTAAATAGATACAAACAAATGAGTTTGGTACATAACGTCAATCTCATCGGATTTATTTGCTTCGTACGTGTTGACAAGAACAGTCACAAGAAATAGAACTGGAAATGGTTATTGTTGGTGTAGATAGATAGGAACAGTCAGTAATCGTTCCTATATATTCATAGATTATATGAGGCTTGAAATGTATGAACTCTATTAAAACTACAGAAAGTTCACAACTGCGCCTCACACAATGATGCAGCTGTTGCAACATTAGCTCAAGCTTTTGATCCATTCACTTCTAGTACCTTCAAACATTCACTTCAAATGTGAATATAAACTGAAAATATGAATGAATTCTAGTGTACATACAGCAGTGATATTATCCCACTCTTATTTTCTGCTGCACAATGTGAAGTGTCTTTACATGACGCTTAATAAGTCTTATGCTTCGCTGTTTTTTTGAATAGACTGAGCTCGTCTGTAGGAATGAAAGAAGTTTATCACGGAAGTATAGAACATATATTTCAATTTGCCACACAAATTGCTATCCTCACCAATAAGCTTTCCCAGCATAGTATCTGCTGTCATGTACAGGGATAGGCACGTAAAATACACGACGTATTATACCTGTTTTTTACATGAGAAAAACTCAGTTTATACATTGAATAATTTTGACGTATATGATGTAGAATATGTAAATTATGTATGAACAAAGAATTTTCTTCTCATTAACAAGTGTAAAGGTTGTGCTCACCCTCCACAACTCACATTGTGTACATATTCATGATTATTTTGACTTAAAACTCAAATCTAATGGTTACTTTTTTTGATTCTTCTGATTCAGTTTCTACTGCCTAGTAAATTCGCTGCAAGTTCATTCGGATGGTAGTTATATCTCCATTTGTATCTCGAAACGAGAATCTGGATTTGCTGATGTTAATGCGAATGTATTACGGAGTTGAATGAAATTGAGCACTTGTGCATTTATTACGAAAATATTTAATAATGTGACAATAAGAAAATTGAACAGCAAATGAAATAATATACGTCTATATTGAAGAGTTACAAGGAAGACATGTATGAGAATAAATAAATATATTGGAGAAAGAACACGATGAAAATTGAAGTAAATCGTAAGGATTCTGAATATGAAATGTGTGAGTTCACAAGGGCAGGGAGGTTACTATGGTGAATGTTCGCATTTCTGAGAAGCCCAAAATTTTCTACCTCTGAAGCCATGTGAGGACCGAGGAAACTTGAACTAGCATGCGAAGACCTTCACATAAACAAAAATGCACAGTGCAAAGATACACCAAAACTTATGATTCTTGAATGATTCTCTAACAGCTGGTTTATATAATTTAGTCGTAGGTCATTGTGGAGGGCTTCATTATTCACGTACCATGGCGCATTTGGAATAGTACATAGAATCTTGTTCTGGAAACTTTGCATTAGATTTATATTTCTTTGTTTTTCACAGCCCCACAGCTGAGTACCGTACGTCCAAATTGGCCCTAGTACTGCTTTATACAAAAGTATCTTGCTTTCTAGCGAGAGTTGTAACTTACTGCCGATAAGCCGACACATTCCACTCAGTTTTTTGTTCAGTTGTTTTCTCTTCTCAGTAAGGAGCTTTTTGCCCCCGTGAGGCCTTTATTGAAATGCATCTCAAGATATATTACTTCTGTATCAACTGGCAGAGATTGGTTATTCAGATTTACTTCGTGACATGTGACATGTTTCTTAGTGAATTTCACTTTCACTGATTTGGTTCAATTAATCTTGACTTTTCCATTTGTTTGTATCTCATCTGTATTTTGCTTAAATATTTTAGACGCTTCAGTAGGGTTTTCATGTACTGCAAGAATCGCAGTGTTGTCTGTGTAGGCTGCTGTCATCACTTCGTGTCATTACAGGGTAGGTCAGCAGTGTGGAATTGATATAAAAAAAACTTGACTAATGTCTGAAAGTGCTGCTGTACATAGTTTTTTTCCTTCTCGACTCCTTCGACTACCCTGCCTATCTGCTCTATAGTTAAGTGATAATTTTTGGATCCGAATTGATGTTAGAGGATGCGTAGGTTATATTCTATTATTGGTATAGATTGAACTCTTGAGTATCAGTTTTTCTAGTAATCTGGATAGTATAGGAAGTGAGGAAATTGGTTGGCAGGATGATACCACGTGAGGCGCTTTACCTGCTTTGAGAATCATTATTATTAAGAAGAGTTTCAATTGGGCTGGAAAGTACTGGATTCTGACTACAGCGTTAATTACGTGAACCAATGAGAATGACTTTTTTCTACTTTTCTGAGAAGAGTACTTGTTATTAGATCATATCTAGGAGCTTTTTTATTCTTGAGAAATTCGGTAGTGTTTAAAATGACACTTTCAGGCCACCTGAAATTGGGAGATAAGAGATTGCCAGAAAAGTCTGAAAGATATATGATTTTGCTAAAATTTTGACAGAATTATGTAAATTTTGTATATTTTCTCCATCTCCCAATTGGTACATTTGCATGTAAAATAGCGAGTGGGAGATGAAGAATGCGGAGATATTAGTTTATGAATTTTTTAAAGTGATAAATGGCTAGTGCTTGAGAATTAATTCAAGAATTCCAAGAACGGATAAGTGAAAGGATATGTAAGCCAAGTACTATAGTACGCGTCGAATAGAATTGGTCCTGCGCCGAAAACGAATCTTCGTCCATATTTTCAAGTAACCAATCGCAGAGGTTTTTGTTGTATGCGTTCTAATCAGTGGCGCACGTATATGAAATCAAAAATTTTCAATTAAATAAAATTACTTGTGTTTCTACTCTTGAGCTGATCACTGGTATTCTTTTGGTATAATCGTTTCTATATCGTTATTGTTCTGTTTTTGTTTTGATTCTTACATTTCCTTGTTACTGTGGTTATTATCGTTATTGTTAATAGTGTTCTATTATATATATATATATATATATATATATATATATATATATATATATATATATATATATATATATATATATATATATATATATATATATATATATATATATATATATATATAACTATATAATCATGGTTTTGAATAGCCAGAGTAGAGAGTTGGTGTATAATTTAATAAAATTTATGGAAGACGAAGCAAGTAATGGTGTTACCATTTCATTCCATTGATCAAAGTGAGAGAACGTGTGTGCAAAAATTTGGGCATATTCAAGAACACTAGTCATCTGATCAAAAAAGAAGAATATGAAAATATGAAATTGATAACAATAATTTTGGAGTTGTTTCACTTCAATTTGATTATACGATTTTTTGAACTGGTGATATAGTATTGCTAGAGTTCTCTTTGTTTCCTCCTAATATTTAATCCATTTCCTATAAATACGCTTCTTTTCAATTATACCTCATAACTCATCAATAAATTGCAGTAATTCGATGATTAGAACATAAATAAGCAGTTATTATTTGGAAACATCTTATTCTTGGGTGAAAAACTGCACGACACTGGTTTTGACCCAAACGGTTAGCCACAAAAATCAAAAAGCATTTCACCATTGCAGTTTTTAATAGAATTCATAGTTACCTTGAGCAGTATTGAACTGAACAACTACTGGGCAGGGCTAGAATGTAGTACTGGGCATAAAGTTTGTAAAGAGAAACAATAAACACGATGGGAAAAACGTTCAAATGTATTTGCGCTCTGAAAATGTGGGTGCTATACTACATGCGTGAAGAATGATTGACAGGACCTTCTCTAGGTGATTCTAACTATAATTTTGAGTGTTTAGTGATTAAGGTAATGAATGATAAGATAAAGGACCTGTGGTGGACATGGTAAGAGAAGAAAACGTGAAGATTTATTGTGCTGCAAATTCTTTGCGCGCTACAATGACGTCAGAGAACAATTCTTCTGCAAATGGCGTCACACACTACTACGTCAGAGAACAACTTTTCTGCAGATGACGTCACAAATCTCTGCAAGACATCTATTCAAACTCAGCTAGTAGCATCTACACTCTAACGACACTAGCTACCGTTTATATATGTGTCTTGCACGTTCATGAAGTGTAACTTAATACATCAGAACATTATTTCTGTGTTATAACAAGTCATGCTGAGTTGGTGGAGCAGGAGATTCTTTGAGAATGGGGTATACACTCACAGATCTCAGTATATTAACGCTAATGTTGCTTATACCTATAGTCACTCAGTATAAACTATAACGTTAATAAAAAGAGAAAGTGTATTCTCAAAAATATATGTGTAGAAGATCTGAATACTTTTTCTCATGGAAACTCGAACCGACGTCCTTTAGTTCCCTAGGCAATGTCAAAACCACTAATTCATGACGAATAATTACTTTCCCTCTCAAAAAAAAAAATATATCATTATGTGCACTGATACCACAAGTATCACTGTTATGTTACTCAAGTTGCATAACCGTTCTAATTTTGAAGTCTTTCTCTATAATTTTGCTGAGATAATTGTATTAATGAAATTTTATGTTCATAAAAGGAGAACAAATTTAGCAACGCAAACTTGCTAAACAGTACATCATCTTTATTTATAAAACTATCTGAATTAGAATTGAATAAATCGTTCCGAACTATATTTTTTGAAGCTAGCACTGGTAATTATGGTCAAAAAATTATAACAAATTTGGGAAACTATAGAGTATCGTTGCCTCAGAGATTCAATAAATCTATTCCACATATTTAAGAAATGAATAAAAACCCATCAAGTTTAGTTTATAAAGGTATTATAGATAGAAATAATGAACAGTTTCATGACATCAAATTTGTTTGAATAGATACTGGCTTACTACTCATTTGATTATTATATTATGATGCAACACATTACAACCACGCCCTATACACTTGTAATAAGTGTCTAGAAACAATTTATGGGAAATTGTCGAACAATAACGATGTGAGTTGCATTTAAGTGCATCTTGTAACGCTTGAAGGTTTGCAAAGGGCTTGTGTAGGTTGGTGAAGTGAATTTGTAGGGCGTAAGCAAAAACTGAATTATCATTACATGCTGATTGTAACTATTTGAAGAGATGGCACTACTTGTGTTGACAGTGCATACTTAGAGTACGTTCCACAAGATGCTCGCAACGCTCACGCTCACGACCGTGGTTTTTGCTTTTCCATTAACTCATAGTCGATGTGGCTAATGCTTCAAGTGGAACGATACAAGTGTCTGCTAAATGTCGAATAAACTAACAATCATTGATGAGAATAAACTAACCTGTAGCAGAAACGATATGAAAATTGAATGAATTCAATATGTCTGAGTAAAAGTACCGTTCTTAAATAATTAATAATGAGGAGATAATGAAACTATCCTTCATATCGACAAATGAGAAAATCTAGAATCAATAGACATAACTTAGAACCAAAAGTACAAATTGGAAAGGCATCTTCTTATTTAATTTAAACTTCTTGACGATTTCTGCACTTCTACAGAAATAAACGCAACGACCGCTTCGACCCACCTTCCAATCGCGGGCGTTGTGAGTTTGAAGTGGTCGAGATCAATGATGTCCTGTATGACGTATTTATCATGAACGTCAAGACTGCGATCGTCTTGTGGAACGATTATTGAGGCGATATGAGCGTTAAGGTCTTTCAGTGGAACGTACCATTGGAGTCAACTAAGGCAGACTTAACCTGCGACTTATTGTTTATTATGTGCAGAAATATCGCAATATGTTTGATAAACTTGAGCTAAAATGAAAATCGGATCATCTAACTATATTATTTTCATGTAATTCTTTCATTATTGATAAAAGATCATCATCACAGCCAAAGCGACGCAGTAATAATGAAACAAAATGTTCCAAGTCGATTATAAATATATTTATTCCAAATTTTGTTGTTTTTAGTGTAACCTCTTACTGTTCTCCATTTTGTTGTAGATCTCTCTGTTTTGATATGTTATGTATGAATAAGTCCATATTTATGATGGAAATAATCATTAAAACTGCTTCAGCTGACGTATAATCATCTAAGTTTTTCTTTTTTGAATATTTTTCAACAGCGAAATAAGTGATATTTTCCGAAAATTCACGTTTTTTTATCGTATATTTCTTGTTTACTGATCCTATCAGATTTAGATGATTATGACATATCTTTGTGAAACTTATAGCATTTTATAACCTCAATCATTTTTCCTCCAGTATTTAAAACTCCAATAAGTGTCATTAAAACTGCACTACCAAGAGATAAAGCAGCAAGAGGTACGAATACAAAAGCAGATAAACTCCTTGCTGGAAAAATAACCTCTCCCATATGAAGACAGATATTAATATTGCTATTCGCTTAGTGCGCGACAGCAGCGCCATTTGATGTATGAACCAAAGGAGGATATTTGGCGTATATGTGCATTGTGATCTAACGAGATGAAATGTTATATTTTGGTATCAATAAAAGTATATACGGACATTCTAAGCAATTGAAAAGTTTGATGCATTATTATTATACGTTTCTAATGAGTTTGGCTGACATTAAAGTAAGTATGATCAATTAAAAAATTGATTGAAACTCAATGAAAGTTTGGTTGAGTAATGGCATAATATATAAAAACGATCATAAAATCATAACATGAAATGAAAACGTATAGAATTAATAAAATAGTCATTCCACAACTAGTGTTGCAGTTCTGTGTCAAGCTATAAACCAGCAAAACTCCAAAACTCCATGAATTATGAACAAAATCGCAATGAGTTTGTCATCCTCATGAATCGATGCGTTTTTAACCATTCCTCATAGATTTATAGATATATAGATTTGTAGAATTAATGAATTTCTACAGAATTGCAATATGGATTGTTATATATTCGTGAAATCAAATTGACAAATTCAAAATGTCTAAAATTGATTGAAGTATTGTAGGTGGGCTTCAAAATATACTCGAGATGTTTAAAATACTAATATATCCTACTGATGGACTTATATGATTACTATTGCTTTCACTTGGTAGATTTTGTTCATTTCAAGGTTTAGTTTTCTCCTTAATCAATGCTAAATTATTTTTCGCTGAATATATCCCCTCATGCCATTGATACTGATGCACAATTGAATAATAATATTATATTATTTGCATATATTAATTCTCCTGCTTGAAGTTGAACTTTCACTAACTTTTGAAGTTTTGTAATTTGAGAGGAATATTGTGGAAACATAGGTAGGACATGACTCCTCTTCAGATTTTTTGCCTCCAATGAATGATCACTCAAATATAATCATGTGACTTAGGATACCAAAGCGATCCATTTACACTTAATGAAAAATCATTAATAAATTTTCTTGAACTAGATTCATGTATGATTCTATTATTTAATGATATACAGATACGAGACAATTTTTTTGTATTGAAACAATAATCCAAAAGTCTAAAGAAGAAAAACTGGAAAAAATATATATGAGAAAATGTTTAGCGTCAAAAAATACCAATTTTTCAATCACTTTTGAGAATAATAATTGATGGTCCATAAGCACCTGTGACCTCTCTGAAGTCTACTATTTTCAATGTTATTTTTATCACAGAAATAAAGATTATGGCAGTACGTATCTTTTCCTTCTCACTGCAGCTATCCATTTATTTCTTGTATTCACTCTCCATTTTGCAACGGGAAATAAGTAGAATTTACATTCGTTGTTTTTTCCAGTATTTTTGCAATTCAAAACAATGCAACACCGATTGCTCATTTTACTTGTTTTCTTGAAAAACTGCAGTCGATACGTGCATTTCTTATATTAGAAATATACAAAAGAGCCTCGCGAAGTGCTCGAATCCTCCGCTGCTAGCGCTAGCGATGATTTCACTTCCCCTTTCCCTTCTATGGCTTCGCAGGCTCCCAATAATATCGTTGACTCTCACGGTAAAGGTATTTTCCCGCTCCCAAATATTCTTTCATTTATAAATGGATAAGAAAGAATCAGGATTTGTGAATAATTTCATGAATAATTTACCATTTGAAGTTCATATACCAGATTACAATTATTGTAGACCCGGAACTAGATCAAATAAACGATAAGCTAGGGGAGATGAAGGTATAAATCCTTTGGACGAAGCTTGTGAAGAGCACGATATTGCTTATTCTCATTATAAAGATGTAAATAATAGAAATAAAGCAGATGAAATACTTGAGTATAAAGCTTGGGATCAAGTGAAGAGTTGGCGAAAAAGCCGCAGCATGGTCAGTTACAAATGTTATGAAAGCTAAACGTAAAATAGGTATGGGTATAAATTTTTCTGATTATATCACACACCTTAGCAACAACCAATGGAATCAAACGATTTTGCATGGTAACGTGGTATATCGCGATAATATTTTGTCCTAACTCGATATACCACAGTAGCTTTTTAAAAAATAATAAAAAATATAACAATCAATAAATTTTATGGTTTGTGAAATAATCCTTGCAAATACACCTCAAGATTCGGTATATTATCGCATATACCTTGAATTTAACTCAAATACTTTTTGTCTTGGATAATTTTTCACTCGGCAAATTTGGAGATTTATAATCAACGATAATATCCCTCGAGCTAAAGCTCTCGGGTATTATCAGATTATGAATCCTCAAATTTGTCTCGTAAAAAATTACCCAAAAGACAAAAAGTATATTCGTGAAATTCTTCGGTATATCGATAATACACCTCTCTATCGGTATATTACCGTTGATAATAAATCATCAAAGATTATTAGCGTTCTTACTCAGAGTCAACAGAATGAAATTCAAGCAGCAAAGAGAAATAAGACAGGTGCAACGATACAGTTGTCAGCGACACAAGTGAATAAAATAGAAACAGGCGGTAGTTTATCTGAGTCAATGAATTTTTTAGCATCGACCTTAGCGAATGCATTGGAGAAAACAGGTTCAGATTCTAAGTCAGTAAGAGATACAATAAATAAATTAGGAAAACATGATGGCTCTATATCTTTGCCTCTAGATTTACTATTGGAATATTTGTTGTCTAGTAGTAAAGCTGGAAGTGGTGTATTATATTTACCAGCAACTAAATTTATGAATGTAAAAATTGGTGATGCATTAGCTATAGCAGAAAAGCATGGTGGTTTCTTACTGTTTGCTATACCACCATTAGTAGCTCTTTTAGGAAAAGCGTTAGCGACTGGTGTCATAGCAGCAGCAGCAGGACACGCGTATAGAAAAGTAATAGACTCTGGTATCAAAAATGATAGAGGAATGTTTTCGTTAGTTGATGAAAATTGGAACAAGTCGAAAAAAAAATGGTTTCAAGAACTCCAGAGCGACCACTATCTAGTTTTGAACTAATAGACTATGCTGAACACTTAAAAATTCCATATTCCAGAGGAGTGTTTATGTATGACGCATTATCTAAAAAAATTAATAACTTCGAATCAGGTATTGTTAATTTACAATCAAATCCAGAAAACGGGTCACATTGGATATCCTATAAAAATAGGAGTAGTGGATAATGCTGACTGTTAGATGATATGAAGAAAACGAAATGTGGGAGTTCAGTCAATAGTTTTATTTTAATCTACTCTACAGTTTCGGTCCCACCTAGACCATCTTCAGGAGTGAATAAAATTAAAGAGTGTATGTGCTGACATCTTTGTGTAATAATAAGTTTCATTCAACTTATTATTACACAAAGATGTCAACTCCCACATTTCGTTTTCTTCATCCTATAAAAAGCTTGATAATAATGTTTTTCATACGTTAGTCAAAAAAAAAAATCAATAAAATATCTCAACAGTACGGGCTGCAGACCGAATATATATTATAATTATGATAGATATCATAATACAGAGGCAACAATGTTTACTTGCGGAACAACCAAACTCACACGAAAAGGCAAGCAAACTCAATGGTCGAATGATGAGGTAAAAGAAGAAGTGAAAAAAAAGCAGGAAATGAAAGAAATACCATAACACGAAGAATCTACAAGATCATGAAAATAATAAGACTCTGAGAAAAAAATTCAAAAAAACTGTAAAAAGTTCCAAGTCTAAAAATAGGGACGAAATAGGGAACAAGATAAGAGAAAACTTCAGAGAAATTCAAAAACTGTTCTACAGAACACTTAAAAATTGGAGCAAGAAATATCAAGTGATATTGCAATAATTACATGATAATCAGGGAAAAATAATAAAGGATGACAATGAAATAATGAAAAGATGGTAAGAGCACTTCGAAAAGTTATTTGATGGAGACCAAGATACAGATGAAAACAAGGAGGAAGGGAATAATCAAGCGAAGAGCAATAAAAAACTAAAAAACGAAAAAGCTTCAGGACATGACATGTTAAAACCTGAACAACTAAAGTATATGGTGAGGCAGGAGAACAAATTCTCCAAGTAATGATTATCAGTATTGTGACGAATTAGACCTCAAAATCCGTCCCAGTTGCACATCCCAGAGCCTTCTGCTACCGTCAATAATTTTTTAAAGTCCATCAAAATTAATTCATATCTTGCACACTCTGTGAATTTTGGATTCAGTAATTCTGCTTCAACATACAACACCGCTTACCGTTAGTTCATCAGTCCTGAACTGCTTCAAATACGTTTCAATATATTTCACATGTGGAGGAGTAAGGTTAGGTTTTGGAAAACACCTGAAATGAAAAGCAATTGATATTGTATGATCTATATTTATGTCTTATGACTTACCGTCATCAAATCTAAATTTAATCAACCGTTGTCCTGTCAATATGTTGTATATTGTATATTTTTTGATGTTATGTCCGTGACCTTTGACAAAACACAAATGAAAACATCTGACATTTGACAGTTCCAACTTACCGACATAATCTATATTACCGATCGATTGAAATAGTATTAAGGACAATTTTGATGTTGAGGAAATAAAATCAGGAAAGGATGTATCCGACAGGAGAGTAATAGGAAATCTGTTATTGTAATGAAATTTGTATTCGTAAAATTACTTATTCTTTTTTTCTGTGTCTTCTTTACATTATTGTTAGTGCTTATATGAATTTCATTTGAAAACATGTAAGGTTTCATTACAATTTGGGGATGAATAAGGCCTTCTGGCCGACTTAGGTAACTTCTTTGTAAGTCAGTTCTCCAAGCCATCTTCCAAAGTCTATACTGTGTTTACCGTTCGACGTCCGTTCAAAGTTTTCGTGCTAGGTCCGTTAGTGCGTTTGTCAAGGCAAAGCTGTGAGTTTTATTATTTTGTTTATTTTTTCCCAAGTCCGTAGAAGGAACTTAGTTCATATTTCATTTGTTTTGCTGTTTTTGCACTTTGGATATTTTTGCTATTTTTGAACTTGAAATATTTTTGCAAAACACAACTTAGAGTCGTTTGTTTAACTTCCACCGTCCCCTCCGCGAACGTTGGATTAACGTAGAAGCACCGCTGAAGAAGTCTTCTTGATTTCGAGGCGTTTGATTGATTTAACGTAGAAGCACCGCTGAAGAAGTCTTCGTGATTTCGAAGCATTTCATTGATTCAACGTAGAAGCACCGCTGAAGAAGCCTCTGTGATTTCGCAGCGTTTGATTGGCTTAACGTAGAAGCACCGCTGAAGAAGTCTCTATGATTTCACAGCATTTGATTGATTTTAACGTAGTTGCACCGCTGAAGAAGTCTTCGTGATTTCACAGCATTTGATTAACGTAGAATCACTGCGAGGGAACAAGTTTGGTTCCACCCGCATGGAACAAGTAGTAAAGTTGATCCATCGCTCGAGAAGTCGCTTCGCGACTCCGCGAGTGTTGATTGTCGTGGGCAATCGCCGCATCGTCGTCGTCCGCCTTCAGCTCAGTGATCTTAGTGCAAATCCTTGCAACATATGTGTGTGTACAACAGTTCTATTTTTGTGTGTGAATAAATTTCATAGTTATGCTTATATCCTAAATATTATTCCCAAAAAAATCTTTATCTTCTCCTCTGAGCTACTTAGCCGTCAACCTTCAGAAACTGCGTCACCGACCGTATTGGCGCCCGAGTATACCGTTGGCAGTTTTAACGGCGACGCCAGAATTAACCACTCCGCCATCAGCGAGGTTACAGTATATGGAAAATGAAGAATATACCCCAGGATTGGGAGAAGGCAGTAATACTCCCTGTACATGAAAAAGGAGACAATAGAAACTGCAACAATTACAGACGAATATCATTGTTATGCATAGCCGCCGAAATTTACGAGGGACGACTGGAGAATAGACTCAGGAAAATAGTGAAAAATTCAATGGAAAGCCCACAAAGTGGCTTAAGGAAAGGGCACTCAACTCAAGACCATATTTTCACTATTAGAAAACCAATTGAGAAAACTAAGAGACAAGATAGAAGACTCTTCATAGCTTTTAGTGATTTAGAAAAGGCTTCCGACAGGGTTATAAGGAAACAATTGTGGGAAATATTGAAGAAGAATAACATCAGCATCTATAGTAAGACATGCAATCACATAAGAACCGAAAGACAAGTTTCAGAAGGATTCAACACTTCACAAGGACTAAGACAGATAGGAGCCCTAAGCCTTCTATTATTCATCACTTATTTGGATGATATCTTGAAAACCATAAAGGACAAAACAAAAAAGATGGAGATGGGCTACTACAACCTAATAAGAACAACAATATCTGAATGTGTTTTTGCAGATGATCTTGCGATTCTAGCAAAAATCGAGAGCGTCATGCAATTTAATCTAAACTTATGGAATGAGGAATTGGAGGAACATAGAATGACAATAAGTGCAGAAAAAAAAAACGAAAGCAATGGTGATTTCGAAGGAAGACATAACTGCAAACATTACGTTAAACGGAAATGAAATAGATCAAGTGGAAAAGTTCCCGTACCTCGGAGCAACCCTGGAATAATAGAGGAGGTATAGAACAGAAAATAAACAAGGGAATACAAGCGACGAACAAAAGCTACCATGCAATAAACAAGGTAATACTGAACAACAGACAAATTTTTTAGAATACAAAAATGATTCTATACAAAACAATCTATAGACCTACATTGATATATGGCAGTGAAACCTGGATGATGAATCAGATAATTAAGACTAAAATACAAGCAACAGAGATGAGGCTTTTTAGAAGAGTGGAAGGGGTCACAAGAATAGATAGAATAAGGCACGAAAACGATGAAAGACAGTCTGCGAATTGAAAGGAAACAAATAACCATTGAGAAAATCAGCTCGCATGGTATGGTCATCTAGTTAGAATGCCAGAAGAAAGACGATCTAAACAGGTATGGAACGCAAGAATAATGAGGAAGAAGAAAAGAGTGGTTAGACATCGGAAAATAATATAGAAGAGATTTTAAATAAAAATAACATCGGAAAACAAGAAACGAGTATAACAGCAAGAAATAAAGCAGTCTGGAAAGAACTGATCAATTGTACTGAATAAAGTAATAATAAACTAATCGCGACACCCGAAAGGATACAAGCCGATTTTAAAAGATTATAGTAATAATAATAACGATAGATATCAAAACTATAATCGAACAATTTGCGGTAAACTATGTTTGCTATTTTTAAATAATAAATGGAAAGTGGATTATATACATTGAATAATTCTGTAGACTCTAATTCATCTATTCAAGAAGCAAAATATTATCCCACGGTAGATATAAGTGATGGTTACTACGAATCATGTGTTCGAAGATTTGAATCTAATTCCAAAATACCAAATATTTCCAAAAAGTTCAAGAATAACAAACAATTATTAAAAATGGTAAATTTGTAGCAGTTATCATTGAGGACGGTACATATTCTGTCTATCACATAAAAGACATTCTTGGAGAAAAAATATGTGATGGTTTTGTTCTAACACCTTATACTAACACATTTAAATGTGAAATACAATCACCTTCTTCAATTTTCATAGATGATACTTCTATATTTATTTTATTGGGATTAAACAAACAAACAACTGACGCAAACAAGAAATATATTTCGAATAACGAGGTTGATATCTTCAAAATTAAATCTATTAACACTCACTCTTCACTAGCTATAGGCCAATAAATAAACTCAAAACGTACTGACATTATCTTCAGTGAATATATTAAAGTGAATCAAGGTTATGATATTCTAGTGGAACCTAAAAATTTGGATTATTATCCGTAACAGGTAGAAGATTCGTAGATAACATCGGATTAGAATTAAAAAATCAATTCGGTGAGTATATTGATTTTAGAGGTGAATATATAGAAGTACAACTTCAGATTCGAAGAATTCAAGAATTTCAATTTTTCTCTTAATAAATGAGTACATCACTAGTATTCATAGGTCTTCCGGAAAGTAAGAAACAAATAATAGAAAAATATGAACATCATAAATATTATCCTCAACTGAGAGAGTACATAAACGATACAAATAGACCTACTTTTATTAATATCAATAGTCAAGATGCGCAATTTGATACTGGTAATAGTAGTACCATTTTAAATGGCCAAATTATTTGCGATGGCGTTGACTTGACAGAAGATTACAAGAAAATTAAATTAGTAAGAAATGGTTATATGCCTATGTTTAGAAACATAGGGTACAAAATTATTGATAAGGTAGCACAAGATGTAAATAGTTAAGGATATAATATGTATATAAAAGGTTCAGTGGTATTACAAAATAACTCTACACCTGAAGGTTGGGATGGTACCAATTTAATTAGTGAAGATGGTTACTTTTCTGTAAGTGTGCCAATTGAATATATAGTTTCAGTGTTTGAAAGATATAACGAACCTATATGGAGAGTTATCCAATCAATTGATATTTTGAGAAACTCTAGTGACGCAAATAGCTTATTAATTACAGGAACTACAATAGAAAAATAAAAAAATAAAGTATCAAAAACTCAGTTATCTGATATTATTTATGATATACCACATATTACACCAATTATAGATAAAAAATAAGAATTAATAAATCAATTGAATCAAATAGATTCTTGACAATACCGAACTTGGACTGGCCTTATACAAATCTACCAACATTTTTGTCACAATCAAAAAATATCTCATGGTCCATTCCGACTTTAAGGAGTTCAACTATACAAAGAATGATTCTAAATTTGATTTTTGTGATCTAGAAAATAGCAAATTATTATTTAGTGAGGTTGAGTATTATCCCGCTGAAGACTTAGATTTGGATGAGAAATTAAATATGTTTAGTAGACTATATTCAATGTATTGTGATGCTAAGAAAACGTATCATCCAAAAATGGAACCTATTCTATTTGATCATATTATTAAGAAAAATGGATCTATTGAAAAATAATCTCAGTTTGTGTTTGATTTAACATATAAAAGTGAAATTGTCAAGGAAGCACCCACAAATATTATGATTAAATTACCATTTGAAGAACAAACACCTGCAAATACTATGATTCATTGTGTTACTGCGAATGAATCTCATGTTGCATATAGTCCTGGAAATAACTTAGTGAAGAAAAAATAATTCTATATGATTAAATGAAGATTATATTGAAGAAAGACGGTAGTGGTTTTCCGAAATGTGGCGTTATAGAGCAAAAACTACTCAATATTATAGATATTTTTCTAATGATATTAGAACAGCTATAGTAGGTTCATCCAATTGTGAATATAGTAGTATCTACATATATTCAAAGTCTGAATCAGCAGTTATACAAGTATCTAAAACATTATGTGAGTGAAATAAATGAACATATTAGTAATCTAAATAAGATCGGTTTTTTCACATATCATAATTCAGACGATGTATTAAGAGTTGAAGATATACCTTTATTATCAGAAATTACATTCGACGATGTTGCTGGTGATAAACAAAATTCAATAGAGGAGTACTTTAGTAGAGGATGTCAAAAATCTAAATCATGTTTCTACCTCTGTCAAACATATAGCCGTATATGAAAACAAATGATACGTGATAATTTAAACATGCTTATTGTTTTCAAACATAACGACAATACTAATTTTAAACATATCTATGGTGATCATGTTGGAACAGATACGTTTTTTGAAACGCTCAAGCCCAGTTTACAGTACATTTTTAACTCTGAATTAAATCAACATCGAGATTAATTTAATCACGTAATCAATTTTCTGTCGGTTTACAGTTACAAAATCAACGCGATAAAGAGTTTGATTAAGTAATTCAAAATTAATAAATCAATCACGAAGGTTGACAATATATTTAAATACCGAACTAGCTTCATGCTTATGTTATATGCAGGTTATATGAACTGACAACTGTCAGATTGAATAATTTTCAGACTTGTACGATTGTGCATGTAGAACGAATTTTTTTTAGAGCAATCAAAAGTATGTTGTGCCCGAAAGAACCAAAAAAAAATTTAACAGAAAGAGAAAAAGGATGCGCAATTCATATTTCAGCAGAGGATGTATATTTTCCATGAGTAAATGATGTTTTATTTTATATTGCGTCGGTTACATTTTTATTCTCTGGAATTGCAATTGCTGTTTTTATTTATTCACTTTATTCATCCACTCTCGTTAGGGTGATCTCTTACAGTTCCCTTTTTTTAATAGACTCAGATATATGCTTGAAAATGAAATCACAGATGAAGCGTCTTTGAAAGGAAAGTGGAAGCTTGGAATATAGGGATTGAAAAATTCTGCAGTATTTTCGGCTCCCAGGAGAAAGCAGTTTAAACTCAAACAATGGTACTGAATCAAGATTTATCATGTGAATGTGTGCACTCTATGAAAAAATTTCTTGTGGTATGGTCAATAAATAAATGTCTTAAGCAGATTTGGTCTTTATTGAGGCAATACGAATTGCAGTGTTTTCATTGAAGTTTACTAAGACTCCTGGCTCTTCAACTCCAGCATGCAATTTCTGGCGCGATTGGCAGCTTGTCATCAATGATCATATTGTTATATCAGGCAACGCACAACAAGCAACAATATATTTTGAATTTTACTTTTGAACTCCTTTCAATAGTGTTTTCAGTCGTCCTACGCGAATTGTTATATGTTTCTTCTGCTACGGTACGTGGATTTTATCAAGACGTTTGAATGAAAGAACGACAAATAAATTCACTTAGTGGGAAATCTTCACCATAACGTCCATCCTTCATATCAGCACATAAAATAGTCATTGAGAATACTGCTGTCATGCACACTTCTAGGCCATATAAGCTCTATTCCGTATTTTTAGATATACATTACATACAGCTTCCAGGTATTCTTCGAATCCTACAGAAACCCAATTTCACAACTTAATCCTCTTCTAGAGTAGGCATTTTTATATATTCAGGCTTTAGTTGTAATACTTTACGCACTACATGTTCTGAATCAAAGTTGAAGATAGTCACAATTTACTCCTAATTGAGGCTCTATAGACTCATTCAATGTTTGATTTTGAATTGAATGTGATTCAATCATGAATTAATGTAATTGCGGATAAATGATTGTTTTGTTTTTAATCGAGGTAGAATGACGTCAAAGAATTAAATTGATTCTAGATTGAATATTCAATCGCGATTAAGTATAAAATTTGCTCTCTATAAACCGGCCCTTAGACAATTATGTAATCTGTGCTGAAAAGGAAAGTCTGATTTTCTTGTAATGAATTTAGAGAAAGATGCGAGCAATGGCAAATATAGTCGAAATTTTGATGAAGTGGTTTCAGTACAAGCATGAACATGGACATGGAACATGAACATTGAACATTACCATGAAACATGAACATGGAACATGAAACATGAACATGAAACATGAACATTAAACATGAACATGAAACATGAACATGAAACATGAACATGAAACATGAACATGAAACATGAACATGAGACATGAACATAAAACATGAACATGAAACATAAACATGGAACATGAACATGGAACATTAACATGAAACATGAACATGAAACATGAACATAAAACATGAACATGAAACATGAACCTGAAACATGAACATGAAACATGAACATGAAACATGAACATGAAACATGAACATGAAACATGAACATGAAACATGAACATGAAACATAAACATGAACCATGAACATGAAACATAAACATGAACATGAAACATGAACATGAAACATGAACATGAAAGATGAACATGAAAGATGAACATGAAACATGAACATGAAACATGAACATGAAACATGAACATGAAACATGAACATGAAACATGAACATGAAACATGAACATGAAACATGAACATGAAACATGAACATGAAACATGAACATGGAACATGAACATGAAACATGAAACATGAACATGAAACATGAACATGAAACATGAACATGAAACATGAACATGAAACATGAACATGAAACATGAACATGAGACATGAACATGAAACATGAATATGAAACATGAACATGGAACATGAACATGAAACATGAACATGAAACATGAACATGGAACATGAAACATGAACATGGAACATGAACATGAAACATGAACATGAAACATGAACATGAAACATGAACATGAAACATGAACATGAAACATGAACATGAAACATGAACATGAAACATGAACATGAAACATGAACATGAAACATGAACATGGAACATGAACATGAAACATGAATATGAAACATGAACACGAAACATGAACATGAAACATGAACATGAAACATGAACATGAAACATAAACATGAAACATGAACATGAAACATGAACATGAAACATGAACATGAAACATGAACATGAAACATGAAACATGAACATCACGAATAAAAAGTTTTGAGACACGTGTATACGTTTGGATGAGATCAAATGTATCAATTTGTTTGTGACGTCCCATGCTGAAATAATCGCGAATATATTATTGTGGATCACTTACATTATCATCAAATATGAAAATTGAATTTGGCCGAATATCTGCTGAAGAAATCATACTTTAATTTTAGTTGTATTGACTTTAGTTTGTTGCCTCAATAGATTGCAGTAAATTCTTCAAATATTGATTTTGGTTGATACAGAGAGTTAGAATGAATATAGATATTATTTTCAAATTTGAGTCCAATACGACTGGTTTGTAGAGAAATCATCACATTTGTTCTCACCAAATTCAAAGGCTCACATATTAGAGCTCTTATATTATTGAGAAACAATCAGTTATGCTCACCGTAACTCCCACTTTTGCCTTTCAAATCGATATTTTCCACTTTCAAGATACACGATTGCGATTCAAACTTATTGCGTGTTTGACGACATTTAGTTGTGATTTATGAATGATACTCACCCTATTTTATATATCATTAGTGCTGTACGATCTGTGAGCAAGGGAATATGAAGAAGAGAGAAGACTGTTTCCAGGATGCTGTGAGAAATTCGCGAAGTGCGGTGCTGAGACACAACAATCCGAATAATATCAAAGGTGTCATACGTGCCGCTCTCAGTGCTGTTCGCAAGACTTTCAAGAATCATCAATACAAACAACATGAATCACCACCGTCAAGAGTTATACCTTTATCTAAGACAGGAGGCTTCTTACCAGTCCTCATTCCATCATTTGCTGGATTGTCAGCTGTAGGTAGTCTGGCAGGAAGCACTGTGGGCATAGCAAAAGCTGTCAAAGATGCACAAGCGGCCAAACAACAATTAGTCGAATCATAGGAGCACGATGAGAAGATGGAGGCTATTGCATTTGAAGACCGATGTGAAGGATTGTATCTACATAAGAAAGAATTTGGCTTATTTCTTGAGCCTATACTGGAAAAAAAAAACTTCCAGTGAGGCCCCTGACCGATCGCGATCTATCGATATATGCGAAAAACATACCATATTTTTGTGGTGCATGCTGAACGATGTAGCAAAATCTGGTCCGGTCATCAATTAATCTGCTATCCCGAATCAGACAGCAAAACTAGACCCCGCAGACATTAGGATTGTACACAAAGCGATGCAATAAGATCCAATACTTTGATGGATACGGTAACATGGAACCATTAAAGGAGTTGATCAAATACTTAGGCAGTAGAGCGAATATCAATTATAATTATCGAAAACACCAACGTTACAATTCATTTAACTGTGGTCACTTGTGTTTGCAATTCCTCGAACCATGTCTCTAACGATTATATTGAGTGATAAAACATTGGCTTTGAGCGCAGACTTCTGACCTGCCTTGAATTTATTCAGCGATTACGACGGTAGTGGCGGCGGCGGAGAAGGACTTATTGGCCGCATAGACTTCTAATCATGCAATTCCATATCAAATGTGATAAAGATAAACCATACTATTATGAGAGGAGAACTTTGAATCATTCAACTATACCACCGGGATCGTATGAAATAGATGATTTAGAAGATTACATTTTCTCGGAAGTGGTTGATCCAAATTATCATGAACACTATCAATATAGTAAGACAAAATTCAGTTACTCTCTACGACTGAATAAAAATACTCTCAAATGTCAAATTCTGTGTTCAACAAAACTTGATATCTCACGTGATAACTCCATTGGCGAGCTACTTGGTTCCAGTAAGAAAATTATTGACGAAAATAAATGCATGAGTCTGATTCGACCGTCAACACTAATAAAGTGAATGGTATCCAAATATCTGTGCAGGATCATATAGGACAAATTCAAATGCTCATATATAACATTTTTTTTCCCTGCCTCTTTTGGATAAATTCAGAACGAGCAGCCATTAAACGAAAGAAATTTATGTTTGATTATCGTATTATTATATGCAGAAAATATATCCAATGATGTATGAGTAAGTCACGTGAAGTCCACTCTAGATTTTTTTCTGCTACTAAGATAGCTATGCAAATAGAGAAAGACAAGATACATGAAATTCAATATTAGGAACCGTAGAAATCATAAGCTGTATCGGCGTTATGAGCATTGCTACGTCCCTAGAGGACAATCCCGTCAAGTACCGGTTGATTTCCGACCCACTCAGTGAAGAACGGGCGTGGGTAGAATAGTAATATAAAAAAAGGAAGTAATAATAACTTGATCAAATGTTTGGGCGCCAGTTAGTCAAAAAATACAATCAACCAAAAGAGTTGACTAACAAACCTCTCGGGAATTAGGTAACGAAGCAGTGAAGCAAATTGGTCTACTTTCAGGATAAAATTATATTCAAATTCAAGGAACTGTACACAACAACTAAGTGAATAGTGATGTCACATTAAATGCATGAGCGACAATATAGTACGCTACTCGAGCGAGGTTTGCATATAAATTAGCGAAAACGACTGACATTGATCAAAACGACTTCAGAAATGTCAAATAATTATAGGGACTAGGACTACGCATACAGCCACGACCTAAGGTAATAATAGAAATCGCTTAACTCACGTGAGGGAGACGGTGGTCGACCAACGATTCGGCGTGACGCGAACCAACTCTAATAACGTATGACGCGAGCCCTGGTGACTATAGCTAGTGACGCATCTTAAAATCGTTCTAGTGCAGAAAAAAATCATAAATTGTTAATAGAGACATATGCAAATCAATTACTCGCAAGAGCTAACAATTCGAATCCTCTATTCAGGATTTGAGATTTAGTTTAACTTATTGTAATCCCTTAAACAGTGTAACATATATCAGTTGAGTTATCAGAGTACATACGAAATTATCCATCAGCAGATTAACCAAAATATGCCACGAAAGTAATAAATAATATTCAAAAGACACAAAAAAAATGAGCCAATTAAACAACCAAATACAATAACATAAATATGGCTTATCTGATGTATCCTGTTTGGTTGAAGTGATGTCCAGCTGCTTCCCGCAAATTATTGTCCGATTAGTTTATTCGGGACGGGCTGACCAAAATTGGAATAATGGATCCCAGTAGTAAGGATCGATGACGTCTTTTTAAAGTTTGACGACCCCTAACTAACTCTCCAACCAGGAAGTAGTAAATAGCGAGCCTAAAATTTGAGAAAATTAACATACCTACGCCACTGGCACGCAAGGCGAGCGAGAGCAAGAACAAGAACAAGGTTAATATCCGATGGAATATGACGATTCAAGGGGTAGGAAATCATATACGAGCCACAGTTGAAGTAACACCTTAAATAATACTCGATTTACCTGAGGTAGAAGGCGGCTCGAAGTTGTAAGACGATCCAGCTGCAGTGACTATGAAATCCGGGACTAACCCGTGGAAAATACTTCCGAAAATCAAAAATTCGTCAAATCCCTCTTACATGGAGGCAATAAATCTAACCAACTCAAGCTTAACTTGAAATTTCAACTTAGCACAATAGCCAAAACACAAATTTTCGAACGCCCTGTTAGCTGGCTCATTTACCCATGAACCGGGCGAGAGAGAACAGCAAAAATACAAGTATTTATTAATTAAAAGCGTAATTAATAAACAAGAAACCAAGAAGGAGGTACCCTTATCAGCAATTGAACGAGCAGAAGAGAGATAGCGAGTAATGCTCTATTGTTAAAATATCCAACCATATTCGCCAAACCCTATAACTATTCACTCATAATCATAGAAATAGAGCGATAAAATAGCTGTAGTTGTGAGGAAGAGATTACTAGCATAACCATTGACATAAGGAGTGAGCAACGAGAAAAAAAGTGAGGTAAATAATAATTTAAATAAGACAATAGTTCAGATGGCTTGCGCGCGATGACTCCACCAGGTAGACAAGCGGTACGTTGGGGTCATCGTTAATTTGTTGCGGGGTCATAGTTGTCAATTTACAAAGATTATTGTCAAGTCGCACAAAGTGGAAACCTAACTGTAACAGCATGGAGTTTAACTGCTTCTTTTTGATAGAGAAGTGGGTATACAGGAATCATTACATTATCAAATTATTTGAATTATAGAATTGATAACTGAATAGGGTATTATAAATATCATCATACTATTCAGAAATGTACTGTTGCATATCTTTAAGTGAATGATCCGTAAAAAGCTCTTCTGAATTCTGTCCTATAACGTGTATGGTGGTATCTAATAATTTGAAGTCGTGTCTGTTAATTACAGAATTAAAACCACAAAAGACAGTAAAGGGCTGTAGGTTGTGCTCTTTTTTGTCTATTCTTGAACTTATTCTGTCAGTATTATAACAGTATATTCCAGAAGATACGAAGACATCACAAGAAATGATGTGTTCTTATACAAACTTCCTGGGAAAAATATAATGAAACTTGTATGTTCACTCCCGACTTGGCATTTCCTCACAAAATATCTGGAACAACTCCATCAAATATAAATGAAAACAGCAACTTCACGAATCTCAATACAGCGTTCATCTTGTTCATTCCAGAGATAAATACTTGGAGATTCGATTTTCTGATAGGGAAGCTGCTTCATGAATCTTATTAACTCTGTCTTCTTTTCTAATCAAATGTATTGCGAAATGGACAATTTCTTTTCCAAGAGGATTTCTGGAGATATATTTCTTGTGTTTACTTGTGATATTAGGGCAAACCTATTTGAATCATATTGAATAGAGGAGAGCAATACCAATCGTTAACTAAATATTTTCTGGAGCTCTGGAAATTACTAATTCCTGAGTTATTTTCATCTATTCGTATTGGTGACGTGGTAGATAGGAATGTGGCATTTGAGTACATATGTGAAATCTAAATATGGAAAAAATATATCCAATGATATACAAGTAAGTCCCGTGATGTCCACGTCAGATTTTTTTGAAAGAAGAAAATGTTCAGGTGCGAATCAAGTCTCATTCACAGCATTCAAATCAATAATATGATGAGAAGCATAGTATATAGGACCGACTTCTATATTTGGCCTATTGATGATGAGACCTACCTAAAATAAGGAAATTGTCTTGGTGTCTAGTTCATCATATAAGAAACGGTATTTGTTCAAATATTCTTTATATCTAGACTTATATATTCGCAAAAATAACTCGATATATGTTTTTTTCAAATATAACTAGAAAGATAATGGGAATAAAAATGATGAAACATGATTTCCATGATTCGTATTGATAATTTCATATGAAGCTTAGCACCGATTTCCAATTATCCCAAAATGTGGTTATCGATAGATCCAGGAATAATATAATTTTCTGTAACAGGTTCCCAGCATCATGAGTTCTCGATAATTTAAAATATGGGCAATCATCATTATCTTCTATCTGCTGAGCTGGTAATGATATCTGTTCTTCTGCTAGAAGAGGAATAAGAATTGTGAGCTATGAATGCCGTTGGTGCTCTCCCATTCTATTTTTACCCGTGAAGTTGACATTTGGGAAGAATTTTTATCATGAGAGGTGTTCGGCCCAATGTTTGCATTTGCTGTTAACGTGATAGTACAGAAAATATAAAAGAAGGATATGATATCAATCAATAAGTAATTTCACAAAAGTCATGTTCCGTAATATCAGATTGCAAAGTAGTTGTTTCTCAAACTGAACTATCGCGCTGTGAAATACCTCTCTACTTACTGCGTTCGATTGCAAATAAGGAATTGGAGTTCAGTTGGAGAGTAGATTGAAGTACTTGTTATCGAATCATTTATTGACATGAGTGAGGCTGGCTTCAAAAGACTATGTCCCAGTCTTTGCCTCCTCGTCTTCGTAGAGTGCAGACAGCTTCATCATGGACAACAATGACAGTCGCTTGGGCTTGGTCCTCTCAGCATAATTTCCTTTTGTGAAATTTGTGAGAATCTCACTCTGAATGAACAAATTTTAGAGTCGATGCACGTTGATGATTCAACGTGCTTCTGTTGAATTCAATATAACTCATTCAGTAAATACAATTAAAACTTGGTAGGAGAGTAAAGGAAAACTGGCTTTAAGAAAAAACTTTATGATTTGGAAAATACGACGACGTTTCGGCCATTGTTTTTGGCCATTATTCGAATCAGCTAGGTGAACATTTGAGTTGATTATAAAACAGGAGTTAACTCCTTTATTATTTACATAGTTTCAAAGTGAAAAGTTGAATCAACATCGTGGAGTTACAGCTCCTACGAGTCAAAACAGACTCTGGAGGAGTTAACTCCTTCTTTATAATCAACTCTAATGTTCACCTAGCCAGTTTTTCTTTATTCTCCTACCAAACTAACTTACTATCGGCTTTTTAAATTCTACAACTTAAATACAATTGGTGAATTTGAATTGAATTTATTGCTTCTCAGGGCATGTAAAAAATTCCATCTGATGAATTGTTACGTGCCAATTTGGCTTTTGGTCTATCTTTGTTCATGGTAAATTCTGAAATATAGTTTGGGTGACTTTGAGTTGTTTTTTTTCTTGGTTAACTTCATTTACTCATTTTCGTTAGAGTTATTTTCAGTTTCTATCTACGATCGTACAAAAAGTGACCGTTTTTTACACAGTTTTTAGTGTAAAAAGTAGGCTCTCATGAGAAACCGTACAGTGAAAATTTAAATGCACGATTACAGTTGAATGACCTATCAGTATAATTATAACTATTTTATTAATTTTCAACAATAAATTCATCTGTCTCACAAATTTTAGTTGTCAGTATTTCATTTATTTTTGACAACATGTACATCTACTTTACATGTTGAAAAATTATTTTTTCACTTTTAGATTCAGTCATAAATTTCATTAAACTGTTTTATGGGAGTGATGAATGGCTCTTTGGCTTTTGAGTGCGCCAAGTATAATTTGAATGCGACAAGTGAACTTGTGGCACGCAAACCATTTATCGCTCGGAAAAATAAGCGCAAAATAGTACTAATCTCGCATTCGTAATAAAAAATAGTATCTGCAACTCGTGCGGTGCTGTCAATTGCCCACTTCGCTCTCGTGGGCAATCGAAAACTCATCGCACTTGTTGCACAATATACTATCCCAACATCTATCCTACAGTCAAGCAACATATATATTTTCTCATTTAATTTACAATTTACACAATTTTCGATAGTAATTCTGGCCAGCTCATAGCTCCTCGATGCGATAGGCAGCGTATCAGAAGCAGCAATGGCATTATTTGTGATCTTTTCCTCAACTGTTTCTTTGCGTAAACTTGATCAGATATCTCAATTTTGTTTTCAATTGATTCTTCTACATAAAATTTTGCCACGGTCGATCACTTCCAGCCACCATGCATCTTCAATTTTGAAACATTTCCTTCTGCATCTGCGAGCATGGTTGCAGATGATCATCTGAATCTTTGACCAGTATACTCCTGTGGATTGGGCAACCTAAGATATTCAGCAATTTCGCTTGGTATTTCCCTGAAGGTAATGATACTTTTACTGTTCTACATCTAGCGCACTTTTCATCAATATCTTTGGCTTTAGACGCCATCAAAAATGCATAAGATTAAACTATCCAAATAAATCTTCTGTAGCTGATCATGCCATCGATGTTTTGCATGACATCAAGTTTGAAGAAAAAATAATAGTCGCAAGATGCTAATCGATTCCTGGTAGATTAGTCAGAGGAGCAATCGGGATACTTAAACATCAAAGCAATCTCAACCATACTGATGGTTTTGAATTATCAAATTCCTCTGTTTAGGGTTCTCACGTGGTTTCCTTAAGCTTTGGGTGAATGCCAGAGGATTTTTTTCTTTTTATTTAGATGTGATACCCACGTTATCACAT
This sequence comes from Dromius quadrimaculatus, assembly GCA_963989225.1. Taxonomy (NCBI): domain Eukaryota; kingdom Metazoa; phylum Arthropoda; class Insecta; order Coleoptera; family Carabidae; genus Dromius; species Dromius quadrimaculatus. The sequence goes on from OZ022327.1 coordinate 20,518,015, forward strand.
CTAGTATCTGTATATTTTTAGTATATAGTTACTTGCCTTGTTTTATCTTGTATCATTGTTTTCTAGAGAAGATCCTTGGTCAAACGTTCGAAACGTCAAAGTTTCAAATAAATATGTATACAGAATTTGGAATCAGAAGTCGTTTTTATCCAATAAAATTCTGGGAAATATATTGATTATTGGAAATAGAAAAGGCCTTGGAAGTCCAACTTAATATGGATAGTTATCAGAAAAAAAAGCTGAAATTGGAAGTGCGGATGATAAAAACAAATGAAATTGAGTCTTAATGGAAATTTTTCAAGTAAATAGTAGCATTTCAAATGGTGGACTCCTTTTTTGAGTTCTAAAAATTAATATAAAACGTATAAATGATCTCAAAAAAACATATTTGCAAGAAAAATAACATTTTTTAAGCAATATTCAGTGTAATTATATCAACATAACCAAAACACGAGTTCAAAACGGTTTGTATATATATATATATATATAAATCGACCTATCAATTTGACGTCCTTACAAAGATGTTCATTTTGGCGTCTACTGAAAGGAACGCGTATAGTTGAGATCTGATCGAAGTATATCACATAATTTCTCATGGGCTCTTCAGATTTCACACAGAAATTCCATTTCACGCACTATTCACAGAGTTCCCATTTCCTATATATGACCTCCCTTCATCATAGCATCAATGTGGCGTCAATGATATACGTTACATATTGCGTTTATAGTGGCGTCCTATCTATATATATGCTTTCACTTCATGTTTGAAGTGGCGTCCCCCTTGTTGCCAGATTTAGTTTTTACAGTCCGATAAGCATCTTTCTTGCGTAGAATGTTCTATCGATGACACATGTGAAGCGATATATTCAAAGATTTGCGTAGAATTACATTACTCAAGTTTTAAAATGGGTTGATACTCAAGACATCTTCATAGAGTAGTAATATGTCATTGATTGATAGAGAACTCATGGTGAATTGGAAGATTTTGCGAGAAAATATGGATTTTTGTTTGATAATTGCTATTTTCGAGTTCTGAAGTAAAATGTATTTGCCATGTCCGTGAACTGTTGATAGATTCCAAGAATGGAAGTATGTGAAGGATAATTAATATCAGGAAGGACTTACGGATGTCATATAAATTGTGATAATAATTGCTCTATGGAAATGTGACAAAATTTTGGTCTAAACTTGCATTTTGCTCGAAATTTTCCTATAAATGTATGATGAGGGTCAGTGTGAATATAAATCTCAATTGTGGGAGCTGAAAACCTTCCCTCATTAGGTTATCATATTGTAAAAAAAAGTACTGAGTACTTTTGCAATATCCTAAGAGCCGTAAGGCACACAAAAAAATCTCATAACTTCTTGGAAGAGTATTGAATTCTTCACAATTTTAGTTCAGATATTTTTCACTGTGAAATTATCATGTCTACATCCTCTCTTAATCAACACAAATGCCGGGTCAAGACTCATTGAAGCTCACCCTATCAAATACCCTATACTACTTGGTACATGTCCTAGAATTCTTCCCTTGGATTCAGCTCTAGCGGATAAAATATTTGTCTACAATTATTATCATATTACCGACTTTCCTCTCAACATTTAAGATATTTAAACTAGCGTTACTACCCTAATTCAAGTATGCGTTATCAGTCCAATCAATAATCGTCAATTTAAATTATTGAAATGCTGGGAAATCTTCCCTACAGGAACTTTTGGTTGGAAATGAAATTTGGATAGCAACAGTAATGGAGTTTCAGGCAACTAAATGGAACTTTATCTGTGTACTGAGTTATTATTTGTTGCTTTCATAAGATGCCTCATCTTAGTACTTCAATAATAAATACCAGTCTATCGAGTAGTCTATATATATATCCTTATGAATATCTGAGAAAAAACACACTTCACCATTATGAATCGATCCTGTTAGATGGAAGATACAAAATAGAAAATATATGGTAGATACAAAAAAGAAATTAGTGTATCAAGACCATGGAGGTGATCTTTTCTGGTCGAATTTGTGGTTCACGGTCGAAACGCCAGCTGAGACCAGAAGAGAGTATCAGAATATTTCGTTTTTTTAGGCGATCATCACGAAAGAATTTAAAATCACTAAATTTTATTCATTCGTTTCTGAAACATTGCAAATGTTTATCTTAGTTGCCATTAGAATTGTCTTATTTTATTGTCTGAAAATGCGTATCTACTTCTCTAATTGCAAGATCTATAGAGATTGACGGAAGGATATGATACATATTTCGGCAAAAATTGTTTCTAAGACTTCATCAAACTGCCCATAGAGGTGGGTGTGAAGTGTTAATCAAGTAGTTTTCATAGATCAGTCCCAAAAAAGTAATATTGGACAGATCAGTCCCAAAATAGTTATTCAAGTATTAGGGTCAGTAAGTACGGTTTACCGATTGAGAATAATTGTTTGTAGGCCGAGCATTGGCGAGGTTCGCAAATATTGAGCGAAATCGGTCCTATGATTATTGACAGTGATGCTTAAAAATTTTTTTGCACGATTGGAAGATCTACCCCAAATATGAATCCCAATATTCTCTTTCAAATTGAGTTACCACTCATAGCTCACTCGCTGTCAGCTGTCAAGTTTGACATTTTATTGTGAATATTCAATCATAAATAACGATAAATAAATTAATACTTTCTGTGGAAGTCCACAATTTTTCATTTACTGCTTTTGCTCATGGGCGGTAAGTCAGCATAACCATAGTAATCACAGTTTGCCGGTAAAATCAACATACCACCTTGAATGGAGAGTTAGTAAACATATGAATACGCCCAATCGTGCAAATAGTGAATTTAGATAGATGTGTACAAGTAAGTAAAACTCCATGGTAACAAAAAGGGCCATAGAAATACCTTTTCCGTTATAATCGCCTACAAAATTGATTTATAGCACATCGCACATAAACTTATGAAGCAAAACTGTAACTGATGATAAATAAAACAATTATGTGGGCATAAAATTAATTTACGACCAAAATTATCCAAATATTTGACTCCTATTCTTCAAAGTTGCTGGGAGCATGTCGTATATCAGTATTAATTCTTCATATCTTATATATCAATCTGAAGGCAAAAAGTTCAAGCGTTGAGAGTGGATTCTGTTGAACTATGTACAACTAAATTCTCTGATTAGTTTTTCCACAATGCAAATTGGTAAACGTATAATTTTGAAAGTCAGGAGTCTTCCATATCGTATATCCCTAAGAATTTCCTTCGCTGTTCGTGTTGCAATATGGTGCACAAAGTCAGATACTACTTATAATATGAAATAATGAACATTCAATAAGTATCGAGATAATCCAAGTGAATATCTTTTAACTCACTTGTACAAAGTATAAATAAGTAGTTTTGTTGAACCGCCAGAATCACATTTCGAGATTTTGATGGAAATTCTCGTTTTGAGCATCCCTAAATGCATTTTGACTATTTTCGGCTTGACTTCGGTACGTACGTATGAATGTATGTATTTATATGGTTGAATTTTGTATTTGAGACTGGTCCAAAGTCTAGTTTTGCAGCCCCTTTTATGGTTGCAATCGTCTGTACCGCAAATGCACTGTACTTGGAATTTTTTTTGAATATTCCTGAGGCATCTTAATGGTTATTTTCTATTTTAATATTAATTGGCTGTGCTGAAATTGCACAGTCTATTAGAGTTTCTTGTATTAATTCAAAACAATCAGGCGTGGAGTATTGAAATTTCGTATGAAACACTTCTATAAAACCTAATTGTACACCTTGCATTATGACTGCAGTCGGATTAAACAGGAGTGCAGTTTACTAAGCACGTTTTCGAATCTTCATATAAATCCAGAACAATCAGCCGTAGAATCTTGAAATTTTGTATCTAGAGAAATTGTAGCATTCGAATGATAACTTAATATTTTCATAACAATCTATTAGCTGGAAGTAAGCTTTATCTGACAATCTTTCTCAAGTTTTCGCATAAATTCGAAACTTAAGCCGTAGAATGATGAAATTTGGTATTTGAGACTGCTAAAAATTGAATGTGACATGACCATTGCTGTCCTTATTTCGATTCGACATTTTTTGTATACGTGAAGTTTAAAATTTAAGTTAGAGCGGTACAACTGACCATTAATGAACTGTAGCATCTGAATGATTGAATTATCATCTCAAATTTTGGTTGGAGTCGATTTTGCCTAGAGTCAATATTAGTATCAACTGTTAATTATTGAGTCAAAAGATGTACAAGTAAGACATGTGGTGTTCACATTAGATTTTTTTCATGTTTTCGAGCAAAACGGTGTTATATCTTTCATCAAAGATTAAATATGGAATGCAAAATTGTTCAGAATGCTACCAGCCTAATTTTGCCACCACATAATATTATCCTTGTCTATTAAATGTAACAAAAAGTGAAGTTATGATAATGGGGAGGTATAAATGGTGGAACGAATTCACAACCAAGAATATGAAAATCTCAATTGATAATGTGGCTTTGGATGCAGTTGAAACGTATGAATATCTAGGAGTAATAGTACATAGGAAATTGAATCTAGAAGAACATATTAGCTTCATATGTAAGAAATTTGCAAAAAAACTGAATTTACTAAGTAGAGTGAGTACATATCTTTCGATGAATACAATAAAGACTATTTATAATTCTATTATCCTCCCACACTTTAATTACGCATCAACAATATTATGTATGAGTAGACAAAAATATATTCCTAGGTTGCAACTGCTCCAGAACAGGGCGATGAGAATAATTCTAAAATGTAATAGATATACAAGCGTAAATAGCATGTTAACAAAGCTAAACTGGATGAATGACACTAGATATATACAATTTAGTTGTTTGGTATTTATCCACAAAATAAGAGAACGTGTTATGCCAAGCTACTTAACAAATACAGTACAGTATGTAAATCAGTTCCATCAACACCATACAAGGAGTCAAGATAATTTCTATATTGAAATGAGACATAGAAGTAGAACACAAAATTCTTTATACCATAAGGGACTTGTTCAATACAATGAACTGTCGAATGAACTTAAACAATCAGATTGTAAGTTATTTAAGAAAAAACTCAAAAGTTTGCTCACAAATGATTGATTCTCTCTTAATTTACTTCGTGTATTAATTCAAATGTGATATTTTCTTGTAAATTTCTTTATGTATATAGCATTACTGCTAAATAAATATTATTCTATTTATTTATATTTACTCTTCTCCTTTCCCTTCCGAACGGAGCAGGGGGTAGCACCATGGTTTTTTCCTAAGGCATTTGACCTCCACTATCAATTGGTACTAGTTTCAATCATAAGATCTAACAGGGAAGTTGATCCTAACAAAAATGAACAATAGTAACCTTTTTCCGACACTTGAAGCAGAATTCTAGATTTATAAAGTCTGTCACCTCATTGACCACAATATTCTCGATTGATTCATAATATACAATTTGACCATAAGTTCGATCAGGGAACTTGAGGTGCGGCCGGCTCCCCGACTTCAAGAAATGTATCCACACAGTTGCGACAACAGAGTCAATGTTCATCTATCCACAAACTGAATAAGAGAAGCGACGATATGATAACTCGCACAAATTGAAATATGAGATAGAATGAATGTATGTTATATGGAATCAGTTTGAGCATATCATTTCCAAACTACAGTTATTGTTGAATATATTCAATATATAGACCTTTGCAAAAACCGGGCACTCGAATAGTTAAAGCTCTCATTTGAAAAAAATTCAACTTGTACCTTGAACCAAATTGTGGCTTTTCACAGTAACTCAAATTATCTTCTGGTGTACTCTGTTACCGACAGATTCAAGAAAAATAAAGCAACATTTTCGTTTCTTACACAAAATTGTTCCGGTTTTATGTTGCCAGTGAATTCTAAATTGAACAAAAAGAAAAACTCAAATAATGTTTTCGCCAAGTCCCAACTTATATGTAGGTTGTATACCAACTCTTTACATTTTTCAGCCATGATGGATGTGATATCCTTTAATAGATTATATTATTAAGAGCAAAAATTAGTTTTCATTCCCTTGTATATCACAAGCTTATATTAATCTTATAATGTATTACAGGAGATATGTAATAATGATAATTCATCCATCCATTCTAACTTTCTTTCGATCACACTTGTGACTTTGTGACCATCAGGGACTTCAAAAACATGAATAATTTGAGATTCATCAATTTGGTTCTAGTAACAGCAATGATGAACTTGCAACAAAAATGTTCCACTTGCTTTGTACAAACGATATGATTTGTTTTTCTACAACAATTATAAGACCACATCACGGATGAAATAGCGAGTTCTCACATTCTATAGTGATCCTATAGTTGAGGAGCCGACCGCACCTTATGTTCCCTAATCGAACTCACGGTCAAATTTCATATGAATCAATGAAAAATATAGTGATCAATTGGATGACAGACTTTTTAAATCTGGAATCTTGTCCTAAGCGTCAGAAAAAGGCTACTTCCGGTCAATTTTTGTCAAAGTCAACTCCTCTGATAGAACTTATGATTAAAACTGGTACTTGTTAGTAGCGAAGGTCGAATACTCCGAGAAAAAAACAAGGTATCACCCTCTACCCTGTCGTTTAGAACTTCCCTTATTATTGTTGTGTTTTTCCTCTGTTTTGAATAGAACAAAGGTAGTATCCTGGTTTTGTTCTAAAGTACTTGACCTCTGCAATCGATTGATACTAGTTTCAGATTAACCACGAACTTATTAACCGAATATGGCCTGGATTTATAAAGGTGACATCCTAATGACTACTATATCTTCGATCAATTCTATACAATTCGGCCCTAAATCTGACTAGGAACGTTTAAGGTGCGGTCAGCTCTTGAACTATTAGAAAGAGGTACATGAATTTGCTCACTTACTCCTCATACTTGAGTCAGTACTCAACTGTTTTTTCCTAATATTTCAAATTGACTGCTCAAATTTTAAGTTGCTAAAGAATTACTTCTAAGCAAGAATAATTTCTGACATCAAGTAACTGTACTATAATACTTCAGTCTGCAATAAAATATTGATAGAAATATTATGTCATGACATACATAAGAAATGCAATTCCAAATTCAAGCCATACTCCCAACAAATTCCATGTCAGAAGCGCAAGCATCTGTTTCATTATCGATCGATGTTCTGCGACAGTGTTGTCAAGTTTCTGGACGCCAGTATGATGGCGAAATATATGAAGTGGGAATATACACGTATATTTTTGACGCCACTAAAAATTGGAGCGGAATTTTTTGGAACTAAAAATATACGAAAATTTTCATTTCCCTATCATTTTGGCGTCAAAATGAAATTTTGAATTTAGCCTCTAGAGGTCGGGAACAAGCCAGGAAAAAATTTTGAAGCAATTCTAAAGTGGCGTCCGATATACGGACTCCAATTTACAATGGACGCCAGATTAAATGCAAACGCGCAATATTAGGATGCCAAAATGATATGAGGATTTATATATATATATATATATATATATATATATATATATATATATATATATATATATATATATATATATATATATATATATACATATATACATACATATATAAATATATAAATATATATATATATATATATATATATATATATATATATATATATATATATATATATATATATATATATATATATATATATATATATATATATATATTGTAACAAATTAATTGTTACGTTTAGAATTATTTTCACCTACGCCCATGTATTCACATTTTTTGTGTTCTGTGAAGCCCTCGCTGGCCGCGAGACGAATTAAAAATTTGGTTGTTGGACCTGCCGGAAGTGATGTGATGTTGACGAGCAGCGGATACGAGATAAAATTTGACATTCTTGGTTTAGAGCTCTGCGGTGATAGACACACTAAATCCGCGCTCAGTCTAATCTTTGCTGTTTGTTTTCTGAGCCTTGTTTTTTGTATATTTGAGTACTTAAAGTACTAGTGTAGTGCTATGTGGCAAGGGTAAGTCTTCTGACGATTTTGTTTCTCTCCTGTAAAATCTCCAAAACTACGTCGTTGTGTCCACGTGTGTTTAAAGATGTCGGCCCAGGTGGCATTTGTAGTCATCGGTATTTTTCGGTAGCATCTTTGTTCTTTTTTGGGCTTTAAGTTGTTGTTAACTTCCCTAACGAGGGTTGCGGGTGTATTTTGAGGGACATTTTGGAGATTTTAGAGTCTAAGCAAAGATTATATTGAGCTAGATTTTTGTGTCAAGTAGGATCTGCATTTAGAATCCATTTCTTCCCTACTACCTGTCCTGTCCTGTTCACAGGCTGGGTCGACCTGATTCTCCATCTTTGTGAGTAACTTTTGTCACAAAGTTTTGAGCTCCGGCGCCCCGGGGACCCTTTTTGACAGCTTGGCTGCCTTGCAGTCTAAGTCAATTATTGTTTCGCTTATTCTTATTAATTATGAGAATCTGTTGATTCATCGATTAAGCAGCGGAAGAGGCATAACCTCAACCTAGTTATTGCCAGTTGTAACTTCAATTGTGACACGGCGTCACCATCAAACTTTTTGCTATTGTTTAGATTCCGTTTAAACCGTAACCCGGGTTTGACAGGTTGCTCCCCCGATCGGGGTGTTGCAGACTGTACTCCAGGGCGATTTAATCCCTCCTTTGTCCTATTTACTCCTGGATGGTGTGAGAGTGTGTTGAGTGAACTTTGACTACTGTGAGCCTTGACTTTGGACGTTTATGCCGCTTTTTGAAGTCATTAAATTGTTAGCCGAGAGTTTTCTCAATTTTTCTGCATTTCGCGCGTCTTTTGGATTGTTTGCGCGAGCAGGTGTGTTGCTACAATTTTATTACGGTTCACAGGAGCTTTGATTAGTATCAGTCGAGTCGCTTATTGTGCGTTTTCACCATTGCGGGCCGTATTCAAGTCTTTTCATCCTCATTATCATTTTTTCTTGTCATCACTCACTGTCATTGTATCACTACGCCTCATTTTGATTTAAGTTAAATTAATTCTCAATTTTTTTGTACAATTGCGTCCATCTCTCTTCAACGTTATTGTCACAACTTTGTAGTATTCAGCCCTTCTGGCTTGTTTGTAAAGGACACTATTGCTGTTCTGGGTTTTTTTTTTAGGGTTGGAGTCAGGCCGTCTTTCTGGTTGTGTTGAGGAGAACCATTGAGGTACCGGTCGCAGGATCGAGCACTAAACCTGACCAGAAGGCGCTAACAACTGCTGCTCCGACAAACAAACTGCTTTTATCACCTCTTCGACAGCGATCGAGGCTCCGGTCTTGAGGCCCTCTAAAAGTTGGGATAAATCACCATCGAACTAAGCTCAGCTTACATCCAGCCTAGCTGAGAGCTATTTGGAGTACCTTCGCCTACTACCACCATCGCTAATCAGGAGTAACGTCTTGGACACTCGCCGACCGTGAGCTCTGGTTCTCCTTGACACAAACAGAAGGTCAGCGTACTCCAGGGGCTACTTACGAGAGAGTGGAACGCCTACCAAGTCCCTTCGATATTGTTGTAAGTTATATTTCAAAATTAGTTTACAAAGTTTTGGGTGTATTAAATTTTTCTAATATTTTTCATTAAATAATTGTTTTTGAACTTCATTTGTCACTTATCATTTGTAGCCTAGGAATCCCCTAATTCCTAGCAATTCCCTTTCTTAGGGGTGGCGCCTAAGCAAGTTCTCAGAACAATACTTGCTAAAACTTATCACTTGCTTGATGAGGCGTTAAATTTGTTTCTCAGTTAAGCACAGTAGTTCTGAAAGCTTCTGCTTACTCCGACCCAGCCGCCGTCTGATTTTTAGCTAGCCAGGCACATGTGTGTAGCAGGTAGGTTGTTTTTGAAATATCTTATGTTTCACACCCATATTTGTTACACATATTTGGTGCCCAAGACGTGGAGCCTTTGGGACGTTTTTGTTAAGCTTGTGCTTAAGTTTTCAATTATTCAAAATTTTTTTAGCTTGCTAAAAATCTGAGGAACCTTTTCCCTCATCAAATATTCTTTTCTTTGTTACCTCTCCCCTCATTATCATTTTCATTTCATTGTCCTCTCATTTTCATTTCCTTTTTTTTCTAATTTTGTATTTAACCGGTTTAAATTTTTCGGTACACATTCTCCACGATGGATCTACAATACCTGACGGATGACGAGTTATCGTATGAGCTGCAGATACGGAATTGTACTGACACTGGAAATAGAAATGACATGACACTTCTACTGGACGGATTCCTGCAAATGGAACGAATGAATGCGAGTAATGTGACTCCTACTTGTTTCCCTGAGCCCTTATGTGAGAACCAGACCTGCCAGCGTAAACTACAGGATTTACTGAGTAAGATCCATTTATTTAGCCCTCAGCGAGACCTGAATTTTGAGTCGAGGTGCAATGCTCGCTTGATGCACTTGCATCAGCGTGTTTTACGTCTTCCACAGTCCATGCAAAGCCCTCTACTCACAATGATGGCTCTTGCCAAAAGTTCGCTGACTGGAAAGTTGAAGTCGGTTGAGGCTAGCCGCGTTGAGAGTCTAATCGACGTAGACTCTGAACGTTTGCGCGATATTATAGCTTCATCCTCCCGCACGATTGCTAATCCTCCCGTTTTTGCACAGTCAATTACTGACCCTTGGCCCTCCTTACAAGAGCGTATAAATAGAGTTCAGTTTAGCAATGTCACTACTTTGGGAGCCCCTATGGCCTCGCAAACTGTTAGTTCCTCTCCTGCAACTCCTATGTTACCTCATAGTACTTTTATGCCGTATTCTCGCGCCCCCGAGTCTCACGTCCCAATTAATAAATGGAACATCCAGTATGATGGTACCACCGGTGTGAATGACTTTATTCAACGACTTCAAGAATGCGCGTATGCTCGCGGAGTTTCTGATGACACATTATTTCGACAAGCCACTGATTTGTTTAGCGGTAACGCCCTTTATTGGTTTAGAATGGTTAGCCCTTCGGTGCATTCGTGGACAGATCTTGTTTCTCGTTTGCGGTCCTCCTTTTTGCCAAGTAATTATGAGCTCTCGTTGCAAGCGGAAATTCGCAATCGCACGCAAGGAGCCCTGGAAAAGGCTGAAATTTTTGTCGCGAAAATGGAAAATTTATTTTCTCGCCTGTCAAATCCCCCTGATGAGAAAACTCGTGTTTCTACTATTATTAGAAATTTATTGCCTCATTATCAACGTTTCGCCATGGCCCACACCATCAATTCCTTGAGCGACTTAATTGCAGTTTGTAAACTAATCGAAGATACCGAAGCGAATGTTGCTTCTTATCAATCTCCTCCAAGCGCTTCTAACACTTTATTAGAGCCGGAACTAGCTTACACGCGACCCTCTAAAGCTCATGGTTCGAAACCACAGCTTGCCGCTGTCGAAACTAGTTCTCAGCCTCCCTTAGATTGTTGGAACTGTTTACAAAAAGGTCATTCGTTTCCTAATTGTTCTCAACCGAGAAAACGTTTTTGCTTTGGTTGTGGAAAAATGTCTTTCACTATCAGAAATTGTCCCGTCTGTTCAAAAAACGGCCGCCGCGCGTCTGGTACAACCGCCGCCGGAAAATAACGCGCCCTTCCTCTGATTTAACTCGCTGGACAGCTTGGTTAAATGCGGTTGCTCGTTTTATGAAAAATTCTGAAGTCGCCCCTATCTTTAATACTCACGGTGCGGATGATCGCCCTTTTATAAATGTTACTATTGCCGGGAAGCCTATTTCCTGTTTGTTGGATTCTGGAGCTAGTGTTTCTGTACTTGGAAATCGCGGTTTGTTTCTGTTAAAATTTTTGAATCTTTTACCCGCATCTGAGTCCATTAGCCCCATTTCTACTGCTGATGGAGCGGTTCACCGTTCACTAGGTCGCGTTTTCCTCCCAATTAAATTGAACGGTCTACGTCATACACTGCCGGTTGTTGTTGTCCCTGCAGTCAATCACCCTCTTATTTTAGGGGTTGATTTTTGCCGACTTTTCAAAATTTCACTTAATTTTGACACTAATTCGTGGTTTTCTTCGCACGAAGTCGCCACTGTTACTGATTTTGTCCCTCGAACTGATCTCTCGTCTTCTCAGCGCGCCGCTATTGATACCGTGGTTGCGAAATTTAAAATTCTCGGCTCTAACGGTTTAGGTCGTACTCCTTTAACAGAACATTTCATTGATACGGGCGATGCTCGTCCCATTAAACAACGTCAGTACCCTCTTTCGCCCCCTATGATGTCGCATCTCAACGAAGAGTTAGACGAGATGTTGAAGTTAGGCGTCGTTCAAAAATCTAATAGTCCATGGTCGTCTCCACTCTTACTTGTCAAAAAATCTTCTGGAGCCTTCCGATTGTGTTTTGACGGACGTAAACTTAATGACGTCACTAAAAAAGATGCGTACCCTCTTCCTCGCGTAGATAGCATCCTGTCTAAACTACGAGATGCGAAGTTTATATCATCGATCGATTTAAAGAGCGCTTTTTGGCAAATTCCCTTGGAAAAATCTTCCTGCGAAAAAACGGCTTTTTCCGTTGCTGGTCGTGGACACTTTGAATTCACTCGTATGCCATTCGGTTTATGTAATGCGCCCCAGGCCCTTCAGCGTCTGATGGACAGCATTATAGGTCCCGAATTGGAGCCTAATGCTTTTGTCTATTTGGATGATTGTATCATTGTTACTTCCTCTTTTGAGCAACATATTTGTGTTCTACTTGAAGTCGTTGAGCGTCTCCGTGCTGCTGGTCTGTCAGTGAATGTTGACAAGTGTGAATTTTGCCGCCCTTTCCTTAAATATTTGGGTTATGTAGTCGATGCTCAGGGTCTTCGCACCGATCCTGATAAAATTAGAGCGATTGAAGAATATCCTCGTCCTACGACTGTTACTGAAGTTAAAAGATTTATGGGAGTTTTAGGCTGGTACCGTCGTTTTGTACCCCATTTTGCCACTTTATCAGCCCCTATTAATGATCTCATTAAGGGTAAACGTAAAAAAAATTCTATTTCATGGACTCCGGAAGCGGAGGTTGCTTTTTGTAAACTTAAAACTGCCCTCACTTCTGCCCCCGTGTTAGCTAGTCCTGACTATAGTCTTCCCTTAAAGCCTTTTCGAATCTACACAGACGCCTCTAATTATGGAGTTGGCGCTGTGTTAACTCAACCCGATTCTGACGGTGCTGAGCACCCTATCGCTTACATTAGTCGCACCCTTAATAAAGCTGAACGAAATTACTCCGTAACGGAACGCGAATGCCTTGCTGTCATTTTTGCTATCGATAAATTCCGACAATATGTGGAAGGTTTAACTTTTACAGTCATTACTGACCATTATTCTCTTTTGTGGCTGATGCGCATGACCGATCCTACGGGCAAACTTGCTCGTTGGGCTGTAAAGTTGCAGCAATTTGATTTTAACTTAGAACATCGCCCCGGGAAACTTCAGGATTTGCCCGATGCGTTATCTCGTGCTCCTTTAGAAGTTGCAGCTATAGATCCACTTTCTTTTCGGGATTCTAAAGATTTACATTTCCAGGAATTATGTAACTCGGTTCGTGCTAATCCAGCTCCATACCCTGATTTTCGTTTGGACGGTAATATCTTGTACAAATTAGTTTCAACCCCATTTAATTTACCAGCTAACTTATCACCCTGGAAAATCTATGTGCCCAGAGATTTTCGTCGGCATGTTATTCACGATTGTCATGACCCTCCTACCGCGTCTCATTTAGGCGTTTTTAAGACTTTTCATCGCGTTTCCGACTTGTATCATTGGCCGAAAATGCGTGCTAGTATTTACCGGTATGTCAAAAAATGTTCAGTTTGTTTGGCTCAAAAAGTACCACAATTACCTCCCCCTGGTCTTATGGGACAAGCCAAGAAAATTAGTTTCCCATGGCAAGCCATCTCCATCGATTTAATGGGCCCTTTACCCAAGTCTACTCACGGAAATCAGTATATTCTCGCTATTTCCGATTGGTTTTCCAAATACCCGGTCTTATTTCCTCTTCGTCAGGCTGTGGCCCCAAAAATTTGTCAGCTGATAGAAGACCATGTTTTTCTGCTGTTCGGCGTGCCTCAAATCGTCTTTGTTGACAACGGAACGCAGTTCACTAGTGATTGTTTTAAACAACTGATGACAAAGTACTCTGTACCCAAAATTTGGTACAATGCTAAGTTTCATCCCCAAGTGAATTTTGTAGAGCGTACTAATCGCACTGTTAAAACCGCGATTCGTTCTTATGTCAAGGATAATCACCGTAAATGGGACACTAATTTGCCCGCTATTACTCAAGCGATTCGAACGGCTGTTCATGAAGTTACGGGGTATAGCCCTGCTTTTCTTAACTTTGGTAGGCAGGTACCGTTGTCCGGAAACTATTATCATCCTCTCCCAGATAACGTCTGCTCCGATTCTCGCCCTGATTACGCTCACAAATTAAATTCTTTTTCTGAATATTTCTCGGTAGCTCAAGCTCGCATTCAGTCGGCTTATAACCGAAATGCCCATTATTATAATTTGCGTCGGCGACCTCTGCAATTCTCTGTCGGTGATTCGGTTTGGAAACGAAATTACGTTTTGTCAGCCGGTTCTAAATATTTTTCCTCCAAGCTTGCACCGCGTTTCATAAAATGCATAGTCTCTCAGAAACGTTCTCCCACCTCTTATCGTTTGAAAGACACACTGGAAAATGATTTAGGCGTCTGGCACATTAAAGATCTGAAACCGTCTCCTGATAGCGATTCTAGCGACGACATGCTTTCAGAGGATGACATAGAAAATTAACCCTGGGTAATTTTCTTCTGGGAAGGGGAGTGGTGTAACAAATTAATTGTTACGTTTAGAATTATTTTCACCTACGCCCATGTATTCACATTTTTTGTGTTCTGTGAAGCACTCGCTGGCCGCGAGACGAATTAAAAATTTGGTTGTTGGACCTGCCGGAAGTGATGTGATGTTGACGAGCAGCGGATACGAGATAAAATTTGACATTCTTGGTTTAGAGCTCTGCGGTGATAGACACACTAAATCCGCGCTCAGTCTAATCTTTGCTGTTTGTTTTCTGAGCCTTGTTTTTTGAATATTTGAGTACTTAAAGTACTAGTGTAGTGCTATGTGGCAAGGGTAAGTCTTCTGACGATTTTGTTTCTCTCCTGTAAAATCTCCAAAACTACGTCGTTGTGTCCACGTGTGTTTAAAGATGTCGGCCCAGGTGGCATTTGTAGTCATCGGTATTTTTCGGTAGCATCTTTGTTCTTTTTTGGGCTTTAAGTTGTTGTTAACTTCCCTAACGAGGGTTGCGGGTGTATTTTGAGGGACATTTTGGAGATTTTAGAGTCTAAGCAAAGATTATATTGAGCTAGATTTTTGTGTCAAGTAGGATCTGCATTTAGAATCCATTTCTTCCCTACTACCTGTCCTGTCCTGTTCACAGGCTGGGTCGACCTGATTCTCCATCTTTGTGAGTAACTTTTGTCACAAAGTTTTGAGCTCCGGCGCCCCGGGGACCCTTTTTGACAGCTTGGCTGCCTTGCAGTCTAAGTCAATTATTGTTTCGCTTATTCTTATTAATTATGAGAATCTGTTGATTCATCGATTAAGCAGCGGAAGAGGCATAACCTCAACCTAGTTATTGCCAGTTGTAACTTCAATTGTGACACGGCGTCACCATCAAACTTTTTGCTATTGTTTAGATTCCGTTTAAACCGTAACCCGGGTTTGACAGGTTACTCCCCCGATCGGGGTGTTGCAGACTGTACTCCAGGGCGATTTAATCCCTCCTTTGTCCTATTTACTCCTGGATGGTGTGAGAGTGTGTTGAGTGAACTTTGACTACTGTGAGCCTTGACTTTGGACGTTTATGCCGCTTTTTGAAGTCATTAAATTGTTAGCCGAGAGTTTTCTCAATTTTTCTGCATTTCGCGCGTCTTTTGGATTGTTTGCGCGAGCAGGTGTGTTGCTACAATTTTATTACGGTTCACAGGAGCTTTGATTAGTATCAGTCGAGTCGCTTATTGTGCGTTTTCACCATTGCGGGCCGTATCCAAGTCTTTTCATCCTCATTATCATTTTTTCTTGTCATCACTCACTGTCATTGTATCACTACGCCTCATTTTGATTTAAGTTAAATTAATTCTCAATTTTTTTGTACAATTGCGTCCATCTCTCTTCAACGTTATTGTCACAACTTTGTAGTATTCAGCCCTTCTGGCTTGTTTGTAAAGGACACTATTGCTGTTCTGGGTTTTTTTTTTAGGGTTGGAGTCAGGCCGTCTTTCTGGTTGTGTTGAGGAGAACCATTGAGGTACCGGTCGCAGGATCGAGCACTAAACCTGACCAGAAGGCGCTAACAACTGCTGCTCCGACAAACAAACTGCTTTTATCACCTCTTCGACAGCGATCGAGGCTCCGGTCTTGAGGCCCTCTAAAAGTTGGGATAAATCACCATCGAACTAAGCTCAGCTTACATCCAGCCTAGCTGAGAGCTATTTGGAGTACCTTCGCCTACTACCACCATCGCTAATCAGGAGTAACGTCTTGGACACTCGCCGACCGTGAGCTCTGGTTCTCCTTGACACAAACAGAAGGTCAGCGGACTCCAGGGGTTACTTACGAGAGAGTGGAACGCCTACCAAGTCCCTTCGATATTGTTGTAAGTTATATTTCAAAATTAGTTTACAAAGTTTTGGGTGTATTAAATTTTTCTAATATTTTTCATTAAATAATTGTTTTTGAACTTCATTTGTCACTTATCATTTGTAGCCTAGGAATCCCCTAATTCCTAGCAATTCCCTTTCTTAGGGGTGGCGCCTAAGCAAGTTCTCAGAACAATACTTGCTAAAACTTATCACTTGCTTGATGAGGCGTTAAATTTGTTTCTCAGTTAAGCACAGTAGTTCTGAAAGCTTCTGCTTACTCCGACCCAGCCGCCGTCTGATTTTTAGCTAGCCAGGCACATGTGTGTAGCAGGTAGGTTGTCTTTGAAATATCTTATGTTTCACACCCATATTTGTTACAATATATATATATATATATATATAAATATATATATATATATATATATATATATATATATATATATATATATATATAATCTTATGTTTCACACCCATAGGTGTTTACATATATATATATATATATAATATATATATATATTATATATATATATATATATAATATAATATATATATATATATATATATATATATATATATATATATATATATAGATATATATATATAATATATATATATATATAATATATATATATATATATATATATATATATATATTATATATATATATATATATATATATATATATATATATATATATATATATATATATATATATATATATATATATATATATATATATATATATATATATATATATATATATATATATATATATATACATATATACATATATACTATATATATATATATATATATATATATATATATATATATATATATATATATATATATATATATATATATATATATATATATATATATATATATATATATATATATATATATATATATATATATATATATATATATATATATATATATATATATATATATATATATATATATATATATATATATAAATCACCCTATCAATTTGACGTCCTTACAAAGATGTTCATTTTGGCGTCTACTAAAAGGAACGCGTATAGTTGAGATCTGATCGAAGTATATCACATAATTCCTCATGGGCTCTTCAGATATCACTCAGAAATTCCATTTCACGCAATATTCACAGAGTTCCCATTTCCTATACAATATGACCTCCTTTCATCATAACATCAATGTGGCGTCAATAATATACGTTACATATTGCGTTTATAGTGGCGTCCTATCTATATATATGCTTTCACTTCATGTTTGAAGTGGCGTCCCCCCTGTTGCCAGATTTAGTTTTTACAGTCCGATAAGCACCTCTTTTGCGTAGAATGTTCTATCGATGACACATGTGAAGCGATATATTCAAAGGTTTGCGTAGAATTACATTTTTCAAGTTTTGAAATGGATTGATACTTAAGACATCTTCATACTTCTTGGAAGAGTATTGAATTCTTCACAATCATAGTTCAGATACTTTTCACTGTGAAATTATCATATCTATGTCCTCTCTCAATCAACACAAATGCCGGATCAAGACTCATTGAAGCTCATAGGTCGTAATTCAATGAGATCCACGAGCTGGTGACTCAAATGCTTGTGAAATCCTCAGAGTTAAGGCCTCCTTAAGCCAAGGTCCGTGAACCCGTGCCTATCGGGCTTTATGCATAATCTGGCTCTGGTAAGAAATACTTCCTACTCACCTTATCAAATACCCTTTACTACTTGGTACATGTCTTAGAGTTCTTCTCTTGGATTCAGCTCTAGCGGATAAAATATTTGTCTACAACTATTATCATATTACCGACTTTCCTCTCAACATTCAAAATATTTAAACTAGTGTTGCTACCCTAATTCAAGTATGCGTTATCAGTTTCCTACAGAAACTTTTGGTTGGGAGTGAAATTTGGATAGCAACAGTAATGGAGTTTCAGGCAACTAAATGAAACTTCATCTGTGTACTGAGTTATTATTTGTTGCTTTCAGAAGTGCCTTATCTTAGTACTTCAATGATAAATACCAGTCTATCGAGTAGTCTTCATACATATCCTTATGAATACCTGAGAGAAAACTCATTTCATCATTATGAATCGAACCTGTTAGATGGAAGATACAAAATAGGAATTATATGGAAGATACAAAAAAGGAATTAGTGTATCAAGACCATGGAGGTGATCTTTTTTGGTCGAATTTGTGGTTCACGGCCGAAACGCCAGAAGAGAGTATCAGAATATTTCGTTTTTTTTAGGCGATCATCTAACATTGCAAATGTTTATCTTAGTTGCCATTGGAATTGTCTTATTTTATTGTCTGAAAATGCGTATCTACTTCTCTAATTGCAAGATCTATAGAGATTGATGGAAGGATATGATACATATTTCGGCGAAAATTGTTTCTAAGACTTCATCAAACTGCCCATAGAGGTGGGTGTGAAGTGTTAATCAAGTAGTTTTCATAGATCAGTCCCAAAAAAGTAATATTGGACAGATCAGTCCCAAAATAGTTATTCAAGTATTAAGGTCAGTAAGTACGGTTTACCGATTGAGAATAATTGTTTGGAGGCCGAGCCTTGGCGATGCTTAAAAAATTTTTTGCACGATTGGAAGACCTACCCCTAATATTCTCTTTCAAATTGAGTAACCACTCATAGCGCACTCGCTGTCAGCTGTCAAGTTTGACATTTTATTGTGAATATTCAATCATAAATAACGATAAATAAATTTATACTTTCTGTGGAAGTCCACAATTTTTCACTTACCGCTTTTACTCATGGGCGGTAAGTCAGCATAACCATAGTAATCACACTTTGCTAGTAAAATCAACATACCACCTTGAATGGAGAGCCGGTAAACATATGAATACGCCCAATCGTGCAAATAGTGAATTTAGATAGATGTGTACAAGTAAGTGAAGCTCCATGGTAACAAAAAGGGTCATAGAAATACCTTTTCCGTTATAATCGCCGACAAAATTGATTTATAGCACATTGAACTATGAACAACTACATCCTCTGATTAGTTTTTCCACAATGCAAATTGGTAAACGTATAATTTTGAAAGTCGGGAGTCTTCCATATCGTATATCCCTGAGAATTCCCTTCGCTGTTCGTGTTGCAATATGGTGCACAAAGTCAGATACTACTTACAATATGAAATAATGAACATTCAATAAGTATCGAAGTAATCCAAGTGAATCTCTTTCAACTCACTTGTACAAAGTATAAATAAGTATTATTGTTGAACCGCCAGAATCACATTTCGAGATTTTGATGGAAATTCTCGTTTTGAGCATCCCTAAATGCATTTTGACTATTTTCGGCTTGACTTCGGTACGTACGTATGAATGTATGTATCTATATATCTGAATTTTGTATTTGAGACTGGTCCAAAGTCTAGTTATGCAGCCCTTATTATGGTTGCAATCGTCTGTACCGCAAATGCACTGTACTTGGAACTTTTTTTGAATTTTCCTGAGGCATTTTAATGGCTATTTGCTATTTTAATATTAATTGGCTGTGCTAAAATGGCACAGTCTATTCGAGTTTTTTGTATCAATTCAAAACAATCAGGCGTGGAGTATTGAAATTTCGTATCAAACACTTCTATTAAACCTAATTGTACACCTTGCATTATGACTGCAGTCGGATTAAACAGGAGTGCAGTTTACTAAGCACGTTTTCGAATTCTCATATAAATCCAGAACAATCAGCCGTAGAATCTTGAAATTTTGTATCTAGAGAAATTGTAGCATTCGAATAATAACTTAATATTTTCATAACAATCTATTAGCTGGAAGTAAGTTTTATCTGACAATCTTTCTCAAGTTTTCGCATAAATTCGAAACTTAGGCCGTAGAATGATGAAATTTGGTATTTGAGACTGCTAAAGCGTTCCATGGCCAGTTGCACCGCTGTCACTTGAATTTTAGGTGTCACCTGACTCAACAATATCGTATCAAAATTTGAAAATTGAATGTGACATGAACATTGCTGTCCTTATTTCGATTCGACATTTTTTGTATAAGTGAAGTTTAAAATTTGAGTTAGAGCGGTACAACTGACCACTAATGAACTGTAGCATCTGAATGATTGTATTATCATCTCAAATTTTGGTTGGAGTCGATTTTGCCTGGAGTCAATATTAGTATCAACTGTTAATTATTGAGTCAAAAGATGTACAAGTAAGACCTGTGGTATTCACATTAGATTTTTTTCGAGCAAAACGGTGTTATATCTTTCATCAAAGATTAAATATGGAATGCAAAATTGTTCAAAATGCTACCAGCCTAATTTTGCCACCACATAATATTATCCTTGTCTATTCTTCTCATTTCCCTTCCGAACGGAGCAGGAGGTAGCACCATGGTTTTTTCCTGAGGCATTTGACCTTCACTATCATTTGGTACTAGTTTCAATCATAAGATCCAACAGGGAAGTTGACCCCAACAAAAATGAACAATAGTGACCTTTTTCCGACACTTGAAGCAGAATTCTAGATTTATAAAGTCTCCTCATTGACCACAATATTCTCGATTGATTCATATTATACAATTTGACCATAAGTTCGATCAGAGAACTTGAGGTGCGGCCGGCTCCCAGACTTCAAGAAATGTTTTCACACAGTTGCGACAACAGAGTCAATGTTCATCTATCCACAAACTGAATAAGAGAAGCGATGATATAATAATTCGCACAAATTGAAATATGAGATAGAATGGATGTATGTTATATGGAATCAGTTTGAGCATATCATTTCCAAACTACAGTTATTGTTGAATACATTCAATATATAGCCCTTTGCAAAAACCGGGCACTCGAATAGTTAAAGCTCTCATCTGAAAAAAATTCAACTTGTACCTTGAATCAAATTGTGGCTTTTCACAGTAACTCCAATTATCTTCTGGTGTACTCTGTTACCGACAGATTCAAGAAAAATAAAGCAACATTTTCGTTTCTTACACAAAATTGTTCCGGTTTTATGTTGCCAGTGAATTCTAAATTGAACAAAAAGAAAAACTCAAATAATGTTTTCGCCAAGTCCCAACTTATATGTATGTTGTATACCAACTCTTTACATTTTTCAGCCATGATGGATGTGATATCCTGTAATAGATCATATTATTAGGAGCAAAAATCAGTTTTCATTCCCTTGTATATCACAAGCTTATATTAATCTTATACAGGAGATATGTAATAATGATAATTCATCCATCCATTCTAACTTTCTTTCGAGAGAGTGCAACTTTGTGACCATCAGGGACTTCAAAAACATGAATAATTTGAGATTCATCAATTTGGTCCTAGTAACAGCAATGATGAACTTGCAACAAAAATGTTCCACAAGCTTTGTACAAACGATATAATTTGTTTTTCTACAAAAATTATAAGACCACATCACGGATGAAATAGCGAGTACTCACATTATGTATGATTCTATAGTTCAGGAGCCGACCGCACCTTATGTTCCCTAATCAAACTTACGGTCAAATTTTATATGAATAAATCAAAAATATAGTGGTCAATTGGATGACAGACTTTTTAAATCTGGAATCTTGTCCTAAGCGTCAGAAAAAGGCTACTTCCAGTCAATTTTCGTCAGAGTCAACTTCTCTGATAGAACTTATAATTAAAACTGGTACTTGTTAGTAGCGAGGGTCGGATGCTCCGAGAAAAAACCAAGGTATCACCCTCTGCCCTGTCGTTTAGAACTTCCCTTATGATTGTTGTGCTTTTTCCTCTGTTTCGAATAGAACAGAGGTAGTATCCTGGTTTTGTCCTAAAGTACTTGACCTCTGCAATCGATTGATACTAGTTTCAGATTAACCACAAACTTATTGACCGGATATGGCCTTTTTTCGATCCTTAGGACTAGATCCTGGATTTATGAAGGTGACATCCTAATGACTACTATATCTTCGATCAATTCATATACAATTCGGCCCTAAATCTGACTAGGAACGTTAAGGTGCGGTCGTCTTCTGAACTATTAGAAAGAGGTACATGAATTTGCTCACTTACTCCTCATACTTGAGTCAGAACTCAACTTTTTTTTCCTAATATTTCAAATTGACGGCTCAAACTTTAAGTTAATAAAAAATTACTTCTAAGCAAGAATAATTTCTGACATCAAGTAACTGTACTATAATACTTCAGTCTGCAATAAAATATTGGTAGAAATATGATGTTATGACATACATAAGAAATGCAATTCCAACAAATTCAAGCCATACTCCCAACAAATTCCATGTCAGAAGCGCAAGCATCTGTTTCATTATCGATCGATGTTCTGCGACAGTGTTGTCAAGTTTCTGGACGCCAGTATGATGGTGAAATATATGAAGTGGGAATATACACGTATATTTTTGACGCCACTAAAAATTGGAGCGGAATTTCTCGGAACTAAAAATATGCAAAAATTTTCATTTTCCTATCATTTTGGCGTCAGAATGAAATTTTGAATTTAGCCTCTAGAGGTCGGGAGCAAGCCAGGAAAAAATTTTGAAGCAATTCTAAAGTGGCGTCCGATATACGGACTCCAATTTACAATGGACGCCAGATTAAATGCAAACGCGCAATATTAGGACGCCAAAATGAAATGAGGATTTATATATATATATATATATATATATATATATATATATATATATATATATATATATATATATATATATATATATATATATATATATATATATATATATATATACATAAATATAAATCACCCTATCAATTTGACGTCCTCACAAAGATGTTCATTTTGGCGTCTACTGGAAGGAACGCGTATAGTTGAGATCTGATCGAAGTATATTACATAATTTCTCATGGGCTCTTCAGACTTCACACAGAAATTCCATTTCACGTCATATTCACAGAGTTTCCATTTCCTATACAATATGACCTCCTTTCATCATAACATCAATGTGGCGTCAATAATATACGTCACATATTGCGTTTATAGTGGCGTCCCATCTATATATATGCTTTCACTTTATGTTTGAAGTGGCGTCCCTCTTGTTGCCAGATTTAGTTTTTACAGTCCGATAAGCACCTCTCTTGCGTAGAATGTTCTATCGATGACACATGCGAAGCGATATATTCAAAGATTTGCGTAGAATTACATTATTCAAGTTTTGAAATGGGTTGATACCTAGGACATCTTCATAGAGTAGTAATATGTCATTGGTTGATAGAGAACTCATAGTAAATTGGAAGATTTTGCGAAAAAATATGGATTTTTGATTGATAATTGCTATTTTCGAGTTCTGAAGTAAAATGTATTTGCCATATCCATGAACTGTTGGTAGATTCCATGAATGGAAGTATGTGAAGGATAATTTATCAGGATGGACTTACGGATGTCACATAAATTGTGATAATAATTGCTCTATGGAAATGTGACAAAATTTTGGTCTAAACTTGCACTTTGCTCAAGATTTTTCTATAAATGTGTGATGAGGGTCAGTGTGAATATAAATCTTAATTCTAGGAGCTGGAAACCTCCCCTCATTAGGTCATCATATTGTTAAAAAAAGTACAGACTATTCTTGCAACATCCTAAGAGCCGTAAGGCACACAAAAAAATCTCATAACTTCTTGGAAGAGTATTGAATTCTTCACAATCTTAGTTCAGATACTTTCCACTGTGAAATTATCATGTCTACGTCCTCTCTTAATCAACACAAATGCCGGATCAAGACTCATTGAAGCTCATAGGTCGTAATTCAATGAGATCCATGAGCTGGTAACTCAAATGCTTGTGAAATTCTCAAAGTTAAGGCCTCCTTAAGCCAAGATCCGTGAACCCGTGCCTATCGGGCTTTATGCATAATCTGGCTCTGGTGAGGAATACTTTCTACTCACCTTATCAAATACCCTATACTACTTGGTACATGTGTTAGAGTTCTTGCCTTGGATTCAGCTCTAGCGGATAAAATATTTGTCTACAATTATTATCATATTACCGACTTTCCTCTCAACATTCAAAATATTTAAACTAGTGTTGCTACCCTAATTCAAGTATGCGTTATCAGTTCAATCAATAATCGTCAATTTAAATTATTGAAATGCTGGGTAATCTTCCCTACAGAAACTTTTGGTTGGGAATGAAATTTGGATAGCAACAGTAATGAAGTTTCAGGCAACTGAATGAAACTTTATCTGTGTACTGAGTCATTTTTTGCTGCTTTCATAAGATGCCTCATCTTAGTACTTCAATAATAAATACAAGTCTATCGAGTAGTCTTCATACATATCCTTATGAATACCCAAGAGAAAACTCACTTCACCATTATGAATCGATCCTGTTAGATGGGAGATACAAAATAGGAATTATATGGAAGATACAAAAATAGAATTAGTCTATCAAGACCATGGAGGTGATATTTTCTGGTCGAATTTGTGGTTCATGGCCGAAACGCCAGCTGTGACCAAAGGAGAGTATCAGAATATTTCGTTTTTTTAGGCGATCATCACAAAAGAATTTAAAATCACTAAACTTTATTCATTTGTTTCTGAAACATTGCAAATGTTTATCTTAGTTGCCATTGAAATTGTCTTATTTTATTGTCTGAAAATGGGTATCTACTTCTCTAATTGCAAGATCTACAGAGATTGACGGAAGGATATGATACATATTTCGGCGAAAATTGTTTCTAAGACTTCATCAAACTGCCCATAGAGGTGGGTGTGAAGTGTTAATCAAGTAGTTTCCATAGATCAATCCCAAAAAAGTAATATTGGACAGATCAGTCCCAAAATAGTTATTCCAGTATTAAGGTCAGTAAGTACGGTTAACCGATTGAGAATAATTGTTTGGAGGCCGAGCCTTGGCGAGGTTTGCAAATATTGAGCGAAATCGGTCCTGTAATTATTGACAGTGATGCTTAAAAATTTTTTTGCACGATTGGAAGACCTGTCCCAAATAGGAATCCTAATATTCTCTTTCAAATTGAGTAACCACTCATAGCGCACTCGCTGTCAGCTGTCAAGTTTACATTTCATTGTGAATATTCAATCATAAATAACGATAAATGAAATCATACTTTCTGTGGAAGTCCACAATTTTTCACTTACCGCTTTTGCTCATGGGCGGTAAGTCAGCATAACCATAGTAATTACAGTTTGCCGGTAAAATCAACATACCACCTTGAATGGAGAGCCGGTAAACATATGAATACGCCCAATCGTGCAAATAGTGAATTTAGATAGATGTGTACAAGTAAGTAAAACTCCAAGGTAACATAAAGGGCCATAGAAATACCTTCTCCGTTATAATCGCCTACAAAATTGATTTATAGCACATCGCACATAAACTTCTAAAGCAAAACTGTAACTGATGATAAATACAACAATTATGTGGGCATAAAATTAATCTACGACCAAAATTGCCCAAATATTCGACTCCTATTCTTCAAAGTTGCTGGGAGCATGTCGTATATCAGTATTCATTCTTCATATCTTATATATCAATCTAAAGGCAAAAAGTTCAGACGTTAAGAATGGATTTTGTTGAACTATGTACAACCACATTTTCTGATTAGTTTTTCCACAATGCAAATTAGTAAACGTATAATTTTGAAAGTCGGGAGTCTTCCATATCGTATATCCCTAAGAATTTCCTTCGCTGTTCGTGTTGCAATATGGTGCACAAAGTCAGATACTACTTATAATATGAAATAATGAACATTCAATAAGTATCGGAGTAATCCAAGTGAATCTCTTTTAACTCACTTGTACAAAGTATAAATAAGTAGTATTGTTGAACCGCCAGAATCACATTTCGAGATTTTGATAGAAATTCTTTCTCGTTTTGAGCATCCCTAAATGCATTTTGACTATTTTCGGCTCGACTTCGGTACGTACGTATGAATGTATGTATCTATATAGTTGAATTCTGTATTTGAGACTGGTCCAAAGTCTAGTTTTGCAGCCCCTATTATGGTTGCAATCGTCTCTACCGCAAATGCACTATACTTGGAGTTTTTTTGAATTTTCCTGAGGCATCTTAATGGTTATTTTCTATTTTAATATTAATTGGCTGTGCTGAAATTGCACAGTCTATTCGAGTTTCTTGTATTAATTCAAAACAATCAGGCGTGGAGTATTGAAATTTCGTATCAAACAGTTCTATAAAACCTAAGTGTACATCTTGCATTATGACTGCAGTCGGATTAAACAGGAGTGCAATTTACTAAGCACGTTTTCGAATTTTCATCCAAATCCAGAACAATCAGCCGTAGAATCTTGAAATGTTGTATCTAAAGAAATTGTAGCATTCGAATAATAACTTAATATTTTCATAACAATCTATTAGCTGGAAGTAAACTTTATCTGATAATCTTTTTCAAGTTTTCGCATAAATTCGAGACTTAGGCCGTAGAATGATGAAATTTGGTATTTGAGACTGCTAAAGCGTTCCATGGCCTTGCACCGCTGTCACTTAAATTTTAGGTGCCACCTAACTCAACAATATCGTATCAAAATTTGAAAATTGAATGTGACATGAACATTGCTGTCCTTATTTCGATTCGACATTTTTTGTATAAGTGAAGTTTAGAATTTGAGTTAGAGCGGTACAACTGACCATTAATGAACTGTAGCATCTGAATGATTGAATTATCATCTCAAATTCTGGTTGGAGTCAATTTTGCCTAGAGTCAATATTAGTATCAACTGTTAATTATTGAGTCAAAAGATGTACAAGTAAGACATGTGGTGTTCACATTAGATTTTTTTCATGTTTTCGAGCAAAACGGTGTTATATCTTTCATCAAAGATTAAATATGGAATGCAAAATTGTTCAAAATGCTACCAGCCTAATTTTGCCACCACATAATATTATCCCTGTCTATTCTTCTCCTTTCCCTTCCGAACGGAGCAGGGGGTAGCACCATGGTTTTTTCCTAAGGCATTTGACCTTTAATCATAAGATCTAACAGGGAAGTTGATCCTAACAAAAATGAACAATAGTAACCTTTTTCCGACTTGAAGCAGAATTCTAGATTTATAAAGTCTGTCACCCTCATTGACCACAATATTCTCGATTGATTCATATTATACAATTTGACCATAAGTTCGATCAGGGAACTTGAGGTGCGGCCGGCTCCCCGACTTCAAGAAATGTTTTCACACAGTTGCGACAACAGAGTCAATGTTCATCTATCCACAAACTGAATAAGAGAAGCGATGATATGATAACTCGCACAAATTGAAATATGAGATAGAATGGATGTATGTTATATGGAATCAGTTTGAGCATATCATTTCCAAACTACAGTTATTGTTGAATACATTCAATATATAGCCCATTGCAAAAACCGGGCACTCGAATAGTTAAAGCTCTCATTTTTCACAGTAACTCAAATTATATTCTGATGTACTGTGTTACCGACAGATTCAAGAAGAATAAAGCAACATTTTCGTTTCTTACACAAAATTGTTTCGGTTTTATGTTGCCAGTGAATTCTAAATTGAACAAAAAGAAAAACTCAAATAATGTTTTCGCCAAGTCCCAACTTATATGTATGTTGTATACCAACTCTTTACATTTATCCTGTAATAGATTATACTATTAGGAGCAAAGATTAGTTTTCATTGCCTTGTATATCACAAGCTTATATTAATCTTATAATGTATTACAGGAGATATGTAATAATGATAATTCATCCATCCATTCTAACTTTCTTTCGATCACACTGGAAGTGCAACTTTGTGACCATCAGGGACTTCAAAAACATGAATAATTTGAGATTCATCAATTTGGTCCTAGTAACAGCAATGATGAACTTACAACAAAAATGTTCCACTTGCTTCGTACAAACGATATGATTTGTTTTCCTACAACAATTATGAGACCACACCACGGACGAAATAGCGAGTTCTCACATTCTATAGTGATCCTATAGTTGAGGAGCCGACCGCACCTTATGTTCCCTAACCAAACTTACGGTCAAATTTTATATGAATCAATCAAAAATATAGTGATCAATTGGGTGACAGACTTTTTAAATCTGGAATCTTGTACTAAGCGTCAGAAAAAGGCTACTTCCGGTCAATTTTCGTCAGAGTCAACTTCTCTGATAGAACTTATAATTAAAACTGGTACTTGTTAGTAGCGAAGGTCAAATACTCCAAGAAAAAACCAAGGTATCAACCTCTGCCCTGTCAGAACTTCATTTATGATTGTTGTGCTTTTTCCTCTGTTTTGAATAGAACAGAGGTAGTATCCTGGTTTTGTCCTAAAGTACTTGACCTCTGCAATCGATTGATACTAGTTTCAGATTAACCACAAACTTATTGACCAAATATGGTCTTTTTTCGATCCTTAGGACTAGATCCTGGATTTATAAAGGTGACATCCTAATGACTACTATATCTTCGATCAATTCATATACAATTCGGCCCTAAATCTGACTAGGAACGTAAGGTGCGGTCGGCTCTTGAACTATTAGAAAGAAGTACATGAATTTGCTCACTTACTCCTCATGCTTGAGTCAGTACTCAACTGTTTT
The DNA here is from genome assembly GCA_963989225.1 of Dromius quadrimaculatus. NCBI lineage: Eukaryota > Metazoa > Arthropoda > Insecta > Coleoptera > Carabidae > Dromius > Dromius quadrimaculatus. The sequence continues at coordinate 20,547,146 of OZ022327.1, forward strand.
TTCCTAATATTTCAAATTGACTGCTCAAATTTTAAGTTGATAAAGAATTACTTCTAAGCAAGAATAATTTGTGACATCAAGTAACTGTACTATAATACTTCAGTCTGCAATAAAATATTGATAGAAATATTATGTCATGACATACATAAGAAATGCAATTCCAAATTCAAGCCATACTTCCAACAAATTCCATGTCAGAAGCGCAAGCATCTGTTTCATTATCGATCGATGTTCTGCGACAGTGTTGTCAAGTTTCTGGACGCCAGTATGATGGCGAAATATATGAAGTGGGAATATACACGTATATTTTTGACGCCACTAAAAATTGGAGCGGAATTTTTTGGAACTAAAAATATACGAAAATTTTCATTTCCCTATCATTTTGGCGTCAAAATGAAATTTTGAATTTAGCCTCTAGAGGTCGGGAACAAGCCAGGAAAAAATTTTGAAGCAATTCTAAAGTGGCGTCCGATATACGGACTCCAATTTACAATGGACGCCAGATTAAATGCAAACGCACAATATTAGGATGCCAAAATGATATGAGGATTTATATATATATATATATATATATATATATATATATATATATATATATATATATATATATATATATATATACATATATACATACATATATAAATATATAAATATATATATATATATATATATATATATATATATATATATATATATATATATATATATATATATATATATATATATATATATATATATATAAATATATAAATCCTCCTATCAATTTGACGTCCTTACAAAGATGTTCATTTTGGCGTCTACTGAAAGGAACGCGTATACTTGAGATCTGATCGAAGTATATTACATAATTTCTCATGGGCTCTTCAGATTTCACACAGAAATTCCATTTCACGCAATATTCACAGAGTTCCCATTTCCTATACAATATGACTTCCTTTCATCATAACATCAATGTGGCGTCAATAATATACGTTACATATTGCGTTTATAGTGGCGTCCTATCTATATATATGCTTTCACTTCATGTTTGGAGTGGCGTCCCCCTTGTTGCCAGATTTAGTTTTTAAAGTCCGATAAGCACGTCTCTTGCGTAAAATGTTCTATCGATGACACATGTGAAGCGATATATCCAAAGGTTTGCGTAGAATTACATTATTCAAGTTTTGAAATGGGTTGATACTCAAGACATCTTCATAGAGTAGTAATATGTCATTGATTGATAGAGAACTCATAGTTAATTGGAAGATTTTGCGAAAAAATATGGATTTTTGATCGATAATTGCTATTTTAGAGTTCTGAAGTAAAATGTATTTGCCATGTCCGTGAACTGTTGGTAGACTCCATTAATGGAAGTATGTGAAGGAAAATTTATCAGGAAGGACTTACAAATGTCACATAAATTGTGATAATAATTGCTCTATGGAAATGTAACAAAATTTTGGACTAAACTTGCATTTTGCTCAAGATTTTTTTATAAATGTATGATGAGGGTCAGTGTGAATATAAATCTTAATTCTGGGAGCTGGAAACCTCCCCTCATTAGGTTATCATATTGTAAAAAAAGTACAGAGTATTTTTGCAATATCCTAAGAGCCGTAAGGCACACAAAAAAATCTCATAACTTCTTGGAAGAGTATTGAATTCTACACAATCTTAGTTCAGATACTTTTCACTGAGAAACTATCATGTCTACATCCTCTCTTAATCAACACAAATGCCGGATCTAGACTCATTGAAGCTCATTGGTCGTAATTCAATGAGATCCATGAGCTGGTGACTCAAATGCTTGTGAAATCTCCAAAGTTAAGGCCTCCTTAAGCCAAGGTCCGTGAACTCGTGCCTATCGGGCTTTATGCATAATCTGGCTCTGGTAAGGAATACTTCCTACTCACCTTATCAAATACCCTATACTACTTGGCACATGTCTTAAAGTTCTTCCCTTGGATTCAGCTCTAGCGGATGGAATATTTGTCTTCAATTATTATCATATTACCGACTTTTCTCTTAACATTCAAAATATTTAAACTAGTGTTGCTACCCTAATTCAAGTATGCGTTATCAGTTCAATCAATAATCGTCAATTTGAATTATTGAAATGCTGGGAAATCTTCCCTACATAAACTTTTGGTTAGGAATGAAATTTGGATAGTAACAGTAATGGAGTTTCAGGCAACTAAATTAAACTTTATCTGTGCACTGAGTTATTATTTGTTGCTTTCATAAAATGCCTCATCTTGGTACTCTTATGATAAATACCAGTCTATCGAGTAGTCTTCATACATATCCCTATGAATACCTAAGAGAAAACTCACTTCACCATTATGAATCGATCCTGTTACGTGGAAGATACAAAAAAGGAATTAGTGTATTAAGACCATGGAGGTGATCTTTTTTGGTCGAATTTGTGGTTCACGGCCGGAACGCCAGCTGAGACCAGAAGAGAGTATCAGAATATTTCGTTTTTTTAGGCGATCATCACGAAAGAATTTAAAATCACTAAATTTTATTCATTCGTTTCTGAAACATTGCTAATGTTTATCTTAGTTTCCATTATTTTATTGTCTGAAAATGCGTATCTACTTCTCTAATTGCAAGATCTATAGAGATTGACGGAAGGATATGATAAATATTTCGGCAAAAATTGTTTCTAAGACTTCATCAAACTGCCCATAGAGGTGAGTGTGGAGTGTTAATCAAGTAGTTTTCATAGATCAGTCCCAAAGAAGTAATATTGGACAGATCAGTCCCAAAATAGTTATTCAATTATTAAGGTTAGTAAGTACGGTTTTCCGATTGAGAATAATTGTTTGGAGGCCGAGACTTGGCGAGGTTTGCAAATACTGAGCGAAATCGGTCCTGTAATTATTGACAGTGATGCTTAAAAAATTTTTTGCACGATTGGAAGACCTACCCCAATTATGAATCCTAATATTCTCTTTCAAATTGAGTTACCACTCATAGCTCACTCGCTGTCAGCTGTCAAGTTTGACATTTTATTGTGAATATTCAATCATAAATAACGATAAATAAATTAATACTTTCTGTGGAAGTCCACAATTTTTAACTTACCGCTTTTGCTCATAGGCGGTGAGTCAGCATAACCATAGTAATCACAGTTTGCCGGTAAAATCAACATACCACCTTGAAAGGAGAGCCGGTAAACATATGAATACGCCCAGCCGTGCAAATAGTGAATGAAATCCTTCAAAGTTGCTGGGAGCATATCGTTTATCAGTATTCATTCTTCTTATCTTATATATCAATCTTAAGGCAAAAAGTTCAAGCGTTGAGAATGGATTTTGTTGACCTATGTACAACTACATTCTCTGATTAGTTTTTCCACAATGCAAATTGGTAAACGTATAATTTTGAAAGTCGGAAGTCTTCCATATCGTATATCCCTAAGAATTTCCTTCGCTGTTCGTGTTGCAATATGATGCACAAAGTCAGATACTACTTATAATATGAAATAATGAACATGCAATAAGTATCGAAGTAATCCAAGTGAATTTCTTTTAACTCACTTCTACAAAGTATAAATAAGTAGTATTGTTGAACCGCCAGAATCATATTTCGAGATTTTGATAGAAATTCTCGTTTTGAGCACCCCTAAATGCATTTTGACTATTTTCGGCTTGACTTCGGTACGTACGTATGAATGTATAAGTATCTATATAGTTGAATTTTGTATTTGAGACTGGTCCAAAGTCTAGTTTTGCAGCCCCTATTATGATTGCAATCGTCTGTACCGCAAATGCACTTTTTTTGAATTTCCCTGAGGCATCTTAATGGTTATTTTCTATTTTAATACTAATTGGCTTTGCTGAAATTGCACAGTCTATTCGAGTTTCTTGTATTAATTCAAAACAATCAGGTGTGGAGTATTGAAATTTCGTATCAAACACTTCTATAAAACCTAATTGTACACCTTGCATTATGACTGCAGTCGGATTAAACAGGAGTGTAGTTTACTAAGCACGTTTTCGAATTTTCATATGAATCCAGAACAATCAACCGTAGAATCTTGAAATTTTGTATCTAGAGAAATTGTAGCATTCGAATAATAACTCAATATTTTCAAAACAATCTATTAGCTGGAAGTAAGCTTTGTCTGACAATCTTTCTCAAGTTTTCGCATAAATTCGAGACCTAGGCCGTAGAATGATGAAATTTGGTATTTGAGACTGCTTAAGCGTTCCATGGCCAGTTGCACCGCTGTCACTTAAATTTTAGGTGCCACCTAACTCAACAATATCGTATCAAAATTTGAAAATTGGATGTGGCATGAACATTGCTGTCCTTATTTCGATTCGACATTTTTTGTATAAGTGAAGTTTGAAATTTGAGTTAGAGCGGTACAACCGACCATTAATGAACTGTAGCATCTGAATGATTGAATTATCATCTCAAATTTTGGTTGGAGTCGATCTTGCCTAGAGTCAATATTAGTATCAACTGTTAATTATTGAGTCAAAAGATGTACAAGTAAGACATGTGGTGTTCACATTGGATTTTTTTCATGTTTTTGAGCAAAACGGTGATATATCTTTCATCAAAGATCAAATATGGGATGCAAAATTGTTCAAAATGCTACCAGCATAATTTTGCCACCACATGATATTATCCTTGTCTATTCTTCTCCTTTCCCTTCCGAACGGAGCAGAGGGTAGCACCTTGGTTTTTTCCTAAGGCTTTTGACCTTCACTATCAATTGGTACTAGTTTCAATCATAAGATCTAACAGAGAAGTTGATCCTAACAAAAATGAAAAATAGTAATCTTTTTCCGACACTTGAAGTAGGATTCTAGATTTATAAAGTCTGTCACCTCATTGACCACAATATTCTCGATTGATTCATATCATACAATTTGACCATAAGTTCGATCAGGGAGCTTGAGGTGCGGCCGGCTCCCCGACTTCAAGAAATGTTTTCACACAGTTGCGACAACAGAGTCAATGTTCATCTATCCACAAACTGAATGAGAGAAGCGATGATATGATAACTCGCACAAATTGGAATAAAAGATAGTATCTATGTATGTTATATGGAATTAGTTTGAGCATATCATTTCCAAACTACAGTTATTGTTGAATACATTCAATATATAGCCCTTTGCAAAAACCGGGCACTTGAATAGTTAAAGCTCTCATTTGAGAAAAATTCAACTTGTACCTTGAACCAAATTGTGGCTTTTCACAGTAACCCAAATTATCTTCTGGTGTACTCTGTTATCGACAGATTCAAGAAAAATAAAGCAACATTTTCGTTTCTTACACAAAATTTTCCTAGTCTTATGTTGCCAGTGAATTCTAAATTGAACAAAAATAAAAACTCGAATAATGTTTCCGCCAAGTCCCAACTTATATGTATGTTGTATACCAACTCTTTACATTTTTCAGCCATGATGAATGTGATATCCTGTAATAGATTATATTATTAGGAGCAAAAATTAGTTTTCATTCCCTTGTATATCACAAACTTATATTAATCTTATAATGTATTACAGGAGATATGTAATGATGATAATTCATCCATCCATTCTAACTTTCTTTCGATCACACTAAGAGTGCAACTTTGTGACCATCAGGGACTTCAAAAACATGAATAATTTGAGATTCATCAATTTGGTCCTAGTGAAAGCAATGATGAACTTGCAACAAAAATGTTCCACTTGCTTTGTACAAACGATATAATTTGTTTTTCTACAACAATTATAAGACCACATCACGGATGAAATAGCGAGCTCTCACATTCTATAGTGATCCTATAGTTGGGGAGCCGACTGCACCTTATGTTCCCTAATGGAACTTACGGTCAAATTTTACATAAATCAATCAAAAATTCAGTGGTCAATTGGGTGACAGACTTTTTAAATCTGGAATCTTGTCCTAAGCGTCAGAAAAAGGCTACTTACGGTCAATTGTCGTCAGAGTCAACTTCTCTGATAGAACTTATAATTAAAACTGGTACTTGTTAATAGTAAAGGTCGGATACTCCAAAAAAAAACCAAGATATCACCCTCTGCCCTGTCGTTTAGAACTTCCCTTATGATTGTTGTGCTTTTTCCTCTGTTTTGAATAGAACAGAGGTACTATCCTGATTTTGTCCTAAAGTACTTGACCTCTGCAATCGATTGATACTAGTTTCAGATTAACCACGAACTTATTGACCGGATATGGCCTTTATTTGATCCTTAGGACTAGATCCTGGATTTATAAAGGTGACATCCTAATGACTACTATATCTTCGATCAATTCATATACAATTCGGCCCTAAATCTGACTAGGAACGTTAAGGTGCGGTCGGCTTTTGAACTGTTAGAAAGAGGTACATGAATTTGCTCACTTACTCCTCATACTTGAGTCAGTACTCAACTGTTTTTTCCTAATATTTAAAATTGACTGCTCAAATTTTAAGTTGATAAAGAATTATTTCTAAGCAAGAATAATTTCTGACATCAAGTAACTGTACTATAATACTTCAGTCTACAATAAAATATTGGTAGAAATATTATGTTATGACATACATAAAAAATGCAATTCCAAATTCAAGCCATACTCCCAACAAATTCCATGTCAGAAGCACAAGCATCTGTTTCATTATCGATCGATGTTCTGCGACAGTGTTGTCAAGTTTCTGGACGCCAGTATGATAGCGAAATATATGAAGTGGGAATATACACGTATATTTTTGACGCCACTAAAAATTGGAGCGGAATTTTTCGGAACTAAAAATATACGGAAATTTACATTTCCCTATCATTTTGGCGTCAAAATGAAATTTTGAATTTAGCCTCTAGAGGTCGGGAACAAGCCAGGAAAAAATTTTGAAGCAATTCTAAAGTGGCGTCCGATATACGGACTCCAATTTACAATGGACGCCAGATTAAATGCAAACGCGCAATATTAGGACGCCAAAATGATATAAGGATTTATATATATATATATATATATATATATATATATATATATATATATATATATATATATATATATATATATATATATATATATATATATATATATATACTAGCAGACCCAGCGTACTTCGTAACGCTACAGAATTGATAAATTTAGGTTGCAAGGTACTTACGCCTCCTTTTTATATCAGGACCAGGCCCCCACAGCTCTCATTGCCGGTCTACTATAAATGTGTCCGCTGACTGCGTCAAGCATGTGGACGTGAGAGGTGAGAGGAAATGTTTCAAGATGGCGGATATGTAGGGCCTAGTTGCCAATTGAATAGCGTTTGATTTTAGTGTTTGTGTCGTTGAATACAGTCAGATTATAGTAAATAAATAATAATTTAATAAAGTGATAGCCGTGTGACAAATGAACATCCAATTAAAATGCCAGACAAATGTTTTGTCCCGAATTGTAATTCTGGATATGAGAGTTGTAAGATAAAATATACAGCCTTATTCATAGTGAGCATGATAGTCGGCGACTAGAACCGATCTAAGTAGTCCTGACTTAGTACGGAACTAGAGTTATGTATTCATAGTTCAAATTTAGACTAGTATTAACTAGTTCGAAGTTAGTTCGCAACATTCATTTGGTCTTGGTTGGTTTTTATACGGCACATGCGCATTAGTACATGAACTGTCAAAATGTTCATTGCCAAGTACAATAAAGCAAAATATTCATGTGCTAATTAATTATTATTCTTCATTTTATTTTGTAATAAGGTTCATTTTTTTATTTTTTATCCATGTAATGAAGTAAATTTTTCTATTCTTTTTATATACGTCGTGAATAAAATGTTTGTAGATTTATCTTTCTAAATAAAATTGATTTCCGTCGATACATTTATTAGTAGGCAATTAGACGGAAGTGAAACTAAAATTATCATACTGAATGCGTTATCAATACGAAATATGATCTATTTGAAAAACTAATTAAAAGAAACTTGTTATAAAAATCCCGAAAAACTAAATACATCAATAAATCATAATTTATCGAATTTGAAGGATTATTGATATAAAACGAACTATATAATTCTAGAGTAATGAACAACTTATCTGTGAGTAATTTTAAATTCTGTTTTATAATATTTTTCAAACGGATTTACATGTATTAAATAAACTTTTTTAGATTCCTACGATGTTCTAGAATATCATTTATATTTTGTATATCGTTTGCATTATTCATAATACCATCTATTTTTCACAACAAACACGAAACAAATACAAAATTATATGTTAGTCCGCGGCTATACAAATACGTGAATTGAACTTCTTTATTTGCTCAAAGAATTAAAGTACCGTGATCAGGACCTTATAACCTGGAAATGATAAGAGCATGTCAAACTGTGAGAATATTTTCTTCTCAAGGAAATCAATCGGAATAGGAGATTTTTGCATTTGGCCGAAACTTTGCAGTTCCACTGAATGACTTTTGAGTTTATACTACTCTCTTTTCTGTTAATTCATTGAAGATTATGCTGCCAACTGCCAGCTCAATCAGGCTAGTGACGTCACACAGTTACTTAGCCAATCACAAACCGTTTTACTCGCGTGGTCGAAATTTAAATAGTTTGGCCATTTCAATCAATTATTTTGACAAAATGAAATAATTTGAAATTCATGTTTCTGCACACCATTTTGATATGACACAAGCAACATTTTTCATTGAAAAATCATATTTTTTTTTTCTTGGACAAGATCCTATTGGTAAAAGAAAGGATTGAATATTTGAAGTACGAACAACAAAAAACTATCAGCTCACGCCTCAATTTGATGAGAAAGGTAACAGTAGTTATTTATTCATTTGAATATACAGCGTCCGACAGGCATAAAAGCCCAATTTGATCAATTTGGAATATAAAATCTACTCATACTGCAAAACACCTAGATTATTTCGTTTAATTATTCGTAAGTGATTGTTTACAAGTCTTGGGCAATTGCAAAAAATACATCAACGTTAGAAAGTTCATACTGATAAGTATGATACATACGGTATAAAGATGAAGAGAAAAGAACATTACTTTGAGGAGTAGGGAGATAGAAAGTGTGGGAAGACCGTGTTGTGATATAAGGGATGTGAAAAAGAAGATGATATGAACAAATAGGATCATCAATTTCTCCATGAATCAATTTACTTAGATGATGTACAAGTTAAAACTCGCGACGTTTAATCATGCTATGAAAATGGAAAATATCAAGTGAATCATTGCGAGGAATGAAATAATCTGAATAGCAATTGAAAATTTTTAAGTACATATATTTAAGGATTTTTTTCTGGATGGTTTCAATCCGATTCTGATGGTCTTCCAAATGATGGAACAATATTCAAGTTTAGAACGAATAAAGGCACAATAGAGCGATAAGATTGGAGCTGTATTGCGGAAGGAACGGGTATGGCGCATGATGGATCCCAGCATACGAATACAGGCATTGTAAACCCGATTGATATGATTCAGAAATGTAAGTTTCTTGTCAAAAGTGACGCCGAGATCATGAATAGTTATACAACGTGATGAAAGATTGTTATCGACATGATAATTAAACAACACAGGTGATTAATTCCGCGTATAAGATATAACATGACATTTGCTCAAGTTTAGGCTAAGGTTGTCCTCAGTACCCAAACAGATGAGTTATTCAGATTGTTTTGAAGGGATTAGGCATCAGTCAGAGTGGAAATGGTGTAAAATATCTCAAGATCGTTAAACAACAAGAGTTTATGCGATTGCAAAATTCCGTAATATCATAGATGGATAGAATGGATAGAATGGAGAGCAAAGGAATTCCTGAAGTAGAAATAAAAAATGAAGATCTGCGACCATAGTAACTGACTGATGTGGATATGCGAAAAGAATGAAGTTTCTGGATAAGAATGGAGTAATCTATTCTGTCGAATACTTTATAAAATCCGTATATCTGCAGTCAACCTGACCTCTGGAATCTAACACTAATGAAACGGTATGAGGAGAGAATAAAACGTTGGTTGAGGTAGATCTTTTCTTCATAAATCCGTGTTGTGGAACAGAAATGTAATTTTCAATATTGACATAGATAGCTGAGAACAAAAGTTCTCCGAAAATTTTACTAAAGTTAGGTAATGTAGCAATTAGTCTATAGCTTTTGATATTAGCACCATCACCTGATTTATGAATGAGTGTAATTAAGGTGGTTTTCCACACATCAAGGATCATACATGTTTATATGGATAAATTTATTATTTGAAAGAGAGTATTCGACAAGGTATAGACACAGTCTTTCAATAAAAAAGTCGGAATATGATCGGCACCACATGAAGCATTGGAAATTGATTTGGAGATGAAAGTAACAGTATATTTTCTGCTCGCGTGTTTAACAGAAGTGAGGTTACAATACGAAGGATTGATCGAGAGAATCAGATTGCTGGGAGGGAGAATGTAAACTGACTCAAAGTGTGAAACAAAACCATTCGCAATATCATCCAGTGATGACGATACATTATCATTCAAAATCATGCTATCCGGGAATGTTGATGATTTCTGTTTGGAACTCATGAATTTTCAGGAGCAACTGGGATCGTGTCTAATGCTAGACTCACAATGCCGAATATAATCATCATGAGCAATCCTAATGTCACGTTTCAACTTGATACGCATTTGAATGTAACATGTCGAGTAGTGGGGATTGTCCATGAATTTGGTACTAAGCCTGCGATAACGTTCTTTATGGCGAATATCTACTCTTATATTAGGTGTGAGCCAAGAAGGATAACTTCTTATGAAAGATCCCTTACGAGGAACACAGGTATCGAAAGAATTATAAAGGACGTTATAAAATTCATTGCAAGCTGAGTTAACATCATCATATTGCTCAAGAATGTTCCAATCGGAGCTATCTATGAGTCGACAGAGTTTAGGAGAATCTGCTCTTTCAAAATTATTAGAAAAACCATTCTTATACTGTGTATAACAAAATTTGATCCAACGCTTCAGATCTAGCTATAGGATCTTCCACTGGGCTGAGTCAGAGGCGGTGTCATGGACCTCGTAGGTAGATTAGTAGAGTAAAGTAACGACGTCGGAGCAGTTGGCTGAGTCTAGGCTAGTCCTAGGTCTGCATCATCTGGGCGAGCCATTATTTATGATAGCTTCTAGTAGCGATATGGATGAAAATTGACCATTCCAGCAGTTCAAGAGGGCTGGTATCCGGCCTGTGCGCTACGTCTTTGGCGATGAAAATGCTGTTCCAAATTCTAACAAAAAAACCAGGAAATAATACGGGCCAGTATTCTATCCAGAACAAATACATGTAAAAAATCAGATGTAGTTGCAATTCAAGCAAGAAAATTTAGTCTTCAGCTCAATACAGTTTGTAATACAGAAAAAATTTGGTACCAGATAATGGAAAATCTAAAAAAAGCTATGCAAGCGCTGAATGGGACGTGGCCTGTGGCCCAAAATGAAGAATGCTTACCAAAAAAAATGAATATCGGCCGTATAACCTAGTAAAAGTTACTACGCCGTATGAAGAAAACCATCAGCTTCAAGCTTTGAAAGGGAGTAGGTGATAGAATCTCAGATGCGTGGATAAAAGTTACGAGGACTTTATTTTGGTGATCAAAAACAAAATACTGAATGTCCATATCCTATATTCGTACAATGGGAGAGGCAGGAAAGCGCGAAGAAAACGGTAGGTGACAAACTGATTCAAAAAAAAAAAAAATCTGCAAAATTGAGTAGTCATCTATTACTTGTGATGAACCCGATAAATTCTAATACCCAAACGATTCATGCGAATATTTTGAAGTAACCTGACACCGAAATGATGACTCAAAAAAATGAAAGTAAATATAGAAGAAAATTATTAAGACAGAATCACGTTAATGGAAATAGGCAAGAATTAAAATAGTTTTCATATCCATTGTAACGATACCCTCGCTGATGGCGTGGTTGTTACTTTTGACGTCGTTTTTGAAAACTGCTAACGGTGTGCTCGGGCGCCAATACGGTCGGTGGCGCAGTTTTTTATGACGAACGGCTGGATAGCTCAGACGGGAAGGGTTAGGGTTGTTGAAAATAATTATCAGGAGGTAGGTGTCACAATGAGATTTATTACACAGAAAACGACGACGATAAACATAGAACATTATTTTACAGAACTCTTACACGATGATAGCTTTGACGGACGGTGACGGACGGCTGAACATGACACTCGACACCTGCGGTCGCAGTACGGACCCAGGCGGTCGCAGATGACGAGAAACTTTCTATGCGGGTGGAACCAAACTTGCTCTCTCGCAGTGACTCTACGTTAATATGGTTCGATACTGTAAAGTCACCAGGTGACTCCTCCAGCAGTGCTTCTACGTTAAAAATAATCGACGCTTCGAAATCACGAAGACTTCTTCAGCGGAGCTTCTACGTTAAATAATCAACACTTCGAAATCACGGAGACTTATTCAGCGGAGCTTCTACGTTAAATAATCAACACTTCAAAATCACGAAGACTTCTTCAGCGAAGCTTCTACGTTAGATAATCGACGCTTAGAAATCACGAAGACTTCTTCAGCGGAGCTTCTACGTTAAATAATCGACGCTTCGAAATCACGAAGACTTCTTCAGCGGAGCTTGTACGTTAAATAATCGACGCTTCGAAATCACGAAGACTTCTTCAGCGGTGCTTCTAAATAATTCAAAAAATATCCTAAGTTCAAAAACAGCAAAAATATTCTAAGTTCAAAACAGCAAAAATATTCAAAGTTCAAAATAGCAAAATTCCTTTTACGGACTTAGAAAAAAATAAAACAAACTCATAATTGTGTCAGACAGTTGTGCTAACGGACTTAGCACAAAAACTTCACTTGGACGGTACACACTCTGAAGATGACGCTCGGTATCGGAACTGGTAGCGTACTTGGAACGGCTGCTCAGAAGACTTGACTTACAAAGAAGTGACTTAAGTCGGTCAGAAGGCCTTATTTATACCCATAATTTAATGAAACCTTACTTAACATGTTTTAAAAATTAAATCCATATTAGCGCTAGCAATAATATCAAGAAGAAATACAGAAAAAAGAAGAAGTAATTTTTTAAATACAAATTTCATTACAATTATACATTTCTCATCACTCTCCTGTCGACTACATCCTTTTCTGATTTTATTTCCTTAATATTAAAATTATTCTACATAATTTCCTCATCGGTCGATAATATAGAGATTGTCAGGTGTCGGATCTAGTTCGTATATAGTCAACGGTCGCGCAGAATGTCAAAAAAACAACAACAAGATATACAATATACAATATACAACATATTTACAGGACAACAGTGGATTACATTCAGACTTTATTACGGTGAGACATCAGACATAAATACAGAGCACACGATCTCAACTTCTTTCAATTTCAGATGTTGTTAAAACATAACCTTATTCACCCACATGTGAAAGATAGTAGACGGTATTGCTGCAGCTGAAAACGGATGAATATACGGTACGTGATGTTGTAGGTTGATACAGAGTTACTGAATTTAATGTTTACAGGGTGCGCAAGAAGTGGAAAAAATTGTGATGGACTGAGAATGTTTGACGGTGGCAGAAGGCTCTGGGATGTGCAACGGTAACGGATTTTGAGACCTAATTCGTTACACACCCCCTTTACTTCCCAGAAAAAAGTATGTGAGGACTTTTTTTCAAACAAACAAACGGTAAACTTCAAAATGAACAAACGGTAAGACGGTAAACAGAATTAATCAAAATAACGGTTGCAGGGGTTATTAAAGTCGTACGGATTGTACCAGAGAGTGTATTTGGGTCTCTTTGGATTGGGTATCCTATGCCCACGGTTCCGGCGGGGGTTCTTCTTCCGCTTCCTCCTCGCTGGCGGCTCGGTAACGGTCGGTGTTGCCAGCGGAGGTGCGACGGTTGATGGCTTCCCCGGAACTGTCTGCGGTGCGGTACTGGTTGCGGCGGCCGACTCGGACGATGTTGCCATAGGAATGAACCCCACGACACCAAGTGGGGTTGCTGGAGGCCGACGGACGGGAGATACGACACCCCTCGGACTGGACTTCTGCCCAACCCAGAATTGCCTACCCGGCGTTAATGGAAGGGCCGGCAGCGGATAGTTTTCCTCCGAGGGTTTCGATGACGTCGGCGGAGTCTGGAGCAGGGCCTCCAGGTCCCACAAAGGTGAGCGCTCCACGAAGGTTGTACACATGAGGAGAAATACATTTGGATATGGACCAAGGACCGGAGAATTTAGGGGATAATTTGGCAGCGATCCCCTTGGCGGCTGCTGACAGTGGATGTTCACGCCTCATCACTTGGTCTCCCAGGTGGTACTGCACTAACCGGCGTCGGAGGTTATAATGTCGGCTTTGTTTTGTTACAGCCTGGGTGATATTGAGCCTTGCCAGTTCTTGAGCCTCTTGCATGGCCTTTACTCGGCGGATATGGTCGGCTTTGGTGGCTGGTTGGGCCTCCACGTCCCCGGAGGCCTCGGTGAAGCTGCTGGGTAGCTTCGGTTCTCGCCCAAGATTCAAGTAGGCCGCGGAGTAGCCTGTGGACGAATGTCGGCCCGTGTTCAGCGCCAGCATGAACTCCGGGATGTAGTGGTCCCAGTCACGGTGCCGGTCCTCGCAAAACTGGGCGATCATCGGCTTCAGGACCCTGTTCACCCTCTCCACGGGATTGGCTTGGGGCGTGTACAGCGGTGTGAGCCTCTGTTTGACCTGGTGCTCCTCCAGGAATTGACGAACGGCTCTATTGTCGAACTCGGTCCCATAATCGGTCAGGAGAGTCTTGGGGTGACCGAATCGACATAGCACCAGCTCACGGAAGGCGCTGAGGACAGTGGTTGCAGTAGCACGGCGGAGAGGGCAACACTCTACTCATTTTGTCATCAGGTCCTGAAACACGATCAGGTACTGGTGTCCCTTGGCGGTGCGAGGCAACGGCCCCATGATGTCAGCGGCAACGTTTTCCCAAGGCTGAGCGGGTTTTGGTGGGCCCATGTGTCCAGCTTGGCCTCGCTGGTCGGCCTTGAATCGCTGACAGCTAGCGCAGCGCCGCACGTAAGTTGAAACTTCTCTGAACATGCCTGGCCAATAATAACGTAGTGCCATCCTCGAGATGGTTTTGGCTATCCCCAGGTGTCCAGCGGTCGGGTCATCATGGTACTCCTTCAGCAGTTGCGGACGCTGCCCTCGAGGGATGCATAATTTCCATTCCCGGTGCGGTTCGGTCTCAGACAAGTCAGCTGGATCCCAAAATCGCCTGTACAGCTGACCGTTGGTGATGCGATAGACTGAGTGGTCTCGGGGATGCTGTTGGACGGCTGCCAGCATTCGGTTATACCACGGGCAGTTGACTACCTGGTCAACGACGGCGAGGGTGTCCACGGCAGGTAGCGGTTTACGACTTAGCATATCTGCTAAGTGGTTCAGGGACCCTTTTCTGTACTCGACGGTGAAGTCGTATTGTTGTAGTGACACGACCCAGCGAGCAAGTCGACCAGTGGGCTCCTTCAGCGACTCAAGGTATCGGAGAGCTTGGTGATCGGTAACCACCGTAAAATGATAGCCCTCCAGGTATCCTCGCAGCTTTTTGATGGCCCAGACAACGGCTAGGCACTCTTTCTCTACGGTGGAGTAGTTTCGTTCAGCTGGATTCAAGGTGCGACTGACGTATGCGATGGCTCTGGGTTCTTCCAGACTACCCTGGACGAGGGCCGCACCGGTACCGGCGTCGGAGGCGTTGGTTTGCAAAATGAAGGGTTGCGTAAAGTCTGGACATGCCAAGGCTGGGCGATATTGAGCTAAGTTTAGCTTATGTGGGCCCAGTGCCACCATAAAAATGGAGGGAATAAATATATGTGTCTTTTGTTACGGTATGTGAAGTAAATAGTACATATTATCTTCTCGTAACGATTTTGAACGACTGTCACTTTGACGTATTCTAGAACAACACCGTTTTGTAGCTCCTTTCCTGCCTTTCCGAATTTCTATAATTAACCCAGCTCAGCTACCTTTAATTATATCAATTATCCCTTTATATCAATAAACTACTTGTATTCAACATTGGAAATACACTTTAACAATATTGCTTCATGTTTACTGTACAAAACTGTCCGAAACAATATAGTGAAGTCAACGCATGCTAAGTTTCCAAAGTATTTCATGAACAATGCTATTGCAAAGAGGAGTAGTACGTCACCTTTCAAAATGAGAGAAAAAAAGAGCTCATCATGATTTCCAAAAACTCAGTGACGGTCCTTGTCCGACTGACATTTGCAAATCAGTTCAAAAAAATAATTTGATCACTATAAACAAATCCTGAATTACAATACTACTGCTATGAGCAAAAACAAAGATATTACTGGAAAAATTAAGTGTGCATCTCAAAGAGAACAAACCTAGTGGGGGTGAAAAAATTGAAGATTATTATATCATTCCAGAAACATTTTATCAAGGTAGAATGAAATGGGAGAGTTTAAACTTTGAACTGAATTTTTGGAACAAATGCACCACACTATTTATAGTAAAAACGTTAAGTTTGGATAGACAACTCGACTGCCTCTGCAAATGTACAAGTAAGTCACGTGATGTTCACGTTAGATTCTTAGTGTTGTGACAATGTGAGGTGCAGTCATTTTTTCTTGAAAATATTATTCTCCAACGTAGATTGAGTTCTGAGATGGACTCCCTAGAGATCTTCTGTAATTGAGAAATCTTGTTTTGTTTGTTTATACTGTGTCAGCTGGTACTGTTGCTGAGTATGAATGAATCAGACAGGTGGGGGTGATAACGCCAGAGCAGTAGCAAAAGAGTGTAACGTACGTAAATCAGAAGTAAGCAGTACATAGTATCAAGAGTGATATTGTTATTTTGTTATCAAGTGGAAACGCGCGATAAAACTTGGGGTGTTTGGCCCACATTTTCATATCGCCGAGGTAATTTCAGCCATTTTCATCTCTATTCCAACCATATATGCAGGGTGGTGACTCGAGAGACGCACCATAGCGTTTTCAATGCTATTTTTGAGATGTTCAATTATTGGCTACTCTAATTACTCTACATCAAAAAGGTTGATTAATTAATTGTAGAGGAAGAATATCTGCATTTTATGATGCTAATATTCAAATTTTTACTCCAATGGGAACCAATAAAATTACGGTAATAGATAATTCCTTAAAATCAACAGTACCGTGGAATGGGAAACAAATTAACCCATTCAAAGTAGTTTTTTTTCATCTGTCATATATATATATATATATATATATATATATATATATATATATATATATATATATATATATATATATATATATATATATATATATATATGTATATGTATATATATGTATACATATATATATATATATATATATATATATATATATATATATATATATATATATATATATATATATATATATATGTATATATATATATATATATATGTATATATATATATATATATATATATATATATATATATATATATATATATATATATATATATATATATCTCCGAATACATCATATTTTTTGCTTTTAGAGTGCTATTTGCAGTTTAACAAAGTTTGGAATAAGTCGAAATCACGACTTTCCGAGCAGATTTTCACAATCAAAAAGCTCATAACTCTATTAAGGACATCATAATATGTATATATATATATATATATATATATATATATATATATATATATATATATATATATATATATATATATATATATATATATATATATAGTAATAAATATATCTCCAAATACATCATATTTTGTGTTTTTAGAGTGCTATTTGCAGTTCAACACAGTTTGGAATAAGTCAAAATCACGACTTTTCGAGCAGATTTTCACAATCAAAAAGTTCTTAACTCTATTCAGGACATCACAGTTTATAAGACTTTATAGGCAGAAATATCATATTTTGTGTTTTCAGAGCGCTATCTGCAGTCATATGAAGTTTGGAATGAGTCAGAATTATTACATTCTGAACAGTTTCATAGTATTGAAAATCACATAATTCCATTCATTCAACGTTATACGTATGAATCCGTCCTCAAATGCATGAAATTTTGCGTTTCTAGCAAGCTATCAGCGTTTTTTCTGTCTCGTTGAGAGAATTCTGATAGTCAAAATCTGCTCAGAAGCGAGATTATGCTACAGAAATGCGTTATATGGCAAAATCTCGTGCTCGAAAAATATCAGCTTCATTTAATGTCGAACATCCGAATCGGCTAATTCCAAGATCAACTAAAACTCTTATGAAAATCGGACTGTTAATTTATTTCACATCTAGGGCCAGTTTCACCAAAGCCAGTCAAATTCATCCAGAGGTTATTTTATACAAAAACTATTGTTGATACAATTGTAACTATAGTTACTAACTCAAAATAACCTCTAGATAAATTTAACTGACTTTGGTGAAACCGGGCCTTATTTTGTTATTTCATGGCACTGTTGATTTCAGGAAAATTATCGATAAACATGTCCTCAATTCTACTGGTTCCTGGTAGAGTGAAATTGAAAATATAAGTGTCAAAAAATACTGAGTTTTTTTTTTTTCCAATAAACTACTTTACTCCTCTTATGCGAAATAATTAGGGAAGCCAATAATTGAACATTTTAAAAATAGCACTGAAAATGCAATGGTGGGTCCATTGAACTACCATCCTGTATATTCGTGTTGTGTAGTTTCTTCGACTTATTCAGTGAATACATATTCAATCTCTCGTTAACGCGCAGTGCTTTATTTGGACTTCACAAATTAATCTGAGTGAATAGTGGTCTCCGCTCAGCAGTTCCAATGATATCGCAGCGCCCGAATCAGGCACGGGGTGAGCAAATATTCCTTATCCCTCACGCTCCCAACTCGCAAACCGCAATAGGTGTATGTGACATTTGCCAAGTCCCGTAGACACGTTAAAATAAATTCTCCTCCCATATACACCGGTTATTACAGTGTTTATATATTTTGATGTCATTCTATAACTGAGCACTAGCCTATGGAATGGCAGACATTATTATAATTATTACACTGAATCTGATGTGACTATTTCTAATCCCTATTATTTACAATATTTTCCATGCAATTTTAGAATATGTGTTATTCCATAATGTTAGACTTCTCTAATCAGACACTAAAAGTAACTTTTTTCCGCTCGAAATAATTTGTGTTGTTTCATTCATATCTTTTCTTCTCAGTAGCCTCTTATTTCATCAAGAGGTCCATCAGTCATCACAGAAAAACGTACTGTATTTATGAACTTTCAATGGGATAGCTTGTACTGTGACGTCCCCGCTTGGAACGTCAGAAATATGTAACGTACTTTTGGGCCTGTCGCTAACTTTCACTCAATGCTCGGGCGCCATTTACTAACGGAGCGACAGGCTGTTGTACGTGCCAAGGTGGCTCTGTGGAGGTATGATGTCCAGGCTTCTGAAATCTTGCTGAAAAAGGAGAACGGGGAACACGCAACAAAAGAGTAACAGCTTTTACCAAAAATAAAATATTTCTATTTAATATAGTTGAAATACAAATACAAATACAAAAGTAACACCAATAAAATTTTCTATTGTTAAACCATCTCAACAATGTCAAATAGTGTCAACAAAACCATTGTAACAATCAAGTGATTGACCGCTTGTCTAAATCATCGACTACTTGACTGAATCTACTAACTGATACTGACTGACTGTACTGACTGATTCAGTTTACTGACTGACTACTGACTGAACTGACTGATTCAGTACACCGACTGACTGCTGACTTTACTGACTGATTCAGTATACCGACTGACTACTGACTATACTGACTGATGGGGTATACTGACTGACGGAGTATACTGACTGACTGAGTACACTGACTGACTGAGTATAATGACGGACGGAGTATACTAACTGACTGAGTATACTAACTAACTGAGTATACTAACTGACTAAGTATACTAACTGACTGAGTATACTAACTGACTGAGTATACTGACTGACGGAGTACACTTACTGACGAAGTATACAGACTGACGGATACTTTTACGTACTTCACAACGTAGATCCACTGAAACAGAAGTAAAGGACGATGACTCGGAAGACGCGAGTCGGAACACTAGGATGTAGCTCGGAAGACGCGAGCTGGATAACGGGACGTTAATTCGGAAGACGCGAGTCGGATCACTAGGAAATAGCCCGAAAGACGCGAGCTGGATAACAGGACGTTAACTCGGAAGACGCGAGTCGGATCACTAGGAAGTAGCTCGGAAGACGCGAGCTGGATAACAGGACGTTAACTCGGAAGACGCGAGTCGGAACTAGGGTGTAGCTCGGAAGACGCGAGCTGGATACTAGGACGGAGACTTGAAAGACGCAAGTCGGGCACTAGGTATCGGTTTGCTTACCCTTAGTCTGACGAACGCTACTGGCTGCTAACTCGGAGGCTGTCCACTAGCCTTGAGAGCTGGTGGACTGTAGGAAGTCGCTACAGCCCAGCTCTGGGGAGCTCAACTGTAGGAAGGCGCTACAGTTCAACTGACTTCTCTTCGAAATCGGAGGCTCTATATACTGCCTATCCATTAAGAATTTAATTTTTCAGTCTTGACTTGCTGCATACCGATTTTAAATCAAAAATAAAAATATAAAAGTTTACTTGATGCGGTCTCTAACCCCGAACGCTGGCGCACCAAGCGAGCAAGCTATCCGCTAGACCAGCACCACTTTTACAGTTTGTGTTGTAAATTACGGTATGACTCAGCAACATCGTCACAGTACTCATGAATTTCCAATGCGATGGTGAGAATCAATTCTTATCTTACTGTGGAAGAACAAAATATCATATTGCCATTTGATGTATTATTTACTTTCTATAATATTAGAAGAATTCTTAGGATACCTACATATTGATATACTTGTTGATAGCTTGGAAAAACTACTTATGTCTGTGATTATCAGCTCATTCCCAATAATTTCGAATAAAAATTGTTGTGAGATGAGATTATTGTGGGATCTGATAATCCTTCTTAGAAGTGTTTTCAATAAGAGCCCCAAAACTATCTCTAACTTTGTACTGCATAGGGGATATATCATAATTTTGATCTCTTGAGAAGTTTTGACATGATGAGTCTTGTCTTAGTTCATGATGCAATACCCTCCAAGATTCCTCTAATTCTTGTGCGCCTCAACAGGAGTATAACGATTTTCACGGCACTAAACTTTAACCAACATATAATGTATAAACTTCTATATCCTCCTATAAATATTGATATTGGTGAGACGAGCGACCACAACGAAAAAACAAGAGCAAACAGCCGTACGTGTATTTATTTACACCTTTCACATTGATTTATTGGTACATAAATTCCGAACTGTTCGACCGCCGTGAATTTATAACTCGAAACTTCAAGGTAGCGAATAGAATTGTAATTGGGAATATAATTTATCTCACAATGTCCTGATATATTCATGCTCAATGATATCATCGTTGTGGATTAGAAGACTCCAGATAACTTTCAACTAACAGGTCTTTAGATACCCTAGATCATCACATTCACGCTCAGTTACTCGTAAGCTACCTAGAACCTAGGCAAATCTCTAAAATTTTCAAAAATGCTCAGCGTTTCTTCATGTATTGCTCAACTAAGAAAGACATGGCAAGAGCTACTTCTCTTTGCTTGCTCTTTATATTTTTTATTTAAACTCCTACGCTACTACAATAAGAACTGGAAAACAAAATTGTCATAGGGATAAAATTGATGCATGTAAGAATAATTCCAAACAAATGTAGAGAACCCTGAAAAACTCATTAGAAATGGCAGTAATGAATCTACCAGTCCAATTAGATATAGAAATATAGATTATACCAATGAAAGGAGAATAGTTGAAATTTTCAATCATTATTTCATTGATAGTATTGTGGAGTTAGCAAACACCATTTCTAAATATACCAATTCTAATGCTCTGAAGTATATCAATCCTATTAACAATGTTAGTCTTACCAAATTCAAAAAAAATTCTCAAAGTGATTTAAAATCGATAGTTTTCTCACAATTATTACGGATAAATTAAACACAGCATAATTCAATAGCACAATTGTATTGAATTTAAATTAAACAATACAATGAACCAATATTCATCTAATCGATGCACAGGGGCCGTCGGTCCCAGAGTGTAGATCTCATGTGATCTGAAAATAGAATATAACATAAGCAAACTACTTGCTTAGTGAGGAGAATCACATTTATATACCAACTATCATCAACACAACACAGGTTATATATTCAATACCATCAACTCAACGCAGATTATATACTCAATACCATCAACACAACGCAGGTTTATATATTCAATACCATCAACGCAACGCAGGTTATATATTCAATACCATCAACACATCGCAGATTGTATATTCGATACCATCAACACAACACAGATCGTATACTCAATACCATCAACTCAACGCAGATTGTATACTCAATACCATCAACACAACGCAGGTTTATATATTCAATACCATCAACTCAACGCAGATTATATACTCAGTACCATCAACTCAACGCAGATTATATACTCAGTACCATCAACTCAACGCAGATTATATACTCAGTACCATAAACTCAACGCATATTATATACTCAATACCATCAACTCAACGCAGATTATATACTCAATACCATCAACACAACGCAGGTTTATATATTCAATACCATCAACTCAACGCGGATTATATACTCAGTACCATCAACTCAACGCAGATTATATACTCAGTACCATCAACTCAACGCAGATTATATACTCAGTACCATCAACTCAACGCAGAATATATACTCAATACCATCAACTCAACGCAGGGTATATGCTCAATACCATTAACACACAATTATACCAGTACTACACACGGTAGTACTTATCAGAACATTCGCATACTCTGAAACCACCTACAGTGGCATCCGTCAGAGTATCTTGAAACAATGCTCAACACCTTTCGAACCACATGCCTCACTGAGCTCTCGGGAGTATGGATTGAAAGTCAAGCTGAAACCCATCACTCCACCCGCATGTGGCAGATGTTAGCGAAACGTTGGGCACCTCCTGATACATTAAGACACTAAAGTTGGCAGGCAGGGCACCGGTGGCACGAGGCTAGCAAGTCGTGCTTCGTTGGCCACTGCTTGACTGTCACTCCCCGTCTTAAACTCACACAGAGGACTTCCCTGGAGTGACTTAGGCGTACAAAAGGATAGCAATCATACACATAGGATAATTTGGGACACTAACGTGAACAACAACATCACAATTCACGGTCACTCTCAACCTCTCTCTCAACCAACATACTACATACTCACTCAACTCACACATTTAGTAACTAAACTCATTGATTCAACTCATACCAACACACTGATTCAACCCACCCTTAACTCTTAAAGATACACTAAAACACTGCAGAACTCCACTCTCCTAAATAATAACACAAACTGAGATAATCAATGGTTGTCGAACAGTTTAAATAGCTTACGTGTTGTGTAACTTCCTGAAATATGTTAAAAATGATATGATTATTGATGTTACGTGAAACCTATGAGAAATATCCGTGATGCAGGGGCCACACTAAGTCTAATGCCGTTAAGTAAGGTGTTATGTGACAATTGACATATTGTCATTGACAATGTGTCCATTATTGGATAACGCCTCAATTAATGACATTATACGTAAGTGTGGCCCCAGCATAACACAAAAAAATAAATTTAGTCCTGATGGGATTGATATCAAGTTTTCAAAGGATTATTCCGATAATATTAGTTACCTATTATTGGAATTCATGAACATGTCACTAAGCTCAGGTGTTATACCTGATAGATTAAAAATTCCAGCTGTACATCCAATTCAAAAAATTAAAGGAATCCATAAACCAGAGGAGTGTAGACCAATCAATATGTTACCAGCTTTGGAAAAATTCCTAAACTTGTGGTTCATGAACAAATATTAGAATATCTTTAAGATAATAATATATTAATTGATGTTCAATCAGGCTTTCGTAATCAGCACTCTTGTTAAACAGCATTAAATTGTCCACTTAGTGAGTGGAAATCTAATCTATATGATAATAAGATAATCTGCTCAATCTTTCTGGATCTCAAAAGGGCTTTTAAGACAATAGAAAGAAATATAATTTTGAATAAACTGGTTGCTTATGATATCCAAGAACATGTTTTCAGATGTTTTGGATTATCTTAGTAATAGGAAGCAGTATGTTAAAATTATTAATGTTTGTTCCGATACTTTGGATACTGATACTGGTGTACCCCAGGGTAGTGTGCTTGGGCCACTTTTGTTCATCGTGTACATCAACGACCTTCCCAATGTTTTAAAAGAATGCTAAATTCATCTCTTCGCGGATGACACGTTGATCTAATTGGATGGTACAAATGAAGAAAATTTGATCAATATTGTGAACAAGGAGCTGCTTGAAGTTTCAAAATGGATGATTGATAACAGATTGAAATTAAATGTGAATAAAACTAAAGTCATGTTTTTGTCTTCAAAGTCAACTCCTTGCGATGATAATACCAAAATTATGTTAGACAATGCTCATATTGAAAATGTTGACGAAATAAAATATCTTGGGATAATCATTGACAGTTAATTGAAGCTTGATATACATGTACAATATCTTTGTAAAAAAATAGCTAAGAAAATAGGAGACTTTTCTCGAATTGCTTCACATTTATCTATGTGGAGCAAATTAATTGTCTTCAATACTTTCATTCTACCTCATTTCTTGTACTGCTCTACTGTCTGATTCATGTGCAGCAATTCAGACATTCACAAACTTCAGAAGCTTCAAAATCGTGCGATGCGTATGATATTCAAATGTTATAGACGCACAAACATCTAAAAAATGCTCAACACTTCAAACTGGCTTAATGTAGAACAATTGATTAATTTCAATGTTCTGGTATTTATTCATGAAGTGATAGAGAATCTACTTGAATCATATTTATGTGCCAACGTAAGCTATGTTTTAGAAAGACATAATTACCAGACAAGACAGATGTATCATTTGGTTATACCAAAAACTAATAAATCTAGAAGTAACCAAACTATATTTGTCAAAGGTCTACAAATGTATAATAAATAACCCCATGATGTTAAATACTCAGATAATATAAGAACATTTGAACATAATTCAAGATTAGTAATGCAAAATGATAATTGAACTATTTATGTATATCCAAATTGTATCTTTTTCTGTGTACTACCAGCTCATAGCTGATTAAATGATTATTATTATTTCAATTATTCATTTATTTGTATATTATATACAGGTGATTTGTACAAAGCAGCCTAATAGGGCGGTCATATATACAATAAATGTTTGTTGAGGTAAGTAATTGGACATACATTATTTCAATTATATATTAATTATATTCCGTTTCAGCGGATGGCAGCATCCGGTGTTCAGGCTACTCATCAGAATCGGTGTTGTTATCTTCCTCAACTACGGTTGCAATGGAATCCTCCACCATAGAACGGTTTAGCACTTTCCTTGCGATCTTGCATGCATTAAAAGCAACCGTTTTTTGCATAATCAGGTAGGTTTTTTCGTAGATGTTAAGTTTTTTCAGTCCATCGTATTTAGTCCGTGAGACAGCGCCTAAATTTTTTGTTGATTACCGCTCATTTGAAACTTTGTGAGTGGCTTCATTGTGATGAGTCCGACAACTTTTTCATTTAGCAAAATTCTAGATTTGGGGGCGTTTTCCAGCGTGGGCCAAATAATTGAAAGAATATTGCTGTAATACTGATCTGTACACTGATCGAAAGATTTTTTGATAATAAAATGAAGGAAAAATATTGTCCGACAGGAATATTGAGGCTACCGGTGAATCCGACAAGCCGCACTTGTCATAAGTATGTTGGTACTAATGGTAAGTATGTTGGTACTTATGACAAGTCGGGCTCACCGGTAGCCTCAATATTCATGTCGGACAATATTTTTCCTTCATTTTATTATCAAAAAAATCTTTCGATTAGTGTAAAGATCAGTATCACGGTAATATTCTTTCAATTAATTAGCCCTCGCGGGTAAACGCCCCCAAATCTAGAATTTTGCCAAATGAAAAAGTTGTCGGACTCATCACAATGAAGCCACTCACAAAGTTTCAAGTGAGCGGTAATCAACAAAAAATTTATGCGCTGTCTCACGGACTAATTTTTTGTATGAAATCTCGCAGGTTGCACCGATTATGTTTTGATCTTGGGAGGTGAAATCGTTCAATAGATGATTTTGGATGATGTGCCCTGAATTTGGTGAAAAGCACCCTTATTTTTCTGTTAAGTGCCTCCAGTTCTGTTGGTGTCCATTTCAGTATCCCAAATATGTAGCTAACTACAGGAATAGTAACAGTATTGATTGCATTGATGTCATCTGCGCCTGATAGTTCTGACTTCAATAAATTTTTAATTCTTTCAGTAAGTTTTTCGATAACATGTCTTTTTTATATATTTGCAGGACCTCGCGCAACCAGGTATGTGACACGAAGTCAAACGCCTTCTGGTGATCTATATAACAGGTAAGTAAGTTCTTTTTTGCTTTCTTAGTGTCCTTCATTATTATACTATCTATTATAAGCTGTTCTTTGCATCCTTTGCTTCTTCTCTTACAACCTTTCTGTTCTTCTGCAAGAATGTTTTGTGATGTTAGGTGTTGATATATTCTGTTTGTTAGAACACTAGTTAGCAGTTTGTTGATTATTGGTAAGCACGTGATTGGTCGGTATTTGGATGAGCTATCGCTTGTTGGTGTGTTTTTAGGGATCAAGTAAGTTATTCCCAGGGTGAAAAAGGATGGTGTTACCTCAGGATTTGCTATCATATTGTGAATAAATTTGCTATAGTGCTATGAGTTAAAGTGAAATTTTTCAACCAGAAATTCTGTATGTCATCTATACCTGGTGATTTCCAATTCTGCAGTATTTTTATGGCTGTTGTAATTTCTTTCACGGTTATTATGTGTGACTGCATTGTTTTCATGCTTTGAGCTCTTTTTTTTCATCTTCAATCCATTCTGCTTTTTTGTTGTGTACTTCCTCATTTGATTATATATTACATCAGAATTCCCTCACTTCATCGATGTTTGGTGCTTTGTCTTCTGACTGGTGTTGAATACATAGCTCTGTTTTCTTCTTTTTGCACTTGCTGTATATCTTTTCAGTCTATTGCCATTAGTTTCTGTTTCAGTTTGTCTATGATCTCAGTTATTGACTTGTTTTCTTGATCAGTACTATCTTCCATGATCTTCTCGCTTTTTCTGATGACTTTTTCCCGAGCATTCCTGTCTTTGACTAAAGTGAGGCACGAGATATCAGCTCTGAAGTTATTGATTCTATTTTTCAGCCTTCTCATCCATTGGGGATCTTTAGGGTTCTCTGCTTTCTTTACCTGGTCAGAATGTACTTGCACATTTATCTCTTGGTCGTTCAACACTAGTACTGCTATCGCTCCGATATAAATAAGATCATGCAGCTCTTCCATAACTGTTTCACGATTAATTCTTTCTGTAATGATATTATTTACTTTTCCAATTGTTGATGTTGTGTCACTGTTGAACTTTTTTCTTGGTAGTCTTAATCTCTTCGTGGACTCTATTCTAGAGTATAGTATAGTGTTTTTCTCGAGAATAATATCTGATTTTCTCTCATGTGTAATTGTAGACTCTTCTGACGCTGTATCTGTAATCTCGACCATCTCATTTTGGTGTTCTTCTATTTGTAGTCCTAGTTCTTGAGCTACTTCTTTCCGTATAGTGTCGATTGTGTCTATAGGGAGATAAATTGTTGTGAATAGTGCTCTTCTTTGGTCCAATATATTTTGTACCGTTTTCTGTCTCAGTTCCGGGAATTTCTCTGTTACTCTTCTTTGTAATTCAGTGCTGTATGGTTTTTTAGTTGATTCCATTTTTGTTATTTGCAGATAGCAACGATATATGGAGCTATTTATTTCTATAGTCCATTTAGTTCGTCGCTCCACTCTGGCTTGAACAGTTAGCGGAGGCGATTCCTCCGCAACACGTGAACAAGTTTGAGAGGCAGTGGTGAAATTGTAACTGCCTCTGTTTGCTCGCCGTCCATTGACATTGCTGGTTCCAGTTGCAGGCCTATCTTCAAGGCGGTTCCGAAACGTGTCCTGCTGTCCCGGCCCACCTAAGTACCTCTTATGTCTTGTATTGACACGAGCGATTCGATGATACCCACCCAACAAGCTGCTAGCACGAAGAGTAGTGCTTGTTCTGAAGACTAGCGGGCGGGACTGCCACCCGATGCCATTGCCTCGTTAGCATTACCCAGGACCCACCGCGGGGAGGTTAGGTAGGACTTCAAGCCCCTATTATTATTCTCATTATTATTATTATTATTACTTTCCAAATTGTAGCTTCTGTTTGGACTTTGAAAACATGTGGGAACAAGCCATCGCTCGGTTGAGTAATATTGACTCACAAATCTAAGAGAAGGATAACTCCTTACTGCGTGCATTCAATTCCTTTTTGAAAAATCTGACGTGAATATTATGTGCCTCACTTATAAATTATTGGATATTGATAAGTATTATAATAAAACGATAATCGACCATAAAATCTCATCTTTCCACGGTTAGTCATATCAGCTTTATATATATATATATATATATATATATATATATATATATATATATATATATATATATATATATATATATATATATATATATATATATATATAAACAGATATTTGTGGGTGCGGCAGTCAACATTTGGGCCTAATAAAACACTCTTCTTAATTTGTCAAGCTTACGGCTGTATTTTCAGCCTTCTTCAATGACAATTCAATGAGATTAATAATGAGAGTCGTTACATTCATGAATTTTTTTTTGGAAGAAAAAAATCACAGTCAACTTAAATAATATTGCACTTTTCAAACCAGCCCTGGACCACATCGAGTCGATATTGATATATTCTCATCTCGTCTCGAACTCCCAATCCCTGTCATCATTATCTAGATCTTATTTTTATAGAAGTATAACCTGATTTAGTCACTATCATGTCCCTATGATAAATAATAATCGGAAACATGACCAACTTACATGGTAAATTGACTATAAAAATCAAGTCAATATCAATGTTAACTCGATATAGTTCCTCCAATTGTTTGACTTCTTGTTCTTTCATCTTTGATGGTAATTTTCACAAGCAAATTGATTGTGTTGCCATAGGTTCTTGTATTTCTCCGTCTATTGCCAATTTTTTCCGAGAGAATTTTGAACAAAAAGCTTTAAGCACAGCTATGAAGCAACTTACTGTTTGGCTACGTTATGTTGATGATGTTTTTGCTGTTTGATCTTATGATAGAGATGAGTTGAATGTTTTCTTGAATCATCTGAACATGCAACATGGAAACATAAAATTCAGTATTGAGGTTGAAGAAAATAACTGTGTCTTCCTTCTCTGGACGTTCACCTGGAGAAACAAGATAATGGTGAACTTATCCATCCAGTATCTAGGAAGCTGACTCATACAAATCAATTTTGACATGACTCCTCCAATCACCATCCAGCTCAAAAATTTTGCACCATTAAAACTCTATATCAGGGAGCCTCTTCTTTATGTCATTCAAGTGAACTGTCTGATGAAATAAAATTTTCAAATGATTTTTTCTTGAAGAACGGTTATAAAAAAACACAGGTCACGAGAGCACTTAGACAGGAGAATTCTATTTCTCCTGTTCAAGATCCAAATATTGAGAAAGTATTTGTTACGTTGCCTTACGTAGCTGACATGAGTAATAAAATTGGATGGCTTTTACATAAATATGGAATAAATAGTTATTTACATAATAAGTTATGAAAAGTGACATATTTTTCGACGAAGCGTAATATTTTCCAAAACGAGCGTAGCAAATTTTGCGAATTACGTTACATCACAAAATTCAGATGACCGTGGTTCATGACCATCTATTGTTACAACAGAAACAAGAGTAGACTGTTATAAACAAATATCGAATATGTCAAAATTATTAAAAGGAGAAAAAAACTTCTGGAATGCAGTCAATGGAATTTATTGTTATTTTTCGATTTCGACTAGTTTCGACACCACTTGTGTCATCCTCAGAAACTATAAATTATGATATAAGCGATTAATAAGTTAAAAATAATTACATTCGTTCAACTGTGAGCTACTTATATGAAAAATTTTGTTTCTAATAAAATTCAGTGAAAACATTAATTGATGATAAAATAAATAAAAGGTGTATGTAGATCATATTCCACGTGGAGTTATGATGTAAAAAACTTAACATTTGTAAACATGAAAATATTTTAAATGTAGTCAAAGTTAAAATTAATTAAACACTCAATTTAGAAAGAAAAATAGCATGTTGGCGGATAGATTTACTAGAAAAAAAATATTATCATCATTACGAAATATTACACCAAAATGTTAGCTTTGTGCATTGGCACCAGATATATGATTTGTTACAACTAAAATTTCAATTTTTTACTTTGAAACAAAAAAATATACAAATTAACAAATTTCATAACCTTCAAAAGCATAGACACGTCACAGATACTAATACTACAGCGATTAATGAATGGTTTATGGATCTAACCAATGTAATCTTCCCGGAAGAAGTCGAAGAGACATTGGCACTTGGCCCCAAATTTAGTATGCCTCTTCAGTCCGCAGAATTACCTATCTTCAAATTACAAACCACTGATGATCAAGAAACACGAGACTCGCTGAGAGCTCAATTTACTAATATCATGACGAATTTCTGTAAGAAAGACAGTAACAACAACACAACAAAACAAAAAAACTTGAGTAAGAAATTTCAAAAAACAAAACCATTCTTGAAAAATAAAGAAGACATCATAATTCTGGAAGCTGACAAAACTAATAAAACTGTTGCCATGTACAGACAAACATACATTGACAAAATGAATGACTTATTATCGGACAATACTACTTACAGAATAATACAAGAAGACCAAACCAAACGAATACAGAATAAGAATAATAAATTGATAAAAAATATGTATGATGAACAGTACATCACTGAAAATGTAAAGAATAATCTTTCCACTAACAATGCAGTACCTCATAGAATATATGGCCTCATCAAACTATATAAAGACAACCACCCGTTAAGACCTATAGTCAGTGGTATAAATTCACCAACTAACAATCTCGAAAAATTTCTAGCAAATCTTCTAAAAGGCTTAGAAAATATTACGTATTTTGTGAGAAATTCATTCGAGTATAAAGATTTCATCACAGAAATAAAACTGGATACAGGATACGTGTTAATTTCACTGGATGTCATTTGATTATATACAAATGTACCAGTAAATTTGGTGATCGCAGGAATAGAGAAAAATTGGGCAGCCATAGCACAAAGAACTAATATATCACTGCAAGAATTTTTAGAACTAATCAAATTCTGTATCAAAGAAAATTTCTTTCAATTTAAAGATAAATACTACGTTCAGTCGTTTGGTCTTGCCATGGGTTCCTCTTTATCTCCAGTACTGGCTAATATTGTTATGGATTGCTTACTAGAAGAAATAATACAAAAATTACCGTTTAAGCTTCCCTTCATTAAGAAATATGTGGATGATCTGATATTGGCTGTACCTGAAAACCAAATACAAAACACATTGGATACATTTAACAGTAAAAATGAACACTTACAATTCACGGTAAAAGTAGAACAGAATAACTCCATACCGTTCCTAGACATTTCTATCATACGTGATGAAGAGGGTAACATAACCACATCATGGTACAGAAAACCAAGCGCAATAACAAGATATCTCAACTATTGCTCAAATTATCCAATGACTCACCGACTGAATACAGCTCAAAATTTAATTAACAGGGCATTAGAATTTACTTTCCCACAATATCATGGAGGCATTCTGAATAAAATCAAACAATTGCTACTACTGAACAAATATCCTCGTGGATTGATTAAAAGCTTAATAAATAAATGCCAAAATTCTAAAAACAACGCTAGACAAGTGAAGGAAGAAGACATCACCTACTGCTCATTGATTTACATAGATGGCATTGCGGAAAAATTGCGAGAGTTGTTCGAGAATTAATTGGAAATACGGATAGGTTTCAAGCAAACAAAAACTGTAGGGCAATTGTTCAGTAACTTGAAATCCAAAATAAATAAAAGCCACCAATCAAATTTAATATATAAAATACCATGTGAGGATTGCGATGCCACATATACAGGTCAAACAAAAATATATCTATCGACGAGATTGAATGAGCATAAGAAAAATTGTCCGGACAAAATAAATATGACGACAGCAAAATGTGCAGTAGTGGGACATGCAAAAGAGTTGAATCACAAGTTCAATTTCAACGAAACAAAAATAATGGATTTTGAGCAAAACCTAAATAAGAGATCAACTTTAGAGATGCTACACATGCAGATAAAAACAATATTTATGTAAAAACGGACACAATAAATTTGAGTAAAATTTACAATAACCTACTTACAAAGACTTAATTGAATATATTTCAAATATTAGTGCAACTTTCTAATTGGTCCCTTGGGGTACTTAGTTCTTCTTTTTTATATGAAAAAACTAGTATACAGGTTTCCACTAGTACAAAATTGATGTTCTAACGGTTTTCGTAAAACGGAAGACACCTTTTAGTTAATTTTAACTTTGACTACATTTAAAATATTTTCATGTTTACAAATGTTAAGTTTTTTACATCATAACTCCATGTGGAATATAATCTACATACACCTTTTATTTATTTAATCATCAATTAATGTTTCCACTGAATTTTATTAGAAACTAAATTTTTCATGTGAGTAGCTCACAGTTGAACAAATGTAATTATTTTTAACTTATTGATCGCTTATATCATAATTTATAGTTCCTGAGGATGACACAAGTGGTGTCGAAACTAGTCGAAATCGAAAAATAAAAATAAATTCCATTGACTGCATTCCAGAAGTTTTTTTCTCCTTTTCATCAAATTTCCAGTCAAGAAGTACATATTTTCGTCAAAATTATCTTCAAAAATGTACTCAAGCGGTGATATCCTGAGTGATATAGCACCCTTTGATATTGAAGACGCTGCCAATGCTGCATACTGTAAATAATAAATTATTCTTTTAATTGTACGCAGGTAAGTGAAATTGATTAGCTCAGAAACATGGCCAGTTATGTAGAGTCATTACGTAACTACTCTACGCAACTGCTGCATGACAGTTATGAATGATGGGACGTTGCATAACGTCAGAAATTGATGTAAAATTTGACTTTTCAAAACTGAATTAGATAAAACATCTTACACTTCCAACTTGAAAACACGAAGTCTTATTGGTAATGTGATGGAAAGATTTCCTCTACAGTATTTAGGAATACACAAGATTCCCTGTCAATGTGGCAAAGTATATATTGGACAAACCAAGAAGACTGTGGAAACAAGACTGAAAGAGCATTCTCGTCATATAAGATTGAACCACTCTGAGAACTCTGCGGTCACTTCAACACTACCTCCTGAAGATCTGTGGATGGTTCAGTTATATGCCAAACTAGAAAGAGTAGAGCTAGATTGACCTAGAACCACAAGGAGTTGACTATTCTCCTATTAAGACCTTCATTTTTATCTTTTGAAGACTCGTGGACATGGAATTGAATGCTAAACACAGGCAGAGCTCTACGATCCCAGAAATTAATATTTTATCTGGTCACCTTTCGTATTTTTGTTGTCTTGACAAGTTTTGTTTATTTATTTATCATACTTTCACACTTGAGAAAGGCAGTACTCTGCTGTTGAAACGTTGTGTTTCTAATCATTTTCATGCACAGAGCTTTTCCAAATAAAAGATATTTATTGAATTGAATAAGTTTTCATTCTGACATTTCATTCTGTGTTATTACTGCTGATTTTTATTAGATGCTATAGATATTTCACTGCATTGAATGAGGACTTTTCATGAGTAGAAATTGATTCTGAACAACTCATCATCATTGATAGTATTTGTTGTAATAACACTGAATTGAACTGTCAGAATGAGAGTTTCTTTCACTCCTTCATTTCCATGGCTATTTGATTTTTGACAGCAATGCCATATATCATTTTCTAAATATCTGATGCTACAGATATTTTTCTGCATTGAATATAAGCTTTTCATGTGTAAAAATTCATTCGAAGCAATTTTTTATTTCTGTACGTTGGCTTTAAATTATACAGGAGAGCCAATATCTGCAAATGTTAAAAATCATATGTTGAATTCCCATGCTCTGCGTCTCGTTGCACATCCTTCATAATTATATATATATATATATATATATATATATATATATATATATATATATATATATATATATATATATATATATATATATATATATATATATATATATATATATATATATATATATATATATACGACTCTTATTATTGATCTCATTTAATTGTCCTTGAAGAAGGCTGAAAATACAGCCGAAAGCTTGACAAATTGAGAAGAATGTTTTATTGAGCCCAAATGTTGACTGCCGCACCCACAAATATCTGTTTATGTAACTAATTGCAGTCGCGATTACTCCTAACCGCTTCATATATATATATATATATATATATATATATATATATATATATATATATATATATATATATATATATATATATATATATATATATATATATATATATATATATATATATATATATATATATATATATATATATATATTACTTACTTACTTAATCCTGAAGCCTTTCTACCTTTCGGTGTAAGGCTGCGTATATTTCTTCAATCTCTTCTTTCTTGTTCCGTGGGTTTTCTTTTCCAGAAGTCTTTCCAAGCTTTTCTGTCTTCCATAATCTGCTTGCCTTTTGGAACTGTCGATCCTCTAATTTCTATCGCCGTTCTGATATCTTCCTCCCATGTTTTTGCGGGTCTGCCTCTCTTCCTTTTTTCTACCACTCTGGCTTCATATACTCGTTTGGCTATTCTGTCGTTCTGCATTCTGTGTAAGTGTCCTCTCCACCTCAATTGTCCTTCATCTATTACTTCCTTTACCGGTCTTACGTTCAGATTTGTACGTCTCATTTCTAATGCGATCGTATTTGGTTTTTCCTTCTATTCTCCTAAGGAACCTCATTTCCACGTTTCTTATTCGACTATGTATTTTTTCAGTTGTTGTCCACGATTCGCATCCGTATGTTAGAACTGGAATTGCTACCTTTTTAAATACTTCAATTTTTGTTTGCGTTGTTACTTCTTTCTTTGCAAGAAATTTTGTTTTCAGGGCGTTGAAGAGTCTCCCACTGTTATTTGTTCTTTCTGTTATTTCTTGATTAAGATTAGCGTTTTCATGTATGACAACTCCTAGGTACTTGAATATTTCCACTTGCTCTATCCTTGTACTTTCTATTTTTAGTTTATGCACCCATCCTGTGTTGTTTATTACCATGGTTTTTGTTTTCTCCTTGTTAATTACCATGTTCCAGGCATCGAACTCCTCTTTCACCAAGTTGATATTGAATTGTAGATCTTCTTCGCTTTCCGCTATTAATATCATGTCGTCTGCGTAGCATAGCTCAGATATTGTTATTTTTTCCAATTTCCAGAAGCCGACCTTGTAGACCTTCAGTTTGTTTCTAATTCGTTTCAGTGCCTCATCAAGATATAGATTAAATAGCAAAGGGCTTAATATGCACCCTTGTTTTGAACCCGTATTTGTTTGGAACATTTCGGAAGCATTGTTTCTAACTCTGACGTAGCATTTATTTTGTTCGTGTAGCCTTCTTACACTGTTTATTGTAGCTACGTCGACTCCTCTTGATTCCAAGCACTTCCATAATAGGTCCCTGTTAACCTTGTCGAACGCTTTTTCTAAATCGATAAAGCACAAGTGCATGCATTTGTTCACTGATCTGGCTTTTTCAACTAGTTGGCGCAATGTAAAGATATGGTCCTGTGCACTCCGTCCTGGCCTAAACCCGCTTTGTGTCTCTTCGATCGTGTGCTCTACTTGCTTTCTTACTCTATCCTCAAGAATTCCGGCATACAATTTTGCTGCAACACTTAGTAGAGTGATGCCTCTGAAATTCTTGCATTCCTTGCTGTCGCCTTTCTTGAAAATTGGTGTTATCACTCCTACTTGCCAGTCTTGTGGTGTACCTTGTTCTTCCACTTTGTTGTAAATTTTAATCAAGCATTCTTGTCCTCTTGTGCCCATATACTTCAACATATCCGCTGTGATATTATCGTGCCCAGGAGCTTTTCCTAGTTTCATTCTCCTTATTGCCGCTATGAGCTCTTCTTCTGTAATTAGTTTTGTATCTCCTAATGTATTTTTTGGTCTTTCCTTTTTTGCTTCCTGGTGTGTCTTATTTGGTATAGCTTCTTCTTCCAACAGTTCTTAAAAATACTCGCCCCATCTTGTCATTATTTCTTGTTCTGTCTGTAGCACCGCTGATTTTTAACATTTGCAGATATTGGCTCTCCTGTATAATTTAAAGCCAACGTACAGAAATAAAAAATTGCTTCGAATGAATTTTTACACATGAAAAGCTTATATTCAATGCAGAAAAATATCTGTAGCATCAGATATTTAGAAAATGATATATGGCATTGCTGTCAAAAATCAAATAGCCATGGAAATGAAGGAGTGAAAGAAACTCTCATTCTGACAGTTCAATTCAGTGTTATTACAACAAATACTATCAATGATGATGAGTTGTTCAGAATCAATTTCTACTCATGAAAAGTCCTCATTCAATGCAGTAAAATATCTATAGCATCTAATAAAAATCAGCAGTAATAACACAGAATGAAATGTCAGAATGAAAACTTATTCAATTCAATAAATATCTTTTATTTGGAAAAGCTCTGTGCATGAAAATGATTAGAAACACAACGTTTCAACAGCAGAGTACTGCCTTTCTCAAGTGTGAAAGTATAATAAATAAATAAACAAAACTTGTCAAGACAACAAAAATACGAAAGGTGACCAGATAAAATATTAATTTCTGGGATCGTAGAGCTCTGCCTGTGTTTAGCATTCAATTCCATGTCCACGAGTCTTCAAAAGATAAAAATGAAGGTATTAATAGGAAAATAGTCAACTCCTTGTGGTTCTAGGTCAATCTAGCTCTACTCTTTCTAGTTTGGCATATAACTGAACCATCCACAGATCTTCAGGAGGTGGTGTTGAAGTGACCGCAGAGTTCTCAGGGTGGTTCAATCTTATATGACGAGAATGCTCTTTCAGTCTTGTTTCCACAGTCTTCTTGGTTTGTCCAATATATACTTTGCCACATTGACAGGGAATCTTGTGTATTCCTGAATACTGTAGAGGAAATCTTTCTATTACATTACCAATAAGACTTCGTGTTTTCAAGTTGGAAGTGTAAGATGTTTTATCTAATTCAGTTTTGAAAAGTCAAATTTTACATCAATTTCTGACGTTATGCAACGTCCCATCATTCATAACTGTCATGCAGCAGTTGCGTAGAGTAGTTACGTAATGACTCTACATAACTGGCCATGTTTCTGAGCTAATCAATTTCACTTACCTGCGTACAATTAAAAGAATAATTTATTATTTACAGTATGCAGCATTGGCAGCGTCTTCAATATCAAAGGGTGCTATATCACTCAGGATATCACTGCTTGAGTACATTTTTGAAGATAATTTTGACGAAAATATGTACTTCTTGACTGGAAATTTGATGAAAAGGAGAAAAAAACTTCTGGAATGCAGTCAATGGAATTTATTTTTATTTTTCGATTTCGACTAGTTTCGACACCACTTGTGTCATCCTCAGGAACTATAAATTATGATATAAGCGATTAATAAGTTAAAAATAATTACATTTGTTCAACTGTGAGCTACTCACATGAAAAATTTTGTTTCCAATAAAATTCAGTGGAAACATTAATTGATGATTGAATAAATAAAAGGTGTATGTAGATTACATTCCACATGGAGTTATGATGTAAAAAACTTAACATTTGTAAACATGAAAATATTTTAAATGTAGTCAAAGTTAAAATTAACTAAAAGGTGTCTTCCGTTTTACGAAAACCGTTAGAACATCAATTTTGTACTAGTGGAAACCTGTATACTAGCTTTTTCATATAATAAAGAAGAACTAAGTACCCCAAGGGACCAATTAGAAAGTTGCACTAATATTTGAAATATATTCAATTAAGTCTTTGTATCATTATATTTAAGTAGGTTATTGTAAATTTTACTCAAATTCATTGTGTCCGTTTTTACATTAATATTGTTTTTATCTGCATTGATGTGTAGCATCTCTAAAGTTAATCTCTTATTTAGGTTTTGTTCAAAATTCATTATTTTTGTTTCGTTGAAATTGAACTTGTGATTCAACTCTTTTGCATGTCCCACTACTGCACATTTTGCTGTCGTCATATTTATTTTGCCCTGACAATTTTTGTTGTGCTCATTCAATCTCGTCGATAGATATATTTTTATTTGACCTGTATATGTTGCATCGCAATCCTCACATGGTATTTTATATATTAAATTTGATTGGTGGCTTTTATTTATTTTGGATTTCAAGTTACTGAACAATTGCCCTACAGTTTTTGTTTGCTTGAAACCTATCCGTATTTTTAATTTATTCTCGAACAACTCTAGCAAATTTTCCGCAATGCCATCTATGTAAATCAATGAGCAGTAGGTGAAGTCTTCTTTCTCCACTTGTCTAGCGTTGTTTTTAGAATTTTGGCATCTATTTATTAAGCTTTTAATTAATCCACG
The DNA here is from genome assembly GCA_963989225.1 of Dromius quadrimaculatus. NCBI lineage: Eukaryota > Metazoa > Arthropoda > Insecta > Coleoptera > Carabidae > Dromius > Dromius quadrimaculatus. The sequence goes on from OZ022327.1 coordinate 20,585,885, forward strand.
AGGATTTTTGTTCAGTAGTAGCAATTGTTTGATTTTATTCAAAATGCCTCCATGATATTGTGGGGAAGTTAATTTTAATGCCCTGTTAATTAAATTTTGAGCTGTATTCAGTCGGTGAGTCATTGGATGATTTGAGCAATAGTTGAGATATCTTGTTATTGCGCTTGGTTTTCTGTACCATGATGTGGTTATGTTACCCTCTTCATCACGTATGATAGAAATGTCTAGGAACGGTATGGAGTTATTCTGTTCTACTTCTACCGTGAATTGTAAGTGTTCATTTTTACTGTTAAATGTATCCAATGTGTTTTGTATTTGGTTTTCAGGTACAGCCAATATCAGATCATCCACATATTTCTTAATGAAGGGAAGCTTAAACGGTAATTTTTGTATTATTTCTTCTAGTAAGCAATCCATAACAATATTAGCCAGTACTGGAGATAAAGAGGAACCCATGGCAAGACCAAACGACTGAACGTAGTATTTATCTTTACATTGAAAGAAAATTTCTTTGATACAGAATTTGATTAGTTCTAAAAATTCTTGCAGTGATATATTAGTTCTTTGTGCTATGGCTGCCCAATTTTTCTCTATTCCTGCGATCACCAAATTTACTGGTACATTTGTATATAATCAAATGACATCCAGTGAAATTAACACGTATCATGTATCCAGTTTTATTTCTGTTATGAAATCTTTATACTCGAATGAATTTCTCACAAAATACGTAATATTTTCTAAGGCTTTTGGAAGATTTGCTAGAAATTTTTCGAGATTGTTAGTTGGTGAATTTATACCACTGACTATAGGTCTTAACGGGTGGTTGTCTTTATGTAGTTTGATGAGGCCATATATTCTATGAGGTACTGCATTGTTAGTGGAAAGATTATTCTTTACATTTTTAGTGATGTACTGTTTATCATACATATTTTTTATCAATTTATTATTCTTATTCTGTATTCGTTTGGTTTGGTCTTCTTGTATTATTCTGTAAGTAGTATTGTCCGATAATAAGTCATTCATTTTGTCAATGTATGTTTGTCTGTACATGGCAACATTTTTATTAGTTTTGTCAGCTTCCAGAATTATGATGTCATCTTTATTTTTCAAGAATGGTTTTGTTTTTTGAAATTTCTTACTCAAGTTTTTTTTGTTTTGTTGTGTTGTTGTTACTGTCTTTCTTACAGAAATTCGTCATGATATTAGTAAATTGAGCTCTCAGCGAGTCTCGTGTTTCTTGATCATCAGTGGTTTGTAAAATGTATTCTACATCTGCTACTAATTTGAAGATAGGTAATTCTGCGGACTGAAGAGGCATACTAAATTTGGGGCCAAGTGCCAATGTCTCTTCGACTTCTTCCGGGAAAATTACATTGGTTAGATTCATAAACCAATCATTAATCGCTGTAGTATTAGTATCTGTGACGTGTCTATGCTTTTGAAGGTTATGAAATTTGTTTATTTGCATATTTTTTTGTTTCAAAGTAAAAAATTGAAATTTTAGTTGTAACAAATCATATATCTGGTGCCAATGCACAAAGTTAACATTTTGGTGTAATATTTCGTGATGATAATAATATTTTTTTTCTAGTAAATCTATCCGCCAACATGCTATTTTTCTTTCTAAATTGAGTGTTTAGTTAATTTTAACTTTGACTACATTTAAAATATTTTCATGTTTACAAATGCTAAGTTTTTTACATCATAACTCCACGTGGAATATAATCTACATTCACCTTTTATTTATTTTATCATCAATTAATGTTTTCACTGAATTTTATTAGAAACAAAATTTTTCATGTAAGTAGCTCACAGTTGAACAAATGTAATTATTTTTAACTTATTAATCGCTTATATCATAATTTATAGTTTCTGAGGATGACACAAGTGGTGTCGAAACTAGTCGAAATCGAAAAATAACAATAAATTCCATTGACTGCATTCCAGAAGTTTTTTTCTCCTTTTCATAATTTTGACATATTCGATATTTGTTTATAACAGTCTACTCTTGTTTCTGTTGTAACAATAGATGGTCATGAACCACGGTCATCTGAATTTTGTGATGTAACGTAATTCGCAAAATTTGCTACGCTCGTTTTGGAAAATATTACGCTTCGTCGAAAAATATGTCACTTTTCATAACTTATTATATAAATAACTATTTATTCCATATTTATGTAAAAGCCATCCAATTTTATTACTCATGTCAGCTACGTAAGGCAACGTAACAAATACTTTCTCAATATTTGGATCTTGAACAGGAGAAATAGAATTCTCCTGTCTAAGTGCTCTCTTGACCTGTGTTTTTTTATAACCGTTCTTCAAGAAAAAATCATTTGAAAATTTTATTTCATCAGACAGTTCACTTAAATGACATGAAGAAGAGGCTCCCTGATATAGAGTTTTAATGGTGCAAAATTTTTGAGCTGGATGGTGATTGGAGGAGTCATGTCAAAATTGATTTGTATGAGTCAGCTTCCTAGATACTGGATGGATAAGTTCACCATTATCTTGTTTCTCCAGGTGAACGTCCAGAGAAGGAAGACACAGTTATTTTCTTCAACCTCAATACTGAATTTTATGTTTCCATGTTGCATGTTCAGATGATTCAAAAAAACATTCAACTCATCTCTACCATAGGATCAAACAGCAAAAACATTATCAACATAACGTAGCCAAACAGTAAGTTGCTCCATAGCTGTGCTTAAAGCTTTTTGTTCAAAATTGTCTCGGAAAAAATTGGCAATAGACGGAGAAATACAAGAACCTATGGCAACACAATCAATTTGCTTGTGAAAATTACCATCAAAGATGAAAGAACAAGAAGTCAAACAATTGGAGGAACTATATCGAGTTAACATTGATATTGACTTGATTTTTATAGTCAATTTACCATGTAAGTTGGTCATGTTTCCGATTATTATTTATCATAGGGACATGATAGTGACTAAATCAGGTTATACTTCTATAAAAATAAGATCTAGATAATGATGACAGGGATTGGGAGCTCGAGACGAGATGAGAATATATCAATATCGACTCGATGTGGTCCAGGGCTGGTTTGAAAAGCTTGATGATATCAGTTGAAAAATGATCTCCTCATAATTTCACAGTATCGATGTTAGGTATTTTTGTGAATAGAGATGAAACGTCAAAACTGACAAATAGATCATTATCTGTCAATGTCATATCACTAATCAAATCCACAAAATGTCGAAAATCCTTAACATATGATGAAGTATGACCAATTAACAGCTTCAACAAACCATTCAAATATTTGGCTAATTCATATGTTATTGAACGTATTGAATTAACAATAGGTCTTGGAGGAACATCTTTTTTATGAATTTTTGGAGGATCATAAAACATGAAAATGACAGGATTTTGAGGAATAAGTTCTTGCTGAATATCTTGAGGTAAAGACGATTCTTTTAAAAGTTCAGTTGTTTGATATTTCGAAGAGCTCAGAGGATTATTATTAACTTGAACGTAAGCTGTATCATCTAGTGAGTCATTTGCTTGTTTGATGTAATTTTCTCTATTCAGGATGACTGTATTGATATGTTGGATCTGACAGCTGAAGCCTCTTTCAAAATACGCACAGTTTCATGACAAATTTCTTGAGACTCCTCTGCATAGCGTATTGATGGCAACTTCCACATTCGTAATGACTTCTTCAACAAGGATACGGCTAGGAGTGATACCATAACCCAAATCTTCACATGAAACATTACAAGCAGTATCTGACAAAGAATGATTACTGAGATTGATCACTGATTTATTTTTGGATAGTGAGTGGATGTCAGTCTTTGGGCTATGCTTCTCAAATTATTTGTCAAACTCAGTATTTTATTAATTACTTAACTTTTGTTGTTGATCTGTTAAACGGAGAGTGAGAATACGATTCAATACTATCCAATCTTCTGGTGCCAGAACTGAAGACCGAGATAAATGAAGAGAACAACACTCTTGGTCCAGACGATCAATTTCTTTTTTAGTAAACTGAATTCTTTCCCGTAGCCTGGCAAATCTTGCACGATTCACAATTCTTCTTGCTTAATATGTTTCTATATATGTGTAAACACGGTCACAACTTGGAATGATGTTATTACCTCTGCATCTCTTCAAAAAAGTTGGATCACACAGTTGAGAAGTTCTCTGTTTCTTGACTATTTATTTATATGTGCATACATTTTTTAAAAGGCGTTCAAATAGAGGAGAAAAAAACACAACTAATTTTTTAATGAATATGCTTCATTTAGAAGAGTTCTGTATATAAAAATAATTAGGAACACAACGTTTCAACAGCAAAGTGCCGCCTTTCTGAAATGTTAAAGTATTGAAAAAAAATGAACCAAAATTGTTGAGACAATAAAAATACAAAAGGTGACTGGATAAAATATTAACTCTCAGGATCGTTGAGCTATGCCTGTGGTTTAGCACATAATTCAATGTCCACGGGTCTTCAGCAGATGAAAATGAAGATCTAAATAGGGAAATAGTCCATTCCTTGTGGTACTGGTCAATCTGGCTCTACTCTTTTTGGTTTGGCACTCAACTGAACCATCCACAGATCTTTAGGAAGTGGTGTTGTAGTAACTCTTGCTAGTAGATTCATAGATAAAAATAACTTGAAATTATTAACAAATGATTGGTAACCATGAGTAATTTGAATACTGGTTATAGACTCAATCGTCAGAAAACTGCTATTCTCTCACATTCATGAACCAATAGATTGATAAACGTTCAAATATCCTTAATAATAGGAGTCTTGATGCTGCGGCTGAAAAACAACCAAATTCAGAAATTCATCTTTAACTATCCTATTCCATCTTGTAATTGTTCCATAGTGTGATAATATCTCTCAATAGGGTAAACTTGAATTAATTTCATATTTTCAATTTACTGATCACATCGTTGTAACAGTAAAAAATATAAATTATGTTTGAAAGTGCTACGAACAAGCTTGAAAAAATATCCAAAATTGAGAATGATTTTGAGCTGTTTAAACGCCACCATTTTTGCGCGCTCTATTATTGACATTAAATTATATGTCCAGTGACATTACAGTCCATTGTTTACTATAGGTGTCTTCGTTCTTAGTTTATTTCAGTATTGAAAAAGCTCAAAAGTCAATTTATAAGTATTGCATTGTGTCTGAATGCAAAATTTTATCAGAAATGTACCTGGTAAAGTCTTTCTTCCAATTCAGACAGGTTTTAAAATACGTAAGAAATGATGTAAGGTTATCAGAAGAGATGATGTATCATAATAAATCTGATAGATCATGAATCAAACTGAATGTGATTTGTTTCAGCAATAAAATAGAGTGTATGTATGTGTGCGACTTCGTTCAACATTTGCTTGTCTTAAAATAAACAAAATTTATAGGTTATGTTTATTGCTCATCATATATCGGATTGTATCTATCAAAATAGCGTACATAATGTGTTATTATTGAATAACTACTTTGCAGTGCTCACTCTTATTACTTTAGCGGACCTAAAATTTGGATTTGAAAGAAAATACGCCGACATCATGAATGGATCTATTCTTGGCCGATTATCCGTTTGTTATTTTACAAAACTACTGGGTCTTAAATAATTAATAATTTCACTAGGATGCTAAAATTACACTTAAACAATAAATGAATTCACAACACACACGTTATAACTACGTTTTCTAATCAAAAGCCTGCAATGCCATACAAACGTAAGCATTGCTCACTTGTTTGCATATCATTTGACGTCACATTTCGTTTTAACCAATAGTGTTGCGTTTTTTGAACTTTGAATTTCCTGCGCTCAATTTGCATTTTTATTCATTAATTTCAACCAATAGCATTGCTCATGAAATATTTTGGAAATTAGCATGCGTTGACTTCAGTATATTGTTTCGGACAGTTTCGTTCCAATAAGCAGTAATGACAGGGCCAAAGATGTTTTTTAATATTGTATTAAATGAAGAGATAATTGATGGGGCAAAATTATTGTATGATGAAGAAGAATTAGTGAAGAGGTTAGTATTATTTACTGTACCCCTCATTTTTATATATGTTTATCCTCAATATTCTTCTGTAGCTCATAATTAATATTTAAATGAATATGTTGTATAGAGTTTCTTCAAAATTTTTAATCAAATAACTCATTCTCTTCAGGGTTCAGAATGCTTTAAAAACCAATCCTCGACTTGATGCTCCCTCGATAAAGGCAAATGGTACGATCTCGAGGAGGAAAGAATACGAACACAAAACAACAGTGCTGAGCAACGAATTCCGCAGTTTCCGGAGAATTGGGAGACATTTCCAACAAACAAATTACCTGCGAAATTTGATTATTCTTCAATGTACGACCACTTGGTTTCGTCCTGCATATTTATTTCTTCATCAGAATCTCAAGATGATATCGAGAATTCGGAAGAAAAGTTAGAATTTAATAATATTGATGATTTGAGCACTTAAAAACCTTTAAATCGAGGCAAGCTTTATTTTGAGAGTGGTCATGTCTGGGACTTAGCAGACGGTCTAACTATAGAATATTTTTACTGTTTAAGAAGCAAAGTCAAAGCTTCGTATATCAAGGGGAAGTTTTATGATGTTGAAGTAATGATTGGTCCTGATAGTGGAAAAGTAATTTTGGGGCAGTGTAATTGTAAGGCTTTATCTATGGGACGATGTTCTCATGTCACTGCGCTTTTATATAGCTTACTGAATTACTATCAGAGAGATGATGGAGAAAATGCTTGCACGAGTCAATTATGTTTGTGGAACCAAGGTCGGAAAAAAAAACAATCACAAAAGGTTGACGAGCTACATACAGCAATAAAACCCTCCCATCAAAGAAAAAAAAATTTGATCCTCCTTGTACCATCAAAAGACGTCACGATCCACAAACAATGTACAATTTAAAGAATCGTTTGCAACAAATAAATTCTGAAAGACAATCAGTTAGTATGTGGGAATTGCTCATAGTGTTTAAATACGAAGATTATGAACTCAGTCTTGTTCGTAAAAGCATTCTGCGTAGCCTGATTTTTGAATTCACTGCTTCTCTGTACAATAAATTACAGGGACCATCAGATATTACTTCTGGCATGCAAGGCAACTGCAAAAAATGGCGACGAATTAGAAAAGTTTTGATAGCTGCTTCAAAAATTAAATATTTTGCCGCGAATAGATCTGGTGACCAAATTTACAAATTTCTCGAATCTCAGTTATGAAGTGACAATAACATTGAAACTGAAGCAATGCGATATGGGCGTAAACATGAAGACGAAGCTCGAAAGGATTGTGTGAATAATACTTCATATCAAGTACAAACCGTGGGTTTATGCGTTAATGCAAAATTTTTAGGTATAGGTGCTTCTCTGGATGGTTTTGTATCCGATTTGATTAATAATTTGCATGGATTACTGGAAATTAAGTGTCCAAAAATTTTGGAAAATTTTATGCCAACTGAACTAGAAAAATTAACATCAAGTCAACGATCTTCCTTTTGCTGTAAATTGAATGAAGATAAAACAATGACCTTGAAGCAATCTCATACATATTATCACCAAATTCAAACACAAATGGCCATTACTGAAAGAAATTGGTGTGATTTCATTATATGGACTCCGAAAGGTTTTCATATTGAAAGAATTTTTTACGACTGCAAATCGATTGAGCCTTTGCTTTATCGAGTAATTTCATTCCATCAAAATATCATGATACCTGAATACTTTGGAATGCGAGTGCCAAGATTGCTGGACCCCTTCGATTTGTCGAAAATATGTTCTAAGAGAAAACAAGGTCCTTACTGATTACATTGTGTCGTAGCGTAGCGAAGAAAAAAGAACATAAATGTGTTTATTTAATATTTTTTTATTCATAGTACTCATTCAAAGTTTTATTTCAAACAATGTAATGTAAGACATTAGATATGAACAAAATAAAAAGTACACATCTTATAATTTCATGATCAGGAGTTAAATTAAACTGGGTTAAAATAACGGAGACTCAACCAATAAATCAGGTTTTGATTGATTGATACTTTAACCAAGGGCATGAACCATTTAAACCGGTTTAATTTGACTCAAGATCCTGCAATCGGCAGTTGATAAAGAAAATCGTACAATTTTTTCTTAACACCATTCTCCTATTAAAAGTATCTCATAGCTCATGTACATTGTACACGGCAGTAATTGTCTTGACTACCTCGTAATTGAAATAAAAAATAGCATTATTCTGGGACAAAATTCATCAATTATTTTAGACTTTTCTCATATTTCTCGTGTCTTTTCAATAACAAAATTTAAAATTTTCGTTTTAACTGTTGTACTTCAATCTTTGTATAATTGCATAAAATGATTAGTAAAATCCACAGAAATAAGGTGTGATTTTTTATAACACTTTAATTGCCATCTAATGCAATTGGCTTTTGGAAATTTTCCAAACAGCCACATACGAAAATAATTTGTGAAACAAGACCACGCAACGATAGTGGTAAAATTTTCTGTAGAAGTCTAAATTTCTTCAACCTTCCAATAGCGTGCTCTACGTATATACGCTGTTTCGCTATTCTTCTTGTTTCCATTTCTTCTTATGCGGCCAAGCGTTTTCTTCCATTATAAAATGGAGGAATATTCAGGAATGCATTTTTGTCGTCGATAATGTCATGAATACTAAAACCTCGATCTGCCAAAACTGAATCACCCGGTTCTAACAAATCCGCGAATTTGGATTGAATAACTATATCGCGGTCTGGAATTGAACCTTCATAAGCATCTGATATGAAACTGATGCAGCCATTGGGTGTGCAACCGATCAAAACTTTGTACGTCGTATGAGCTTTATATGAGGAATACAAGTTTCCTTGATGTTGAGAATTTTTAGGGGATTGACAAAAAAACTCTGTACAATCAAGTAAAACTCTAATGTTCTTTGAAGATTGAAATGTTTTTGGCAGTGTTTGTCGAATAACTCTACGCGAAGAAAACATAAATGGCTTGAAATTCAAAACAAATTCATGGTACAGAAATTGGATCCACGTTGTGACAATTTTTGAAACATATCCACTAGAAATATTGAATCTGGAAGCTAAATCTGCAGTTAACAAACCTACACATAATCGAACTAATACAAGAATAAATTGCTGCAATGTAGTTAATTTTGAGTTTTTTTGGTGAAATTTGCTTTTTGTTACAGAATTGCCCTAATATTCTAAGTTTCCACAAGCTGGACTGAGAGTCTCATATGACGCCAGAATTTCTTCAAATTCCAATCCTGTATAAAGAACGGATTTTTTTCATTCTTCTCAATTGATTTCTCGAAAGATGTCATTTCAGATGATCTCTTTGATCTGGAATCAGTTTGAATTCCGCAACTTATCATTTCTGGTTTATATGTTTGCGTTTCAATTTCTTGAGTTGTCTTCTGATACCCACTGTTTCTCACATTATTGTCCAGTACAGAATGATTCAACGTTGCTTTACCAGTTTCTTCCATATCCATTGTCAAATCATGAATTTCGATCGTTGTATTCATTGTGCAGATATCCTGGTCAATACAGTATACAATGAGCAAATACTATATTCCTATCATTAATGTAAACATATATTTGATATGTTATTTTGTTTACCTCATTTGAATTGTTTGAATCTTGCAAAATGTCTTCGATGGAAACATTTTCATTTTCATCTTCAGGTATATTACCAGCAGAATCATTTTTACAGCATGGTTCAATAATCTTGTTGTTGAAATTTTTCTGTTCCAAGCTGTTTTTTAATTTTTTTATCTGAAAAAAGAGCCTATATCAGTTATTGTTACCGAATTTTCATTATTGTTTATTCCATGATATGAGTCACATTTCAACAATTTTACCACCTTTATTGGTACTGCTTCAGAGTCTTTTATTGATATTGGATTAGGATTGGCTTCCGTGAGCCCACTGCCACCATAAAAATGCAGAGAACAAATATATGTATCCTTCGTTACATGGTCCAGAATTTGAAATCTTCCATCTCCACGTCGACACGACTTTATCCACAAATCACATTTTGCACAAGCAGAATTTTTTTTTATGTTCACCTTACGAGAAGTTTGTACTTTTTTCTGTCGATATGTGATGCATGGCTTTGGAAAATTTATAAAATAATACAAACAATCTTTCTGAAACGACTTTGAACGGCTGTCACTTTTACATGTTCCAAAAACACCGTTGTGTAGCTCCTTTCCTGCCTTTCTGATCTTCCATAATTATCTCAACTCAGCTACAACCTTTTATTATACTAATTATCCGTTTTTACAAATGAATTACTTGTATTAAGCACTGAAAATGCATATAAACGATCAGTAAACAGTATTACTTTACGCTAACTGTACGAAACTGTCCGAAACAATATACTGAAGTCAACGCATGCTACGTTCCGAAAGTATTTCATGAACAAGGCTATTAAAAATATATCAAATACCAAAATGATGGTTTGGTACAAAAGACCGACCAATATGAATACGGGAAAAAAATATTTGAACCAAATTTCAATTTGATGCATATTCCCTATTGTTCACGTAACCAAATGATCGTCCTTGTAATCTTGATTTTTACTAATGTGTTTTATGAAATCAATTGTTGTGTATGTGAACAATCGTACATTGGCCAAACTGATCAAAAAGTATTCCAGCGTATTTCTCGACATCGTAATATATGTCGTCTGATGAATGAATCGCATAGCGCACTCGTAGAACATACTGTTGACACTGGGCATAAATTTGACTTTAAAATTTTAAAAATATTCAAAAAAGAACCTAATATCTTCAAAAGACTTTTATATGGGACTGTGTTCATAAATATTGATAAACCTGAACATGTTTATCATATTATCGATTTTTATAATTCAATTAACCCAATGTAAACTTTACTTAACATATTTACCGCTTGACGGCACCACATGTGCCCGTTTTCAGTTTGTTGTCAAAGCTTCACTATCTCTTGTTCACTCCAACGTTTGCCACTATGGCACATGAAGAGAGTTTGAGCTTTTTCTGTAATATTTCAATTCACCAGTACATCTCATTTCAAATTTATATTTTATTTTGAACTACTTTGTAGTACAAATATGTAACTTCATTTAACAATAGCAGGTATGTTATTTTATTCTTTTTCATGGATTCTATGTGTTAAATAAAATTTATACTCATTCCAATATTAGGAAATTAATTATAGCTGATGATGGCAGGTCGTTCCGACGCCGAAACGTCCAAACATTGAGAAAAATTTCAATTTTTGATCCCTTTGCCACATTCATAACCTCAAAATCATCCACTTTCTTCAAAGTCTAAGTGCTGATTCCAATGTATGTCCCAGAGAATATTGTTAAAAATTGATATTCAACACTGCTAGACACTTTCCATCGATAGTAATTTCTGCTTGACCCTTTAAAGCTAACAAAGAATAACGTTACCTTACTATAATCTGAGTCCTAATTCTCATATCTGATACTCAGAGAACAATTTTAATAAATTTTGTGAACAGCTGGAACAACCGTAGAGGCCTAATATCTTCCAGGCACAATTGGAATATCGCTGTGAGCATAAGCGCGATGACTCTCTTTGTACGCTTGATAGTAAGCAAAGTATCTATGAGCATCCAAATCTCCATTGGTCTGGCTATTTACTAGAAGTATTGGAGCTGCTCCCTTATCATATATCAAAACTAAGACTCAGACTACTTATTTTAATTTTTTTGTGAGCTTTAAAGTGCTTAGCAGGACGGTCATGGCGAGATTATGTGGGTTTCTTTTTTGCTTTCCAGCTACAGAACCCTAAAAATTGAGGGTTGATAAATGATGCACCTAAGGACTTTGATAACTGGTAAAACATTTGATGCTCAAATATTTGTTGAAGTTACTGGGATCAAAAGTAAGCCATTTATCAATCACAAGAAATAATGGCCCTGATTGTTGATGTTATCAAGTCGTTTCCAAGTTTATCCACATCGTAATTGGAGACTTGAGGCAACTTGCGTTTTTCTCTTGAGATAAGCAGATGCTAGGCTCTGAGCCTCCGGCACCTATATCTTTTTTCACATGACGAGATTTTCGTCTGCAACTCATTCCCGCATATAAATATTCACCCGTGGCACTCACAGACAAATCGTGTCTAATCTATCTCGTGAAAATTAGTCTTTTTATGATACTCGACCTAGAATAGTTAACTAGGTCACATATTTTTGCTTTTTACTCTCAGAATAAGAATATGAGATTCTTCTCTTCACAACTGCACATGTATTGTAATAGTGAACAAAGTTATTATATAACTTTTCAGATGATTAATATTCATATATCTAGATATTGAGCTCCAAGTTGAACTATAATTTTTTCAGGCATTGGATTCCATACCAAGCTAACGTTGAATACAAGAAAAAGTACATCATCTCAAAGAGGTATTCAGAACTTTACATCTAATATGGTAAGGATACTGGAAGAAGCAAATTTTATCGATAAGATGCAAATATTATCCATTCCTCAAATAAGTGATTTACAGGAGAAGTTTTTGTCTGATCAGGAGGTAGTGATGAAAAGGTCATTTTCACTTTGAATGATTTTTAAAAATCCTATAGAGAAGCATATAATGATGTTCTCGGATATACGACATTGGTTCTGTATGACAAAAGAGCAGCTGCGATTAACGTTGATGATCTTTTGAATGACTGATGTTGGTTCAGATCAGAATTATTGTTGTGACGGAGCTCTGGATGACCTAACTAATGTACACATATATAAAATCGCAGTATTGACAAGATCAAGTTTTTGAAATAGATAAATATTGAATCCACTCATTGAAACTAGGAAATATTAACATCATACCAAATACACTCATAATGATATCAGAAATTTCTCTATTCACACTACAATATTTATTGAGCTAACAGACGAGTACAGTTTAAAATTGAGTGTAGGGGATCTACTTATAGAAGATTCATAAATTTGTGATGTGGATCCTGATCCTAATTCGAATGCTGATTGATGTTAAACTGAGTATTCAGGTAATGTTAGATCGAATGATGATAGAGTTGATGAGAATTGCTGGTAATAGGATTCTGGGTGCATCAGAGACGTTGCACAAGAAATATCTGCATCAGAAGACTAGGGCTGAGTGTTCGCCACAGTGCATCAGTAACCATATCAATTCTAGGAATTAGTTTCGAGGGTAATCGCAAGCATAAACGGCAAGTGATCGCTATGAAAATGATATATTTCCCTGGTATTTGTCAGAATACTAGAAAGGATCGAGTGGGAAATATATTGATGTATGGAAAATTGAGTACCGGGACGTATGTGATCAGATTTTATTCTTTAATAAAGACACCTATCATACTAGACTTTCGTTATATCGAATGAAAGTGGAGAGATGTGGACTGTTGATGGAATATAAAGTTATAATGATCTTTCAGTTCGATAGATATTCAGGTGACGCATATGGTTATCTGTATTGGGTGGAAAAAATGAAATTTTTGAAAATCCAATGACATTGTATCGAATATTGAATCCTTTGACCACGAGACTGTTTAATAAAATTTCTAAAAATCTCATACTTTGATACGGATATGTAATTTTTTCAATTTTATATACCTAGTTTCGTGAAATTCCACTGTACCCTTAAAATCATGGTATTGATGATGAAGTCTCACAAAATTTTGTAGATACTTATATACTCTGAAATATCATGGCACTTTTAATTGCTGCAACTAAAGCCTAGAAAAACACGAAATCTGTTGGTCCAGATAATATTCCGGTTTACATATACGAAGATTGTTGTGAAATATTGAGTTATCCACTGTTTTGTTTGTTTAATTTGAGTATAGAATATAATACTCTCCCCGAAACATGGGGATTTTCCCAAGTTTTTCCTCTACTTAATCAGGCAACAAAAGTCAAATTAAGAATTACAGACCCATATCTTGTTTAAAATCGGCAGCAAAAATTTTTCAAATAATTTTGTTCGAACGTATTCAAAGTCATGCCTTGAAATACATAAGCAACTTTCAGCATGGCTTTGTAACTCGTTGATCAACTATATGGAGCCTTACGAGCTTTGTTCAATTTATGATGATGTGATCACTTTGTAACTAAAAGCTATGAACTGTTATTTCTATTTTTGGCTGACATAATATTATGAACATACTTTCCAATTTCAATTTCAATTGAATCAAATGAGAATCAACACTGGATTCTCAATTTTATTCAGTACTCTTCAAGTTGTCAATCTATTTGTATGGAATTTATATTCTGGTGATAAATAAATTCACTTATCAACTTGCTTACTTGATATTAGTTTCATCTAGCAAATACTAGGAGCAGTTTATCAGGATTGCTTCGTGAATATACAAAATCTCAGGAACAGATTCTCGTTTCAAGACATTTCTGGTTAAACTGGGAATCCTATCGGAATGCGATATCGCGATTTAGCGCCAAAATGAAGAGAGACCTACCAAGATATTGTCACGCTTGCTAATTACTTAGTAATTATTTAGTAAATATATATATATTCAAGAGTAATAATAGTTATCTTTCAATTGGCAAGCAAGCATGACAAACTCCTACCGCATTAACGGAAATGTTTGAGTCATTCTAATCATAGTTTATAATTGAATTATAATTTGTGTCCTATTAATAATTCAGTAATATAACATAAATGCGTATTTGTTTCAATTAGTGAAATCTATTATCGTCATGTATGGTTGGACTGTTGGACCTTGTGTCTAGTTATCGGATACTGTGTTTGAGGATAAACCACGTATCGTTGTTTTTGGAAAATATCAAAGAAATGGTGTCCACACATACATGTATGAATAATATTTTTGACGGGAAACGAATGATAGTGGTAGATAGAGAACAAAGAACTGTGGTAACGAGAGAGCATAAAAGACACTCGAAAGAGTGGCGCGGGATCAGTCGGGAGATCAGTCACCGATCAGTAGTCAGACCATCAGTCTCCTCCGACTTCAATCAGTCATCAGTCAGTGATCAGTGGTAACCAGCCGTCAGCCGTCAAGCTAGCAGGTGACCATCCGTCAACCGACCAAGTAAACTGTTTCGCTCAACTAAGAAAAACTCCGTTACCATGGTTCGTCTTGTCCTACCTACGTGAGTACATGTTCACTTTCCTGTTAGATTAATAATTGCTGACGTATTGCTATGTTTAATGATTGACGCTAATAAATGTTTTATAACCCATACTCGTTTACTGTTCATTTAAATAATAATGCCTTTACGAAACCTTCGTCGCAGCCTTCAGTCACGTGCGAGTGTTCTACCTGAAAGTGCTAGTATAGCCATTGCAAGCGAGTTAGTTCTGAATATTTAGTCAAAGACTTTTGTAGATGTGACATTTGGTGGAGGCGCCGGGTAAAGGCTTAAATGAACAATAATCGATCTCCGAATAAAATGCTCGACCGCTTAGAACTAGAAGCTACCCTTTGCGTCATGTTATGTCAAATTCCGAACGCTATCAATTTCGAATAACCCCTGCCCGTATACTTCGAGTAGTTCGACAATCAGTAGATGAGCATGCTATGCCATTAGCACGATCACCTCCTCCTGGCTCAAATCAAAGACTCCCGTATCTATCTCCAGAGACTCCTGAAAATCGGCTACAAGCAAACCCTCCGGATCCGCAGACAGTAAGACGAGCAATTCCTTCACCTCCCCCATTCCCGTTACAACCCTTGTATCCTAATTTCTGGCGAGAGATAATGGAACAACCCAATATCGGATCCATTGCCGCAGAGCAGATAGCTGCCGAACGAATACAACCAAAATTACGCGAACCGGAGAGATTTGATCCACAGGGAAAATTATCAGCGGTTGATTTCTTACAAATTTTTGAGGAATCGGCCAACGCGCATAATTGGGCCGCGGCAGAGAAATTAAGATATTTCAATCTTTTTTTAGAAGGGCGTGCGACAATTTGGTATAGAGGATACGCTGGGCGTAATCCGAACGCGACCTATGAAGTTTTAGTCAGGGAATTTAAAAACGAGTTTTTCCCAAGTGGCTACGATAGATCCTTACAGGATTTGTGGCAGAGCCGAATCCAAGTAAAAGGTGAGGATCCGCGCGCGTATTATTATGCGATGCTGGATATCTACGATCGCTTAGGTGGCGAATTGTCGGAGGAACAGGTCAAGAATACAATAGAGGCTGGATTTTTGCCAGACATACAGGAAAAATTAGCGTTGCGCGAGCCTAGAAGCTTAAGAGCACTTAAAGCGGCGATAGACAAAATTTGCTAAACGGAATCGCGTGTACAGTCGGCCCGCGAACGACTAGTTGCTATGGAAAATAAAGACGCTATACGGGGAGACGAATTAGAGCGACGACTAACGGCAATGCAAGATAAAATTACCCAGAGTGTCAGGGCAGAAATGCGTAGGGATCGACCGCCCATACGTTTTCAAAATCAACCCCCCCGGTATCAAAATCCTATACCCCGTTATGGGAGTAATAATAACTCACAGCCACCCCGTTATCAGAACGCGGTATTGCGATATGATAATAACGATAACCGATATCAGCAAAATCAAAACCGAGTTCGATTCCAAGAGCCGAATAATAGGCCTGCTTATCGACCCCCGCAAAATAACGTTGGCACTGCACGAAATGCGCCGTTTAGCCTACCTAACACTCAGCGCTTA
The DNA here is from genome assembly GCA_963989225.1 of Dromius quadrimaculatus. NCBI lineage: Eukaryota > Metazoa > Arthropoda > Insecta > Coleoptera > Carabidae > Dromius > Dromius quadrimaculatus. The sequence continues at coordinate 20,602,558 of OZ022327.1, forward strand.
TCGCGTTCGCCTGATGGCAGAATTATCTGTCATCAGTGCGCCCGTCCCGGTCATATGATGAAAGATTGTCCAGATATTCAAAGGGGCAATACTAATGTGCAGGGAAACGGTGCCTCACGACGCTAGAAGAGGTCCGTAGCGTCGTGTACAAATTAGATTCAGGACCCAATGAGGAAATTAGTCCAAAGGTACTGACAGTCGTAGGTAGATTGGGAAACCAATCCGTAGACATCATCGTGGACACAGGGTCAGTGTACAATGTAGTAGGTAATGATCAAACCCTTGACTGCAAACAGACGTCGGTTAAAATGCTTCGCACTGCAGGCGGGCCTTTAATACCTGTTCTGGGGAGTACTATACTGTCTCTGACGATGGGCACGTGGACCACAGACTTAGCCACCCTAGTGGTACCAGACTTACCCTGTGACGTTATACTGGGCATGCAATTCTTAATACAACATAAAGCTATACTAGATATAGAGAACAAAATTATTAAATTTGGAAAGCATATACAAATTCCCTTCAAAAAATGTAGCTGCAATTTAGAGAACGCAAATCCGGAACAAAATGCGCAATTATCTGCATCCACCGCAGAATATAATTCCGGTGATGACATATCCGAATTACCGCAGGCATATTATGAAAACCCAACCGAGGAAAAAGTAAAATTATCGCCCAGACAGGACGTAGAGGTTCCAGCGGCAGCTGAGATTATTTGCTATCTGACCGAGCCAGATACAACTCAAGTTGCGATGCACACGGGAAGTATCAGTGGAAGATCAGATGCCAAATACAGGCTAGGAGTAGGAATTTTCGACATTTGGCCCCATGAATCTGAATTCGGTACCTGGTTAGTTAAAATAAAGAATATAAATAGATATAAGCCCCGTAAACTTTTTAAATATACAGCCTTAGGGTATATAGGTAATAATAGTAGCTGTAACAATAATAAGAAAGCATCGGACATTTTGTATTTAGATGATTTTGAAAAGGTAGACATGGTTCATAATATTAACCCTAATTTGCCGGATCAGCAGAAAGAAGAGCTGATGCAATTAATAGAAGAATTTAGCGATATTTATGCATGGAATTCGAAACAAATCGGATTAACAGACCTAGTAGTACATAAAATTCCGACAGTAGACGCTCCGCCTATCCATTTGAAACCCTATCGCGTTTCGCATAAAGAAAAAGAAATTATCCAGGAACAAGTAAAAGAAATGTTAGCAGATAACATAATGAGACCATCTTCGAGTGCATGGTCCTCCCCAGTAGTTTTAGTCTAGAAAAAAGACGGTTCCTGGCGTTTCTGTGTTGATTACCGAAAAGTAAACGCTATCACCAAACCCGATGTATATCCCTTACCGGTAATAGAAGATATGATGAGTTACTCAGGGAACTCGGCGTATTTTACGAGTCTAGATTTGTTTAGTGGATACTGGCAAGTACCCGTGAAGGAAACGGATAAACAAAAAACAGCGTTTGTAACACCCGATGGTCATTATGAATTTAACGTTTTGAGTTTTGGTTTGACATCAGCACCAGCTTCGTTTCAGCATCTAGCTGATACCGTATTTAAAGAAATAAAATGGAAGGAAGTGTTGATATATTTGGATGATGTGATAGTTTTTAGTCGGACATTCGAGGAACATCTTGTGAGGCTGAGACACGTTTTTGAACGCTTACGAGCGGCCAAGTTAACATTGAAACCTAGTAAATGCACCTATTTGCAGACAGAAATTGATCTGTTGGGCTTTAAAGTGTCGGAAGAAGGGTTAGCGCCCGATGACAAAAAATTGATAGCAATAAGGGAATTCCCTTTACCGAAAAAAGTGGAAGACATTCAAAGTTTTTTAGGACTTTGTAACTATTATAGAAAATTTATCCAAGACTTTGCTCGAATAGCCCGACCCTTGTATGTTCTAACTAAGAAAGACGTTAAGTTTGTTTTAACACAAAAAGAAATAAATGCGATTGAAACATTGAAAGAAAAATCAACTACTGCTCCTGTATTGACGCATTTCAATCCAACAGCTGACATTGAAATACGAGTTGACGCGTGCGGTATCGGATTGGGTGGTGTCTTGTTACAAAATATAAATAATCAGTGGCACCCAATAGCACATGCGTCGCGGAAACTAACACAAGCGGAAATGAACTATTCAATAACTGAAAAAGAATGTTTAGCATTTGTATACGCACTGACACAGTGGCGTCCATATATTTGAGGTAGGAAATTCAGAGTTGCAACAGACCATCATGCTTTATGCTGGTTAAAAACAGTTAAGGATCCTGTAGGCCGCCTAGCGCGATGGAGTGTCAAGGTGCTGGATTATCAATACGAAATTTTCCATAAAAGTGGGAAAGCACACACGGATGCTGACTGTTTGTCACGCTATCCCTGTGGGGCAGTCTCTAAACAAGACGAGGAGAATGCCGTTGATGTTCCCACCTACACACTCGATCAGCTAAATATTGAACATAGTCAGCGGCAGGATGATGAATTAAAAGAGATAATTCAAGCTCTCAGCGACCCTGAATATGGTAGTACACTGTTACAGAGGCGTGCTAAAAATTTTAGATTGCAAAATAATGTCTTATATAAAATAAATTCCCAGCCTGGTATGCAAAATTTAATAGTGATTCCACGGAATTTAATCGGAGAAATTCTGTATAGCAATCACGATGAACCATTGGCAGGTCATTTGGGATTAGCAAAAACAATTCATCGAATTTCAAGTAGATATTTTTGGACAAACATGCGAAAAGATATAATTAAGTACGTACAGGAATGTTCAGACTGTCAGGCTAGAAAAGGAGTGACTAACGCAAAACCTGCGGGATTATTACATCCATTATCAAACGGTCAGCCGTTTGATCGGGTAGGTATTGACTTGTTAGGTCCCTTTAAGCGTAGTAAATCCGGAAATAAATATATAATAGTAGCTGATTATGCCACTCGTTGGGCTGAAACTAAAGCTATACCCACTGGTAAAATTGAGCCAGTAGCAAAATTCATTTTGAACAATATAATCGGTAGACATGGTGCCCCGCGAGCACTGCTAAGTGATCGCGGCGCTGTCTTTCAGTCAGCGGTAGTAGCCGAATTGTTACGTATAATGTGAACAAGTAACAAATTTACAACTGCTTATAGGCCACAGACAAATGGTTTAACTGAGCGGTTAAACAAAACATTAGCAAGTATGTTGAGTATGTATGTGAACACTGCACAAACCGATTGGTACGAATATCTGACTCACGTTACATTCGCGTACAATACGGCGTTACAAGAAAGCACCAAAATGACACCTTTTGAGTTATTATATGGCAGACAACCGGTCTTACCATCAGAAGCACAACTGAGTGAACCGGTTGAAACAGAAATGGTAGTTAAAACACAGGAACGATTAAAACAAATTCGGGAACAAGCAAAGAATAATATAGAACGAAAACAGAAGCGCGATAAGAAACGTTATGATAATAAGCATAGACACATAGAATATCAAGTCGTAGGAAAAACCGACAAACTATTGCTGAAATGGTTTGGTCCGTACGAAATAGTAGAAAAATTGTCGGATGTAAATTATGTAGTACAAAAAGGAAAGGGCAAGAAAGAGAAGTTAGAAAATGTGGATGTAGCCCGCATTAAAATCTTATTATGAACCATGGTCACCCGAGGACTCAGTACCATTAGTAGGGAGATTACGAAGTAGTAATTTAGTTGAGGAGACATCACGACCGGAAGTAAGTTCCGATGATGAATCCGATGAGGAATGAGTAATGTAGAATTAATCTTAGAATTAAGGTAGAAAACATTAGATTCCGTATGGCATCCTGCATCGATTGCTAATGCCGCGCTTAGCCAAGCATGCTTAAACTAAAAATAATAAAGAAATGAAACTTAACAGAAAAGTATTTTAATATAGGAAGTGGCCAGCTGTGATGGTCCAAATTCTACACTTAATAGGCCAGCTACGGGAGAAGATTGACTTCCTTTTAATAGGGGACCCTGAAAATCTGGTGGGGAGATTTCGGGCTACGGTATTGCGAATTCTGGCGTTGCCCATACTATGCCAGTTAGAAAACGAGGTAAAGCTGCTAAGGGGCAAAACAAATTTATCCCCGACGGAAAAGGTAGCGGCACTACAAACGACCCTAGTACAGGAGCGCCTTGACCTGGTGATGAATTTGCTGGGATTGTTCGAGGGGCCAGATTACAACGCTGCGTTTTATATGATGGTGGCGGCGTACGCATTCATGGGGCCGGTCGTCCATGGACATATTCCATGGATGACTCCGGGAGAACTCATACAGCCAGCGGAGATACGTATCCAGTGAATGGGTCCGGGGCGGAAGGAGAGGACAGCGAAGAGGGGACTGATTCGTATCGAAAGGCAGGACGTTGGATGAGGGATTTAGCAGTGACTGGGCCTGAGCCGAGTAGTTTGACCTCCAACAACAGGCCTCTGCGAATCAAAGTCAAATGGACGAATTACATTCTAGGCTTTTGAGAAAGGAGATTAGAAGACAATTCAATAACAACACCTGTATAGACATAAAACCTGAATTTTTGACAGGCACCTACTACTATTTTTACATACAATCGAATATGGAAATTTAATTGAAAATCCGGAACAAGAGGTCATATACAGAAACTACAACGACGATCAGAATAGATTAAAGAAACTTAATAATTTGATTCAAAAAAAAAAAAAGAACAACAGCTCTAAATAACACCACCATAGAACAACTAGCATCCGATCGAAATACAGACAGAATTTTTCCCGATATAGTCACCAACTTTTTGACAACTACTTTTAATGAACCCGAAGAACAATTATTAAAAACTTAACACAAGTTTACACCCAAACCTCAAAAACCAGATCTACACAAATTATCAATCAAAGTAGAAGTACAACTTTACAGACACCCTCAACTCAATATCATTGAATCTGAATTAGGAACAACTTTAAACAAAATTCATAACAAGAAGGTAGGTCCCTGCAATACTCAAAACAATGACATAGATACTAAAAATAAGAATATCATTAATTCAATTGAAGGAAAAATTACAAATAATGATCTCATTTTTTCTAGAGCAGATGGAAACGCCGGCGCGGTCATACTAGACAAAACCAATTACATTGAAAAAACAACCACTCTTTTCACAGCAAACAACATCACAACGTGCAACAAAAACCCACTCCCATCCTACATAAAAACATACAAAAACATAATTAAATACACTTCAGACACACTTAACAAGCTACAAATAAACACATACTTCCTCACAGAAAGAAATCCTCAAATTCCATCCCTATATAGTTTAATAAAATTACACAAACCAGATAAATCAATCAGACCCATAACTTCCCCCATACACTTACCAGCATACAAACTAGCACATAGTGTGAACAACATCATGATACATAAATTCAAATACAACTTCCCTTGCAGTATAAAAAACTCGTCAGATTTAATTGAACAAATAAACCATTTTAATACAACAAATAACAAGAATTCCAAAATGATTTCGTTTGATATTGTCAACCTTCACACCAATATTCCAACACAAGATACACTCACACTCTTATGCAGGGGCCACACTTACGTCTAATGTCATTGATTAAGGCACTCTGTGACAATTGATATATTGTCATTAACAATGTGTTTATTGTTGAACAACGCCTCAATTGATGGCATTAGGCGTGAATGTGGCCCCAGCATCACAAGAACACTTATACGATAATAATGATTTTCGGGAAAAATACAATATCTCAAATAATGATATACTTAATATATTAGAACTTTTTCAATTTATTTTAGATCAGAATTTCTTCAACTTTGAGAATCTAATTTACACACTTGATGACGGATTACCGATGGGTTCTGCAGTCAGCGGTTTATTAGGGAATATCTTCATCGATTATATTGGAACCAATATATTCAAACACCCTTTAAACAGTAAAATTTTATTCTGGAAAAGATATGTTGATGATATTCTTTGTTTTTGGAATGGTGATGATGCAGAATTAGATACTCTCCTAAACGACATTATTAATTCATCAAAAATCAAATTCACGCTGGAAACAAAACAAAATCAAACTATCAATTTTTTAGATCTCACACTATTACACTCACAACACAATATAGAATACGATATATACAGAAAACCTATATCTACAGACATAATAGTTCCATATAATTCATTCCACTCACCACAAATTAGAGTTAGTGCCTTTAGATACATGTTTTAGAGATTATTGACCATCCCTCTTTCACGCACACACTTCACTTCAGAACTAAAAATAATGACAACAATAGGTTTAAACAACAACTACTCATTAGATTTGATAGAAAATATATTTAAAAATACAAAACGTGACTTAACCCCACAACAAATTTATAAACACAGCAAAAACACTACAAAATACATCTCCATACCCTATTATATAAATATTCACAACAAGGTAAACCGTACACTCAAGAAACGCAATATACAACTAACTTCCAAATCACACCCCACATTAGCGAACATCTTCACCAACACTAAACCAACAACATCAAAAAATAATAGCGGCGGGATTTACAAAATTGATTGTAATGATTGCTACAGTACATATATTGGAATGACAACACGTAAATTTGAAATTAGATACAAAGAACATGTCAAAAACAACCCTCCATCAGCATTCGGCACACATCTAAAAACAGAGAATCATTCATCTACAATTGACAACAGTAAACTACTACACAAAGAAGATAATTATAGTAAACTCATACTTTTAGAAAAACTAGAAATCTTGAAACACCTTAAAAATAATGAGGAACAACATATATTAAGCGATCAAACTTTTTTTCCCGATAATCATATTTTCAAATTGTTACCGCCATTCTCCCGACACCACACATGACACAAATCCGGAAACAACACTCCACCCATAATTCAATGTAATTCGCCCACTTGACTGAAACACTAGCTAAAAATGTTTCAATACAAAACTTTATTAAATTTAAAGATAATCATGACATTTTACAAACTTAGCTGCTTTTAAACCATTGACGGTAAGCCTATTCATTGTTTTCGAATATTGCATGAACCTACTTCTCTTTATTTATATATATTCAAATTCTTAACCTCACAAAAAACTTTTTCGCACTCCCGGGAGTAAACAACAAATTTAATCCCTCATTTCAGGGACTTAAGTTTGAGTTTAGTCCCTCCGGGATCTAAAATGATCAAGAATCCCAAGGGACTAAAGTAAAATGAACAAATTTTTCTATGACAACTAAATAATCAAAGTACTTACCTAAATGTCAAATTGAATTTCATCATTAGAATTCAAACCTTCATTCTTAATTTGTATTAGCATTATTGCAATTCACACAATTTCACAAATGCATCGTATTGTTGTTCGTAAATTTTCTAGACTTTTGGCAAAATCATTTTACAGTTACCTGTTCCGCAGCCTTATCAATATCAATTTTCTCACTCATCTTTTTGACAGCAAGCTTATTTATTGAACAACTGCTGTAGCCAGTCATGTTTCTATGGTGAATTTACTCAACATTTTTGTATCAAGTTTGTAGTTGTCAAAATTGTAAGATCAATTAATCTAGTTTAGACTATTGTGATTCAATATAATACGGTAGTGCGAAAAATAGCGTAGATAACACATGACTAAGTGCCTTTATCCCTCAGGTGAGTATTGCCTCGACTGCGTCTCGTGCAATAAACTCCACCCTCAGGATTAAATCAAGCACTTAAGTCCCTCGTTATATAATATACTATTTCAGCACGTGTTCTAGTTTCCACTCTTCAATTGTCAGAAAACAAATATGATTTTCATTATTAATATTATAACTTGACTAGACTAATATTAAATTTAAATTTAATTACAAAACTTTATATAAGAAGCACTATTTTAAAAATATTTTCCAAAATTATAATACCAAATTACTTTTTAGCCAAGGCCTGAAGATGGACGATTGTCCGAAATCGATAGCCTAATGATTCCGAAATAAAACGTATTTTTGAAACAATTTTTCAATTTTTCGACTCATGAAAACTACTTGTGCATCATTGGATATATATATATATATATATATATATATATATATATATATATATATATATATATATATATATATATATATATGTATATGTATATATCTATATAAAAGTGAATTAATTTTTGGAAAAGTCTTGTACAGTACCGGGACTCGAACCCGAGATCTCATGAATTCCGGTCATGCGTGATAACCGCTACACCACGCTGAGACAACTGAGTAAGTCCTCCAACACTGTACAAGATTCTTTGCATTTTTGTCAAGTATGCTGTACGCATCAAATCCCGACACTGTACAAGACTTTTTCAAAAATTAATTTACTTTCATTCAACCGTCTGGCTTATTACGGATTCGCCAACTAGATTTACATTCAGTATATCTATATATGTATATGAGAAAACAATGTTTTGTGGGCGTAGCAGTCGGTTTATAGCGGCCAAAAATAAAAGAGTTCTCTTTTAAAATAGTCAAGCTTTCGATTTATTTCATAATCCTCATCAGGACCTGGGCTAACACAGAAAATTTCACATAATCAATAAGACCAAAGGTATCAGATAATTTTTTTTTTGTCAAATTTCATACATTTTATACGAGTAGAATGAGTAGATTAACATTCGCCAATTTATATAAAGATTTTTTTGTCAAAACTCATTTTAACATTTTTTGTGTTCTTGTAGGTCCAAATACATGTTTCATGTAACAATAAAATTTCAATGAATCTAGAATTTTCTTAAACTTGAGAAGAAACTAGATAAATGAGCTATGTAACACTGTTAAAAAAATATATCTATAATTTCACAGTTAGTGAATAAAAAATATTTTTGGAAAAAAAACTAGTAGTTAAAAACAATATGGCGAGAGAATTTAGACTTGTTAAAACAGCAAGAGTGCGAGAACAAATTAAATTTTGAAAATTTAGAAGCTTTTTTAAGTTGGTCACACAGAAACCGACAAGCTAGAAAGCCACTAGGAAGAGGGGTGGTTCGGAACTTGTTTCAAACGTCAAAATCATAACCTCAAAAAAGCTGCAGGCTAGAATGGATAACCGAAGAAGTAATTCTTTTTTATGGTTTGCTAATTTAAGTAAGTAGGAGTAAATATTGCTCAAGCCATTAGTATCTGTTTTTTTATTCATGGTTTAAGGATCTTCTTTGATAAATACATTTCGAGAAAGGTTCTTTGATACGAATTTGTTTCCGTATCAAGGATGGCGACACTATCATAATCAATGATGTGATTTGTTTGTCTGACATGTTGTGCCAGAGCTGTTGAATCAGGCTTCAATTTATTGTCACTCTTGTGAGAGGTTAGACGATTTATAAGATATCGTAATGTCTGACCTACATAATTAAGAACACAACCTTTACAAGGTATCTCATAAATAACATTTGATTGTTGTAAGAACGTAATTTTGTCCTACAATTTGGTAAAAATCTGTCTTAAAGTCACATAACTTTTTGTTGATATTTTTGCATTGTCATAATGTACAATATGTTAAATATCAGGTGTTAAAACTGGGATGTACGGCCTTGATGTATATTTTATCCTTGGAGGTTCTGACGAAGTTTGTTGGTCCGTGTGGATAGGATCCCTTTGGACGCTCAGAAGTGAGTTGTTTAGTAATTTCCGTAGATAAGAGTTCGTTATCTTTTTGATGATAAATGAGGTGTGAGATCCTCAAGATTCTATTCTTCAAATCAAGAACTGCATTTATTTTAATTTTTTCAGGTTGTTCCGACATTTAATGCATGTACCGTTTTGAAGACATTGGTTTTTGATATCAATCGAACGTAATATTCTCATTGTCATCCCTGATGAATAAGGTGTCAAGAAATGGGAGACTTTTGTTTTGCTCTACCTCAATTGTAAATTGGAGGTGAACATTGAATGCGTTGAAAGTGGGCAATATTTCATCTAGTTTGTCTGATCTCTTTTATTTTTGTCCACTATAAACTGACTGCTACTCCCACAAAGCATTGTTTTCCCAACTAATCGGCAGTTGCGATCAATCTTAACATATATATATATATATATATATATATATATATATATATATATATATATATATATATATATATATATATATATATATATATATATATATATATATAATTCGATGTGATTTTGTGTTTGATCATATATATCATTGGATATATATAATTGAACACAGAATCTCATCGTTCCACAGTTAATCGTTTTGGATTTACTTGACGTAAAATGCGCTTCAAGCCAAGTCGGTTGCTATGGAAACAGTAGGCCATTATTTTTATACTACAACTACAGAATACTGATTTCCAAAATACTACGAATGGCAACACATCTAAAATTATGCGCAAACTTAAAAAATTAATTCCCACTGAAGTGCACTTCCAATTCAGTCTATTGTTATGAAAATAGTGGGCAATCATTCAGATGCTGCAGCTGACTGAAATACCAAAATTTCAATATTCTACACCTGATTGTTTCGAATTTATGCGGAAAATTTCAAAAGACTGTCAAGTAAAGTGCACTTCCAGCTTGTCGGATCTCAATAAAAATAGGATATGAGCATCTAGACGGTATATTCGTCCTAAATACTGAATTCTAACAATCTACGTTCAATCAATTTGGATTTACGCGAAAGATTCAAAAAATGTTTGGAATAAAGTGCTCTTCCGGTTTAGTCGATTGCAATCATAATACAAGGTGTATAACTAGATATCATAAAAGTGCCTAATAAGTCAGAAATTCTCACATATTCTGAAGTTATCGTGATCTTAAGACCGACCGACAGACAGATCGACCTACTATCCTTTAAATTATGTTTTCTTAGTTCCGTAGGGTCCAAATAGTGAGTACTCATCAAAATCTCGAACTGTCAAAGAATTACGAGAACAATACTTTCCATATTATACATAGGCCGGAGAAATGAAAAGTGAACTATATGTGGATCATCTTTGAAATTATATCTGAAGTAAAATGTGTGAAAGAATAGATCAAATACAGACTGAGTATCAGAAATTACCATATGTCTAGTTCCATGAACAAGACAAAAAAATTAGCCTGAAAGAGATCCAAAATAAGTCACTTTCTCGATTGTTAATTTCTTTCTCACAACTTGACTAGATAATACCAAGTTTGGGATCAACTAAGGCAACTGGACATAGAACTTATGGCTAGAGTAAAATGTGATAGTAATTTCATGTAACCTGTTACGTGCCAATTTGGCTTTTGGTCACTTTTTTCGCTGGGTTAAATTCTGTAATATTTTATTTCAGTCAACTTTATGTACTTACTTCTGGTTAAAGATATTTTAGTTTTCAATCCTATAGTTTCATTCATATTGCAGTCTTCAGTTTCGTTTCTTTTCTTTTCTTTAAGCTCAGTTCTTGGTTATATTAGGAGCGTGTTTGTTGTTTACTTTCATTGATTAACTTTAGTTCAAGATTTTGTTTTAAATTGTCGCTGTTGCAATGCGCGCGCTGCAGGCAGTGACGTTACGTTTTTTTTTTTGAATCATAGTACTAGGGCGTCCCCTAGGTTTTTTTTTAATGAAAAACGGTTAATTTTCAATTGAGTCAAACCGACCGGATTTGACTTAATTGAAGACAGTCCTGGTGTAGGGCAGATGTACATTTGTTTTTTGCTTTTCTTTCACCACCACAATTTTGGAGTTTATTCCAAAGTCTTTTCGCGTGTGCAAGCCCAAGTTGGGGATTCGTTTGGAATAAACTAAGCTCCAGCCGAATATTTGGGGCAGTTTGGCCATTTGTTTTGTTCGGCGGAGCAGCCCACGTATTGGGGATTATTTTAAATTGTGAGTGGTCGTTTTGCATAAAATCGCTACCATCTACGATAAAACGTCGTTCGTACCAAGGCACATACTGTGGAAATACCTCACTTCCACCCTGGCTTTCCCGACCATCCGGAATCCAGCCAATTAGATCCGAGGCAGAGATCCAGACGCCAGGCAGACGAGTCAGTAAGGATCTCCAGCGACGTCGCCAGCTAAGTGGTTCAGTTGTTTTATTCAGACTTTTTTTTGTTGGTGCTAATTTAGACATTAGCCACCTCGTGGCTTGATTACGAATTTTGTTCATTTTTTTGTGTATAACTTTTGCTGCGATAAGCATTCTTTGTCACCTTTCCTCTTTTATGCTTTTTTTGTTACCTTATAAACGCTACGTCCAATTGTAAACCAGGTCGATCAATCTTGGGCCTGATTTTCATTTCTTTTGTACCTTTTTTTATGGAGTAGATTTATAAGTGTTCGTTTAGATATAGATTCTGTTAGGACTTGCTGAAGTCTGCGTTAAGGACGCGAATCGCCGCCATTTTTCTTTTCTGTTATCTTATTTTCAATATTTACTTTATTTCATTTTCTTTGGATTAACTTCATTAAATATTCACTATTTGAGTGAATTTGATTATAATTTATTTTGTGAAAAAGAATACCTACCACTTTAATTTTTAGATAGTGATTTTATTTAGTGCTTTTTTTACAGCTGGTGAGTAAGTATCGCTGTTTGAGATATTGTTTAATTTTGTGTTCTGCGGCATCTTGATCGACGCCGAAAGATCTAATTATCCTAATATCCAATATTCTACCCGTTTATCCTACCATCTTTTCTTTTACAGGTAGTTTCGCAGTTGTGTGCCTGAGAACGAAAAATTAACAATTGCGTGGCGCCCTTATTTTCTGTTTTATTTAGAGTTAGCTTACGTAGCGTCCAGTATATTTCTTTTCAGTAAAGTTCGTATTCACGCAGAATAACAATTGATTTATGTCAAATTGATATTTGAAGAAAATTTGTAATATAGAATGTGTTCGTTATAGTATGAGCATTTATTGTGGACGGGATAGTACAGAAAATGTGAAGAATATCAATTGATAGAATAAATCATGTGAGTTATGTTTCATTGTATTAGTCTATTGTAATGTGATTGCATTTGCAAATATCTGTTTGTCAAATCGACAAGATAGTTTCGATACATCCAAATTTATTTAAAAAGCTTGATAATGGAGGTACTCTGGTGCACTTGTTACACAAAGTATGGTATGCAACACGGACACCGAACGACTGTCATTATTGTCACGGATAAATTTGGCTGCACGAAGCTACGCCTTGAGCTTTGCCCTCGTCTTCGCCTTGTGCTTCGCCCTCGCCTTCGCCTCGTACTTTGCTCTCATCTCTGCCCCGGGCTTTGCCCTCGTCTTCACCGAATGCAACTAAATTCATCCTGGACAAAAATGACAGCCGTTTGGTCCTTGTAACATAATATACTATTATTTTGTGAAACTATACAACGTAAATTCATGGAAAATATGCTGTGGCCACATAGTACTTCCGCGATCACAAATTAGATGACTAGTCTCTGTATCATGAATTCAGAGTATCTTATCAATTGAATGCATATTTCAAAGTGACAGCTGTCGTTTTTAAAGTGACAGATGACGGTTCAATACGTTTAAAACTGAGGTAGTTACCCTAACCTTTAAAACTGGTTAGCTCAGTATCAAAAAAAAACAATAATCAAAATAATCCCAGGGCCGAACGCGTTTAGTTGAGATTTAATCGGAGTATATTGCATAATTTTTCACGGGCTCTTCAGATTCCACACGAACATCCCATTTCACGTGTAAGAGTCAGAAATATCACAGTTTGCTAAACTCTGACGAAATTTAGGAATGTGCTTTTCTTGCAAGCAAGCAATAGAGGCATATGAACTATTTGTGAATAAGATTGACGTCAATAACAAATATTGTTATATTGGCTTCCTGGATTTTATATATAAAAGTCAATGGAGAGTCAAAAAGTTAGTCAAGCTACGAGGCTTTAGTCCTTCTGTTCAAATTTTCTGTTCAAATTTTTGGCAGAGATTCACGTACTCGACTTGACTTGATGTTTCCTACAGAGATTTCTGAGCGCAAACACTTCAAAAATTCTAATTATAGGATGTTTAAAGTGTGGGAAAGAGTTGCCGTAAGAGATTACTTAAATAAAGATAAATGGCAATATGGTAGAGTACAGAAGAAATTAGGTAATTTGATATACCTTGTTCAATTAGACGATTCAAGAGTTTGGAAACGTCATGTGGATCAGATTAGATCAATTGGTAACGATACACCATTAAAAGTTAATGTTACACCATCTCGACCTCCAGATATGTTTGATCCACCCATACCGGAAATTAAAAGTTGTTTGAGTAGCAATGCTGTAAATGATACGATTTCGAATGTGCCTGACTCTGAAAGTATACCTTGCAAATCAGATGACGATTTATCTAAACCAAGTGATACTTGCACTTTGCGAAGATCCACACGTGTTCGAAAACCACCTTCTCGTTTAATTTATAATTGACAACTCGAATATTATTATATATATAAAGATGTACACATAAGTTATGTATGTATTTACTCTTACAAAGGGAAGAGTTGTTATGTTTGTTGAATCTCATATTTATTTGAATCTTTCAATATGTATTATTATTATTGTGCTGCCATCTGCGAGTGCACACTGGACTTATTGTACCACCGGAAATACTCCTTCTTGACAAGCATGCAGGCGGATATATTGGCCTGCATATTGGCATGCACATACGTTAGTAAAACGTGGGTGAATAAAATTCATAAAACTATATACCCATTTTCATTTTACCTCGAAAACACAACAGTTAGCGACGAGGAGGAAAGAACCTACAAAAGTACAAACTATCACTAAACAGTAATTAAGTGAGGTTAACCACGTGGGTGAAAATTTTTTTTTTCTCTATTTCTACAAATTAAATTTACAAAAATGACGGAAACAGTTGTTTCTGGCGAGAGTACTACACATGCAATACATACAGTATTTTCTATTGAGACATACGATGTCACAAAGAAATTCGACCGCTGGCTCATGCGCTTAGAAAGTGCATTTCAAGTATTTAAAGTTTAGGATCAAAAAAAAGCTGCCTATTTACTACATTACATGGGGCCAGATGCTTACGATGTGTTATGCGATGAAATATCACCAGAAAATCCAAACAACAAGAGTTACGAAGACTTAGTTACAGAAATGAAATCTCATTACAATCCAGAACCTCTGGTAATAGCAGAAAATTTCCGTTTTCTACAACGCAAACAATACGATGGGGAAAGTGCTCAAGAATATTTAACTGCACTTCAACGTTTAGCCACAACATGTAAGTTTGGCGATTACTTGAAGAAAGCGTTGAGAAATCAATTTGTTTTTGGATTACGAACTCAAAGTGTCCAAAGTCGACTACTGGAGATGAAAAATTTGACGATCGAAAGAGCAGTCGAGGTAGCTGTGAGCATGGAAACTTCTGCAAGGGACGCAGCCCAACTACATGGCAGCAACACGATCAGTGGTAGAGTAAACAGTGTCAAAAGTATCAAACCAAATTATCTTAGTGCTACAAATAAAAAGAAGGCTTTTTCAAAGCCAAATGCTACAATTAGTTGTACTAATGACCAAAAATTCTGTTACAGGTGTGGATCTCCTTCACATCTAGCAAATAAATGTAAATATATTACCAGTATTTGTTCAAAATGCAAAGTCAAGGGTCATTTGGCGAAGGTTTGTTTGAAAAACAGAAATTCAGTTGGTGCTAATCAAATTGAGGAAATCTTAGCCGTACAGTCAGTGCATGCAGATTACAGGCAGAAATTTATGGTCAAAATTTAAGTAGAAAATCATTCCCTTGATTTCGAGGTAGACAGTGGAGCGGCAGTAAGCATTATAAGTTCTTCTTTATTTCGAAATCTATTTTCTAATTTAAAAATACACAAAACAAATTTGAAACTTATTACATATTGCAAGGGAGCTCTAGATGTTGTTGGTTATTTACAAGTAAATTGTACATATGGTGATCTTACAAAATTTTCAAACTTGTACATTGTAAATACAGACAGAAAACCAATTTTGGGTCGTGAATGGTTACGACAACTAAATGTAAAATTGGAAAATATTTTTAAAATTTCTATGGAAAAAAATCTAAATAAAATACTTCAACAATGTCCTAATGTGTTAGGAGGTTCTGTGGGAAAGATCAAGAATATTCAAGCACGGTTAAAATTAAAAGATACGGCTAAGCCAACATTTATTAGAGTATGGAAAATTCCATACGCTTTGCAACAAAAAGGTAAATGATGAATTAGATAATTTAGAAAAAGAAGAAATTTTAGTCAAGCTCATGTTTACCCGGATGGTGTAGAGAGACCGATACAGTTTGCTTCACAAACACTTTCAAAAGTTCAGCAAAAATATTCTCAGATAGATAAAGAAGCCTATAGCATAATGTTTGGCGTGAAAAAATTCTTTTACTATTTATATGGTAGAAAGTTTATATTATATACTGATCATAAACCTCTTGTACAAATATTTTCTCCTGCGAAACATTTGCCTACCCTAACTACAACAAGAATGCAACATTACGCATTATATTTACAGACTTTTAAATACGATATTAAATATAAAAATACTCAAGATCATTGTAATGCCAATGCAATGTCTAGATTACCTACAAATTCTGAACAAATAAATGTTTATGATGAACCTGATGCTTTCGAAATATTTCAAGTAGAAAACTTACCAGTCACTTTTAAAGAATTGAACAGAGAAACATCAGTGGATAATAGTTTCTCTAAGTTAATAAAAGCGTTACTGAATCAAACTGAATTTTCTCTGCAACATGATTGTTTATTGCGCGGTCAAACAGTTGTAATACCACAAAAATTACGTAAAAAAATTCTAAGCGAATTGCATTCTGCGCACACAGGTATAGTTAAAACCAAACAATTAGCCAGAAGTTACTGCTGGTGGCCCGGGATTTCAGAAGATATTGAAAATGAAGTTAAAAACTGTCTGCAATGTAACAAATTTGAAAATAATCCTCCAAAGTTTCCATTCCATCCCTGGGAAAAGGCCACTAAGCCTTTTCAAAGAGTACACATTGATTTCGCCGGACCGTTCAAGAACTGCTATTTTTTTATACTGGTTGATGCATACACACGTTGGCCAGAAATTCATATAGTTAAAAATATGACAGTACATGCTACGATACAATTATTACGGAAAATTTTCAGTACCTTTGGTTTACCTGCTGTTTTAGTCAGCGATAATGCTCCTACATTTGTATCTTTTGAATTTAAAAATTATTTGAAAGCAAATGTAAGATTACACAAATTATCTCCTCCATATCACCCTGCGACTAATAGTTTAGCAGAGCGTTATGTACAAACCTTTAAAAATAAACTAAAAGCCTTAAGCGAGAATGAAAAAGATACTGAAATAAACTTATGCCAATTTCTAATAAATTATAGGAATACACCTCATACTATTACAGGCTTTAGTCCTTCTGTTCAAATTTTTGGCAGAGATTCACGTACTCGACTTGACTTGATGTTTCCTACAGAGATTTCTGAGCGCAAACACTTCGAAAATTCTAATTATAGGATGTTTAAAGTGTGGGAAAGAGTTGCCGTAAGAGATTACTTAAATAAAGATAAATGGCAATATGGTAGAGTACAGAAGAAATTAGGTAATTTGATATACCTTGTTCAATTAGACGATTCAAGAGTTTGGAAACGTCATGTGGATCAGATTAGATCAATTGGTAACGATACACCATTAAAAGTTAATGTTACACCATCTCGACCTCCAGATATGTTTGATCCACCCATACCGGAAATTAAAAGTTGTTTGAGTAGCAATGCTGTAAATGATACGATTTCGAATGTGCCTGACTCTGAAAGTATACCTTGCAAATCAGATGACGATTTATCTAAACCAAGTGATACTTGCACTTTGCGAAGATCCACACGTGTTCGAAAACCACCTTCTCGTTTAATTTATAATTGACAACTCGAATATTATTATATATATAAAGATGTACACATAAGTTATGTATGTATTTACTCTTACAAAGGGAAGAGTTGTTATGTTTGTTGAATCTCATATTTATTTGAATCTTTCAATATGTATTATTATTATTGTGCTGCCATCTGCGAGTGCACACTGGACTTATTGTACCACCGGAAATACTCCTTCTTGACAAGCATGCAAGCGGATATATTGGCTTGCATATTGGCATGCACATACGTTAGTAAAACGTGGGTAAAAAAAATTCATAAAACTATATACCCATTTTCATTCTACTTTGAAAACACAACACTTTCATAATAACATCAATGTGGCGTCAATAATATACGCTACATATTGCGTTTAGAATGGCGTTCTATTCATATATATATGCTTTCAATTCATGTTTGAGGTTGCGTCCCCCTGTTGCCAGATTCAGTTTCTACAGTTCGATGAGCGCTTCTCTTGCATAGTACGTTCCATCGATGACACATGTGAAGCATTATATTCAAAGATTTGAGTGGAATTACACTATTCTAGTTTCAAAATGAGTTGATACTCCAGACATCTCCATAGAGTAGTAATATGTCATTGATTGATAGAGAACTCATAGTAAAAATATGGATTTTTGATTGATAATTGGTATTTTTGAGTTCTGAAGTAAAATGTATTTGCCATGTCCGTGAACAGTTGGTAGATATGAATAGAAGAATGTAAAGGATAATTAATCAGGAAGACTTTACGGATATCATATAAATTGTGATAATAATTGCTCTATTGGTATGTGACAAAATTTTGGCCTAAACTTGCATTTTGCCCAAGATTTTTCAATTAATGTGTGATAAGGGTCAGTGTGAGTATGAATCTTGATTCTGAGAGCTAGAGACCTTCCCTTATCAAGACACTATATTGGAAAAAGAAGTATAGACAGTATTTTTGCAATATCTTGGAAACTGTGAGTGTCACAAAGAAAATCTCATAGCTTTTTGGAAGAGTATTGCATTCTTCACAATCTCAGTTCAGATACTTTTTACCATGAAATTATTATGTCAACATTCTCCCTTAATCATCACAAATGCCAGATCAAGACTCATTGATCCTCATAGGTCGTAATACAATGAGATCCATGAGCTGGTGAATCAAATGATTGTGAAATCGTCAAAGTTGAGGCCTCTTGAAGCCAAGGTCCATGGACATGTGCCTATGGGGCTTTATGTATACTCTGTCTCTGGTAAGAAATACTTCCTACTCACTTTACCAAATATCCTATACTACTTAGTATATGTCTTAAGAGTTTTTTCCTTGGATTCAGCTCTAGCGGATACTACTTATAATATAAAATAATGAACATTCAAAAAGTATTATTTTGTTGGTTCATCGGGGTAATCAAAGTGAGTCTCTTTTAACTATCTTGTACCAAGTACAAATAAGTAATATTGTTGAACCTCCAAAATCACATTTTGAGATACTGATGGAAATGCTCGTGTAAAACATCTCTAAATTCATTTCGACTATTTTCGGCTTGAGATCGGTACGTACGTATAAATGTATATATATATATATATATATATATATATATATATATATATATATATATATATATATATATATATATATATATATATATATATATATATATATATATATATATATAGCTGAATTTTGTATTTGAGACTGGTCTAATGTCTAGTTTTGCAGTCACCATTATGGTTGCAATCGTCTGTACCGGAATTGCACTGTACTTGGAACTTTTATCCGAATTTTTCACATGAATTTGAAATGTTGAAATTCAGAATTTTGAATTCCTGTGACACCTTGATAGTTATTTTCTATTTTATTACTAATTGGCTGTTCTGGAAGTGCACAGTCTATTTGAATTTTTTGCAATTATGCAAAACAATTAGCCATGGAGTATCGAAATTTTGTATCAAACACTTCTATAAAACAAAATTGTACACCTTGTATTATGATTGCAGTCTGATCAACCAGAAGTGCAGTTCACTGAGCACGTTTTCAAGTTTTTCACTTGAATCCAGAACAATCAGATGTGAAATTTTGCAATTTTGTATTTAAAGAAATTGTAGCATCCGAATGATAACTCTATATTTTCATAATAATTCTATTGAGCTGAAAGTGAGCTTTATCAGAAAATCTTTCTCAATTTCTCGCATAAATTCGAGACTTCTGCCATAGAATGATAAAATTTGGTATTTGAAACTGCTAAAGCGTTTCATGGCCAGTTGCACCGCCGTTCTTCCAATTTTAGGTGTCACCAAACTTGACAATATCGTATCAAAATTTGAAAATTGAATGTGACATGAACATTTTTATCCTCATTTTGATTCGACTTTTTTTGTATGGGTGAAGATTGAAGTTTGAGCTAGAGCGATGCAAAAGACCGTTGATGAATTGAAGCATCTAAATGGTTGGACTATCATCTCAAACTTTGGTTGGAATCGATTTTGCCTTGTGTCAATATCAGTGTCAATTGTTAATTATTGAGTCAAGAGATATACAAGTGAAACATGTAGTGTCCACATCAGATTTTTTCCATGTTTCCGAGCAAAACGGTATCGAATTTTATATCAAAGATCAATTATAGGATGCAATATTGTCCAAAATGCTACCAGCTTAATGTTGCCTCCACCTATATTATCCTTGTCTATCTTTCTCCTTCCCCTTCCGAACGGAGCAGAGAATGGCATCAAATAGTCCATGGAAGAGAAAATTATGTAAGATTATCAGATAAAACCTACTTCCAGCCTAATAGATTGTTTTGATTATTCCACTCATGTCAATCATACTGACAAATTTGGCATGGTTACAATGACAATTATAATAATAAATTCCCTGCCAACGAAAGTTCACCTCTGTAAATTCCCGTTGGCAAGCGATTTATTGCGATAAATTGCCTTTGTCATGGAGAAACAATACACAGTTCTAATATAAACAAACAATCAGTTTTCGGAAATGTCAAAATTTGATCGTTTTGGAAATACATTTTTTGCCGAAAGTAATAAAATTGAAAACAAAAAGTCTAGAGATACAAGAGTATATGGGGGCAATCTAGCGCATTCCTCAATAAAAGAGGTTAATTGTTGCAACTAACATTATTCAATAGGTACATATAGAAGCAATTTCATTCGAGAAATATTCTCCACAAATACCACTCGCGACTTTAATTTTATCATAAATTTTCCTTTCAAACATTGATTACCTTCAAGCAACATCCTTCGAGTCATCTGCTCTGATGAAATTCCTCGAGATACGCTCTTGTGATTTAATCGGACAGATTACTCTCACAACGTTGCTTGGTAATCAATATTTTCGAGAAAAATTCATGATAAAATTACAGTCCCTTGTGATATTATAAACGAGAATATAAAGTTATCATTCGAATACTACAATTTCTATAAATACGGAATTTCAGGATTTTACAGCTGATTGTTCTGGATTTATGCGAAAATTTCGAAAACGTGCCTAGTAAACTGCACTCCTGGTTGATCCGTACTGCAATCATAATGCAAGGTGTATAATTAAGTTTTATAGAAGTGTTTGATACGAAATTTCAATACTCCACGACTGATTGTTTTGAATTAACGCAAAAAGCTCAGATAGACTGTGCTCTTCCAGCACAGTCAATTAGTATTGGAATGGAAAATAGCCATTAAGATGCCACAGAAATCCAAAACACTTAATTCCAAAATTTTAAATTCATGTAGAAAATTCGAAAAAAGATCCGAATATAGTGCATTTCCGTTACAGACTATTGCAACCATAATGGGGTCTGCAAAACTAGGCTTTAGAATAGCCTCAAATACAAAATTCAGCTATATATATATACAAACATTTATACATACGTACCGACGTCAAGCCGAAAATAGTCAAAATGAATTAAGGGATGTTCAAAACGAGTATTCTCATCAGAATCTCTATATGTGATTTTGGCGGTCCAACAATACTACTCATTTGTACTTTGTACAAGTAAGTTAGAAGAGACTCACTTGGATTACCCCGATAAATCAACAAAATCATACTTATTGAATGTTTATTATTTCATATTGTGAGTAGTATTCGACTTTGTGCACCATATTGTAACGCAAACAGCAGAGGAAATTCTTGGGGATATACGATATGGAAATACTCCTGACTTTCAAAATTATACGTTTACCAATTTGCATTGTGGACAACTAATCGGAGGATGTAGTTGTACACAGCTCAACAAGTTCCATTCTCAACGATTAGACTTTTTGCCTGCAGATTGATATACAAGATATGAAGAATGAATACTGACATACACCATACTCCCAGCCATTTTGAAGAATAGGAATGATCGGAGGGAATCGCATTTGGACAATTTCTACTCGTAGATGAATTCTATGCCCACATAATTGTTGTATTCATCATCAGTTACAATTCTGTTTCAGAGGTTTATGTGCTATAGGGTAAAAATCAATTTTTTAGGTGATTATAATAGAAAGGTATTTCTATGGCCTTTTTTGCGGCCATGAAGTTTTACTTATTTATACACATCTATCTAAATTCGATTTTTGGGATTGATCTGTCGTATATTACTTTTTTGGGACTGATCTGTGAAAACTACTTGATTAACACTTCACACCTACTTCTATGGGCAGCTTGATGAAGTCTGAAGAAACAATTGTCGCCGAAATACATATTATATCCTTCCGTCAATCTCTATGGTTCTTGCAATTAGAGAAATATATACGAACTTTTAGACAATAAAATAAAACAATTTAATTTGCAACTAAGATTTACATTTGCAATGTTTCAGAAATGAATAGAAAAATTCAGTGATTTTGAATTCTTTCGTGATGATCGTCTGGAAAAACGTAATATTCTGATATTCTCTTTTGATCTCAACTGGCGCTTCGGCCGTGAACCAAAAATTTGAACAAAAAAGATCACTTTCACGGCCTTGATACACTAATTCCTATTTTGTATCTTCCATATAATTCCTATTTTGTATCTTCAATCAAACAGGACTGATTCATAATGGTGAAGTAAGTTTTCCCTTAGGTATTCATAAGGATATATTTGAAAACTACTCGATAGACCGGTAGTCATTATTGAAGTGCTATCTTTGATCAGTTGAACCATAATTATTTTTCACCTCATGGAAACCTATATCACAGATAATCTGCCCATATTATAGAACCCCTCCGTACATACTTATATACAAAAATAGAGAATGAAATAATCATTCTACCAACACTGTGCATATAAAATGGCCTACATATGAAAATTCAAGGCCGCAGCATATTGAGCTGCATTCACAATCACTTTAGACTCTGCTTAATTTGCACTTGAAGTCCGAGTTACGCAGTGTTGAAATTTGTAGCATTCACAGCCACTTTCAACATTGCTTGAAATTTTGTAATGTCATCTGTGAAAACAAGTACAAAATAATGCTAATATTGAATATTTCATTCTTCTTTTCGTTTTGAAGAATATATTTCAAAATTCAGTGATCAATTCTTTGCGGGGCATGAAGAATAGTTGTTAGTTACAGTTATCTATTTGATTGAATTTCAGTTCTTATTGAAGAATGTTATAAGATAAATAAATATGATAAGTAAGCTAACTTTATGAATCTAAATTCAATAATCTCTCGTCCATATTAAAGAAAAAAAATGACCGATCATTGAAATATCAAATCAAGCTTTATCACCGTCAATTCACTGTTTGCATAAGGCTTCTATTATTTTATTTGATATTAAACGTCAAAAACACATGTTGAATCATCGGAAGATGCAATACTCATGCCAATTCTCTAGCGACTTGATGTGAAAGTTTGCACTTTGCAAACATTGCAATCCGAACGTAAAATACGCAGACTACAAATTTTAGTTGTGGATGGTTATTACTGAGCTCATACGCTTGGCTTTGAATTTTAAGTTAGCATTATTTCGTGCCATGATCAAATTTGGTTGTGAATGGACCTTTACTCTTGTCTCAAACCTGAATATCGTGGAAAGTCAAAACAAGTTACTATAAATTCCATTAACAGATATCAGATATAAGAACTTGTAAAAGCAACAAATAATAATTCAGTACATAGATAAAGTTTCATTTAGTTGCCTGAAACTTCATTACTGTTGCTATCCGAATTCCATTCCTAACCAAATGTTTCTGTATAGAAAATTTCCTAGCATCTCGATAATTTGAATTGACGATTATTGATTGAACTGATAACGTTTACTTGAATTGGGGTAGCAACATCAGTTTGAATATTTGGAATGTTGAGAGAAAAGTCAGTTATATGATAATAATTGTACACAAATATTTTATCCGCTGGAGCTGAATCCCAGGAGAAAACTCTAAGACATATAGTAAGTAGTATTGGGTATTTGATAAGGTGGGAAGGATGTAGACATAATGTGTTGACGGCGAAAAGTATCTGAACTAAGATTGTGAAGAATTCAATACTCTTTCAAAAAGCTATAAGACTTTTTTTGTGAGAATCACGGCTCTCAAGATATTGCAGAAATACTGTTTGTACTTCTCTTTTCAATATGGTAACCCAATGGGGGAAGTTTTCAGCTCCCAGAATCAAGATCTATACTCACACTGACCCTCATTACACATTTATAGAAAAATCTGGAGCAAAGTGCAAGTTTAGGCCAAAATTTTGTCACATTTCAATAGAGCAATCATTATCACAATTTATATGACATCCGTAAGTCCTCCCTGATCAATTATCCTTCACATACTTCTATTCAGTATACAGACATGTCAAGTAAATTCTACTTCAGAACTCGAAAATACTGATTATCAATCAAAAATCCATATTTTCCCGCAAAATCTTCCAATTTACTATTAGTTCACTATGAATCAATGACATATCTGAAGAGCCCATGAGAAATTATGTGATCTCAACTATACGCGTTCCTTTCAGTAGACGCCAAAATGAACATATTTTAAGGACGTCAGATTGATAGGGTGATTCATATCTATATATATATTACATAATTTCTCATGGGCTCTTCAGATTTCACACAGACATCCTGTTTCACGCAATATTCACAGAGTTCCCATTTCCTATACAATATGACCTCCTTTCATCATAGCATCAATGTGGCGTCAATAATATACGTCACATATTGCGTTTATAGTGGCGTTCTATCCATATATATGCTTTCACTTCATGTTCGAGGTGGCGTCCCCCTTGCTGCCAGATTTAGTTTCCACAGTTTGATGAGCACCTTTCTTGCATAGTAAGTTCCATCGATGACACGTGTGGAGTGGTATGTTCAAAGGTCTGCGTAGAATAACAATATTCAAGCTTTGAAATGGGTTGATACCCAAGACATCTCCATAGAGTAGTAATATGTCATTGATTCATAGTGAACTAACAGTAAATTGGAAGATTTTGCGGGAAAATATGGATTTTTGATTGATAATTAATATTTTCGAGTTCTGAAGTAGAATTTACTTGACATGTCTGCGTACTGAATAGAAGTATGTGAAGGATAATTGATCAGAGAGGACTTACGGATGTCATATGAATTGTGATAATGATTGCTCTATTGAAATGTGACAAAATTTTGGCCTAAACTTGCACTTTGCTCCAGATTTTTCTATAAATGTGTAATGAGGGTCAGTGTGAGTATAGATCTTGATTCTGGGAGCTGAAAACTTTCCCTATTAGGTTACCATATCGAAAAAAAAGTACAAACAGTATTTCTGCAATATCTTGAGAGCCGTGAGTCTCACAAAAAAAGTCTTATAGCTTTTTGAAAGAGTATTGAATTCTTCACAATCCTAGTTCAGATACTTTTCGCCGTCAACTCATTGTGTCTACAGCCTTCCTCAATCAGCACAAATGCCGGATCAAGACTCATTGAAGCTTATAGGTCGTAATTCAATGAGATCCATGAGCTAGTGAATCCTCAAAGTTATGCCCTCCTAGAGCCAAGGTTCGTGAACACGTGCCTATTGGGATTCATGTATAATCTGGCTCTGGTAAGGGATACTTCCTACTCACCTTATCAAATACCCAATACTACTTACTATATGTCCTAGAGTTTTCTCCTTGGATTGAGCTCCAGCGGATAAAATATTTGTGTACAATTATTATCATATAACTGACTTTTCTCTCAACATTCCAAATATTCAAACTGATGTTGCTACCCCAATTCAAGTAAACGTTATCAGTTCAATCAATAATCGTCAATTCAAATTATCGAGATGCTAGGAAATTTTCTATACAGAAACATTTGGTTAGGAATGGAATTCGGATAGCAACAGTAATGAAGTTTCAGGCAACTAAATGAAACTTTATCTATGTACTGAATTATTATTTGTTGCTTTTACAAGTTCTTATATCTGATATCTGTTAATAGAATTTATAGTAACTTGTTCTGACTTTCCACGATATTCAGGTTTGAGACAAGAGTAAAGGTCCATTCACAACCAAATTTGATCATGGCACGAAATAATGCTAACTTAAAATTCAAAGCCAAGCGTATGAGCTCAGTAATAACCATCCACAACTAAAATTTGTAGTCTGCGTATTTTACGTTCGGATTGCAATGTTTGCAAAGTGCAAACTTTCACATCAAGTCGCTAGAGAATTGGCATGAGTATTGCATCTTCCGATGATTCAACATGTGTTTTTGACGTTTAATATCAAATAAAATAATAGAAGCCATATGCAAACAGTGAATTGACGGTGATAAAGCTTGATTTGATATTTCAATGATCGGTCATTTTTTTTCTTTAATATGGACGAGAGATTATTGAATTTAGATTCATAAAGTTAGCTTACTTATCATATTTATTTATCTTATAACATTCTTCAATAAGAACTGAAATTCAATCAAATAGATAACTGTAACTAACGACTATTCTTCATGCCCCGCAAAGAATTGATCACTGAATTTTGAAATATATTCTTCAAAACGAAAAGAAGAATGAAATATTCAATATTAGCATTATTTTGTACTTGTTTTCACAGATGAAATTACAAAATTTCAAGCAATGTTGAAAGTGGCTGTGAATGCTACAAATTTCAACACTGCGTAACTCGGACTTCAAGTGCAAATTAAGCAGAGTCTAAAGTGATTGTGAATGCAGCTCAATATGCTGCGGCCTTGAATTTTCATATGTAGGCCATTTTATATGCACAGTGTTGGTAGAATGATTATTTCATTCTCTATTTTTGTATATAAGTATGTACGGAGGGGTTCTATAATATGGGCAGATTATCTGTGATATAGGTTTCCATGAGGTGAAAAATAATTATGGTTCAACTGATCAAAGATAGCACTTCAATAATGACTACCAGTCTATCGAGTAGTTTTCAAATATATCCTTATGAATACCTGCGAGAAAACTTACTTCACCATTATGAATCAGTCCTGTTTGATTGAAGATACAAAATAGGAATTATATGGAAGATACAAAATAGGAATAAGTGTATCAAGGCCGTGAAGGTGATCTTTTTTGTCCGAATTTGTGGTTCTCGGCCGAAGCGCCAGTTGAGATCAAAAGAGAATATCAGAATATTACGTTTTTCAGACGATCATCACGAAAGAACTCAAAATCACTGAATTTTTCTATTCATTTCTGAAACATTGCAAATGTAAATCTTAGTTGCCAATGAAATTGTTTTATTTTATTGTCTAAAAGTTCGTATCTATTTCTCTAATTGCAAGAACTATAGAGATTGACGGAAGTAGGTGTGAAGTGTTATTCAAGTAGTTTTCACAGATCAGTCCCAAAAAAGTAATATACGACAGATCAATCCCAAAAATCGAATTTAGATAGATATGTATAAGTAAGTAAAACTTCATGGCCGCAAAAAAGGCTATAGAAATACCTTTCTATTATAATCGCCTAAAAAATTGATTTTTACCCTATAGCACATAAACTTCTGAAACAGAATTGTAACTGATGATGAATACAACAATTATGTGGGCATAGAATTCATCTACGAGTAGAAATTGTCCAAATGCGATTCCCTTCGATCATTCCTATTCTTCAAAATGGCTGGGAGTATGGTGTCTGTCAGTATTCATTCTTCATATCTTGTATATCAATCTGCAGGCAAAAAGTCTAATCGTTGAGAATGGAACTTGTTGAGCTGTGTACAACTACATCCTCCGATTAGTTTTTCCACAATGCAAATTGGTAAACGTATAATTTTGAAAGTCAGGAGTATTTCCATATCGTATATCCCCAAGAATTTCCTCTGCTGTTTGCGTTACAATATGGTGCAAAAAGTCGAATAATACTCACAATATGAAATAATAAACATTCAATAAGTATGATTTTGTTGATTTATCGGGGTAATCCAAGTGAGTCTCTTCCAACTTACTTGTACAAAGTACAAATAAGTAGTATTGTTGGACCGTCAAAATCACATATAGAGATTCTGATGAGAATACTCGTTTTGAACATCCCTTAATTCATTTTGACTATTTTCGGCTTGACGTCGGTACGTATGTTTAAATGTTTGTATATATATATAACTGAATTTTGTATTTGAGACTATTCTAAAATCTAGTTTTGCAGACCCCATTATGGTTGCAATAGTCTGTAACGGAAATGCACTGTATTCGGAACTTTTTTCGAATTTTCTACATGAATTTAAAATTTTGGAATTAAGTGTTTTGGATTTCTGTGGCATCTTAATGGCTATTTTCCATTCCAATACTAATTGACTGTGCTGGAAGAGCACAGTCTATCTGAGCTTTTTGCGTTAATTCAAAACAATCAGTCGTGGAGTATTGAAATTTCGTATCAAACACTTCTATAAAACTTAATTATACACCTTGCATTATGATTGCAGTACGGATCAGCCAGGAGTGCAGTTTACTAGGCACGTTTTCGAAATCTTCGCATAAATCCAGAACAATCAGCTGTGAAATCCTGAAATTCCGTATTTATAGAAATTGTAGCATTCGAATGATAACTTTATATTTTCGTATATAATATCACAAGGGACTGTAATTTTATCATGAATTTTTCTCGAAAATATTGATTACCAAGCAACATTGTGAGAGTCATCTGTCCGATTAAATCACAAGAGCGTATCTCGAGGAATTTCATCTGAGCAGATGACTCGAAGGATGTTGCTTGAAGGTAATCAATGTTTGAAAGGAAAACTTATAATAAAATTAAAGTCGCGAGTAGTATTTGTGGAGAATATTTCTCGAATGAAATTGCTTCTATATGTACCTATTGAATAATGTTAGTTGCAACAATTAACCTCTTTTATTGAAGAATGCGCAAGATTGCCCCCATATACTCTTGTATCTCTGGACTTTTTGTTTCCAATTTTATTACTTTCGGCGAAAAATGTATTTCCAAAACGATCAAATTTTGACATTTCCGAAAACTGATTGTTTGTTTATATTAGAACTGTGTATTGTTTCTCCATGACAAAGGCAATTTATCGCAATAAATCGCTTGCCAACGGGAATTTACAGAGGTGAACTTTCGTTGGCAGGGAATTTATTATTATAATTGTCATTGTAACTATGCCAAATTTGTCAGTATGATTGACATGAGTGGAATAATCAAAACAATCTATTAGGCTGGAAGTAGGTTTTATCTGATAATCTTACATAATTTTCTATTCCATGGACTATTTGATGCCATTCTCTGCTCCGTTCGGAAGGGGAAGGAGAAAGATAGACAAGAATAATATAGGTGGAGGCAACATTAAGCTGGTAGCATTTTGGACAATATTGCATGCTATAATTGATCTTTGATATAAAATTCGATACCGTTTTGCTCGGAAACATGGAAAAAATCTGATGTGGACACTACATGTTTCACTTGTATATCTCTTGACTCAATAATTAACAATTGACACTGATATTGACACAAGGCAAAATCGATTCCAACCAAAGTTTGAGATGATAGTCCAACCATTTAGATGCTTCAATTCATATATATTGTTACGTGCCAATTTGTACAAATAAGTAATATTGTTGAACCGCAAAAATCTCATTTTGAGATACTGATGGAAATACTCGTGTTGAACATCCCTAAATTCATTTTGACTATTTTCGGCTTAAGATCGGTACGTACGTATAAATGTGTGTATATATATATAGCTAAATTTTGTATTTGAGACTGGTCTAATGTCTAGTTTTGCAGTCACCATTATAGTTGCAATCGTCTGTACCGAAAATGCACTGCACTTGGAACTTTTATCCGAATTTTTCACATGAATTTGAAATGTTGAAATCCAGAATTATGAATTCCTGTGACACCTTGATAGCTATTTTCTATTTTAATACTAATTGGCTGTTCTGGAAGTGCACAGTCTATTTGAATTTTTTTCAATTATGCAAAACAATTAGCCATGGAGTATCGAAATTTTGTATCAAACACTTCTATAAAACAAAATTGTACACCTTGTACTATGATTGCAGTCTGATCAACCAGAAGTGCAGTTCACTGAGCACGTTTTCAAGTTTCTCACTTGAATCCAGAACAATCAGCTGTGAAATTTTGCAATTTTGTATTTGAAGAAATTGTAGCATCCGAATGATAACTCTATATTTTCATAATAATTCTATTGAGCTGAAAGTGAGCTTTATCAGAAAATCTTTCTCAATTTCTCGCATAAATTCGAGACTTCTGCCATAGAATGATAAAATTTGGTATTTGAAACTGCTAAAGCGTTTCATGGCCAGTTGCACCACTGTTCCTTCAATTTTAGGTGTCACCTAACTTGACAATATCGTATCAAAATTTGAAAATTGAATGTGACATGAACATTGCTATCCTCATTTTGATTCGACTTTATTGTATGGGTGAAGATTAAAATTTGAGCTAGAGCGGTGCAAAAGACCGTTGATGAATTGGAGCATCTAAATGGTTGGACTATCATCTCAAACTTTGGTTGGAATCGATTTTGCCTTGTGTCAATATCAGTGTCAATTGTTAATTATTGAGTCAAGAGATATACAAGTGAAACATGTAGTGTCCACATCAGATTTTTTCCATGTTTCCGAGCAAAACGGTATCGAATTTTATATCAAAGATCAATTATAGGATGCAATATTGTCCAAAATGCTACCAGCTTAATGTTGCCTCCACCTATATTATCCTTGTCTATCTTTCTCCTTCCCCTTCCGAACGGAGCAGAGAATGGCATCAAATAGTCCATGGAAGAGAAAATTATGTAAGATTATCAGATAAAACCTACTTCCAGCCTAATAGATTGTTTTGATTATTCCACTCATGTCAATCATACTGACAAATTTGGCATAGTTACAATGACAATTATAATAATAAATTCCCTGCCAACGAAAGTTCACCTCTGTAAATTCCCGTTGGCAAGCGATTTATTGCGATAAATTGCCTTTGTCATGGAGAAACAATACACAGTTCTAATATGAACAAACAATCAGTTTTCGGAAATGTCAAAATTTGATCGTTTTGGAAATACATTTTTCGCCGAAAGTAATAAAATTGAAAACAAGAAGTCCAGAGATACAAGAGTATATGGGGGCAATCTAGCGCATTCCTCAATAAAAGAGGTTAATTGTTGCAACTAACATTATTCAATAGATACATATAGAAGCAATTTCATTCGAGAAATATTCTCCACAAATACTACTCGCGACTTTAATTTTATTATAAGTTTTCCTTTCAAACATTGATTACCTTCAAGCAACATCCTTCGAGTCATCTGCTCAGATGAAATTCCTCGAGATACGCTCTTGTGATTTAATCGGACAGATGACTCTCACAATGTTGCTTGGTAATCAATATTTTCGAGAAAAATTCATGATAAAATTACAGTCCCTTGTGATATTATATACGAAAATATAAAGTTATCATTTGAAAGCTAACCTCACAACAACCCAGTCCGGCCCTGGGATTATTTTGATTTCTATTTTTTTTGATTACTGAGCTAGTCAGTTTTGAAGGGTAGGGTCGCTACCCTAGTTCTGAATGTAATAAATTGGCGCCCAACGTGGGGCCGATTTGTTTTTGAGTTTAGAACGTAAATATATATATATATATATATATATATATATATATATATATATATATATATATATATATATATATATATATATATATATATATATATATATAAGTCTGGCTTATTACGGATTCGCCAACTAGATTTACATTCAGTATATATATATATATATATATATATATATATATATATATATATATATATATATATATATATATATATATATATATATATATATATATATATATATATATATATATATATTCGATTGATTGCATTATCAAGCGCGACTGCCGCTTGGTTCATATCTTTCGCGTCGAAAATTTTCCACATCCTAAAAATCTAATCTCCAGATTTTCTCTCCGTACATATGTACACAATCTCCTAGCTGGTCGACAAACAAATCTTAATGTCATCTGATAGTGGGCCAGGCTTTTGATGTCAGTCATATTTGAATGTCAAAAGTAGCTCCAAATGGTTCATATGGTTATTACTCCATCTGAATGGCTTGGATTTGATTTGACACGCTACCACGTATCTAGGTCCGCCAGATATGTTTCAAATGAAATTCTTGGTTATAACTCAAGGATTGTACATATTTTCCGAATCATTCATTACTGAGTGAAATCACCTGATTCCAGATACTCATCTATGGATAAAGGATCAGTGTAATACGGCGAACTCAAAATTATCTCAAGCTTCAATGTATTTGGCATCAATATTTATTTGATATAAAGCAACCAAGTTCATATTACAAACTGTCTGAGCAGCATATTGAGTTAAGTTTCAGTATTCTATCGCATGTATTGAATAACATATGCTAGTTTTTTTTTTGTTCTTTACTCATCGAGCCTTTTTTGTCTTGTGTTCGTCATGTGTACGTATTTTTCATCTGATTCCCTAATATTTCTTGTAGCTACTAAAAAAAATCAGTATCATGATTATTGTTATATTTTGTAGGTCATATGAAAGTCTTCGTTGTTCCATCAATGAGAAGATATTGATGTTTTTGTGGAAACTTATTGAGTTTGAGAAGCAATCACCAACGATTTTCAAGAGAACTTTTGTAATGCATGATTTCATCTTGGGAATGTGGTCCAGATGCAGAGACATCGCATTTATTATTCTTCCCTTGCGACGCTGCCGTTTGTGACAAGCACCGAACTGGTGCAGAATCACTTGATCGCAGCCTTGAGACGACACAATAAAACATAAATCAATCACTTTGGAGAAAAGGGATCCATCTCTTCAAGTCGTGTGATATCGGTATTTTCCTGTTTCTAATTTGACTCCACTCTGTATTCTTGCGACACGTGATGAGGGACGATGATTAAAGAAATATTCACTTGTCTTCTTCAGATCTCCATCAGAACTTGGTCTTAAGGGAGCGGGATAATATGTTTTGGGAGACTGGATTTCCTTTGTCGATTGAGATTCATCTGACGTGAGTCGAATGTATTTAACAATGAGAAAGAGATATCTGAAGCTCTGAGTTCGTGGACGAATTCCTAAGCAGTTTTATTCTTTCATAATGAATGAATTGGAAAGAAGAAGTAGGTTATATTTGAGAATATGGATTTAAGTTTGTTGTTATGCTCAATGCTCCAAATCATTATCTGATAGAATAGTAATTCTCTTTGATAATTGGAAGAGAAAATTCTTCTGGCAGTCTTCAAGCACTTCAAACTGACCATATACGCTTGAAATTATGTACAACGATGTGGATATTGATAAGTTTTGCTCCATAAATCAAGTATTGCGTGATATGATAGCAATTCGAAGATAGACGGAACACAAATAAATTCTATCAATAGTTTTCAAGAATCAAGTATACTGTGAATAAAATTATAACGAGTGAATATTGATTCTCCGATAGATTCAACGGAAATTATGAATGACTTCTTTTCTGTACACAGACAATGTAACAATGTTCTTTGTGGTCGACCAGTCGACCTTTATAAGGAATGAATGGAAACATGCATAGCCATGACGGAAAGTTATATCACATCGCGATTCGATTTCACGGATCCAAATGATACAGAATTCAATTTATAACATTGTGAGAAAAAAACTCACTCGACACATATTACGTGATAAATTGAGATTACTTATACAATACAGCAGGAAAATAACCGTTATTTTGCTCCGAGAGAGGTTTCATTGGTTGGTTTTGTTCAAGATTCTATTCAGTTGAATAACAGAATGAAATATCTAGATACAAGATAGAACAAGAAGTAACTACATTTGTTTGCGCAAAGTAACACAATATATTCTGTATTCGGCCGAATATATCATTGGAAGAAGCATTCAATTATCTCCAACAAAGAGAGATATCAAGATAAGAAGTATAAGCAGATGTATATGATGGATTGTCTACAGCCACTGGGATATATAACGAAATCCACGCGGAGTTGTAATATATATACAATGCAATGTAGGTAGTACGTATAGGTATCTATGTGCATTTATATTTATTATTTTCATTTTCACTATTAGTCAAAATTACGACAACAATAATTCAACAAGTTCCTCAAAAAATATGAACTAATAAAACCAAGCATACATTTTTTTTTTTTTGAAGATATATTTCTTCTTCTATAATGTTTATCATATAATGAAAGGGAATAGAAAGAGAGCTCGAATCACCGTCCTTTTTGGCAAGCTATCCAGAGGAGCAGAACAATAATTGAATGAATATCTCTTATACGATGAAGCAAAAATTATTAAATCAAGGAGAATAACAGTGAAGAGATTATATCAGTACATGGGAGAACATGTCTGATAAGTCACGACGCGAAATGAGACAAGACAGTGTCACCAAACTGTCCATGAGAAAACTGTTGTGTGAGCAGCCTACGTGTTGAGAAATTCACGAGTAAAGGCTTCTAGAGGAAAGGTACTGTATCTATCAATTCTGTCCATTTCATAAACCTTGGAGACACTTGACCTTCAAAACTCTATAGCCTATTTACAGGAAATGCTAGCTACACAACACAAAAAATGAATGTCAAACCTCTGAAACGCAAAGTCGTCAGTCAAATCTGTTACACATTCGTTCTCTGTTGCATCAATAACTGGATGATAAATCATGTTATTCTCTACATTAGCTATTCCTTCAGGTATTATTAAATTATTTACATGTGTTTCAGGGATGAAGACATCGTCATTGTCAATATTATTCACATAAAATTTTGTAATTGTTTCTGAATTAGCTGGAATTTTAACATATTGTGGACGTGTTATAATTCTATGATAATTCATTTTGATTCCACTGATCGGTGTGATAATTGTATCCCTTGTTAAATCTATTATGGCTTCTAGAGTCTTTTAATTGTCCAATCCGAGTAAAATGTCGAAATTATTATGAAAATCAAACAGATGGTATTTCAATAAAGTATCTTTGAACACGGCAATATTGAACTAAATTTTTACAGATGCTCCATGTGCTCACGTGATTCAAAAAGGATCATGAGTTATTTGATTTGTAAATGATTCAATCGCAATGTTCGGTTCATGAATGAGCGCATGCTACCTGTATCTATCAGAGCTTTTAAGTTATATCCAGGTAAATTCACGAAAGGTAATTTGCTCTGGTTGTAAGTTGAATTTAAAAGTTCTATTTGGTTTCCGAGGCATTTTTCTCTAAAAAATAACTCTCATCGTTCTCTTGTTTGTCATGAATGTCCTCTGTTTCTGTTTCTGGTTCATAAACTAAATGATTTTGATCATCTTCAAGATGTTTGTATTCTGTCATTCCAGTTTTGAATAACATGTGTTGTTGTTTGGGATAGAAATTTGAAGAACCTGGTTTTGGATTGAAGGTGTTGATAGTACTCACGCTCATTGGAGTAGGTCTAGGAATGAATGATTATTTTGTATTTGTACTCATTGGAGTAGGGGTGTTAAATTTCTTATTGAGATAAGATTTGAATGCATTGTAATTTGTTTGATTATTATTTTGCTTGAATGGTGGAGGTCAGTGAATCAATTGCGATGTCTGTGTTTGCGGAAAATGTGAACGTATATTTTTATATTGTCTCATCATGTTGTGAGATGTTTGCATTGGTGCAAATTTTTGTTTCTGATGATGTTTTTGAAACATTTTGGGTTGATATTCTAACTGGAATTCATTTGTGAGCATGCCAAGCGCAGAATTTAAGTCTGGATTTTTTGTTTGTAGTAAAGTTCCTAGAGGTTCTTTCAAGCCACATAAAAATATTCTTACTGCATATGTTTGGAGGTAAGCTATAAAATATTCTTTTCATTTGGATCTTTTGAATAATTCGTAATGTATGAGGTTTGTATGTCCAAT
This sequence comes from Dromius quadrimaculatus, assembly GCA_963989225.1. Lineage (NCBI taxonomy): Eukaryota > Metazoa > Arthropoda > Insecta > Coleoptera > Carabidae > Dromius > Dromius quadrimaculatus. The sequence continues at coordinate 20,638,760 of OZ022327.1, forward strand.
AATTCTTGTACTTTGTACAGGAATCCAAACGCAGATTCATTTCTATATTTGCTGTAAAACAATCGCGTTTGTCAGCATAAGTGTTTAATAGAGCTTGTTTCAAGCTTCTCCAATTAGAAATTGTGCAACTGGCTATATTTACTGCATCTTCGCCTCTAATTTTCGCTAAGGTACTAGATATAAGCCATTCATTTGGAAGTCTAATGGGTCTGCTACTACATAAAATTTGTTCACTAGTTTTCCGCAAATTTCAATGTAACGTGAAAGTAATTTTGTATCACCGTTAAACTCCAGGATCATTTCTAAGTATTCGCGTTTCAAAGTTGGAGTAGCCCTTTCTTGTAAATTTAAGTTGCTTATTTCTTGGGCAAGGATTTCAAAAATAAAATTGTTGTGGGGATTGGGATCAAGGATTGAGTCACAGGAATGGAATGATTCTGTAACTGAACTATCTTCTGAATCTGAAGTAATTGGTGTTGTGTTATCTCTAAGTGACATTCGTGTACTTACAGAATAACTATCCATGTGTTCCTTGGTCGTATTCTTCGATCTGGAACTGAACGTTGTCGTGTAATTCTGGATACTCCATGGCCTGGTGACTTCTCAATGTTGCGATGTTCGCTCGTAGTTTCGGAAAGTCACTTTGACGATTCACGGACACTTGTTCGATATCTAGTAAATCGTAGAAACGAAACAAAAAATGATTCAAAGATCTCGTCTAGATATCCGACTTGACTGCGCCAATTATGTTAACGATTATTCGTTGACTTAAAAAAAAAAAACTATTCATTTTACTAGAAGTACAGATTCAGAATTTATTACCAGAATATCAAATGTTAACTATTCAAGATACAAAATGTGACTAACTAATATATTTTACACAGTTCATGAGATTGACACCTAACACGCTTTCACGTGTCTGGACGTTGATCTCGCAGAAATGTGGAAGCCATGGTGTCATCAAGAATTGACTTATATATATATATATATATATATATATATATATATATATATATATATATATATATATATATATATATATATATATATATATATATATATATATATATATATATATATATATATATATATATATATATATATATGTATATATATATATATCGAATACTTGAATTGCAAAGAGATAGATGAATGTAATAAATGTAATACATGCAATTTCAAAAACAAGATAGAATGTTGTTTACTTGATCAATGTGTGCTAATGAGACCTTGCGAAAGAATTGAACATTCATCAAGTGAACAGAAACCAACTGCTCTAGCATAAGTTAAGGATGGACTTGAGTTTTATGGTCATTGAATTTATATAGTGAAGTGATTTTGTAAAGTTTATCATCGTATTTGATATTTATAACACCGTCTCGCGACATTTCCAAAGCCAAAACGATTAATTGCTGAATTCACAGTATTCATTCTAGCCTGTGTGAGATCCTCCCTTATAGTGAGACCTGAGTTCTTTAATTTTCATTTGTTGGCATAAATTTGCCCACGATCATTGTATCTACAAAATTCCACAATAATAGGGTGACACTTATCTCTATAGGTTTTCCAATGTGATGAGAGCAATCTATGGCTGATGGATCGATTGAGACGTCCAGTTTCTCCTTGCATAGATCCAGGACAACAGTATCCGTCGATTCGTTCTTTTTTTCAGGAACGCCGAAAATTCTCAAGCAGTTCCTTCGACTATACTGCTCTAAACGGTCCACTTCTTCTCTTGTCCATCTATTCCTCGATTCTTCGTCGAGAGATCACTTTTTAGATCTCTGATTTCGTTTGCAAGGAGAGTTAACTGTTTCTTGGAAACTTCCCCCGATTTGAGCGGAAATTGCATTCACAATTTTTCGAACAAATTTATCACTACAAATTATGTCCGAAATCACTTGTTTCACAATTGTAGTAACTTCTTCTTTTTGTACTTGATTTCTGGTTGCCATTTTCAAGACTAATTCTGTGCATGTATGTATTTTATCATAAGAACCAGATTATATATTTTGAAAAATATTACATTACGCGCACACGTTAGAGAACACGTCTAGTCGCTGCAACTGCCTATATCAGAGCACATGGAACTCATGGTCCACGACCAGTCAGTGCAACTCCAACGTCGTTATGAATTACTGGCAGTTACTCGCGGCTCCGCCTGCTTATTGAGGAACTTTTTGAAATCTATAAAAAAAAAACTACGTCTCAACGTTGACCGAGCTCACTCCACTCGCACGGCAATCTATCGTTGATCAAGCTAGCTTCGCTCGCAAGGCAGCTTATAGATAACCAAGCTCGATTTCACGGCGGCCTGTAATTGACCAGGCTTGTTTCGCTCACACGGAAGTGTACAGTTAACTAAGCTCGATTCGCTGGCTCGCATAGTGGTCTACTATAACTCAAACTCGCTTTGCTCAATTGACATCAAAAAATGATAAAGTACCTATGCAAACGTCCAATAACCTTGTACCCTTACATGTCATTGTTTGTACGTCCGGGTAAACTCAGATAGTGAGCTACACTTCTCTTACTACGTTGTTTAGTATTTGAGGAATGGTTTATTTTTCATGAATAGGATAAAAACTATCCCATGTCTTTTCTAGGGTCTCAAACTATCTCCGTACTAAATTTCAAGTGAATCGTTTCTGAGGATTGAGCGTAAAAAGTAAGAGACAGGTAGAGTGACTTTCGCATCCATAATATGAATGGGGATACAAAACAATAACAAATTGTAAATCCTGTTACCATTAGCCCTATAATTCCAGCGCACATTTAGGAAGCCAAAAACGCACTCACTGAGAAACCCAAACCGACTAATCCGAAAAATACATAAACTGAAAAGTCAAATAATGTACAAAATCAAAAATTACCTGGAAAGGGAACATTTCCAAGAAAGCAAACACAAAATCCTTCATTCAAAAGGCCTGCAAATTCAAGATTGAGAAATAATACAATGGGAAAAACCCATTCTAGGAAATAAGAGAAGCACACGAAAGAACACAATCGATCAGACAATGTAGAACAAATAGATCTACAGACAAAACCATTGGAAAAAATAATTCTTACAGAACCAAATGAATATATCTTGAATTATGAGCAATTGGAGGATTTTTTTTCGAATATTTATGGCAATAACTGTAAGCTGAGAATAGCTAAATTATATACAGAAAATATCAATGACCTAACAATGCTCCATGAGCTTCGACCTCACGTCATAGGCAGAAGCGTAAAATCTAGAATTACAAGGATCACAACTAGAATAGAGAAACAACTATCAGAAGAAAATGGCGAGGAATACAGCGATACAAGTCAAAAAAACTCACGAAGATGGCAACACAAAATCCGAAGACACTCTCAGTAAACGTAGTTATGGCTCACAACAATAAGAACAATACTACCATCCTCCAGTGGAACTGCAATGGATTGTACACGAACAGCAGAAATTCAGGAATACAACCTGAAGTACGATGCATATGTTTACAAGAAACCAATCTAAAACCAACACAAATAGTAAAATTCAGAGGTTATGCACGCTATCGAAAAGAAAGAGAACATAGAGAGTATGAAAGTGGAGGGGGGCTATTGTAGTGAAGATTTGACACTACAGTGAAAAAATCAACTTGAATACTCATCTAGAAGCAGTTACAATCAAAATCTATATTACTAAAGAAATCATAATCTGCAACATATAATTACCTCTAAACCTCAGTATCCAAAGGGATTACATTGAGAACTTGATAAGACAACTACCAAAACCATACCTCATAGTGGTAGACCTGAATGCTTACAACCCTCTATGGGGCTCATCAAGTACCAACTCTAAAGGGAATAGAATCGAGAAAGCATTTGAAAATGATATTATTTTGAATGATAGCTCACCAATCCAAGATGACACATTTTCTTGCATAAATTTGTTCATATGTACCTTGGCAATAGACCCCGATCTACTTTGGGAAGTTATATCAGATTCCAGGAACTACTTCTCTTCTACAATAAACCACATCAAACACTCAGCCAACCAGGATAACTGTAAATACGGAATGAAAAAATGGAGACCAGGATAGGGGGCCGAGAGTTATTACAAAGACCTATTCAAAACAAACTACAACATGATAGAAAGAGATGCAGATATAAACGAAGTAGTTGGAGTTTTTACTAAAAATGTGACAGAAGCAGCCATTAAGGCAATAGACCTAGAGTCAGCCAGAAAAAGACACCATGGTGAAATTGCAATCGTGAAAAATGTATAAGAGAGCATAAACAAGCATATAATGAATACAAGAGGGAAAATTTTACTGAAAATCTGATAAAACTGGAGCAATCGAAGCTATTGTACGCAGGAGCATAAAATTAGCCAAAATAACATCTTGGAGGAGTTACGTGTCGAAATTGAACACCAATACCCCAATTGAAGAGGTTTGGCAGAACATAATAAGAATAAGTGGCGAGAACCCAACTACAAACACATACCTTCTGAAAGTAAACAACATAAATATAACAGACACAAAAGAAATATGCAATGAGCTCGCAAATACGTTTGAACATAATTCCTCGAAACGAATATTACAGTCCCGAGTTTCTAAACATCGAAGACACGTCTAGAAATGGACCATTCAACATCCAACAATCCGATAGCCCTATCAATATCTCTTCAACATCTCAAGTACTAACGTTTGCAGTAGAAAGCACTAGAGCAAATGCAAGTCCCAGACAATATAACTCATGAAACATCTACCTGAAGGAGCCCCACAACACTCACTCGACATCTAAAACCATGTATAGCAATCTCACTCTCTACCACATAACTGGAAAGAAGTAATTTTTATACCAATACTAGAGAGAATGAAGACAAAACTAGCCCACAAAGCTACAAACCTATAGTACTAGCAAGCACTATATGTGAAGTTATGTAAAAATTGATCAGCAAAAAACTCTTATGGATATTAGAAAAATAAAACATCCTTATATCAGGACAAAATTACTTCAGTAACGCTAGATCCACCATGGACCTATTGAAATGTTTTACAACTGAGATTCACTCAGCTTTCACAAGCCAGCAAAATGTAGTTGCAATATGATTTTTTGACCTAGAAAAAGCTCTTGACACAATGGAAACATAACATTCTAACGACACTGAGAAGCTATGTACTTGGGAGAAATATGCTGCACTATACAAGATGTAAGTGGCGCACCATTGCTGTCTTGAGAAGTATAAGAGCGAAGTTGATTATTGGCCAGTTGCACCGCTGTCCTTTAAATTTCAACTGTCGTTGAATTTAGCAATATCGTATCAAGACTTTAGAGTCAAATGTGTCAATAACATTGCTGTCATTATGCCGATATGATATTTTTTGTTAAAGTAGAACTTCAAATTCAAGCTAGAGCGGTGCTACTAGCCATTGATCAGCAAAAAATTTCTATCTCATATGATTACTTGATTGAACGAAACAAGAATTTTTGTGGACCAGTGGCTCTCAGGATACGGGATGCAACTTCCTCATTCCAAATGAGGACCTATCTTTTCCAAATGCTCATTTGATCCAGTATTATCTCTGAATTCAACGATATATCATTTTCATATCCTTTTATAACAAAAACACGAGAGAAATGCAACTAGATATTATAATTTGATTTGAATCTGATTGTTACAAGAGTGTTATAGAGGAAAGCAATTGAATATTTTGTTTCATATTTTATGTTGTTTACTGTCGAAATGAATTATCTCCTATACATCTCGGTGGTGATAGTTATCAACCCATTTATAATCAAAGGTGCGTACACGCAACCATTTACAATAATTTCTTTTTTCATGTCCAAAAATAGTTTTTCTCATAATGTATCCATCTAGGGATCATAACAAAGTATAGATGAATTCAATGATATTTCAATTGAAGCGTTATAAGAAGCCATGTTCTTGTTGCATATTCTTGAACATTGATGATTACTATTATTATTATCATTAGTATTGTGAAACCGACGAAATTCACTTCTCGAGTTTTGGATAGAAATATCCGTTTTGAGCATCCCTGAATCCATTTTGACTATTTTTGGCTTAATGTCGGTACGTATGTCCGTGCGTGCGTTCGTGCGTGCGTGCGTAATACGCAAATCTCAAAACTGGTTGAACGTATAATGTTACAATTATGTATTTAGGACTGGTATAGGGTCTAGTTGGGCACCTCGCATTATTTTTCGAATTTTTCTAAAAAACCTAGAATGATCAACCGTAGTATGTTGAAATTCAGGGTTTGAACTTGATGTTGTATCAGAATGGTCATCTGCTATTTTCGTATGAATCGGACATGCCAGATGTGCACTTTACTTGAAACTTTTTTTGAATTTTTTGCATAAATATAGAAAGATTCGCCATAGCATATTGAAATTTCGTATATGGATCTTTTATAACATCTTATTGTACATCTTGCATTATGATTGCGATCGGCTGAGCCGGAAGTGTACTTTACTTGAGACTTTTTTCTAATTTTCCGCATAAATTCAAAATGATCAGCCATAGGATACTGGAATTTTGCATTTGAAATATTTATATTTAGAAATGTTGTACTATAAGAATAATGGCTTACTGTTTCCATAGCAACTGACTTGGCTGAAAGCACATTTTACTTGACAGATTCTCAGAATCTTTTGGGCTAATTCAAAACGATTAACTGTAGAACGATGAGATTTTGTGTTTGATTATATATATCCAATGATATAAATGATCAAACAGAAAATCACATCGTATTATATATATATATATATATATATATAAATATATATTTTTTTTTTTTTTCTTCCAGTGATGATATTCCTCCATAAATGATTACATTTTTTATTACATAATTGATCAAATTGAAACTTATTCTCACAACAGAACCATACTTCAATATCGCTACTAATTGAAGAATATGGTGAATTTAGATTTTCTTGCTGTAATACACACCTTTGACCAATTCCCTAAGCAGTCACATATACTATGAGCATGTGCGCTGTAACTGACAAATCTCAACTTGTTCCATTTATTTTTACTTAGTGTTTGTTGAAGAGAGTAAATAAGTGATTTCTTGTGAATCATTTTTGTGATCAGGGAATTTTGAATTTAAATAGACATCATGAATTATCACAAAATAAATTGACCTTTGACTACACAGGAGTTGATGGCAATACTTGAGGAAGATTCAGAGGTAGAAAATCTGAGTGAATTAGATGTTGTATATATTCCACTAGTGGTCGACGAACTGACTGACAAAGAAGACATTCATATCGGTTTTATAGAAAAAGAAAATATAGATGGCGAAATTGCTGAAATCAACAGAGCTACGGCTAGTGATAGTGAAGATGATAACATCTCACTGACAGAATTTACTAAAAATGAAAATATAAAAAACAAGAAAACTATTGAGAATAGAATTATTATTGTACCAAAATGGAAAGTAATGACACACCTCTGATACTCCCGTGAGTGATCATCATATTTTATTGAGAAACATCAAAGTTCGAATGGAATATCACGGAGATGTTGAACCGCTAGATATTGGAATAAGTACAAGAAATTCAAATTATAAGCGTCCATCAGAATGATAGAGGAAGACGATGCGAACTCAAGGAGGAAATGTAAATCCTGTAAAAAAAACACAATCTTCTTATGCAGAAAATATAAAATTCATCAACATCCTGGATGCTTTGTGTCTTTTAATAAAAAACTGTGATTGATTTCCTTGATGTAGTCGATTGAACACATCGAAGGTCATAGCAGTCCTGGAAACTTATATGAGGGTTGCTGGACCTACGTTTCTAGTATTTATTTCTATCAAGAGATATCGACACTGCAAAATTTCTTGTTGTTTTGTCCGTCACGTGATCCGTGACATCATGCGGCCTTCTTCGTCGTGTCCACAGACTGTCGTGTCTACTTGACATGTCTGCCACTTCGTTCGAATCGTTTATTGTATCAATATCGTGTTTTATATTGAGTTGCTCAGTTTTGTTTCGTTGAAGTATCCATTTTCTTACTTCATTATTCTGCGATTGTGTATAATTGTTGCCCCTTGGTGTATAAAATCTGTATTTTTCAATACAATTGATAATGCTAGCTACAAATATAGAGTATTGCATCATGGGATGCCAGGCCATTGATAAGTACTTTCAATAATAAATAAATAGGAATTCTATACTGTCAAACTGATCTGTTAATAAATCTGTGAGTAGTGTAGTTCTGGAATGATTAATATGCAAGCAGAATAATCAATAGATCTTCTTGAAATACATGCAGATTTGTTCAGAATTGCATCATGATAATGATTCCAAATATAATTTTTCAGTAACGGTGTGCCCCAACATCGTTTTCCTTATCCTGATAAGGATTTGGAACGTTTCAACAGATGACTGGATATTTTGGATATGGAGAAATTACGTTCTATGGGTAAACTGAAGGTGTACAATAATGTGTATGCTCTGTCCATTTTGATGCTAAATACAAGAGCATTGGAGATCCAAGACTACACTGGAATGCTTTGCCTTTTCTTAATCCATCAGGTATTGTCATACAATTATTTCCAACTTAATGATAGTCCTAGGTGCAGAAGATATTGAAGAATAAAAAATGAGCTATAACAAATGTTTTCATGTATTTCAGAAATTCCATGTCCAACCGTGATTAGTCCAGTTCAGCTAATTTCATGTTCGCAGCAGATGGAAGAAGCAGGTAAGAACATATAAAATTATAAGACCTCTTAGCCTTCAGAAAGTTTAAGATAATTCCATATGTATTCTACAGTCCAAAATTATTAATTCCTTTGGATAAATAATTCCACATTCCATAGGATCATCAACTTGATGTACCGTTTCGATGGCGTATGATTCTACAGAAGCTATTCTATCAGATGAAAGGAGCAGCTAAAGATATACAAAATTATAAGACCTCCTAACCTTCAAAGTGTTCCTGTCACAAGGCAACATGAATTGACACCGAAGACAAAAACTTCATACAAGGCTGCTACAGTGAAAGAAAATCGCATTTTGCTCTAGAAGGAGGACCAATTCTTTCAAAAGTCGTCTAATGGGTGTGGGACGGTTCTTAGTTACAAATGATTTCAGGAAGATGAGTTTATCAACACATCTGCTTAAATGTTCTTTGTACTCCAGACGAAAGAAACAGAAGAGAAGAAGAAAGCGCGAAGATACACACGAAAGGAGAAGATAATGTGTCTGTCTCTCTTGAAACAAAATGCAAGAGAATATGATTTATTAGAAAAAATGTTTACCTTCCCAACTAGAAGAATGTTCCGGAAATGAATTGTAAATGCTGCTGTTGGATCTGAAGAATTAATTTTAAATTGACATAATTCAGTAGTAGTTGTTGTCGTCATAGTGCGTGTATCGTTGAGTTATTGCCTACCTTTTTTCATAAATATAAAGTGTATTATTCGCTTTAATAGTTTTAAATTGAGTCGAGGTGGTGCATAATTGCTTGATTATAATCTGGTGCACTTTTTGTTACCAGTACTGCTCTCCTTCACCTTTGATTTCAATTTTTGTTGGAGTTTATCGTGCTGAGTGTATTTCTACTTGGCGTATTCTAATTTGGTGAGTTTCAACCTGATATTCCGTCACTGCGATGCCTACGTGTAGCAAATGTTCTCGCAACATCAACAACAAATATCCCGCTGTCCGATGTCTCAAATGTACGCGCTTCTTCCATGTTGCGTGCGCTGATGTTTCTCCCGATTTCAATCAACTTGACACAAATGGATTCACCTGGTTGTGTCAATCTTGTCGTCCACATACCGAATTGGATGTGTCAGCTGCTTCAGATGCTGGTAGTGTCTCTTTGGGATCTTTGCGTGATTTGCAAATACAGATAAGTTCTATTAAATCTGATATTATCTCTGCATTTGAGCTTAAATTTGAATCGTTGATGAAGTCAATTAATTTTTGCTGTGACAAAATTTCAGAATTTGAATTAAATATAAAATCAGTTAATCAAAAATTAAAAGAATTTGAAAAAGTTAAAGAGGAGAACAAAGATTTGAAATTGACTATTACGAATCTAAATGATAGAATGAATGATATGGAACAATATACACGCATGAACAACGTAGTTATACAAAATATTCCTGAGAAAAATAATGAAAACATATGTGAAATTGTGTCCAATATCGCTAAGTCAGTGAATTTAGACATCACAGCTAGCGATCTCGATGCAGCTCATCGAGTTCCTCATTTCAACAAGAGGAGCTCTAATATTCCAAAAAATATTGTTGTCAAGTTTATGTCCAGATACCAGAAAGAAGCGTTTATCAGTTCTTTAAAATTGAAGAAAATTACAACAAAAACTCTTGGCTTTGATGGATCAGAGAATAATATCTATGAAAATGATCATCTGACTAAGAAAAATATGATCCTGTTCAAACTGGCTCGTGATGAACTTCGCGCTAAAAATTTTAAATACGTGTTGTCGAAGCATTCGAAGATTTTTGCACGCAAAACTGACACTTCAAAAACACTGATTATTCATTCTGAGGCAGATATCAGGAAACTGGTTTAAATTGTATATATTATTGAATATTAATTCTAGATTTTTATGGCTTTGTGCGTTTATTATCAAAACGTGAATGGTTTAAGAACAAAAACCACTGAAATCAAATATAGCTCGTCTACATGTGATTGTGATATTACTTGTCTAACTGAAACAAATTTGTCTTCGTCAGTGTTTGATCATGAAGTGTTGGCTGATAATCATTCCGTGGTTAGGCGTGATAGATATACTGCTACTACATCCTCGCATAAATGTAATGGTGGTGGTGTTCTAATCGGCATAAAAAATACCATCAACTTTGTGCATAAACCGGAGTGGTCATCGGATGCGGAAGATGTTTGGATCACTATTTATTTGAAAACACATAAGTTACATATTTGCTGTGTCTATTTACCCCCTAAGTGTAGTGAAGCTTTCAATATTTTCTTAAACAATATGTCACTAATCATTGATTCGCAACCTAATGATAAATTTTTAATCTGTGGTGATTTCAATTTACCTCTTCTACAATGGCACCAAACACAAAATTACTATCTCGCAAGGAACACTTATAATACCATGTCTACTGATTTTATGGATACCATCTTATATACTAATCTTAAGCAATATAACGGAATAGCTAACCAAGATAATCGACACCTTGATTTGGTTTTATCTAATTGTCATAATGTCACTGTCAATGCATGTTGCAGTCCATTGAGTAAAGTTGATTCAAGATATCATCCTCCATTATTAGTTTATTATGAAGATTTTCCTGAACCAGTATTAAATTCTAATCCTAGAAAAATATTTTTGTATAAAAAAGCCGACTATAATGTCATAAATAATTATTTAGCTTGCATAAATCAGTCAGAAGAATTCAAAACCTTGAAGTGTGACGAGGCCCTGAGTAAATTTTATGAAATCTTGAATAACATTATTAATGAGCTTGTGCCGAAAAAGACCATTACTAAGAGATCCTACCCTTGTTGGTTCTCATTTGAGTTAATCAAATTAATTAAAGAAAAATCCAAAGCACATAGCCAATATAAGCGTTTTAAAACTGATTTTTATTACAAAGAGTTTTCTTTATTGCGGAAAAGAGTGAAATGTGTCACAAAAGTTTGTTACTCGAACTATATCGAGAATGTCGAGAATGAGATACCCTCTAACGTTAAGAAATTTTGGTCGTACGTTTCCTCTGTCAAAAAACATAGCATACCTTCTAATATGATATTCAATGATACTAGTTCATGCGATGGCAGTGAGATTTGCAACATGTTCGCTAATTACTTCAATTCTGTATTTTTAGATAATAGTACAAAGACTGACACTACAAAATTTCTTCATAAGCATGTTGACTCTAGTATTAATCTAAGTGAATTATCCATTACGGAGAATGAAACTTGTGAAATGATATCAGCCCTGGATATAAACAAGGGAGCAGGCTCAGATGGTATTCCTCCTATATTTATAAAAAACTGCTCATTGTCTTTATGCCATCCTCTAACAATAATTTTTAATCAATCGCTTGCTGAAGGTCAGTGTCCAAGTTTGTGGAAGAAAGCTCTTGTTGTCCCTGTTCATAAGAATGGTAGTAGAAACTTGATCGAAAACTATCGTCCCATCTCAAAACTTTGTATATTTGAGAAAATATTCGAAAAAATAATATATAAATATTTATTTGCATCATTCAAAAATATTATTAACTTGGAACAGCACGGCTTCTACTCTGGTAGGTCTGCTGAAACAAATTTGGTTGAATACTCATTCTTAAACAATTGGACAATAGAGCACAAGTAGATGCTGTGTACACTGACTTCAGTAAAGCATTTGATAAAATTAATCACTCTATCTTAATATCGAACTTGAGACGTATGGTGTTCATGGCAGTCTTTTGAGTTGGTTTAAATCATATCTTGAAAATAGGAAACAATGTATAAAGGTTAATGGATATTCATCTGATTATTTTTCTGTTACGTCAGGTGTTCCACAAGGATCCCATTTAGGGCCTCTTCTTTTTATTATATTCATTAATGATATCAAGTCTTGCTTTTTGAATTGTAGATTCATCATGTATGCCGATGACCTTAAGGTATATAATCCTGTTACTTCTATATCTGATTGTATCGCTCTTCAAGAAGATTCAGATAGATTGAGTATTTATTTGAAACTAAATGATTTAGCTCTCAATCACAGCAAGTGTTCGCTCATTTCTTTCTCCCGTAATAGAAGTATTCTAGAGTTTATTCATAACATTGATGATAATAATGTTTCTCGTGTATCTCAAGTGAAAGATCTTGGTATTATTTTCGACTGTAAGCTTATTTTTGATCTTCACATTGATTTTGTAGTAAAAAAAGCCTATAAAATGCTTGGATTTATTCTAAGGATAGGCGAGAAATTCGAAAATTACAAAACACTAGTTGGCTTGTATTTTTCTGTTGTTCGTTGTCATTTAGAATATGCCACTGTTTGTTGGTCTCCGTTTTATAAAATATATGTCGGCAGAATCGAGAGTATTCAACGAAAATTCATTTATATTCTGAATAAAAGGTTTCCACAAATTATAATTTCTCTTCCATCACTTGAAAATAGACGAGCCTTACTTCAATCATCCTTTGTTTTCAAAGTTTTAAATAATCTTGTTAGTTGTCCGAATATACTAAATGAATTTTTGTTTAGAATACCCTCCTATTCTACCAGATCAATTGAAATGTTCATTTTAAATACTTGCAGAACCAACTCTGCCTTAAATTCTCCTATATATCGAATGATTGTCATATTCAATAGATTGTTATCTCTTGGTAATTCACCAGATATTTTCACATGTAGCTTACGTACATTTAAAGTTTTTGCTTCGAAGCATATTATGTCTAGTTTCTAAACTAAGTTATTAATATTAGTTTACTCTAGTCACTATGGCGATAATTTTTATATTTTTTTCTTGTAAGTTGATTGTGTTGTGCTATTATTGGGATTCGTCCTGTTGCATAACCTCATCGAAAAAAAAAAAAAAAAAATCATTTTTAATATTTATTCTGATTTGTTCTTACTGTTTCAAAGTACGTCTCTGTAAGGAAAGGGCGAGTTATCATATCTCTATTTTTGAAATAATTCAGACAATAACGATAATGTATGTTTCGGAAATGAATTGTAAATGCTGTTGTTGGATCTGAAGAATCAATTTTAAATTGACATAATTCATTTGTAATATTCATTCTGATTCTTTCTTATTGTTTCAAAGTACTTCTTTGTAGGAAAAGGGCGAGCTATCATATCTCTATTTTTGAAATAATTCAGACAATAACGATAATGCATGTTTTAAAAATGAATTCCAAATGCTACTGTTGGTTCTATAGGATCAATTTTAAATTGACGTAATTAATTTCTGATATTTATTCTGATTTGTTTTTTTATTTCAATTCACGTCTCCAGGTAAGAATAAGGGAAATTATCGTACCTTGATTTTTGGGATATAGAATGCTTCGAAAATGATTTTTAAATGCTGTTGGATCCAAAGAATTAATATTAAATTGACATAATTCATATGTAATATTCATTCTGATTTGCTCTAATTGTTCCAATGTACGTCTCTGTAAGAAAACGACTTATTTTTGGAATGATTTTGACAAGGATAGCATAGCGATGAGAAATGTTTCGAACATGCCTGCTAAATTTTGTTTGGTCACCATAAAAATGTAAAATATACTAAAGATAAAATTAATCAAATCTATTTGTACTGTGTATCTAATAAATATTGATTATCAACTGTTCTTATTATTGTTGTTGTTTGAATTGTACGAATTCTTTTGAATTATGCGAAATATGGCAGAATGTATCTATATTTTACATAATTTTCAGAAAAATTCTACAAGTCATAAATATTTATTTTAGAATTCAATTAAATTACCGCCTATCAATTCAAATCAGTGTTAGTTATTATTTCTATCATCAGATGGCGCTAAAAGATAATTCCAGCTCAGAGCATTGCAGTTTTCCGTCTATAGTATATTGGTAGTCTGTGGGTCATAGTAAATAACAAGAAACTGTATTATCTATATAATTCTTGTATTTATTTTTCTTATACGGTATTTAAGGGAGGTGCGCAAACGCAAAGTTTTTCTGCTCAAGAGCTACAACTGTTTTTTGGAAAAATAATTGAAAATGGTCTTAATTGATGTATTTTTGGCGATGTATAATAAGAATGTTTTGAAAAATACTCTTATTTTAATTACAGGTCATCGATGGGTTGACCTAATTAGCTATGAAAACTGCCATATGGTTTGAGAGAAATAATAAAATATCAGCGATCAAAGTAGGTTGACCTTGGCAACGCTATTTATCCATTTATATCAGTGGAATATTTATACTTTGCGCGGTGTGATACAAGTGAAATGGAATTTTGACCTTGAGAGTCGTATTCATATTGAAATGACATGGATACATTATGCATGTGTGTAGGATACTAGCGACTCACTAGTGGAATAAAAATTTGTCAGTTGCATCAAAACAATGGCTTTTGCTTGCAACCGGTTGTGCTTTGCATCCAACTAACAGGCGGACTTCATTTGCTTTCTCCAGATTCGATGTGGAATCTTGAGTAATATGAATTAATTAATACGGTTGGCAAGCTGTTAACACTGCGATTAGTGATATTTCGTGTTCTTCATCTCAAATATCAATTTTCATAGTGAAATGTGTAAAATAATCATACATTTTTCATATATTTGTAAGCTTTGTGCTCCGTATTGATATGCACATGTGTTCATGAAGTTATCTTGAATCTAAGACAATATTTCTCAGGAATTATCCTAGAAGGTTGATTTGATTAAACACAGCTATCGCTAGAAGTAAATTTCTATCCAGAAGAGAGAGTGTAATTAGAAAATTCAAATCTTAATCTGTTGTTCACATTTTATTTTCAATGAATTTTGATCCGGTCTTCTCACCTACGAATAACTTTATTCGGTGGATAATATCCACAGCAACAGTTGTTGCGATAATTGATATTATAGTAATTAGCCAGGCAATAGAGTCATTCGAAGATGGAAAGACCAATCCTTAGTCGGTCTAAAAATTAACCGGGATAAGATCCAATATATGGAGTTTACGTCTAATAGAGCGAGAGCTGGCTGCAAAAAACTCGGCTGAACGAGTATCAGAATGAAATATCTTCTAAACGTAAGTACACACCGAGACGATAAGAAATGTCATGGTGTGCCTAGGCAGAAGCTGTGCACAAGTACAGTATGATTTCTTTTGTGGTACATTTTTGGTACAGCAACCATACCAATGGAGTACAACCATGAAATTAATCTCAAAATTTAGGTGTCACTGAGTAAAAAGTAGATATATTCGTGTGCATCATCTAATTCTGTTCTTATGCCTTGGCATACCACTTTTTTGAATCCTTTTTCTGGTCCGTCACTTGATCTATCGAGTAACAGCTTCACACTATGATCGAATTGAATATTGGACATTTCTGTATCAGAAAAAAGAAGTGAGCCAAGTCTATGCCTGTTACAAATTATTGGCACTTGAGATACTTGTTTACAAGATACGAAGAGGAAAGATCCAATTTCTGCACGAATCTATGTTTTTCTCCTGTCATCTGAGAAATATACCTTGAACATCTATTCTAAACTCTTACTCATCCATGCTCCGTTTAAATACTTCACATCTTCAATTTCATATAAATGAATGGGATACTTATTTTGATAATTGCTATTAAGAACACTATTCTTATGAAGAGCTGAAATAGCTTCTCGAGTATCTATTCTTTCACTCCATACTATATTCCGCTGCTCGCGCCATCAAATTAGAAAAATGGCGTCCGAAAGCAGTTTCTGACAGTAACTCCTTTCCGACCCATTTCACGATAAAAACATCTAAATACATATAGTCCGTGTACCAGATTCCTCGAATAAGGAGATTGGTATAAATTGAAGGAAGCAAATGGAACTTATACTGCTAGTCCTTGTGATTATATAGAGCATAAAAAATCATGATGGCCTTCTCGGAACGGTAGCTTCTAGAAATGGCGTCCATTTAAAATGGCTGCTGGCTGGGATCATTCAAACCATCATATCTCGCGAACGGTTAATCAAATTTTAGCTTTGTTTTTCAAAAATGATAGATAATTCTACGACCTACATTTCTGTTCAAGATGATAAAAGTCGAATAATTGATATTCCATCAAGAGAAAGTGAGAAATGTTGAAATAACATTTTTCAACATTCTTGTTTTGGTAGTTTACAAGAAACCGATGCAAGGTAGCAACATCTACCTTGATATAAAAACTGTAGTGCATTTTATAATCTATAAGAGGGAAAAAAACCAAAGTTGAAATTGGTCTAATTTAAGCCAAGATATGTAAGAATCTATGCCATCGGAGCACTATCGCTCCAAAAATTCACGGTATGAAAAGACGTGAAATGTTAGTGAAAAGTGACCTAGGGAATATTGAATGTAGATTCTTTGATACGGAACATACTATTGATGCGAGTAGAAGATTAAGTAACAATAAACTTTGAAACACAATAAATGTATTTTGAGTAAGAACATATTTTTCACGATAAGGATAGCTGAGAAAAGTAATCAAATCGTATTCATTATGTAAGTGTTCAACTAACATTTATTTATAAGAAATAATAAAGGAACACCCTGACGTTGGTAACAATGAAGATAAGCATGACCACAACATCACATACGAACGCAAATAGCAAAAGACACAAAATAGACTGATACAAAATAAATCACAATTTAATTCGTGATTTTCACAATTCTAGAGTCACTACCTATCATAGTTTCTTATTGTCTCATCACATTCTTCATCATTGCAAATCTTCACATCTTTTGCAGCCGCAAGAACTGGTGCACCTCAACTTGTTCTGATAGTACCTTAATGCCCCAATCCGACTGGCCTCATTCTTACCGAAGCACTCCGTCAATGGGAAAATTTGTCATCCACTTCATGATCCACTTATCATGAGGATATTTTCCTCAACCAAGGGCAGTGGAATCTGGATTTTCTGATACTGATCCACACTCTTGACCCAAACGTCAGCTTGGTAGTTGACTTGTCTTGCATGCTGCATCAGTGCATTCATAAATCCAATTTCCTTAGATGTTTCAATGCTTGCTGTTGATCTTCAGAAGAATATAAAAACATTGTAACACGAAATAAGAATCAGCCAAAATTTATTGATATCAAACAAATAATCTCTGCTATTTAATTTGATGTTCAGAGGAAGCTGACAGATTGAAAGAAATTCCAATGACAAGCTTTCACCTATTATCTGCGTAGCATAGAATCATAACTTAATATTATAGTACATATGATGAAATATACAGAAAGTGTACAGATTAAAAATAAGTATGATATTGTATATAAATGTGTGTCGGAGTGTATAGTATAGTGAATTTACAAGGTTTCTAGATAATTTTTGATTTGGCTTTGAATCATTTAGAAGAAATCGAGATGCTAATAGGATGTATTATAATCAGCCATTAATCTGATGATTGGTGAATCCTGATAATTGTTTGAATGGCAAAATGGAACGTTGAAGGTTGGAGAATTTCTTGTTGATTTTTAAATATTAGGGACTCACTATCGACAATACTATTAATTATTTTATATAATAATATCATATCAGCATTGGATTTCCTCCGCTCCAGTGTGCTTAGATTGAACAATTCAATTCTCTCATCATAACTTGTGTACCGAATCTTGAAATTGTAACAAAGATAGTGACAATTTTTTTTTTTTTTGTATAGACTCTATCTTATTTATATGTAAATTATATTGAAGATTCAATACAGAAGTGGCGTATTCTAGTCAAGGATGAACAATGGATTTATACAATAAGATCATTATCTGTAAGTTATTAAACGCCTCAGTAGAACGCATTGGAAATCCTAAGAGTCTGTAAGCTCTATTAGTAATCCCGTCAATGTGGGTATAGAGGATTAACTTAGGATCATGAGTGATTCCCAAGTCACGAATAGTATATTTTGTCTCTATCGTGACATTGTTCACATAATAATTGAGATATATAGGATTTCTTATTCTACTAAAGCTTAAAATTGAACACTTGTTTGAATTGAGAGTTCAAAAATTATCTCCACAGAGCTTAGACATCTCTGTCAGATCATTTTGTAGCAAAGAACAATCTTGCTGAGCCTCAATAATATTATTGCATTTCAAGTCGTCTGCGTAGAGCAAAAAACTACTATGTTTGAACACATGAGAAAAATGTTGATTTAAAGATTGAATAAAATTGGGCCCAGGTGAGAGCCTTGCGGCACACCATATGGGACAGCTATTCGTCTAGATCTGAAGCCACTACATATCACATATTGAGATCTGTTCTTTATGTAACATTCAAATCATCTTGATAACGTACCACGAATACTACATCAAGACAACCTATGTATCAAAAGATCATGAATAATTTCATCAAACGCCTTGCTGAAATCTGTGTTAGTCACATCTATCTGTTTCCGGTTGTTCATATTGCTGCTCAAAAAGTCTATGAATGGAATTAAATTGGTGAGAGTGAATTTGCCAGTACAAAATCCACATTGTTGTGACACAATTGAGCCATAAATATCCATTTTTATTTCGTTTCTAACCAATTTTTCAAATATTTCACCAAACTGTGATAATATGGATATAGGTCGATAGTTTGATTTATCAATTTTATTACCAGATTTGAGAATAGGAGTTATGTAAGATTATTCCACTCATGTCAATTATTCTGACAAATTCTGCATAGTTACAATGGCATTTATAGTAACAAATTGCTTGCCAACGGGAATCTACCGCGGTAAAATCCCGTTGGCAAGCGATTAATCGCGATAAATTGCCTTTGTCATGGAGAAACAATACAGTTTCAATATTAAAAATCGATTGGTTTTTGAAGATATCAGAACTTAATCATTTTGGAAATGCATTTTTGAGAGAATTTGTAATGAAATTGGAAACAAGAAGTCTGTGAATACAAAAAAAAATATATATGAAAATATTATATGGGGACAATTTTGTGCATTTAGCAATAAAAAAAGTTTGGGAGCTGCAGCCAACATCATTTAATAAGTACTTATAATATCAATTTCATTCGAAAAATATTCTGCCCAAATACCACTCCTGACTTTAATTTTATCATGTTTTTCATTCAAACATTTTTCATCTTTAAGCAACATCCTTCAAGTCATCTGCTCAAATTAAACCCTCAAGCTATGCTCTCGTGTTTTAATCGAATAGATGACTCTCACGATGTTGCTAGGTCAAGAATGATTTCAAGGAAAATTTATTGATAAAATTACAGTCTCTTGTGATATTATATACGATAATTTCCAAGTGCTGGGAAAGCAGCCAGAGCTCAAAAATTGATTATAAATGATATACAAAGGTAGGACCAAGTAGTGGGAACAAATCTCTATGAATTTGAGGAGAATTTTGTCAGATCCTGTACCCTTATTAATGTCTAGATTTTGAAGAGCATCCAAAATCCTAATTTCGAACAGATGTAAATTACCCAAATTAACAGAAGGCATCTGATCAGTTGAATCATTACGGACGAAGTTTTGTACATTATTATTGCTCACATATGCTGATTCAAAATGATTTGCAGATAAATTGCGAATGTTCACACCACCCGTTGCTTCTATGTTATCAAGACTCATGATATTGGGAAGGGAATTGTTTTCTTTCAATGTATTGATATTTCTCCAAAGACTATTAACGTTGTTAGGACATGTACAGAAAGTTTAATTAGCGATTTCTCATTTTATCTTGTTTATTTATGTTTTTTGTATCGTTACGATATACGTACGGACATCTATTGGTGTCACTTAGCATTAAATAATATTTGTAATGATCACATCGTTGGCAACAATAAAGAAGTTGAAATGTGATAGCCGACAAGAAGTGGTTTGTTGTGATTCGTTGTGATTGCTCTTTGTGAAAATTATATTTGGTGTGTAGCTTTTTAACTCGATTTTAATAAAATTGATAATTAGACGAGTAGTCTTTTGCGTTAACATATTTGTGGCGACCGTGACAGGACCTGCGAGTGTAAAAGCTAAGTTTTACATTGAAAAAGTTACGAGCGTGACGCGAAGTTTGTGTCAACGTTTCGTACAGTTCTTTGTGTGTGACAATTTCGTGATTGATAGTGTAGCCGGCGCGAGTGTGTGACAGTGATTCATCTGTACATACTTTTCACTTCAATACGAGATAATAATAAATCGACAACATGAATATCGCAAAAAAATCGCGAGCTGTGGCACGTACGATGTTTACTAAAACTGCAAACGAATTAAAGAAATTGTTTACTGCACAGCCAGTGGACGAAACAGCGTTGTCAATTACATGGAGTTTACTGCAAGATAAATTTGAAATATTGAAGAATGCAGATAGAGATGTTTGGGAATTGCTGTTGCAGGAAGAGGAGAATAAAGAAATACTAGTGACAGAGGTTTCTAAAACGGATGAATATACAAGGGTGTTTTTGGAATTAGAGCAGAAATACCAAAGTAATCTACGAGAGGGGAGAGCTGACAGCCTCAGCTCTCACAGGACAGTGGTCACGGGACGGGGTATGTGCAGAAAATTTTAGCTTCCTGTAATAGAGTTTAAAAAATTCAGTGGTCATATACGAGAGTGGCTACCATTTTGGAGTCAGTTTCAGAAAATTCATTCAGATCCTGATATTCCTGAAAAAGACAAGTTTCAATACTTGATTCAAACAACCGTTCAAGGTTCGAGAGCCAGAGCGGTGGTAGAAAGCTTCCCACCAACGAGGGAAAATTCTCAAAAGGCATTGGATAGCTTGAAAGCTAGATTTGGTAGGGATGACCTACTTGTAGAGTTCTATGTCAGGGAACTTCTTAAATTAGTTTTGCAAAACAGTTTATCACGTGAAAAGCGTGGACTCTCAGACCTGTATGATAAAATATAAACCCAATTGAGGGCATTAGAAACTTTAGGTGTAACCTCAGACAAATGCGCCGCTATGTTGTATCCTCTAGTAGAGTCGTGTCTACCGAAAGAGTTATTGAGAACATGGCAGAGATCACCTTCTGCAAGTAAAAATGATGAAGAAAAGGAAAGCACAGACAGATTAAATTTAGTTATAAACTTTTTGAAAAATGAAGTGGAAAATGGAGAGAGGATAATTCTGACCATAGAAGGATTCGGAAACACTTCTGCTGATACAAAAGATAAGAAGGTGAGACCTTAGAACAGAGATGTAACGCCTACTGTAACGAATTTGGTAAATAATACCGCAAGAAGCTGTATTTTTTGTAGTGGAAGAAATTATGCGAGTACTGATTGTTTTAAAGCACAGAAATTGAATATAGATGAGAAAAAGAAATTAATAAGTGAAACAAAAGCTTGTTTCAAATGTTTGAAACCAGGACATCAAAGCACGAAATAACCAGCAAGAATTAAATGTCCAGTTTGTTCAGGTCAGCACGTAACAATAATGTGTATGGAACTGAAAATTAACAAATGTGTACCAAAATCAGACAAACGTGATCAAGAGGAATCAGCTGTTGAGGATAAAAGCTTAGGCAACTTCAAAAATACGCCATTATTCTTACAAACACTTCGTGTGAAGTTGAGGAACGAAAATTTATCAAAGGAGATAAGAGCCGTGATAGACACTGGATCTCAAAGATCATATATTTCAAAATCAACGGCAGAATATATGCAATATCAATCCAAGAGGACGGAGATATTGAGCCATGGTCTTTTTAGTGGAGAAGTCTCCCCAAAGCAAAAGCATCGATGATATGAAATTTAGCTGATTAGTTTGGATGCTACTTATTCCTGTAACTTGGAGGTGTTAGATCAACCAATCATCTGCAATAATATTCCACCACTACACAATGGTTGTTGGACTGAAGAATTAGAGAAGATGGGGATCGTCCTATCTGACACAAAATCCAACCAGCCTGTCGAATTGTTGCTGATGTAGCTGGCAGACTTCTAACAGGAGAAAAACATGAACTAAACCGTGGCTTAGTAATCATGAAAACGCATGCAGAATGGACTCTAATGGGTAGAGTTCAGGCAAATTCCGAAAGAGGTGAATGGACTGGAAATTATATTTCTTTATTATGTAAGGATATCTCGATAAGTGCAATGTGGAAATTAGAAACAATTGGCATATCGGATCCTGGAGAAATGAAGAATAAAGAAGAAGCTGAACAGGCAGTACAAGAACATTTCCAGCAAACTATAAAGATGGATGAAACGGGGCGTTATGGAGTAAATCTTTTCTGGAGAAATGGTCATCCTCCTTTGCCTAGAAATGAAAAATTAGCGGGAACACGATTAAATAATATTCTATCCAAATTACGCAATAATGGCAAATTGGAAGATTATCAGCAGGTTTTCGACAATTGGTTATCAGAAGGTATAATCGAAGAAGTATCTAAGGACGAACTATCCAACATAGCACATTATCTGCCGCATAGACCTGTTTTTAAGGAGAACAGTTCAACGACAAAATTAAGACCGGTGTACGACGCATCAGCACATGAGCAGGAAACACCTGCGCTGAATCATTGTCTGGAAACCGGTGAAAACCTCATTAAACTAATTCCGAGAATTTTATTGAAATTTCGGCTCTATAAATATGGTTTATCGGCAGACATTGCAAAAGCTTTCCTTCAGATAGGAATTACATCATCTGATCGCGAATACTTATGATTCTTGTGGATTAACAAAAATGGTGACTTGATCCACATGAGACATAAACGTGTTGTATTTGGACTGTGTTGCAGTCCTTTTCTCTTAGATGCGACAATAGAATATCACTTGAAGCGAATGGAAGAAGAATGTGAGTTTGAAGAAAAGAGCTGGAGTGATGTAATCACACAGTTAGCTCAAGAGTACAACGTGGACAACTGTTTAGTAAGCGTTCCAACAAAAGAAGAGGCTAAAGAGTTCCAACAGAAGGCAACTACCATAATGTCAAAAGGAAAATTCGAGCTACGCTGCTGGGAACAAAGTTATAATACTACATCAACAACGAACAATGTTCCAATACTAGGTTTGTTTTGGAGCACCAGATTTGACACGCTTTCCATTAATGGAAACAGTATAGACGGACGTGAAATTGCTAAGGTCACGAAGAGGGCAATCCCTATCGCAAAAGATTTTCGACCCAATTGGTTATTTATGTCCAGCCCTGTTACAGCCCAAGCTACTACTTCAAAAAAGTTGGAATTTGAGAATGAATTGGGATACTGAAGTGCCAGAGGACATCCGGAATCTGTTTATAAATTGGTGGACAGTAACACCAATTTTGAAGAATCTGCAGCCGCAGTATATTTACGGGCTATTCAAAAAGGAGAAGTGAAAATACATCTTCTGCAGGCTAAGGCAAGGGTTGCTCCTTTAAAACCTTCAAGTATTCCACGACTGGAATTGTTAGCGGCCACCATTGGTGCCAGACTCTACAGCAGTATTATAAATACTATAAACTGTGAAGATATCACTACCTACTTCTGGAGCGATTCCAGCACCATACTTGCATGGATCCAGGAAGAGGAACAGTGGGCGACGTTCGTATAGAACAGAGTAAAGGAGTTTCGGACATTGACCGCAAAAGAGAATTGGCGACATATCCCAGGAACACTGAATCCTGCAGATCTACCTTCCAGAGGTTGTACGCCACGTCAACTAGTTGAATCTAGATGGTGAGAGGGGCCAAATGGCTCTATGAACATCCCAATCTCTGGCCTAAACAAATGATAGAAATCGACGCCAATGGAGTTAACGCTGAAAAGAAGAAAGGGGTTATCACATCATTGATATCTCTTGACCGAGATTACTCACGGTTTTAAGAACATTTTTCAAATTATTGTAAAAATGTTAAGATGTTAGCTTGGATAAATAGATTTTTACACAATTGTAGACATCCTGCTAATAAATTGACAAGTGAGCTATCCAAATCAGAATATCAGGAGGCTGAAAATCGTTTGATTCGTTTGGAACAAGAAGAATCATTCGAGGGGGATAGAAACGATGAACTGAAGAATTTGGATTCATATAAAGATGATAATGGAGTTATTCGTTCAAAGACTGCAATTGCAAATACGGATGATGAAGAAAATTTCCGATTTCCGGCTATACTACCTGCGAAGCATATTGTGGTTGAACGCATGATTCATCAACAGCATATCAACAATTGTCACGTTGGTATACAGAGTTTATTAGTTCTGCTTCGCGAAAACTTCTGGATTCTCGGAGGGCAAAAAGTAGTTAGGAAGGTGGTGAAGCAATGCGTCTGTTGTAGACGATATGCAGCGAAACCATTGCAAACAAAGATAACGCCATTACCTGCCAACAGAGTCAATTATAATGCTCAACTGTTTCAAGTAGTTGGAGTGGATTTGGCTGGGCCTGTATATTTGAAGCCAAACAAAAAGGCGAGGATTTGTCTTTATACGTGTGCAGTTTATCGTGCTGTCCATCTAGAGCTAGTTACATCTCTGACAACAAATACATTTCTTCAAAGTTTCCGAAGATTTAATGCTAGAAGAGGACGACCAAGAATTGTCTATAGTGATAATGGGACTAATTTTGTTGGAGTAAGAAATGCTTTAAAGATTGGTAATTGGGCCATTATTAAACAGTACAGTGTTGTGCGAAAGATAGAATGGCGTCTCAACCCTCCCCCAGCGGCCTGGTGGGGAGGATGGTAGGAGCGGTTGATTGGACTTTTGAAAAACCTATTACGACGAGTTTTAGGGCGAGCGTGTCTTTAATATGAGGAATTTATCACGATATTGTGCGAGTGTAAAGTCGTAATGAATAACCGACCTCTAACATACGTGAGTAATGAACCAAAAGATTTGAACCCATTGACACCGGCAATGTTCATGCGCGATTCATACAGTGATAAAGTCCCCGACCTAGACGCGATTGACAATACTTCTTTGAACGGGCGAATAAAATATTTGAAGAAGGTGCGAAATGATTTACGTCGTCGGTTCCGGAGTGAATATTTCTAAAACAGACATTTCGAAAATCGAAGCGCGAGGTGGCATTGAACGAATAAGTGTTTGTTGGTGATGACGTCACCAAACGAATGAACTGGCCTTTGGGTAGAATAATCGAACTTTTTCCCGGGCAAGATGAGGTGACTCGAGTTGTTCGCGTCAAGACGGACAAAGGTGTTTTAACGCGACCAATACAGCGGTTGGTTCCGTTGGAGATAACTGTGAACACCGAGATGGGGAAAACATCAGTTCCTGTTTCAGCATCCACCACAGATCCTGCAGTCGACATCCCAATACCGATTCCAGCAGATGACAGCAATGTTAGTGAAGTGCAGGGTGAAGTGTATGTCACGCGTAGTGGTCGCAAAGTCAAGAAACTAGTTTTCTCTGAGTGAATGCATGTCCAGTGTTTGATTGATGAGTAACGCAAGCGTTCCTCAGGTGGGAGGATGTTAGGACATGTACAGAAAGTTTAATTTGAATTAGCGATTTCTTATGTTATCTTGCTTATTCATGTTTTTTGTATCGTTACGATATACGTACGGACATCTATTGGTGTCACTTAGCATTAAATAATATTTGTAATGATCACATCGTTGGCAACACTGATAAGAAGGAGTCGAAATGTGATGGCCGATAAGAAGTGGTTTGTTGTGATTCATTGTGATTGCTCTTTGTAAGAATTATATTTGGTGTGTAGCTTTTTAACTCGATTTCAATGAAGTTGATAATTAGACGGGTAGTCTTTTGCGTTAAGAAACGTTTTCGTTCATATTTGTCTGTATCGAGTTAAAATGATTATGAGAATCGGTCTTCAGTTCAGCTTTCACTCTACCGAGCAACAATGAAAATGTATTATAATCAGTAATCACACAGGTTTCCATATGTTTTCCATTTTTTATGGTATTTGAGGTTTTCTCTGATCATCTTCATGCGGGTTGTACTGAACCATTCTGGATATAAATTACGTGAATTGAATTTAGATTTGAAATCATTATTCAGGAGGTCGTGAAGTATGATATACAGGCAGTTTAGGTTTCTATTGACATCAGAAGAATGTAATCTATTGGACCAACCGATACAAGATAATTCATGAATAGTCAATTTATAATCACAGTTGGTGGAATCATAATGATTTATTCCATTCGTTTTAAGTGAATCAATTTTTACTTGTACTAAATATAAGGAAGTATAATGAAACCGACAAAACTCACCTATCAAGATTTTGATGAGAATATCCGCTTTGAGCATCCCTGAATCCATTTTGACTATTTTTGGCTTGATGTCGGTACGTATGTGCGTTCGTGCGTTCGTTCGTATCTCGCAAATCTCAAAACTGGTTGAACGTATAATGTTGAAATCATGTATTTAGGACTGGTATAGGGTCTAGTTGTGCACCTTGCATTATGGTTCCAATCTTCCGTACCGAAGGTGCACTTTACTTGAAACTTTTTTTGAATTTTTCCAATAAAATCAAAATGATTCACCGTAAGATGTTGAAATTCAGTATTTAAACTTGATGTTGTATCAGAATAGTCAATTTTTCTCATAAATTCAAAATAATCAGTCGCAGAATATTGAGATTTTGTATTAAGCACTTTTATAGCATTTAGTTGTACACCTTGCATTATGATTGTGATCGGCTAAGCCAGGAGTGCAGTTTACTCGAAATATTTTTAAATTTTCCACATTAATCCTAAACGATTGAACGTAGAATATTTGAATACTGTATTCAAGATGATAGTACTGTCAAGATGCTCATATCCCATTTTCATTGAGATCGACTGAGTCGAAAGTGCACTATACTTGACGATCTTGGAATTTTGCGCATAAATTGAGAACTGTTAGCAGTAGAATCTTGGAAATTGTTATTTAGGAATGTTGTGACATAAGAATGATGAAATACTATCCCCATAGCATCCGACTAGCCATGGAATGATGAGATGTTGTGTTTGATTATATATATTCAATGATGTACGAGTAAGTCACGTGATGTCCACGTCAGATTTTTTCTCATCAAATGTTAAATTCTAGTGGCGAATAATATATGTATATTGTACTCAATGTGGAATCAGAAAGACGAGTATCCATGATTTTAGTTCAAAAAACTGAATCTAAAGACGTATTCATAAAGTTTTCCACCCCATTACATTTATATAGATTACAAAGAGTAATGGAATCTGCGAGTTATCACAGGTACTACTACAAATCAAGAGATTCAGTATATAATAATGAGATCTTTGATGCAAATAAGTATGTGATATATAGGCAAGATCGCGGAACTATTAAAAATAACAAAGCACGTGGAGGAGGTGTCATGTGCGCAGTGAAAACAGAATATAATTCTTCTTTGATTGATTCACCGCTTGATGAATCTTTATCTGCCGATATAATTGGTGTGCAAATTCAGTTGAGCCCTGGAAAGAGCTTGGCCATTATAACAATATATTTACCTTCACCGATTTCATTTACTGATTTACTTGAATCTTGTCAATCATTATTTAACTTTGACTTTTTGATTGTTGGAGACATTTATTTGAGTGGACTTATTGAATACTATAATAACGGATTTATCAACCATCATATTACTGGATTTTTGAATTTTTGGAATTTTATTGATTCCAATCAAAATAATAGAATCTTGAACTGTGACAGTCGTGTTCTTTAGTATTAGCCAATAATAATTTTCAAGTTGACCGTGAATCATTTTCTTCAGTTCCAGAGGATAAATATCACCCAGCTCTTGGAACAAGACATGAAAATAAAAATTGCAGTGTGAATAATGATCTTTTTTTTAATTTTCGGGATGCTGGTCTTAAACTCATGTATATGTTACTGAAAAATGCTAACTGGGATATCTTATTCCAATATACTGATGTTAATCAGGCATTTGAAAAACTATATGAAATTTTAAATGGGGTATTCGAAAAATGTGTTCCAGTTAAATGTCGTAAAAAGTCCAAATATCCTTCCTGGTTCAACAAACAAATAATTTCTGATTTGAGATTGAACAATTGATATGGGAAACTTTCATTACGTACAAATGACACCAATTATCATCAACTATTTAAAAATTTACGTACAAAAATTAAACGGGATGTAAAAGCAGCATATCCAAATTATACAACGGTGATTAAAAACAATATTGTCAACGAACCAAAGAAATTCTGGTCATTCATAAACGAAAAGAAAAAAACCACCCGCATTCCTGAGCAGCTGACATAGTACAAGGATTTGCAGATTATTTTTCGAGTATTTTCCAAAATGAAGCATGCACCGATTTCTCAGGTATTCTTCATGAGTCGTTAACTATCAGTTGTCTCTCTATTCCTCAGATTTCTGAAGAGGAGATTATCGAAGCCATAAATAGTTCAGAAGCGTCATGTTCACCCGGACCGGATAATATTCCGGCATACATTCTTAAAGGCTGTCGTGATATAATGTCGAAGCCTCTACATATCCTGTTCAATATGTGTCTGAAATCAAATACTTTCTCTTCCATTCTCAAATATTCGCGTGTATGTCCTATTTTCAAATCTGGTAATCCCCATGATATCAAGAACTACCGTCCTATATCAATTCTGTCTAGTATAGCCAAATGCCTTGAGAAGATATTATGTAAACATATCTATAATCATGCCCGCAATCAGAGCAGCATGGGTCAATGGAAGGGAGGTCTACTTCTACCAATCTTAAGAACAGACAAATTGATGTTATTTGTACAGATTTCAGTAAGGCTTTTGACTCAGTAAGTCACAATGTTATGATATTCCAATTACGTTTCCAATTTAATTTTTCACCAGGTTTGCCTTATCTTTTAGAATCATATTTAACTGATCGTCAACAATCAGTCTATTACAATAATTTTAGTTCAAACTATTTTTCTCCAAGATCTGGTATGCCACAAGGCTCAAATTCAGGGCCTTTGCTCTTTATATTATTTGTCAATGATATCATCCATTGTTTGCAATCTTCGCATGCTCTATTATATGCCAATGATCTAAAAATATATGAAACGATTAATAATGATGATGATAGTTTCAACTTGCAGCTTGATCTTAATAACTTGCTAGATTGGTCTTTATCTTACCACCTACCGTTCAATATTTCAAAATGTAAAATGATGACATATTCTGTAAAACTAAGTGTACATAATTACTCGTATTCAATTGGCAATACTTTTCTTCCAAGAGTTGTGATTTTCAAGGACTTAGGTGTTATTTTTGATCCTAAATTACATTTTGGCCCACATATCGAGTATATCGTCAATATGGCTTATAGAAACCTTGGATTCATCATCCGTAACTCTCAAGATTTCATTGATTTACAAACTCTTAAGTCTTTGTTTTATGCATTTGTCCGTTTGAAACTAGAATATTGTACTGTCTTCTGGAATCCAATTTATGATAAGTGTAGCTCAGATATTGAATGGATGCAACGTAAATTTGTTAGATATTGTTCATACAAAACATCAAATGTGTTTGATATTTTTACTTACAGTTATACCAACAAAATTAAAGAATACAATCTGTTATCACTTCAGAATAGACGTGATATTCTATCATGTATTTACTTATATAAATTGCTGTTGAATATTATTGATGATAGTTCATGTTTGACCTGTATTTTCATAAATGTTCCAAGACAAAATACACGCTGTCAACCTGTTCTTAAGTTCCATCTCACAAACATAAAAATTAATTATGAAAAAAAAAACACCAGTAAGAAGATTATGTTCAATATTTAATCAAATGAACGTCGATCTAAATATAGATATTTTCAATTGTACTCTAAAAAGTTATGAAAACAAACTGACTCAATATTATTTAAATATGTAATCAGGTTTCATATGCAATTTTCTTACGATTTAAATACTGTTTATGTCCTTAGTATGAATGCAAATGTTTGTATATATATATATATGTATATATATATATATATATATATATATATATATATATATATATATATATATATATATATATATATATATATATATATATATATATATATATATATATATATATATATATATATATATATATATATATATATATATATATATATATATCTATATATATTGTAATTCAACCCTCAGTAATTGGGACCCTTGGTCCTGTTGAGTGGTTTAAGGTTAAATAAATAAATAAATAAATTTGTGCATAGTACGGAGCACTTCAATCCAGCCTTTCTGCATCCACAGGCTCTCTACATCTCTTTTTGCATTTGCAAGAAATGAGTTTTAAACAGTTTTCTGGAGCTGGGAGTTCGAGTTTGGTGACAGAAATCAGTCCACTCCTACCTCTTACTCATCTCCATTACTCTGCATTTTGTTAGTTTCCATACTACTGCTAAACTTGATGATAGATTTAAAACGAATCTTGTTGTGTTGCTGCTTTTGTTGGTGGTAGCGATGCGATATTTAATCCACTTTTATAAACCCATGTTGTGAAGCATGTTTTTCAAAGATATACTTCTCTTACTTTCCGCATTCCTGTTCAAGAAGGAAGCGTTCTCCAGCTTTAGCAATGATCTTTGGATCATAATTTGGATCCTTAAGGCATGCAAGAATAAAATACGCGGCTGTTTTATCTGTGATACTTTTTGTTGAACGTATTTGTTGCGAAATTTTGACTTTTTCTGGTTCGACCATAGTAAACCGGTTTATCGACGTTAAGGATAGTATATTGTGCAACTAGGGATGGAACAAGATGATTTCAGCTGAGAGTAGGTGTTGCCTCGGCTAAAATCATGTTTTGTCTCGTGCCACACACTGTATTTTTCATAATACCTGCATTCAAACTCCCATATTATTTTTTCATATAAAAGTCAATATCTTTCTTTGATTTTGCAGATGTGTAACATTTCATTTCCTCTACCTCTCATCTTTTGTTTCGTCAGACCTAAAATGTTTAATTGTTAACTATAAATGTTATTTGTTTCTTACCCTCGTTATACTACTAACCTACTTTCATTGTTTATCAATTATAATCCTGTCAACTGTTGATTTTCGTTTTCTGCTGTATGGTGCTGTTGTCTGGCGGCAATAGTTGTAACTAATCTTTTTTTCGCGTTCTTATGCAACTTTCTTTTCAGATCTGTATTTCCAGCTGATGGAATTCCCGATTGGAGTTTGAAATGCCGATATTTTTATTATTAAACTAACGATTAGTAATTTCCATACTTAACAGGAAAACTGTACTTAACTTTGAGAAGGTTACTTTAAAGGCCATTCATTCCGATTTTGGAAGTCTTATCGAAAAGTGCTAGCGAATTATTATTTTGTGAATTTTGTGCCAAAGTTTATTATCGGGCCGAAATTTAAAACACCCTTGGTGGATTTGAATTCGCAGCGTTCCGAACCACGGTTCAGCGGAAATTATTCCGGATTTTGTTTCGAACTTGATCTTCAAAAATCAAAACCCACAAGCCGATCAACATCAGAAGGTAGAAGCTATTGCAATTTCCTAGAGTCATTTATTCATATTAGTTACATTTTCTTATTTGCTAAACTAAAACTTAATTAGAAATTAATTGCTCAAATCAAACTAAAACTTAATTAAGAATACATTGCTCAAATCAATTAGTTCATCGCAGTATCGCATTTCAGACTTTAATTCGGCTTATTCTTTCAGGCTTTTCTTTTGTGTCTCCTTTTTTGTGTGTTTCCCGTATTCCATTTTGCGTATTCGACTTGCGTCGTTTCGGATTCACCGCTGGTATCTTCGGGACTTTCCGTTCGTCATCGCCTGTGACGTCATCGTCATCCGTCTTGCGGCAGAGCATCTGCGCCATCTTGAAGATCTACCTCCACGATCTCCGAGTGGACATCGAGTCGGCGCAAAAGCTAAGATTTATTTGTGTTACGATTTTATTGGTTAATTATTATAACATTTATTCTTGTAAACCCAATCAAACCGATATTTACTTTTATTCAATTTTCTTCTGTTTTGGTGAGTTGTTGCCATTAACGTGTGGCAAACGCACTAAGCGTTAACCGCGCGGCGCCGTAGCTCCTAGAGCGAGTCAATCACTAATTCCTTTGTGTGCGCACTACGATCCGTGAGGGTACCCCCAACTGTCCCGTAGAGTGTGTTGAGCACGATTGTTATTCGCCTCGATTTTTGCACGAGCTCTATCCGCTATTGTGTACGCGATTCTCGTAGTACTGCGCCTGCCATTCGCCGCGACTGTAATAAACATCAGTTATCATCATACTCAGTTTGATTGGCATACTTGTTTCTGGAGTTTCGTATTGCCAATAAAAGTCGATTGTCTGCAAAGCTAGTGACTAGTTTTTTTTCGCGCGCTTGCCTTTTTCCTCCCCCTCCCGTTTAGGTTCGGCGATCAACCATCGGTTGAACCAAAGACGCTACCAGGTCGCCTGGCGCCCAACAGAAACATTATTAAAATCCTCCAGATTCGACGTAGACCGCACGCCGTCTCCTACGAGCTAGCTGAGGTTTCAACCCGGGTAGGGATTGAACGGAGGTTATAAATTGGCGCCCAACGTGGGGCCTTTTCATTATTCTATTGTTATACTTCGGTTTCCGCGAATTTTATTTGCTAGTTTTCGCTTATCGCTCTTAACTTCATTTTCATTCACCGCGCGTGTATTTAATACTGCTTATTGTTATTCTTGTATTGCTTGTATTTGTCACACATTTATTGCTAACATGGATTTCCGTATGGACCCTTATCGGTTATTGTCAGCCGAGCTAACATACGAATTATTAATTCGCGATCTTGATGCTGGAGGCACTGTAGCTGAAAGACGCTTACGCTTGTCGGCTCATCTCAAGTCCGAGAAATCAGAAGATGCGTCTGGATTAAAGGCTAATCTTACTCCCGCTTTAGAGCACAAAATATGTCAGCAGCAACTCCAGCAGTTGTCCACTGCACTAGGAAAATTCGATTTTAATAATTTTCAAAATGAATACGCACGAATAGGTAGTCGTTTAGCGCACTTGACACTCCGCATTCAGCGAATTCAGCCCCTTGATGAACAGGAGCATAAGGTTCAGAAAGAGTTAACCGCAAAATGCCAAGAATGTGTCACGGAATTAAAATTAAAATACTCAGCTAAAGCTTCCGCATTACTTATGGGTGAGCACGAACAATCCATGACCGAGCCTGAGGTTGAGGAAGAAATTCCCGTTGTTGATGTCGCCTCACCTCAACCTGAGACTGCAAGTAGCCCGATTTTCCGTCCTGTTGATATGGACGCGCGTCTGGTACAAGCTCTTGAAAATTTGTCTTGTGTGTACACTCAGAACCGACCACAATCTTCCGAGGCCGCACCTGCAATCTATAAATGGAGCTTAACTTACACGGGTGGTACTGGCTTAACGAGCTTTTTGCAACGCGTTGAAGAGTTGAGAATCGCCCGGAACGTCACCAAGGCTCAACTATTCGCTTCTGCGGTCGATTTGTTTAGTGGTAACGCACTTACTTGGTTCCGAGCTCGCAGACACAATTTATTTTCGTGGATGACCTAGTGGACGCTCTCAAGACCACATTTCTGCCCTGTGACTATGAATTCGATCTATGGACAGAAATACGTAATCGTACTCAAGGAGACGAGGAGAATGTATCGATATTCATTGCCAAAATGGAATGTTTGTTTAATCGTCTGAATAGTCAACCCTCTGAGATAGAGCGAGTAGCGCACATTATGAGGAATTTACTACCGTACCTCCAAAAAGGGATTGGTCTTTCGCGTTTCACCTCCGTAAGTGAATTAGACACGACCTGCCGACAGCTAGAAGAAATCCACTTACGCACGAAACGATTTCAGCCTCCGCCTACCGTTCAGAGATCGCTGGAGCCTGACCTCGCTTATCGTCGTGAGCGGTCTGACCACCGGAACGTCGCACTGAATTCTCTGGAAACAATTAAATGTTGGAATTGTGATCAACCAGGACACGTTTCGGGAAACTGTACCCAACCATTGCGACGACATTGCTTTCGCTGTGGCCGTGTGGACGTGACAACGCGTACTTGCCCTAAATGCACGTCGTCGGGAAACGGTCGTGGGAGACGCTAGATGGTCGCGCTATGTCCTCCCGCTCACTCAAGGCGGTCACTTACGTCTCAGAAATATTAAAATCTGAAAATGAACAACTTGCTCGTAACAAAGTTATATTAAATTACCTGTTAGAACATAACGTCAATGACGAACGCCCTTTTTTGCGCATAAAGATATTCGACGTTGAGTTTTTAGGATTGTTAGATTCAGGTGCCACAAGATCTGTTATTGGAGGGCCAGGATGGAATCAATTACGTAGTTTCGGTATCGATTTGAATCAAAAAGATTCCCCTGATTGCACTGTCGCGAATGGAAACGCTTGTTCAAGTTTAGGATCGGTTTCCTTACCAGTTCGTCTTCTCGATCAAGTTAAACTGGTGAATTTTCTTGTAGTACCTGCAGTTAACCAGACTGTAATCCTTGGACTCGATTTTTGGAAAAAAATGGCCATAGTTCCTGATTTGCGTCGCGATGTGTGGACGTTTGGTCCTATTACTCCGACTATTAGTTTGGATAGCGTAAACACTGCTTTAGAACTTTCGGACGAAGAGCAAGTGCAGCTCGCGAACCTTTTGACGAAGATGTGGGACGCCATGGGCACGACTTTAGGTTGCACTGACCTGGTGGAGCATGAGATTATTGTGGCGAGTGCTCCCATAAAGCAACGACATTATCCTGTCGCACCGGTTATGCAACAACACATTAATGACGAGCTCGACAAGATGTTGAAAGAGGGAATAGTGGAGCCATCCACCAGCTCATGGTCATCTCCAATTATTTTAGTCCCAAAGAAGGACAAGACGTACCGCTTTTGCGTCGATTTTCGTCGAGTAAACCAAGTTACGAAGAAGGACGCATATCCGCTTCCATTCGTCTCTTCTATTCTAGATAGTTTGCGTGGCGCTCGGTATATTAGTTCACTTGACGTGAAGTCAGCATATTGGCAGATTCCAATGAAAGAATCGAGTAAGGAAATTACGGCGTTTACGGTCCCAGGGCGTGGCCTTTTCCATTTCAATCGTCTTCCGTTCGGTGTTGCTAACGGACCCGCTACCTGGCAAAGGTTAATAGATAAGGTTATCGGCGCGGATTTATTACCAAATGTATTTGTGTACCTGGACGACATAATTATCATTTCGAGAACTTTTGCTGAACATCTCGAACTCCTTAATAAAATTTTTCAACGATTGTTTGCCGCCGGACTTACTATCAGTCGGGAAAAAAGCCAATTCTGTCGTCCGGAAATTAGGTATCTCGGGTACGTGGTGGACAAATACGGACTACGGGTCGATCCTTGCAAAGTAGAGGCCATATTG
The DNA here is from genome assembly GCA_963989225.1 of Dromius quadrimaculatus. Lineage (NCBI taxonomy): Eukaryota > Metazoa > Arthropoda > Insecta > Coleoptera > Carabidae > Dromius > Dromius quadrimaculatus. The sequence goes on from OZ022327.1 coordinate 20,674,644, forward strand.
AATATCCCCGCGCCACGAAACGTCAAAGAAGTTCGCTCGTTCATCGGAATGTCCGGTTGGTATCGTCGTTTCGTACCAGATTACGCTAACTTGCTTTTTCCGTTAACGCAACTCTTGAGGAAGAACCGGAAGTTCATGTGGACGGAGGAATGCGAGCATTCGTTTACGCTACTAGAAGAAAAATTAATTAGCGCTCCCATATTAACATGTCCAGATTTTAGCAAACCTTTCGTGGTGCAGACCGACGCCAGTGCCTATGGGCTCGGCGCCGTACTGTCCCAAGCCTTCGAAGATGGTGAAAAAGTAATTGCGTACTTGAGTCGATCACTATCAAAGGCAGAGCGTAATTACAGTACTACTGAACGCGAGTGTCTAGCGGTGATATGGGCTCTCGATCGTTTACGTCCATACATCGAAGGATCTGAGTTCACCGTGATCACAGATCACTATTCGCTGTTGTGGTTAAGTACGCTAAAAGACCCCACTGGCAGACTTTGTCGTTGGGCTGTTCGGCTGCAACGCTATTCATTCACGATCCAACACCGCAAAGGGAAGGATCATGCAGTTCCCGATTGTTTATCACGTTCTGTGCCGGTAATAGACTTGGTTGACGTGCCGAAGAACGTCCCCGTGGATCGATGGCATGATGAGATGATCCAGAAAGTCATCAAGAACCCAAGAAAATTTTTTGCTTGGAGGGTAGACGGTGAAAAACTTTACCGATATGTAGAAAGTGATTTACCTGCTCTGGATGAGGATGAACTGACGTGGAAGTTGGTAGTCCCAAAACCAAACCGCCGTACAATTATCGCTGACGCACATTGTGTACCGACAGCTGGGCATCCTGGTGCCTATAAGACATTTAGTCGACTCAGTCAACGCTATTATTGGCCCAAGATGAAGTGTGACGTTGCCAACTTCGTGAGAAAATGTCGCGTCTGTTTGGAACAAAAATCAGTACAGCGAAAGCCTCCCGGACTCATGAGTGGGAAACCCAAAGTATACCGTCCATTTCAAATGATTAGCGCTGACTTGATTGGACCTCTTCCGCGAACTTCATCCGGTTACCGATTTATCCTCGTCGTTTCGGATTATTTTAGCAAATTTGTCATGACGTTTCCCTTGCGAACTGCTACCGCTAGTGCTGTAGTTCGAAACATTGAGGACAATATCTTTCTGCTATTCGGCGTTCCACAATTTTTAATTTGTGATAATGGAGTCCAATTCAAGTCAAACGATTTTCGCAACCTATGTGGCAAATACCAAGTCAAGACATTTTATACCGCACTATATCACCCGCAAACCAACCCCACTGAACGAGTGAACAGGGTTATCAAGACAATGCTTTCGTCGTATGTCAAAACAAATCATAGCTCGTGGGATAAATATTTACCGTCTGTCACTTGCGCGATTCGCACGCTGAAGCACGAGGTTATCGGACAAACCCCCTATTTCGTCAATTTCGGTCGTGAACAAATCATGCGCGGCGACGAATACGCTACACGCGACTTAAACGCCACCCCCGATCTCGACTTTGCTCGCGACAACGTTCCTTTGCGACCTCAAGGCTTCACTGAACTGTATGAGAATATTAAACAGCGGTTAGCTCTAGCATACTCAAAAAATAAGCAGACTTACGGCTTACGTCGTCGACCTCTGGAGTATGATGTAGGACAACATGTATGGCGGAAAAACTACGTACTATCTAACGCTGCGGACAACTTCGCGCAAAAGCTAGCCCCAAAATACGTTGGTCCATATCGGATTGTCAAAAAACTTTCTCGGTTAATCTATGAACTAGTCGACGAACATAACGCTAAAAAAGGTACCTGGCATATAAAGGATTTAAAAGCACATCCTCCCGACACTATCCAAAACACTGACCTCGCTAATGATGACGACCCGGAAGTTTAGGACATTTCCATTTCTCATGTTACACATGTGGAAAATTTTTGTCTGGAATTTTTCCACAAGGAAGTGGAGGGCCAGTTGTAACATTTCATTTCCTCTACCTCTCATCTTTTGTTTCGTCAGACCTAAAATGTTTAATTGTTAACTATAAATGTTATTTGTTTCTTACCCTCGTTATACTACTAACCTACTTTCATTGTTTATCAATTATAATCCTGTCAACTGTTGATTTTCGTTTTCTGCTGTATGGTGCTGTTGTCTGGCGGCAATAGTTGTAACTAATCTTTTTTTCGCGTTCTTATGCAACTTTCTTTTCAGATCTGTATTTCCAGCTGATGGAATTCCCGATTGGAGTTTGAAATGCCGATATTTTTATTATTAAACTAACGATTAGTAATTTCCATACTTAACAGGAAAACTGTACTTAACTTTGAGAAGGTTACTTTAAAGGCCATTCATTCCGATTTTGGAAGTCTTATCGAAAAGTGCTAGCGAATTATTATTTTGTGAATTTTGTGCCAAAGTTTATTATCGGGCCGAAATTTAAAACACCCTTGGTGGATTTGAATTCGCAGCGTTCCGAACCACGGTTCAGCGGAAATTATTCCGGATTTTGTTTCGAACTTGATCTTCAAAAATCAAAACCCACAAGCCGATCAACATCAGAAGGTAGAAGCTATTGCAATTTCCTGGAGTCATTTATTCATATTAGTTACATTTTCTTATTTGCTAAACTAAAACTCAATTAATTTTTAATTAAGTTTTAGTTTAGCAAATAAGAAAATGTAACTAATATGAATAAATGACTCCAGGAAATTGCAATAGCTTCTACCTTCTGATGTTGATCGGCTTGTGGGTTTTGATTTTTGAAGATCAAGTTCGAAACAAAATCCGGAATAATTTCCGCTGAACCGTGGTTCGGAACGCTGCGAATTCAAATCCACCAAGGGTGTTTTAAATTTCGGCCCGATAATAAACTTTGGCACAAAATTCACAAAATAATAATTCGCTAGCACTTTTCGATAAGACTTCCAAAATCGGAATGAATGGCCTTTAAAGTAACCTTCTCAAAGTTAAGTACAGTTTTCCTGTTAAGTATGGAAATTACTAATCGTTAGTTTAATAATAAAAATATCGGCATTTCAAACTCCAATCGGGAATTCCATCAGCTGGAAATACAGATCTGAAAAGAAAGTTGCATAAGAACGCGAAAAAAAGATTAGTTACAACTATTGCCGCCAGACAACAGCACCATACAGCAGAAAACGAAAATCAACAGTTGACAGGATTATAATTGATAAACAATGAAAGTAGGTTAGTAGTATAACGAGGGTAAGAAACAAATAACATTTATAGTTAACAATTAAACATTTTAGGTCTGACGAAACAAAAGATGAGAGGTAGAGGAAATGAAATGTTACAACTCGCCCTCCACTTCCTTGTGGAAAAATTCCAGACAAAAATTTTCCACATGTGTAACATGAGAAATGGAAATGTCCTAAACTTCCGGGTCGTCATCATTAGCGAGGTCAGTGTTTTGGATAGTGTCGGGAGGATGTGCTTTTAAATCCTTTATATGCCAGGTACCTTTTTTAGCGTTATGTTCGTCGACTAGTTCATAGATTAGCCGAGAAAGTTTTTTGACAATCCGATATGGACCAACGTATTTTGGGGCTAGCTTTTGCGCGAAGTTGTCCGCAGCGTTAGATAGTACGTAGTTTTTCCGCCATACATGTTGTCCTACATCATACTCCAGAGGTCGACGACGTAAGTCGTAAGTCTGCTTATTTTTTGAGTATGCTAGAGCTAACCGCTGTTTAATATTCTCATACAGTTCAGTGAAGCCTTGAGGTCGCAAAGGAACGTTGTCGCGAGCAAAGTCGAGATCGGGGGTGGCGTTTAAGTCGCGTGTAGCGTATTCGTCGCCGCGCATGATTTGTTCACGACCGAAATTGACGAAATAGGGGGTTTGTCCGATAACCTCGTGCTTCAGCGTGCGAATCGCGCAAGTGACAGACGGTAAATATTTATCCCACGAGCTATGATTTGTTTTGACATACGACGAAAGCATTGTCTTGATAACCCTGTTCACTCGTTCAGTGGGGTTGGTTTGCGGGTGATATAGTGCGGTATAAAATGTCTTGACTTGGTATTTGCCACATAGGTTGCGAAAATCGTTTGACTTGAATTGGACTCCATTATCACAAATTAAAAATTGTGGAACGCCGAATAGCAGAAAGATATTGTCCTCAATGTTTCGAACTACAGCACTAGCGGTAGCAGTTCGCAAGGGAAACGTCATGACAAATTTGCTAAAATAATCCGAAACGACGAGGATAAATCGGTAACCGGATGAAGTTCGCGGAAGAGGTCCAATCAAGTCAGCGCTAATCATTTAAAATGGACGGTATACTTTGGGTTTCCCACTCATGAGTCCGGGAGGCTTTCGCTGTACTGGTTTTTGTTCCAAACAGACGCGACATTTTCTCACGAAGTTGGCAACGTCACACTTCATCTTGGGCCAATAATAGCGTTGACTGAGTCGACTAAATGTCTTATAGGCACCAGGATGCCCAGCTGTCGGTACACAATGTGCGTCAGCGATAATTGTACGGCGGTTTGGTTTTGGGACTACCAACTTCCACGTCAGTTCATCCTCATCCAGAGCAGGTAAATCACTTTCTACATATCGGTAAAGTTTTTCACCGTCTACCCTCCAAGCAGGAAATTTTCTTGGGTTCTTGATGACCTTCTGGATCATCTCATCATGCCATCGATCCACGGGGACGTTCTTCGGCACGTCAACCAAGTCTATTACCGGCACAGAACGTGATAAACAATCGGGAACTGCATGATCCTTCCCTTTGCGGTGTTGGATCGTGAATGAATAGCGTTGCAGCCGAACAGCCCAACGACAAAGTCTGCCAGTGGGGTCTTTTAGCGTACTTAACCACAACAGCGAATAGTGATCTGTGATCACGGTGAACTCAGATCCTTCGATGTATGGACGTAAACGATCGAGAGCCCATATCACCGCTAGACACTCGCGTTCAGTAGTACTGTAATTACGCTCTGCCTTTGATAGTGATCGACTCAAGTACGCAATTACTTTTTCACCATCTTCGAAGGCTTGTGACAGTACGGCGCCGAGCCCATAGGCACTGGCGTCGGTCTGCACCACGAAAGGTTTGCTAAAATCTGGACATGTTAATATGGGAGCGCTAATTAATTTTTCTTTTAGTAGCGTAAACGAATGCTCGCATTCCTCCGTTCACATGAACTTCCGGTTCTTCCTCAAGAGTTGCGTTAACGGAAAAAGCAAGTTAGCGTAATCTGGTACGAAACGAATTTATAACCTCCGTTCAATCCCTACCCGGGTTGAAACCTCAGCTAGCTCGTAGGAGACGGCGTGCGGTCTACGTCGAATCTGGAGGATTTTAATAATGTTTCTGTTGGGCGCCAGGCGACCTGGTAGCGTCTTTGGTTCAACCGATGGTTGATCGCCGAACCTAAACGGGAGGGGGAGGAAAAAGGCAAGCGCGCGAGAAAAAACTAGTCACTAGCTTTGCAGACAATCGACTTTTATTGGCAATACGAAACTCCAGAAACAAGTATGCCAATCAAACTGAGTATGATGATAACTGATGTTTATTACAGTCGCGGCGAATGGCAGGCGCAGTACTACGAGAATCGCGTACACAATAGCGGATAGAGCTCGTGCAAAAATCGAGGCGAATAACAATCGTGCTCAACACACTCTACGGGACAGTTGGGGGTACCCTCACGGATCGTAGTGCGCACACAAAGGAATTAGTGATTGACTCGCTCTAGGAGCTACGGCGCCGCGCGGTTAACGCTTAGTGCGTTTGCCACACGTTAATGGCAACAACTCACCAAAACAGTAGAAAATTGAATAAAAGTAAATATCGGTTTGATTGGGTTTACAAGAATAAATGTTATAATAATTAACCAATAAAATCGTAACACAAATAGATCTTAGCTTTTGCGCCGACTCGATGTCCACTCGGAGATCGTGGAGGTAGATCTTCAAGATGGCGCAGATGCTCTGCCGCAAGACGGATGACGATGACGTCACAGGCGATGACGAACGGAAAGTCCCGAAGATACCAGCGGTGAATCCGAAACGACGCAAGTCGAATACGCAAAATGGAATACGGGAAACACACAAAAAAGGAGACACAAAAGAAAAGCCTGAAAGAATAAGCCGAATTAAAGTCTGAAATGCGATACTGCGATGAACTAATTGATTTGAGCAATGTATTTTTAATTAAGTTTTAGTTTGATTTGAGCAATTAATTTTTAATTAAGTTTTAGTTTAGCAAATAAGAAAATGTAACTAATATGAATAAATGACTCTAGGAAATTGCAATAGCTTCTACCTTCTGATGTTGATCGGCTTGTGGGTTTTGATTTTTGAAGATCAAGTTCGAAACAAAATCCGGAATAATTTCCGCTGAACCGTGGTTCGGAACGCTGCGAATTCAAATCCACCAAGGGTGTTTTAAATTTCGGCCCGATAATAAACTTTGGCACAAAATTCACAAAATAATAATTCGCTAGCACTTTTCGATAAGACTTCCAAAATCGGAATGAATGGCCTTTAAAGTAACCTTCTCAAAGTTAAGTACAGTTTTCCTGTTAAGTATGGAAATTACTAATCGTTAGTTTAATAATAAAAATATCGGCATTTCAAACTCCAATCGGGAATTCCATCAGCTGGAAATACAGATCTGAAAAGAAAGTTGCATAAGAACGCGAAAAAAAGATTAGTTACAACTATTGCCGCCAGACAACAGCACCATACAGCAGAAAACGAAAATCAACAGTTGACAGGATTATAATTGATAAACAATGAAAGTAGGTTAGTAGTATAACGAGGGTAAGAAACAAATAACATTTATAGTTAACAATTAAACATTTTAGGTCTGACGAAACAAAAGATGAGAGGTAGAGGAAATGAAATGTTACAGATGATAAATCGAGAGTAGCTGCTTGGGCTTCATCAATAGGATGTTTTGTCGTATCAATACTTTTTATATACTAATCCTCTTTTCAATTCAATTTACTGTTACGAATACAACAACTGTCAAATTATCTCAGGTTATATGATTTTTATTTAGAGATTGACAATGAACAAATGCGATTCTGCCAGGAATAGAATGGAGTGAGAAACAAATTCAGCGGGCAGAAACAAGCTTGTTTCTCCTGTTGGGTATGAATAGGCCTAGTGCTGCCACGAGACGAGACGAGACAAGACTTCAGCTAGTCTCGTCTCGGTCTCTTGCTGGTCTCGCCTAGCTCAGTCTCGTCTCGGTCTCGCCTTGGTCTCAAGTAGATCAGTCTCGTCTCGGTCTCGAGTCTCGACGAGAGACTCGCCATGATTTTTAAAAATTACATATTCTTACATGCGTAAATCAATTCATTGTACCTTATTAATATTTGCTACGACGAATTCTACCAAGAATATATATTTATGTGTTTGATGCGCACATTGGCCATACCAACAGTCGCTCTAGGGTTTGATTCTAATTTTATAAGGACTATCTTTCAACATAAGTCTACAGGCTCTCTTACTCTAAATAAAACAGAAAATAAGGGCGCCACGCAATTATTAATTTTTTCCGTCCTTAGGCACACAACTGCGAAAGTACCTGTAAAAGAAAAGATGGTAGGAGGGACGGGTAGAATATTGGGCTGTAAGACAATTAGATCTGTCGACGTTGATCAAGATGCCGCAGAACATTAAACAAAACAATATCTCAAACAGCGATACTTACTCATCAGCTGTAGGAAAACACTAAATAAAATCACTTTGAAAAATAAAAATGGAAGGTACTTTTTTTTTACATAATAAATGAATCAAAATTACCCAGATTAATGAATATCTAATGAACGTTAAAGAGGAATGAATATAAGAAAATGTTAAACAGCAATAAAGTATAATAATGTGAATGAAAATGGCGGCGATTCGCGTCCCTAACACAGACTTCAACAAGTCCTAACAGAATCTATATCTGAACAAATACGTTATTAAACCTACTCCAGAAAAGTACAAAATGATGAAAAGCAGGCCCTAGATCGATCGACCTGGTTCACAACGGGACGTAGTGTTTATAACGTAACCAGAAAAAGCATAAACAAAGAAAAGGTGACAACGAATGCCTACCACAGCAAAGTTATACATAAAAAAAAATCAACAAAAGTCGTGGTGAAGCCACAAGGTGTCTAATGACTCAATTCGCACCAACAAAAAAAAAGTCTGGTTAATAAAATGAATAAAAAAATAGACCACTCAGCTGGCGACATCGCTGGAGATCCTTATTGACTTATCTGTCTGGCGTCTGGATCTTGGCCTCAGATCTAATTGGCTGGATTCCGGATGGTCAGGAGAGCCAGGGTGGAAGTGAGGTACTTCCACAGTATGTGCCTTGGTATGGACAACATTTTATCGCTGATGATGAGCGAAACCAGTCGGTTTGACTTAATTGAAAATAAACCGTTTTTCATTATCAAAAAAAAGCCTAGCGGGCGCCCTAGTACTAAGACTCAAAAAAAATAAAACGTAACGTTACTGCCTGCAGCGCGCGCATTGTAACAGCGACAATTCAAAACAAAAATCATGAACTAAAATTAATTGATGAAAGTAGACAAAAACACGCTTTAAATATAACCAAAAAAAACTAAGCTTGATAAGAGAAAAGAAACGGAACTAAAGATTGAAATATGAATGTGACTATAGAATTGAAAACTAAAATATCTTAAACCAAAAGTAAGTGCATAAAGTGAACCAAATCAAACCCAAATAACCCAAATTATATTTCAGAATCTAACCCAGCAAAAAAAGTGGCCAAAAGCCAAATTGGCACGTAACAAGTGTTTGAACTTGTTGTAGCATCAAAATAGTTATATACTATTTCTGTATCAGTCGGCCAAGCCGGAAGTGCAGTTCATGAGACATTCAGAATTTGTCGTATAAAACAATCAGTTTAATTGAAATGATGAGATAGGCAATAATATTCTGCTGTCAATTTTTCAATATTGTTCGACATTTCTCATGTCGAAATATCTTCTCCTGAATTTCATTCCGTAGGCATGACAAAAGCGACAAAATTAAATCAGAGCATGCCTTTTCACACAAATTTAAAATCAATTTTCATTATGCTGATCACACGGTCTAGATTCAATTTCAGCATTATTGAACTCCAAATATACTTATTGAACCTCTTTAAGGCATGAGAAACAAAATGAGGCACCGAAATTCACGACTATCTGACGGTCTAAAAGTACAAGGAAATATTATGAAACCGACAAAGCTCACATATCGGGATTTTGATGGATATATCCGTTTTGAGCATCCCTGAATTCATTTTGACTATTTTTGGCTTGATGTCGGTACGTATGTACGTATGTATGTGTGTATGTGCGTAACTAGTAAATCTCGAAATTCGTCAAACGTATAATGCTGAGATTCTGTATAAAAGACTGGTAGGTATAGGATCTAGGATTTTGATGTGCACCTCGCATTATGGTTGCAATCGTGCGCACTTGATCCGATACTTTTCTTGAATTTTGCGCATAAATGTATAATGATCAGCCGTAGTAGCCGGGAGTGCACCTCATATTACAGACTTTTCGCATTTTTCTCATAAATTCAAAATAATCAGTCGCAGGATATCAAGATTTTGTATTAAGCACTTTTATAGCATCTAGTTGTACACCTTGCATTAGGATTGTGATTTGCTAAGCCGAGAGTGCAGTTTACTCGGAACATTTCTCAATTTTCCGCATAAATCCAAAACGATTGAACGTAGGATATTAAAATACAGTGTTCAAGATGATAGTACTGTCTAGATGCTTATATCCTATTTTCATTGAGATCGACGTAGTCTAGAGTGCACTATACTTGACGATCTTGGAATTTTGGGCATAAATTTAGAACTGTTAGCCGTAGAATCCTGGAAATCAGTATTGAGTTATGTTGTAGCCTAAGAATAATGACCTACAGTTTCCATAGTAACCGACTAGCTATGGAATGATGAGATATTGTGTTTGATCATATATCCAATGATGTACAAGTGAGTCACGTGATGTCCACGTCAGATTTTTTTTAGTTTCAACTCTTGTGATGGTACATTTTTGGTCAACTTTGGGTCTTATCATAACTGCTTGTGAACTTTTGCTTGAACATATGTTTCTATAACATCTCTGCCTTTTTTCTTTGGATCATTCCGATTGAATTGACTCTCAATAAAAGATTTCAATAAATAAATCTCTTCAATGAATTGTTCTAAAGAATCGTTCATCAAATCTTTGATAAAACTGTCACATTCATATATATATCAGTTTGATTCTCGCATTTATTACAAAACCATCTGATATTTTTATATGTTTTTATACTACCATAATCTTTATCTTTCATCTTTTGGCATTTTGAATAGAACCAATTCTTACATGAACTTTCGCAGCCAATTATTCTATCCGTGTTGAACTCAATTTTCATTCACAAAAATATTCTGCTCCTTCACTGTCCTCCATGGTACCACTGTTTGGTATACACTGATAAGTATTGTATTTGACGTACGCGCGTCATGCGCTAGGCAGCGTGCACAGATGAAAAGATTCAATGTTAATTGGAATTTTACCTGACTTGAAGTGGAATCGGAATGATTTGACACCGAATTTGGCTTTTTCATCTGAATTTTAACACAAAATACACTCAGTACACTTTTATTCTCAGCACTGTATGGATTTTAAGATTCAGTAATGACCCAATAATAAAGCACTACTCATTAGTAGCCAGAGGCTCTCAAACAGCAAGACAAAAATTGGGTCGAGCAGGTTGAATTAAATTTTGAAGTTTCTGTAGAATACTATGTTTCAGTACATTCAAATTGAATTAGATGTAGCTTATGTGCTTTCGAAAATTATCAACTTGTTGTTCAAGGAATGTCTCTAACAAAAACAATTATATATACTGAGTATCAGAATCCGTATGACTGCACTCGGGTGCATCATGAAAACGCTACCAGTTACAAATGATAACTGGTATCTCGAGTACCATCATCGCTTCCCTGGATCAGCTCCTGTCCTCCTGTGAATATATCTTATTGTCTGGATAGCTAATAGTGAAGTAAGGTTCTCCTTAATGATAAAACTCTGGAATATTTCTCATATAATTATAACAAAAATATAAGACAGAAAGGTCATAAAGCAACAATAAGCAATACAATTGAACAAGACTGCAAATGAGTTGATAACTGAGCTGGCGTGATAAAGCTAGATTGATAAATCAAGTATCAGTGTCAAGGAATTATCGACATGTAGGCTAATGGAAACGAGTCGTGAATAATCTTTTGGGTCAATCATCAGAGGCAACAGAATTTAGTCAAACAGCTTAATGGGAACAGGATGGGACTAATCTGCTGGATCAATCTATACGCGGCAACAGCATTTAGTTGAGATTTCGAGAAACGCAGACGGTTTGATTACAGCAATCTATTTGGCCCAACTCGTGCTCCAGAATCTAAATCATGCCTTTGAATTTTTTTGATGAGGATACATTAGAATGAAATCTCAAATCAGTGTTTATCTTCAGAAATCACTCAGAATAGTGCATATATCAATGACGATTTTCAACTTGTAATGAAATTTGGTGCTTCACGATATAGTCTCTCACAGAGTTCCATTCCTGAGAATAGATCTACTTTCTCAAGCATCTCCATGTACAAAAGTAAGTAGGTGATTCTGCTACATATACTCAACTGAAGGAAGAAATCTCCAACAGACTCTAATTCATCCGCAGCAATAGAATACAGCCGAGCTCTCTAAATGGAAGCTGGATCGTGTCTAATCTTTACAATTGTACAAACAACGTCGACAGGTTCATTAGAAAAATCTCTGTGGCTTGACAATGATTTTTTTTTGCGTTCAGTAATCACTAAAACCTTGCTGTTCAACAAGTTGATATAGATCCAGATTGTCAGTTTTTGAATGAGTGTTAAACCATGCTAGGGGATGGTTCTCTAAGAGCTTCTGTTCATTATGTTCACACAAGAAGTACCTGATTACTGATGCTCATTTTGATCACATTGTAATAATCATATATCATATCACTAAACAAAAAAAAATTCTTGATTATACGAGACGTATTGCCTGTAAACATCACAAGACAGAATGTCGAGTGATGTTTCCATCTGGCAATACGTCGGATCTCGAGAACCTCTATTGTCGAATGGTTTACGGCTGGACTATATCCTGAATGATTATATTTTATTCATAAACCAAAATATTATATGTCAAAGATAGATTATATTTAGGCAGAATGTCAAAACTCATAATTTCTTGTATCCTGAGTGATCATTCGATGTTTGTTGATAACAATCAATAATTTTCTCTCTATCTTGACATATGAGTGTTTGAAATGGCTCATTTTGATGATATTTCTCTGGAAAAATTAAATAAAATGGTAAAAAATAATAAACCATTGAATACAGTGAAAACTGAACAATATGTGTGGCGTTAATTTAAACAATTTGGTCCAGAACAAAGTTATCAATTAAGTATATACACAACGAATGAAGAACCTGCTCAAATCCTCAAAGATTGGGCTCAAAATATGGAGAAAAACGATGGTGAAGAATGAGAAGAAAGTGTAGTGAAGACAATTTGGAACGTAACTGCTAAATTGTTGCAACAGAAATATTTTAAAGACTTCAATCGAACTATTGATCCATTCAAAGGCATTGCATTTGAAAATGCGATACTTGCAAAAAATGCCAGACAAGGAGAACTTTGAGCTATTCCAGAAAAGCGTAAAAACAGTGCTGTAGCTTTAAATCCTGAAGATATTCATGAAATACTTGATACATCAGACAAAGATACACCTGCTGAACTGCAACGTGAGTTTCAACATATTGCAGCAGTTGAACTAGCTTGGCGTGGTGGCGAAGCAGTATCGTGAGTTTTAGATTATTTCAAAGAAGAAATTGATAATTACGGCATGTAATCAGGACGAATTGAATATAACATTGTATTTTCAAAAACCGCGCAAGGGTGAAATAGACGATCTTTTGACAATTAATGTTTGACTCCGAGTACAACAACTCTCAATTATTATCCTGTCACAATTTGGAACAAGAAGATGTCTGAACGGCGCTTATTTTTGACAGTGAATAAAGATAGGAATGAATAGCAAAACAGTATTTGGTACAAAATACACCACTTGGAAGAAATTGAATGAATAAATGGACAAAATAAGGTACAGAAACTGTCGAGTTGGATACGAGAAGAATTGAGATAACAAATCATTCCAACAGAGCTAGTACATTAAGCCAATTATCAAGCGCAGGAACTAGTAATCAAGAAATTATTGAAATCACGAGACATAATCGGCAAATTCAATACAATCATATCTACAGTTGAATAAAGCTCATCACAGCCGCATAATTTCTAACATGAGGAACGATCAAAGTGAAGAGTCATCGACCACTACCTCAACTTGGGCGTCAGAAATTATAAAAGTGGAAAGTCACCGACTTTGACATCAGGAAATGTATATAACAATCGTAAACTATATATAAATAATTATTGAATTTGCTTAGCTGATATAATAAAATGAATTCATTCTTATAATTTATAATAATGATGATAATTTATTGTCTGTTGAGTACAGAAGATACAAGACATTGTCAACATAGTTGTATTACCTAGTATTACATAAATTCACCTATATTATAGTAACATTTTTGTATGAGATACTCTCGTAGAGAATTTTTGAACAACGGTATACTCGTGATGTTTCTAATAGAGTTTGGTAAGATATTATAAATTCTTAATGTCATGTAATATGGACTCTTTTCGTAAGCGCTTGAGCTGTTAGCAGGTATACTTTTCAAATTTTTGCTTCTAGTTTGCATATTCGAATACATATCTTTATTTGAAGAAAAAAGTGAGAAGTTCTTTTTGACAAATATAGCCAATTAAAAAATATATAATGATGGAACAGACATTACTCTTAATTCAATGAAAATTTCTTCGCAATGAGCCCGCAAAGAGACTCCTTTAATGCCTCTGATAATACGTTGCTATAATGCAAGAATTCTATTTGCATGACTAAAACTTCCACAAAACATAGTCGAATATCTAATTCTGCTTCCAAAATGAGCCAGATAATATGTCCTTAAAGTGCTAATATTTACACAATTCCTAATTTTATAGCAACTATAGTATATCTTGGCATGCAGATTGTTAATTTCAGGCAACCAGTTAAGATCACAATCAACAATGCGTCCCAAAAATGCAAGATGAAATAGCTAAAGATTTACCTTTCATTTTGACCAGAGGGTTGCATATGATATTCTTTTTTAAGTTAAATATGACTAACTTGGTTTTTTCAGTATTTAATTTGAGACTGTTTCCACCACACCATTTCGACATTGAATATATGATCGAATTTGCATTTGCAATATAGATCCCTGGAGCACACCTCTTTTCATTGGCAACAATTCAGATGATGCACATAGATTTGTATTATCATTACAGTAATTAGCTGCAACAAATTGTTGTCTTCCAGTTGAGTAGGAATCGATCAGTTGGTGCACTAAGCCCCTAATACCTATACATTATAGTTTTGTTAGTAAAATTCCATGATCGATAGAATCGAACGCCTGCTCAGATCAAAATATATCGCTCCGACAACTTTATTTCTATCCAGACAATCATTGATGTCAGATATTGTACAGAATATTGCATCAGCCAAATTTTTTTTTGTATGAAGCCAAATTGATACAATACTGTACTTTTCTAAGTATTCTATATTGCGCACATATACTAGCTTTTCAATGATTTTGCTAAATACTGATAAGAGAGGCAGGTCGATGACTTTTCAGATAGTCGCGAGGGCCTTTTTTGAAAATTGGAATTATTTCTGCCAGTTTTAGCTCCTCGGGAAAAGTTCCATTGAGGAATAGGCTATTAATAACATGACTTATGACTTCTGCTACAACTGTAGCTACTGATCGTAGTAGTGAGCACGGAATGGAGTTAGTCCCCGAAGATTTCTTATTGGTCACCGAGAACATTGCTGATAGCACTTCGTGCTCATCAGTAGGAAACATATACATACTCTGTTGTATTAGACCGAAATATTCTAAGTTAACATCAGTGTGAGTTGAATCATTGGAGCTCGTTATGTAGTTAGAACATTCATTAAGAAGGAAAGATATCTGTTTTGGATCGTCTATATCTACCCCAGTTTTGTCTTTTACTACTATATTATTAGTGGGTATATTACCTCCTGTTTCCTTTTTGATTATATTTTACACAGTTCTTGATTTATTTTTTGCTGATAGAATGAGATTATCATAATAGTACTTTTTGCTACTTTGCAATAACTTCCTATATTTCAATTTTTGCGCCTCGTAGTACTTATTTAAGTTAGTATCTTGATACTCAGCACACAAGATTCGTAGATCATTCAATTCATCCGCAGCAAGCTTAGTATGCCTATTCATCCAAGAAACACCATTATTGTTATTTTTTTTCTTCATTTTCAACAACAGAGAAAGCTGTATGGAAATAATATGAGAATGTTCCATAAAATATCGAATTTTTTCTATTTGGGTCACTTTCACAAAATATTTCCGACTATGTTTCAGTGCTTAAGAGATATTTGGAATAAGAATTATTGAAGTTCCTGGATACTCTTGTACATATATTTGTACATAATATGATCATTGTGACATTTTGGTATGGTTACCATTCGACTGAAATGGTCAGATAGAGTTGATTTTATTACTACAGCTTGTAAATTGTTGGGGATATTTATCAATACATAATCAAGCTGAGATTCACTATTACCATGCACTCTAATGTAGCCTGTTACACGCGATTCAAACCTGTAAGATAGAAATATGTTTTGCAACCTTATAAAATCTGAATTTGTACTATTGCTATGGATATTTAGATCTCCACATATTACAACATCTGGTGTATCACTAATTGCATGAAGTAATTCACACAAATTTCCAAAAAACTGTTCTAAGTTAGTTCTTGGTGATCTATATATACATGCAATTATATATAATTTATTATCAATATTACAGACGGCTGCACAGTATTCAAAAATCTGATCTATTGGTTCTACATTCATAGCAAGTTCGGTCGCATCTGTACCCTTATGAGCAAAAATGCATGTGCCACCACATTTTATATCTTTTCTACAATAATAACTGATAATATTGTGATCATTAATATTGTCAATACCAATTTCTTCATTTGATAGCCAGTGCTCAGTTGCACACAAAATCATAGGTCCATATTCTTCGAGAAACAGTTCCACCTCTTCACATTTGTTGCGTAAGCTTTGTAAGTTCATGTTTATTATTTCAAAATTATTATTCATTTCACTTGGGCTAGGTTCGATCGTTGCTCTAAAAAATGATTGGTAGCTGCAGAGGTAGTCATTCTTTCAACATAATATTTGTTAAAGAAAACTCCTTGCGGCCAGTTGTTCCAATCCATGATTATGTTTACGTAATTTTCGGAAAAGCTTATTTTAAATGATCTGTAGCTATCAAATTTTGGTTTATTAGATTCACAATTGAAGTTCTTCATTTCCAAATTATTTAAATGCTCCTCAATGTGAGATACTTCGACTTCTGAAGGAAAGCGTGGAATAAATGCACTTTCAAATCTAATTTTTGGAATGACTGTTAGAAGGTCTTGTGGAGAGCCTGTTGCATATATTATTTTATTTCTACGTTTCCTTTTATTAATGACGGTGGTGAAAGTAACATCCTCACTCCCCTTATTATTGTCCTTTGATGAGCTACCTATGTTTACTATTTCGTTTTTAGATTTTGTAGTTACTAAGTTGGGGGCAGTATTGAAATTTGTGGATTTATTTCTTAGTTTTTGGGAGTACATAACTTTTTCTGTTGTTTTATTACAAGTGTTGGCATCTGTCGATTCATAGGTATTATTTATTTTTGCAGGTAAACTAGACGGGCTCTATAATGCTGATTGATTTGTTTCTTTTCTGCTCGCTAGTAGGAAGCGATGTGACAGGTGTATAATTTATGTTTATTTTATTTATTCCCAGTTTTGAGTTTTTTATATCATTTTTTGATTCTGATATGTCTAAACTTTGTTTTTGAATAACGAGACTAGCTGAAGTCTTGTCTCGTCTCGATCTCTTGCTGGTCTCGCCTAGCTCAGTCTCGTCTCGGTCTCGCCTTGGTCTCAAGTAGATCAGTCTCGTCTCGGTCTCGAGTCTCGACGAGAGACTCGCCATGATTTTCAAAAATTACATATTCTTACATGCGTAAATCAACTCATTGTACCTAATTAATATTTGCTACGACGAATTCTACCAAAAATATATATTCATGTGTTTGATGCGCACATTGGCAATACCAACGGTCGCTCTAGGGTTTGATTCTAATTTTATAAGGACTATCTTTCAACATAAGTCTACAGGCTCTCGACACGTGTACTACCTATCAGATAATTCAGAAGTGATTCAATTTCACTATCGTTGAAAACACTCTTCTAGAAGTAAGAGAGGGAGTCAAGTCAGTTTCCTTGGCTTGATGTCAGATTTGACATTCTTATATCATGAGATAGTAACAATGGAATATAGTTTATTTATTTATTCATCCAATGGACCAGTCAAAATTTACATGAGAAGTAAATCTAACAGAGGTAAACGTAGTTACCCATACTATTATACTATTATAGTTCCTAATAGATCAGGAGGCGGATTAAACATGAATTGAATCTGATTTCAAGCACCATTTCAAGCTTACTGTCAGCATAAAGTGGCCAATCATATTGTTTGCACCAATATACAATATTCGAGTCCCTATAGATGTAACTATGACATTGCAACATTGACATTGAGAGTGCGATCTGTCTACAAGCTGTCTCTACGAAATAAAATATGATACCTGGAGCCACGAGGACTCGAAAAAAATGCAGAGGTAATTGTTTAATGCAAGAAATGTGTGAGCTCAAGCATTGTGACAAGGTTGAGGCTACATATTTCAAGTCAAGAATTGTTAGGTCATAAAAAATATTCCTCAAATTTCATAATGTCAGTTCGCATATTATTTTTTTTGCACCACACTATATGTCTTCTACGATTTTCAATATAAATTTATGGACTAAATTCTGGTTACGAAAGCATTCATATGAATTGTTGATAGATCGGAGATGCTCACATGCTCAGTTTACGCATTGTCTGTGATATGTTTATCACCAAATTTACAGGTGGATGAGGAAACACCAGATTTACAAATGAGGTTATGTTATTGACTGTGAATATCATGCTTTATGGTCCAAATTACTGAAATTCATGAAATAATAGTATTGATTCCTATGACCCAGTCTAGCCTAATCTAGTGTGATTTTGAATGTAACCAGATGAGATACAGGAGTTTAACCAGGAATCTTATAGGAGTCGAATCATGCAACGTATTTCCAGTCTCTTCCATTATTTCGATATTTTTTCGTGAGACTGAAAGTGTTGTTCTAGTATTGGGATTCGTCCTGTTGCACAATCTTATCATATAAAAACTGCTGCGGCCGTACAGTACTTCCTCAACCATAAATTTCATGACCGGTTTCAACGCTGTTTCATAGATTTAGTGCCATTGTCAATGTGACAGCTGTCATTGTTAAAGTAATGGATGGCGGTTATATTTAAGTCCTCACATAGAATAGAAGTTTTCGGAATGGACAGTCTTTTCAAGATTATCAAGCTCTTCCATTCATTGGAACATACAGTTTTGGCATTTGATCACCGTGGGTATAATTTCAAGATTGTAACGTATATTCCACTGATTATTTATTTTATACTTCTACTAATCCTACTGAGAGCTTTAGATTGATACCAAACCAGACGCCATTCAACTAATTTGTGAAAAAATGATTGACAATCATTTACAATTCAAATATCCAATTCCACATTTCTACTAGAGTTATTCTTGCAGGATAGATACAAATGACTAACTTTGGAAGAACAATTGACGAATGAATATTTTTATAAAGACTAAATGTGGAGTAAATACTTTGACAGAGCGGTAGAAAGAATTATTGTCTCAATCGAGAACTTAGCTCTCAGTCAACATTCTAATTGAAGTATCATTACTCCAGTCTTTGAATATTTATCTTTGCTTTCAAAATAAATCTATTGGATTTGACTTGAAAATGTATTTCAAGTAATAATGATGCAAGTCTCGTAGAGAGTCTTGCGAATCTCGTGACAACACTAAACAGGCCTATTTCTGCTCGACCTCACTCGCATTTTTCTGAAATTGTCTTGTCTCAACTGATAAAACAGGCGTGAAACGCGCTGATTCAATGCAGGTATTATGGTAAAATATTTATCTAATTCCGTTTTGAAAAGTCAAACTTTACATCAATTTCTGACGTTATGCAACGTCCCATTTCTCATAACTGCCATGCAACAGTTGCGTAAAGTAGTTACGTAATGACTTTACGTAACTGGCCATGTTTCAGAGCTAATCAATTATACTTATCTGCATACAATTGAAAGAAAGATTTATTATTCACAGTATGCAGCATTGGCAGAGTTTTTAATATAAAAGGATACTATATCACTTAGGATATTACTGCTTGAGTACATTTTTGAAAATTATTTTGACGTTTTGTGAAAAATCGATATTTGCTTATTTCACTGCACTCTTGTTCCTGTAGTAACAATATATGGTCATGAATCACAGTCATCTGAATTTTTTGATGTAACGTGAGAGATGTTATCATTGAAAAATATAGATAAAATTATTCTGACAGAATTAGATAAAATTTTGTACAGAATACGTTATGAAAAGCCATATTGTTTGACTCAAGTTTTATGTTTCGTCAAACAATATGGCACTTTTCATAACTAATTATGTGAATAACTATTATTGTGAGCATTGTCTCTAGATTCCAAAAATTTTATAATTCACAGATGTAATCAGTTGAAGTTGAATGTTACGGGTTGGCGTTGGTGTATAATAGTGTGCTGCGCTTGTACGCTAGAACCAGTGATTTAACGAAAAAAATGCCAGTACATGAACTGTTGGATGTTTATTTGTGTCTCATTTTGGATATCAAAGTTTTCATCGTGAGTTGAGCCAGAAAGGAAATATTGTCAAAAAACTGCTTCAAGGCGCCATTACTCCAATATGGCGGCGCGAAAGGCAGTATGACTTCACGTGATTTGAGTATTTTACATATGCACTGCCATCATCATATTCGTCTAATTGTAGATATTAACTAGAAGCTATTCCCTCCGAATGAATTTTTGCGTGATCGCTCCTAACCCATACATGCAATAAGACGAATAATAATGTAATGATCAAACTGCACATCTGAAATATTTGAATTACGTGGGACTATTTCATATTATATTCAACCAGTTTCACTGCTGGATTCATCTTCTGTAACACAGAAGTCGTTCCGTGATAACGTAAGTGCATTGTCCTAGTACCGTTTGGTGATATGGTATTTACGACTTTCTCTGACTGTTTTTCTCATCTATCTATCAACCAATAAAAATGCATGAATTTCGTTAATTACAATGTACTGTAGTAGTAATTTGCAGTAACCATGATAACATTATTATCGATAGTACGAAACTTTGTATTCTTGCTGAAGTCACTTAAGTGACAAAACTTGTCAATTTTGGATGAAATAGTTCTATTTGTGACTTCGGTTCTCATCCATAAGAATATCAATTCATATTAAATTCATGAATTCCATGATGATCAACAAATAAAAGTAGAAATGGCTGCTAAGACAGATATGCTGTGTTTTGAATGCAAAGAAAAAATTAAAAAAGAGAAGAATTATATGTAACATGTTCTGGAAAATGTAGTGCTGAGTTCCATATGACATGTGCCAATGTTAAAAAGAGTGAACATAATTGCTTATCAAGTAATAAGAACTTAATGTGGAAGTGCGAAGAGTGTATTGAGTCTGGTGATTCTGTCAACTCAGTCGAGGAAAGTATACAAAATGCTCTAGATAAATCCATTGAAATTATTCAAAAACAAAGTTTAGACATATCAGAATCAAAAAATGATATAAAGAACTCAAAACTGGGAATAAATGAAATAAACATAAATTCTACACCTGTCACATCGCTTCCTACTAGCGAGCCGAAAAGAAACAAATCAATTAGCATTATAGAGCCCGTCTAGTTTACCTGCAAAAATAAATACTACCTATGAATCGACAGATGCCAACACTTGTAATAAAACAACAGAAAAAGTTATGTACTCCCAAAAACTAAGAAATAAATCCACAAATTTCAATACTGCCCCCAACTTAGTAACTACAAAATCTAAAAACGAAATAGTAAACATAGTTAGCTCATCAAAGGACAATAATAAGGGGAGTGAGGATGTTACTTTCACCACCGTCATTAATAAAAGGAAGCGTAGAAATAATATAATATATGCAACAGGCTCTACACAGGACCTTCTAACGGTCATTCCAAAAATTAGATTTGAAAGTGCATTTATTCCACGCTTTTCTCCAGAAGTCGAAGTATCTCACATTAAGGAGCATCTAAATAATTTGGAAATGAAACTTCAATTGTGAATCTAATAAACCAAAATTTGATAGCTACAGATCATTTAAAATAAGCTTTTCCGAAAATTACGTAAACATAATCATGGATTGGAACAACTGGCCGCAAGGAGTTTTCTTAAACAAATATTATGTTAAAAGAATGACTACTTCTGCAGCTACCAATCATTTTTTAGAGCAACGATCGAACCTAGCCCAAGTGAAATAAATAATAATTTTGAAATAATAAACATGAACTTACAAAGCTTACGCAACAAATGTGAAGAGGTGGAACTGTTTCTCGAAGAATATGGACCTATGATTTTGTGTGCAACTGAGCACTGGCTATCAAATGAAGAAATTGGTATTAACAATAATAATGATCACAATATTATCAGTTATTATTGTAGAAAAGATATAAAATGTGGTGGCACATGCATTTTTGCTCATAAGGGTACAGATGCGACCGAACTTGCTATGAATGTAAAACCAATAGATCAGATTTTTGAATACTGTGCAGCCGTCTGTAATATTGATAATAAATTATATATAATTGCATGTATATATAGATCACCAAGAACTAACTTAGAACAGTTTTTTGAAAATTTGTGTGAATTACTTCATGCAATTAGTGATACACCAGATGTTGTGATATGTGGAGATCTAAATATCCATAGCAATAGTACAAATTCAGATTTTATAAGGTTGCAAAACATATTTTTATCTTACAGGTTTGAATCGCGTGTAACAGGCTACACTAGAGTGCATGGTAATAGTAAATCTCAGCTTGATTATGTATTGATAAATATCCCCAACAATTTACAAGCTGTAGTAATAAAATCAACTCTATCTGACCATTTCAGTCAAATGGTAACCATACCAAAATGTCACAATGATCATATTATGTACAAATATTTGTACAAGAGTATTCAGGAACTTCAATAATTCTTATTCCAAATATCTCGTAAGCACTGAAACATAGTCGGAAATATTTTGTGAAAGTGACCCAAATAGAAAAAATTCGATATTTTATGGAATATTCTCATATTATTTCCATACAGCTTTCTCTGTTGTTAAAAATGAAGAAAAAAAATAACAATAATGGTGTTTCTTGGATGAATAGGCATACTGAGCTTGCTGCGGATAAATTGAATGATCTACGAATCTTGTGTGCTGAGTATCAAGATACTAACTTAAATAAGTACTACGAGGCGCAAAAATTGAAATATAGGAAGTTATTGCAAAGTAGCAAAAAGTACTATTATGATAATCTCATTCTATCAGCAAAAAATAAATCAAGAACTGTGTAAAATATAATAAAAAAGGAAACAGGAGGTAGTATACCACTAATAATATAGTAGTAAAAGACAAAACTGGGGTAGATATAGACGATCCAAAACAGATATCTCTCCTTTTTAATGAATGTTCTAACTACATAACGAGCTCCAATGATTCAACTCACACTGATGTTAACTTAGAATATTTCGGTCTAATACAACAGAGTATGTATATGTTTCCTACTGATGAGCACGAATTGCTATCAGCAATGTTCTCGGTGACCAATAAGAAATCTTCGGGGACTGACTCCATTCCGTGCTCACTACTACGATCAGTAGCTACAGTTGTAGCAGAAGTCATAAGTCATGTTATTAATAGCCTATTCCTCAATGGAACTTTTCCCAAAGAGCTAAAACTGGCAGAAATAATTCCAATTTTCAAAAAAGGCCCTCGCGACTATCTGAAAAGTCATCGACCTGCCTCTCTTATCAGTATTTAGCAAAATCATTGAAAAGCTAGTATATGTGCGCAATATAGAATACTTAGAAAAGTACAGTATTGTATCAATTTGGCTTCATACAAAAAAAAATTTGGCTGATGCAATATTCTGTACAATATCTGACATCAATGATTGTCTGGATAGAAATAAAGTTGTCGGAGCGATATATTTTGATCTGAGCAGGCGTTCGATTCTATCGATCATGGAATTTTACTAACAAAACTATAATGTATAGGTATTAGGGGCTTAGTGCACCAACTGCTCGATTCCTACTTAACTGGAAGACAACAATTTGTTGCAGCTAATTACTGTAATGATAATACAAATCTATGTGCATCATCTGAATTGTTGCCAATGAAAAGAGGTGTGCTCCAGGGATCTATATTGCAAATGCAAATTCGATCATATATTCAATGTCGAAATGGTGTGGTGGAAACAGTCTCAAATTAAATACTGAAAAAACCAAGTTAGTCATATTTAACTTAAAAAAGAATATCATATGCAACCCTCTGGTCAAAATGAAAGGTAAATCTTTAGCTATTTCATCTTGCATTTTTGGGACGCATTGTTGATTGTGATCTTAACTGGTTGCCTGAAATTAACAATCTGCATGCCAAGATATACTATAGTTGCTATAAAATTAGGAATTGTGTAAATATTAGCACTTTAAGGACATATTATCTGGCTCATTTTGGAAGCAGAATTAGATATTCGACTATGTTTTGTGGAAGTTTTAGTCATGCAAATAGAATTCTTGCATTATAGAAACGTATTATCAGAGGCATTAAAGGAGTCTCTTTGCGGGCTCATTGCGAAGAAATTTTCATTGAATTAAGAGTAATGTCTGTTCCATCATTATATATTTTTGAGTTGGCTATATTTGTCAAAAAGAACTTCTCACTTTTTTCTTCAAATAAAGATATGTATTCGAATATGCAAACTAGAAGCAAAAATTTGAAAAGTATACCTGCTAACAGCTCAAGCGCTTACGAAAAGAGTCCATATTACATGACATTAAGAATTTATAATATCTTACCAAACTCTATTAGAAACATCACGAGTATACCGTTGTTCAAAAATTCTCTACGAGAGTATCTCATACAAAAATGTTACTATAATATAGGTGAATTTATGTAATACTAGGTAATACAACTATGTTGACAATGTCTTGTATCTTCTGTACTCAACAGACAATAAATTATCATCATTATTATAAATTATAAGAATGAATTCATTTTATTATATCAGCTAAGCAAATTCAATAATTATTTATATATAGTTTACGATTGTTATATACATTTCCTGATGTCAAAGTCGGTGACTTTCCACTTTTATAATTTCTGACGCCCAAGTTGAGGTAGTGGTCGATGACTCTTCACTTTGATCGTTCCTCATGTTAGAAATTATGCGGCTGTGATGAGCTTTATTCAACTGTAGATATGATTGTATTGAATTTGCCGATTATGTCTCGTGATTTCAATAATTTCTTGAATACTAGTTCCTGCGCTTGATAATTGGCTTAATGTACTAGCTCTGTTGGAATGATTTGTTATCTCAATTCTTCTTGTATCCAACTCGACAGTTTCTGTACCTTATTTTGTCCATTTATTCATTCAATTTCTTCCAAGTGGTGTATTTTGTACCAAATACTGTTTTGCTATTCATTCCTATCTTTATTCACTGTCAAAAATAAGCGCCGTTCAGACATCTTCTTGTTCCAAATTGTGACAGGACAATAATTGAGAGTTGTTGTACTCGGAGTCAAACATTAATTGTCAAAAGATCGTTTATTTCACTTTTGCGCGGTTTTTGAAAATACAATGTTATATTCAATTCGTCCTGATTACATGCCGTAATTATCAATTTCTTCTTTGAAATAATCTAAAATTCACGATACTGCTTCGCCACCACGCCAAGCTAGTTCAACTGCTGCAATATGTTGAAATTCACGTTGCAGTTCAGCAGGTGTATCTTTGTCTGATGTATTAAGTATTTCATGAATATCTTCAGGATTTAAAGCTACAGCACTGTTTTTACGCTTTTCTGGAATAGCTCAAAGTTCTCCTTGTCTGGCAGTTTCTGCAAGTATCGCATTTTTAAATGCAATGCCTTTGAATGGATCAATAGTTCGATTGAAGTCTTTAAAATATTTCTGTTGCAACAATTTAGCAGTTACGTTCCAAATTGTCTTCACTACACTTTCTTCTCATTCTTCACCATCGTTTTTCTCCATATTTTGAGCCCAATCTTTGAGGATTTGAGCAGGTTCTTCATTCGTTGTGTATATACTTAATTGATAACTTTGTTCTGGACCAAATTGTTTAAATTAACGCCACACATATTGTTCAGTTTTCACTGTATTCAATGGTTTATTATTTTTTACCATTTTATTTAATTTTTCCAGAGAAATATCATCAAAATGAGCCATTTCAAACACTCATATGTCAAGATAGAGAGAAAATTATTGATTGTTATCAACAAACATCGAATGATCACTCAGGATACAAGAAATTATGAGTTTTGACATTCTGCCTATATATAATCTATCTTTGACATATAATATTTTGGTTTATGAATAAAATATAATCATTCAGGATATAGTCCAGCCGTAAACCATTCGACAATAGAGGTTCTCGAGATCCGACGTATTGCCAGATGGAAACATCACTCGACATTCTGTCTTGTGATGTTTACAGGCAATACGTCTCGTATAATCAAGAATTTTTTTTTGTTTAGTGATATGATATATGATTATTACAATGTGATCAAAATGAGCATCAGTAATCAGGTACTTCTTGTGTGAACATAATGAACAGAAGCTCTTAGAGAACCATCCCCTAGCATGGTTTAACACTCATTCAAAAACTGACAATCTGGATCTATATCAACTTGTTGAACAGCAAGATTTTAGTGATTACTGAACGCAAAAAAAAATCATTGTCAAGCCACAGAGATTTTTCTAATGAACCTGTCGACGTTGTTTGTACAATTGTAAAGATTAGACACGATCCAGCTTCCATTTAGAGAGCTCGGCTGTATTCTATTGCTGCGGATAAATTAGAGTCTGTTGGAGATTTCTTCCTTCAGTTGAGTATATGTAGCAGAATCACCTACTTACTTTTGTACATGGAGATGCTTGAGAAAGTAGATCTATTCTCAGGAATGGAACTCTGTGAGAGACTATATCGTGAAGCACCAAATTTCATTACAAGTTGAAAATCGTCATTGATATATGCACTATTCTGAGTGATTTCTGAAGATAAACACTGATTTGAGATTTCATTCTAATGTATCCTCATCAAAAAAATTCAAAGGCATGATTTAGATTCTGGAGCACGAGTTGGGCCAAATAGATTGCTGTAATCAAACCGTCTGCGTTTCTCGAAATCTCAACTAAATGCTGTTGCCGCGTATAGATTGATCCAGCAGATTAGTCCCATCCTGTTCCCATTAGGCTGTTTGACTAAATTCTGTTGCCTCTGATGATTGACCCAAAAGATTATTCACGACTCGTTTCCATTAGCCTACATGTCGATAATTCCTTGACACTGATACTTGATTTATCAATCTAGCTTTATCACGCCAGCTCAGTTATCAACTCATTTGCAGTCTTGTTCAATTGTATTGCTTATTGTTGCTTTATGACCTTTCTGTCTTATATTTTTGTTATAATTATATGAGAAATATTCCAGAGTTTTATCATTAAGGAGAACCTTACTTCACTATTAGCTATCCAGACAATAAGATATATTCACAGGAGGACAGGAGCTGATCCAGGGAAGCGATGATGGTACTCGAGATACCAGTTATCATTTGTAACTGGTAGCGTTTTCATGATGCACCCGAGTGCAGTCATACGGATTCTGATACTCAGTATATAATTGTTTTTGTTAGAGACATTCCTTGAACAACAAGTTGATAATTTTCGAAAGCACATAAGCTACATCTAATTCAATTTGAATGTACTGAAACATAGTATTCTACATAAACTTCAAAATTTAATTCAACCTGCTCGACCCAATTTTTGTCTTGCTGTTTGAGAGCCTCTGGCTACTAATGAGTAGTGCTTTATTATTGGGTCATTACTGAATCTTAAAATCCATACAGTGCTGAGAATAAAAGTGTACTGAGTGTATTTTGTGTTAAAATTCAGATGAAAAAGCCAAATTCGGTGTCAAATCATTCCGATTCCACTTCAAGTCAGGTAAAATTCCAATTAACATTGAATCTTTTCATCTGTGCACGCTGCCTAGCGCATGACGCGCGTACGTCAAATACAATACTTATCAGTGTATACCAAACTGTGGTACCATGGAGGACAGTAAAGGAGCAGAATATTTTTGTGAATGAAAATTGAGTTCAACACGGATAGAATAATTGGCTGCGAAAGTTCATGTAAGAATTGGTTCTATTCAAAATGCCAAAAGATGAAAGATAAAGATTATGGTAGTATAAAAACATATAAAAATATCAGATGGTTTTGTAATAAATGCGAGAATCAAACTGATATATATATGAATGTAACAGTTTTATCAAAGATTTGATGAACGATTCTTCAGAACAATTCATTGAAGAGATTTATTTATTGAAATCTTTTATTGAGAGTCAATTCAATCGGAATGATTCAAAGAAAAAAGGCAGAGATGTTATAGAAACATATGTTCAAGCAAAAGTTCACAAGCAGTTATGATAAGACCCAAAGTTGACCAAAAATGTACCATCACAAGAGTTAAAACTAAAAAAAATCTGACGTGGACATCACGTGACTCACTTGTACATCATTGGATATATGATCAAACACAATATCTCATCATTCCATGGCTAGTCGGTTACTATGGAAACTGTAGGTCATTATTCTTAGGCTACAACATTACTCAATACTGATTTCCAGGATTCTACGGCTAACAGTTTTAAATTTATGCCCAAAATTCCAAGATCGTCAAGTATAGTGCACTCTAGACTACGTCGATCTCAATGAAAATAGGATATGAGCATCTAGACAGTACTATCATCTTGAACACTGTATTTTAATATTCTACGTTCAATCGTTTTGGATTTATGCGGAAAATTGAGAAATGTTTCGAGTAAACTGCACTCCCGGCTTAGCAAATCACAATCCTAATGCAAGGTGTACAACTAGATGCTATAAAAGTGCTTAATACAAAATCTTGATATCCTGCGACTGATTATTTTGAATTTATGAGAAAAATGCGAAAAGTCTGTAATATGAGGTGCACTTCCGGCCTAGTCGATTGGGACCAAAATAAGAGATGACCATTTTGATGCTACAGCAATTCCGAATACTTAATTCTAGTATTCTACGGCTGATCATCATACATTTATGCGCAAAATTCAAGAAAAGTATCGGATCAAGTGCGCACGATTGCAACCATAATGCGAGGTGCACATCAAAATCCTAGATCCTATACCTACCAGTCTTTTATACAGAATCTCAGCATTATACGTTTGACGAATTTCGAGATTTACTAGTTACGCACATACACACATACATACGTACATACGTACCGACATCAAGCCAAAAATAGTCAAAATGAATTCAGGGATGCTCAAAACGGATATATCCATCAAAATCCCGACATGTGAGCTTTGTCGGTTTCATAATATTTCCTTGTACTTTTAGACCGTCAGATAGTCGTGAATTTCGGTGCCTCATTTTGTTTCTCATGCCTTAAAGAGGTTCAATAAGTATATTTGGAGTTCAATAATGCTGAAATTGAATCTAGACCGTGTGATCAGCATAATGAAAATTGATTTTAAATTTGTGTGAAAAGGCATGCTCTGATTTAATTTTGTCGCTTTTGTCATGCCTACGGAATGAAATTCAGAAGAAGATATTTCGACATGAG
Source organism: Dromius quadrimaculatus (assembly GCA_963989225.1). NCBI lineage: Eukaryota > Metazoa > Arthropoda > Insecta > Coleoptera > Carabidae > Dromius > Dromius quadrimaculatus. The sequence continues at coordinate 20,703,798 of OZ022327.1, forward strand.
AAATGTCGAACAATATTGAAAAATTGACAGCAGAATATTATTGCCTATCTCATTATTTCAATTAAACTGATTGTTTTATACGACAAATTCTGAATGTCTCATGAACTGCACTTCCGGCTTGGCTGACTGATACAGAAATAGTATATAACTATTTTGATGCTACAACAAGTTCAAACACTTGTTACGTGCCAATTTGGCTTTTGGCCACTTTTTTTGCTGGGTTAGATTCTGAAATATAATTTGGGTTATTTGGGTTTGATTTGGTTCACTTTATGCACTTACTTTTGGTTTAAGATATTTTAGTTTTCAATTCTATAGTCACATTCATATTTCAATCTTTAGTTCCGTTTCTTTTCTCTTATCAAGCTTAGTTTTTTTTGGTTATATTTAAAGCGTGTTTTTGTCTACTTTCATCAATTAATTTTAGTTCATGATTTTTGTTTTGAATTGTCGCTGTTACAATGCGCGCGCTGCAGGCAGTAACGTTACGTTTTATTTTTTTTGAGTCTTAGTACTAGGGCGCCCGCTAGGCTTTTTTTTGATAATGAAAAACGGTTTATTTTCAATTAAGTCAAACCGACTGGTTTCGCTCATCATCAGCGATAAAATGTTGTCCATACCAAGGCACATACTGTGGAAGTACCTCACTTCCACCCTGGCTCTCCTGACCATCCGGAATCCAGCCAATTAGATCTGAGGCCAAGATCCAGACGCCAGACAGATAAGTCAATAAGGATCTCCAGCGATGTCGCCAGCTGAGTGGTCTATTTTTTTATTCATTTTATTAACCAGACTTTTTTTTTGTTGGTGCGAATTGAGTCATTAGACACCTTGTGGCTTCACCACGACTTTTGTTGATTTTTTTTTATGTATAACTTTGCTGTGGTAGGCATTCGTTGTCACCTTTTCTTTGTTTATGCTTTTTCTGGTTACGTTATAAACACTACGTCCCGTTGTGAACCAGGTCGATCGATCTAGGGCCTGCTTTTCATCATTTTGTACTTTTCTGGAGTAGGTTTAATAACGTATTTGTTCAGATATAGATTCTGTTAGGACTTGTTGAAGTCTGTGTTAGGGACGCGAATCGCCGCCATTTTCATTCACATTATTATACTTTATTGCTGTTTAACATTTTCTTATATTCATTCCTCTTTAACGTTCATTAGATAATCATTAATCTGGGTAATTTTGATTCATTCATTCTGTAAAAAAAAAGTACCTTCCATTTTTAGTTTTCAAAGTGATTTTATTTAGTGTTTTCCTACAGCTGATGAGTAAGTATCGCTGTTTGAGATATTGTTTTGTTTAATGTTCTGCGGCATCTTGATCAACGTCGACAGATCTAATTGTCTTACAGCCCAATATTCTACCCGTCCCTCCTACCATCTTTTCTTTTACAGGTACTTTCGCAGTTGTGTGCCTAAGGACGGAAAAAATTAACAATTGCGTGGCGCCCTTATTTTCTGTTTTATTTAGAATTGGCTTGAGTAGCCTGTCCAGTAGATTTGTTTCAATAAAGTTTATATTTCTCTTAAAGCTAGCCTCATAACTACCCAGTCCGGCCCTGGGATTATTTTGATCTCTATTTTTGGTTACCGAGCTAGTCAGTTTTGAAGGGTAGGGTCGCCACCCTAGTTTTAAACGTAATAAATTGGCGCCCAGCCAAGTGTGGCCTCGATTGGTTAGCTTTACTGTTTCTGTTTCAAATTTTATATTGGATGTTGCTAAGCTTTAGGTAAAGCTGATTTTTGTTTCTATTTTTCAAATACGTGGAACGTAACTTCACTCCCTCTAGTTGACACTAGTTCATGTTAGCTTACATTTTTTTCATTCTGACTCTCAATTCAAATATCAGTGAATAGGATCGACATATTGAATTAAACTACATTTGATTTTTTATATTAGAGTTCTATTATACGGCAATTTTTTTGTCCATCTTCATCTTTTTTCCCTTTCTTCTTTCACTAATTTTGTGGCAATGGATCCAGCGTATTTGTAAAATGATGAACTTGAGTACGAACTCAAGGTACGCGGTATAAAGGTCTCAAGAACCTTGACGATCGACAGCATACGCCGAGAACTGCAAAAACGTGTGGATGAAGAGAGCATCTACCGAACAATCCTATAGAGCCTTTAGATGTAGCTGAGGAGACTAGAATCTGTATTGGGAAGGTTTTGTTGTTGCAAGAGCTGATAGGAAGTTTTTCGTCTCAGACCAATGGTCCAGAGTACCACCGGATAGGTACTCGAATGCAACACATCCTCTCGCGGCTGGCTAGAGTAGAAAACTCCGGAGTTGAGGTTTTGGACTTGGCCATAGATCAGCTGTTCTGTAGGAATGATTGGCTAGACGAAATATTTGTCACCAAAGCAGAGGCTGCTGACTTCGGCTTGGAATATGTTGATGATCTAGAGGTGAACTCATGGGAGCCTCCTAGTATTTGTGAAGAACCAATCGCAGAAGATTGCGATGATATTTTATCGTTGGAAGAAGACAGTACATGCATCGCGACGACTGAGGTACTTGAACGACTGGTTGATGTCAGGGCTGTGCGTGAAGCGGAACTTGACAGCTGTGCCAGCGATCCGTGGAGCTTCCTGGGTACTTGGATAGCCGAATGGGATGATTTCGCGAAGCTAGCGCGCGAGGATCATCGCCCATTCGACTATGGTTTGGCTGAGTCGTTCCGTTGCCGGGTTCAAACCGCTGACAAGCTTAGAGACGTGCACGGAGCGTGTACTTCTTCAAATGATCGTCTTATCCCAGCCTTACTGTTTAGACAAGGGATTCAACTATTCCAAGTCTCATTTCGATATTTATTACTATACACGACTCTAGGCATCTCCTATCTGAAAGTATTGTTTCTGGCTCCATTGCCGCGTTGATTACATCGTCTGTTCTACTTCCTTCTTCTTTACGGCCCTTAATTTTTTTTGCGAGTGCGCTGACGTTTTTTTTTGAGATGAACTTCTGGGGGAATTTCATCTCACGGGAGTGAAGGGGGGATTTGTCAGGTGCCAATTTGGCTTTTGTTCACTTTTTTTGCTGGGTTAGATTCTAAAATATAATTTGGGTTATTTGGATTTAATTTGGTTCACTTTATGTACTTACTTTTGGTTCAAGATATTTTAGTTTTCAATTCTATAGTTACATTCATATTTCAATCTTCAGTTCTGTTTCTTTTCTCTTATCAAGCTTAGTTTTTTTTTGGTTATATTAAAAGCGTGTTTTTGTTCACTTTCATTAATTCATTTTAGTTCATGATTTTTGTTTTGAATTGTCGCTGTTACAATGCGCGCGCTGCAGGCAGTGACGTTACGTTTCATTATTTTTGGGTCTTAGTACTAGGGCGCCCGCTAGGGTTTTTTTTTGATAATAGAAAAAGGTTTATTTTTAATTAAGTCAAACCGACTGGACTTGACTTAATTGAAGATAGTCAGCCTTAAGTCCTCGTATAGGACGGACGTAAAATTGATTGCTTTTTCGTTTTTTTTACCACTATAATTTTGTGGGTTCTTCCAAAGTTTATTGCGTGCGCAAATCCAAGTTGGGATTCTTTTGGGAAAAACTTGTGCTCTGGTCGAATATTCTGAGGCAGTTTGGCCATTGATTATTAGGCGGAGCAGCCCACGTGTTGGAGATTAGTTGGAGTTGTAAGTGGTTATTCCGCGCTTTCGCTCACCATCAGCGATAGAACGTTGTCCATACCAAGGCACATACTGTGAAAGTACCTCACTTCCACCCTGGCTCTTCTGACCATCCGGAATCCAGCCAATTAGATCTGAGGCCAAGATCCAGACGCCAGACAGATAAGTCAATTAGGATCTCCAGCGACGTCGCCAGCTAAGTGGTCTATTTTTTTATTCATTTTGTTATCCAGACTTCTCTTTTGTTGGTGCGAATTAAGTCATTAGACACCTCGTGGCTTCGACACAACTTTTGTTGATTTGTTTCATGTATAACTTTGCTGTGGTAGGCATTCGTTGTCGCCTTTTTTTGTTTATGCTTTTTCTGGTTGCTTTATAAACGCTACGTCCCGTTGTGAACCAGGTCGATCGATCTGGGGCCTGATTTCCATCATTTTGTACTTTTCTGGAGTAGGTTCAATAACGTATTTGTTCAGATATAGATTCTGTTAGGACTTGTTGAAGTCTGCGTTAGGGCCGCGATTCGCGCCATTTTGATTTACATTATTATACTTTATTGCTGTTTTACATTCTCTTATATTCATTTCTCTCTAACGTTCAATAAATATTCATTACTCTGGGTAATTTTGATTCATTTATTCTGTAAAAAAAAAGTACCTTCCATATTTAGTTTTCAGAGTGATTTTATTCAGTGTTCTCTTATAGCTGGTGAGTAAGTATCGCTGTTTGAGATAGTGTTTTATTCATTGTTCTGCGGCATCTTAATCAACGTCGACAGATCTAATTGTCCTACAGCCCAATATTCTACTCGTCCATCCTACCATCTTTTCTTTTACAGGTACTTTCGCAGTTGTGTGCCTAAGGACGGAAAAAATTAACAATTGCGTGGCGCCCTGATTTTCTGTTTTATTTAGAGTTAGCTTGAGTAGCGTCCAGTAGATTTGTTTCAATAAAGTTCATATTTCTCTCAAAGCTAACCTCATAACTACCCAGTCCGGCCCTGGGATTATTTTGATTTCTACTCTTGATTACCGAGCTAGTAGGCTAGTAGGGTCGCTACCCTAGTTCAGAACGTAATACACTAAATTTTGATATGCTATGGCTGATCACTCTAGATTTATGCAAAAAATTAGAAGAAAGTTTCGAGTGAAGTGCACTTCTAGCTCGGCCAATTCATACAAAAATAGCAAATAACCAGTCTTATACAACATCAAGTTTGGATACTAAATTTCATCACCCTACGATTGATCATTCTGGATCTATTGGAAAACTTCTCAAAAAGTCTCAAGTAAAGTTCCCTTCCGGTAGAGACGATTAGAAGTATAATGCGAGGTGCATAACTAGACCCTATACTAGTCTGAAATACAAAATTTCAACGTTATACGTTCAACCAATTCTGAGATTTGTGAGTTACGCGCGCACGAACTTACGAACGCACATACGTACCGACATCAAGCCGAAAATAGTCAAAATAGATCTAGGGATGCTCAAAACGGTTATTTCCTTCATAATCTTGATAGGTGAATTTTGTTGCTCTCACAATACTTTCTTGTACTTAGTACAAGTGAGTAATAAGATCAAACCATCTGATATCGAAGTTGGTGTGACATCCATCAAAAACGTTTAAGATGATGGGATCGCTATTAAATGCAAAAAGAGAGAAATGTTAATCTACAAATACAGTGTGTTTAGAACACTAAATGTAAACTATCTGAAAAGAAAATTCATTTGACTGTCAAACTGATGGAATTTTATTTATTTAACTCGTACAAAATGTAAGTCGTTATTGTATTATTCACAATTAGCTTTCATGCTTATTATTTTTCATGTAAATTAATCTGATGAATGAAATACTTTTTAGTGTCCTGAAGAAGCCTGAAAATTAGGCGAAAGCTTGACGAATATTTTAAAAGAGTGATCTTTCATTTGGCCAATTTCCATTGACTGCAAACGCCCACGAAACTTCTGTTACCTTAACTAATTGCAGTCGCGATCAATCCTTATCTTATATACATATATATATATATATATATATATATATATATATATATATATATATATATATATATATATATATATATATATATATATATATATATATATATATATATATATATATATATCTATATATACAGGGTGGAATGTAAAATTGGAAACACCTATTTTCTCGGAAGCTATTATAGATACCAAAAAATTGTTCAGATAAAGTTTCTAGATCATCCAATAAGCTAACTGAATCTGTGTGAATTTGGTAAAAAAAAAATAATCCTCGTTTATATTGTCATATTATTACTTTATTCAAATAAAATATCCTGTATATTATTGCACTAATGAATAGAAAATATTTTTTGCTGTAAGAAAACGTCAGAGTTCATACCTGCTAAACATGATAGTTTTTGAGATATTAACGAAAATATCTAAATTCTGTTCTCAAAATCAAGTGTGCCTTGAGTAGTGTTTCACGAGAATCAAGAAATAGTCTTGATCTTGTCTTGATCTTGTCTTGAAATCAAGACAAGACCAAGACAAGAAGTATTTTTTATTTTTCAAGACAAGACAAGAAACTACTATCAAGAATCAAGATTTCTTGTCAAGAAATCTTGATATCTTGACAATAAATTTTTCAATTCTGCATATTTATTAATCTATTATTAAAATAATCAAATCTGCTGTGGCAATTACAGTTTTTCCCCGACAATAAATTTCATGGCCAGTTTCATCACTGTTTTTTTGAAAATGGGATGTCTCCTTTTTAGATTTTCTGGTTAGCTTCTTAATAAAAAATTCAAATATTGAGTTTCAGTCGAAAATTCGTACGGTTTCTCTGATTATTATACTTTCGAACAGACAGACCGACCGATCTTATTTGGACCTATGTTTCTTGGGTTCAGTAAGGTCTAAAATGCGAAAATTCATCACAGTCTCGAACTGTCAAAGAATCACAATTTCAATAATTTCCCTATTATACATAGGTCGGGAAAGTAAAAAGTATCTGTGACTATGATTCTCAAAACAAGTATTTGATACATATCGAAAGCATAAGTCGTCAGTTTTCGGTGATTTGATCGTTCATGAAGAGGAGAAATGTTTAGGTAAATTGCCCAATAACAATACTCTAAGATGTTACCTCTTAGCAACATTGCTATAACAAATAATATTCACAAATACTGATTGAAACATTAAATAGAAAGAATTTTAATTTATTTCTATTGGTGACAATCTTGGAAAACGTAGCTAGAATCGGTTCATAACATAACTGACTGGGAGGGTAAGAGTAGACACTAACTAAATTGAGTGCTCGGATTGGATAATGCAATAGAAAAAGGGGATTCCCACCGAATATCAAGATCAAGAAATATCAAGAATTCTTGAAACAAGACAAGAAATGCGTCGTCAAGAAATGGGCAAGACAAAAAATTTTTATTTTCTTGTCTTGAAAATCAAGACAAGATAAGAAGTGATCATCAAGACAAGAAATCTTGTCTTGATGAAACACTAGCCTTGAGAACAAAATTTGTTGACAGTTGAGTTATTTTGTATTCTATTTGCGCTACAAAAAATTGTGTTGCAGGCATACTATTATTATTTGATGTTAATACTGACAGATTATTCAATCAATGAGAAGTTAGATATGATAAAGTGCTTTCATCTATCAAATAATAATTCGAGACAAGCTCTGCAATTGAACAGACAACAGTATCCGGAACGCTTTTATCCAAACCATTCGTATTTATTCAAATTAGAGAAGAAGCTGCGTAGGACTGGGTCAGTTTCAAGAAATTACAAATCACGTAAGATAGTAGATGAAAATTTAGAAGTTGATGTATTGGCATATTTAAATGCATAACTTAAAAATTCAATAAGAGAAGCTGCATTGGTAATAAATACCACACATACAGAGGTTCTTAAGATTCTGAAAAAGCATAAGTACAAAGCCTATAAAATCTACAAAATTCATAATCTTCATCCTGGCGATGATGTTAGAAGATTACAATTTTGTAATTACTTAATACTGGAAAATATTGCAGAGCCTAATTTCTTAGATACAATTTCATGGTCAGATGGAACAGATTTCTCTAACAATCAGTAGAAACGAATCCACGTCAAACATTTATTTCAAATTTCCAAATACGCTTTTCAATTGACGTATGGTGCGGTATGATGAACAACACTATTTTGGGTCCATATTTTCATGAGGGCATTTTGACATCACAGAGATACTTAAATTTTCTGCAAAATGAATTTCAAGATTATCTGAATGATATACCATTGGCTGTTAGACGCAGAATGATATTCCAGCAAGATGGTGCACCTACATATAATTCATTGGATGTAACTGCGTATTTGAATCAAAAATTTCCAAATTCCTGGATTGGCAACAGAGGCCCCACATCGTGACCCGCAAGATCTCCGGATCTATCGCCTCTAGATTTTTTTCTATGGGGAGCTATAAAAAAAAAATTATGTAATGTCCGTTGCTACACTTGATGAACTGGAAAACCAAATAAGACAAGCTGCTATTGAATTGAATACAGTTAATGTAAAACAAAATTTATTGAAAAGACTTTATTTATGTGTCCAAAAAAACGGTGGAAATTTTGAGCATTTTGTGTAGTTCGATAACATTTATTCCGTACTTCTTTATGTTCTACTATGATAATAAAATTGTTCATTTTGTACATTGTTTTTGATAATTGAACTATGCATTTCGTTCTTGATGATGTGCAAATGTCGGAGCGCGCAAAAATATTTAAATTTTAAGAACATAAACGTTGTGTAACTCCCCGCGTACTTAACAGTAATATTATTGACGCAAAAATATCAATGATGTGTATACAACACAATTTTTCTTAACGCAAATACAACACAAAATAACTCAACTGTCAAAATATTTAGCTCTAAACGCACACTTGATTTTCTGAAGCAACATTCAGATATTTTCGGTCATATCTCAAAAACTATCATGTTTGGCAGGTAAGAGCCCTCGAACTTTTTCGAAGAAAAAATTATTTTCTATTCATTAGTGCAATAATATACAGGGACTTCCATTTGAAGAAAGTACAAATATGGCAATAACTACAAGAATAATTTTTTTTCCACTAAATTCACACAGATTTAGTTAGCCTATCAAAAGTATAAAAAAATTTATTTGAACAACTTTTTCGTATCTATAATATAGAATGAAGGTGCTACCAATTTCGCATTCCAGCCTGTACACATACATACATGTTTTATTAGGCCCAAATTACGACTGCCGCACCCACAAATATCTGTTCATAGATATATATATATATATATATATATATATATATATATATATATATATATATATATATATATATATATATATATATATATATATATATATATATATATATATAATATTAAAGATATATTCCATGTTATAGGTTATCCCCCACTCAATTTATTGAATCAATCTTTAAAAAGTGGTATGTCTCCCGAAATGCTAGAAGTTTCTACTATGCGTCTCATTGGAAAAATTCCTAGTACAAAAAATGTAGAGGAACACAGACATTTACATATGCTGCCAGCTATAGGAAAAATTCAAGAAATTGCAGTTTGAAAGCAGCTCCTCTTGTTATATCTGAATGAGAATAAATTAATAAATGATTATCAATCCGAATTCAGGAATAACCACTCTTATGAATCTGCCTTGAACTGCATAATAATGAATGATTGGAAATAATGTTCGGAAGACAAAAATATTGTTTCTGCTGTTTTTTTGGACTTCAAAAGAGCATTTAAAACGGAATATCATAAGGACCTATAACGAAAACCAAATAGAATTTGTATCAAAGACTCTGCACTAAATTGATCCGAAAGCTATTTTTGAAATAGAGATCAGAGAGTTAAATTAAATGACTATTACTGTAATACAATTATCAATGATACTGGTGTTCCACAGGGTAGGGCTCTTGGTCCGTTGTTGTTCCTCATGTATATTAAAGATATGCCATCAGTATTAACCAAATGTAAGATACATTTATTCGTGGACGGTACATTAATTTATCATAGTGGAAAAAATCTAGATACTTTAATCCGTACAATCGATTAAGATCTTGAGTTAGTATTTCAATGGTTGCGTGACAATAAACTCAAGCTGAATACTGATAAATCGAAATGGTCATATATGATGGTAATACCTGAATTGGAATTATCAACAATAATTTTTATAATGCTCATATAAATAATGAGAAAATTTAGTATGTCACTGAAATAATGTACTTAGGAGTTATTGTAGACAGGAAATTGAAGTATAATCTACATGTTTATTATGTTTGCAAGAAGTTAGATGAAAAAATGGGTTTCATGTATGGAATAAGCAAAAATTTGTCTTGTTGGTGTGAGCTTTCAATTCATAATTGGACAATACTATCTCATTTGACCTATTGTAGCACAATTTTATATATGTGCAATCAAGGAGACATGAAAAACCTCCAAGTTCTTCAGAACAAAGCTATGAGAATCATATTGAACTGTTATAGATCCAATAAAATTGACTTGTTGTTAGAATCACTAAATTGGCTAGATATTTATCAATTCATCAAATAGAGAGGAATGATCTATATGCACAAAATGAAAAGTCATAATTTACTTTTGTACTTGACGCAAGACTTATCATACGCTCATCATAATCACCGTTATGATACAACACAAATGGATGATTTATATGTCAAAAAATGTAATAAAACTCTAACAGAAAACTCATCGTTCGATGAAGGTCTAATTTCATATGAAAAACTGTCTGATGAGATCAAAAACTCATTGAATTTGACTGAATTTAAAAACTAAAACTGAAAACGGCTCTTTGTGATGATGATTGATTTCGTTCCAAGCTTAAGATTCGTGAAGAATCATGTATATTGTATATAATATGTATGCTATAAGCAATGCGCTATTTCAATTATTCCATTATAATTGTTAGAGAATGTGTGAAATGAACATATGTACATACTTGGAATGGTTCTGCTCAGGTACGTCAAAGCATTGAAAATTGATATTATTTCAAATAATCGATGGTTCAGAAATCAATGCCCGGTTCACATCACATTTTCTAAACTCGAAATATGAAAATCAGGTATTTCTATTCACTTCGTAAGTCTGCGCTACCATAAAGTATGCATATCGACTCCAGACGGCAAAGCAGATTTTGAGATAAATGTGATCAATTAATCTCAAAAATTCTGAGTGAAAAAGACAGTATGATGTATGAATGACTACAAATTCATGCAATTCACCAACTAATGGAATTTATAGTCAGAAATAGAGCAAAAGCGGAATTCTCAACTGCAATTTGTTCAAGTAGAATCACAGCAGAAAATAATGTAAAACGCTTATCATATGCAAATGCAACGGGACAGAACGACATGTCTAGTCCACTTGCAATTGCTGTAAATCGATATTGGGGCTTATAGCTTGACCAATTCCAACTTGATTTTGCTCTATGTATTCATTATGCTCGATACGCCTAAAATTCTGCGCATCAGAACAAGAAATATCCCATGAGCAAGTTTTTTCTTATTAATGGAATCAAAGAACTTCATTTGACGGTGAGGAGAATTATACGGTAACAATCTAATTCACGAAATATCAAGAATTATTCTATTCAATGAAAATGCCAATACTCTTCTCAACAAATAATGCGGATTCTCCAGATAACAACAAGTCCCTTTCAACTTTTGAATTATGCTTTATAATGAAGATTCCTGAAGATGAGATAATAGGATCCGTTTCACATTATCATTCCACTAAACAAATCTTCTTGCTTTCTGATTGTTGAGATCCTAATAATGAATCAAATAACTATTCACTTTGAAGAGTGCTATTAGAACAGGTGTCACTAGGATGCAGTTTACTTTGTGCAACTCGGATATAATTTGTCTCCAGAAAAGAATGATTTCCCCAATGATGTTCTGTAACAAGTACACATAACATAAAATAAAAAATTCTGAAACATTCATTATTTGTTCCACAAAATTTCAAATCTAAGAATCGGTTTTGACACCATCATCTTAGATCGGGGAGCAACTGTATACACGTGTTTCGTCCTTATTAGGACTCGTCAGTACAGTATAGCCAAGAACCCAAGATAGTCAGGGCCTGGATCCCAAGGTCTTTAAACTCATAAAAATAGATGGACAGCAAAAGTAAAAACTATATGCAGCGCCATCTATCGAGCATTAAGCCAGTTACGGCATGTAAATAAAGTAGATGTCACAAATTATTTGTAACAAATTATTTCCAGGCCCTGAATATCTTGGGTTCTTGGCTATACTGTACTGACGAGTCCTAATAAGGACAAAACACGTGTATACAGTTGCTCCCCGATCTAAGATGATGGTGTCAAAACCAATTCTTAGATTTGAAATTTTGTGGAACAAATAATGAATGTTTCAGAATTTTTTATTCAAATTGTTTCCACAGCATAAACTTTGTTACAAATAAAAGACAAACATTTTGATGAGTACATGTTTGGTGTTCACCAATAATAAATATATCACAATTAAAAGTGAATTTCGATTGATAATTCGAGTGATTATCACAATTAACTAGTTTTAGAGTATATTGCATACCTGTTTCCAAATAAATATTGAGGTTTTGAAATTTTATTCAATCAAGCAATGTTTTTTCGTGACAGGCTGTGCGGCCATTTTTTGGAGACCAGAGGCATGTTGCATGATAAAATACAAGTTAATATTATTAGCGTTTTTACGTGCATTTTCACTAATAGTATTAACTTGTATTCAATCATGCAATAGGCCCCAGATGTTGGCTGTAGCCACCCTTACGAATGACGTTGATACAACAACCAAAAAATCCCAAGAAGGAGGAAAAGCAACTACAATAGTTACCAAATTCAATAAAATGAACGAACAAAAAGTATTCTAAAAATTAATTATACTTACAGAATGTCAAACGAAGCAAAAAAGTTAGCAGCTTGATAAATGCAATTGTATGAAATTAAAATTGTTACAATTTTATTGTTACTTGGAAATATTGAAAACTGCATGAGGTTCTTATGTTTAATTGAGATTCTGACCATTATTTGGTTCTGACTGCTGCTTTTTTTCGGACATTTGGAGCAGATAAACGTAGATATTGCTCAAGCCACAGATATCAGTTCTCTTATTAATGGACTGAGGACTATTTGCGATATGAACCATCTCTAAAAACGTGCGTTTGGACAAATATTTCAATCTGGCCATAAGCCATTTTATGTTTAGCGGTGTTGCAGTGATTTGATAATACATTCGCACCAGGTTATAGCGTAGTGTCACTTTTGTAAGATGAAATTCGGCTTTTTTGGTTTCCTGAGCTTTGGCCCACATATTGCAGCTCACAGTCCGCACAAGAGATACGATAAACGATATTTGATTCATTTGAAATTGGTTCACGATCTTTTAATCTTGAAGAAATATTTTTGACAGTATGGCAGCTTCTAAGCGCAATTTCGACTGTATCATTTCTCACAATTTTTTGGATTAAAGATGTCAAATCAGAAACATATGGTACTGATGCATATTTTATGTTAGTAGGTGATTGTTGTTGGGCTACAACAGCATTGCGTTGGTCATGTTGAACATCAGTACTATTGAACAATAAGCTGTTTGTAAGTTTTGTAGGATGGCCATCGCTTAGCTACACTTTCTTGAGTTTTTTTACATTTTCAGAGTGGTACATGGGATGAGAAATGCGAAGAATACGTCTCTACAGACCCAGGATAGCATTTACTTTGACTTGTTTTGGTTGCTCTGACAGATAATGGATGTAACGTTGAGACGCCATTGGTTGAGTGTACCAATTTGTGCGTAGTACTCTATTATCATCTCGTATGATTATAGTGTCAAGGAACGCTATACTGTTATTAGCTTTAATTTCCATTGTAAATTGAAGGTATGGATTGTAGTTGTTAAATGTTTCCAGGATATGGTCTGTTTTGTCAGATGGCACTGCAGTTACGATGTCATTCACGAATTTTTTGACAGAAGGGAGAGTAAATTCCAATTCTTCGGAGCATGCATCTAATAGTGCATCCATGGCGTATTGGACCAGAATGGGCGAAAGTATAGCACCCATTAGTGAACCAATTACTTGTTTGTGGTAGTGACCATCATACATGCAGTAGCTGCTGTCAAAGACAAATTTGAGTAGACTTTCAAAATCATTCAGTTCAGAAGGACTGTATTCCTCTATGGAATGCCACTTTTTTGTTATACTTGCAAGATCAGATGAAATATTGCTAAATAATGAGACCACATCCAGGCTGACAAGAATAGAGTTATTTGGAATTGACATGTCATTAATAAAATCGGCAAAGTCGAAGAAGTCCTTTATATAGTAGCTGTTGTCGTTATCATGAACTGCAGTAAGGGTGTTGGTAAGGAACTGCGCCAGTTTTGAATTTGATGCGTCAATAGATGCAATGATAGGTCGTAACGACAACAATTCTTTATGTATTTTAGGTTTGCCGTGGAATTCAGGTGCAACTGCATTATAAATTGTGAGGGTTCTTGCTAATTCTTAGTTGATCTCATCAGTATTTGCCAAAATGCTAATTTGTGTGCTGGCCTTTTGTTGAATAGTACTTGTTGGACAATTATTCAATTTTTTATATGCAGCAGTATCAGATAAAATTTGTAGACTTTTTGAATGGTACATTTCTTTTCCCATGACACAGGTAACATTCCCTTGTCAAACTGTGAAACTATCAAATTATTATGTTCTTTCAAAAATTTTTTGCAATTAATAAAAAGATGTTGAAAATAATCATCATTCGTATTATTTGATTTGAGATAATTGGTTGAGACATTTGTGACTTGAGCCCTACACACAATTCTCTGAGCATCAAGGTGATGACCAATAACAAATTCAACGTCGCTTAGCAACTTACGAACGCAAATTTGGTTTTTGTTAGGTTTGATGCAAAATTTTGGACCCAGGCTCAAAATACACTGTACTTCTGAAGAAATATCAGTATTGCTGATATTTTTCATCCATTAAGATGGCGTTTGTATTTTTCTGAGCTGAGCTTCCTTGAGGTCAGTCAGTTTTTTTTTATTCATTTTTTTCTAATATTATGACAATGTCTGTTAAAAACAACATTTTGTTTAACTTTAAAATTATTGAATATGTGAGATGGAGTTAGTTCTAAAATTTTGGTTTCAATTTCTAAGTTACTTGATTTGAATCTAGCAAGATCTTCGACCGTCGTATCAATTCCAATATTAAGGTTGTTGAGAAGGAAATCAAAGTATATGAAAATTCATTCAAATTTTCACAGTATATTATTTGTTTAGTGAAGAATATTCTGGCAAAGTTTGAATTCAATCTTGTTTCCAGTTATCGAGATAAAAAATGTCAAAGTTGCTGTTCGGTGACATATTATTACATTGCGTTAATGCACGCGACGTGTTTCACATTGACTTATACGTCATTATCTCGACTACCTGTAATGAAAGCATCACAAAAAATCGTCAAAATATCTACGAAAGTCTCATGAACATGTGTACCAAATTTCAAGAATGTCTTGTTTATAGTTTCAGAGAAAATTGAATTATTATTCAAAAAAATTGTACAAAAGCTACTGAAATTTAGCAAGTTATCATATGCTTGGCAACGTTGCCGCATGAGATGAAATAGGAAGAGTGTGTATGATTAGCATAAACTAGATTTTTTATCATTTCCCTTACTTGACGGTACACTGATTGAGTAACCCATTTATTCTTCCATTGATATTATTTTGTTCATGTAGATTTATCATCAATAAGTTTGTTTGGTTATGAAATGCATTACCACTACTGAACATTAAAAATATTTCCGAAATTCTACAGCGCTGCGTAGTATACATATTATATTGTAGCTTCATTGGAATATGAAAAACAAATATTTCAACCGATGAAAGATCTTTAAAAGGAGAAAATAAGGAGCCTAATTTTTCAAAATCATGTATTTTCAACCGAAAACAAACATTTCCATTAGTTTTGATCATCGAAATTTTGTTTATTTGAAGTTGGCAATGAATGCTTTATCCTATGTATCTAGATAGAACAGGGTTCCCACCACAGCTTGACCCCACTCCTCTTCTTAACAACCTTGAATATCTGTTTCCGTAACTTGTAATATGCTTTGTCCAGATGTTGAATATTGCTCGGATCTTGAATATGTGATGCTGCTGGTGTTGTAGAATAATTATTGGTGATATGTGCTGGCATTAGTCCATGTTGTCTGCATTTTTGTAAGAATATTCTTTGGTTTGTGAATGCTGCAATCTTCATGTTATTTGACGCCCATAATTTAAAAAGTCTCATCGTGCGTAAGCCATACTGGTGATGTAGAGATTGGAAAAAAGCCATTCCTGTAATTGAGGTTAGGAGTAATCGCGACTGCAATCAGTTACATAAACAGATATTTGTGGGTGAGGCAATTGACATTTGGGCTTGATAAAACACTCTTCTGAATTTGTCAAGCTTTTGACTGTAATTTGTTACGTTATATTTTTCATTATCCAACTTTTTTTGCTCAGGCCACCCTTCTAATACAAGAATGTTTAATCCCCCAAGCAGCATCTTCTTGACTCGGGCTACGCCTGCGGTTTCAAACCGACTGATTAGTGGGAATAATTGATCGAAGCGGGATTTCTTCTGCAAAGAGTCTCCTGGAATCTTTCGTTTTCTGAAGTCGTGAACTTTTATACAGTATTGGTGCAATTTTGTGCAAATTTGAAGGAACAAATATTATTTTGGATCATTTCGAGTTTCACGACATTAGGAAGGACTATTCCACGGGGGAATCCTGGATTATATTCAGAAACGAGACATTTTCAAACGAACAAAGCCGCCCAACATGCTCAGGTGAATCCTCGTGGTCTCAATTTTATTTCCATATCACTTCCGTCTTCCACGGCTGATGTACGTAAATTTTCTATGATATATTTAGCGTGATTTTCATTAGTATTTTCAGATATTTAATTTGGTTTTATCATTCATTCATTCTGGAGCAATTCCAGTGGTGGCGCATTATCACCATATTTTAAGGGAATCATATGTTTATCATGTCATATTTCAGGCTTTTATTCAATACCCTGGGCTTTTGCGATTCTGGATTTGAGCTTTCCATACGAGTTGCAAATATTACATTCGGGGAATGAGAAATAGATTCTATCGCACAAGAAGCCCTGCAACTCCTCACTTCAACCCTGTATTATCAGATAAACCCCACTTTCACTATTTAATTATTTTGAGTCGTCTATCATATGATCATAATCTCTCTAATAGATTGATTATATGATTTATGTGAGAGTTCATAACTATTAGATGTGTATATTTTGTTATCTCCCATTATTTGTGGAATTATAAATATTTATCATGGTCAGACCATATGGAGCTATTGTTGAGTCCGGTCAAACATAGTAACATTGATTCAATATATTTTCTCACGCAGCTGCTAATTTTCAGTAGTGTGTAGTTCGTGCGTCGCTGTAGTTTGTAGGATTTGCGTTCAACATTAATCGTGCTCTCGCATACCGTTCGCTGGTTGACCACCGGAACTCCGTGATTCGTTGTAGTGCTATCACGTCACTTGCGTATGAAATCACGCGCCGCTATCCCGAATTCCACTGGGGAACACTACCACCAACTACGTATTGCTATGATTGTACCTGTCACACGGCTGACATTCTTCTTGCGTCAATTGGGCTCGATTCAGGTTTACTATATTTTATATCTTTGTTCTATTTTCATACATAGTTTTCCCCTTTCCATGGTTCATTAGTGTATTTGGTTCAGAGTCAATATATCTAGTAGTAATTTGAATTCGTGTATGATTAGGTAGTACTCGTGCTTTGTTACCGTAAATCCTAGTTTGGTTCCCGTTTCGGTTTGTCGGCCGACTATTGGGATTGAATCGTTGAGGCTGGGGCCGACTGGCGCCCGTATTCCTCTTTTTTTTTTTAACCATATTCACTAACTCCCGTCTCCACTGAGCTTAAGCCGAGGCTCAACCGGTCTTGCCCGGGTACGTCCTTTATTAGAAAAAAAAGGCGTAGCAATTTTCAGCCTTCTTCAAGGACACTATAAATTATAAAGTTACAATTCAGAAAAACATGTTTCTCTTCAAGTGAACAAAGTTTTCATACTCACAGTAAATGATATTAATGAATAGAGTCGTAACATTCATAAAAAAATTTTCGAAAAGACAAACAACTAATTGTTCCACCAATGAATGCAATACTCTCACTCATTCTGGCCCTATACGTCATATATGCACTTTTAGGTGCATGCTCCAAAGAATTGGAATTTACTCTCCCTTTTGTCCAAGAATTCGTGGATGACATCGTAACTGCAGTGCCATCTGACGAAACAAACCATATCCTGGGAACATTCAACAAATACAATCCAAGACTTCAATTTACAATGGAAATTGAAGCTGATAACAGTATAGCGTTCCCCGACACTAAAATCATACGAGATGATAATGGAGTACTACGCACAAATTGGTACACTTAACCAATGGCGTCTCAACGTTACATCCATTATCTGTCAGAGCAACCAAAACAAGTCAAATTAAATGCTATCCTGGGTCTGAAGAGACGTATCCTCCGCATTTCTCATCCCATGTACCACTCTGAAAATTTGAAAAAACTTAAGGAAGTGTAGCTAAGCGTTGGCCACCCTATAAAACTTACAAACAGCTTATTGTTCAATAGTACTGATGTTCAACATGATCAACGCAATGCTGTTGTAACCCAACAACAATCACTTACCGACATAAAATATGCATCAGTACCATATGTTTATGATTTGACACCTTCAATTCAAAAAATTGTGAGAAGTAATGTCTAAAATATTTTTGCAAGATTAAAAGATCGTGAACCGATTTTGGATCAATCCAATATCGTTTATCGTATCTCTTGTGCGGACTGTGAGCTGCAATATGTGGGGCAAAGCTCAAGAAACCTAAGAAGCCAAATTTCATCTCACAAAAGTGACACCAAACTAAAACCTGGTGCGAGTGCATTATCAAATCACTGCAACACCGCTTAACATAAAATGGCTTATGACCAGATTGAAATATTGGATAATCAACGTAATTGGTCCAAACGCACGTTTTTAGAGATGGTTCATATCGCAAATACTCAGTCCATGAATAAGAGAACTGATATCTGTGGCTTGAGCAGCATCTACGTTTATCTGCTCCAAATGTCTAAAAAAAAGCAGCATTCAGAACCAAATAATGGTCAGAATCTAAATTCAACATTAGAAACCCACCCAGTTTTCAATGTCTTTTTCACTTTGTTCGACATTTCAAAAGTAAAATTTATTTTCAGAATATTTATTGTTTGTTCACTTCATTGATGGCTGGTTTTATGAATGATCAAATAAATTTACTTCAGGAGTAAATTTATTTAGTTCAACAAACTCTAATCAGTTTGAGCTCTCTTATGACGACAGAATCATTGCTGTCAAATAAACGACTGTCATCTAATAGAGTGAATTTTATTGATTCTAGAACTAAATTTTTTGCCCTTGAATTAAGCAACTATTCTAGTTGCTCTTTCTCCTTCTGGTGATCTTTTGGTTGTTGTATCGACGTCAATCGTAAGGATGGCAACAGCCAGCATCTGGTCTTCCAAAAATGATATATTTATCATTGGTGAGCACCAAACATGTGCTCATCAAAATGTTTGTCTTTTCGAAATCTTTTTCATGAATGTCACGACTCTAATTATCGGTCTTATTCGATGTAAGTGGAAAAACTTTGTTAACCCAAAGAGAATCATGTTTTTCTTCAAATTTCAACTTTGCTATTCATAGTTTCCTTGAAGAAGGCTGCAAATACAGCCGAAAGCTTGACAAATTAAGAATAGTGTTTTATTAAGCCCAAATGTTCACTGCCGCACCCACAAATATCTGTTCAAATATTTATATATATATATATATATATATATATATATATATATATATATATATATATATATATATATATATATATATATATATATATATATATATATATATATATATATATATATATTTGTATTTCTATACATAGAGCTTGTTGCTACGTAGCAATAAAATTTTATACAGATATATACTTATGACTACCTCTGAATGTCTCTTCTTGTGGTACATTTTCGAACTATTTTCTTTAGTTCTATAATGTAATGTAGATGTCACAAGAAGCTACTTTCCTCTAATTTTGAGTTTATTGTATAGAAGTAGCACAAGTTGATCTGTGAATCATACATGCTGTGGAGTCTGAAGCGGGGGCGCAAGGGGTGCACGGCATTATATTTTATTAGTGCTAATCTACAATCAACAATCCACAATCCATAATCCACCATTCTATTTTGGATTGGGATTAAAATTGTGAATTTTGGATCAGGGTCTGTGGATTTTGGATTTGGGCTAAGATTTTGGATTGAGATTGAGTTTCTGGATTTTGGATTTTGGATTAAGACTGGGATTGGGATTGTGGATTTTTGATTGGGATTGGGATTGTGGATTTTTGATTAGGATTGGGGTTGTGGATTTGGGTTTGAAATTGTGGGTTGTGAATTGGGATTGGGATTGTAATTGTGTATTCAGGATTCGGATTGTGATTGCAGATTTTTAATTGAGATTGGGACTAAAATTGTAGATTGTGAGTTGGGATTGATACTGTGTATTGGGATTCAAATTGTGGATTAGGACTAAAATTGTGAATTGTGGTTTGACATTGAAATTATTGATTGTGAATTGTGGATTGGGATTAAAATCTTGGATTGTGGATTGGGATCAAAATTGTGGATTACGGATTACGGATTTTTGATTGCGGATTGAGATTGAAATTGTGGATTCTAATTGAGGATTGTGGATTGTGAGTTCGGAATAAATTTGTGAATTATGGATTAGGATTGAAATTGTGGATTGGGATTTAAATTGTGGATTGAGATTCAAATTGTAGATTGTGGATTAGGATTTAAATTTAAATTGGGATTGAAATTGTGGATTGTGGATTGGGATTAAAATAATTGTGGATTGGTATTCAAATTGTGGATTGTGGATTGCGAATAATATTGTGAATGAGGATAGAAATCTATAAAAAAGAGAAGTACGATGAAGAGAGGGTGGTGAGGGAGGGGCGCAATTCATATATCTTTGCACGCCGGCGGTAAGTAGGCTGAAGCCGCCTCTGCATACATGCGTGGCGATTCAAACTGTAGATAAAATGTACGATCGGCATTGACATCTGGAGCGCTCAGCTCAGTCACATGCGCGTTCGACATACCGACGATCTGTTACGTTCGGCATTGAAATCCAAAGCACTCAGATGAAGATCTGTCTGCTCGATGTTTGGTGGATGAGCAGATTGAGCACATGTGTTAGCCATGCGCATAACGGATTACCTTTATTTTGAAAATTATATTTGTTGACTATTTCTAAGAAATATTTAATGATCTATACATGTTTTTCAAAATTTGATCATTTTTTGATTCACGGATTTTTCAATGCGTGGAGCTATGTGACGTCATGATATGACTGATGTTTGACGTCATTTTATGACTTATAGTCGAAGTCACAATATGACTCTGCTGAATATTGATGGAAAAATTTCATAACAATATCTCATCAAATTGTGTCTCAAATGGACTATATTAAATCGAGTCAAGAATATGGCTCCATGAGGATGTATTCAGTTTAATTTGTTTATTTCTAATTATTTGAACAAAATATTTTGAGAATATAGTAAGACTCCATTACAAAATACTCTGCTGAATATTGATAGACATTTTTTATAACAATATCTCATCAAATTGAGTCTCAAATGGACTATTTTGAATTGAGTCGTGAATATGACTCCAAAAGGATGTATTCAGTTTAATTTGTTTATTTCTAATTATTTGAACAAAATATTTTGAGAATATAGTGAGAATCCATTACAAGATACTCTGCTAAATATTGATAAACATTTTTCATAACAATATCTCATCAAATTGAGTCTCAAATAGACTATTTCAAATTGAGTCGTGAATATGACTCCAAAAGGATGTATTCAGATTAATTTGTTTATTTCTAATTATTTGAACAAGATATTTGGAGAATATAGTGAGAATCCATCACAAGATACTCTGCTAAATATTGATAAACATTTTTTATAACAATATCTCATCAAATTGAGTCTCCAATAGACTATTTTAAATTGAGTCGTGAATATGACTCCAAAAGGATGTATTCAGTTTAATTTGTTTATTTCTGATTATTTGAACAAAATATTCTGAGAATATAGTGAGAAGCCATTACAAAATACTCTGTTGAATATTGATAAACATTTTTGTCAACAATATCTTATCAAATTGAGTCTCAAATGGACTATTTTAAATTTAGTCGTGAATATGACTCCAAAAGGATGTATTCAGCTTAATTTATCTATTTCTAATTATTTGAACAGAATATTTTGAGAATATAGTGAGAATCCATTACAAAATACTCTGCTGAATATTGATAAACATTTTTCATAACAATATCTTATCAAATTGAGTCTCAAATGGACTATTTTAAATTGAGTCGTGAATATGACTCCAAAAGGATGTATTCAGTTTAATTTGTTTATTTCTAATTATTTGAACAAAATATTTCGAGAATATAGTGAGAATCCATTACAGGATACTCTGGAGAATATCGATAAACATTTTTTATAACAATATCTCATCAAATTGAGTCTCAAATGGACTATTTCAAATTGAGTCGTGAATATGACTCCAAAATGATGTATTCAGTTTAATTTATTTATTTCTAATTATTTGAACAGGATATTTTTAGAATATAGTGAAAATCCATTACAAAATACTCTGCTGAATATTGATAAACATTTTTTATAACAATATCTCATCAAATTGAGTCTCAAATGGATTATTTTAAATTGAGTCGTGAATATGACTCCAAAAGGATGTATTCAGTTTATTTGTTTATTTCTAATTATTTGAACGGAATATTTTGAGAATATAGTGAGAATCCATTACACAATACTCTGCTGAATATTGATAAACATTTATTATAACAATATCTCATCAAATTGAGTCTCAAATGGACTATTTTGAATTGAGTCGTGAATATGACTCCAAAAGGATGTTTTCAGTTTAATTTGTTTGTTTATAATTATTTGAACAAAATATTTTGAGTATATAGTAAGCATCCATTACAAAATACTCTGCTAAATTTTGATGAACATTTTTTATAACAATATCTCATCAAATTGAGTCTCAAATGGACTATTTTAAATTGAGTCGTGAATATGACTCCAAAAGGATGTATTCAGTTTAATTTGTTTATTTCTAATTATTTGAACAAATATTTCGAGAATATAGTGAGAATCCATTACACAATACTCTGCTGAATATTGATAAACATTTTTTATAACATTATCTCATCAATATGGGTCTCAAATGGACTATACTAAATTGAGTCGTGAATATGACTCCAAAAGGATGTATTCAGTTTAATTTGTTCATTTCTAATTATTTGAACAAAATATTCTTGAAATATAGTGAGAATCCATTACAAAATACTCTGCTGAATATTGATAAACATTTTTTATAACAATATCTCATCAATATGAGTCTCAAATGGACTATACTAAATTGAGTCGTGAATATGACTCCATGAGGATATATTCAGTTTAATTTGTTTATTTCTAGTTATTTGAACAAAATATTCCGAGAATATAGTGAGAATTCATCACAGAATACTCTGGAGAATATTGATAAACATTTTTAATAACAATATCTCATCAAATTGTGTCTCAAATGGACTAATTTAAATATGGTCGTGAATATGACTCCAAAAGGATGTATTCAGTTTAATTTGTTTATTTCTAATTATTTTAACAAGATATTGTGAAAATATAGTGAGAATCCATTACAAGATACTCTGCTTAATATTGATAAACAGTTTTTATAATAATATCTCATCAAATGAGTCTCAATTGGACTATTTTAAATTGAGTCGTGGATATGACTCCAAAAGGATGTATTCAGTTTAATTTGTTTATTTCTAATTATTTGAACCAAATATTCTGAGAATATAGTGAGAATCCATCACAAAATACTCTGCTAAATATTGATAAACATTTTTTATAACAATATCTCATCAATATGAGTCTCAAATGGACTATACTAAATTGAGTCGTGAATATGACTCCATGAGGATATATTCAGATTAATTTGTTTATTTCTAGTTATTTGAACAAAATATTCCGGGAATATAGTGAGAATCCATCACAGAATACTCCGGAGAATATCGATAAACATTTTTCATAACAATATCTCATCAAATTGAGTCTCAAATGGACTATTTTAAATTGAGTCGTGAATATGACTCCAAAAGGATGTATTTAGTTTAATTTGTTTATTTCTAATTATTTGAACAAAATATTTCGAGAATATAGTGAGAATCCATTACAAAATACTCTGCTGAATATTGATAAACATTTTTTATAACAATATCTCATCAATATGAGTCTCAAATGGACTATACTAAAATGAGTCGTGAATATGACTCCATGAGGATATATTCAGTTTAATTTGTTTATTTCTAGTTATTTGAACAAAATATTCCAAGAATATAGTGAGAATCCATCACAGAATACTCTGGAGAATATCGATAAACATTTTTTATAACAATATCTCATCAAATTGAGTCTCAAATGGACTATTTCAAATTGAGTCGTGAATATGACTCCAAAAGGATGTATTCAGTTTAATTTGTTTATTTCTAATTATTTGAACAAGATATTTTGAGAATATAGTGAGAATCCATTACAAGATACTCTGCTGAATATTGATAAACATTTTTTATAACAATATCTCATCAAATTGAGTCTCAAATGGACTATTTTAAATTGAGTCGTGGATATGACTCCAAAAGGATGTATTCAGTTTTATTTGTTTATTTCTAATTATTTGAACAGAATATTCTAAGAATATAGTGGGAATCCATTACAAAATACTCTACTGAATATTGATGAACATTTTTTATAACAATATCTCATCAATATGAGTCTCGAATGGACTATACTAAATTGAGTCGTGAATATGACTCCATGAGGATATATTCAGTTCAATTTGTTTATTTCTAGTTATTTGAACAAAATATTCCGAGAATATAGTGAGAATATAACACAGAATACTCTGCTGAATATTGATAAACATTTTTCATAACAATATCTTATCAAATTGAGTCTCAAATGGACTATTTTAAATTGAGTCGTGAATATGACTCCAAAAGGATGTATTCAGTTTAATTTGTTTATTTATAATTATTTGAACAAAATATTCTGAGAATATAGTGAGAGTCCATTACAAAGTACTCTGCTGGATATTGATTAACATTTTTTATAACAATATCTCATCAAATTGAGTCTCAAATGGACTATTTTAAATTGAGTCGTGAATATGAATCCAAAAGGATGTATTCAGTTTAATTTGTTTATTTCTGATTATTTGAACAAAATATTTTGAGAATATAGTAAGAATCCATTACAAAGTACTCTGCTGAATATTGATAAACATTTTTTATGACAATATCTCATCAAATTGAGTCTCAAATGGACTATTTTAAATTGAGTCGTGAATATGAATCCAAAAGGATGTATTCAGTTCAATTTGTTTATTTCTAATTATTTGAACAGAATATTCTAGGAATATAGTAAGAATCCATTACAAAATACTCTGGAGAATATTGATAAACATTTTTAATAACAATATCTCATCAAATTGTGTCTCAAATGGACTAATTTAAATATGGTCGTGAATATGACTCCAAAAGGATGTATTCAGTTTAATTTGTTTATTTCTAATTATTTGAACAAGATATTGTGAGAATATAGTGAGAATCCATTACAAGATACTCTGCTTAATATTGATAAACAGTTTTTATAATAATATCTCATCAAATGAGTCTCAATTGGACTATTTTGAATTGAGTCGTGGATATGACTCCAAAAGGATGTATTCAGTTTAATTTGCTTATTTCTAATTATTTGAACCAAATATTCTGAGAATATAGTGAGAATCCATCACAAAATACTCTGCTAAATATTGATAAACATTTTTTATAACAATATCTCATCAATATGAGTCTCAAATGGACTATACTAAATTGAGTCGTGAATATGACTCCATGAGGATATATTCAGTTTAATTTGTTTATTTCTAGTTATTTGAACAAAATATTCCGAGAATATAGTGAGAATTCATCACAGAATACTCCGGAGAATATCGATAAACATTTTTTATAACAATATCTCATCAAATTGAGTCTCAAATGGACTATTTTAAATTGAGTCGTGAATATGACTCCAAAAGGATGTATTTAGTTTAATTTGTTTATTTCTAATTATTTGAACAGGATATTTCGAGAATATAGTGAGAATCCATTACAAAATACTCTGCTGAATATTGATAAACATTTTTTATAACAATATCTCATCAATATGAGTCTCAAATGGACTATACTAAAATGAGTCGTGAATATGACTCCATGAGGATATATTCAGTTTAATTTGTTTATTTCTAGTTATTTGAACAAAATATTCCGAAAATATAGTGAGAATCCATCACAGAATACTCTGGAGAATATCGATAAACATTTTTTATAACAATATCTCATCAAATTGAGTCTCAAATGGACTATTTCAAATTGAGTCGTGAATATGACTCCAAAAGGATGTATTCAGTTTAATTTGTTTATTTCTAATTATTTGAACAAGATATTTTGAGAATATAGTGAGAATCCATTACAAGATACTCTGCTGAATATTGATAAACATTTTTTATAACAATATCTCATCAAATTGAGTCTCAAATGGACTATTTTAAATTGAGTCGTGGATATGACTCCAAAAGGATGTATTCAGTTTTATTTGTTTATTTCTAATTATTTGAACAGAATATTCTAAGAATATAGTGGGAATCCATTACAAAATACTCTACTGAATATTGATGAACATTTTTTATAACAATATCTCATCAATATGAGTCTCGAATGGACTATACTAAATTGAGTCGTGAATATGACTCCATGAGGATATATTCAGTTCAATTTGTTTATTTCTAGTTATTTGAACAAAATATTCCGAGAATATAGTGAGAATATAACACAGAATACTCTGCTGAATATTGATAAACATTTTTCATAACAATATCTTATCAAATTGAGTCTCAAATGGACTATTTTAAATTGAGTCGTGAATATGACTCCAAAAGGATGTATTCAGTTTAATTTGTTTATTTATAATTATTTGAACAAAATATTCTGAGAATATAGTGAGAGTCCATTACAAAGTACTCTGCTGGATATTGATTAACATTTTTTATAACAATATCTCATCAAATTGAGTCTCAAATGGACTATTTTAAATTGAGTCGTGAATATGAATCCAAAAGGATGTATTCAGTTTAATTTGTTTATTTCTTATTATTTGAACAAAATATTTTGAGAATATAGTAAGAATCCATTACAAAGTACTCTGCTGAATATTGATAAACATTTTTTATGACAATATCTCATCAAATTGAGTCTCAAATGGACTATTTTGAATTGAGTCGTGAATATGAATCCAAAAGGATGTATTCAGTTCAATTTGTTTATTTCTAATTATTTGAACAGAATATTCTAGGAATATAGTAAGAATCCATTACAAAATACTCTGGAGAATATTGATAAACATTTTTAATAACAATATCTCATCAAATTGTGTCTCAAATGGACTAATTTAAATATGGTCGTGAATATGACTCCAAAAGGATGTATTCAGTTTAATTTGTTTATTCCTAATTATTTGAACAAGATATTGTGAGAATATAGTGAGAATCCATTACAAGATACTCTGCTTAATATTGATAAACAGTTTTTATAATAATATCTCATCAAATGAGTCTCAATTGGACTATTTTGAATTGAGTCGTGGATATGACTCCAAAAGGATGTATTCAGTTTAATTTGCTTATTTCTAATTATTTGAACCAAATATTCTGAGAATATAGTGAGAATCCATCACAAAATACTCTGCTAAATATTGATAAACATTTTTTATAACAATATCTCATCAATATGAGTCTCAAATGGACTATACTAAATTGAGTCGTGAATATGACTCCATGAGGATATATTCAGTTTAATTTGTTTATTTCTAGTTATTTGAACAAAATATTCCGAGAATATAGTGAGAATTCATCACAGAATACTCCGGAGAATATCGATAAACATTTTTTATAACAATATCTCATCAAATTGAGTCTCAAATGGACTATTTTAAATTGAGTCGTGAATATGACTCCAAAAGGATGTATTTAGTTTAATTTGTTTATTTCTAATTATTTGAACAGGATATTTCGAGAATATAGTGAGAATCCATTACAAAATACTCTGCTGAATATTGATAAACATTTTTTATAACAATATCTCATCAATATGAGTCTCAAATGGACTATACTAAAATGAGTCGTGAATATGACTCCATGAGGATATATTCAGTTTAATTTGTTTATTTCTAGTTATTTGAACAAAATATTCCAAGAATATAGTGAGAATCCATCACAGAATACTCTGGAGAATATCGATAAACATTTTTCATAACAATATCTCATCAAATTGAGTCTCAAATGGACCATTTCAAATTGAGTCGTGAATATGACTCCAAAAGGATGTATTCAGTTTAATTTGTTTATTTCTAATTATTTGAACAAGATATTTTGAGAATATAGTAAGAATCCATTACAAGATACTCTGCTGAATATTGATAAACATTTTTTATAACAATATCTCATCAAATTGAGTCTTAAATGGACTATTTTAAATTGAGTCGTGGATATGACTCCAAAAGGATGTATTCAGTTTTATTTGTTTATTTCTAATTATTTAAACAAAATATTCTAAGAATATAGTGGGAATCCATTACAAAATACTCTACTGAATATTGATGAACATTTTTTATAACAATATCTCATCAATATGAGTCTCGAATGGACTATACTAAATTGAGTCGTGAATATGACTCCATGAGGATATATTCAGTTTAATTTGTTTATTTCTAGTTATTTGAACAAAATATTCCGAGAATATAGTGAGAATATATCACAGAATACTCTGCTGAATATTGATAAACATTTTTCATAACAATATCTTATCAAATTGAGTCTCAAATGGACTATTTTAAATTGAGTCGTGAATATGACTCCAAAAGGATGTATTCAGTTTAATTTGTTTATTTCTAATTATTTGAACAAAATATTCTGAGAATATAGTAAGAATCCATTACAAAATACTCTGCTGGATATTGATTAACATTTTTTATAACAATATCTCATCAAATTGAGTCTCAAATGGACTATTTTAAATTGAGTCGTGAATTTGAATCCAAAAGGATGTATTCAGTTTAATTTGTTTATTTCTGATTATTTGAACAAAATATTTTGAGAATATAGTAAGAATCCATTACAAAGTACTCTGCTGAATATTGATAAACATTTTTTATAACAATATCTCATCAAATTGAGTCTCAAATGGACTATTTCAAATTGAGTCGTGAATATGAATCCAAAAGGATGTATTCAGTTTAATTTGTTTATTTCTAATTATTTGAACAGAATATTCTAGGAATATAGTGAGAATCCATTACAAAATACTCTGCTGGATATTGATAAACATTTTTTATGACAATATCTCATCAAATTGAGTCTCAAATGGATTATTTTAAATTGAGTCGTGAATATGTATCCAAAAGAATGTATTCAGTTTAATTTGTTTATTTCTTATTATTTGAACAAAATATTTTGAGAATATAGTGAGAAACCATTACAAAATACTCTGCTGGATATCAATAAATATTTTCTATAACAATATCTCATCAATATGAGTCTCAAATGGACTATTTTAAATTGAGTCGTGAATATGACTTCAAAAGGATGTATTCAGTTTAATTTGTTTATTTCTAATTATTTGAACAAAATATTTCAAGAATATATTGAGAATCCATTACAAGATACTCTGCTAGATATTGATGAACATTTTTTGACGTGATAACGTCCTATAATTCGATAGAGCTGGCTGCACGCACGAAAAAACATGACTCATACGGCGTTACCTCGCTCGCTCTGAGGCGTTCCATTACGTCATCACAAATGCCAATGATTATTTATCAATAAGAATAAATTAAATAAGTTATTAATAAGATCATGATGTACTACTGTAATATGTTAAGAGACGACAGTTGTGTTAAAGATTCTATATGGAACGGACGTGAAACACGATTGTCACGTAAAAAATTTTCTAAATCGCACCATGGAGGAACAACCCGACGAACCAGAGGATTTCACAAGTGAGCTACTACCTTCGATGAGTGAATCCATGGAGGTTCAAGATGCTGTAGCATCTACTTTAGCAACGCCATTCGCGCAGCCAATAATCGCTGCTTCTAAATCGAAAGCACAAAAACAACGTGAGTACAGACAGCGTATCGCAGCATCTAGAACTCCTGCTCAGGCGGCTGCTGCGAGAAAATCAAAAAACGAAAGACAATGCAACAACAGATTACACCAAGCTTGGCTATTGCCAGTGGTTCTCTTAAAGCGATAACAACATCTTCATCTCGTTCAGGGGAAGAGTCGAACAATGTTCAAACTAGAAGTCAACGACAACATGTGCAACAACAATCTACCACCACTGCAGATCAACCTGATGAGCGTGTCAATCTCACACATGAGTCACTCTTTCCGGCAATTCCTGTTCCCATGGAGGTTCAAGAAGCTGTTGCATCTACCTCTGCGACGCCATTTGCAGAACCAATAACTGCTGCTCCAAAAACAAGGGCACAAATACAACGTGAGTACAGACAGCGGATTGCTGCATCCAAAACTCCTGCACAGGCAGCAGCTGCAAGAGAAGCACGTAATGTAAGAGATCGAAACAACAGATTACGCCAAGCTGCTAGCTTGGCTATTGCCAGTGGTTCTTTAGAAGCGACAACTACATCCTCATCTCGTTCAGGGCAAAGGTTAAACACCGTCCATATTGATACTCAACGACAATTTACCGACCAACAACGTCAAACTTTAGCAACGGAAGCAGCAGATACTACTGTACAACCAAGTACTTCTTCAGATCAAATTGAAGTTCAAGCACAATCTACTTGGAACACTAAATGGGCATCATCAATCATGAGATTCAAATCTACTTTTTGACGTGACAACGTCTTATAATTCGATGAAGCCGGCTGCACGCACGAAAAAACATGACTCATGCGGCATTACCTCGCTCTGAGGCGTTCCATCTAAGGCTTGAAGTGCAAGGTAATGATTCTTTCGATATTAAATATATGCTCAGTGATATATTGTCGAATATTCGTGCTTTCATCATTAAAATAGATAGCATCGGTCCGCTAGTGTAGCGATTGTAGGTTATGCTATAATTGACAAAACTATAACAAGAAGTTAACAGAACTATTTCACGATGAGTAAAATATCAATGGCTTTACTATTCGATCGGAATAATTATCGAGCGTAGCTATGATTTCAAAAAATTAAAACATAAATGTTAAGTCTCCCACATATCATAACAACGTGTCTGAAATGACAGGTTGGATCAACCAGCCGTCAAAGGGAACAATTCTCCCCTATATCAAACACATTGAGGCGGGCATTTTAAAAGCTAGAGTTACAAAAATTTTAATGTTTCCAAATTTTAAATTTAAAATTTATGAACAATACTTCAATCACAGTTTATTCTTATGATAAATTATTCAAAATTATCTCTTTTTTACAACAAACTACAATTGAATTTGCAAAAATAATTAGGTAACTAATTGAATAACAACTTCTATTCAGTTCACTTGCTGAGAGGAATAATGCTAATACAAGATGTATCCTTCTCTATATCCATACAGAATATCTATCAAACAGATAAAATAAAATTGTCTTTTGAAAAATGCAACCATTCCATCAGTATTTTCTTATGACGTTGTCACGTTGAACTATCGTCAGTAAACCGACTTTACAGACAACCGATTTTTTATAACAATATCTCATCAAATTGAGTCTCAAATGGACTATTTTAAATTGAGTCGTGAATATGACTCCAAAAGGATGTATTCAGTTTAATTTGTTTATTTCTAATTATATGAACAAAATATTTAGAGAATATAGTGAGAATCCATTAAAAAATACTCTGCTGAATATTGATAAACATTTTTTATGATGATATCTCATCAAATTGAGTCTCAAATGGACTATTTTAAATTGAGTCGTGAATATGACTCCAAAAGGATGTATTCAGTTTATTTGTTTATTTCTAATTATTTGAACAGAATATTTTGAGAATATAGTGAGAATCCATTACAAAATTTTCTGCTGAATATTGATAAACATTTTTTATAACAATATCTCATCAATATGGGTCTCAAATGGACTATACTAAATTGAGTCGTGAATATGACTCCAAAAGGATGTATTCAGTTTAATTTGTTTATTTATAATTATTTGAACAAAATATTTTGAAAATATAGTGAGAATCCATCACAAAATACTCGGCTGAATATTGATAAATATTTTCATAACAATATCTCATCAAATTGAGTCTCAAATGGACTATTTTAAATTGAGTCGTGAATATGACTCCAAAAAGATGTATTCAGTTTAATTTGTTTATTTCTAATTATTTGAACAAAATATTCTGAGAATATAGTGAAAATCCATTACAAAATACTCTGCTGGATATTGATAAACATTTTTTATAACAATATCTCATCAAACTGAGTCTCAAATGGACTATTTTAAATTGAGTCGTGAATATGACTCCAAAAGGATGTATTCAGTTTAATTTGTTTATTTTTAATTATTTGAACAAAATATTTTGAAAATATAGTGAGAGTCCTTTACAAAATACTCTGCTGAATATTGACAAACATTTTTTATAACAATATCTCATCAATATGAGTCTCAAATGGACTATTTTAAATTGAGTCGTGAATATGACTCCAAAAGGATGTATTCAGTTTAATTTGTTTATTTATAATTATTTGAACAAAATATTTTGAGAATATAGTAAGAATCCATTACAAAATACTATGCTGAATATTGATAAACATTTTTTATAACAATATCTCATCAAATTGAGTCTCAAATGGACTATTTTAAATTGAGTCGTGAGTATGACTCCAAAAGTATGTATTCAATTTAATTTGTTTATTTCTAATTATTTGAACAAAATATTCTGAAAATATAGTAAGAATCCATTACAAAATACTCTGCTGGATATTGATAAACATTTTTTATAACAATATCTCATCAATATGAGTCTCAAATGGACTATTCTAAATTGAGTCGTGAATATTACTCCAAAAGGATGTATTCAGTTTAATTTGTTTATTTCTAATTATTTGAACAAAATATTTTGAGAATATAGTGAGAATCCATTACAAAATACTTTGCTGAATATTTATAAACATTTTTCATAACAATATCTCATCAAATTGAGTCTCAAATGGACTATTTTAAATTGAGTCGTGAATATGACTCCATGAGTATATATTCAGTTTAATTTGTTTATTTCTAGTTATTTGAGCAAAATGTTTCGAGAATATATTGGGAATCCATCACAAAATACTCTGCTGAATATTGATCAACACTTTTAATAACAATATCTCATCAAATTGAGTCCCAAATGGACTATATCAAATTGTGTCTAGAATATGACTACATGAGGATATATTCAGTTTAAGGCTATTGTAGTACATTATTGTTAAAAAGTAAAGTCTGGCGTAACTACAAAAAACGTTTTGCAAGCTGATATATAGATGCTTGTTATTCTTGTCAGAACGTGTTCATAATGCAGATAGTCCAGTACATAGATTTTTATGATAATAATAATGAATGAAGACTAAAAAATTTAGAATAAATTTAGTGGATGCCTGAATTTTTTGTCGGAGAGTGTATCTCAAACACGTTCAATTGTAGTGTGATATACACGATTACTGGTCGGAAAAATAGCCTGGCAACAATGTGTTTTACTGTTATTTTAGTATAGAAACATGTCCAAAAATCTTACGTATAAAGGCAAATTTTAAAACAAAAATCTCAGATAAAATTAATTTTATTTATTATAGATATTATTGTTTAACTGAAGCCATTATTTAGCAACTATTTTCTTCTCTTTCCGTTTGTTTTTGCAGGTCGGATAGTACAATGCAATGTTCAGTGATGTACAGTGTTGCCAAGTTGTTTCTGTTCAACGTGTCGCGACGTATTTTATATATGAAATGTTCAACTTTGCGCTCTCATATCTAAACAATAAGGTGGTCAATAGTTTTATTTTTATTTTCAAGTACGCAGAATATGTATATCAATTCACAACTAGTTTTTCAAAAGAATCTGACTGTTAGTTTTTTCATAAAAAATTAAAACTGGTATAATTGCTGCCTAAAATGTATACTCTCCATTGCACTCCATGTTGAAAATTTGAAATTTAACTGCGTTTATCTAGAGTTTGAGATAGTCAATCGACTTCAAATTTTAGGGATTATTGTACAATGATATTCTGAATAAGTGTACAAAAATTTGGAACATTCTGATACTATGTTCATAGCACGACAACTACCTTAAATTGTTTATTTCTAGTTATTTGAACAGAATATCTTGAGAATATGGTGAGAATCCATCACAAAATACTCTGCTGAATATTGATAAACATTTTTAATAACAATATCTTATCAAATTGAGTCTCAAATAGACTATTTCAAATTTAGTCGTGAATATGATATGATTTCATAAGGATGTATCCAGTTTAATTTGTCCATATCTGATTATTTGAACAAAATATTCTAAGAATATAGTGAGAATCCATTACAAAATACTCTGCATAATATTGATAAGCATTTTTTATAACAATATCTCATCAAATTGAGTCTCAAATGGACTATTTTAAATTGAGTCGTGAATATGACTTCATAAGGATGTATCCAGTTTAATTTGTCTATATCTGATTATTTGAACAAAATATTCTGAGAATATAATGAGAATCCATTACAAAATACTCTGTTGAATATTGATAAACATTTTTTATAACAATATCTTATCAAATTGAGTCTCAAATGGACTATTCTAAATTGAATCGTGAATTCGAACTCCGTTTAATTTTAATAGTTTACTCTGTTTTTTGCCGAAAAAATACTGCTTGATTTCGCAGAGAACCCCCCTCCTTCAAAGTAAGATTATATGGGATTCGGCTCGCTCCCTGCCACCATCCCTGAACGCTCCCTTTAACAATGGACAGCTGCTGACAATATGTTGAAATCATATTTTGTGAATCATCATAACAACAATAGTCAATGTTTTTACATCATGTAGTACCGTGGCTGAAATGTCAGTGTCGGAATAATCATAATCTCAAATGCATTATTCTTGAATGACGCAAAAGTCAATATTGCTTTCTAACTCTCGTTTGTCATTCAAATTCACATATTCTCCGTAAGTTTAATGTATACAAGAATTCAGGAGTACTAAGTTGCTGGACTTTGGAAAATATTATGAAATGAGGCAAGAAACACCGTGAATTGAAAAAAAATCAAGGATTAATAAAGGTTTGATTTCAGATTAGGACCACAAAATAGAAAAAAAAAACTGAAAACGACCTTAACGCAATATCAATAATTGTATGCTCAAATGCTGGAAACAAATACATATTTTTGTGAAAATAAAATAATGCCAGACCACCCAAATAATGTGACACAAAACTGGGACGAGCTTGTTTGAAGCTTGAATGCAAGTGGAGGTCCGCAAAAAACATTGATTGTATGGAAAAAGGTGAAATTCTGAATCATATGAAGCTAAAAATTGTTATTTTCCAGAAAACGCTGTATTAAAAATGATAAGTACTTACTGATTGGAAATGCTGAATGCGTAAAAGAGCAAGATCAATTGGAAACGCATCAAAAGAAATAGGAAACTGAAAATAACTGAAAAGAGATCTTACAGAGCTCGAGAAGAAAGTGTTGTAATTGATTGGTGGCAAAGTAGTGGAAGGAGTAGATTGTATACCAGAACTAGGTTTGGATAATGAGAAGAACATGAAGATATCTTCAGAAAAAGATAAGAAAGGAGATGACAAGAGAAAGGAGGTTCAGAAGACAGTACTTGTTGGAAAGAAGATTCGTGAACACAATACCTCAATTGATATAAATTCTAACTCAATCTCAAACAAACTATTTTATAATAAATCGTAAATGTAATTTCGCAGCAGTCTAGTTTGTTGTGTTAAAATTATGTTATTTAAACAAAATATCTCATATAAAATTGTTAGCAATTATTATGTTATAATAAAATTTAGATTCATGACACGAAATTATAATAATTATCAATTAAACTCAGGTTATGCGATCCTTTTGACACAATTGATCATCTGGTGACAATATACAAAAATTTATTCAAGTGCTACTTCTGATTTTATTTTATATATATATATATATATATATATATATATATATATATATATATATATATATATATATATATATATATATATATATATATATATATATATATATATATATATATACATATATATATAAGTTTAGTGTAAAGACTTCTGATAGTGAGGTAATTCTTAAATGTTATAATGGAATAATCATTCTTCAGAATTTTTCTAATTTTGTCAGATAAAAGATAAAGATTTATGAATGACAGCATCAGAGGAAGATCGGTTGTTCAAATTAGGAGGAAGAGAAATTGATAAATTGCAATCATTAATATTAGAATTGATATTGTTCAAAAAATCATTATTTTATTTCTAAAAATGTATTTATTGATAAAATGTGAGGGATAACCATTATCTAAGAAAATATATTTCAATTTTTGTAGATTTTCATGGAGATACTTATCATCAGAAATATATGAAACTCTGTTTTTCATATTAACTAAAGTATTAATTTTCTGTTTTAAATTATGTTGAGACAAAAAATGTATGTTTTTCTTAGAAGATATAGGTTTCTGATACCAACTCAATTCTATTTTGTTATGAATATTCCTGATTAAAAGTATGTCTAGAAAAGCAATTTTTCTCTCAGATTCTTTTTCAATAGTGAATTTTATAGAAGAATTGTAGGAGTTAAATGTCGAAAGTAATTCAGGGATATCATCTTTCTTCACAGATAGAATAATGTCATCTACAAACTTTTTGATGAATGGAATAATAAAAGAGAGTTTAGGGATACAAGAATCAAGAAGATCATCCATAACAATATATGACAAGTCAAGTCCTGAGATTCATGAATCCAAGATACTTTTACGTTCGTAATATTATGGAACGCCTGATGGCAGTGAATTTTATTCAAATTGCTTCAAATTTTCGTTCGACGGTCATTTATGCCACCATCAATCCTTTTGCTCCTCAGAAATAATTTTGTTTTTTTCTCATGACAAGTGTCTCATTGTCTTGAATATACTCTTAGGAATAAGTGTACAAAATTTCATGCTGCCGGGTTCAGTAGCTTACGACTACCCAATAAACATCATAACACATATATATATATATATATATATATATATATATATATATATATATATATATATATATATATATATATATATATATATACATTATTGTTATTTTTGAAATCCATGAGAAATATATAATGACGTAGACCGAGCTTGCTCCACTCGCACGATAGCAGCTTTATTCATTCCGAGGGTTTGAGTATCTAAAATCTGCCAAATTTGAGTCAAGTCCTGAGATTCATGAATCCAAGATACTTTTACGTTCGTAATATTATGGAACGCCTGATGGCAGTGAATTTGATTCAAATTGCTTCAAATTTTCGTTCGACGATCATTTATGCCACCATCAATTCTTTTGCTCCTCAGAAATAATCTTGTTTTTTTCTCATGACAAGTGTCTCATTGTCTTGAATATACTCTTAGGAATAAGTGTACAAAATTTCATGCTGCCGGAATCAGTAGCTCACGAGTGAAGATGTAGCAAACAAGCAAACCCACATATGCATTTATACTAAAAGTTCAATATGAGTATCAAGCTCTCGAAATTCCAAGTCTCATTATATTCAACTTGATTTTATAGTCAGCAACATAACCAGATTGCGTTAGATTATTATTATCATATATTATAATTTGAATGCAGTCTATTAGGAGCATCTCCTATTAGATGACTCTTCGTGGCAGAATTACCAATCTACTTTAAGTATATGGGGATGCTGTGGTGTACTCGAAGATTTTATTATAAAAAGCAGCCCATTTTTTGGAATGACGATCTGAACATTTACAAAACCATTTATTCTCACTTTCAAAAACAATTATATTCAATTTCTTCCTCACTCACTTATTGGAGATTATATATGCTCGGGTGCCAGGGTCTTTCTATTTGAAAAGAAGCAATACATTGAGACTTTTGATCTTGGGAAGTCGGGTTCTCCAAGGTAAAAATATCTTGCCCAAAATCAATCACATAATGAGTTTCATGAACTTGATTGAAACAAGTACAGAATTATAAAACATTGAGTATAACATATTGGCTAGCACAACGATTATCCAACATACAGATATCAGTTTCAAGAGACATGTTGGTTGAATGAATTAAAATATTTCAGAGATATATCAAAGAAAAAAAACTTATTCTTGATCCTGAGTGATTCAGTTGTTAGACAAGCGCTTGTAGAGAGTTCTACATTTTGTATTATTGCATCTCTTGAAAATTTCATAAATCTTGAGCCGGTCCTTTTGAATCGGTCAAAGCTTCACGACTGTAGTCCAAACAAAAGCCATTCCAAAATATTACTCACAAGCTTCAGCGCCACATTTGCTTTAGAAGTATAACTTAAAAGCCTCAGCGCCATCTATTTCGCAAAAGCTTCTGTGTGGCACCTCGTATGAGAGGTGTGAATTTCGACAGATGTTAAAAAATCTTAATTAAATCTCATTTGAAACAACGGAAGTCAGTATATCTTTCTTATAAATAATTATTGCAACTCATTATTGCTTGGAGCTATGATTACAGAAAAAGCACGAGAAATGTCTCACAGAAATGTTATGAATGCTCATGATATTGTGATTTTCACTTTTCAGGGATAGTACGTGTGAAAGACTACTTGCGGGTATAATCTAAAAGGACCAGATGGCATTCATACTATATGTTCTGGAGGGCATATAGAGCATGAAAAACCATGATGGCCATCTCAGAACGGTAGCTTTCAAAGATGGCGGCCCTTTGAAACGACTGCCGGTTGCGATCCTTTGAACCATCAAATCTCGCAAACGGTTGATCAGATTTCAGCTTTGTGCTCCTCTAGTTATACGTAGTCTCACGACCTCCATTTTTGCTGCCAATAGAATAAGTCAAACGATCAATATTTCTTCGGGAAAAAGAGAGCAATGTCAAAAAAATATTTTTCAATATTCTCATTTTAGTAGTTTACAAGAAATCGGTGCAAGGTAGGAACATCCAACTCGATATAAAAACTGTAGTGCATTCCAGAAGGGAGAAAACAAAAGCTCAGATTGGTCCATTTTGAGCCAAGATATGTAAAAATTTGTGCCACCGGAACACTGTTGCTCCAAAAATTCACGGTATGTGAAGATATGAAATGTAAATAGAAAGCGACCTACGGCATTTTAAATGTGAGTTCTTTGTCCTGGAACATATTATTGATGCATGCAGAAGATAAAATGACAACAAACTTTGAAACACAATAAATGTATGTTGAGAGAGACCATATTTTTTTCACAATGAGGATGGCTGAGAAAAGCGATCAAATAGTATTAATTTTGTAGGTATGTAGCTGGTATTCATTTCTCATGAATAATAGAGGTAGACCATGAAGTCGGTAACAATGAAGATAAGCATGACCACAACATCACATAGGAACGCAAATAGAAAAAGACACAAAGTAGACTGATACAAAATAAATCACAATTTAGTTCGTCATTTTCATAATTCTAGAGTCACTATCTATCATAGTTTTTGATTATCTCATCACATGCTTCATCATTGCTATAATTGTGCAAGTTTTCACACCTTTTGTAGCCGCAAGAACTGGTGCACCTCAACTTGTTCTGAAAGCAACTACATGCCCCAATCAGACAGGTCCCATTCTAACAGAAGCACTTCGTCAATGGTAAGATCTGTCATCCACTTTATAATCCACTCACCATGATAATATTTTCCTCAACCAAAGGCAGTGGAGTCTGAATTTTCTGATACTGATCCAGACTCTTGGCCCAAACGACAGCTTAGTAGTTGGCTTGTCTTGCATGCTGCATCAGTGCATTCATAAGCCCCATTTGCATGTTTCAATGGTTGCTGTTCATCTTCAGGAGAATATGAAAAGTTATTTATACATTGTAACACAAGATAATGAAGTAGTGTATCCGGTGTGTGTAAATGTGCTTTTGAGACAGCCGATAATAATTTCGAAATAAACGGAACTTATCGCTAGAATCAAAAGTGAAGCAGTTCGAGTGTATAGATAAGTGTCGTGTGATACTGTACAAATCAAGTGATTGATGACCAAATAATATTAGTGTTAGAAAATAAGAGTATAAATTCATCAGTTCTGTGACCTTAAACAGCTGTCAGTGAAAACAAAACGGAACAGGCAGGTAACGCGCAAGCGTTTCGCCTGATAATTAGTGACTAAAAACACAGGACCGTAATAAATAATATTGTGAAGCAAATTTAAGATAAAAAATAAAGTGAATCTGGGGTATGAATAAAAGAGCTAGAGGAAAGGAAGAGAGAGATTACGAGAACATATTTAGAAAAAGTAAAAAAGTGATTAGGTCACCTGAACAGAGGAAAAGAGAGGAAATATCTGAAAGTAAACAAAACGAAAACATAAACACGGAGGAATACACAACAAACACAGAAGAGATGGAGGAGTTGAAAGAAATGATGCAAAAAATGATGAGTAAAATGGATGAGAATACGAAAGATTTGAAACAAGAAATAAAAGAGATTAAGATGGAGATGGAGAAGAAAGAAAACAGTTGGAGAAAGGAGAAGAATATTTTAACAGAAAGAATAGAGAACTTGGAGAGAAAACTTGAAAATGAAGAAAGAGCAAGGAAAAAGAATAATATAATAATAAAGGGATTGAAGCTGAGGGCAAACACAGCAGACGAAATGGCAAACTGGTTGGAACAAAAGCTAGAAATTAAAGTAGATGTAAAGAATATGGAAACTCTGAACAAAGGAAAGGGGAATGAATTTATAAGAGCAGAATTACCAAATTGGGAGCAAAAGTATAGAGTGATGACAAAGAAAAACGGTCTGAGAAATACAAAAATATATATAGACAACGATCTTACTTGCAAGAATAGAAGAAAGGAAAATTCAAAGAGAATTAGGAAGCATTGCAAGAGAAGGAAGAAATGAAGGGAAAAATGTTAAAATAGGATATCAGAAAATTACGATTGATGGAAAAGTATACAAATGGAATAAACAGGAGAATGGAGTTATTCTACAAGAAATAGGGGAACGAAATAACTACTCAAAAAACTGATAACACACAAAATAAGAAATACGGATAAAACGGAGACGAATCGGCAAACGGAAAAAGTGATTCTGATAGGAACATGGAATATAAAAAGTATAAATGGAAAGGAAAATGAATTAATTGAAGAATTTAAAAAGGCTAACTTGAAAATATTAGCGATAACTGAAACAAAGAAAGAGGGAAAAAGAATTGTGAAATTAGCTAATAACCATATATTAATTCATAGTGGGGTGGAGAATAACGAAAGGGCAAGAGCAGGAGTAGTTTGCATGATACACGAAACATGGAAACAGACAATAAGAGAATTTAAATGTATGAACGAAAGAATATTGATAGTC
Organism: Dromius quadrimaculatus; assembly: GCA_963989225.1. Lineage (NCBI taxonomy): Eukaryota > Metazoa > Arthropoda > Insecta > Coleoptera > Carabidae > Dromius > Dromius quadrimaculatus. The sequence goes on from OZ022327.1 coordinate 20,745,335, forward strand.
AAAATAGAAGATAACAATAAATTGACAGGAAATATTATAATAGTTTATGGGCCATGCGAAGATGAAAATAAGGCAGGAAAGGACGAATTTTGGGAAACTCTGCAATACGAATATGATAAATTAGAAGAACCTGTGTTTATAACTGGAGATTTCAATGCGAGAGTAGGAAATAATAACGAAGGAATCGAGGAAATAATGGGGAAGCACGGAGAATATGTGAAGAATTACAACGGAAACAGACTTACGGATTTCTGCATTGTCAATGAGTTAAAAATACTAAATACTTTCTTTCAGCACAAAGATATTCACAAATATACTCGCGAAGTGAAAAGTAGGAACGAAAAATCAGTGTTAGATTACTTCCTGGTACAAAAGACGCAAATAAGAAAAGTGAACGATGTAAGAGTCAAGAGTGGTTTAGAAATAGGGAGTGACCACTTCCTTACGATTACAACATTAAAAATAACGGAAAATAGAAGAAGAAATGATAAAAAAGACCAAAAGTGACACCGAAATAATAAAATATAGAATAGATCGATTGAAAGACAAAAATAAGAAAAAAGTAACAGGAAAGCATAAAGGAAATGATTAGAGTTACGCCTAAGCCGGATTGTAACAATGTGGAAGAAATGTGGAGGAAATTTAAATACATAATAATGGAAGCAACAGGAAAAGCATGTGCAAAGACAAGAAATAGAAATCATAGGAAGCAAACACACTGGTGGAATGAGGAGGTAAGAGAAGAAGTGAAAAAGAAAAAACAGGAGTGGAAAAAATTCCTAAGCACCAAGAAATCAGTAGATTACGAACATTATAGGCAGCAAAGAAAAAAGTGAAAGGGGTAATCAAAAAAGCCAAGATGAAAAGCTGGGAAGAATTTGGCGAATCGATAGAAGAGAGCTTCAAGGAAAATAAAAAGTTATATTACAAGGTACTAAAAAATGCCAAAAAGGGAAATCAAGTGCAACTTAAACAAATGAAAGACAAACAAGGGAAGATTATAAGAGAGAAAAGCGGAATAATGAACAGGTGGAGAGAACATTTCCAGGAACTATTAGAGGATAACAAAATAAGGAGCGATGAGGAATTGATCGAAGAAGAAAAAGAATATGCAGAAATCAAGACATTAGAAAGTGCAAAAGGAAACATAACAATGGAGGAACTGAAATTAGCACTACATAAATTAAAAAATGGAAAAGCTCCAGGACATGATATGATAAAAGCCGAACAGATAAAATATATGGGTGAAGAGGGAGAACAAGTATTACTGTTTATACTCAACAATATATGGAAAGCTGGTAAAATACCCAACGACTGGGAAAAAGCAGTAATATTTCCTTTATTCAAAAAAGGGGACAGTAGCAACTGCAACAACTATAGGGGCATATCATTACTATGTACAACGGCGAAAGTATATGAAGCCATACTACACAATAAATGAAGAAAATTGACAGAAGCAATACTTGAGAAAACACAGAGCGGTTTTAGGAGCGGACACTCAGTGCAAGACCATATATTCACGATCAGAAAAATGACAGAAATAACGATGAGGCAGGATAGCAAAGTATATGTAACATTCGTAGATATTGAGAAAGCTTTTGACAGAATACAGAGGGAGAAGATGTGGAGAATCTTAGAAGAGAGGAAAATAGATAAACAACTATTACAAGCAATCGAAAGCATTTACAGAAGAACAAAAAATTACATACGAAAAGGAAACGAAGTATCAGAAGAATTCACAACCACCCAAGGACTACGACAAGGGGGAGCCTTGAGTCCGATATTATTTATCATATATCTAGACAATATCATGAAGAGAACAAAGAACAAAACAAAGGCAATTGAAATAGGATATTACAAACTTGAAAGAATTACTTTGACAAAATGTGCATTCGCAGATGATCTGGCAATTTTCGCTAAAAGTGAAGAAGATATGCAGCATAACTTGGATGTGTGGGATGAAGAACTGCATGAACATGGAATAAAGATCAATATAGAAAAAACAAAGATCATGGTAATAGCCAAAGAAAATATAGCAACTAGTGTATCACTTAATGGAAAGACGATAGAACAAGTAGAAACGTTCACATATCTAGGAGCTGCAATAAATAGTAAGGGAAGTATGGAGCTCGAAATTGATACGAGAATCCAGGCGGCGAATAAGAATTACTATGCTATGAACAAAGTAATCCTAAATAACAAGCATATTTCAAAAACCACAAAAATGGCTGTATATAAAACAATATACCGACCAACACTAATCTACGGAAGTGAAACTTGGGTACTTGATCAAAGAAGTCAAAGTAAAATACAGGTGACTGAGATGAGGTTTTTGAGAAGGATAGAAGAAGTTCGAAGAATTGATAAAGTAAGAAACGAAGAAATAAGACGGAATCTACAGACCGAGAGTATACAAAATACAATAGATAAAAGACAGCTAGCATGGTATGGCCACATAATAAGGATGCCAGAAAACAGACAAGTTGAACAAGTGTGGAATGCAAGATACCCAAAGAAAAAAGGAAGAGGCAGACCAAGAAAGAATTGGGAAAGTTCGATACTAGAAATATTGAAAAAAAATTTGCATCAGTAATAACGAAGCAAAGAAAAAGGCTTTGGACAGGAAGCAGTGGAAAGAAATAATTCAAAAATTAAATTAAATTGAATTAAAGAACTAATAATCTCGACACCCGAAAGGGTAACAGAGATTTAAATAGATAATAATAATAATAATAACACGAGATAAAAATCAGCAGGAATTTATTGACATCAAGCAAATAGTTTCTGGTATTGGTGAAGAAATAGCATCAACTTTAGTTGGATTCCATAGTAAATCTGACTGCGACTCTTGGAGTGCTTGTGCAGGAAAAAGGAAAATAAAAGGAAAGAGACTTGTGAGCTATAACATATATTACGTGGAAGATTTTAACAATTTGGAACGTGAATGGCTTCTATCTGATGGGCTGATGATGGCTGCCTACAAATTCATTTCTGAGCTGACGTCTCAAAAATTGGAGTTCAACTGCAAAAATAAGCATCGCTGCCAATTATCTAGGATAAAAGGAGATCAGATAGGAAGCTGTCAATTGCTACCATGCAAACATACGCTGATGCACTATATAAGACAAGTTATCTACCAAGCTGACGTTTGGATCAGGATTCCAGAGCAGTATCTAAAAATCTCAGATCCCACTGCCCTTGATTGATTTGAAGATCCTCAAAGTGAGTGGATTATAAAGTATATGACAGGTTTTTCCATTGACGAAGTGCCTCTGTAAGAAAGGGACCCATCTGATTATGGCATGTAGTTGTCATCAGAACAAATTTGGGTGCATTAGTTCTTGTGGCTGCAAAAGGTGTGAAGATTCACACAATTAAAGCAATGATGAAGAATGTGATGAGATAATCAGAAATAATGATAGGTAGAGACTATAACAAAGAGGAATAAATACCTATTATGAAAATAACGAACCAAATTGTGATTTATTTTGTATCAATCCACTCTGGGTCTTTTGCTACTTCGCGTTCCTATGTCTCATTCCTGAAAGATGAATGCTAGTTATATACCTACAGAATAAATACCATTTGATTACTTTTCCCAGCTATCTTCATTGTGAAAAAATATATTCTTACTCAAAATGCATTTATTGTGTTCCAAAGTTTGTTGTTATTCTATCTTCTGCAAGTAGAGTAACTGCGCCGTTTCGAAAACATCCCTTTCGGAATAAACTAGTATAAAACTCCACTGCGCATATTTTTATAATGCGCGAAGCCTGATGGGGCCTCATTTTGAACAATCCCGATTTCAGATGAGTGGGGACACAAATACAGGGTCATTTTGCTTGGCTGTGGGGCGAGGGGTGGTGAATACTATGATTAAATAGATACTTTTCATGCGTTTGAACACAGTTTAGATATGTGCACGCCAGAAAAACGACATTTTCATTCTTAATAGGATGGCGGTGCCGATTTTCAAGTGATACCGCTTGTTGACGGCACAGCAAGTGACTGAGCGGTAGAGTTACGTGCTAGTATCAATTTTATCAATCTAATAAGAATTTAGGGCTATTCACTTAAGCTTCGATAATTAAATATTCCACTTACTGCACTAGAATACGTACATGCACGATGGAAGTGAAGTCAAAATGTTGTGTGCTATTCGAAAAAACAAATTGTTCCTTATTCTAATGGTAAATATTATTTGAGGAAGTAATATTTGATAGAATACACAATAGTTGAATAAATTGATAAAGTATTCAATCATAAATTGAGTTATGACAGAAGGCTCATATCTTCTGGATTAATAACCTCAGATTTTTTGAGCAACCTTCAATTCGAAGCGTATTTTATCAATTTTATAACTAGGTTCAATCTTTTATACCACGAACTTTTGGCATAAGTAATTTCAACAGAAAACTGCTTAACACATCACCGTAGAATTATATTATAGAAGGCTTATATCTTCTAGGTGAATAACCTCTGATTTATTGAAGCAGCCCATTTTGAAACTAGATCCAGTTTTCCATTCATTAAACCTTTAGCATAAATATTGTTGAAGGAATGCAGGACACTGAAAAGTGACCTCTAAAGTTTGACCGTGGAACAGAATTTGATAAATCTGATAAAATCAAAACCTGATAAGTTTCACAAAAATACAAATTCAGGAGTCGGTTTTTACATCATCATCCTAAATATGGCCGCAACCGTAGACACGTGTTTCGTCTTTACTGGGACTCTTCAGTACGGTATAGCAAGCCGCAGATAGTCGAACTTGTAGCCGCGATACTATTGAAAAGTAAGTTGGTACATGGCATGCAGAGAAGTTAATCTGCAGCAGTGCCATCTACCATAATACAGCCGAGATGGCAAGGTTTGAAGAAATGCAAGACACTGTTAAGTGACCTTTAAAGTTTGACCATGAAAAATAATTTGATAAATTTTATAAAATCAAAGCCTGATAAGTTTTACAAGTTCCACATTAAATATTGATTTGTTGCACAACAGCTCCAATTCATAGAGTAATAATTATGTATATGCTACGAGCTAGAATAAATAATTGAAGTGAATATGTAGATAATAAATCGGAGAGCAGGGGACAAAATGGGAGCTTATAACGCAAAAACTCATTTAGTAGCTGATATTTTGTATGAAAGCTCCCAAAATTTGTAGTATGGTTCATTCTTCTTGTAAAAAATATTTATGAATGAATATTACTCTACTGTGAAGAGGTTTATCATTCCAAGAACCTAGTACTCTCTATTTATTTAGATGAATTTGTTAATAGGATGGGCGAATTATTGTCAGGTGCTTGTACTTTAACTTCTAATATAAATTGTTTTCAGCAGAAAAAATTATCATTTTCTTATTTATTGCTACGCTGCAGGCCGCAAATCTTGATCAATGTAGGTAGTTCATTTTTCGACAATTGCTTAACTATCAGAATTAAGTCTTATTGGATCTTGCAATAATAGATTGTGCAGTTTGTTTTCTATTAATTAATTAGGATAAACTCATCCGAAAATAACGTCCAGTGACCTGGGGAGCACTACAGATCACAAATCTGGACCGGTTCCGTTTCATTGATTGGAATAGAGTTTCAATTATAAAATAATTTTACTCGTCAACAAAATTATTCCTAGTATCTAACATCTTCACGTTACAGTCACAAGAACATAAAAAAATTGACAAAAACAGTGAAAAACGAGTTCCATTTGAAATACAATAGGCTTTATTTCACTCAACGAATCTTTGCAAACATTTTATTTTACACACGTTATGTCCCGAATTGATTTGTAACAAGTGGAATTTCATCAATTCATTTTATTCCAGAACAGATGAGATCAATAGTTCTCAAATTTGATTTCATATTTCTCTGCGATATATGAGGAAATGATGAATTCTGTTTCTATGTGAAGATTGTCTTGAGAATTATCCAACTTATATGATTACTTGTAAGAAACAGAATGGCAAATCTAATGTTGTCCGCGAGAGTTGGAGTGTAGCAACACTTGTACAAGTAAGGGCGTTGCTACTACGTATGCTGGTTTCTTCTAATTCATTATATTTTTTTCTAGTGAGATCAGAAGAACGTAGGCAATCTGTGCTTCATGGAATAGAAACGAGTGTCCCAAAAGCCTGGTTTTTGGAAGAATTTCCATTCATGAATGGAGAATGCAATATCCACGACGTGAACAATATCATGCAGAAAGATATTCTACTATTAGCTACAAATCACACTATAAAAACAGTGGGAAAAATCTCAATCGGTGCTCGTAAAAATTTTATGCTGGTTTTCCTGAAATTACGTGGAAAAATATTTCCCAAAGGTGGATTGGAGTAATGCACAAAGCTTTATTGCATGAGAAAGAATAGAGATAGTATTGAGTGCAATTAATTAATTTTTCAAAAATTAAATGATCTATGTGGTTTTGATGGTTTCTTTTTGACTTTACTGGTCTATAAGGGAAGTATTGTAGTCAAGATTCTTTTGACGGTTCGTGATATTCATGAATTTTCATGTTTTAGAACTCAAAATTCATGATTTTAAAATAAGTCGGTCTGTCTGTCTGTAAGGCCGCAATAACATGACCAAATTTTCGACAGAAATTTTATTTTGAACTTTAAAAAGCTGGATTCAAATTCGTAAATGAACCTAATTCAACCAGTGGTACCAAAGCTTCATTGATGTGATCTTTTAGTTCTTTGCGTTTATTCTATAAAAGGTAGTATCTATCATGATATATTAAATTATAAACGCTCTACATTCATAATTATTAGAATTCAAATTATAATGAAATTCGTAAAATTCTTCTCAAGCAAAGAAATGATAGGATCAGATTTTCTTCACATAATTCAACCATTCATACCAAAGAATTGAATAAAGAAGAACTGCATCGGGTCATGAAAAGAATAAATTAGTTCTCTTCTGGAGGTTAGTTCATAAATCTGCATTTATTTATTTGGAAAATATGAGCTTAAATATCGATTTATAACTCAACAGTCACGTGCTGAGCAAATTTTTGTTAACAATATTAATGCTAAAAGTTAGAAAAATGAAAGGCTGGATCTAGTTCCAAAATGAACAGCTTCAAAAATCTGAGGTTACCATCTAGAAGATATGAGCCTCCTATTATATAATTCTACAGTGACGTGTTGGGCAATTTTTTGTTGAAATTACTTATGCCAAAAGTTTGTGAAATAAAAGACTGAACTTAGTTTTAAAATACGCTTCGTATTGGAGGTTGCTTGAAAGATCTGAGGTTATTGATCTAGAAGTTATGAGCCTTCTATTATAACTAAATTTATGAATAAATACTACATCAATTTATTCAACTATTGTGTACTTTATTGAATATTTCTCCCTTGAACCCTATTTACCATTAGAATAAGGAACAGTAAGTGAAATATTAAATTATCTAAACTAAAGTGAATAGCCCTAAATTCTTATTCAATTCATAAAATTGATACTAGCACGTAACTCTAACGCTCAGTCACTTGCTGTGCCGTCAACAAGCGGTATCACATGATAATCGGCGCCGCCATCCTATTAAGAATGAAAATATCGGTTTTCTCCAAGCTGTACACTATTTGCTGGCGCGCACATATCTATAGTGTGCTTAAACGCATGAAAAGTATTTATTTAATCATAGTATTCGCCCCTTCTCGCCGCACAGTCAAGCAAAATGACCCTGAATTTGTGTCCCCACTCATCTAAAATCGAGATTGTCCAAAACGAGGCCCCATCAGGGCTCGCGCACATGTTAAAAAAATATGCGCAGTCAAGTTTTATGCTGGTTTAATCCGAATGGGATGTTTTCAAAACGGCGCAAATACTCTACTTCTGCATGCATCAATCATATGTTTCGAATTGAAGAATTCACAATAAAAATGCCCTAGGTCATTTTTCACTTACATTTCACGTCTTTTCATACCGTGAATTTCTGGAACGACAATATTCCGATGGCACAAATTCTCACACATCTTGGCTCAGAATATACCAATTGAGACTTCTGTTTTCTCCCTTCCATAGACTATGGAATGCACTACAGTTTTTATATCCATGTAGATGTTCCTACCTTGCACCGTTTTTTCGTAAAGTACTAAAACAAGAATGTTGAATAATGTTATTTCAACATTTCCCACTTTTTCTTGATGAAATATTAATTATTTGACTCTTGTCATGAACACAAATGTAGGTCGTAATATTACCCATAGTTCATGTAACACAAAGCTGGGATCTGATTAACCGTTTGCGAGATATGATGGTTTGAATGATCGTAGCCGACAGCCATTTCAAATGGCCACCATTTTTAGAAGCTGCCGTTCTGAGATGGCCATCATAGTCTTTCATGTTCTATATAGTCACAGGAACAAGCAGTATAAGCTCCATTTAGTCCCTACAATTCATACCAATTTCCTCATTTGAGAAGTCTGGTAAACGAACAAAGACGAAAGAACGAAGTTTGCTTGGTTACAATGATTGGAAGAGTAGACTTTTTTAGATTTGAAACTCTTCTAGTCTAGTCAAAAAGTTGAAGAACTCATTAACTCTTGCTACTGCGAGTAAACATACGTGCGATATCTCGTTGAACTTGTTATGACGCCTAGAAGGATATGCAAAAATTTCAAACTCGCACATAAATAATTGCGGAAGTTATATGCAGTTGAAGATTCCAACGAAGAGAAGTCTTCTTTTTCGGAAATTACTTGGAAACTATTGGTGCTAGAGGAATTTTACAAACATATTCTCAAAAGAGAGAAAATTAAACTTCACCTTCATCGTTAATACTTCTATCTGATATTTAAAATAGGATTGCGCGCGGTGCCGTTACGCTTTCTTGAAACCAACTACTAGTTACAGAAATTATTTTCACATGTATTAGATATTGATTTAAAAATTTTAGAAAATTACTGTGGCAACTAAGCACTTGGAAGAAACAACTCAGGTCGAAATAATTTTTTTATTGTTCTTTTGTTATTGAATGAAGCTATTGTTGAGTAGCAGATTATTTTGAACTCTCTTATACGTTTAGAATTTGATGATTGTTAAACCAAATATCTTGAAATTATTTTGTTTCGTGTAGATTTTTGGTAACTATACCTAATGAAGCTAGCAGCATGCGGTATTTTCATTTATTATTGTCCATTGGTTATGAGTAATTTGAGCAACAAAATAACTTAGAAAGGCAAAAAAGGGTTACAATATTTTTTTGAGAGTACCTATTTGATTGTTGTCACTGTTTTAAGATAGTGAACAACTATAACATAATAAATAACTCCTATTTCTCCAGCTATTTGTCTGAGTTTTTTTTAACAAATTGATCAATTACATGTATCTCGAAAAAAATATTCTGTCATATAGTTTGCTGAGCAAAATTATTAGATTTTAGAGGAAAAAACTCGTTGAAAAAATATTTTTGATTGTTTTGAAATTAGTTTCTTATTTTTATATTGTTTAAAAAACATATTGAGATAGGCTCTTGTTTCATAATTCATAGTTCATGATTCTTTACAGAATTCAAGGAAAAAATGTTTTTAATCAATATCTTATTTGTTCATTGAATAAACAATTTTTGTGAATATCTATAGAAAATATATATATATATATATATATATATATATATATATATATATATATATATATATATATATATATATATATATATATATATATATATACTCTTCTACAATTGGGGAAAACAATAACAAAGATAGCACGTTATCTTTTTTTCGCTTGACAGAAAAATATAGATTTTTTTCTATAGTTGTTCATCCAACATTGATGAAAAAAAAATTATTGTCGATTTCATGGTGTATCTTTAATTATGAATTTTGAAAAAGGAAGTTTATCCCAATATATAATTGATGTGAATGATATATTTTGGAATTTCAGTCAATTCATTCAATTTTATTTCTTTTCTGCTTTACAGTTTCGGCTGTACCTCAGCCATCCTTAAAAGCGAAAGAAATTATTGTTCAAAAAATTGAAATTATTATAAACAATGATTCCTTCCGCTTTTGAGAATGGCTGGGGTGCAGCCGAAACTGTAAGGCAGAAAAGAAATAAAACGAAATAAATTGACTGAAATCCCTATCACTCACATTAATTATATATTTGGATAAACTTCCTTTTTCAAAATTCATAACTAACGATACACCACAAAATCCAGAATAAGAAGCGTCAACCATTTTATCTAATTTATGATATTCAAACAGTATAGAAATGAAAATGTGTTCATATCACGGCTCTTTCCGTTATTTATTCCAGCTGAGTTCACGAAGATCCCAGACCCACCAGACCTTACTTATTTTCTAAGAAACAAAATTTGTGGATTAGAATAGTGTTGGTCGGTACTTTGATCATACGCATATTTGCTAGTATGTGCCGACGGCCAATTTATTGATACGAGGTGTTATAGGTACATCAAGACAATATTCACTTTTCTTGAAGTCTGAGTGCTGATTTTTATGTATGTTCTAGAGAATATTGTTGAAAATTGATAATCAACACTGCCAGACACTTCCCATCGGCAGTTATTCCTGCTAAACGCTTGAAAGCTCGCAAAAAATATCCTCATCTTACTTATAGCCTGAGTCTTAATTTTTATATATGAGCAATTTTAATACTTTTTATAAACAGGAAGAGTTGGATGCACATAGATACTCCACTTACAATCAAGTCTACAAATAGTGACCTCGCGCTTTTACTCACAGCGATTTAGATGTGTCTGGGGTATGTTTAGCCCTACGATTAATCTAGCTGTTGACAAAAAGTATTGAAATTATACCCTGAGTGTCATATAGAAAAATTTGCTCTCAGACTATAAGCAAGATCACGTTATTCTTTGTGAGCTTCAAAGAGTCGAGCAGAAATTACCATCGGTGGAAAGAGTCTTGCAGTGTTGATTATCAATTTTTAACAATATTCTCTGGAACATACATCAAAATCAGCAGTCAAGACTTCAAGAAAATTGAGTAATGTCGTTACGTACAGCAAGCACCTCGTATCTGTTAATTGGCCGTCGCCATAAACTAGCTAGTATGCGTACGATCAAAGTACATACTAACACTACTCTATTCCACACATTTTGTCTCTCAGAAAATAAGTAATGTCTGGCAGACCTGGGATCTTGCTCTATTATATATATGTTGGAATGTCTATTCCAAGACTTGATGAAATGAAATGCATAAAACAGGACAGGCCAGTAGATTTGATTTTCTCAAGGCGACAACTGAACTCATTCTAGATTTTTAAATAAATCTCAATTTGCCAGAATAGAGACTTAGCAGCAATCTAAGAGAACTGCTTGCACGGATCCTGACAACTGCTAGAATATCATTCTCCATTTTCAAACCCTCTGGAGAATTGCTTTCTATGAATTGAGGAGTTGATTATGCCTTTAGCATAAATCATAATGAGGATACACTAGAACAAAGACTCTCGAATCAGTGTTTAACTAATGAGTTTACTCAAAATAGTACATATAATTATTGTCACAAATAATGTGAATTGTCATTTGTTTACAATATTATTCATTTGAATTCGCTATTAATCCAAATAATTCATTTTAATAATTATAATATCAGTAAGCATTGACCAACAATCTAGTCGGTGTTCAATTGTCGGACATGATTGACAGCCCATGGTTACTAGATGTTTAGTGGTTGATTTTTTTGTATTTTTTCATTTAACGTATTCCAATGGTACTATTGCTACGATCATCAAAATGCAGTTGACAAACATTTCTAAGACTGATCGCACAAAAATGGGGGCTTTGATAAACATAAATTGAAACCGAGTAGGCAAGATATGAGCTAAGCAACTGGAAACTCAGACGAAAATATTTGTCAAGTTCTCAGCCCGACTACCAATGCACGCGCGACTTCTCAATAATCTTATATCAAGGAGCCCATACATTGTCAGACAAATTGCGCAACGAAACGATGTGCAATGTTGCGTTGCATAATTGCGTCATTCATAGACTTGGCTAAATTTTGTTCAAACTTCAAATACAAGTTAGAAATTATATGACAAGCATATCCTCAAGTATAACATGTACCCAAGATGATGACGATATTATCAGAAAATGAAAAAGCAAACAAAGGATTTGGATGATTGAATCACCAATTATCATTTCTCGATCAACTCCTGGCTTATTTTCTCTCTATTTTTCTGATAACTTATCGTAAGCAGCATCTTCCAGGTTTCTATGTTCATAGGTGTCGCTTTCAATTTTCCATACCTCAGGTGAGTCCCTATATGTTGCAATGAATTCTCTCCAAAATTCCCTATTCTGAATAGTCGTCATTGTCGCAAGCTAACTTCCTACCAAGAAAACCGACCGATGACTCAAAAATATTATGAAACGGAGCGCAATATGCACATACACAACACAACGCGTTGCGTAAACGTTCGCGTTACACGACGAATTTTGAACATGTTTGAAACTGGTCAAACATTTGTGCAACTCATCAAACACTCACATACATTGACAAATTTTTGCGCAAAAGCATGTGTATGGATGCAAGCGTGAGTAAGCATTATGATATTCGATCAACAATTTGAGTGAATCAGCAGACCTCATCAAATCACAATGCTCATATTCTCCAATCATATTATTCATCTGTGTCTGTAATGTGTCAAACTCTTCTTATGTGGTATCTACGGCGAGCTATGAATTTGATTCGGCAAATTTCAGATTACTGTATGCAAATTAATTGTTTGCTTCTGCAAGGCATTTGATTCATTTGGTGTTTTCTCTGATGAATTCTGTGAATTCTCCTTATAGCAGACTATCAAGGTCGTGCTTTCTTTTTCTTGCTCAGGAAATAATTGTTTGACCATTGATTCATCTATATCTCTTCACTGCTTTTCTTTGTACGGTTCTCAGTAAGCTCTCTGAATGTCTTAGATACAGAGGTATTCAACTGAATAAAAGAAACTAATTTGATCTTGTATTAGTATAGCAATAAAATGATGTATCCTTCTTTTATAGAAATTGAATTATCATCTATGAGTGTATGCATTGAAGTAATTGCAAGCGTTCCAACAGATGCAGATTCGTTTTATTCTAAACTGATACTCTAGAACAAATTCAAGAAGTTGCAAACAAGAACAAGATAATAGACAAACAGATGGGCCTAAAATATGACTGTATGTCCGACTAATGTACATATCGGTACAATCTGCACAAAGACTTCTTCATATATCCGCTCCTATCACGATCAATGTTCCTGTTATTTGCGTTTTTCTTCCCTCAATTTCTGTCAATGGTTTTGTATCTGATTTGCCATCACCAGTTCCCAATATGGGTGCTTGTATATTTTTTGCTACCTCTCCCACCAAATATTTACACTCTGAGATCACCCAAATTAGACAAATAATAAGTTTTATATAATGTAAATTCAGAATTGATTATTGTTACCCTTTTCCAATCTTTTATACTTTTTATTGGATCATTCCTTATACTATCCAATAGTACATTCGTCGATTTTTGTCACTTGTCTCCAATACATTTTATTTTTGATGGATCAGTTTTACAGAGCAATGAATCTCTATTATTCCCTGAATAGTTACTACGATTCCAAAGTGTCCTCCAGCTGTCCACTCTCCTCAACCTACCTTAATTTATTCTTTCACATAGTTAAATATTATTCAGGTACTCACAATGGCTATTATGGCTAAAACAGATTTGTTTATAGCATAAACAATCGATTCACTAACGTGACTCATTCGAACGGTCGCGCAGTGCGTGGACCTTTCAAATAAATGACAGAGAAAATAATTGGTGCTGGAGTATATTAGAATAGAGACATGAATGAGGCGATTATTGAAGATAAGCGTTCTTCATTAAATTACCGATTGGAAACAAACAATGATCAAGTCACTGAGTAATCCAGATTATTTGTAACTAAAACATATATAGTTGTACAAGAAGTAAATTCGAATTTTGTAATAGAGGCCTGTATATGAATGACACATAATTGAGAGTGTAATTAAGCTCATATTTTATGGTCCACTTTCTGGATATCAGTCAAGTATCAAAATTCTTCGCATAACCTACTTCTTCAAGAAGAAAAACAAAAATTACTCAATTCATCGAAACCGTTAGAGCCAAGTGCTCAATTTTCAGTCTTTTTCTTCAGATGTTGGATGAAATACATTTATCACATGAGTTTGAATGCAGGAACACTTCAACTCAGCCGACTTTGTTCTGAACACATTGATGTTTTCGTGTAAAATATGCACAGTTGACAAGTAAACTGTCTAGAAGATAAGTTGCTTCTGATTGATGAAAAATTCATATTCCCACACTACTGAACTGTTCGACTTGATATATCCGATATGAAGAGTATAAGAATATCGATACCAGCTTGAATTCTATAAGATTTGTTAGTGGATTGCTTGCTTGTGATTTTTTGATTTGAAATGCTCTTGCAGGATATTTTTGATCTAAGAACATTATTTATTTTGATCTCTGTGATATCAAAATGTGCTTTCTCAATATACAATCACTCGTATTTTTCACCAATATGCATGAATGTATTGTTTGGATCGGTTCTAGTCATACGTTTTCATCGAGGTTTATTTTTAGGATTGGAATCTATGTTCCTGTTGAATATATTCTCTTGATTACCGAGATTTAAAATTCTTAAGTTACAGGTTTATTCACGTATCCTGATGTATTTATTCATCAAACGATGTTGAATGTCGACAAATATACATCATGTCTGAAAACTGATACCACAATCTCTGTATCCAACAGATGTAATATCAAGATAGTTTTGAAAGCAAATATGTAGTTGAAACTTTGACACTGGCATCCCGCATTTCACTATGAGTGTAATGATCCACCACTCATAGCGTGAAGATTATATTTCATTGTACATTGATCAAATAATCAGAGAATTTCATTCATCTAGGGTTAACGAATTACTCTGTTTGTGAACATGTGAAACGTTCTCAGCAGTCACAGAAAACTTATCATTTAACTGTGTTTGAATCAGTGCTATAATAACCTAAGCGTGTCAAACTCTCATGGCATGAAACCACCACGCTATCCTCGTCA
Organism: Dromius quadrimaculatus; assembly: GCA_963989225.1. Lineage (NCBI taxonomy): Eukaryota > Metazoa > Arthropoda > Insecta > Coleoptera > Carabidae > Dromius > Dromius quadrimaculatus. The sequence continues at coordinate 20,760,403 of OZ022327.1, forward strand.
GAGTAGACGCACTGAACCTTTCTTGCCACATGCCTTGATGACAGAATGGGGGAAGCTATATTAGAGTTATACGCGAACACTTCGCGAGTCTCAGATTAGATATTCAATGCTTATTGTTTGCGAAGATTCATCTGGAAATGGATATTTGGCAATTATTCCGAGGAGATTTTGTTTGGAATATTTTGTGGAGTTTTGAACAGTTTCTGTATCAAATAATGATATAACCGGATACTACGAGTCATTGTGTGGTACACGTTTGACAATTGAGATTTTCCTCTTGTAGAGTTCGAAATGATCAATTGACACACCGTGGGTAAAAGCAATCATCTGAAATTTAATTGGAAATCATAGCCTCTGCTTCAATACCCTTGTGGTATTTGAAAATTGTTCATGAAGTTGGCAAACTCAAACGAATCTTTCGTATAATATTGATTTTCTTTTTCATACGAATTGGTTAATATTTCTGTAAGATATTTTGCTATTTTGCTGTTACATAACAGGGTATATACTGATAAGCCTTGATGTTGTATCACTGTTTAGCAATATCACTTTACAAATAACAGTCGATAGCATAACGAAGAAATGGAATATTATTCAAGACTTCACTCCACTAACTCTGAATGAATTTCTTGATTTATTGCGGTTTGTTTTTGACACTAGTTACTGCATCTATGACAGTCAATTTTACAAACAGCTGATGGGGAGTCCAATGGGAGCAATTATTAGTCCGATAATAGCTCAATACGTCATGGACTCATTACTCGATGAGTGCATTCCACAATTAAAATTCCAACTACCATTCCTGAAGAAATTCGTGGACGATATCGTAACAGCTATTCCTACAGAAGAACAAAACAATATATTATCAATTTTTAACAATTTCAACACTTACCTTCAATTTACAATGGAACTGGAAACCAATAACTGCCTACCGTTCCTTGACACTTTGTTAATTAGAGATGCAGCAGGTATCATTACATTGGACTGGTACCAAAAACCGATACCATCGCAAAGGTACATGCATTATTTGTCACAACAGCCAAAGCAGCTAAAAATAAATGTAGTTCTGGGCCTAAAAAATAGAATATTACGGATATCACACCCTCAGTATCACCAGAAGAACTTACAGAAGCTAAAAACTATTTTACTTAAGAATAGTTACCCATCCAAATTGGTAAACAGCTTGTTATTTAACATCCAAAGGGATACACCAGGCACAGAAATTCCACCAGTACAACCAGAACCATCACAGCCCCAAAATATAAAATATGCATCGTTACCGTTCATTGAAACATTAACTCCGAGAATACTGAAAATTGTAAAAGATGATAACCTCAAAATTGCATCAAGAAGCTGCGTAACTGTCAAAAATATATTTACCAATATAAAAGATCAAAATCCATTGTCATATCAATCAAATGTAATATATGACATCCCATGTAAAGACTGCAATCAACATTATATAGGTCAGACGTCACGAAACTTAAAATCTAGAATAACATCTCACAAAAGTGATAACAAATTAAAACCTATGTCAACAGCCTTAGCTATCCACCAAAACACAACCAAACATCAGATTGATTACCAAAATGTTAAAGTATTAGATATGGAAAAGAATTTGTTGAAGAGAAATTTTTTGGAGATGACTCATATCCAAAAAAACCAACATTCCATGAACAAAAAAACTGATATTGATAACTTGAGCAATATATATGTTTATTTGTTAAATTTGGCAAATAATAAAAACTAAATAATAATGTCAATTCTACTTAAAGCAATTGATTTTAGTGATGTGCTTTATCAATCATTACAGTATTTATAAAAATGTTTATGTCTCGCGGACTTACTGTAGTCACGTTGCCAACTTTCGTTTAGTTCAGAAATTGGTCACATATTTTATATTTTTTCAAATTCAAATTAACTTGGTTCTAACATGTTAAATTTCATCCTCCATTTCTGATGTGTGTAACTTGACAAATTTTGCCAGTTCTGTATCTACAAAAGTTTCTGTGATAATGAGGTAAAATCTATTAAATTATTCATATTAACAATTTCAAACAGTAATGTGTTTTAACAAAACAAAATTTTATTTTATAACTTACAAAATGATACAAATCTGTTGTACACCAGATAAAGTGTCAAAATTCATCATTTTTCTAAATTTATTCGTATATTGTTCGATTCACTAACAGATGTTTTTCTTAAAAATAATCTCGCATAAAAATGTAAGTAATATTGTATTATTCACAATAAGTTTTTTTTTTATACTTATCAATATGTAAAAATTTTTGATCTGTGAATGAATTCTATTTCAGTGTCCTGATGAAGGCTTGAACCAAGCCGAAAGCTAGACGAAATTTTAAAAGAGAAATCTTTTATTTTATTGGCCAAAAAAAACCTGACTGCTAAGCCTACAAAATTTACTGTCTCCTTAACTAATTGCAGTCGCGATTAATCCTAACTTAATCAACATGAATGGGCTTTTTCCAAATGTTACGATGCCAATATGGCTTACAAACTGTACGAGCATATAAATCCTGGGCCACGACCAACAACAAGATTTCATCATTAGTTAATCGAAGAATTTTTCTACTCAAATTTCGTCAACATGGAGTGTTTCCGAAGCACATAACCAATGACATCCACAACAATCCGACCAGAATTTTGACAGATGATCCCAAAAATATAGCCAAATTGGACAACATGTATCACAGGTTAAGGAAACAGACTCTTAACATTGAAATAGACAGCACGGTAAAGCATATCACTAATATTGAAACCAAATTAAGTAATTTAGAGAAGGATATCTTAAACTTAACTCCCAAATGTATTTTTGATAATTTTAAAATCAAACAGAATCATACTAACCAAAAATTTTTTAATAGAATCAAAACAAGCAATCAACTTAAATTAAAAGCGTTAATTGATACTGAACATAACAAATTACGTACTCAAAAATCGTGGTTTGAAAATATATTGTCTACTTCTGTACCGACAGAAGTTGAAACTTTATTGAGTCTTGGTCCCAAGTTTTGTGTCAAACCACTCCAAAGCCAAGTAAATGTACGTAAATTGCTAAGTGATGTTGAATTCATAATTAGCAACTTTGATGAAATCAGAAAAAATATGTGTAGGGCTCAAGTTACCAATATACTCACAAATTATCTAAATGACAATGATGAATCATCTTACCTTCATCACTTGTTTTTTAGCACGAAAAAGTATTTAAAATCTAATCCTGATCTCATTGTTACACAATCTGACAAAGGTAATGTTACGTGCGTTATGGATAAACAAAAATATCATGATCTATCTCTGGAGATGCTGTCTGACCGAAACTGCTACAGATTGCTAAATGGAGACCCAACATCAACGTATCAACAAAAAGCAAATCAAATTATCAGCAAATTGAAAAGTAAACAAATTATACCACCTGATTTGGCAAAGTCACTAATGATTTACAATGCTGTGCCACCTAAATATTATGGCCAACCAAAAATTCACAAACAAGACCTGGTGCTTCGACCAATCATAGCATCAATAGATGCACCAAACAGCAAAATAGCAAAATATCTTACTGAAATATTAACCAATTCGTATGAAAAAGAAAATCAATATTATACGAAAGATTCGTTTGAGTTTGCCAACTTCATGAACAATTTTCAAATACCACAAGGGTATATACTGATAAGCCTTGATGTTGCATCACTGTTTAGCAATATCACTTTACAAATAACAGTCGATAGCATAACAAAGAAATGGAATATTATTCAAGACTTCACTCCACTAACTCTGAATGAATTTCTTGATTTATTGAGGTTTGTTTTTGACACTAGTTACTGCATCTATGACAGTCAATTTTACAAACAGCTGATGGGAAGTCCAATGGGAGCAATTATTAGTCCGATAATAGCTCAATACGTCATGGACTCATTACTCGATGAGTGCATTCCACAATTAAAATTCCAACTACCATTCCTGAAGAAATTCGTGGACGATATCGTAACAGCTATTCCTACAGAAGAACAAAACAATATATTATCAATTTTTAACAATTTCAACACTTACCTTCAATTTACAATGGAACTGGAAACCAATAACTGCCTACCGTTCCTTGACACTTTGTTAATTAGAGATGCAGCAGGTATCATTACATTGAACTGGTACCAAAAACCGATAGCATCACAAAGGTACATGCATTATTTGTCACAACAGCCAAAGCAGCTAAGAATAAATGTAGTTCTGGGCCTAAAAAATAGAATATTGCGGATATCACACCCTCAGTATCACCAGAAGAACTTACAGAAGCTAAAAACTATTTTACTTAAGAATAGTTACCCATCAAAATTGGTAAACAGCTTGTTATTTAACATCCAAAGGGATACACCAGGCACAGAAATTCCACCAGTACAACCAGAACCATCACAGCCCCAAAATATAAAATATGCATCGTTACCGTTCATTGAAACATTAACTCCGAGAATACTGAAAATTGTAAAAGATGATAACCTCAAAATTGCATCAAGAAGCTGCGTAACTGTCAAAAATATATTTACCAATATAAAAGATCAAAATCCATTGTCATACCAATCAAATGTAATATATGACATCCCATGTAAAGACTGCAATCAACATTATATAGGTCAGACGTCACGAAACTTAAAATCTAGAATAACATCTCACAAAAGTGATAACAAATTAAAACCTATGTCAACAGCCTTAGCTATCCACCAAAACACAACCAAACATCAGATTGATCACCAAAATGTTAAAGTATTAGATATGGAAAAGAATTTGTTTGAGAGAAATTTTTTGGAGATGACTCATATCCAAAGAAACCAACATTCCATGAACAAAAAAACTGATATTGATAACTTGAGCAATATATATGTTTATTTGTTAAATTTGGCAATTAATAAAAACAAAAATAATAATGTCCATTCTACTTAAAGCATTTGATTTTAGTGATGTGCTTTATCAATCATTACAGTATTTATAAAAATGTTTATGTCTCGCGGGCTTACTGTAGTCACGTTGCCAACTTTCGTTTAGTTCAGAAATTGGTCACATATTTTATATTTTTTCAAATTCAAATTAACTTGGTTCTAACATGTTAAATTTCATCCTCCATTTCTGATGTGTGTAACTTGACAAATTTTGCCAGTTCTGTATCTACAAAAGTTTCTGTGATAATGAAGTAAAATCTATTAAATTATTCATATTAACAATTTTAAACAGTTATGTGTTTTAACAAAACAAAATTTTATTTTATAACTTACAAAATGATACAAATCTGTTGTACACCAGATAAAGTGTCAAAATTCATTATTTTCCTGAATTTATTCGTATATTGTTCGATTCACTAACAGATGTTTTTCTTAAAAATAATCTCGCATGAAAATGTAAGTAATATTGTATTATTCACAATAAGTTTTTTTTTTATACTTATCAATATGTAAAAATTTTTGATCTGTGAATAAATTCTATTTTAGTGTCCTGATGAAGGCTTGAACCAAGCCGAAAGCTAGACGAAATTTTAAAAGAGAAATCTTTTATTTTATTGGTCAAAAAAAACCTGACTGCTAAGCCTACAAAATTTACTGTCTCCTTAACTAATTGCAGTCGCGATTAATCCTAACTTATATATATATATATATATATATATATATATATATATATATATATATATATATATATATATATATATATATATATATATATATATATATATATATATATATATATATATATATATATATATATATATATATATATATATATATATATATATATATATATTTATATATATATTAACATTAAAACATAAATATACATATGTGTATATTTTTCCATAGAGATAGTATATTTGCAGCTGAATATTCAGTTAATTTTCTCTTTTTAGAAAGGACTGTGAGAAGAGAATAAAAGAATAAATCTGATTCCCGCAGGTTATTGACTTGATTTTTATAATTTAAATTAGAGGTTTACCTCAGCCCGACAACGCTCTAGGTGACGCTATTCAGTGGTATATTTTGACAGGTTATACGTGAAATAGCTCCATAACAGTTTCTATTATATTTTTTTTACAGCTGAAATGAGTGAAAAATAAAGCAAGGGACATGGTTGAGCACATTGTGTGCCCAATTGCCCTAATATCAGAAAACGTAACTCTGATTAAACATTTCATTCGTTGCCAAACCATGATTGGGAAGTTGAACACTGTTCTATGTTCATCGATATCGTTTGTGTGTTATAAATCTTATTGTGACACCAACCTCCTGATAATTATTTCTGACAACCCTAACCCTCTCCGTCTGAGCTATCTAGCCGTCCGTCATAGAAAAACTGCGTCACCGACCGTATTGGCGGCCGAGCACATTGTTAGCAGTTTTCAACAGCGACGTCAAAAGTAACAATCCCGCCATCAGCAAAGGGTATCGTTACAAAAGTCCCTGCCCAGGCGCCAATTTTGTAACGATACCCTTGGCTGATGGCGGGTTTGTTACTTTTGGCGTCGCCGTTAAAACTGCCAACGGTATACTCGGGCGCCAATACGGTCGGTGACGCAGTTTCGGACGGTTGACGGCTGAGTAGCTCAAAGGAGTGGGTCAGGGTGTTTTTAAGAATAATATTCAGGATGTAAGTATAACTATGAGATTTATTCACACACAAAAATAGATCGGTTGTACACACATATGTTGCAGGGATTTGCACTGAGATCGCTGAACTGAAGGCTGACGACGACGATGCGGCAACTGCCCAAGACAATTAACATTCGCGGAATCGCGAAGCGACTTCCCGAATGGTGGATCAACTTTACTACTCGTTCTACGCGAGTTGAACAAAACTTGCTCCCTCACAGTGATTCTACGTTAATATGGTTCGATACTGTGAAGTCACCAGGTGACTCCTCCAGCAATCAACGCTTTGATATCATGAAGACTTCTTCAGCGAGGCTTCTACGTTGAATGATCGACGCTTCGAAATCACGAAGACTTCTTCAATGGTGCTTCTACGTTCAATAATCAACGCTTCGAAATCACTGAGACTTCTTCAGTGGAGCTTCTACGTTAAATAATCAACGCTTCGAAATCTCGAAGACTTCTTCAACGGTGCTTCTACGTTGAATAATCAACGCTTCGAGATTACGAAGACTCCTTCAGCGGTGCTTCCCCGTCAAATAATCAACGCTTTGAAATCACGAAGACTCCTTCAGCAGTGCTTTTACGTTGATCCAACGTTCTTGGAGCGGACGGTGGAAGTTAAACAAAATGACCAAGTTCTATCTTACGAAAATATTCTAAGTTCAAAAATAGCAAAAATATTCCAAGTGCAAAAACAGCAAAACAATTGGAAAATAAACTAAGTTCCTTCTACGGACGTCGAACGGTAAACACAGTATATAGACTCTGGGAGATGGCTCGGAGAACTAACCTACAAAGAAGTGACTTAAGTTGGTCAGAAGGCCTTATTTATACCCATATTTTAATTGAACCTTACTTAACATGTTTTTAAAATCAAATCCATATCAGCGCTAGCAATAATATAAAGAAGAAATACAGAAAAAAAAAAAGTAATTCTCCAAATACAAGTTTCATTACAATAATATATTTCTTATAACTCTCCTGTCGAATACATCCTTTTCTGATTTTATTTTCCTAATATTAAAATTGTCCTAAGTAATTTTCCAATTGGTCGATAATGTAGATTATGTTGGTAAGTTGAACTGTCAAATGTCAAGTGTTCTTATTCAGGTATTTGTCAGCGGTCACGAACATAACATCAAAAAATATACAATAAACAACATATTTACAGGACAACGGTGGATTACATTCAGACTTTATTACGGTAAGATACAAGACATAAATACAGATCATACGATCTCAATCTCCTTTAATTTCAGGTGTTGTTAACACCTAATCTTACTCATTCACATGTGAAATATTAACGGTATTTGAAGCAGTTGGAAACTGATGAACGAACGGTAAGTGACGTTGTATGTTGAAGCAGAGTTACTGGATTCAAAGTTTACAGGGTGCGCAAGAGGTGAATAAAATTGTGATGGACTAAAAAATTATTGACGGTAGCAGAAGGCTCTGGGATTTGCAACAGTGACGGATTTTGGGGCCTTATTCGTCATACACTTCCCTTACTTTCCAGAAAAAAGTACGTAAGGACTTTTTTTCGAACAAACAAACGGTAAACTGGTAAACAAAAACTAATAGTGAAAATATCGGTTGCAGGGGTTGTTGAAATCATATGGGTTATACCAGGCGGTGTATTTGGGCCTCTTTGGATTAGGCTTCCTATGCCCCCGGTTCCGGCGAGGGTTCTTCTTCCGCTTCCTCATCGTTGGCGGCTTGGTAACGGTCGGTGTTGCCAGCGGAGGTGCGACGGTTGACGGCTTCCCCGGACCCGTCTGCGGTACGGTAGCGGTTGCGGCGGCCGACTCAGACGATGTTGCCATGGGAGTGAACCCTACTACACCAAGTGGGGTTGCTGGAGGCCGACGGACGGGAGATACGACACCCCTCGGACTAGACTTCTGCTCAACCCAGAATTACCTACCCGGCGTTAATGGAAGGGCCGGCAGCAGATAGTCGTCCTCCAGGTCCCACAACGATGAGCGAGGTGTTGTTGGCCGGTCCGGAGTCCGGAGTCCGAATTGGCGACGCAAGAAGTGTGTGCTCCCTGCTGTTCACCCTCTCCACGGGATTAGCTTGAGGCGTGTGCGGCGGTGTGAGCCTCAGTTTGACCTGGTGCTCCTCCAGGAACTGACGAACGGCCCTATAATGAACTCGGTCTCATTATCGGTCAGGAGAGTCTTGGGGTAACCGAATAGACATAGCACCAGCTCACGGAAGGCGCTGAGGACAGTGGTTGCAGTAGCACGGCAGAGAGGGCGACATTCTACCCATTTTGTCATCAGGTCCTGAAACACGATCAGGTACTGGTGTCCTTTGGCGGTGCGAGGCAACGGCCCCATGATGTCAGCGGCAACGTTTTCTCAAGGCTGAGCGGGTATTGGTGAGCCCATGTGTCCAGCTTGACCTCGCTCGTCGGCCTTAAGTCGCTGACAGCTAGCGCAGCGCCGCACGTGAGTAGAAACTTCTCTCAACATGCCTGGCCAATAATAAGGTGGTGCCATCCTCGAGATGGTTTTGGCTATCCCCAGGTGTCCAGCGGTCGGATCATCATGGTATTCCTCCAGCAGTTGCGGACGCTGCTCTCGAGGGATGCATAATTTCCATTCCTGGTGCGGTTCGGTCTCAGACAAGTCAGCTGGATCCCAAAATCGCCTGTACAGCTGACCGTTGGTGATGCGATAGTCAGAGTGGTGTCGGGGGTGCTGTTGGACGGCTGCCAGCATCCGATTATACCACGGACAGTTGACTACCTGGCCAACGACGGCGAGAGTTTCCACGGCAGGTAGCGGTTTACAGCTTAGCATATCTGCTAGGTGGTTCAGGAACTCTTTTCTGTACTCGACGGTGAAGTCGTATGGCTGTAGTGATACGACGCAGCGAGCAAGGCGACCAGTGGGCTCTCCCAGCGACCCCAGGTATCGGAGAGCTTGGTGATCGGTATTCACCGTAAAATTATAGCCCTCCAGGTATCCTCGCTGCTTTTTGATGGCCCAGACAGCAGCCAGGCATTCTTTCTCCACGGTGAAGTGGTTTCGTTCAGCTGGATTCAAGGTGCGACTGACGTATGCGATGGCTCAGAGTTCCTCCAGACGACCCTGGACGAGGGCCGCACCGATACCGGCGTCAGAGGCGTCGGTTCGCAAAATTGGGTTGCGTAAAGTCTGGACATGCCAAGGCTGCTGCGGAGGTAAGTGCAATCTGGAGCGTCTGAAATGCTTTTTGTTGATCCGAGCCTCAATTCCATTTTTGTTTCTTCCGTAGAAGCTGCGTCAATGGAGTGACGACGGTGGAGAACTGTTGGATGGAGCGGCGGAACCAGGAGGCAACTCCTAGTAGCTGGCGCAGCTCTCGGACACTCTTAGGTGGCGGCATCGCATCTGTAAGAAGACCTGGATTTTGTCGGGGTCTGTCTGTATGCCACGCTCTGTGATGACGTGCCCCAAGTATTTGATGAAACAGAGGCCGAACTGACATTTTTCCGGATTAATTCGGAGGTTGGCGGCCTAGAGCCTACGGAAGACTTCCCGCAGGTGGTGTTTGTGCTCTCTCAGGATGGCGCTGGCGATCACAATATAGTCTAGGTGAGCGAATGCGTGGGGTTCTAGCTCTGGACCGATGGCAGAGTCCAAGAGCCGTTGGAACGTCGCCGGGGATGCATGTAGCCCAAAGGAGAGGACCTTGAACTGGTATAGGCCCTTTCCTGGGACCGTGAAAGCGGTAAGGGGTTTGCTACCCTCCGTGAGTGCCACTTGCCAGTATCTATTCTTCAGGTCAATCGTAAAGAAGTATTGGGCAGGTCGAAGTTCGTCCAATATGGTGGAGAAATTGGGCAGTGAGTGGGCGTCTTTTTCGGTGACCTTGTTTAGTTGCCGAAAGTCGACGCAAAAGCGTGGCTTGCCATCATTTTGCTTACGATGACCACGAGTGAGCTCCAGGGGCTTCGTGAACGCTCGATGATGCCATCTGCCAGCATTTTTTCGACCTCTCCGTCTACGATCTTCTGCATGCGCGGATTGCGAGGTAAGTAGCGCCGCTTGGTGGGCTGTGGATCACAGAGCTTAATGTGATGTTTGATTTTGGGCGTAACCTCTTTCATCCCCTGGAAGCGGGGTAGTTCTGCACGCAGAAACTGACTCAACTCATTCTTGGTTGACGAGAAAATTGGAGCGGCTGTAATCCGCGTGATTGTCACGGGTGGAGCGATGATGGTGATAAGCCTCTGGGTGGCGTGGACGGTAGCCCTTGAGGCGGACAGCGTGTCCATACCCAGGATGATAGGGTGCATCTGTTGTGGAAGCACCTGCAGCAGATTTTTTTTCCAAATGCCTGCAATGGGGCAGCCGACTGTCCAGGTTCCCTGGGTGCATACGGTGGTGCCGTTGGCCATTTGCGTGGGCTGGCAGTGCCCTGATTGGATGAGCGCACCTCCGCTGGTCAGGGCTGCGGCAAGATCGTCATTAATGTATGAAAACATGGTCCCAGTGTCCACAAGGGCTTGTATGTCCTTCCCCTGGGTGGTGACGGTCACGAAGAGGCGATTTTCGACAGGCATGTCGTCGTGGATGGCAGGTAAGTCGGTGGATTGTTCTATTTGTAGGCCCTGGGATGTTTTGAACTGTGTGGGTCCTCGATAGCCACAGCTCATTCTCCATTTCCCGACGGTTGACCTGGATTTTGACAGGGGCAGTCTCGAGTGAGGACGCCAGGCTTACGGCATTGACTGCAGAACATCTTCCGGAAATTTTTACATTGGAAGCCGAAGTGACCATGCTGGCCGCAACGCCATCATATGTTGGCAGCGGTGGCTCGCGATTGGTTGAAGTGAGCTATGGGAACGATGGAGGCAGCTGTTGCGTGCAGCCTCACTGGGGCTGGTTCGATTTCCCTCTGCTGTCTTTCAAACTCTTCCATCCCCTGGAGCAGCCCACGGATGTTGGTGAAGTCACGATGCCGGATGTGCTGCCTGTACTCAGGCAACAGATTTTGGTAAATTTCAAGTAACTCATGCTCCGGCGTATACCCTTCATGCCGTCTTATCGCAGTTTGCATTCCAGTGATAAAATCTCGGCCTTTTTCGCCCGGCTTCTGCTTCCCGTTATTTATTACCTCCTCCAGGCGCAGCAGGTGATCGGAACCGACGTAGACAAGACGGAAGTCGTCCAAGAAGTCCGACCAGGATTTTCACGCCTCTCGGTTGTCACGGAGCCATTGGAGAGGGGCTTCACGCATGAATTCTGGTAGGGCGGACAGCAATTGCTCCCGGAGCTCTGAGATACGCTCTAGAAAAGAGATCGGGTCGGTTTTGCCGTCGAAGATTGTGTTCCATTTGCGCACCATCTCGCAAACGGGCGCAAGTGGTGGTGCTTGCGGTGCTGGTGGCGCTGGTGGCGCAGTATGGGCGGTGACTGGTTCTTCAGCATCCTGTTGGGCTGTGTTCAGGCTCAGATTGGGCAACACACGGATAAGCGTCACCATTCGCTTACGGAGCTCTTCCACGGTGCCAGTGCTAGCCAACCCTAGCTCTTGGAGATGGTTCTGCAGCTCTTCTTTGCGGATGGTGTACACCCAGGAGGTACGGGCAGGAGCCTCTCCGTCGGAGACAACGCTCTCACTATCACTCATCCTGAATATCTGGTAGGACCTTGTTTGGACTGGTCAGCACTAGAAAGTCCCTGCTCGGGCATCAATTTTGTAACGATACCCTTGGCTGATGGCGGATTTGTTACTTTTGGCGTCGCCGTTAAAACTGCCAACGGTATACTCGGGCGCCAATACGGTCGGTGACGCAGTTTCTGACGGTTGACGGCTGGGTAGCTCGAAGGAGTGGGTTAGGGTGTTTTTAGAAATGATATTCAGGATGTAAGTATAACTATGAGATTTATTCACACACAAAAATAGATCGGTTGTACACACATATGTTGCAGGAATTTGCACTGAGATCGCTGGGCTGAAGGCTGATGACGACAATGCGGCAATTGCCCAAGACAATCAACATCCGCGGAATCGCGAAGCGACTTCCCAAACGGTGGATCAACTTTACTCTTCGTTCTACGCGAGTGGAACAAAACTTGCTTTCTCACAGTGTTTCTACGTTAATATGGTTTGATACTGTGAAGTCACTAGGTGACTCCTCCAGCAGTGCTTGTACGTTAAATCAATCAACGCTTCGATATAATGAAGACTTCTTCAGCGAAGCTTCTACGTTGAATGATCGACGCTTCGAAATCACGAAGACTTCTTCAACGGTGCTTCTACGTTCAATAATCAACGCTTCGAAATCACTGAGACTTCTTCAGTGGAGCTTCTACGTTAAATAATCAACGCTTCGAAATCTCGAAGACTTCTTCAACGGTGCTTCTACGTTGAATAATCAACGCTTCGAGATTACGAAGACTCCTTCAGCGGTGCTTCCCCGTCAAATAATCAACGCTTTGAAATCACGAAGACTCCTTCAGCAGTGCTTTTACGTTGATCCAACGTTCTTGGAGCGGACGGTGGAAGTTAAACAAAATGACCAAGTTCTATCTTACGAAAATATTCTAAGTTCAAAAATAGCAAAAATATTCCAAGTGCAAAAACAGCAAAACAATTGGAAAATAAACTAAGTTCCTTCTACGGACGTCGAACGGTAAACACAGTATATAGACTCTGGGAGATGGCTCGGAGAACTAACCTACAAAGAAGTGACTTAAGTTGGTCAGAAGGCCTTATTTATACCCATATTTTAATTGAACCTTACTTAACATGTTTTTAAAATCAAATCCATATCAGCGCTAGCAATAATATAAAGAAGAAATACAGAAAAAAAAAAAGTAATTCTCCAAATACAAGTTTCATTACAATAATATATTTCTTATAACTCTCCTGTCGAATACATCCTTTTCTGATTTTATTTTCCTAATATTAAAATTGTCCTAAGTAATTTTCCAATTGGTCGATAATGTAGATTATGTCGGTAAGTTGAACTGTCAAATGTCAAGTGTTCTTATTCGGGTATTTGCCAGCGGTCACGAACATAACATCAAAAAGTATACAATAAACAACATATTTACAGGACAACGGGGGATTACATTCAGACTTTATTACGGTAAGATACAAGACATAAATACAGATCATACGATCTCAATCTCCTTTAATTTCAGGTGTTGATAACACCTAATCTTACTCATCCACATGTGAAATATTAACGGTATTTGAAGCAGTTGGAAACTGATGAACGAACGGTAAGTGACGTTGTATGTTGAAGCAGAGTTACTGAATTCAAAGTTTACAGGGTGCGCAAGAGGTGAATAAAACTGTGATGGATTGAAAAATTATTGACGGTAGCAGAAGGCTCTGGGATGTGCAACAGTGACGGATTTTGGGGCCTCATTCGTCACAGTTATGAATTACACATGTACGATGAGCCCCGTGAATACATAATTAAATCACGAAAAGTAATACAGAATGGTGCAAATTCTTCAACACAAATAAATAAATTTGTATAGATGTGGTAATCTTGCTTAATGAAGGTGTTAGGTATGTAGTTTTCAACTTGTAAAATGTCTGGAATACAACTGGAATAGACAAATTGGAATATGGCTTCAATTCAAATTAGTGATTGAATAATAAAATGCTGGAAAAATTTCAATAAAAAAATCATGATTATACAGTAATTATAAAAAATTGCGTGAACAAAAGATGTTACGCAAAACAGAAGGGTTGCTCCAAAAACCCACCAGCTTGAACAATTTGTCTTTAAAAAATTGTTGAATTGTTTCTATATAATTCTTTATACAGATAATACAAATATGATAATAATTCTGGAAGCTTCATGACACTTCTTCAGGACTGATTTCGACGTATAATTATCTTCCCTTATTCATATTTTCTCACGGAAAAAGCCTAAATCTGTTTTTAAAAATCACATTGAATTATTACCGACATAATTAGATAGTGGTTATTAAAAGAATATAAGTCGGATTCAAATTTTGTAATTAATTATTATCATCTGTCACTACTTGCGCGAGCTTTGTTTTTAAACGCTTCGACCGATAGTTTATCAATTGTGTCGCTAGAGCGGCATTCGGGTAGCGCGAAATCTAATCGGGCTGACGTATTCTTTCGTTTTTATTCCATCTGATGAATTCCGAGATTAGAACCTGTCGGTTATGCCCCTTGGCTGACTTCTCACACACACAGCTATTTTTCATTTTACTTGCCACGTTTATACCTTGCTGCCATGTGTGTTGCCAGTCAACCGGTGCAAGCCCATGTCACAACAATTAGCCGGTGCCAGATAGCTTCATGGAGGCCAAGGTAATTTGATTCCCAATTGGGAAGGTAACGAGAGTTGGAACCGATCCAGAAGAGCCGTGAAAATTTCATGATCTAATAGATATTCGGACTCTGACCTCTGCATACAGAGGCTATCACTCTACCACTGTGCTATCTCGCCGTTGATTTTTATAAATGGTATATCGATGTTAAAATACTTCTCTTCTGGAGTAGTTTGTTTAATCAATTTATTATGTTCATTGAATGTTGAACTCGATAATGAATTTAAAACGATGTGTTGCTACGTACTTGCTGTCGAATGTATCCAAGAGCAACGATGGATGCCGGCTGAGCTTCAGTGAGGACGGGCGGGGTCAAAAAGCTCAAGTTAAATGGAAGTAAAATGAGGGCGCCAGTTGACCTGAACCAGATCCAGCCAAAAGGGCTGATCAACGAGCCCCAGGAAATGCAAGGATGATAAACGCAAATGCTTGTGTAGGCCACAAACAAACAGTTTTTATTGTCGTGTCGGTGACATAGATAAATGAACAATATATTATATAAATTA
This sequence comes from Dromius quadrimaculatus, assembly GCA_963989225.1. Taxonomy (NCBI): domain Eukaryota; kingdom Metazoa; phylum Arthropoda; class Insecta; order Coleoptera; family Carabidae; genus Dromius; species Dromius quadrimaculatus. Next base: position 20,775,874 of record OZ022327.1, read on the forward strand.
TCAATTGGATAATAAAGTACACCAGACTAATAGTGAAAGGAAATCTGATCATGCCCGGTAAGTTGCAAGAAAAAAATTGATGCAAGGGAGCCGACGTAGCAAGCCGTTCGCGGCGGAGTACCCAGGACCGAGTCCAAAAGTAACCGAATGAGTTCAAGGCGCAATTTGGAACGGAAACGCGATAGTCGACTATTGCTTTTCGTGGCGGCGCTTAATAGAGTGAATTGAACAACGATCCTTACTACTTACGTCGATATACTTACTGGCTTTGGATCGCGAAACCAGTTACATTCCATTAAATCAGCGTGAGGCTTCAGATCAGACCTTCAACAAGTTTTTTTGACAAGATCCTTACGATAAAACATATAACATAAGATTAATAAGTGAGTGAATAAATCGATTGCCTATCCTCATACGCTGAGCATACTAATAATCCAAATAACAAAATATCTGAGATAGTGGTTTTTATCTGGGGGTTCCATGCTCCTCTGACGACTGAGATTAGTCGCTCGTGCATTCGGGGGAGTTCGGCGATCAACGGAATCTACCTTGACGGGAGCATGAGCAGTGACACAGCGAGCAGGCAGACGAGCTGTTCCGGGAATGGCTAAAAATACATAACATTGATATCACGTATGCCGCAACGGCACGCCACTGCATTACCGCAACAGCGAAAGAATGAGAAGCAATCATCAAGCGAGCATTGGAATGATGCTCTTTAAACATACTGGGGTGCAGAAACGGACTTTAATAGGTTTGAGATTAGTTACCTTAGATGTAGAGTGGCTTCACAGTTTTCAGTCTGGGGATGATCCTTCAAATCCGGCTTGGGCCGAAGAAAATATATTGAATCAAAAATTTTCACGTACACTCCTGCTTGTAAAGGCTCCAAAGCGTGGAAATCTCCATAAAACTCAAAACACTGACGGCGAGATATCAAGTAATGTGTCAGACCTCACTCACAAAGACTAACTAACCTTTTTACGAGCCTGAGATCAAAAATCAATCCGTAAATTACCTGCATGATCAATGTATTCCCTTGAACTGGTTGCGCCGAGCGCAAAATCAAGAGAAGGTCCCCAACGATAGGAAGCCTTAAGGGTTGCCTACTGCTGGACGTGAATAAATAAATAAAAGAAACTGCACGACGAATGTAAATTAAATATTAGGAAGAAATATAACGTAACAGTATTTCATGTTATTCCTGTAAGTTGCAATGACATTATATATCATTTCTTTATTGACTATCTCAGTTTCCCAAATATTATAGGAATTTTAATATCTCAAAAATAGCTCAACTCGTGTAGCCAAATTATATATCTGTTCATTCAAATCCAAAAAATGTCATATTCTCAGTTCCTTAAATAACATTTCTGGGAATTATCATCTCCATTTCCCAATATTCTCGCTCAGAATGAGAGAATACATTTCCATATTTCAATCCAAATATGCGCGACACCAGTCTCCAATCTGACATAATAATTCGAAGTACTTCTAGGTAATTGAAGCATATGTTAGAAGAGAGTTATATTGCTTTTTTCCATGAAGCTCTCCTTGAAACACTCTTACACCTCCACTGAAAAAATCGCCGTAGCATTTGGAATTGTTCTCAACAGCTTTTCTTCAGACTCCCAGGCCTCCGCTCTTTCTTCTTGCGAAACTTTCTCAACCAAGTGTGTAGCGATAATGGATTCATCTATATTATGAACTGCAGTCATATTATATTTCTTCAAATTGGGAAAAAAATCCCTGAATAATATTGAGCTTGTTTACTATTCTAATTCTGAAACTTTATGAAGAAACGAACGAGTTCTTCAACCAACCCTAATGATATATCATGATTTTTGTTTTCTGAGTGTTCACTCCAAGGCTATTGAGATCTCGGTAGTTTTCTACGACTTTCAATTTCTTGTTGAGGTCTACTTGATCGTAGAGCTAATGACCCATGTTTCATGAAAAATTTGATGCAGATAGAAATTTTACACAATATATTCTATAGGTGAGATGCAAAGGCGAATGAATGCTTGCCTGACCTACCTGGGTACACCAGGCTGCGCATATAAGAAAGATGTGAAAAAAAGATGCTAGAGAAAGTGTTTGATTCAGAAACCAACAGGTACAATTCAAAGATTGAGTTAATTCTAAATGAAAAAATGAATAGAGCAGACACTCTTGATCAGTTTACCATTGAACTGGAATACCCCAAAGTTGTATTCTCAGAAATGAAAAAATGGGTGATTGATTCACACTGAAATTTTCATGGCATCCTAATTAGATATATTCGAAAATATTTGCGGAAAGCCGGACACTTCTTCCGCGGTGAAATAACTGGTGGACTGAGAGATAAACACTGCGAGTAGAGAGGTTCGTTGGCAACACTCTGAAGAATAGTTCAGCTTTCTATAATAGATCCAAATTGAAATTAAATGAATTGAACGTTTAAAATTACAGAAAGTGTATCTATGACTATTTCGAATGAGCTTCAAACTGTGAGTGAAAGAGTATTGTAAATTTGCAGTCAAAAATATATGATATTCATAGGTTGAATGAACTTAACCTTGAATTTGTCCACTGAACTTTGCACCGAGCGTGCTTAAGAGAGATGGTTGAATTTGAAGTCAGTGTTGCCAAATATATTGAAAATTGCAAACGGAAGAGTATCAAGCAAAATGAACGAAGGAATTATTTTGGATGCCATATAAAAATCTAGGAAACAGACACAGACAGATTTGAAGATTCAAAACAAGAAATTTTGGGTGCTATCAATAAAACAAATATCAAAGTGGGTGTACTAGAAAAGCGAATTGAAGAAATCAAGAGAGAGAATGAGCAGCTACTGGCAAGACTGGAAAAACAAGGCACAAAATGAATATTTTGCTGAACAGTTGAGAGCAAAAAATTCAATCATCCATGGAATAGCAGTAAGAAAAGATGAATTTCGTCGGACAATGTTAGAAAACATACCAGAACTTGTAGATCAAAAACTTGGGATGAGTTTAGAAACACAAGAGATAGAGCAAGTCTTCAGAATTGGTACACAAGAAAGCTTGAAATCAAAGCCTGTTCCTTCATCCTAAACAGCTCAAAAAAAAAGAATGAAATATTGTATACAAGAAGACTTTCAGCAAGAACAAATATATTCATGAACAAAGATTTGTCAAAAACTGAACCAGAGAGGAGAAGGAAACTCAATAATCATTTGCAGCAAGTCAAAAATAAAAGTTTAAAAGCATTTATAAAGAATAACAAATTAATTATAAATAATGAAGCATACACTTCACTACAATTGGAAGATGAAATGGAAGAAACTGAACAGGTTGAGGAAACAGAAACTGATAAATTCAAGAAGAGTAGATTAAATCTCCACACCAAATTTATCCAAAGAAGTAACAGAAGGAAACAATAAGAACTACTCTGGGAACCAAAATATTATGCAACAACAAGTAATACACAGAATAACATGCAGAGAGAAACACTCGATAATTTCATTATGCGCACTAGATCCGTCACCAATATATCCAAAAGCACTCCAAAGACGGAGGAATCGGCTTCAAAAAGCTGAGAAACTTCAAAAATAAAGATACTTAGGTAGTAGAAAATGAAAGTGATGAGATTAGTGGGAAAAATTAGAATATGATGACATACTGCAAATAGAAGGACTGCATAATCTCTATATAGACCATGAACAAAAAGATAAACTGATAGAAAATGACATAATATGTCTTACGGAAACATGGCACACAAACAGAAATATTATAGAGCCAATAATTCTTGGTCAATATGAATTACTTGAATCCTGTGCAATAAAAGGAAAGAGTAGAGGAGGAACAAGTGGTGGAGTGCTAGTTTCCATGAAAAAGTCTCTCAAAAGTATTGGTTTCGTAGGAAGAAATCAACATCGAATATTTCTACAGTTGAAAATAAGCGCGGAGTTTTGTCTTATAATAGGAACAGTTTTTATTTCACCACTAAAAGATTAAAATACATCCTTAGGTATGTTTGAAGAAAACTTGACAGAAATGATGAGCTCTTATAGAGATGCAACATTGATAATCGGTGGAGATTTCAATGCCTGGATTGGCACTCTAAGTGAAGAAGAAGAAATTTATTTGAAAATAAAATCCTCACTGCAACACAAACCTCACTAGATGGAATATTCAACTCAAAAGGCAGAAAGCTTGTGGAATTGATGGGAACAGATGGATTATTCGTATCAAATGGTCGATCAATCAATAATAGCCCCGTAAACTTCACATTCATGACAAAAAACAGCAAGAGTATCATTGATTAAGTTTGAGTTAAAATGGAAAGATTAGATAATCCAGAAAATATTGACGTTAATAATATCATCATGAAATCTCATGTATCCGGAACACTTACATTGAGAAATATCAATTATGGAATAAATAAATCGAATGAAAAAGAACAACATTAACAGCAAATATGGTATTCGATAGGAGCAAGATGAGGGAGAACTCTTCGAACAGAAATTAGACTCATCAGGAAAATCGAGTCAATTAGCACAAACAGACAGCTATGAATACTTCCTAACTTCAGCAAGAACTGTATGTGAAGATATAGGCATATTAAAAGTACAAACACTGATAGAAATAAGCCTTGGTTCGACATGAAAACTATGGTTTTGCAGAAACAAACCAGAAAACATAAAAGAACCCCACGAGAGGAACATTCGATCTTATATTCAGAATAAAAAGAGAAATACAAGACAAGGAAAGTATCAAAGAAGAAAGATTACATCGATGCGCGAAAATCGATAATCAATAATATTTCGAATCCTCAGGATTTTTGGAAGTTGTGTAGAACTATATCCACAAAAATAAGAGCTACTTACCCAATAGACATTCAACAATAGGAACAGTTTATTGAAACTAAATACATTAGAATGGAAATAGTGAACCAAGATCAGTTTTTCGAACCAAATCTGCCGTACTTTGATGATCAAATTACTAAAAACGAAATCAAATCCGCACCAAAGAACCTGAGAACTGAAAAAGCATCTAGAATACACTCAATCACTAATAAAGTGTTAGAAGCCCTACCAGAAACCTTGAACGGAATTTGGCTTGATATATTGAACAGTTTCTGGGATAAAGAGAACGTGCCGGTTACTCTCTAAGCCGTTGAAATCTTACTCCTTCAAAAAGGATTGATGGAAGAGCCAGAAAATTACAGACCTATTGCTCCAGTGTGCGCAATAATAAAGCTTCTAACTCAAATTATGCTCAACAGATCATCAACTTGGACTGGAAGTTATGGGATAATACCTGAAGCCCAATCTGGATTTAGACGAGGAAGATCATGCATCGATCTCATATTCACGTCAAATGCTATTGTACAGATACAGCTAATGAAGAGAAACAATCTGTACGCAATACTTGTTGATCTCAAAGGTGCTTTTGATAACATGAGCTATCATCTATTGGAGAGAAAACTCTACGATTCAGGTGTGAGCGCTGAAATTATTCGAATATTCCAAAATATATATGATGAAGCAAAATTAAGAGTAAAGGCCAAACAACTTCCCTGATTGACATTATTAAAGAAGTTTTATAGGGCAATTCTCTTGGCCCTCTCCTATTTTCAGTATTTATTGCTGATGTGGACAGATTCTCAGGAAAAAAATGTTATCTAGAAGGTACATTCATATCAACAAACCTAGAAGAACTCAATGCCCTCAAAGCATACTGTACAGAGAACAGTTCAACAATCAACTTAAGTAAGACTTAAATAATCAACTTTCATAAGGGTAGGAGTCATAAATCAATGGAATCATTCACCTGCCAACATATGTATACTTGGGCATACTATCCTCATCATCAGGAATATTCCTAGAAGCAGCTCAACATCTTACAACCAAGTCAAATACCGCAATTAAATGTGTTAAACAAATAATAGCTAAGTTAAAAGTGGAACTTCAGGAATTTGCATAAAATCTGGTCATCTAACTATATCACCAGGAGAACAAAAATACGTTTATTCAATGGTAACGTAAAATCCGTACTACTCTATGGCTGGAGAGATCTGGAAAACTACTACTACATTAATGAACAAACTCCAAGTGTTTGTTAACAAATTTCTTCGCAAAATCTGCAGAGTATACTGGCCACAAGTGAGAGGAAACGAAGATCTATGGAAAATGACCAATCAAGAGATCAACCGAGATATTGAGGAGAGAAAATGGAGGTGGATAGGCCACGCTTTGAGAAGGGACCACGAAAATATCTCCAAAACGATCCTTGACTGGAATCCTCAAGGGAAAGGGAAGCCGGGTAGACCGCAGACCACATGGAGAAGATCAGTCCTAAAAGAAGCTGAAGAAAACGGGAAATCCTGGAATGAAATCAAATTGCTGGCCAAAAACAGAACCAGAGGAAAAGTATTCGTAGAAGCCCTTTGCTCCTCCTAGGATGCTACAGGAATAAATGAATGATAATAGTAAAAGTGGAATCATGTTCATCAAGACAAAAGCTGTATGATGCCGTAGTGATACCAACAATGATATATGCTTTAGAAGTTTGGAGCCTAGGATAAATGAAAATATTGGAAAAAAATGAAGTTGGATACCTGAAAGGGCTGTTCAACTGGCAGAGAAATACGCCAAATAATATGGTTCACTGAGCAATAGGACAAATAAACATAGAGATTCTTATATGCAGAAAGACTGTCGACCTATGGTACAAAATATTATTGATGAGAAACAACAGATATCCAAGAATGTGTTGACCAGCTACTTGAAATGAGCAAATCAGAATCAGAAATGAAATACAACTGGGCATCACAACTCAAGAATATGTTTATAAAAATTGAATAAAAGTGGTGATAGGATGCTCAAAGTTGCATAGTATTGAAAGAACACCTTGAAAATCTTATCCTGAGCTACAAATAAATGTTAGAAAATGAGGACAGGAGAAAAATTTTAGAATCACCTATAGCACTATATATAAAGAAACATTGATGTTTAAAATACAGTAACTATGTTTTTCAGTCAATATCAACATCCCAAAAACCGTAAGCCAGTATAGATTAGTAAACATCACCAAACCCAAATTCTATCTGAAAGGTGTGGCACATGAATTGAATGCCGAAGATAATTGCACTTTTTGCAACCAAAAAGAAAAAGAAGACATCTATCACTTCATCGTGAACTGTCCTTTGTAAGCCCCAGCTCGGAATTACTATATTGAGAATTATTCAACTGACGTCACAACTGAAAGTCTTGCAAGTAATTTTTTGAACATAACAGATAACAAATATCTATTTTATATTGCTAACTATGTAACGAATGCATTGCAAATACGTTTATTCATGCTGAACCAAAAACTCACACATTTAGAGTACCAATCCAATGTACGGTCACTGAAAACTACTATTACTAAAATGAAATAAAACTATATGTATCATATTATCCGCAATTTTTGAGGGATCATTAAATTGCCTATTGCTAATAGTTATTATTCGTCTTGAGTGCTCGAATTTATAATCAACTTCTTTGTATATGCTTTAGCAAGTTACAAATGATACCCTTCGCTGATGGCAAGGTTGTTACTTTTGACGTCGCTGTTGAAAACTGCTAACGGTGTGCTCGGGCGCCAATACGGTCGGTGACACAGAACTTCTATGGCGGATGGCTGGATAGCTCAGACGGGAAGGGTTAGGGTTGTCAGAAATAATTATCAGGAGGTAGGTGTCACAATGAGATTTATTACACACAAAAATATATCGGTTGTACACACATATATGTTGCAGGGACTGGCACTGAGATCGCTGGGCTGAAGGCTGACGACGACAATGCGGCAATTGCCTGAGACTATCAACATTCGCAGAATCGCGAAGCGACTTCCCGAACGGTGGATCAATTTTACTACTCGTTCTACGCGAGTGGAACAAAACTTGCTCCCTCACAGTGATTCTACGTTAAGGCGGTTCGATACTGTGAAGTCACCATGTGACTCCTGCAGCAGTGCTTCTACGTTAAATTAATCAAACGCTTCGAAATCACGGAGACTCCTTCAGCGGTGCTTCTACGTTGAATTATCAAACGCTTCGAAATCACGAAGACTTCTTCAGCGGTGCTTCTACGTTAAATAATCAAAAGCTTCGAAATCACGAAGACTTCTTCAGCGATGCTTCTATATTAAATGATCAAACGCTTCGAAATCACGAAGACTTCTTCAGCGGTGCTTCTACGTTAAATAATCCAAAAAATATTCCAAGTTCAAAAACAGCAAAAATATTCTAAGTTCAAAACAACAAAAATATTCAAAGTTCAAAAACAGCAAAAATATTCTAAGTTCCTTTTACGGACTTAGAAAAAAACAAAACAAACTCACAAATTGTGTCGAACAGTTGTGCTAACTGACTTGGCACAGAAACTTCACTTGGACGGTACACACTCTGAAGATGACAATCGATATCGGAACTGGTAGCGTACTTGGAACGGCTGCTCAGAAGACTTGACTTACAAAGAAGTGACTTTAGTCGGCCAGAAGGCCTTATTTATACCCATATTCTAATGAAACCTCACTTAACATGTTTTTAAAATTAAATCCTCATTAGCGCTAGCAATAATATAAAGAAGAAATACAGAAAAAAAAAATAAATAATTTTTCAAATACAAATTTCATTACAATAATACATTTCTTATTACTCTCCTGTCGAATACATCCCTTTCTGATTTTATTTCCTTAGTATTAAAATTATTCTGAATACTTCCTCGGTCGGTAATAAAGATTATTTCGGTAAGTTGAACTGTCAAATGTCAGGTGTTTGTATTCGGGTATTTGTCAGCGGTCACGAACATAACATCGAAAAATATACAATATACAACATATTTACAGGACAACAGTGGATTACATTCAGACTTTATTACGGTAAGACATAAGACATAAATACAGATCATACGATCTCAACTCCTTTCTATTTCAGATGTTGTTAACACATAACCTTATTCATCCACATGTAAAAAATAGTAAACGGTATTGGAAGCAGCTGTAAACGGATGAACGAACGGTAAGTGATGTTGTATGTTGATGCAGAGTTACTGAATTTAAAGTTTACAGGGTGCGCAAGAAGTGAATAAAATTGTGATGGACTAAAAGCTTATTGAAGGTAGCAGAAGGCTCTGGGATGTGCAACAGTGACGGATTTTGGAGCCTAATTCGTCACAAATATTATTATTATTACACTGCGAGTTGTACTGAATGCGAGTGAGAGACACAATTACCGGTGTAGTATGGATAAAACTCGTCAGGCATAACCATTTTTCTCAATAACTTTTTCCCAAATTCTCAACTTTTTCAGCATTTTTTATCCCCTATAATTTAGCGAATCGTTCTGGTGCATAATTATCGGATCCAGTAGCAGTTATAATGGAACAATTGATTTTAACATGTGACTTATCAATTCCTTTCAATAAATGTATTAAAAGTGTAGAGACAGTTATTCGGGTTTTCTAATCCAAGTGAAAATTGAATGTATCCAATCAATTGATGGTATTTGAAATATAATTTTTGTTCGTGCAAATAAATGAAAGTGGCTGTTTTTTTTATTTATTCTATTTAAATTTGAATTTATAAAATGAGACAGAATTTCTGAGATATTGAGTTTCAGGTTTCATAATTCAAATTTTCATTGCGACGTGAAAATTTAAATTATGAAGCCTGAAATTCATAATCTTAGAAATTTCATGTCTTATTTCTTGATGATTCAATTTGATTTTTCATTATGACTATGAGTTATCAAATTAATTTAGGAGCAATTGATATAATGATACAATATTTCATACAAAAATAATATAATTACATATTTTATATATCAATTAATACAATAATTATATTTCCTATATCTCTATGAATTACAATTGATGATATATGACAATCTTTTGATTTACCTTCTTTGCACAATAATTGAAATTCTTAGAGTATTTGCGAATGATAAGAACGATGATGATGTGTCTGTCTTATTAACTTTTTCTATTTAGAATCAACTTATTTCACGAATGGTTTCTGAATCGAACACTTTCTTTGGCACCTATTTTACCTATGCAACTTACCTAAAGATGTCTTTGTTCAAAATTTCTATCCGATTGAAACACTTTATGAATCATGGATCATCAGCTCCTAAACTAATTGGAGAGGAACCAGATAATACAAGGTCATCCATATTATGCCAGCAGCAGTAAATCGCTACAGCCTTTGATGTTCAAACCCCTAATTTTGTGGAAACGAAAAAATTCTCTCATATAATTCATGAAAAGTGAGAATCGTAGAGGCGATAGGATGTCACATTGCAATACACCCTGTGTTACATCTATCGGAGCAGAAAAATTTTCAGCCTGTGTGATCTGCAGAAAGGCATTGTTATAAATATTTTGTAGTATTCTTATCACCTTACCTGGAATATCTGCATCAAAGAGCTTGTGCCAAAGCAAGTTATGGCTTATTGAAATGAAGCTAGCCGGGAGTGCTGATAGGAATTGATAATTATTATTTTTATATTTGAAAGTTGCGCCTTTTTGTAAGTGTCGATAAGTTGAATGTTCAGTCTCAAAAAGTTGGTTAAAAAGTAGCTGTCAATGCTATTGTTTGTTTTCTTTTGTGTGCGATCAAATAGGTGCTTTGCGTATCTGATTATTTGATTGTGTAATGAAAGTTCACTCAAACTATCAGAAATACAACAGGTTATAGGCCCAGATGCGTTTTGGCATAAGAACATTAAAAATAAAGCAGTTTGAGTCCGAGTGAAATGAATATGAACTAAAAAAAAAAAGTGTTGAAAATGGCGTCAGCAAACAATGCAATTGAACTCGCCCTTGTCAACATACTAAAAGATGAAGATGATTCTCAAATATGGAGATTCACTGTTGACATTCTTTTTGAATCTAGAAGCATCAAAAAAAACTGACGTGGACATCACGTGACTTACTTGTACAACATTGAATATATATAATCGAACACAGCATCTCATCATTCCACGGTTACTCGGTTGCTGTGGAAACAGTAGGTCATCATTCTCATGCTACAACATTCCTAAATACTGATTTCCAGGATTATATGGCTAACAGTTCTGAATTTATGCGCAAAATTCCAAGATCGTCAAGTAAAGTGCACTTTTGACTCAGTCGATCTCAATGATAATAGGATAATACTATTATCTTGAATACTGTGTTCTAATATTCTACGTTCAATCGTTTTGGATTAATGCGGAAAATTAAAGAATGTTTCAAGTAAACTGCGCACTCCCGGCTCAGCCGATTACAATCATAATGCAAGATGTACAACTAGATGATATAAAAGTGCTGAATACGAAATCTGAATATTCTGCGACTGAATATTTTAAATTCATGAGAAAAATTCGAAAAGTCTATAATATGAAATACACTTCCGGCTTGGTCGATTGGGATGAAAACAGGAGATGATCATTTGGATGCTATAGCAATTTTAAATACTGAATTCCATTATCCTGCGGCTAATCATTCCAGATTTATGCGGAAAATTCAAAAAAAGTATCAGGTGAAGTGCACTTCCAGTACAGACGATTGCAACCATAATGCGAGGTGCACATCAAGATCCTAGGTCCTATACTAGTCTTTTATGCAAAATTTCAGCATCATACGTTTGACGAATTCTGAGATTTGCGAATTACGCACAAACACACATATATACGTACTGACATCAAGCCAAAAATAGTCGAAATGGATTCAGGGATGCACAAAACGGATATATCAATCAAAATCTCGATATGTGAATTCTGTCGATTTCACAATATTCCCTTGTACTTTTATAATGCTGGAATCAAAGCTGGACCGTGTGACCAACATAATGAAAATTTATTTTAAATTTATGTGAAAGAGCATGTTTCGATCAAATTTTGTCGCTTTTGTCATGCTTACGAAATGAAATTTGAGAAAAAATTTTAAATATGTAGAATGTCAAAGAAAATTGAGAAAATTGATAACATATTATCATTGCCTACCGTATTATTTCAATTGAACTGATTGTTATAAACGGCAAGTCCTGTATGTTTGTTATACACTACACTTCCGGCTTGGCCATTGATACAAAAATAGTAGATAACTATTTTGATGCTACAACAAGCTCAAACACTAAATTCCAATATGCTATCGCTGATCATTCTAGTTTTATGCAAAAAATTGAAAAGAATGTTTCAAGTAAAGTGCACTTCTGGCTCAGCCGATTTATACTAAAATAGCAGATAAGCATACTGATATTAGATCAAGTTCAAATACTGTATCTCAGTATCTTACGGCTGATCATTCTGGATTTATGCAAAAAATTCAAAAAAAGTTCCGAGTAAAATGCACTTCAGATACAGGCAATTGCAACCATATTGCGAGGTGCAAATCAACACCCTATACCAGTCTTTAATATGGAATTTCAGCATGATATGTTCGACGGTTTTTGAGATTTGCAAATTATGCACGTACGAACGTACCGACATCAAGCCGAAAATAGTCAAAATGGATTCAGGGATGTTCAAAACAGATATATCCATCAGAATCTCGATAGGTGAATTTTGTGGGTTTCACAATACTCACTTGTTACTTTGTACAAGTAAGTAATTATTGATGGATTCGATGTAAAACCAGAAGAACCTGGCAAAGAACTTGATTTTTACCACCTTAAAGATACCAAAGCCAAGAAAATGATGATATCCACTATACATAAGAAGTTATTCCCACACAAACTGAATTGCAAGACATCAAGTAAGATGTATAAAAAGTTATGTAAACTCTCTCAACACGAAGATGATCAACATAGAGTCACACTTATGAAAGATTTTTTTTGCTCCAAATCTGAAATAGGCGAAGATATGTCCTCATTCATCAGTCATCTAGAAAATATTATATACAAACTCAAAGCGTTAGTGAGAATATCACGGATGAAATGATAATAGATAAAATCTTCAGTTCATTACCCAGTAAATATTCTTATTTTCTGACTTCATGGGAATCCGCGTCACATGTTGAAAGGAATCTAACAAATTTAACTGCTTGCTCAGCTAAAGACGAAAAAAGACTTCATACAGCAGACGAAAATGAGCAAATAGTCTCCACTGCTGGTTCAAAATTCTGTTTCAGAGGTAAGTCCCCCAAACATGTTGCTAGATTTTGTGACAGAAAAAGGTTTATGGAAGCCGTCAGATGGAACTAGGACGAAAAAAGATTATAAAAACCATGGTAACCTTAGAAATTTTAACAAAGATCCTAAACCGTGTGGAATCTGTGAGAAAATCAATCACAAAGAAGAAAATTGCTTTTTTCGTGAAAATAAAAACACGCAAAAAAATAAATATCGAAATCAAGTATCGCTTTTGAGCACATCACCAGTGAACTCAACAAAAGAATGGATTGTGGATTCTGACTCCACGAGTCCTATAACAAATGATGGTAATCTACTCATAAATGCACAGCAAGTAAGAACACAAATAGAAGTTGCAAGAAAATCATGTGCTATGTCAGCAGAGAAAATCGTAATAGTTCAAACACAAGACTGTATACTTAGAGAAGTTTTGTATGCACCAGAATAATCAAAAAATCTTATACCTGTGAATGGCACTGAAGACTTGGCCACATTAGTGATGATTATCTCAAAAGTACTCTAAGAATAGGTGAAGGAGTCAATCTGTCTTCTCATCAACTTGAGAATCTTAAGAATAACTGTGAGATTTGTCTAAAAGCCAAGCAATACCGCCTGCCCTTCAACAGCGTGAGGACGAGAGCAACGAGACCTATAGAAATCGTACACTCAGATCTATGTGGACCTTTTTCATCAACATGTGGAATATATTCTTACCCTACTGGATGACTATACACACTTCGCTATGTTTCATTCATTGGAAACAAAATCACAGGCTACAGAAAAAGTTATAGAATATATTCAAGAGGCAGAGAGAAAATAGTATTTGAAAGCTTATAAAATAAGAACAGACTGTGGCGTAGAACATATGAATTTAAAACTCCAAAACTAGTGTAGAGAAAGAGGAATTGTGATGGATGCATCTTCTCCATTTACACCGCAGCATTCTGGTAAATCAGAACGGCTCAATAAATTGAATGAAATACGAGCTATGATTTTTGACTCTAAGATCGATTAGGAACTTCGAGATGAAGCAGCAACATACCTAATCAACAGAAGCCCAACAAAAGATCAATCTTCAGCCCCTGCTGAAATGCTGTACAAAAAAGTGTACTACGTATTCAAAAATTAATACACCATTGAAAAAATCAGGTGAACGTGGTGGAAAACTAATTTATGTTGGATATATAAGCAGCGGATACCGTCCATGGGATACGGAGGGATGTGATCTTTTTAGAAAATTCATTTGGAAAAACTCAAGATAATAATAAGGAATATATAAATATCATGGACTACACCGCTGATGATGATGTAGAATCAAAATAAAGTAACGAAAATAATGAGGAAGGCAAAACTGATACTGAACAAGATAGAAGAAAATGAAATCGAGAAGAATGGAGGTACTGTGAATAAACAGACAACTCAAGCAGAAAAGTCTAAAAGAAAAAGAAAACCACCTTATCGGTATGAAGACTATGTCCTGTTAACATACGAGAAAACAGTAACAGGGTCTGACAAATCAAAGTGGACACAGGCAATTCGAGGAGAAAAGCAATCAATCATTGAAAGTAAAACTTGGAATGTTGTACCAAAGAACAAAGTACTAAGCGGATAGGAAATACTCACAAGTAGATGAGTATTTGAAGAGAGAGATGACGAAACATATAAAGCACGATTAGTGGTTCGAGGATGTCAACAAGAAAATGATATAGATTACTCAGAAACATCTAGTCCAGTTATTAACAGTGGTCCATTGAGATGTTCATCTGCTTTGACACAGAATAATGACCCCAACTTATACGCCTTCGATATTAGAACAGCCATTTTGTACTGCAACCTGATAGAAGGAACTTATATGTATCCACCAGAAGGAGTAGGTATCAAAGGCATCTGAAATTACAAAAGGCTCTATACGGAATGGAACAGGCACCGCTCAGATGAAATATTCGTATCACTGATTTTTTTGAATCTAAAGGATTAATCCAGATGAGATCAGAACCATGTATATTCAAATCAAATGACAGATCAGTGATTTTAGGTTTGTTTGTAGATTATGGAATCTTACTTGAAGGAAATGAAGAAGTAATGGGCACATTACTGCGGGATTTGAAAACAGGATTTGGAATAAGAGTTACCGAAAGCTTCAAGAGATTTCTTGGAATGAATATAGATAGAACAGATAAATGGTTAACCCTGACCTAACGACATATTATTGGAAATTTATTGCTTGATTATGAGCTAACTGAAGCGAAAATAGCTTTCATTACAACTGAAATAATAAACGGTATCGAAGACAGTGAAATAAATAATTGTTTTCTATATCGGGAGTTGCTTGTGAGCCTGCTCTATATTTCTGATAGAACACGTCCAGATATATCGTTTGGAGTAGATTTCTGCAGTAGAAATGTGGAGAACCATAACAATAGTGACGTGCAAAAATTGAAAAAAAAAATTTAAATATCTTAAGGAAGTTTGAACAAAAGTATTGCATATATAAAAGATGAAACAGCGAACAAATTAACTCCTCACTGTGATTCCGAATATGCAGGAGACAGAAAAACAAGAAGAAATATAACTGGATACATTATTTTTTATTGTGGCGGTCCAGTTAGTTGGTGTACCCGGAAACAACCAATAGTAGCCCACTCCACAGCTGAGGCTGAATATATTTCAGGAGCCGAGTGCGTAAAAGATCTTTTATTTCTTAAAACAGTGTGTGAAGAATTAACAAGTGGAACGGTGAAAGCAGAACTGCATGTGGACAACCAAAGTGCAATTAGTTTGATTGAAAATGGTGTGCTGAATAAAAGATCAGAACTTATGGATGTGCGATTCCACTTTATACATGAAAAAGTGGATAAAGATTTGATAAATATATATTATTGTCCTATTTCGGATCAAATGGCTGATGTATCCTCCAAACCACTTGCCAATATAAAATTTTATCATCATATTCCAAAATTTGTAGGGATAAGTCTGATTTGTGAAATGGTATTTATTCATCGAATTTTGTTTATAGAAAACTTTTTAATCAAGACATAGAGTTGGTAGAAATTATTAATTATTATTTTTGTATTTGGAAGTTGCGCCTTTCTGTAATTGTCGATAAGTTGGATCATTAGTTCAAAAAGGTTGTGTGGAAAAATAGCTGTCAATTGTAGTATATGTTTTCTTTTGTGTGAGATTAAATGGTGTTCTTCGTATAAGATTATTTATTCATTGAATGGAAGCCCACTCAATCTATTAAAAACACAAGAGAGAGTCTACGAAAGCTGTATGATCGTTCTGTTGATTCAGCCGTGAGTATAGGTGAGATGTAGTTGCTGACACAAAAATATTGTCAGTCGTACTTCTGCCTCTTCTGAAGCACACTTGATTTCTACTCAAAATATCATGTTGTTGGCTTCATGTTTGTGATCTGCTATAATTTGTAACATAATTGAATAGTTAGCTTATCGCGTTTGATAGAGCAATGCCTTTGTAATTTGAGGGGTTCTTTTTATTTCTTGTTTCAAAGTTAAAAATGTATTTATTCTAGTATTTGTACGCGTTCTTGTTGCCAAATAAGATTGAATATATCTGAAAGATACGCGATCAGGTTCCAAGAAAAATTATGGAAGAATTCATACGCTAAATCTTCACTATCTGGAGCTTTATTCATTTTACTTTTATGTTATGCATCGCATATGCCTTCCAAAGAAATTGACGTGTTCACGGACAGATAGCCACTGTCATAGAAGTGAGTTAGTATCCCCGAACTTTTTGAGTTATAACTTTTGAAAATTTTCTTGCCCTTCTCTAGAGAAACCTAATTGTTTGCTTGATGTTCAAGCTTGAGGGCTTCTACTGCTTTACAGAACTAGGTACTATTTTTAACATTCGAGATTTTTCTTTCAATTTCTGCTAGATACGAGAATAATTTTGCAGACTTGACTGTTTTATTGTAATTCTGTTCTGATGTTTGCTTCAAGCTCTTGCAGGTGCTATTGAACCATGACTCTCAAAATGAGTGAACATTATTAGAAGAGTTATTTTCTTGGATCTTCAACATATATGAACAAAGAAACTGGAGGGAGTTCACTGTTTGTACTTTCTGTTATGAAATTCGATATATGTGAAGCCATAGATGAAATGAAATCGAAGAAAACTGAAGATATTCATGAAATTAATACATTTATCATCGGAATAGCTAGAAACTACATTTGTGATATACTTGCTTATAATATAGATGAATGTATAGATGATCAGCTGTTTGCAGACTGCTGGAAGATATCGAAGATTCACCCAATTTTCAAATCAGGCAGTCCAGAAGAAGTGAAAAATTACAGACCAATATCCATTCTGTCATCTTTCTCAAAAATCCTTGAAATAATTTCACATAAACAGGTGTCATCTTTATTGCTGAAAAATAATACATTATCTTGTGTTCAATATGAGTTTTGTAAGAATTGATCTACAATATATGCTATCTTGTAGCTTGTAACGTATTCTTCCAATGGATGGCAAAAGAGTCTTATAACACAAAGACTATTTGTCGCTATCAGTGAAGCATCAGACTGTGTGCCTCATGACATAATTATCGAAAAACTGGAATACATTGGGATTCGCGGAAATGCACTCCGAATTTTGGAGTCCAACTTATCTAATCGCTTCCAGACCGTCTTTATAGAGAAAAATTGGAATAATCTTCTCAATAATACTACTGGAATTCCGCAGGAGTCAGTACTAGGTCCTTTCATATCCTCAATCTATATAATCGATCTAGCAAATAATATGAACACTTATTCCGTATCATTCGCAGACGATACGTTTCTAGTACAATCAGAAAACATCAATAAATTAAATATACAAATGCGTGATGTGTTGGAAAGTGCAAAAAACTGGTTTGTGTCAAACAAATTGACCTTAAAAAGTCAAAAAACTCAGTGCGTGACATTTTCAAATGATGACGAGCAAAGTATCCCTACCATTAGGTTTCCTGGTCTTATTCTCAATCCAAATTTCATTTGGACAAATCAAGTATATGTTGTACTCCGTGCTATCTCGAACAATTTACCTAATCAAGAAAGTGCGAAAATTGGTCAATTTTAATTCAGCTGAATTATTATATCATTTCCTGTTTGTATCGCGTCTCACATACGGACTAATAGCTTGGCCGAACACAACCGACAATATCTTGTATAGAATATTCAAGCTACAAAAGAGTGCGATAAGGCAGTTATGTCAGGTGAATTAGAGAGAACATTGCAAACACCTTTTCATGAAATTTAAAATTATGTCTTTATACTCATGAGTTATTTTCAATGATGTACGTTAGATAAGAGAACACTTACATCAATATACCACACATGATCAATACCACGATCATAATACAAGAAATGAAACCCATTTCTATGTACCTAAAAATTGGTTGAAAAAAGAAACTCTGTTGGTCCAAGAACGTTTAATCATGTACTCAACACTAATAAAACCTAATCGATAGAGAAATTCACTGTTAAAGCAATTTTTACTGGAAAATATTATTAGTCTACAACTTAATATTTCAATGAAAAATTTCTTTGAAATGAAGGAGTTTCCATATGTAAATACTATCTCATGTTAATATTTTATATCATTGTATGACTAATTTTGTGATTTATTGAAACCTGAATAAATATGTCATATCATATCAATGACAAATTCTGGCACACAGGACTCCTTCACCCTGTAAACATCATCTCCCTCACTATTATACACTCATTGAATCCTACATCAGCGACAGACATTTCTACCAAAACTATAAGAACAGTCAATCAGAAATATACCCTATCCTAGCAGGAGTACCTCAAGGTAGCGTTCTTGACCCATCCTTTATCAAATTTTTACTGCAGATCTGTCTACTGACAACCACATACTAACTGCGACATACGCAGACCACACTGCGCTGTTGGCATTACATGCAGACCGTGTGAAAGCATCAGCAATGCTGTAATAATCGCTGAATAAGATCCAAGATTGGGCTAAGAGATAGCGAATAATACTTGATGGAAACAAATCTGTGAACGTGGTATTTACCCTGAAAAAAGCAATATGCCCGGAAAAATGCCTAAACAACGAAACACTAGCAGTCAAAAGCAACACTGGGTACCCAGGCATGCACCTAGATAAGAGAGAAAGCACCTAATTACAAAAAGAAATCAGCTTGATATGAAGTTTAGAGAAATGTATTGGCTAATGGGCAGAAAGTCCCCGTTATCTATAGAGAGGTATATCCTGCTATACAAAGTCACAACAATCCCAGTATGGACCTACGGGATACAAATCTGGAGATGCGCCAAGAAGTCAAATAGACAAATGATACAAAGGTTCCAAAACAAAGCCTAGAGAATAATAACCATGGAACGTCAGCAATAAAACCCTACACAAGGATTTATATATGGAATACGTTCATAGAAAAATCAAATAGCTAGCTATGAAATAATAATAATAATAATAATAATATTTATTCACCAATTGAAGTATGTACAAAATACAATGGCTTGTCAAATATACAATATATGAAAAAGGGAAATACAAGAATAGAACCAATTAAAAGAGTTTGTGTTCAAACAAAGTTGGTGCAATTTAGATACTCATCTACAGAATAGAAATACTTATTTGTGAGGATGACTTTAACATTGAATTTAAAGGATTTTATACTTGAAACTGATTTTATACTCTCAGGAAAATGATTGTAAATTTTTATAGGCATGAAAGATGCATTCCGATGAAAACTACTAGATCTGTGTAATGGCAGATAAATATCGTTACATTGTCTAGTATAATATTTACTCGTCACTTGCCTTGTTTGAATGAATAACGAAGGATTACTTTTAACAAAAACAAGACAATATAGAATGTATAAACAGGGCAGAGTTAGCAACCTCAGCTCAGGGGATAGATCTCTGCAAGATACACTAGCGCTATTACCCGTTATAGCTCTGATTATCATTTCATGTGTTCTGAAAACTTTATTGGAATGAACCGAGTTTCCCCAACAGATGATGCAGTATGAAAGCAATGGATAAACTTGAGCATAGTAATATTTCTTCAACAGATCAACACTAACATGATTATATTTAAGTCGGCTGATAACAAAACATGATGTATTCAATCTGCGGATCACGTACTCGAGTAGTTATAATTCACAGATTCTAGCATAGCAACAGCAACCATTGTTGCATGGGCGTGCAGAATGTTATTATCTCCGATAATGGGTGTGAATCTTTTTGTGCGCCTCTGGTTGTGTCATGGGTGTAGAATGTAAAAGTGAGCGTGTAAGATCGTATAATGATGTGTGGAAATTCAGTTGGACGCCACTGACTATTCGTTCTGATCATTTTTCTGATCACAAGCGTAGAATATTTTAACAGTGACATGCTGTTCAAGGATGAACATGCTTATGTTATTTATTAGTATCAGGGGTAACAACAAAGTGCTGGATGAGAAGATGTAAAGACCACACAACAAATTGGGAAAGGAAAAATTTATTCAAACATTACAACAAGTCATTTTTATTCACATAAGAATTGAATTTATTGTCAAAGCCCAACCATTTCACTAAGTATTTGTCTTTGTTCCTACGCAAAATCTTCTCAACCAGAAATATTCCTGGATATTTGGTTCGTTGTATTTCTTGTCCATAGAATCCGCCAGCTATATTCTCACCATTCTCATCCTGCAGCAAATATGTCACCGGGGATGTTGGCTGCACTTCAATTATTTTGAATATTTCGGTACTTCAAGATGGGTGATAGCTCTTATCAAATATCGATTTATATTTACTGATTCTAACAGAATCACCCACTTTATATCGATCAGATGGAGCAATTTCAATTTAATTGTAGACGGTGTTCAATAATTTCTTCTCATGTCTTTTACTGACATTTGCTGGTTTCATATCGATAGTTCTGTGTTTTGTATTATTATAATTAGCTAATAAATCTTCTAGCATATCAAACCATTCATAGGATCCTTGGTAACTGAATTGCTTCCATAGTTTCAATTTCAACGTGCGATTAAAGCGTTCCACAACACTTGCTTTCATAGTGCTGCATGTCGAATAATGATTTATACCATGCTCATTCATCAGCTTCCCAAATTCTCTATTAAAAAACTCTTTACCCTGATCCGTCTGTAGATTTTTTGGGATTACACCGTCTTTGAAAACAGTGTTCATTGCAAATGTGACATCCTTACCCGTCTTTGACTTGATTGGTTCAGCTTATGCTCGTTTGGAGAATACATCGATCACCGTCAATATATACTTATAACTTTCATTTTCCTATGCATACGGTATCATTTCAACGAGATCCGCTTGGAATAAATCATTTAAACTCTTAACTATAACATGTCTTCGTTTGAAATTTCGACGTGCCGCTTTGTGCAGCTCGTTAAAAATACCTTTTTTGCTCATGGTAAACCTGTTTCAACGGAGAGTTTCTGTGGACTTCTTCGCCCTTGCAAAGGTAAAAATGTGAACTTATCATCCGCTGCAACTCTCTGACCTTGCAACAATAGTGCTTAGTTATTTATTTTGGTTTCAATTAGACTTCCTTCGATGTTATATTAAATGTTTCTTATTATCGCATCGCATGGGAAACTATAGAATGATTCGGAGTTCCCGTTCTCAAATTTATATATATATATATAAATATATATATATATATATATATATATATATATATATATATATATATATATATATATATATATATATATATATATATATATATATAAAAGTAAATTAATTTTTGAAAAAGTCTTGTACAGCGCCGGGATTCGAACCCGAGATCTCATGAATTCCGGTCATGCGTGATAACCGCTACACCACGCTGAGACAACGGAGTAAGTCTCCCAACACTGTACAAGATTCTTTGCATTTTTGTCAAGTTTGCTATACGCTCCAAAGACGACACATTTTTGTGTCTTTGACAATGGAGGACAACGGCTGACATTCGTGAGTAATTAACTCTCATGTGAATATTCTGAATGTGAATCTAGTTGGCGAATCCGTAATAAGCCAGACGGTTGAATGAAAGTAAATTAATTTTTTAATTTTTTTAATTTTTGAAAAAGACTTGTACAGCGCCGGGATTCGAACCCGAGATCTCATGAATTCCGGTCATGCGTGATAACCGCTACACCACGCTGAGACAACGGAGTAAGTCTCCCAACACTGTACAAGATTCTTTGCATTTTTGTCAAGTTTGCTGTACGCTCCAAAGACGACACATTTTTGTGTCTTTGACAATGGAGGACAACGGCTGACATTCGTGAGTAATTAACTCTCATGTGAATATTCTGAATGTAAATCTAGTTGGCGAATCCGTAATAAGCCAGACGGTTGAATGAAAGTAAATTAATTTTTGAAAAAGTCTTGTACAGCGCCGGGATTCGAGCCCGAATTCTTTGGAGCGTACAGCAAACTTGACAAAAATGCAAAGAATCTTGTACAGTGTTGGGAGACTTACTCCGTTGTCTCAGCGTGGTGTAGCGGTTATCACGCATGACCGGAATTCATGAGATCTCGGGTTCGAATCCCGGCGCTGTACAAGACTTTTTCAAAAATTAATTTACTTTCATTCAACCGTCTGGCTTATTACGGATTCACCAACTAGATTAACATTCAGAATATTCACATGAGAGTTAATTACTCACGAATGTCAGCCGTTGTCCTCCATTGTCAAAGACACAAAAATGTGTCGTCTTTGGAGCGTACAGCAAACTTGACAAAAATGCAAAGAATCTTGTACAGTGTTGGGAGACTTACTCCGTTGTCTCAGCGTGGTGTAGCGGTTATCACGCATGACCGGAATTCATTAGATCTCGGGTTCGAATCCCGGCGCTGTACAAGACTTTTTCAAAAATTAATTTATTTTCATTCAACCGTCTGGCTTATTACGGATTCGCCAACTAGATTTACATTCAGAATATTCACATGAGAGTTAATTACTCACGAATGTCAGCCGTTGTCCTCCATTGTCAAAGACACAAAAATGTGTCGTCTTTGGAGCGTACAGCAAACTTGACAAAAATGCAAAGAATCTTGTACAGTGTTGGGAGACTCACTCCGTTGTCTCAGCGTGGTGTAGCGGTTATCATGCATGACCGGAATTCATGAGATCTCGGGTTCGAATCCCGGCGCTGTACAAGACTTTTTCAAAAATTAATTTACTTTCATTCAACCGTCTGGCTTATTACGGATTCGCCAACTAGATTTACATCCAGTATATATATATATATATATATATATATATATATATATATATATATATATATATATATATATATATATATATATATATATATATATATATATGTATATATATATATATATATATATATATATATATCTATATATATATCATTATCTATTCAGACACACGATTCTGAGATGAAAAGAGCTAAAGGAATTGAAGAATGTGTTGATAGGAATCAACTTACACATTCAGACTATAGAAACGCATTAACTTCAACAGAGCAGCTTTATGTTGAGCAAAACTTGTTCAGGTCAAAAAATCATGTAATCTACACTCAGACACAGAATAAATGTCAGCTAATGATGACAAAAGATTCTCAGTCAAAAAATCCAACGATACTTTAGCTTGGGGACATTTCACAATTAGAGATTGAATATTGTTGAATTCAAGATTATTATCTCTGTAGAATATAAGATTGTCTGTATAAGAATTATGTGCATTTACTATAGTTATAATTTTGTATTAAAAGTATATTGAATAAAAAATAGTATCAATTATTATTGTTTTCTCACTATAACCCTGAAAATATTACTGGTTTGCCATCCTTTGCTCACAAGAAGTATTCCAAAAGTTTCTAAAAAATAAGCTATCCTTTTCCCAATTATTTCATAAGGTACAAATAGACCTACAATAAGCTTGGAGATACATTGTGTGGGTAAAGAATTCAATTTTGATCATCTGCAATCAGTTCAAACTCATAAAAATTATATCCTCCAACAGCATTCTTTACTACTTCAACTACATACGCATTCGATGACCATGATTTATGAATTATTGCTCACAATGTCACACCTACAAAGCACGTAATCAGAAAAATGATCAGGACAAATAGTCAGTGGCGTCCAACTGAATTTCCACACATCATTATACGATCTTAAACGCTCACCTCTACATTCTACACCCATGACACAACCAGAGGCGCACAAAAAGATTTACACCCATTATCGGAGATAAAAACATTCTGCACGCCCATGCAACAATGGTTGCTGTTGCTGTGCTAGAACCTGTGAATTATAACTACCTACTGGCAGTGATAGATCCAAGATAGATTGTACTCCATGTTTAGGTCAAGTATTTTTGTCTTAGGAACTGGTAAAATGACGGAGTCGTTGAGATTACTCAAAATTCTGGGTTGATTACCCTTTAACATAAATTGGATCATTTGAGTCTTAGCACTATTCAATACTACACCATTCGATGAACACAATTCTACCATATTATTCATACTAACCTGTAGCATGCTATTCAATTCCTCTATCGAAGTGGCACTAACAATAATTGATGTATCGTCAGCAAAGAGACAGACGTCAGCCTTGTTAAAAGTACACGGTAGATCGTTGATATATAAAATGAAAAGAAGAGGCCCAAGAATACTACCTTGGGGTACTCCACAATTAGTTTTACGCTGATTTGAATGATATTTTTCGCCGTTTATTTGCAGGCTCACAAGCTGAATTCTGTTGCTCAGATACGACTCAATTAATTGTAAAGCACGACCACGTATACCGTTAGATGATAATTTTAGAAGTAACTCATGATTTATAGTGTCAAAAGCTTTTGATGAAACAAAAAACACACTTGCTGTCAACATTCTCTTGTCCAAGCGTTCCAAAATGCTTGTTACGCTGAGATATAGTGCATGTTGTGTAGATTTGCCTTCAACAAAACCGAATTGACAAGGACTTAAGATATTGTTATCGCAAATGAAATCAATCAAACGATTGTAGAGTATAGGCCTGTAGTTTACTACACAATTCTTATCTGTATTTTTTACGAAAAGATACTACACAATTATCTGAATGAGCTAGTCCTCAGCTTACTGGAAGACGAAAACACAATCCGAAGACTTAGAAGAAAAAAGACATTAGACTTGACCATTTCAATCAACGGAATGTTATCCATACTCACCGCATGCCTATGATAATCGATCTGGTTCCTTAGTTCACCAAATTGGTCAGTTTTAAATGAAACAATATACTAAAACGAGAAAAATAAAAATATCAATAAGACATGAAGTTTCTTCTATAGCTAACGCCAAATTGCTGGCGGATGGTCAGTATTAGAACTATTAAAATAGATTTTTCTTGAGTTTTGCAAAAAGTTTCGAAACTTCATCACATTATTTTCAATGAATTTGAAGCTAATTTATGTTGACGCAGAATGGTTTGAGAGGGAGACGACCAGTTTGACAAGTACAGCTGTACCCAGCGTTGAAACACAAATGCCGTGTTAAGAGTTCTCAAACGTTGGACAAACCTGGGAGCCAGAAACATTTTGTTAACCTTTCCATTTTGTCTGCACTAAATCGACCGTGATTTTACCTGTGTTGCGTAAATAGATAAACATAAGATGGAGCTTCCATGCAAAAAAATTCTTGTAGATTATGTTAGCTCGCAGAACTCGGTAACTGGATAGATATCAGTCACTCTGATGTAAGTACATCATGAATTTGAACCACAAGAACATGTTCTTTATGTTCAGATCAGATTTAGCTCCCTCACTACCACTATGACTGTACCTAATTGCCGATTATTTCACAGCGTCAATATTGTCACAGACACTATTCCACGATATGATAATAATTCAAGTTGGCATTGGAAGCATTCAAAAAATTGTCTCTGGTAGTTGTTGAACATTCGGAAGAAAGTTCACTGTCGCAAAAAGTGAAATTTTTGCTCCTGAATTTGTCGAATGGTGATCTGCCAAGCGGTGATTAGAATTTTGACAACAATTATCTTGTAGTTATCACTTCTAACAGAATTAAAAGTTCAATTTTTCAAATAAGTGTTTGATTTTCTTATATTGTACTTCATATGGAAGCGGTACAAAGTTTTCTGCTCACGAAGAAATTGAGAAATATGATTTCAATTATCTGCAATCCTTCTCCATTAGAGTCTCAAGTATGACGAGCCTCACATTCTCTAGTACGCGCGGTATAAAGTTTCATCCAAATGTGATAGCATCGCTCCTAATGAAATCTGCAGAAGAAACCATCGGTGCTAAAAGAGAACCAGCAAAATATGATTATACTATACCTTAGTGTGATAGCAGCAATAATTGTGAATCAAATGAGTTGTTTATGGATGTCTCAACAGAAGAGATATGAAAAGAGGGGTAACAACATATTCGACGTGATAACGTGTATCGTGTTTGACTAACTACTTATCTTGTGAGGACCCGAGGACTATTTCAATGTGAGTACATATCTTCAAATCAATATTGACAAAAATCAATATGCATTGTTAGCTATCATCGATTGATACGATAACCTCAAAATAGCCTCAAGAGCTCCAGTAATAGTTCCAATGTAGAACAAAATATCTCTCATTTAGTTATCACGTCTATCAAGTAGTGTGAGATTTCAAAAAAATGTTTGATTATATGATACTCTTGAAACAAGTGAACAGGTAACAAGCTTAGCACCCATTGGGATATATTGTCATTCATAATTTTGTATGCATTTGAAATATTAGGATTGTGTCATGTAACATTAAGGACGTTAACTCGGCGAGGAAGAGACAGAAAAGTTCGTGCGAGAGAGAGGGAGTCCACGTAGTTTTTTATGTTTGAAGTGCGGCAACATAGCTTTATATGGACATACGTAATCTGTGCCTGTGTAAGTGTGTGAGTTGAGCAGACCACAAGGCGCGCAGAGCGATTCCGCAACGTTGCAACCTCTCTCTCATGTCTCTTCCTCCCAACGTTGAACTGTAGTGTTTACATTTCTATTATGGCTCGTTCTTGATAATAAATATGGATAGGTGAAATATTTTTAATGATAAAATCTCTTCACACTTTATTCTAACGTATATTGTTTTTCAGAGATATGTTAAGAGAACTGTTTTTGATATAAGTGAAAATGTTCTAGTTTGCGATGTTTAATTCATACTTCCCATGTTAAAAACCCAACTTTAACGACAAATTTCTCTAAACTCTGCATGGAGAGTGATATTTGGAAAAATACTTCTGTATAGAAGGCATTTTCATTCACAAGAATTTTCAATTCATGGAGAATCAAAATAAATCGATTTAACCAGTGAACGTCCTTAAGAATGTACATTTCTTCAAACAAAATGGTATTCGCAAGACTCTACCAAATGTTAGTCACAACCCTCAGTTTCTCACGGTTTCACATAAGACTGCTAAATCAACTCCACGTGTGACCAAAGTCCAAGCCAGTCAGTCGCTGAAAGGAAGAATTTCAGGAGCTTTCCACAGACTTGTAATAGTTGTGTTAGCGATATTTTCCATAGGTTTTACGAAAGATTAATAATCATATCATTTTCAACAATTTCAGCAAGTTACACAACACAAAGCTTATTTAAACGGGCCGACATCCATTTGTTACCTCAGTTTGTCTTATTATTTAGGAGAGTGAAGTTACAATGTCCTTAGCGTATCTTGAAGAGTTTAGGGTGAGTTAGTCACGTGTGTGTATTGGAGGTGTGTGAATTGTAGTGGTTGTATGGTATGTGATTTATATATTTCCTAATCCTTATCCTAATGGCGCGTAGCACTGTGATGGTGGAAGCCGACGCGCCCAACGATTCACCAGTTACCGGCCTGGTACCAACGATCGCTTACATCTGAGTGGGGAGGTTTAGCTTCGGTTTGTTCTCGGCTTTCACTGAATACCTCAAATGCCTTGATGAACTCACTGTTAACAGATGCAAAGTCACTTTCTACCAGGTCTGGGACCTGAGGCGAGTCTGGGACTTGCTTGCAAGCCTGGGGTTTGCGCGTGAATCTGTGATTCACGATAGCGTCTGGGACGCTCAGTCCGATCTTTCAACCTTATTATCCTAGTCTACCTGTCTGAACTTGAAGTGGTGTGATTGTGTGTTGATGATGTTAATTATATACCCGGTGTGCAGATGTGATTCCTCACTAAGCAAAGTAGTTTGCTTATGTTATGTTTTACTTTCAGAATACATGAGATCAACACTCTAAAACCGGCGGCCACTCTACATCAGTTATAGATGAATATTGTCTCATTGTAATGTTCAATTGGAATTTGATACAAGTGTTATATGAAATTATGCTGTGTTCAATTTATCCTCTAATAGTTGACTTCATATTTTGTATTGTAATAATTAGTTGGTTATGAATCGTCACCTGTAACGTTAACCTCTCTAAAATCTCTTAATACTATTGTAACTTATCAGAAATAAATTTTTTAAAAACAAAACTCGAATAAGAAGTTCCATGATTGACGCAGTCGGTAGGATACTCTAATGGAATACAACATCGATTCTAATACGTTTTTCACGTTTTATTGATTTTCGTTCGGTTGTGGCCATCGCGAACTGTCACAAGCCATCCCATGAGCGAACATCGTGAAAAAGACTTCAAGGTTCTTCCCTGAAGACAACAGCGAAGCTATCAGCGCATCAAGTCCGAATAATACGGGCCTGCCGCACCACGACGCAAAGCAAAGTCCTCCACGTCTGAGATGAAGACATCCGAGCGACACATGAACAAACTACTCATATGTCAGTAAGTCATATGTCATTCAGAGATACTTTTCCACTTTAGGATTTAGATTCAGAAAACACAGATAGAGAATCGGATTCCTCTGACTCACTAAATTTCTTAGATACAAACGATTTGTTATATCTCAAATTAATTGATCAAATATCAAATTTAACCATGTTGATACCAACGGTACCACAATTTATTGTTAGACCAAGCTCAAAAAGGGAATACATAGACATGATCCCAGTGTTTCACGGAGATAGTAAACATTTACCCAGATTTTTGGATGTTTTCGAAAAACTTGTAACTAAATTTTATAATACTGAAGATCCAACAGACTTTCAAAATAAACTCTTGATGCACACAATTCTATCAAAAATTATAGGCGAAGCTGCCGATAATCTTGCAACATCAATAATAACCTCTTGGTTAGCTGTAGGAACTGCTTTGCTGAATTCTTACTCCGACAAAAGAGATTGTTGCACGTTAGGTATATAAAAAATCTTCCTAGACCAACACCTATGAGTACAAGTACCAAACAATTTTTTACTCCACGTCCAGGTCTGTCTAACAATAATTATCCACAACAACAATACCCATCTCGTTTCTATCAACAAAATCGTCTACCAGATATTCTAGTTGAAGAATTATTCAATACAGAAACGAATGAATTGAATAACGAAGAGCAAAATTCTGATCGCGAAGAGCAAGATTCTGAGAACGGAGATCATAGTAATTATAATTTTGAGCGCGAATACGATACTGACTCTTTTTCGGAGATAACAGCCTTGGACAAATAGAGCTTTCAAATCTTACAGACAACAATCGATGCGAGTTGCATTTTATTATTTATCTTGAGCACAATCTCAAAGTTTCAATTGATACAGGTAGCATTGGATCAATTATCAAACCCGATATTGCTCAAAAATATTATTTACATGAAATTAGAACCGATGCATTCAAAATAATAACAGCACATGTCACATCGACAGAAAATTTCAGTATTCCTTCACCCTGCTCTAAATTATTTGAAAAATCCGATGTGATATAAAAATATCATTTATTTGATTTTCACAACAGTCTGATATTTTACTTGGCTTAGATAATTTGAAAATTTTAGATGCAATAATTGATTTGACGAATGATAAAATAATCACTTCAACTAAGGAGATGGAAATTCATTACCATGAAATCATGCCACTTAAACGTTATATGAACATTCCATCCAAATCTGAGAGAATCATCAGACTTTATGTAAATGATATTAAAAATGGAGAAGCCATTACTCCCGCATTGAATTCCAATTATCCAACCATTCCTTAAGGTATTTCTGAGATTGTGAATCATGGAATCTATTATCCTATTATCAATTATAGTGAATACGAAATAACTATAAATTCATGTATCCAAATTCAAACAGAGACATTAGAAAATTTTGAGATGAATAACTTAAATTTCAACTATCAGAAGGGAGATAGTTATTTTGTCTTATCAAAGACTGGAACTGATCCCATGAGTACAGAAAAAAAAAAATTGTCATCCTAAAGTTGATAAAAGAATAATCGGGAATATTTCACTCACACGATAAAAAATTAGCATTCACAAATGAGGTGAAACATCATATCAGGACAAAAGATGAAATACCAATATATACCAAGACCTATAGATACTCCGAAGTCCGTCGTAAAGAAGTTAAATCCCAAATTCAAAAAATGTTAGATCAAGACATCATCCGTCCTCCTCCTTACACATGGTCATCCTCTGTTTGGGTAGTCCTAAAAAAATTAGCGCTCCCGGATAAGAAATGACGCATAGTCATTGACTATCGAAAATTAAACGAGAAGACGATTGACGACAAAAACCATATCTTAAATATCAACACCCTCCTTGATAAGCTAGGTCGTTGCCAATATTTCACAACTCTTGATTTAGCCTCTGGACTCCACCAGATTGAGATGAATGAAGATGACATTCAAAAAACTGCCTTCAGCATAGAAAATGGACATTTCGAGTTTTTAAGAATGCTCTTTGGCCTCCAAAATGCTCCTTCAACTTTTCAACGCGTTATGGATAATGTCTTGCGAAATTTGTCAACGATATTTGCCTTGTCTATCTAGATGATGTGATTATATTCAGCACAAGTTTATAAGAACATGTGGACAATCTCAGAGCCGTCTTCAATCGCTTAAAGAAAGCCAATTTGAAAATACAAATTGACAAATTGAAGTTTCCAAAAAGGAAGTAGCATACCTTGGACATATTATAACACACGAAGGTGTGAGAACAGACTAAGTTAAAATTAAAGCTATAAAAAACTACGCATTGCCAAAAACTAGTGAACAAATTAAATAATTCTTAGGATTATTAGGTTATCACAGAAAGTTCATAAGAGACTTTGCAAAAATTACTAAACCTTAAATTAATTGCTTGAAAAAAAAAGCTAAGATAAATGTAAATGACCCAGAATACGTCAGCTGTTTCAACTTGTTTAAAGATCTCCTTATCCACGAACCTATCCTACAGTATCCTGACTTCACCAAGCCATTCAACCTGACATCAGACGCAAGCAACTTTGCAATAGGCGCGGTTCTTTCTCAAGCTACTATCAGTTCAGATCTTCCTATCCCCTATGCAAGTCGCACTTTGAATAGTTCAAAACAAAATTATTCAACAATCGAAAAGGAGTTATTAGCGATTGTGTGGGCGACAAAATAATTCAGACCAGAAAGTTCAGAATTATAACTGACCATAAACTATCACAATTGTTATTTTTATTAAGCGAATCAAATTAGAACGTTGGCGACGCAGACTTGAAGAATTTGATTTTGAAGTCTTTTATAAGAAAGATTCTCCAAATTAAAACGCGGATGCTCTTCCACGCATCGAATCTAATGTAGATACGACAGCTGATCAAAAAAATCAGTCATTCTCTGACTTCTTGAAAAATTTCAACAAGCAAATAGATCAAAATCATGATACCGACTCTATAATTGCTGAACCGGATGATTAAGACTCTGACCATGATAACACTGTACATTCAAATCCAGAAAACCCTATATTTAAAGTTCCTATCACATTACTAAATACTCAGTGAATAAAGGAAGAAATCAAATTATAATATCACAAGTTATACATTCTTCATCCTCTCCAAAAATTCAAAAATTGCATGACGATGAATTGCGAGTCCATGTCATGCAGAAAAATTTCATGAATACAGAAATTAATTTCATCAGATCTAATTTGGAACTAATAGACATTGAATATGATGAAGAGATAGAAGACAAAATAAGGAATAACCACGAAGGTAAAACCAATCATACAGGTGTAACTGAAACACGTAACCAATTGGAAAGTATTTATTATTGGCCAAATCGAATCAGGACGATCACTGATTTCATGGACCAATGCGATATTTGATCAACATCTTAACAGGAGCGGAGCCCTGTCAAACCTGAATTCAATATAACCCAAAACCATGTAAACCATCAGATGTATTACATGTTGACACCCTCAGACTAGAAAATACCAAATTTTTAACAATTATTGACGCTTTCTCGAAATATGCTCAAGCATACAAATTGGATGCAAATAATGCAGTTGAAATTAGTAATAGACTTGTTTATCATTCCTCTCATCATAGTATCCCGAAACAAATTATCTCAGATAATGGTTCAGAATTTGAAAATAATATTGTTAGAGAATTACTGAAATTGCACAAAATTGATATTCACTTTACTAGCTCTCAGTACCCAAACTCTAACGGTACAATTGAAAGATTCCTTTTTACACTGATAGAGCACGTACGTTTGTTTAATCATCAAGATAATTTTAAAAGGGAATCTGTAGAGATAAAAGTTTGTTCTGCAATTGTAGCATATGATAACACAATCCATACGTCAACCCCGTTGAAACCTCTTGAGATTTTTGATGGTCATTTAGATGTGAACTGTTTTTTTTTTTAGATATTGAATTAGAACAGCAATTTACACAAGATCACGTGGAGGGACATGGGAATAAAACAATTTGCAAAATAATAAATGAAAAATTGCGTACCAAGAAAACAAATTTAATGAATAAAATTATTGAAACGCGTGAGAATTTGCCGAAAATTCCTAAGACTGCATCCGTTCATGATGAACAAAAGGTGAATAAAACGCAGCAAAATAAATTCAGGGAAGAGATCAAAAGTCTCAATAAAAACTTGAGAACTGCTGAAATTAAAATAAGTGCAGACAAAAAACAATCTAAAATCCACCTATCAAATATTAAGAGACCTGGAAAAATAACAAAAATCTCAGATCTTCTAGGTCCATCAATCTCACACTCATCTCAGTAATAACTGTCTAAGACATAGCACAAAACCATGGACTTTTGACTTTAAATTTGGGATCAGCCAAACTCCAAAAATCCAGACTCACATTCCTTTATTATTAAGATTTGAGATTGTTGTACTAACAATACAGTATTGAACTTTCGATACGAGAATTTGACAGAAGCAATAGCAAATAATACGTAAGATAAATTCACGAATAATGTCAAAATTATTAGACTCATTCAAAATTTAATCATCAGTAAATTGAATCATTTGATTGCAAGTCCAAATTATCGACAGAAAAGAGGACTTATTAATGGCTCAGGATCAGTTATAAAATCAATCACAGGAAATTTAGATGCTCAAGATGAGAACCGATAAAATAAAATTTTGAATCATTTGCAAACCAATAAACAAAAATTGAATGATCTATTGAAAAATCAATACTCTGTTACGGAAAGAAAACGAAGCAATTTAACAGAAACATTGAGATTATTAGGCGAAATGAAATTATTTTCAATTCAAAAATTGAACAATTATTACACATTGCTTCACGTTCTTGATATTTATAGGTAATTTAACACTCTATATACGATGATTTTGAATATTTTACAAGATGTTGAAAATTCGTTAACATTTTTCAAACTTTATGTGATGCATTCAAGTATTATACAGACTCACGATCTTTTAGTAGAGTTGAATGAACTTTTGGAATATTATGATAATGAATTGCCATTTGAACCAATTGCTGGAAATATTCTTGAAATAGAAAAATTGCTATCAGTTAATTGTAAATTAGAAGCCAACAAGATTATTTATTTCATTGAAGTCTGTATAAACTTTGAAACTGCATTTCAACTGATAAGTTTAATACCAACCCCTACTAAGTACAAAACCGATTTTGTAACTGTTGTGCCAAACAGAAATTACTTTTTGGAATCAATTAATGGACAATTGAAATCTCATAATGACTTATGTATCAAGGGAAATATTTACTAGTTTCCGAATAGAGTGAATAATGTGAGAAAATTCAAATGAATAGATATTACATTGAATGATTGAAAGATGTGAACCAGTTTTTGGCTATTCTCCCACAGTCAAGATAATTTATTCATACTGCAAACAAGGAGTCGGAGTAAGAAAACTGAAAGGCATATTTCGAATGAAAGAGAATACAGAAAATTGTGAAAATAAATTTAAAAATCAAACATTACAATTTAACGAGAAATCATCAGGGAAACCAATTTTAATGAAAAACTTCGACTCTAAATTGAATGCTACAAAAACAAGTATCAAATTGAACACAATTCAAGATCTTCAAATTCCAATGAATAAGTACGAAGACATCGCCAATCAAGATGAGGATGAAGAAATACCGCCAAATTATTCAATAATAATCTCATATGTTCTACTAGTTAAATTGTGATTAGCATGTTCGCAGCACAGCATAGGAGATTCAAAAGATCCAAATCAACTCAATTCAAAATCCAAGACATCGAATTATGGTCTTCAATCGGCCACTCTGTCACTAGATTACCCGATGAAGCCCAATTTTTGGGAAGAGGCGTTACAACCCTCACTTTACCACGGTTTTACATAAAATTGCTGAATCAACTCCACGTTTGACCAAAGTCCAAGCCAGCCAGACGCTAACATGGAGAATTACAGAAACTTTCCACAAACGTGTAATAGTTGACTTCATATTTTGTTTTGTATTAATTAGTTAGTTATAAATCGTCACCTGCAATGTGAACATCTCTGAAATCTCTAAATACTATTGTAACTTATCAGAAATACATTTTTTTATAAATTGTATATTGAACTATTATTATTGATGTCTTTAGCCTGACATGGTCAAGTGCTATGTGCTATCTCCATATAAATTTCAAATATGCTGAATCTTACATTGCTTCGTGCATGCAATATGCTTAGAATAGGCACGGAAAGTTTTCCCCTCACGTATTCATACAGAGATTCTCATGAATACGTATTGCTTGCTGAAATTCTTCATAGACTACTATCGAATGAAGACCAGAGTTTTCATTAGTTTTCTAGACACAATATAGAAGCAGTATTTGATGAAGTACTCTAGAAAAGATCTTGATTACTCAATTTCCTGATACTTTTAGTCCAATAAATTGAAACAGACAAAAACCATATCACCTGAGTGCATTGCATTATTGAAATTAGGCAAAATGGAATGTATCAAAGTGAGGAGCAATATTTTCTCGATGATTTTCGCAAACAAATCTATTCCAAATATTCCATGGATAAAATATGCGGTACTACCAAAAACTTTAGGGAATACTCTTATTTCTCACATTGCACTATTTGTGCAACTCTTTTTTATCTTTTAGCTTCCATGGAAAATTTTCGACTAGAATTGGTACAAACCTAATCTCAAATAACATGTGGATTCATTGGTGAATATTATAATCCCTATTATAACTTCGAACAGATGCATGCTTCCGCTTGCCGTCTTTATCATTAAGATGAAAGATTCCAAACGGTTCAATATCTATCTGGCGATACTCCAATTGGCTACATTATCGAGAAATATTTAACGAAGAACATATAATATTCTATTCTCACGAGAGCAGGAACTGGTGCGAAGCTTAGTAGCGGTGTTAAAGTAAGCGCAAACGTTCATATTATGCGACTGAAAGAATGAGCAATTGAATGCACGAACGAAATGAGTGTGCTCAATTTCGCTCTCGTGAGCAATCGGCAACTCATCGCACTTGTTGCACAATATACTAATAACACATGTTTAGTATGAAAATTCGAAACTTTTATCATTAAATTGAGTTGAAGTTACACCAGAACATTGTGATAATTAAACATTTTCAAAAGCAGAGTCACCGGAAATGGTATTATCTTCCAAGTTGAAAGAAGCATTTCAACTTTCTATTTCGATCGTACGCAGAATATCGCCTTCATCAGTTGATGGAGCAGAACATTTTTGGTGTCTTGCTTTTAAATAAAAACTCTGAACGCTCTAACTTTCTCTCCACAATAAAAAGCTGCGGTATAATCGGAGCCTGTGTATGCATGAAGAGCAGGTAGACTAAGATACATATTCATTCCGAATTTCAATCTCAATTTCGTGCATTAATGCAATCAATGTCATCACTATTTGTTTCTTTGTCATTGCTCTAGCAACCCAAATTTGAAAGTCTGAAATTTCATTTATATTGCCAAACAAAATAGCCAAAACATCTGTGTCAGCTGATTTATTGAAAATTCTCGAAGTAAATGCTGCTTTATAAGCGTGAAGAATTATTCTTCTAACCGTCTCTCTGTAATGATATTCATAATCATTTTCTTCAGTCCTAATCACGCAATTTTGGTGTGCTTGATAAGAATAGCAGTGTTCTTCCACCATCAAAAATTCTTTTTTGTTTTGGAATATTGCTACTGAACAGTCGTTATCTCAGTAGTTGGTTAAAAACTCTTTGAAACAATTATTTCTCAGAATTTGCAAGAAATCTGTAAGGCTAGTTTGGTGAGAACCTAATATCTAATAAAGTATTAAATTCCTGCCAATTCTGGCTTTCGAATTTGATTGATGACGGAAAGAAGCGATCAAAAATTTGTTGTACCCTATCAGCACTTAATGAACAAAGTTTGAGAAGTATTGACTCTGCAATACTTTCAGAAGCTTGTGGCATCGGAGATTCGATCAGATGCAAGTGATAAAAATCATGGATGATTTCAACATATTTGTTGGCTCAACCATTTTAACCTGAGACTCTAACGCTCTGGCTGGAATCGACTTGTCCGTCTAAAACATTCTACCAGCACATGAGAAAAGAGCAGGTGGCATCGGTCCGAGTGGAAAAGTCAAGCAATATTCAATACTATTTTTGTACTTACTTGTACTAAGTTCAAGAAAATATTGTGAAACCAACAAAATTCACCTATCGAGATTTTGATGGAGATATCCATTTTGAGCTTCTCTGAATCCATTTTGACTATTTTCGGTTTGATGTCGGTACGTATGTGCGTTCGTGCGTGCATTAGTGCGTTCATGCGTCACTCGCAAATCTCAAAACTGGTCAGACGTATAATGTTGAAATTTTGTATTTGAGACTGGTATAGAGTCTTGTTGAGCACATCGCATACATCGCATTATGGGTTCCAATCGTCTGCACCGGAACTGCACTTTACTTGAAATTTTTTTCGAAATTTGCTTCTTAAATCCAGAATTATCAACCGTAGGATGTTTAAATTTAGTATTTGACCTTGATGTTGTATCAAAATGGTTATCTGTTATTTTTGTATGAATCGGCCAAGCCAGAAATGCACTTCACTTGAAACATTTTCCAAATTTTGTGCATAAATCTAGAATAATCAGCCATAGCATATTGTTGTAGCATCAAAGTAATTATCTACTATTTTTGTATCAATCGGCCAAGCCGGCAGAGGAGCTTATGAATAAAACAGACATTTAGGATTTGCCGTATAAAACAATCAGTCTAATTGAAATGATAAGGTGGGCAATTTACTTATTTATTTATTACATATTCATTATTTAATCCACCTAACATGTTAGGAGTCCCAAAAGAAGTGAATGAATGAAACAATACAATTTAATCAAAACAAATAATGTGTGAGAAAAAACAAATTATAACCATAATCGAAAACTTATAAATATATGATAATATAGAAAACTTGAATAGAATTGTAAATCGATACACAGAATGAATACAAAAAAAGTCCGTAACTTTTGCCTGAATTTAGCGAACGAATCGAAAAATATGTCTACATCAGAGTTTGATTTATTATAGATCTTGCACATTTGTTATACAGGAGATTTTAATTCATAATTAGTTCTAGCTGAAGAGTAGGCAAAAGTGGTCCTAGTACGACTAGTTGCACGTGGTACAGTAATCTGTATACATAATAAAATACAGGGATCATTAATAATATTATTCACTAATTTGAACAAATATTGTAGCGATAACATTTTTTTTCGATTATCCAATGGAGTCACATTAAATTCTTGTAATGAATAGTTTTATAAAGTATTAACTTGT
This sequence comes from Dromius quadrimaculatus, assembly GCA_963989225.1. NCBI lineage: Eukaryota > Metazoa > Arthropoda > Insecta > Coleoptera > Carabidae > Dromius > Dromius quadrimaculatus. The sequence goes on from OZ022327.1 coordinate 20,814,098, forward strand.
GATGTTTAAAGTAACAGTATCCTACAATTTTTTCTGGATAGACTCCGTAATATTGACAAAGCTGAAGTATAGTCTTTTTATTGTCAATATATCAGAAAATGATTTTTTGTTTCGAATTATTTTCATATGATGATTTCAAAATTGAGTTTAAGTGATCATTAAAAGTAAATTTCTCATCAAACAAAACTTCTAGAGATCCCTAAAGCAACAAACTCTTTCCACAGCATTGTTACCCATATGGTAGTTAAATATGAGTCTTTCTCTCCTGATACTATAACTCATCATTTTTCATTTTCCTATATTAGATTGTAGCCTAGAAGTCGTTCACCAATGTAGAAGATTTTGAATATCTGTTTGTAGTTTATTGCAATCTTGTTGAGAATTATTGATTCTGTATAGTTTGAGATCATCAGCGTATAACAAGAGTCCAGAATGTTTCATTACGTCAACAATATCATTTATAGATAATATGAATAACAATGGTCCTAAGTTAAAGCCTTGTGGTATACCGGATGTAGGATAGTATGGATTAGAAAGAAAACCATTGTAATGGATATGCTGAGTACGATTATTCAGATAGGATGATAGAAGTGATAATAGCTTGTTGTAGAAATTGAAATTTTGTTTTAGTTTATGAAGAAGGACTGAGTGATCAATTTCATTGAAGGCCTTGGAAAAATCAGCATAAATGACATCAACTTGTTCATTATCGTGTAAAGCTTCTATGGCAAATTCCGTGAAATTCATCAAATTAGATGAAGTAGACCTTACCTTCATGAAACCATGTTGTCTGATTGAAATATGTTTTTCAATTGAGCTATAAATGAGAGAGAAGAATCGATTCAAAAATTTTGGAAATATTGGATAATATAGCAATTGGTCTGCAATGAGAAATATCAGTTTTACTATTTGACTTGTGAATTGGGGTGATGTGCGAGGTTTACAAGGCGGGGAGGAAAATTTTAGTGAGAAGCGATAAATTGAAAAAGATGTGAAACGGTTTGACGAATAGGTCACAACAACCCTTGATGATATAAGCAGGTATATTGTCAGGACCAGGATTGGTGGTAGGCTTCAATTTATTAGTAGCCAGTGAAATTTCCTGCTCAGATATCGCAGATATAGAGATAAGAGCAACTGTACGATTCTCATCAGGAAATAGAGGTAGAGGCTTATCAGAAGATGTACATACACTTGAAAAATAATTAGAAAAACCATGAAAAATATCTGAAGTCCACAACTTCAGATATTTCTTGTTGGTATGTCATCTCACTTGAAATTTGAGAACTTGGCTTTTGGACATCAATGAGTTTCCATATCTTCGAGAGGTCTGTAGACAAAGTATTTTCTATATTTATTATATATAAACTCTAGGACTTCTTGATATCTTGTTTCACTATAGTTCGCAGACGTTTAAATTCATCATGAAAGTGTTCCTGCTTGTGTATTTCATATAAACGTAAGAACTTGGCTTTTAATTCGATATTTTTGATAATTGATGGGGTAAACCAAGGCGGATAATTAAGGTATCATTTTCCATGTTGTTTTGAAGATTTTGCTATGTCCATAATACTGTAAATTATTCAGTAGAATTTCTCAAATGCGCTATTCACATCAATATCTAGAGTAAGCAATCCCAGTCTACTCCCAATAATTTAATTGTTGATGGTGCAGATAGAAAGTGGTACTGAGGAGAATGATAATCCGTTGTCAAATTCTCAATTTTGTTTGACATTTCACATGTCAAAATACTTTTCCCTGAATTTCATTTCGTTAGCATGACATAAGCGACAAAATTGGATCAAAACATGCTCTTTCATACAAATTTAAAATGAATTTTCATTATGTTGGTCACACGGTCAAGCTTTAATTTAAGCATTATTGAACTCCAAATATACATACTTATCAAATCTCTTGAAGACATGAGAAACAAAATAAGGCACTGAAATCTACGACATTTAGTTCAACTCAATTTATTTTCAGTTGAAACAAAGTACATCGTCAATTATAAGTAAAATATAAGTTCATATAGATAGGACACATTAAAATAAGAAGTTATCGCACAATTTCAATACGACATGAATGTACGATTATATATCTGCTAGATATTCGTCTACCGAATAGTAACTTTTTTCTGAATGGAGTTTTTTCATTTTCTTCTTGAATAATTTCAGCAGAAGTATTTTTATTTCGTCTGATATTTTATTGTGAAGTTTAGTTGTCAAGAAGTTACTATTCGATTCAGATCGCTCTAGTCTGATTTGAGGAATAAATAATTTATTTTTATTTCTTGTATTATAATCATGATTATCATTTTGTATCTCATGGTTATACTCAGTAGTTTCAATATAAATCACATTAGCTAGAATATACTGAGAAGCAAGTGTTAAAATTTTGAAATCTCTGAATAAATGTCCACACGACTGTAGGAATCTTACATTAACAATAATTCCGATAGCTTGCTTCTGCAATTTGAACACAAAGATGGCCTCTGGTGAATTCCCCCAAAATTGTATACCATAACTCAAGACTGAGTGAAAATTCGCATGATAGCTTATTAGAAGAGTCTTAGTGTCAATCATAGTGCTCAGCCTCCTGAGTAGATATAAAACTTTGGATAATTTCTTACATAAATTTTCAGCGTGTGTTCCCCAAATACCATTTTTATCTATTAGCAAAGTTAAGAATTTAGTTGGGATGCAATATAAATCCGTTCCAGTTGGAGTCAAGCTTAAGATAATTTCTTGTGTTTTGTCTTTATTAAGAACAAGTTTGTTTGTATGGAACCATTCGTCGAGTAGTGAATAACTATGTTCAAATTGTTTGGTTACATCTTTGCCTGACTGCATCACTGTTGTGTCGTCTGCGTACAACAAGCATAGTAGTGGAGCTATGTAAAATGACAAATCATTTATATATATAATAAATAATAAAGGTCCTAAAATGGAACCTTGTGGGATACCATATTTCATAGTTTTGAAATCAGATGAACAGTTAATAAATTTAATACATTGTTTTCTATTTCTTATATGATTATTCAATATATTCAATGAGATACCTCTTACGCCATATTGTTCTAATTTAGAAATCAAAATTTCATGAAAAACGCTGTCGAAGACTTTGCTTAAGTCACAACACAGCAAAAAGACACTTTCATGGTTTTCAAAAGAGGATGTAATTTCCTCTATCATCATTTTTAATGCGTTGATAGTGGATTTTCCTGTTCTGTAACCAAACTGGTACTCAGAAAATAGTACGTTTTGATCAAAAAAATTCATGTCTTTTTTTGATAGCTGCTTCATAAATTTTTGAAAAGATGGGTACTAAAGATATGGGCTGATAATTTTTGCAAATATCCTCATCTCCTCTTTTATATATTGGTATGACCAAAGAATATTTCAATTTCTCTGAAAAAACACCTTGCTTGAAGCATTCATTAATTAAATATGTAAGTAATGGAACTAGAAAGTGAAATAATGATTTTATGATACCATTTCGATCAATTCAGGATTGATCCAGCTCTTTGACGAATGTCCTTGTGCATTCTGTATTTTTTCCATATAACTACATCTATGATAAATATATATGAAGTGGTCAAAGAAAAAATGAAAAGTTCCATTTGCGATAGTTATATAATTCAAGTCACTTCATTTTACTTGGTTTAGTAAAAAACACATCTCATGTAAACCAGTCTCTGTTGAGTGTCGATAAAATTTATGCTTGTTTCTACCTATATTATTTTTTTCTAGAGTGCATTTGAATCTCGAAGCCTGGTGGTCTGACAATTGGGAATCTTAAATATCTATTTTATACAGGTTATCAAAATTATTGATAATATAATCGATACAGGTTGCACTGCTGGGTGTAGTTCTTGTTGCGTCGTAGTTTGTAATACATAAATTGAATGCCGATAGCAGATTTGTAAAATATTGGACCACAGTATTATTCTTTAGTACTTCTATATTGAAATCTTCACATAAATAATATTCATGTTGAGCTTAAATGTTACCAGCAATATATTTTGCAAGTTTTCTAAAAACTTCTTTGAATCACTGTTTGGTAAACAGTAAAGAACAATAATTAAGCAGTTCATTCCACTAATTTTCACTGCACAAACTTCACAATGCAGCTCAATGGACATATCATTTATTTCTTGACACTGTTCAGAATTTATATTGTTTTTCAAATAAATGGCAACACCACCATGTTTTGAAATTTTTCGGCTGTAACAGCTGACTAATTTGAATGAATTTAATTCATAAAATATTAATCCGTCTTCGATCATCAAATGTTCACATAGACATAGAATATTTAAATCTTCATTGTCATTTAGAAGAAACTCGATTTCATCAATTTTATTTTTGAATGATCTTATATTGTACGATAGTAAGTTTATTAGTTATTTATACAACAAGTGAATTAAATCACTGTTTATTTGCGAGAAGAAAGTTCAAAATCACGAGCGCGATCAGTGCGAGTGGTTTAATTCTCTGAGCAAATAAAGAGGTTTAATTCACGTGTTTGTATACATAATTTTATTCAATTTTGCGTAAATTTCTGGAACATAAAACTGAGGAACAAAATTCAAAAAAATTGCAGTTGCAAGGAAGCTTCGTTGATATCGCGACGAGTGTTTGTTTTTCAAACATTCGGAAGTGTGACTGTCAGTGAACTGTCAGTTTTGTGAATTTTGAATTGAAACGTTATAATTGTGAAAAGTACTGTCTGAAATGATGGAAGAAAGTGATTAAAACAATGTTCTCGTCCCCGATACCATTTTGAACAAAGCAGCCGCTGCAGATGGGAAAATTATTCCTCGGAAATAGAAATATTTTTATGAAAAGGTATTCCAACTGTGATTTAAATTTTTTTAAATCACTAATAATTCGTTTTAAATCACTAGTGAATAAAGATTCACTTATGACTGTTGCTATGGATTCAATAATGTAGCTTTAAAACGTCAAAATTGAATGAATTATATTTATCTATGAAATCATTTCCAGTAATTTCCTCACTGCTATGCGCAATAGACTATATGCATGGACTTATGTTTTCTGTTTACCGACTGAAGTGTTGCGGAAAAAACAGAAACGTTTGATCAAAATACCACTTGGCCAAAAGCTCTCACTGTTGATTCTTCCCAGGCAAGACATATCTATTCTAACTTTGAAGGAAGATTTGGTAGTTTCATTTTTGCTGATTTTTTCCACAATTAGGTAATTTGTTCCAATATGTTTCACAATGAACTGTTAAATATCGTTTTAAGTGACATCTTTCACGACTCTTCCTACATAAAGTCATGCTAATTTTGGCACAGCTTTAATAATGTTATCTTCAGTGGCTGATCCGATAATGATTTTATTTTTTGAATATCTCTTGTTTTTTACAACCTGGAATTCATTTTCAACTGGTTTGATTTGTGAAGCTAACGGTCTCAAAGTAAAAGGAAATATTGTGAAACCGACAAAATTCACATATCGAGATTTTGATGGATATATCCGTTTTGAGCATCCTTGAATTCATTTTGACTATTTTTGACTTGATGTCGGTACGTATGTACGTATGTATGTGTGTATGTGCGTAACTCGCAAATCTCAGAATTCGTCAAACGTATAATGCTGAACTTCTATATAAAAGACTGGTATTGGATCTAGGATCTTGATGTGCCCCTCGCATTATTATTGCAATCGTCTGTACTGGAAGTGCACTCCACCTGATACATTTTTTGAATTTTTCGCATAAATCTAGAATTATTACCCAAAAGATACTGGAATTCAGTATTTAAAATTGCTGCAGCATCCAAATGATCATCTTCTATTTCCGTCCCAATCGACTTAGCCGGAAGTGCACTTCATATTACAGACTTTTCGAATTCTCCTCATAAATCTGAAATAATCAGTTGCAGAATATTGAGATTCCGTATCAAGCACTTTGATAGCATCTAATTGTACACTTTGCATTATGATTGTGATCGGCTGAGCTCGGAACATTTCTTAATTTTCCGCATAAATCCAAAACGATTGAATGTAGAATATAAGAATACAGTATTCAAGATGATAGTACTGTCTAAATGCTCATATCCTATCCTTATTATGATCGACTGAGTCGAAAGTGCACTATACTTGACGATCTTGGAATTTTGCGCATAAACTCAGAACTGTTAGCCGTAGCATCCTGGAAATCAGTATTTAGGAATGTTGTAGCTCAAGAATGATGACTCACTATATATATATATATATATATATATATATATATATATATGCTTATTGCGAATAGTCAACCAAACATATCAACTTCCATCTTCAACAATATTTTTTTGATTTCATCTTGATTCATTGATATTCTCGTAGCGCATTAAGTAGGTTCTCTAAGTCTTCCAAAAGCCGAGTGACATCGAAAAATAAATTCCAATGCTGTTCGATCACCGACTGCCTTCACGTTTAGCAGGGAAGCAAGATTCTAAAATGCTGCTTACGTTGCTACAATATCAAATTAAATATTTTGATCAATGGTGTCATCGTTTTTTCTATGGCTTCAATGATATTTTCAAGACTCTTTTGTCTCTTTTATTCGTGATTCTCTGTAAAGAGTGCGGAGTATAATCTTGATATTGAGTCGACAGCGAGATTATCGAGTGCGTAATTGATTGCCAGCATCAGCAATGATAGTCTACTCCTAATTCAGATCAAAAGGCGATCTAGTTGAATTTGCTATAGTACGACGAACTTAAGGCAAGTTTTTCGTTTACAACTTTACTAAATTACTCAGATATGATAGAGCTAATCTTCCATGATTAGGCTAGTTGATTGCAGAAAATGGATCACACATGTTGTGAATGTATTTCACGCACAGAGCCAGCGGCTCACTCCTGTTGTAACTAATACTCCCACTTATCCACACAAGAGTCGATGTATTTTCCAATGGCTTTGAAAAGTGCCAGATTGACAAGCATATGATCAAATTTAGGCTTCTTTTTTTCTTGCATTCGCATTACCATTTTGCGATAGCTGAATCGTTAGTTATGATGATCTGAATTTGTTGATATTTTCAAGTTCATTTATTAGTCATATTAATTTATAGTTGAACACAAAATCGTATATAAACTAATTCTGATACTGATAATTATATCAAAAGTATATGATTTTCTACCTATAAACAGTTTTGTTATCAATATTATCCACAACTACCAGATTATTATTGGTATTGACTCTTAGGCCCAGTATTTCAGGCTCAGTTTAATCTATAGATTACCTAAACGAAGCTTAATTACTATGGTAACAATTGTCTTTACAATCGTTGCTATGAAAATTAATCCACAGTTTTCGTAATCCGAACACTGAAATACTGGGCCTTAGTAACCTTTTCATCTCCAAATAACTGAAAAATCACGGACTCTTCTCTCTGATTTGTTTTTCAAGCTTTTGTTATAAATTCACAAATAGAGGCTTCCTGAGAAAAATTAAAATGATCTTTTTGTGTCTTGACGTGAGGTTTATAACCTATAATTGAACAACCTGTAAATAAAACTTTTTTTCTCTATTGCGTTATCTCAATAAACAACATACAAAATCGTAAAATTTTCAAATTTTGTCCCGTGATCGACGAAATGTTGTTATTTGCCAAGCGCCGCTGTGACGTCATCACGCAGTATAATATTTCGCAGTTTATGCTTGAGAGATATGGGGCGTGGATTAATTCGATTTGGAATGGAATCAGACACAACGTAGTTTCTGATGGATTCATAAAGGCACAATCAGATAATTTGCCAGAGGTTCACGAATTAACGGTTGCTGACTTTTTCTCGAAATGTGTACTTTTAACGCAGCTGAAACAAGTGTTGTCAACGCTAAGAGGTAAGTCTTTATTTGGTCTTTATTATGGTTCTTTTTTGACAGTACATGGTCTATCTTTGTGTGCGAAATGTAGTAAAATACTGTTTTGGTGATTTATTTATTTGACCACGTTAAATTGAGCAGCTGAAACGTCTAGATTAATATCCAGTGTTAACCTATGAAATTTTGTTGACACAGCATTTGTTCATGTCACGTCAACGTTAGAGACATCAATCATAATGATATATTCATTCGATGAAATTTGGTGAATACCAGTTTGATTTATTAAATCTACAATTGTCATGTTACAACAAACTAACCTTATATTCAAAATATATACAAAATAATTATTAATGATTCATCTTGATGGATGTCAAGTTCATTATCTGTTACTTGTTTTGGGAGTTTTACATGGTTGAATGTTTTTTGGAATCTCACAGTAATTTAAAAACGTGATAACTACATGAGACGTATTTTGTTCTAGTCTTGAACCTTGACTGGAACTCTCAAAGCCATTTTGAGGTTATCGTGGTTATCGTATCAATTTCGATGACAGCTAATTATGCATATCAATTTTTGTTAATCAAAAATTTGTATTCACATTGAAATGGTCTTCAGGTCCTCACAACAAGATAAGTAGAAAGTCAAACACGACACGCGGTATCACGTCTTTTTCCGTATCTTCTCTATTGAGACATCTCTAAACAACTTATTTGGCTCACAATGACTGCTGCTATTATACCCTGGTACAATACAATACTATTTTGATGGCTGTTTTTCTAGAACTGAAGCTTTATTTTGCTGACTTTATTGAAAATAATGCTACAGCTGAGCGTCAGAAGTACGGAGTGAGGTCGCAGCAGCATGGCGGTTTTTTGTGACCTTTTGAAACGTCGTTCATTTTGAAATTGTGTTTTCCAATCACAACGACTCCTCTTACAAAAAAACATGTGTGGCAATAATTTTTTCAATGTGCTCAGAGCTCATTTCCAACAATTTTGGGAAATCGTGGAAGACTTTATTGGCAGAGCGTTCTCTTCTTGCTCAACAATTTGTATTACCACTGCTTCTACTACTCCCAGAATCTTTATCTAATCGATCTTCCTGCAAAATATTTTCCTCTCACATCAATCTCTAAATCAAGAATGTATGATGAAGCTCCTTAAGTTGTCCTTGATCGGCAATAACAATATTATACATTGTTAAGGATAATATCAGAATTACATGAAATCTGTGGTTGATACAGACCAGGAGTGCAGTTAAGGATATCACTCCACAAACTCAATGAAATTCAAAGTGGCAAGGATTTTAGTTGGTTAATCCAGACGTTGACACTGACACCAGGATAATTATCCCAGGACTCGAACAACGCGACATCAAACTTGGAGATTATTTCTACCCTTTCGAGACTCCGTATCGGAATTGTGAAATTCTAAATTTAGAGACCGACATATATTTTTTGACATGTTCCTTGTTCAATTCCAGATGATGATTGACAGAAACTTGCAACTTATGATTCTGTGCTACATTTAGAATCTTGAGTTACCACTGTTTGAAAATATATTCTTCTATAAACGTCAAAAAAAATTATATTTGTACATCGATATTCTTATGCAGGATGTCGCGTTGGCATTGTTCATTATGACAATGGATACGATGTATTCCGCACACTAGTTTTATCATGACAACGTGCATGAAGTGTCCAATCAACTTGTACATATTATAAATATTGTATAGGAACTGAGCTGCAGTACAAAAATATAATCCGAAAAAAAAAATATATTCACAGGCTTTTGTCAACGGGTTTTCATTGCTAAGCATAAAGACTTCCTAAAAAAAAAATTAATAGTCCAAAATCTGATGGTATCAATATCTTAGACTGAAACATTAATTCTTCCAGGGGAAGCAGAAAAAGTCTCATATTCTTTTATTATTCATTCATTCAAGTATACCAGATATTTTTAGACATCAGGTGTAAGTCATCAGGTCATAATGACACAGGTCAGTGCAATTCTAGATCACTAGAATCAAATTGGGATTATGTACAAGAAGAGTTCTCAAACTTTGATACACACTACAGTAGCAGGAAAAGTTCTTGAAAATTTTGAAAGTTTGATAAAGAAACAGAATTTGATGAATTTTATAAAATCAAAACCTGATAAGCTTCACAAAAATATAAATTCAGGTGTCGTTATGCACCATCATCCTGAAAAGGTCACTTTACAGTGTCCTGCATTTCCTCGAACCTTGTCATCTCGGCTGTATTATGGTAGATGGCACTGCGGCAGATTAATTTCTCTGCATGCCATGCACCAACTTACTCTTCAATAGCATCGCGGCTACAAGTCCGATTATCTATGGCTTGCTATACCATACTGAAGAATCCTAATAAGGACGAAACACGTACCTACGGTTGCTGCCCTATTCAGGATGATGGTGTGAAAACCGACCCCTGAATTTGTATTTTTGTGAAACTTATCAGGTTCTGATTTCATAGAATTTATCAAATTCTGTTTCACGGTCAAACTTTAAAGGTCACTTCACAGTGTCCTGCATTTTTTCAAACCTTGCACCTCGACTATATCATGGTAGATGACCCTGCTGCAGATTAATTTCTCTGCATGCCATGTACCAACTTACTTTCCAATAGTATCGCGGCTACAAGTCCAACTATCTGTGGCTTGCTATACCGTACTGAAGAGTCCTGATGAAGACAAAACACATCTCTACGATTACTGCCCTATTCAGGATGATGATGTAAAATCCGAGCCCTGAATTTGTATTTTTGTGAAACTTAACAGTTTTTGATTTTATAAAATTCATCAAATTCTGTTTCACGGTCAAACTTTAAAAGTCACTCTACAGTGTCCTGCATTTCTTTAAGCCTTGCCACCTCGGCTGTATTATGGTAGATGGCACTGGTGAAGATTAATTTCTCTGCATGTCATGTACCAACTTACTTTTCAATAGCATCGCGGCTACAAGTCTGAATACCTGCGACTTGCTATACCGTACTGAAGAGTCCTGATGAGGACGGAACACGTGTCTACGGTTGCTGCGCTATTTATAATGATGGTGAAAAAATCGATCCCTGAATTTGTATTTTTGTGAAACTTATTAAGTTTGGATTTTATAAAATTTATCAAATTCTGTTTCACGGTCAAACTTTGAAGGTCACTGAACAGTGTCCTGCATTTCTTCTCAAAGACAATATCCAGGACAATAATCTTCAACCTAATACTCCAGATATATTCAGTTGAACTTGCAGACTTCAATTTAAAATGATGAGGACAAATTCAGTGCCAAACTCCAACGCAGAATATAAGGGTAGGTCAAGCATGTGTAAAAAAATTTCATACCACAAACGTATTATTATATTTTCCAATCTCTGACTCACACAAAAAGTAAAATAGAAGACACAGAACAGTAGGAAGACAGAATTTTATTTTTGTAGTGATATAAGTGGATCCCAGAATGTAGTGGAAGGTTACAATTTGACTAATTGGCCTTAAGTGATGCCTTCATTATGTATGATATATGAAATTTTCATTTTCACATTCACATTCAAACAATCACAGACGTTTAGAGGGTGCAATTGTCCTCATCCTCAGCTGATATTCTTTCAAATGATAATGTGGAACAATTTTCCATTTGAAAGTCATTGAACAATGAATTTTGACTCTAGGATTTCTGGCAGCATGAGAGTTGGCACCGTTGGTTCTTTGAATTTGTCAGGTCTCTGTCCACAATTTTGTATAGAACTTTTTCGTCTAATAGAAAAAGGTACGCTATCGATATTTCCAACTAGTTTGAAACCACGGTGCCGGGAGTTGTGGTAAAGTGAGACTTGGCACCGTGAGTTCTCATTGTTTCACACATAAAAATACATTTTCCAGTGTAATCATCATGTGTTTGAAATAAAAGGTTGTTTGTGGGTTCAATGCTAATATTGAATGATTGATTTCAATTGCTTCTAGCAGAATAAGAAATGACACTGTGGACTTTTGAAGGATAATATTCTCACGGCGAATCGTTTAGGAAACGTGAGAATCATCTAACAATTCCAGATAGCATTTCTGAGCGGTCTCTTGGACTATTCTGATGTTTCTATTGGAATCAAGGTGAGAAGAAGGAGACTATTCAGGAATTTGAAGATAACATACATGTCACATTCACAAACTCCACTTTTGATGTTTCTATTAGAATCTAAGTGAGAATAAGGGAATTTTTCAGAAATGTGAAGATAGAGTACATGTCATTTCTGAAGATAGTGCAATAAAAATTGATTTAGAAAATAACATAGTTTTATTCCAACATCATATCCATTTGAAATCTTTGAGCAATAATTCTGCCGGTTATCATTGCTTTATCGTGTCTAACTCTTCATGTATCTTCGAGAACATGTCTAGACTAGAAGAACTTCTGCCAAAATCCATTATTCTGTAATTTCACTCATATGAAATCGGTACAGAATAAAAAATAGGATGTATCACACATATTCTCTACATTGAGACATGTGACAGGTCTGAAAAGCTAATTTTTCCTTTCGCACTGTGTCGCTACTTTCGACTATTGTTCTGTCATCTAAAGTTACCGCACGTTCCTATGATCTTTGTGAAATTTTACGATAACTCTTTGTTATCATTATTATGAATTCTTGAGCAAACGTCAAACTGAGACAAGTTTATGATGAAGAAAAATATTGGAAGTCGCAATATTCATTTGCATTCATCTCGAATGTATTGATTATACACTTAAACTAGTCCTGCATACAGGTAACATTATGTATGTTCATTCGCTTAACGTATATTATACTGATTTGTTTGAATATAATCATTTTTCTCCGTATGCAGCTGACATTTTTGAAAATTATGGATGAAATAGCACACGAAATCAGGTCTCCTAACAAAGCTCCATCAATCGTTGAAGAGAATATTCCAGCATCAAAATTTGCATTGATTTAAAATGTGAACACTAAACTTAATAGTTCAGCTTCACTGGTTTGTATTGAAAATTGATAGAATGAAATCTTACGTAGAAGAATTTCTGAATTCTTGAATGATGATATTCACTTCAAATATCAGTTATCAATTATTTAGCCAATTCAATTGAAACTATGATCATAGAAAAAGTGAAGCACACAACAAGTGTGAATCTACAAATTTTACCATGTGGAATATATAATTCTCTACACTTTTTGTACCATATACTATTTTGGAGCTTTGGTCCGATAGCGTTATCCATCGTGTTTCAAATTGATAATGGGAGACTGACCAATTATGTAACACTTTGAAAACTACAACTGCCTCCTCATGTAGCTCTCAAGCTAGCACAGCCCTCAGAACATGTGTGATCTATGTACATTGTTGATATCTCATAATTTGTCTTACTTGGAAAATCATATTACAACATGAAAAGAATTCATAAATATATGGTTGAAGAGTTTAAGCTGTTAAAAAATGTTTTGTGAACGTCAATATTCTGTATGAACTCACTCCGTCTCAATATGAGAGGGATAAAAGACATAACGTATTCCAAACTACAAGAAATCAACCTCATGGAGAAGAACATCCTGATTAAATCACGAGCGGAAAGAATAACATGAATTATCGTGGATAAAAATGAAAATCCTGTGAATCTAGCATAGAAACAGTTGAGTCTATCTCACGGAACAATAGGAACAGCGAATGCCTTTGAGACTTGTTTGCATATTTGCGCTCATATTGGCCGAGAAGAGAACAAGTTCTGATTTCTCTATGGATTTTGAAGCACAATTCCATGCTGAGTTTGACAATAGCAAAGCTATGAATCAATACGACGACAAATATGAAATTCTTGGAGTACTTTGGTTATATGCTGCTATTCGTATATATGAAACGACTAACCACAAAACTGTTTCATATTCTAGATTTATAAGAAGGCGATTTGTACAATATTGCATATTCCAGAATTCAGATGCCTCGAGATATACTTATATCCCAAGGTCCGTAGACTATACAGGTTACCTCAATCAGATAGCTTGTGAATATTCCTGAGCAGTATACAGAGGGAGCACTACGTCACTGCTAGCCATCTCTGAACACTACGACTTTCATAGTCTATATCTTGCTTCAGCGTTGGTCGCTTGATATAATATTCATTCGAATCGAATTTTTCTAGTGTTTTGCTCAGTATCCCTTATTCACTTCCCGCCACTTTCTTCAGATTTTTATATTGTTGAACACTACGTTTTTGTAAACGTTAGTATATATCTAAAAAATTCACTTTTCGAGAACTGTCATCAAAAGTGAGCATTTACAAGGCAACCAAGAACATGAGGAATGATTATTTTGTTTACAGGACTCGAAATCTTTTGCAGTCAGGATGCGAAGTATTAAAATAAACTGTATTGGTATCATAGCAACATTAAAAGTGACATTGAATAATTTTTTTTACATTTTTATCAATTTTGGGACCTGATTTTCGAGAAAACATTGTTAGATTCATGATTGCGAAGTTCTCTTGCTTTTTCTCGAATAATTTTTTTGTGAGCGTAGCGAGTAGAAAAAATCTCTTATTCTTGAATGCAAAAGTGACATTTCGCAATCTGGAACTATTGGAGTTTTGCTTTTCACATCCTGTAATTCTTTTCTACTGTGTATTTTTCCTAAACACAAATTAATTATTCCATATTCCCACCTCTTAAAATCGCGCTATTCAAGCAAAAATCTGAATAAAAGAAGATAGCGCTATATGATGCGACATGAGATGGTGAGAGGAAGTGCATCAATTTCTAGAGAGTGGCGCTATTTTAAGAGGGGAGAATACGGACCATGGTCTCTTGAAATAAAGGTGAGATACATTTGAGGTTTTATTTTCGACGTATAGATAACGTCTATACTTCTTCTGATTATTTCCAAATAATGCAATATTTCAGCAAAATTATTCAGTAATATTCATTGTGAATGTACCTACAGTTATTAAAAGATTGGGTTCTGAAATAAACCAAACCATTCGCACTCACTTCACCTGGAAGATTATCAATATCAGCTGATGATGACACATATGACACTTTTAATTTTTTTTCCAATTCAAATTTATGTTTGTTCATACCGTAACCATGACAAAATTGTATTAGGTATTATGATTCAGCTTGATCTTAGAGCTAATTGCATCGCATCAAAAATCAATATATCAACTTCATGTGCCACAGTTTAGGTACTTCTTTGAAGAAAGAAATTATATATATCATTCGGAGCAAAGATGGCTTCATGTGCTTGGATTACTTTAACTGCCAAAGAGCAAACTTCAACACATAGAGCCTAATCTTTGCTCCTAATGATATGATCAACTATTTAGGCAGTTTATGATCTCGTGCCTACCAGTCCGTAGTTTTTTTATTCCAAAAATAGTTCTTGTTTTCAATAAAATGAGAACAAATTTGTCAAAAATAGAAAGAATACCGCTGTAGCAATGCAAGGACAGCGGTGGGCGCGGCTTTGCAGGGCTAGCGGTGACGTAGTCTCGGCTAACCAATTGAAGCAAAGTTGGCCCATTGAGGTAGCCTGTATAGTTCACGGACCTTGCTTATATCCTACCAATCTATTGAGCATAGAACATCATGAATTGAGTAAAAGCTTCTTATAACATTATGATTAGTTCATAAAATAATAAGATATCAATAATGAATAGTTTTTAGTCTTGATTCTGTATATTCACTCCAAACTTTGTGATTATCTTTGCTGGAATGATTGCCCATAATTATTGAGCTGAATTGCCAGCAGTTGAAAGCTGTTCCAATCGTTTTTTACTTTTTCTTATATTTATCTTCACAGATCACATCATAACATTTCATAACTATATTATCGCGCTTGTATTCCCATGCAATTTGTCTAAACATTTGTTTGCCAGCTTTGGGACAATCGAATTTGCACTGCCATAATACAAAATACCAATGATGAATTGCCATATCTGTTTGAAAGAATTTAGCGTAGAAGGTGCTATTTGGTGTGACTTATGTAAGCATCCATTACATTCTACTTTTTCTGGACTATCGGGAGCAGATTTACTCAGCTTGAAGACTCAAGAGCATATTTTCTATTGCTATTACTTTGCAATCAGTTCCAATATCAGAGTGATTTCCTCTAATTTTGACGATGGAGTAAAAGTTGAAATCCTGGATATTAAAAAGCATCAAGGTTCTTCACGATTATTCAAAAATGTCGAAAATAAGCTCTTAGTATATCATGGAAACTACTGGCACTAATTTTTCCGTTCAAGGTAACCGTTGTGATCAACAAACATGATTCCAAAATAAACGACGTTCGAAAAGGTCGCGAAAAATCATCATGTTCCAAAGTCCGTGATTCTGTTCAAATATACACCACCGTGTATCTCAGTATTATCAGCCACCAGCTGGAATAAATACATATCAATATTTTATAACATGTGGTGGAATGAGGTTAGGTTCAAAAACATCTGAAACTAAGTTTAAATTTTATTTCTTTGATCCATATTTATGTCATGTGCTTACGGTTTATGAATTCTAGATGTAATCAATCGTTGTCCTGTGAATATGTTGTATATTGTATATTTAGTTTGATGTTCTTCGTGACCTTTGACCATAAACAAATAAAGATCTGACATTTGACAGTTAACCGACAGAGGACTGTATCGTACCTACCTTACCGACAGACAAAAAGAATTTAGGATAATTTCAATTCCAAGGAAATGTTTATAAGGATGTATTTATTAGGAAAAGGAAAGGAAATATGTTGTTGTGATGTGAATTGTATTCGTAGAATGACTTATTTTTTTTTGCTATTTCTCCTCTTTACATCACTAAGAGCGCCAATAAGAAATTAATTGTAGGACAAGTTAAGTAACGACTCAATAAAATTTAGGTATAAATAAGGCCTTGTTGCCGATTTAAGTCACTTCTTTCGAAAATTAGATCTCCAAGCCATCTTCCAAAGTTCTACTGTGTTTACCGTTCGACGTCCGTTCGAAGTCTTTGTGCTGAGTCCGTTAGCACGATGGTCAAGACCAATTGTAAGTTTGATTGCTTTCTTTTGTTTTTTCTACAAGTCCGTGGAAGGAATTTAGATTTGTTTGCTTTTGCCATGTTGAACTTAGAATACTTTTGCTGTTCTTGAACTTGGAATATTTTTGAAATAATCTACCGTAGAGTCACCGCTGGGAAAGACTTCATTTGCTTCACAATGTTAGACTGTCTTACCGTAGAATCACCGCTGGACAAGTCCTTGTTGATTTCGCAGTGTTTGAATAATTAATCGTAGGGTTACCGCTGGCGCGAAGTCTTTGTTGACGTCACAGTGTTGTATCAACTTAACATAGCGTCGCCGCTAACAAAGTTTTCGTGATTTCGCAGCGTTAGATTGTTTTAACGTAGAATCATTGTTGAGGGGGTCATCATTGGCTTTACAGCGTTGAGCAAGTTAGCGTTAAGTCACTACTTGGGAACCAGTTTGATTTCACAAGCGTCGTTAATCCACCGTTTGGGAAATCGCTTCACGATCTGTTTGTTTTGAAGTTTCTCGTCGTCCGCGACCGCCTGGGTACATACTGCGACTGCTGGTGTCGACTGTCATGTACAGCCGTTTCGTCGCCATCAGCCAAGTTAGCTCCTTGCAAGTTCCCGAAAAATATATATTCTATGTTCACCGTCCTCGTATTTGTGTGTAAATAAATCTTGTTGTGATACTTACTTCCTGATCATTATTTTGACAACCCTAACCCTTTCCTTCTGAGCTATCCAGACGTATGTCTTGGAAACTGCGTCACCGATCGCATTGGCGCCCGAGCACACCGTCCGTAGTTTCGACTGCGACGTCAAAGTTAAGAACCCCGCTATCAGGGAGTGGATTAAATTTATACGAGCAAAGTGATATCGCTTTTTTCACATGTTGTACATCCTATTTTTTTGTAAACTTCATGAAAGAGCTTCAGTAAGAGACACGAAGAATAGGAATAATTTTCTACAGGAATACTAATCAAGATTGTGTTCTTGCAAAAGCATAGTAACGGTTTGAACAACTGCTAAACATTAGCATAGTAACAAATGAGCAATCTCATAAACAATCAGATAATATTGAAAATGGATCTGTCAGAAACTGAAGATTCTCGTGATATTTTGAACGCAACTAAAGAAGTAACTTCAAAATCATTCCCGGCGAAGTCGGGGGAATAGTATTTGAAATGTTCCAAGATATTCTGTGAATGGAGAGGACGGAAAAATAGAAGAAGTTGGAGAGAATGAAATGTGGGCGTTCTTCCTGGAAAAAGTACTTCCTACCTTTATACATCTTTTAAATAGATCTAATGTTCGTTATTTTTTAGAGTGAGAGTCTGAAGGCTTTGTCAATGTAATCAATTTATTCTATGTTGAAAAGCACACTACAACTGAATGAAAATGTGGACATTTCGAAGTATCGAAAGCTGATTGCATTTCTCAGAGAACAAAACGGAAGCTACGAGCCCAGAAAATCAAAAGTTTCGGCATAATTGGGCATAATTTTTGATTTAAACGGCGCATGCCGAAGTGAAGAATTGTGTTCGTTAATAGTTGATGATATAGAACAAACGGAATCCATCATTATCGTAATATTACATAATACAAAGACAAAAAAAAAAAGCGTCTTCACTGTCACTTCTGAAGCAAATGGAATTGAAAATTGAATTGTACGAAGGATACCATAAGCTGCGACCAAAGAACGTTAGCCATCGTAGGTTCTTCATTTGCTACCGGAATGGCAAATGCACAATACAATCAGTTGGAATCAGCAATTTTTATGGAATACCAAAGAAAATCACCGAGTTTCCAAAACATCCCAAAGCTAACCGCTATACAGAGCATTGTATGCGTAGAACATCAGCTACGTTCCTAATCGATAAGAGAGGTAGTATTTCTGATTCAAAAAGACTTGAGGGGGGGTCTTCGACATTTTCGGCAAGAGGATATATAGAAGACAGTATTCAAAATAAAATTCAAACATCAAAAATGCTTCAATGATCTTATTCAATAAAAAAGAATATCGGAGCATTAGGATCCACAAGACTTACATACTTCATCAACTTTTTGTGTCAACACATCAGCCAGCCATCTCCTCTCTACAGCTACGAGAACTTCACGTGAATTACACTTTCACAGTGTAACTAACTGTACATTTAACATTTATCAGAATGAATCAACCCATGAATAGTAATTTTTGTTTTTTCCTATGTTCAGCCTGCAATTTTTTCATAATTAAGTCAAAGCTGTCATTCAGGAGCGTGTCATAATGCGTTCTCTGTTTGTTATTTCTTGTTGCTTATTAGTGAAGTGTTGCTAACTGGTAAACAGAAATTTTTCTTGACTAATTTCTACATATTAAACCTAATGTTCTCCATCAAGTATACAAAAAACAAATTCTTCTATGAAAACTCAATAATCAACGTACCTGTGTATCAAATTGAATCTTTCAATCGAAAAAAAAAACATCTATTATTGATGATTCATATTGGCATTATCGCAATTGACACAGTTTTACAAATGTATCGTATTGTTGTATGATATGCTCGATATGTTCGACTGAATCATACTCATGTAATTTATGGTTGCATCAAGTGCCCATAATGTGCCACTTTATCAGACTAATACTCTCACTCTATTTTATTGGACGGAACAGTCACTGTCAAAAAATGTCACAAGAATGGATTTTTCAATCAACATGAAATAAATTCGAACAACTGAATCAACATATTATTTATTATGGTAATGAATACTTATAACACAATTGGTATTGTGGCGAATACTCGAACCCAAAGATATGTTCTTCTTGTTACAGAAATCTTTTCCCTTAATATTTGTGATTCTTTGGCATTTGCTGCCAACACTTCTACGCTCTCAGAAGTTTTCATTCATTCTTGTCTATCGTATTCAATCTTTTCTACACTTCCTTTGTTTCCCATCGTATTTAATCTCTTCTACACTTTCTGGAGTATCAATTTCTTCTATTGAATTGTATGTAATATTTTTGATATCTCCAAACAAATAGTAAAAACCAATTATAACAATAGCAACAGTAGCAAAGAACACCAAGAAGCACATTAGAAGATATCCTGCGTCTTCAGAGCAGTCGAATATAAAGCTTTGCATGTAATTCGTACATGAAAAAATTTCATGGGCTCGCCTTCTTTATCAGACTCGACCGGGTTGACCGCTCGTCCATAACTAGCGGCTCGTCTAATAAAGCTCTATATTATATACTAATTACATGAATAGCTATTACAGCTACCTCTTTCGCAACCTTATCAGTTTAAAATTTTTATCCTATCTTACTTATCTTCTTGACAGCAGTCTCATCCATTTGACAGCTGCTGTAGCCAGCCTTGTTACCATGGTGAATATACTCAACATTTTTATTTCAAGTTTGTTGTTGTCAAAATTATAAGATTAATCAATCCATCAGACTATTTTGATTCAATATAATACGGTAGTGCGTAGAATAGCGTTGATAATACATGACTTGAGTGTCATTAATTCCTCAGGTGAGGATTGCCCCCGACTTCGTATCTTGCGATAAACTCTACCCTCAGGATTAAGGCAAGCACGTAAGTCCCTTGTTATATGATATATTATTGTATGCATTTGAGATATAAGATTCGTTTTTTGTAACACGTCAAATGTAGATTTACTCTATTAAAATTGTATCTTTCAAATTTCACCAAGTGAATATTGAATTATTCTTATGAATGTCTTTGACGTATCATGGTCAAATACTATGTCAACAAAATTCTACAGGCTCACACTTGATATTTACTAAGATGTGTCAGTTGCTCAATTTAACGTGTTGAAATTAATAAAACACTAATACAGTATATCATATTCTTTGCAATTCATGTTTTGATAGATACAACTCTATTGATTCCCTCAAGACCCTGTCCCTGATATAAATGGGAAAGATTCATTCAATTTCAATAATTAAATATATTTTAGGCCCGGTTGTACAATCTGAGCTTATCTACAGTTTAGTTGAACCAAGCGTATTTACCATGGTTACAATTGCTGAAATACCTTTAACTATAGGAAATAAGCTTGGTTCAACTAAACTATAGATAAACTTAGATTGTACAACCAGGTTTAGTAAGAAATAGAAGTCATTATGTTTTTAAATCAATAAATCATTGTGATAATTATAACGGCCTGTATAAATTACGATGTTCAGAACACACACATATCTATATAAGCTAGGATTAATCGCGACAGCAATTAGTTGAGGAGACAGATATTTTGTAGGCGGAGCAGTCCTATGTTTTTGGCCAAAATGAAAGATTTCTCTTTTGAAATTTAGTCAAGCTTTCGACTCTATTCAAGTCCTCATCTGGACACTAAAATAAATAATTCACGAATCAGAATACATCATATTGATAAGTTGAGTTAACTTATTGTGAAATATTACAGTGTCACTTACATTTTTGTGAGAATTGTAAAAATTTACATCCTTTAATAAATCGATGATCTTGTAGGAATTTTTGGATAAATAATTTTGATTTTCATTCTCCGGTTTTTGCACAATTTTAGAAACATTTTTTCTTTCAATAATAAATTTGTAAATAGTTAAGCTTATTCTAATTGTTAATTTCGACCAAAAATTTTTTTCTTTGTAATAAAATATCAAATTAAAAGTTATCGTAGACTTTTTTTGTTACATATTTTTGGGAAAACAGTATGCGTATCACAACTTCAGAATGAAGAGTAAACTTCAGCAAGTTAAGACAGAGAGCATTTTTTTTTTGAGATGGACTGTTGGTCTATTTGTGAACTAAACAATAGTTGGCAATACACAGAACTGCTACGCAGAGCAATTTGTTTGAGTTTAGTAAATTTAAATAGTTTTGGCAACACTGTAAGCCACGTCACTACAGTCAGCGGTTGGTTGACATTTGAATGTTGTTGTAGGCAGAGTATTTATTTGACAATTCTAACAAGTAAACATATATAGAGCTCAAGTTATCTATATCCGTTTTTTTATAAATGGAAGATGCTGTATTATGGATGTAAATCATCTCCAGAACCGTACGTTTAAACAGATTTGTTTCCGTATCCAATACTGTTGTGTTTTTATAATCTATTTCGTGTTTTTTGGTATTTTGGTGGATTGCAAGTGCTGTGGACGTTGGTTTAAGTTTATTGTCACTTTAGGTTTTTTATAGTTATGCAGGGGCCACACTTACGTCTAATATTATTAATAACAGCATTATGTGACAATTGGAATATTGTCATTGACAATGTGTTTATCATTGAACAGCGCCTTAATTAATGACATTAGGCGCAGATGTGGCCCAAGCATTACACAACTTTCAATATTTTAGGTGTCAAGTCTCCTATAAATGGAATGGATGTATATTTAGTTTTCTGGATTTGTGTCTGTTCCACTTGTTGCGCAGGATTATCTGTGGTTTCAGTACTCCTTTGAACATTGAATAATGGGCCGTTCAATAGTTTAAGTATTTCTCAATAGAATATCTCTAAGTTTTTTCAGATTTCTCAGATGTTAGTTTGGATGAGATATCTTGAGAATCCTATTTTTAAGGCCAAGTACAACATTTAATTTCATTTGTTTAGGTTGTTGAGACAGATAGTGCATATACCTTTGTGGAGCGATGGGTCTTTGGTACCAATCTAGAGTAATAGTGCCTGAAGTGTCCCTAATTAGTAGGGTAACTAGGAAGGGTATGCAATTATTTTCTTCAACCTCCATGGTATTATTCTGTTTGTTTATAGGAATAGCTGTTACAATGTCGTCGACAAGTTTCTTCAGAAACGGCAACTGGAAACTAAATTTTGGGATGCAATCTTCCAGGATTGCATTCATGACATATTGGGCTATCATCGGGCTGATAATGGCTCCTATTGGACTACCAATCAGTTGCTTGTGAAATTTGGTATCGTAAGTGCAGAAACTAGTGTCAAACACAAATCTTGATAAGTCTAGAAACTCATTTTGATTTGATGGTGTGATATCTTGAATTATGATGAATAGGAAAAGCTTCTGGAATGCAGTCAATGGAATTTATTTTTATTTTTTCTATTTCTACTAGTTTCGACACCACTTGTGTCATCCTCAGGAACTATAAATAATGATACAGACGATCAATTAAAAAATAATTACAATTTGTTAAACTGTAAGCTACTTACATGAAAAATTTTTTTGTAATAAAATTCAATGGAATCATTAATTATTAATGAATCATGGACAGTGCATGTGAATAATATTCCACATGGAGTTATGGTGTGAAAATCTTAACATTTGTAAACATGAAATATTTCAAATGTAGTCAAAGTTAAAATAAACTAAAAAATGTCTTCCGTTTCACGAAAACCGTTAGAACATCATTCTTGTACTAGTGGAAACCTGTATATCAGTTTTTTAAATATAAAAAAAGAGAAGAACTAAGTACTCCAAAGGACCAATTAGAGTGCTGCAATGATATTTGAATTAAATTTAATCATGTCTTAGTTTTACTATATTTCAGTAAGTTATTGTAGATTTTACTCAAACTCATAGTGTCAGTTTTTACATTAATATTGTTTTTATCTGCATTGATGTGTAGCATCTCTAGTGTCATTCTCTTATTTAAGTTTTGTTCAAAATCCATTATTTTAGTTTCGTTGAAGTTAAACTTATGATTCAACTTTTTAACATGTCCCACTACTGCACATTTTGCTGTCGTCATATTTATTTTGCCCTGACAATTTTTGCTATGCTCATTCAATCTCGTAGATGAATATCTTTTTGTTGACCTGTATATGTGGCACTGCAATCTTCACACGGTATTTTATATATGGAATTTGATAGGTGGCTTTTATTCATTTTGGATTTTAGGTTACTGAACAATTGCCCTACAGCTTTTGTTCGCTTGAAAGCTATCCGTATTTTCAATTTATTTTCAAACAACTCTCGTAATTTCTTAGCAACGCCATCTATGTAAATTAATGAGCAGTAGGTGATATCTACTTTCTCCAATTGTCTAGCGTTGTTTTTAGAATTTTGGCATTTATTAATTAAGCTGTTAATTAATCCACGAGGATATTTATTAAGCAGTAGCAATTGTTTGATTTTATTCAAGATGTCTCCATGATATTGTTGGGAAGTTAATTTTAATGCCCTGTTGATTAAATTTTGAGCTGTGTTCAGTCGGTGAGTCATTGGATGATTTGAGCAATAGTTGAGATATCTTGTTGATGCGCTTGGTTTTCTGTACCATGATGTGGTCATGTTGCCCTGTTCATCACGTATGATAGAAATGTCTAGGAACGGTATGGAGTTATTCTGTTCTACTTCTACTGTGAATTGTAAGTTTTCATTGTAACTGTTAAATGTATCCAATGTATTTTGTATTTGGTTTTCAGGTACAGCCAATATCAGATCATCCACATATTTCTTAATGAAGGGAAGCTTAATCGGTAATTTTTGTATTACCTCTTCTAGTAAACAATCCATAACAATATTAGCTAATACTGGAGATAACGAGGAGCCCATTGCAAGACCGAACGACTGAATGTAGTATTTATTTTCAAATTGAAAGAAATTTTCTTTGATACAGAATTTAATAAGTTCTAAAAATTCTTGCAATGGTATATTAGTTCTTTTTGCTATGGCTGCCCAATTTTTCTCTATCCCTGTGATCACCAAATTTACTGGTACATTTGTATATAATGAGATGACATCCAGTGAAATCAACACGTATCCTGTATCAAGTTTTATTTCCGTGATGACATCTTTAAACTCGAATGAATTTTTAACAAAATACGTAGTGTTTTCTAAGCCTTTTAAAAGATTTGCTAGAAATTTTGCGAGATTGTTAGTTGGTGAATTTATACCACTGACTATAGGTCTTAACGGGTGGTTATCTTTATGTAGTTTGATGAGGCCACATATTCTAGGAGGTATTGCATTGTTGGTGGAAAGATTATTCTTCACATTTTTAGTGATGTATTGTTTATCATACATATTTTTCATCAATTTAATATTCTTATTCTGTATTCGTTTAGTTTGGTCTTCTTGTATCATTCTGTAGGTAGTATTGTCCGATAATAAATCATTCATCCTGTCAATGTATGTTTGTTTGTACATGACAACAGTTTTATTAGTTTTGTCAGCTTCCAGAATTATGATATCACCTCTATTTTTTGAGAATTGTTTTGTTTTTTGAAATTTCTTACTCAAGTTTTTTGTTGTGTTGTTTTAACTGCCTTTGTTACAGAAATTGGTCATGATATTAGTAAATTGAGATCTCAGCGAGTCCTGTGCTTCTTGATCATCAGTGGACTGTAAAATGTATTCTACATCTGCTATTAATTTGAACATAGGTAATTCTGGGGGCTGAAGAGGCATACTAAATTTGGGGCCAAGTGCCAATGTATACCAAGTATATAATCGTCTCGACGAGTAGAAACAATAAATGGTAAAGAAAATTGTCAATGTCGATAATTGACCGTTTTCAAAAAATATATTTCATTCATCCTCATCTTACAACTTGAATGTAAGATGGAAACTAACTCATCCTGTATGAAATGGATACTTAACTATCGATAGAAAAATAGAGAAATTTCGATACAAAAATATTGTAACACAAAAAAGTTATGAACTCTCAATCCTACATCAATTTGAGCATGAAAAAATGGCATGTTTTAAACAAATAGCCTTATTACATTTGTTGCAAACATAAAGGCCCGTAGTCAGAACGCGGTTTCAAACCCAGGCCTGAGTCTATCTTATATATAACCATGACGACGTAACACTGTTTTGACATTTTGTCATGGTTATGCATAAACCAGACGTAAAACCGGGTTTAAGACTGCGTCCTGACTACGGGCCAAAATGTCTTACGATCTTTCGTTCTAGTACAAATGTTACACCTTTTCGAAGTACTCAAACGATTAGACGGTCTTCCTAGAGGTATATTTGCTCAACTATGATCTAAACTTATACCACAATAATTTGTTACACTAACTGTGTGGTGGGGTATGAGATACCCCGAACAACTTTGAAACGATATAACTCGATAACAGCAGAAGATATAATGACGAACCTACCACTAAAATATTATGTAACGCAAGAAAGACAGCTACTGACCTCTTTGAGACAGTAATCCACCAGATAATAATGAGACGAACATTTGTAGCTTCTATGGGGTATGACATACCCCACCACACGGCTGAAGGGTTAAAAACCAAATTCTTGGTTGCTATTACTTAGCTGGCGCAGTTGGTAGAATTCGTAGAAAAGCAGCTGATCGAAAACTTGTAAAAAGTTCAATTCGTTATTATCATCGCTTTTTGGTTTCTACCATTAACTACGAATATCCACATATAAATTTTATGAGAAGAGCCTACAGAGCCGCTAGAAGCAGAGTCCCAGGTCTTCCAAGCCGAAACGACAGTACATAGAACTCCGTACCACAGAGCCCGCAAAACGAGAGCCAGGTCCGTTAACCCCGGAAAGACAACACCGCTCAGATCCCGTAAACCGAGTCAGCGAGTGTCTAATTCCAATGCAGACTTTCGCAGTGTTAGTAAGCATAATATCATTGTAAGTGGGAAAAACTATTTACAAAATAATATATAAAAACATATTATTAATAAAATAGAATATTATTTACTAACAACAAAATACACAGGGGTTTCCTGAACGGCCAACGCTGTTAAGACGGAGACCGATCTCCGGCACAGAGCCGCTTTTAATACACTACACACATTTATTTACTAACTTATTAATTCCAAGTGATTATAAGTAAAAGAAATATTTTATTGCGAATATAAGAATAAATAATATAAATATTCAAACTGGAAGATGATACAGCGCTATTAGAATCAATTCTAGAAATTGAAAACGTTATTACCTATAATCCAGCAGTAATGGATAATAGAACCGGAAAAACTAATTTTGCCCGTAACTCAATTCCAACATACAATGGCGATCCGAATAAATTAGGTAATTTTATTAACGCAGTAAATACAGTTCAGGATCTCTTTGGCACGTTAAATCCACCGTTAGATGATTTTGACAAATCAATTACATTTTTGAACATTAAGAATGAAATTACTGATAAAGCATTAGATAGTATAAAAGATCTCCATTTCACCAATTGGAACGAATCACGTTCACACTTAGTAAGTAACTTCAAAGATAAAACGAATTCGGTCACAATTATTAATAAAATTTTGAAAATACAAAATATTAGAAATCCATACAAATTGCTAGAAATCACGAAGGAGAAACTCCTCAGTTCTAAATCTAGAATGAGTATAGAAGAAAATGATCCAGGCACTAAACTAGTAACTATAAGATTCGCTGAAAAATTGATCATAAATAATTTTATTTCCACTATCAGCGATCCATATAGAAATAACCTAGCAACTAGGAATCCACAGAACTTAGCGGACGTAGAAACGTTATTACAAAATAACTTTCAATATTTAAAATCAAACATCAATACAAATACAATTAACAAACCTATCACTAATACCGTAACTAGACATTTATCAAACATTCCTCCTCGAAGATTTCCCGGTACAAGCTTCCCGACTGGACCGATAAATATCCATAATAAAAACTTGTCCAATAACCAAAGATTTGCTCCTGAGCAACAAGTCAAAAATGCTCAAAGGATTCAACCAACTCCTATGTCTACACAAACGAGACAGTCATTCCAACCCAGACCAGGCCCTAGCAACTATTTCACGCAACAAAATAGGCAGTTCGGAGCGTATCAGCCAAATTATATTGTTGAAGAAATAAATAATACAGAAAACTCCGACGAGAATAATGATTATGATCCCGAAAACTCAAATGAACAAAATTGCAACAATTTAACTGAGGAAATTTTAGAAAATAACCACGAGATTGAAAATACTCGCGACGACGAATATTTTTTAGAGAACCCTCCAAATATCCACGAGAAATCTTGAACATTTTTCAAAACTCTCGATTACCATACCTGAAAATGAAAGACTATTACATGTTGATCGACACTGGGTCTACCATTAATTTAATTAGTGAAACTTACGTTTATAAAAATAAAAATAAAATCAAAATTCACAAAGAAAATTTTAATTTCAAAACTGCTGTCGGAGAACAAAGTGGAAACGAATATGTCAAACTGCAGTTCGAAGGTAGAGATTTGAAATTTTATTTACATGATTTTCATAGTCAGTTTAATTTACTACTCAGTTTGCCGACCATGATTGAAATGCAAGTTGAAATTGATTTCAGTATCAACGCTATTACAATCCAAAACAAGAAATATAAATTGCAGTATTTTGATAATCAAGATTCTGTTAATAGTATTGAAGAAATAAAAATTAGAGCCGAACATTTGAACTCGGAAGAAAAAAACGAACTTTATAAATTATTAAAGGAATATGAGAATATTATCCCAAGAGCAAACGAGATTTGAACACATACGGATGTCGTTCAACACAAAATTATTACTAAAGATGACACGCCTATTTATACAAGACCTTACCGTTACCCGGAAGTTTATAAAAAAGAAATTAATAATCAAATTGAAGATTTATTAGAGAACAAAATTATCCAAGAGAGCCACTCGCCGTGGTGTTCTCCAGTCTGGCTTGTTGAGAAAAAAGCAGACGCCTCCGGAAAAAGAAAATTCAGAATGGTCATTGATTATCGAAAGGTTAATTCGAAAACAATTGATGATAAATTCCCGATTCCAAATATTTTAGAAATATTAGATAGATTAGGCAAAAACATATATTACACCACATTAGATTTAACTTCTGGATTTCATCAAATCCAAATGCACCCAGATTCTATTCCAAAAACAGCCTTTTGTACAGATAAAGGACATTTTGAATTCACCCGCATGCCTTTTGGTTTAAAAAACGCTCCAGCCACGTTCCAGAGATTAATGAATTATGTTTTGAGAGAATATATAAATAAGATATGTCTTGTATACTTGGACGATATCATAATATTAGGGACATCACTTCAAGAGCGTTGCCAAAACATCCGTAAAATATTTTCGAAATTAAAAGAATATAATTTAAAAATCCAGTTGGATAAATCAGAGTTTATGCGCAAAGAAGTAGCTTTTCTCGGTCATGTAGTTTCACAGGAAGGTATAAAACCAAATGCAGCAAAGATCGAGGCAGTGAAAAATTTCCCTATTCCCAAGACACAGAAAGAAATAAAACAATTTTTAGGCCTTTTAGGGTATTACAGAAAATTTATTCCAAATTTCGCGAAGCTCACTAAACCTATAACCAGATATTTGAAGAAAGGACAGATAGTAAATATAAATAATGATGAGTATAGACAAAGTTTCAACGATAGTAAAAATTTATTGATTAATGCCCCTATTTTACAATACCTGGATTTTGAGAAACAGTTTATTGTTACCACTGACGCGAGTAACTTTGGTATCGGTGCAGTTTTGAGCCAAAACATTAACGGTAAAGACATGCCCATTGCTTACGCATCAAGAACATTGAACGATCATGAAATCAATTATAGCACCACAGAGAAAGAATTATTGGGAATAGTTTGGTCCGTGAAATACTTTAGGCCATACATATATGGAACAAAATTTAAAATTCGTACAGACCATCGACCTTTAACATGGCTGATGAGTCTAAAAGATCCAAATTCGTAATTAATGCGATGGCGAATAAAATTGGATGAATATAATTACGATATAGAATACAAGAAAGGTACTTTGAATTCAAATGCTGATGCACTTTCAAGAATAAGACCTCAATTCCAAATTTTTAAAACACAACACGATATTTTCGAAAAACCGCAAAATCTAGTACATTGTATTTCACAAGATTTCAAACTTGGCACAGGATTTGCAAAACAAGTGGATGCAAACTTCAATAGCAAAAATTACTTAATAAATAAGAATAGTAAAAACGAAAGTTTATAAATTCAACCTATTTCCGACAAATCTAAATTATTTCATTTGGTAACAAAACAAAATTATTATGATAAACCCACACTAAATAATATAAAACAATGTTTAATAAAATTACGGAACTATTTAATCCAAAACGATATTTTCGAAATACATATGCCGAAAATTTGCTCCGGTTGCGATAAGATTTCCTTCCCCTTAATAGAAAATTTATTGCAAGAAATATTCAAAGAAACTCATGTGAAATTAGTAATTCACGAAAAAATTCGCGAAGAAATTAACATGAATGACGAAACTGAAAGCATAATAGCTAATATCGACGAAGAAAATTCAGATACGGCACACTCAGCAGACGAAAATGAAACTAACGGAATATCATATAAGGACACATGTATAAATGTTGGCAAAAATCAAATTATTATCAAAAAACATGACGCTGAAACAAATTGCACCTTGCAAAAATTATTTGGCACTCAGAAACAAAGACTAATCATCAGTTTAAGCAGCGTCAATATGAAAGATGAAATATTTAAGTTTATAAAAGATTTTTGCGTACCTCACGTGAACTATTATTGTTTAATCGATAAAGATTTGATAATCCCTATGAATGAAGTGTTACAAGAAATGTTTAGTAAAGATACGTACAAATTTATTCAGTGTATAGAAGTATTAGAAGACATTCTTACACCCGAAGACCAATTAGAAATTGTTCAAAATTATCATTTAGGAAAAACTAATCATAGAGGTATTCTAGAAACTTATCGAAAACTAAAACGTAGATTCTATTGGCCAAAAATGTTTCTAGACATTCAACAATATATAAGCAATTGCGATATTTGTCAGCAAATCAAATATGAAAGAACTCCATATCAAGTCCCCGACAATCTCACACCAACCCCTAAATATCCTTTCGACATGTTACACATTGACACACTGACATTAGAAAATAGAAAATATTTAACCCTTGTAGACTCATTCTCCAAATTCGGACAGATATTTTATGTCAAAACACTTGCAGCTACAGAAATAACAGACGCACCTTCAAATTACTTTTCTCAGTATCAAACTCCGAATGAAATAACCTTCGACAGTGGCACCGAATTTAACAACCACTTAGTAAAAGATCTTTTGAGAAGTTATAGTATCAAAATTCACATGACTTGTGTTGATAATCCAAAATCAAATGGAATAATAGAAAGGTTTCATTCTACTTTAATCGAGCATTTAAGAATTTTGAACCAACGACCTGAATTTAAAGAACAAAAAATATCCAGAAAAATACAATCAGCCTTAATAGCTTATAATAATTCATAAATTCAACTACTAAATTAACACCAAACGAAATATTATTCGGCTCTGAAAAGGATAACAATATTTTAAAATTAAAAAATAGTAATGAGGATTATTTACAAGAATGGCAAAATAACCTTATTGTGTTAAGAGAGAATGTAAATAAGAATATTCAAGTAGAGAAGAATAAAAGATTTTTAAAACAAAAACCGTCCAAACAAAATTTAGATACTTTGAAATTTGATACAGCACTTATTAAAGAAGGCAAGAGAAGGATACAAAAAATAAAAACCATTATTCAAAATCCATAAGATCGAGGAATATAACCCTAGATTAAGGATAATAAAAGTAAATGCAAATAAAAGACATAAAATTGATAAAATTAAAAGAAAGCGATTATTTGTTGCAGATGCTTCTGAACAAGCACAGGAGAAGAATTGACCGAAATTAAAGACAATCCTGGAATAGATATTCTAGATTTAGGCCGGGCAAATATTTATAAATCATCTTATTATTCATATTATAATTATAAGATTAATAATTTAGAGTTAGAATATCATAAGATAGTCGATTATAAGAATGAAGTACTGGCAAATTTAAATAATAAAGAAACCATAGATTTTAACTATAAAGAGGAAGCACAGACTTACTTGAACATTTTGAATTTTAATATACATAGATTAGAAAACAAGATTAATAATTTATTCAACATGAGCGTAGCAAACGTGGATTAATAAACGGATTAGGATCAATTATCAAAAGTATTACTGGGAATTTAGACTCATATGATTCTGAGAGATATGATAAATTATTTGAAACCATAAATAATAATCAAAATATACTTCAAGCACAAAATCTGGAAAATATCCGTGTTAATAAAGAAATGATTCCAAAATTTAATAAACAACTTCAAAATATTCAGCATAATGAAAATGTTTTGAAGTCCCGAATCACAGAAATGAATAATGTGTTGGGAGAGGTCATGAATTGGCATAATATATCGAAAATTAAAGATATCATTAATCAACTAATACTATTAAGTATTAACTTGATTGAAATATTAGATGAAATTGAAATTAGTTTAACTTTTTGTAATTTGAATAGAATTCATAGTTCCATAATATCTAAAGATGAATTAAATACATTAATTAAAGAAACTAACCAAACATTAAATTTTTGGGAATTATCTGAACAAATTACAAGCCATTGTAGAATTACACAAAACCAGATTGAATATTTATTGGAAATACCTATTTACGATAGTAACAATGATTACAAATTATTGCAAATAATCCCTATACCAAATATTAACAACACAGAAATGTTTATTGTAAATGAAGAAAAGGAATTGTTAATTTTGTATCAAAATAAATTATTCAATACACATGATTGTAACAAGGCGAATAGTAATTATTTTTGCAAAACAAATTACATGGAAAGTAATAACTGTATAAAGAATATTGTTATGAATCACAATAACAAAGATTGTGAGTATCACAAGATAAGTGACGCATTTATAATTATTGAAATAGAAAATCAAAATTTGGCAGTAATTGCTAGTACTATAAATAGAAATATAGAAATAAAATGTAAGAATAGTATTACACATAAACAAATCAAGGGAGTTTATCGATTTTTAACAAATGATAATTGTAAAATAGATAATTATAATTTGGGAAAAATAGGTATTGAAGCAAAGGAAATAATATTTGAAAATCTAAATTTCAGCATAAATGAAAATCAATTTAGTAACAAAACTTTAAAATTAAAACAAGTAAATGAAGAAAATATCATTGTAAAAGAGATTCCAAGATTTCAGGACATTATAGTTAATGAAAATTATCATGGTTATATTAATTCCTTTGTAATTATTATTTTTGTTGTTATTTTTATAATATTTTATGTAGTATATGGAATAAGAATTCGAAATAAACGCGAAAGGACTTCTAAACCAATTAATAATATTGAATTAACAAATTTGAATGAAAATCAAAATAGAAATCCTTTCTAAAGAATGGAATCCTCTTCTAAAGAAGGGAGGAGTTATGTATGCTTAAAGTTGTAAGACGATTCCATTCTCTTACTCATCAATTATTATGTATAAATACTGTAAAACAACATGTAACAAGTTAGTTCTTTGTCAACAGTCATTCAGTAAAATAAATCTTTTTTAAAAACCAAATTCTTGGTTGCTATTACTTAGCTTACGCATTTGACAAGACATTTGTGAGGTATTCTGCTATTTTCCTGTTTGGCGCATCAATTGATGCTATAATTGGTCGTAGCACAAGGTCTTGTTTGTGTATTTTTGGTTGTCCATAATACTTGGATTGTCAATGTCTTGGCTGGATTATCCAGAATGATTTTTTCATTTTTAAGATTGCTTATAATTTTGCTCGCTTTTTGTTGGTAAGTTGATGTTCTCCATTCAGTGATTCATAGCAGTTATTGTCTGATAACATTTTTAAAGATAGGTCGTGGTATTTTTGTTTATCCATCATGCAAGTGACATTGCCATTGTCGGATTGTGCAACTATAAGATTCGGATTGTTTTTCGAATATTTTTTAGTACTAACAAACAAATGATGTATATGAGAGGGTTCATTATTGTTATTTAAATGATTTGTCATGATGTTGGTCACTTTTGGACACAATTGCGTAGCAGTTCTGTGTATTGTCAACTATTGCTTAGTTCACAAATAGACCAACAGTCCATCTTAAAAAGAATGTATTCTGTCCTAACTTGTTAAAATTTAGTTTCCATTTTGAAACTCTGATACGCATACTGTTTTTCCAAGAATATGTAACAAAACAGTCTGTGATAACTATTAATCAAATATTTTAATACAAAGAAAAAAAATCTCTTGTCAAAATTAACAATTCAAATGAGCGTAACTATTTATGAATTTATTATTGAAAAAAAAAATGGATCTAAAATTGTGCGAAAACCAGGAAATAAAAATCAAAATTAATAATTCAAAAATTCCTACAAGATCACCGATTTATTAAAGGATGTAAATCTTTACAATTCTCACAAAAAATGTAAGTTACACTGTAATATCTTACAATAAGTTAACTCTACTTATCAATATGATGTATTTTGATTTGTGAATTATTTATTTTAGTGTCCTGACGGAGACTTAAATGAAGTCGAAAGCTCGACAAAATTTTAAGAGAGGAATCTTTTATTTTTGCCAAAAACATAAGACTGCTACGCCTACAAAAAAATTTTCATATATATATACATATATATATATATATATATATATATATATATATATATATATATATATATATATATATATATATATATATATATATATATATATATATATATATATATATATATATATATATATATATATATATATATATATATATATATATATATATATATATATATATATATATATATATAAATATATATAAATGTCTATATATAAATATATATATACAAATTATGTGTAACTTGGACAAGAAAGTACCGACAAAATTCATCTATCGAGATTTTGATGGAAATATCTTTTTTGACTATTCTTGGCTTGATGTCGGTACGTATGTTCGTGCATTTGTGCGTGCGTTACTCACAAATCTCAAAACTGGTTGAACGTACGGTGTTGAAATTTTGTATTTAAGACTGGTATAGGATCTCGTTGTGCACCTCGCATTATGGTTTCAATCGTCTATATCGAAGTGCACTTTAATTGGAGCTTTTATCGAATTTTTCTGATATATCCAGTATGATGAGCCATAGGATATTGAAATTCAGTATTTGAACTTGACGTTGTATCAGAATGGTTATTTGCTATTCTTGTATGAATCTGCCAAGCCAAAAGTGCACTTTACTCGAAACTTTTCTTGATTTTCTCCATGAATCTAGCATCATCAGCCATAGCATATTGAAATTCAGTGTTTGAACTTTTTGTAGCATCAAAGTAGTTATCTACTATTTCCGTATCAATCGGTCAAGCTGGAAGTGCAGTTTATAAGTATAACAGACATTCAGAATTTGCGGTATGAAACAATCAGTTTGATTGGAGTGATAAGGTAGGCGATGATTATCTGTTGTCAATTTTTCAATTTTGTTTGACATTCCACATGTCAGAATATTTCACCCTGAATCTCATTCCGTGAGCATGACAAAAGCGACAAAATTGGATCAGAGCATGCCTTCTTATACAAATTTGAAATTAATTTTTATTATGTTGGTTACACGGTTCAGCTATAATTTCAGCACTATTGAACTCCGAATATACGTACTTATGAAACCTCTTGAAAGCATGAAGAACAAAATAAGGCACTGCAATCTACGACGACGAATCTGCTGGTCTAAAAGTACAAGGGAATATTGTAAAACCGACAAAATTAACATATCGAGATTTTGATCGATATATCCGTTTTGAGCATCCCTGAATCCATTTTGACTAGTCTTGGCTTGATGTCGGTACGTATGTACGTATGTATGTGTGTTTGTATGTAACTCGCAAATCTCAGAATTCGTCAAACGTGTAATGCTGGAATTTCAAATAAGAGACTGGTATAGGATCTAGGATCTTGATGTGCACCTCGCATTACGGTTGCAATTGTCTGTACTGGAAGTGTACTTCACCTGATACTTTTTTTGAATTTTCCGCATAAATCTAGAATGATTAGCCGTAGAATACTGGAATTCAGTATTTAAAATTGCAGTAGCATTCAAATGATCATCTTCTATATTCGTCCTAATCGACTAAGCCGGAAGTGCACTTCATATTACAGACTTTTCGAATTTTTCCTCATAAATTTAAAATAATCAGTCACAGAATATTGAGACTCCGTATGAGGCACTTTTGAAGCATTTAGTTGTACACCTTGCATTATGATTGTGATTGACTGAGCCGGAAGTGCAGTTTACTCGAAACATTTTTTAATTTTCCGCATAAATGAAAAACGATTGAGCGTAGAATATTAGAATTCAATATTCAAGATGACAGTTCTATCTAGATGCTTATATCCTATTTTCATTGAGATCGACTGAGTCGAAAGTGCACTTACTCGACGATCTTCGAATTTTGCGCATAAATTCAGAACTGTTAGCTGTAGAATCCTAAAAATCAGTATTTAGGAATGTTGTAGCATAAGAATGATGACATACTTCCATAGCAACCGACTAGCCGTGGAATGATGAGATGTTGTGTTTGAATATATATACATATATATATATATATATATATATATATATATATATATATATATATATATATATATATATATATATATATATATATATATATATATATATATATAACTTTTATAATTCAAATCGCAAGATTTGTTTTTAAAAAGTAATCTTCATTTCTCACACAAGCAACTTTGATGTTAACAATTAGAATACAACAATTCATCTGTCTTACCACCGAGTTCTTGCATATACTTATAATGTTACATCACCTGCAATGAACTCTGTGATGATAAGGAGAATAGCAAAGGAATTAAATCATCATTCGATCGTATTACAATGTGTGACAGAATGTGTCTTTACATAACTCCTCCATCGCCAAGAGATGATTTTATTCTTTTGTATTTTACAAAATCTCTATATCTTTTGAATCTTTCAATTGTATTTCTTTTTCTTGTAATATTCTATTTTTACATCGATTATCATAAAAATATTTAATTACTAAACATAATACAAAAATGAATATAATTCCTATAATTATAGAATTGACAATATTATAATTTTGATTAACGGTAGTTATGTCTTCAATATGTGGAATATTTTGTATTACAATATTTAGTTTACTGATGTGTTTCAATTCTGAAGTTTGATTGGAAATTTTATTTCTATCAATAGAAAAATCAAAATTTTCAAATATAAGTTCTTTGGGTTTTATCAATCTCTTTTCTAATATATAATTATTAATTTTGCAATAATCATCAATATTAAATTTATAAATACCTTTCATTCTACGTTTGATATCAAATTCATCACACAGAATTTCTATATTTTTCTCATTTGAACTGGCTATATAAAGTAAATTTGCATTCTCTATTTTAAATAAGGCAAATATCTCATTGATTTTATGATAACTACAATCATCATTCTTTTGTTCATTTATAAGTTGTTGAAAACATTTACCTTTTTCTATATAATTTGTCTTACAATAATATTTTTCTCTAATATTATAACAAGCATAAGTATAATACAAATCAGAATTATCTTTTATAATTAATTCTTTAGCTTCGTTTAACAAAAATATTTCATCTTGAATTATTGTTGGAATTGGAGTTACTTGTAACAAATTCTGATTATTATTTTTATACGTAGGTATTTCAAGTAAATATTCAATCTGATCATTATTTATTTTGCAATGGCTAGTTATTTGAATACTAATCTCCCAAAAACTCAAATCTGAATCAATTCTATTGATTATTTGTTTCAATTCTTGAATATTAATAATAGAACTATGTAATTTATTCAAATCACAAAATGTTAAGCTTGTTTCTATTTCATCGATTAAATTCAATAAATTTATTAACATAAACGTTATTTGGTTGATGACGTCTTTTATTTGGAATAAAATATCTTCAGTAATTTTCTGTTCCAATAAACTATTCATTTGTAAAATTTTACTTCCCAAAACGAATTAATTATGTGATAGATTTTCTATTTGTTCGTTAAATTTCTGTATCATTTCATTATTCAAAACAATATTATCAAGATTTTGTTTCTGTAAAATCTCTTGATTGATTTTAATTTTTTCAAATAACTTCTCATATTTTTCACCATCCTGTGAATCCAAATTTCCAGTTAAAGATTTAATTATATCACCTAATCCATTAATTAATCCTCGTTTTGTTCGTCTAGTGAATAAATTATTGAGTTTGCTTCCTACCTTTTCATAATTGAAATTTAAAATATTAAAATTGGTCTTCAATTCTTTCTTATAATAAAATGTACTATTATTGTCAATTCTGTTCTTCATGTCAATAATACTATCACTTATTTTACTAAATTCTATCAAAATTTTTGATATATCATAATAATAATATGAATAATAAGAATTTACATAAATATCAACATTTCATAAGTCTAAAATATTGACGCCTAAGTTTTTGTCAAGTTTTTGGATTATTTCTGTCCCTTTGCAGGAACATCTGGAACAAATAGTCGTTTTCGTTTTAACTTTGTTAGTTTGAATTTACGTCCGTCTTTTAATTTGACTAAGTCTTTTGTTTTGTCAAATTTATCTATTTCTTGTTTTTTGTATAATGGTCTTTGGAATTTTGTAATAAGTCTAGGGTTCTCTTCAATGAGTATATTCTTTGTGTCAATAACTATATCGTCGTCCTTTTTTGGGTTTTTTTTCAGAAATCTCTTATTTTTATTGATTTCTGCTCTTTGTCTAACTTCTTCTCTTATAGCTTTCAATTTACCTTGCCACGTATTTAAATAATCTTGATTTGAGTTGTTATAATTTAATATTTTGTTCTGACAGGAATCGCCAAAAAGTGTTTCAACAGGAGAGAATTTTGTACTGTTCAAAGAATTATTATATGCTATCAACGCAATGTTAATTTTACCTTTCAAGTCCAAATTTTTAAATTCTTCTCTTTGTTCGATTAAACGTAAATGTACTATAAATGACGAATGGAATCTTTCTATAACTCCATTACTTTGAGGATTACTGGTTGAAGTTATATGCAATTCAATTTTATAACCTTTTAATAAATTTTTCACCAATTCATTATTAAATTCAACTCCATTGTCAGTAATAATTTTGTTGGGAACCTGGTATTGTGCAAAATATTCCAATAATTTTTCTGCTATATTTACTGAAGTTGTTGCTTCTAAGAATTTGCATACAACCAATTTCGTGAAACTATCTATTATCGTTAAATACTTTTCTTCATTCAGGGTTAAAATATCTTAATGTACAATGTCAAACGGATAATTAGGATTTAGTGTAAGTTTGTCAGATATCTGATAAGGGTTTCTTTCATACTTGGTGATTTGACATAATTCACAATTATTGATATATTTTTGAATATCATTAATCATATTTGGCCAATCGTATTTCCTTTTTAGTCTTTGGTAAGTTTCTAATATTCCTCTGTGGTTTGTCTTTCCTTCATGATAATTGTGTATACATTCTATCTGGTCATTATGCGTTAATTTATCTTCTAAAACTGTAGTACATTGTATGAGTTTGAATGAATCTTTTACAAAAGTTAGCTGTAAAATTTTGCTAATTTCAGGTAATAATTCATTATCAATCAAACAATAATAACTTACATTTGGTACCAAATAATTTTTAAAAAATCTACAAATTTCTTCATTCGAATTATTAGAGTTTATTTCTACAATTAATCTTTGTTTGTTTCCAAATAATCTACATAATTCAACTTTATGTTCATCAGAATTTTTTATTATAATTTGGTTTTTACCAACATTTATTGCTATTTCTTTAAATGTAATTCCATTAACATGATTTTCATCGCCAGAATGCATAGTTTGTTCGTCATCGTCTTCATCGTCTACTTGCGCTATAACACTTTCAGAGGTTTCATTCATATTTACTTCATTAAATTCATGTACTACAAATTTTATATGAGTGTTTTCAAAAATTTCCGAAATTAAGTTTTCAATAACATGCCATGGTTTTCGATCTAATCCAGAACATATTTTTGGTGAATGAATCTCAAAAATTTCGTTTTGTACTAAATTTTCTCTCAATTTCATTGAACAATTTTTGATTATATCAATTTTAGGTTCTCCAAGATAATTATTTTTTGTGATTAAATGAAATATTCTATTCTTGCCATTATTAATAGGCTGTACTTCTAAAAATTCATTTCGAATAGTTTTGTTCATAAGATAATTTTTACTATTAAAATTTTTATCAATTTCCAGGGCAAGACCTTTGCCTAATTTATAATCTCTACTGATGCAATGAACGATATTATTATTCTTCTTCTGGAAAATATCTTCAGTCGTTTTTATAATTTCGAAACTAGGTCTTATCCTAGAAAGTGCGTCAGCATTTGAGTTCAAAGTTCCTTTTTTATAACTTACTTCAAAATCATATTTATCGAGCTTGATTCGCCAGCGCATCAATTTTGAGTTTGGGTCTTTTGAATTAATAAGCCATGTAAGTGGACGATGGTCAGTTATGATTTTAAATTTAGTCCCATATACATATGGTCTGAAATATTTTCCGGCCCAAACAATACATAAAAGCTCTTTTCCTGTCGTCGAATAATTTTGTTCATGTTCGTTTAAGGTTCTGGATGCATATGCTATTGGCAAATCTTTATTGTCTTAGTTTTGATTGAGAACTGCTCCTATCGCGAAGTTACTAGCGTCTGTCGTTATCGTGAATTGTTTAGTAAAATCCGGATATTGCAATATAGGTGAATTCATTAATAAATTCTTTGATATTTCAAAACTTTTCTTATACTGTTCTTTATTTATATCGATAGTCATTTCTTTCTTCAAACAAGTCGTCAATGGTTTTGTCAATCTGGCAAAATTTGGTATAAATTTTCGATAACACCCAATTAATCCTAAAAATTGTTTTATCTCCTTTTGCGTTTTCGAAATTGGAGAATTTTTTACTGCGTCTATTTTATCTGGGTTGGGTTTCACGCCTTCGGGGGATATTATGTGCCCTAAGTACGCTACTTCCTTTCCCAAAAACTCACTTTTGTCCAATTGAATTTTGAGATTATAATGTTTGAGTGTTTTTAATATTTTTCTGATATTATTTAAATGTTCTTGAAGACTTGTACCCAAGATAATAATATCATCAAGGTATACTAAGCAAATTTTATTGAGATGTTCTCGCAACACATAGTTCATCAACCGCTGGAACGTTGCCGGGGCATTTTTCAGTCCGAAAGGCATCCTAACAAATTCAAAATGTCCTTTGTCGGTATTGAATGCAGTTTTTTGTATTGAATTTCCATGCATTTTAATTTGATGGAATCCAGAAGTTAGGTCTAGGGTTGTAAAGTAAATGTTACGTCCTAATTTATCAAGAGTCTAAGTAATGTTCGGTATAGGAAATTTATCACTTACTGTCTTTTGATTCAATTTTCTGTAATCTAGAACCATTCTAAACTTTTTTTTGCCAGATGCATCTAATTTTTTTTGGCACCATCCAAATTGGAGAGGACCAAGGTGAATGAGATGGTTGAATAATACTGTTTTGTAAAAGATTGTCAACTTGCTTGTTTATTTCGTCCTTATAAATTTCTGGGTATCTGTAATTTTTTGTATAAACAGGAATATCGTCAGTTGTGCGTATTTCGTGTTGTATAATGTCTGTGTGTGTCAATGATTCATTCTCTTGTGAAAATAAATCTGAAAATTCTTTAATAACTTTAAATAACTCACGTTTCTCTTCCTTGTTCAAGTGATCTGAACGAATTTTTATTACACTTGGTTCTTGTTGAGTAAAGTTACATTCTTTCGTTTTATTGATAGAATAATTAAATTTACATTTCTTATTTCCTAATATCGCTACTCTATTTTTCAAATCTAAAATTATTCCGATTTTTTCTAGAGTCTATTCCTAATAATAAATTGAAATTTTTATGAAAATTGCACACGTAACATTTTATCGGTATTTTGTTAATACAAATTTCGACAAAATAATTACCTCCAGTTCTACCGCTTGCAGTTTTAAAAGTGAATTTTTCTTGTTTCAATTGAAAACGATTTGATTTTAAATTTTGTTGATCTACAAATTCTTTACTAATTAAATTTATTGTACTCCCGGTATCTGATAGTAATATGTAATCTTTTACAGCTATGTAAGGCAGTTTAGAATTACAGTTTATGTTCATGATTTCTCCGTGAGTTGGAGGTCTGTCAACTCTAAAAAAGAATGCTCATCACTTTCCGTGATCTGCGTGCTTTCTTCATAATTTTGCAAATTTCCAGTGTTATCACTTGTTCCATCATAATATTCGTCGGCAATATTTTCAGATTCTTGGGAGTTTATTTCCTCCACAAAATAATTTGGATTATATGTACCTAATTGCCTATTTTGCCTTGTAAAATAATTAGTAGGTTGATTATTATGTCTATTAAATGTTGTTCGTGTTTGCGTGGACATAGGGGTTGGTCTCGTCTGTCGTCCATTAATTGCATTTTGTTTAGGTGCAAAGTTTCGTCTTGGTACTGATAAATTTGAATGAATAGGTCCGTTAGAGAAATTTGAAGTAGAAGATTCACCAGGGAATCTAGCGGGTGGAATGTTTGGTAATTGTTTCTGAATGATAGGTTTATTTACAGGTGAAGTTCTAATTTGTCGGTATTTCAAAAATTGATAATCCTATGGAGTAAATTGCCTAATTCAGTCAATGTTTTCGGTTGTCTGTTAGCTAAATTACTACCGTATGGCTCATTTACTTCATTTATAAAATTCTGAATGACAATTTTTCCAAATACGACATTAATATTGTCATCTACTGGAAATTCGTGTATCACCAAATCATAAAATTCTTTCGCTCTCTCGTTTACCACCGAAAATAGTTCATACGGATCTCTTCTATTCAAATAAATGATTTTATCAAGAATTGTTGCATAGGTCTTGTGAATTAAATGTTGACCTAATAATGTTTCTTTTATTTTATTCCAACTATTAGTATCTGTATTTTCCAATGCTTCCAAGGCTTTATCTTTAATTTTAGAGATTATTTCACTGATTACAGTGAATTTTTCAAAATCAGACAGTGGTGGAGTAATGCTATTTATAGAATGCATCAATTTATCAACAAGTTTAACAAAAGTACTGAGATGTTTTTCATTCGATCCATCATAAATCGGTAAAATTTCAATACTAATTTTTATTTCTGATATTCTACTAGCCATTGTGCTTGTAATTATATTTGTTTCTTCGATTTCAGAGATTGTTTTAAGTGAATCGCTTAGATTTAATGCCAGATTGAATTATTACTTTACAAGGTAATAATAATCATAAAAATATTTCAAATTGAAATAAATTCAATTAAATTATGTAAGGTTTCACTCTACAAAGTATATATATATATATATATATATATATATATATATATATATATATATATATAAGTTATGTAAAGACACGTTCTGTCACACATTGTAATACGATCGAATGATGATTCAATTCCTTTGCTATTCTCCTTATCATCACATAGTTCATTGCAGGTGATGTAACATTATAAGTATATGCAAGAACTCGGTCGTAAGACAGATGAATTGTTGTATTCTAATTGTTAACATCAAAGTTGCCTGTGTGAGAAATGAAGATTTTTTTTTAAAAACAAATCTTGCGATTTGAATTATAAAAGTGGCGCAGTCGGTAGGATTGTCGAAAAGTAATTTGCGATTCAACGCGAAAAGTTGAAAATTATCGCGATTACGGTCAGTTCCAACTGTTTGTTCGGAATCCTAAATAAAAGAGCCCAAGAGCCGCTACACGCAGTGCCAAGGCCCGATCAGCATCACCAAGCAGCAGTTTCGACTCCAAGAGTACCGCAAGCGAGAACCGAGTCGACAACTCCACCATAGTATACTGCAACATCATCTCCAGGTCCAAGAGAGCCCGCAGTGCGAGTGCCGATCTGTCAGCTTCCATAGAGCCCGTATACCGAGAGCCCGGAAACAGCACGCGAATGAAGATCGCACTTTCCACCCTCATACTTTTATTGTGAGTCAAACTGAAATATATTATCAAATATTATCTAAATAATAACATAGAGATTATTCTCAATTATATTTTACAATCACTACTTTGTAGAGTGAAACCTTACATAATTTAATTGAATTTATTTCAATTTGAAATATTTTTATGATTATTATTACCTTGTAAAGTAATAATTCAATCTGGCATTAAATCTAAGCGATTCACTTAAAACAATCTCTGAAATCGAAGAAACAAATATAATTACAAGCACAATGGCTAGTAGAATATCAGAAATAAAAACTAGTATTGAAATTTTACCGATTTATGATGGATCGAATGAAAAACATCTCAGTACTTTTGTTAAACTTGTTGATAAATTGATGCATTCTATAAATAGCATTACTCCACCACTGTCTGATTTTGAAAAATTCACTGTAATCAGTGAAATAATCTCTAAAATTAAAGATAAAGCCTTGGAAGCATTGGAAAATACAGATACTAATAGTTGGAATAAAATAAAAGAAACATTATTAGGTCAACATTTAATTCACAAGACCTATGCAACAATTTTTGATGAAATCATTTATTTGAATAGAAGAGATCCGTATGAACTATTTTCGGTGGTAAACGAGAAAGCGAAAGAATTTTATGATTTGGTGATACACGAATTTCCAGTAGATGACAATATTAATGTCGTATTTGGAAAAATTGTCATTCAGAATTTTATAAATGAAGTAAATGAACCATACGGTAGTAATTTAGCTAACAGACAACCGAAAACATTGACTGAATTAGGCAATTTACTCCATAGGATTATCAATTTTTGAAATACCGACAAATTAGAACTTCACCTGTAAATAAACCTATCATTCAGAAACAATTACCAAACATTCCACCCGCTAGATTCCCTGGTGAATCTTCTACTTCAAATTTCTCTAACGGACCTATTCATTCAAATTTATCAGTACCAAGACGAAACTTTGCACCTAAACAAAATGCAATTAATGGACGACAGACGAGACCAACCCCTATGTCCACGCAAACACGAACAACATTTAATAGACATAATAATCAACCTACTAAT
Organism: Dromius quadrimaculatus; assembly: GCA_963989225.1. Classification (NCBI taxonomy): domain Eukaryota; kingdom Metazoa; phylum Arthropoda; class Insecta; order Coleoptera; family Carabidae; genus Dromius; species Dromius quadrimaculatus. The sequence goes on from OZ022327.1 coordinate 20,858,878, forward strand.
TATTTTACAAGGCAAAATAGGCAATTAGGTACATATAATCCAAATTATTTTGTGGAGGAAATAAACTCCCAAGAATCTGAAAATATTGCCGACGAATATTATGATGGAACAAGTGATAACACTGGAAATTTGCAAAATTATGAAGAAAGCACGCAGATCACGGAAAGTGATGAGCATTCTTTTTTAGAGTTGACAGACCTCCAACTCACGGAGAAATCATGAACATAAACTGTAATTCATAACTTATATATATATATATATATATATATATATATATATATATATATATATATATATATATATATATATATATATATATATATATATATATATATATATATATATATATATATATATATATATATATATATATATATATATATATATATATTTATATATGTAAGTCACGTGATGTCCACGTCAAATTTCTTACTTATGTTAAGGTGTGATTTAGCTGTTTTCATAATGATATGTTTTTCGCATATTTTATATGCTGTACATTCGTTAGTATAATTTTATTGTGTTATATTTTCATGTCAACATCTTTTGAGCAATGTTTTTTCAAAAATTTCATTTCTATCTTGGTTGTATTCATCTGTAAGTCTCCCGAATATTGCATTGTGAATTTTTTCCACGTTCATCTTTCAATTTAAATTTTTGTAGGACTACTGAAGAGGGCTCAAGTGGAGCCGAAACTGGTGAAGTTGTTCGATCTATGAGAAAATGAAATAAAATTCATGACTGAAACCAAAGAAAAAATAATGATACATTTTGAGATGCCCAAATCGTGAAGTGGATGAGATTAGGAGGTAAATCACAAACAAGAAAAAATTTCTCTGTGTAACGTTTTTCTTCACATTTGTAACATTTCATTTCCTCTACCTCTCATCTTTTGTTTCGTCAGACCTAGAATGTTTAATTGTTAACTATAAATGTTATTTGTTTCTTACCCTCGTTATACTACTAACCTACTTTCATTGTTTATCAATTATAATCCTGTCAACTGTTGACTTTCGTTTTCTGCTGTATGGTGCTGTTGTCTGGCGGCAATAGTTGTAACTAATCTTTTTTTTCGCGTTCTTATGCAACTTTCTTTCCAGATCTGTATTTCCAGCTGATGGAATTCCCGATTGGAGTTTGAAATGCCGATATTTTTATTATTAAACTAACGATTAGTAATTTCCATACTTAACAGGAAAACTGTACTTAACTTTGAGAAGGTTACTTTAAAGGCCATTCATTCCGATTTTGGAAGTCTTATCGAAAAGTGCTAGCGAATTATTATTTTGTGAATTTTGTGCCAAAGTTTATTATCGGGCCGAAATTTGAAACACCCTTGGTGGATTTGAATTCGCAGCGTTCCGAACCACGGTTCAGCGGAAATTATTCCGGATTTTGTTTCGAACTTGATCTTCAAAAATCAAAACCTACAAGCCGATCAACATCAGAAGGCTTCTCTTTTGTGTCTCCTTTTTTTGTGTGTTTCCCGTATTCCATTTTGCGTATTCGACTTGCGTCGTTTCGGATTCACCGCTGGTATCTTCGGGACTTTCCGTTCGTCATCGCCTGTGACGTCATCGTCATCCGTCTTGCGGCAGAGCATCTGCGCCATCTTGAAGATCTACCTCCACGATCTCCGAGTGGACATCGAGTCGGCGCAAAAGCTAAGATTTATTTGTGTTACGATTTTATTGGTTAATTATTATAACATTTATTCTTGTAAACCCAATCAAACCGATATTTACTTTTATTCAATTTTCTACTGTTTTGGTGAGTTGTTGCCATTAACGTGTGGCAAACGCACTAAGCGTTAACCGCGCGGCGCCGTAGCTCCTAGAGCGAGTCAATCACTCATTCCTTTGTGTGCGCACTACGATCCGTGAGGGTACCCCCAACTGTCCCGTAGAGTGTGTTGAGCACGACTGTCATTCGCCTCGATTTTTGCACGAGCTCTATCCGCTATTGTGTACGCGATTCTCGTAGTACTGCGCCTGCCATTCGCCGCGACTGTAATAAACATCAGTTATCATCATACTCAGGTTGATTGGCATACTTGTTTCTGGAGTTTCGTATTGCCAATAAAAGTCGATTGTCTGCAAAGCTGGTGACTAGTTTTTTTTTCGCGCGCTTGTCTTTTTCCTCCCCCTCCCGTTTAGGTTCGGCGATCAACCGTCGGTTGAACCAAGGACGCTACCAGGTCGCCTGGCGCCCAACAGAAATATTATTAAAATCCTCCAGATTCGACGTAGACCGCACGCCGTCTCCTATGAGCTAGCTGAGGTTTCAACCCGGGTAGGGATTGAACGGAGGTTATAAATTGGCGCCCAACGTGGGGCCTTTTCATTATTCTATTGTTATACTTCGGTTTCCGCGAATTTTATTTGCTAGTTTTCGCTTATCGCTCTTAACTTCATTTTCATTCACCGCGCGTGTATTTAATACTGCTTATTGTTATTCTTGTATTGCTTGTATTTGTCACACATTTATTGCTAACATGGATTTCCGTATGGACCCTTATCGGTTATTGTCAGCCGAGCTAACATACGAATTATTAATTCGCGATCTTGATGCTGGAGGCACTGTAGCTGAAAGACGCTTACGCTTGTCGGCTCATCTCAAGTCCGAGAAATCAGAAGATGCGTCTGGATTAAAGGCTAATCTTACTCCCGCTTCAGAGCACAAAATATGTCAGCAGCAACTCCAGCAGTTGTCCACTGCACTAGGAAAATTCGATTTTAATAATTTTCAAAATGAATACGCACGAATAGGTAGTCGTTTAGCGCACTTGACACTCCGCATTCAGCGAATTCAGCCCCTTGATGAACAGGAGCATAAGGTTTAGAAAGAGTTAACCGCAAAATGCCAAGAATGTGTCACGGAATTAAAATTAAAATACTCAGCTAAAGCTTCCGCATTACTTATGGGTGAGCACGAACAATCCATGACCGAGCCTGAGGTTGAGGAAGAAATTCCCGTTGTTGATGTCGCCTCACCTCAATCTGAGACTGCAAGTAGCCCGATTTTCCGTCCTGTTGATATGGACGCGCGTTTGGTACAAGCTCTTGAAAATTTGTCTTGTATGTACACTCAGAACCGACCACAATCTTCCGAGGCCGCACCTGCAATCTATAAATGGAGCTTAACTTACACGGGTGGTACTGGCTTAACGAGCTTTTTGCAACGCGTTGAAGAGTTGAGAATCGCCCGGAACGTCACCAAGGCTCAACTATTCGCTTCTGCGGTCGATTTGTTTAGTGGTAACGCACTTACTTGGTTCCGAGCTCGCAGACACAATTTATTTTCGTGGGATGACCTAGTGGACGCTCTCAAGACCACATTTCTGCCCTGTGACTATGAATTCGATCTATGCACAGAAATACGTAATCGTACTCAAGGAGACGAGGAGAATGTATCGATATTCATTGCCAAAATGGAATGTTTGTTTAATCGTCTGAATAGTCAACCCTCTGAGATAGAGCGAGTAGCGCACATTATGAGGAATTTACTACCGTACCTCCAAAAAGGGATTGGTCTTTCGCGTTTCACCTCCGTAAGTGAATTAGACACGACCTGCCGGCAGCTAGAAGAAATCCACTTACGCACGAAACGATTTCAGCCTCCGCCTACCGTTCAGAGATCGCTGGAGCCTGACCTCGCTTATCGTCGTGAGCGGTCTGACCACCGGAACGTCGCACTGAATTCTCTGGAAACAATTAAATGTTGGAATTGTGATCAACCAGGACACGTTTCGGGAAACTGTACCCAACCATTGCGACGACATTGCTTTCGCTGTGGCCGTGTGGACGTGACAACGCGTACTTGCCCTAAATGCACGTCGTCGGGAAACGGTCGTGGGAGACGCTAGATGGTCGCGCTATGTCCTCCCGCTCACTCAAGGCGGTCACTTACGTCTCAGAAATATCAAAATCTGAAAATGAACAACTTGCTCGTAACAAAGTTATATTAAATTACCTGGTAGAACATAACGTCAATGACGAACGCCCTTTTTTGCGCATAAAGATATTCGATGTTGAGTTTTTAGGATTGTTAGATTCAGGTGCCACAAGATCTGTTATTGGAGGGCCAGGATGGAATCAATTACGTAGTTTCGGTATCGATTTGAATCAAAAAGATTCCCCTGATTGCACTGTCGCGAATGGAAACGCTTGTTCAAGTTTAGGATCGGTTTCCTTACCAGTTCGTCTTCTCGATCAAGTTAAACTGGTGAATTTTCTTGTAGTACCTGCAGTTAATCAGACTGTAATCCTTGGACTCGATTTTTGGAAAAAAATGGCCATAGTTCCTGATTTGCGTCGCGATGTGTGGACGTTTGGTCCTATTACTCCGACTATTAGTTTGGATAGCGTAAACACTGCTTTAGAACTTTCGGACGAAGAGCAAGTGCAGCTCGCGAACCTTTTGACGAAGATGTGGGACGCCATGGGCACGACTCTAGGTTGCACTGACCTGGTGGAGCATGAGATTATTGTGGCGAGTGCTCCCATAAAGCAACGACATTATCCTGTCTCACCGGTTATGCAACAACACATTAATCACGAGCTCGACAAGATGTTGAAAGAGGGAATAGTGGAGCCATCCACAAGCTCATGGTCATCTCCAATTATTTTAGTCCCAAAGAAGGACAAGACATACCGCTTTTGCGTCGATTTCCGTCGAGTAAACCAAGTTACGAAGAAGGACGCATATCCGCTTCCATTCGTCTCTTCTATTCTGGATAGTTTGCGTGGCGCTCGGTATATTAGTTCACTTGACGTGAAGTCAGCATATTGGCAGATTCCAATGAAAGAATCGAGTAAGGAAATTACGGCGTTTACGGTTCCAGGGCGTGGCCTTTTCCATTTTAATCGTCTTCCGTTCGGTGTTGCTAACGGACCCGCTACCTGGCAAAGGTTAATAGATAAGGTTATCGGCGCGGATTTATTACCAAATGTATTTGTGTACCTGGACGACATAATTATCATTTCGAGAACTTTTGCTGAACATCTCGAACTCCTAAATAAAATTTTTCAACGATTGTTTGCCGCCGGACTTACTATCAGTCGGGAAAAAAGCCAATTCTGTCGTCCGGAAATTAGGTATCTCGGGTACGTGGTGGACAAATGCGGACTACGGGTCGATCCTTGCAAAGTAGAGGCCATATTGAATATCCCCGCGCCACGAAACGTCAAAGAAGTTCGCTCGTTCATCGGAATGTCCGGTTGGTATCGTCGTTTCGTACCAGATTACGCTAACTTGCTTTTTCCGTTAACGCAACTCTTGAGGAAGAACCGGAAGTTCATGTGGACGGAGGAATGCGAGCATTCGTTTACGCTACTAAAAGAAAAATTAATTAGCGCTCCCATATTAACATGTCCAGATTTTAGCAAACCTTTCGTGGTGCAGACCGACGCCAGTGCCTATGGGCTCGGCGCCGTACTGTCACAAGCCTTCGAAGATGGTGAAAAAGTAATTGCGTACTTGAGTCGATCACTATCAAAGGCAGAGCGTAATTACAGTACTACTGAACGCGAGTGTCTAGCGGTGATATGGGCTCTCGATCGTTTACGTCCATACATCGAAGGATCTGAGTTCACCGTGATCACAGATCACTATTCGCTGTTGTGGTTAAGTACGCTAAAAGACCCCACTGGCAGACTTTGTCGTTGGGCTGTTCGGCTGCAACGCTATTCATTCACGATCCAACACCGCAAAGGGAAGGATCATGCAGTTCCCGATTGTTTATCACGTTCTGTGCCGGTAATAGACTTGGTTGACGTGCCGAAGAACGTCCCCGTGGATCGATGGCATGATGAGATGATCCAGAAAGTCATCAAGAACCCAAGAAAATTTCCTGCTTGGAGGGTAGACGGTGAAAAACTTTACCGATATGTAGAAAGTGATTTACCTGCTCTGGATGAGGATGAACTGACGTGGAAGTTGGTAGTCCCAAAACCAAACCGCCGTACAATTATCGCTGACGCACATTGTGTACCGACAGCTGGGCATCCTGGTGCCTATAAGACATTTAGTCGACTCAGTCAACGCTATTATTGGCCCAAGATGAAGTGTGACGTTGCCAACTTCGTGAGAAAATGTCGCGTCTGTTTGGAACAAAAACCAGTACAGCGAAAGCCTCCCGGACTCATGAGTGGGAAACCCAAAGTATACCGTCCATTTCAAATGATTAGCGCTGACTTGATTGGACCTCTTCCGCGAACTTCATCCGGTTACCGATTTATCCTCGTCGTTTCGGATTATTTCAGCAAATTTGTCATGACGTTTCCCTTGCGAACTGCTACCGCTAGTGCTGTAGTTCGAAACATTGAGGACAATATCTTTCTGCTATTCGGCGTTCCACAATTTTTAATTTGTGATAATGGAGTCCAATTCAAGTCAAACGATTTTCGCAACCTATGTGGCAAATACCAAGTCAAGACATTTTATACCGCACTATATCACCCGCAAACCAACCCCACTGAACGAGTGAACAGGGTTATCAAGACAATGCTTTCGTCGTATGTCAAAACAAATCATGGCTCGTGGGATAAATATTTACCGTCTGTCACTTGCGCGATTCGCACGCTGAAGCACGAGGTTATCGGACAAACCCCCTATTTCGTCAATTTCGGTCGTGAACAAATCATGCGCGGCGACGAATACGCTACACGCGACTCAAACGCCACCCCCGATCTCGACTTTGCTCGCGACAACGTTCCTTTGCGACCTCAAGGCTTCACTGAACTGTGTGAGAATATTAAACAGCGGTTAGCTCTAGCATACTCTAAAAATAAGCAGACTTACGACTTACGTCGTCGACCTCTGGAGTATGATGTAGGACAACATGTATGGCGGAAAAACTACGTCCTATCTAACGCTGCGGACAACTTCGCGCAAAAGCTAGCCCCAAAATACGTTGGTCCATATCGTATTGTCAAAAAACTTTCTCGGCTAATTTATGAACTAGTCGACGAACATAACGCTAAAAAAGGTACCTGGCATATAAAGGATTTAAAAGCACATCCTCCCGACACTATCCAAAACACTGACCTCGCTAATGATGACGACCCGGAAGTTTAGGACATTTCCATCTCTCATGTTACACATGTGGAAAATTTTTGTCTGGAATTTTTCCACAAGGAAGTGGAGGGCGAGTTGTAACATTTCATTTCCTCTACCTCTCATCTTTTGTTTCGTCAGACCTAAAATGTTTAATTGTTAACTATAAATGTTATTTGTTTCTTACCCTCGTTATACTACTAACCTACTTTCATTGTTTATCAATTATAATCCTGTCAACTGTTGACTTTCGTTTTCTGCTGTATGGTGCTGTTGTCTGGCGGCAATAGTTGTAACTAATCTTTTTTTTCGCGTTCTTATGCAACTTTCTTTTCAGATCTGTATTTCCAGCTGATGGAATTCCCGATTGGAGTTTGAAATGCCGATATTTTTATTATTAAACTAACGATTAGTAATTTCCATACTTAACAGGAAAACTGTACTTAACTTTGAGAAGGTTACTTTAAAGGCCATTCATTCCGATTTTGGAAGTCTTATCGAAAAGTGCTAGCGAATTATTATTTTGTGAATTTTGTGCCAAAGTTTATTATCGGGCCGAAATTTGAAACACCCTTGGTGGATTTGAATTCGCAGCGTTCCGAACCACGGTTCAGCGGAAATTATTCCGGATTTTGTTTCGAACTTGATCTTCAAAAATCAAAACCTACAAGCCGATCAACATCAGAAGGCTTCTCTTTTGTGTCTCCTTTTTTTGTGTGTTTCCCGTATTCCATTTTGCGTATTCGACTTGCGTCGTTTCGGATTCACCGCTGGTATCTTCGGGACTTTCCGTTCGTCATCGCCTGTGACGTCATCGTCATCCGTCTTGCGGCAGAGCATCTGCGCCATCTTGAAGATCTACCTCCACGATCTCCGAGTGGACATCGAGTCGGCGCAAAAGCTAAGATTTATTTGTGTTACGATTTTATTGGTTAATTATTATAACATTTATTCTTGTAAACCCAATCAAACCGATATTTACTTTTATTCAATTTTCTACTGTTTTGGTGAGTTGTTGCCATTAACGTGTGGCAAACGCACTAAGCGTTAACCGCGCGGCGCCGTAGCTCCTAGAGCGAGTCAATCACTCATTCCTTTGTGTGCGCACTACGATCCGTGAGGGTACCCCCAACTGTCCCGTAGAGTGTGTTGAGCACGACTGTCATTCGCCTCGATTTTTGCACGAGCTCTATCCGCTATTGTGTACGCGATTCTCGTAGTACTGCGCCTGCCATTCGCCGCGACTGTAATAAACATCAGTTATCATCATACTCAGGTTGATTGGCATACTTGTTTCTGGAGTTTCGTATTGCCAATAAAAGTCGATTGTCTGCAAAGCTGGTGACCAGTTTTTTTTTCGCGCGCTTGCCTTTTTCCTCCCCCTCCCGTTTAGGTTCGGCGATCAACCGTCGGTTGAACCAAGGACGCTACCAGGTCGCCTGGCGCCCAACAGAAATATTATTAAAATCCTCCAGATTCGACGTAGACCGCACGCCGTCTCCTATGAGCTAGCTGAGGTTTCAACCCGGGTAGGGATTGAACGGAGGTTATACATTTTATTTAATTAATAGCGTCGACCGGTTTCGGATATTCAAATTTCCATCATCAAGGACCGGTGAAGAAAACTACAAACAACAATGAATATAAATTATACAAAAAACAGATTAACAGGCGTTAGTCAATTCAGAAATACAAATAATCAAAAATAGTGAACAAAGTTCAATAAATGTAAAATATCAATGAATTGAAGTGAAATGCGTTCACATAATATAAAGTCTGTAGCAAATTAAAAAAGTCACATATTGAAAGTATAATTAACAAGTAAATTGCCAAAAGTGAATAAATTTTTTTTTTTTAAAACGATCAACAAACAAAAGCAAAGGGTGAAACTTACTGAAAGTAACAAAAGCTACAAGATGAATAATCAAAATGACAAAATATCCAGAAACAGAAGACTCATGTGGTGGAAGAATACCCTTCACCAAGAACAACACTGCAACATGACCAGACTGTGACTCACCGGAAACGTAAATACAAAAATTGTCAAAAACATTCAAATCACAATATTGAGGAGAGGGGATACTTGCTCTGCCATTTGATCATTTAGGGATATTTCTTGTTTGAACAATTTTCTTATTTCAATATTTTCTAGGATGTTCAAAATTTTACTTTCATTTTTAAAGTGCAAGATTTTGAAATTATCAGGATTAAAATTATGTCTTGTATCCAAAATATGTTCCGCAGAGTTTGGATGTCCTCGATTAAGTCTAATCACATTTAAATGTTCTGGATGTCTAACACGCAAAGACCTCTCTGTTTGACCTACGTAGGCTGAATTGCAATCCCCACAAACCAATTTGTAAGCTCCACATTTGTCCAAAGGATCAATTTTGTCAACTTTTTTACAAAGCTCTCCTTTAATACTGTTGAGTGGCCTATGAACACAATTAATATTCAAATTATATTTACGAAAAATGTTGTTGATTTTATAGTTGATATTCCCTACAAACCAAACGGGAGGCTGACATACAGTCTTCTGTTTTCTGACGAACTTGAATCAGTAGTGAAAGCCGAGGCAACTCGAAGCTTATTTTCTCTTTTAGAAATAAGTTTGTCTATTACCCGTGGTTCAAAGTTGTTCTCAACTGCTATCTGTTTGATAATTTAGTTTCATCTAAGATTTCAGATTTCTCTAAAGGTAGAGTCAACATTCTGTGTATGTGGAAGTTGAAAGCAGCTAGCTTGTGTTGGAAACAATGAAAAGAATTAGAATCAATTGAGTCACTCGTTTGTGTGGGTTTTCTGAAAATACTAAATTTAACTTTGTTCTCAGATCTTTTAATGTTTATGTCCAAGAAATCTATACTTTTATTCTGTTCCATTTCTTAAGTGAATTTTATATTATTATGTAAATTATTGATAGTGTTATGGAATATGTCTAATTTAGAACTAGTCCCTGTCCAAAGTACTGAAACATCGTCAACATATCTGAACCAAAAACTGACGTTTGAAGTATCCACAGAACTGTCTGAGAAAATTTCATTCTCAAGACTTTTCATGAACAATTCAGCCAATGTTGGCGCAAGTGGACAACCCATAGCGAGTCCATCCATTTGTCTAAGGAATTTATCATTGAATTTGACATAATTTTGACTCACACACAAATCAAACAGGCTGTAGAATTGGGTACAAAAATCATCTGGCCAGTTGCAGTCAGTTAATAGCGATTTTATCAATAATTTAACGTCCGCAAGTGATACGTTAGTAAAAAGATTAGTAACATCAAACGACACAAGGGAACAATCGTCTGGCAATCTCATACTTTTTAACCTATCAGTTAAATCTAGAGTATTTCCAACACTATACTCTGATTTGTATTGAAATTTGGTAACAATAACATTATTTATGAATTTAGCAAGTGAATAGGTCGGAGAATTTATAAAGTTAACGATCGGTCTGGAAGGTATATTGACCTTATGAATTTTTGGTAGAAAATAAAGGATCGGTGTGAGCGGATTCATTTCTATAAGAAATTTTCCATGAAAAGTATTTAAAAATTCTTGGCATTCCTTCAGAGTAGTTCTAACTGTAGTACAAAGGTTTTTGTAGGATCTCTTTTAATTTCCTTGAAAAAATCACCACCAGTATTGCGAAACTCTAACCCTTCATTCACATAGGTGTCTTTATCTAAGATTGTCAAACAATTGCCCCTGTCTGCCTTGACAAAAAGAAGTTTTTTCGCAGTTGTTCTATTTTTTAGAGCTTTCGAGATATGGTTGACTTTGAGTCCCTCTTGACTACTGTCGCAGTCTAAGTTATTTTTATATTTTAAAATGGTACAAGTCACCTCATTTTGTAAGTATTTATTATTGATATAATTCAGAGCATTATCAATTTCAGCAATAAAAGTTAATATATCATTAGTTCTTGGTTTTACTGTAGGATTAAATTTAAGACCTGATGTTAGAACCGTCATGTCATCCTCTGCAAATGTTGTAGATTCAATAATTGTCAATCTATAGGTACTTTTACGTAGCTTATGCACAGTAGAAATTATATTATGAAACCAAAACGTATTTCAAACAAGTTACAATTTTATTAATTTTATTTTTATACAATTTTGTACGTCAGTCAGTGACATATCATCAACAACACATTTTATTCTAGTAGCTAGGATACAGAAAACAGAAAGTTGTAATTTGAAATACATCTAACACGCCCTTCTCAAATTCACGCTTTCAAATAATCTCAATGCCTATTTAATTCATACACCGATAATGTGCTGGTCCAGGTAATGATTTAGTCAAAATATCCGCTGGCATTCTCTTCGTTTGTACATACTTCAACTCCAGTTTTTCTTCCTTAATAGCTTGACGCACAAAATGATATCTTGTGGCTATGTGCTTTGTACGAGAATGACAAACCGCATTCTCTGCTATGCATTTCGCCCCACGATTATTGATCCAATTTTTACCTCAGATAAGTCGAATAATCTCATTTCATGCATCAGGTTTTTGAGATAAATTGCTTCTCTGGACGCTTCTGACAGTGCTACATATTCTGCCTCTGTTGTTGAAATCGCCACTGTTCTTTGCTTGCATGAACGCCACACTATTGCAGCTCTACTTAGGTTAAAAACATATCCAGTGTATGATATGCGATCTGTGATATCGTTCGCATGATCTGCATCAGAATATCCAATTAATCCGAATGAATTCTTATTGTACACTAACCCATAATCTTTGGTACCATTCAAATATCTCAAAATGCGTTTTGCTGCTGACCAATGTTCTTCTTAATAGCTCTCGTTGAACTGAGCGAGTCTATTTACAACAAATGCTATATCAGGTCTTGTAGCAACAGCAAGATACATTAACGAACCAATCAATTCTCGATATGGTTTCTCTTTCCTATTTTCTTGAATTCTTCGTACACCTTTTGGTAATTCTGATCTGGGATCACTAGGTGTACTAACGGATCTCGATTCTTTCATCCCAAACCTCTTTAATAGTTCATTGATGTATTTTCGTTGACTCAATCTGATTTCGTTATTTATCTGCTCTATTTCTATACCAAGACAACAATGCGCGGCACCCTAGTCTCTAACCTCAAAAGCTTTCTTGAGTCCAGCTCTTATTTTATTTAGTCTCTTCTGACTTCTTGATACATCGTCACCATTTATCTCCAGATTCATGCCTTTACCATCCGCCAAAGATTTTTCTTCGTCGCATTTACTGATCCTTGATGCTGATCTTGTCTGATAAATCTTGCGAGGTCTATCTCGATACCTTGAGTGAACTACAGATGGTCTTCCACGCGTACGTACCAAATTTGGCATTGAGTTTCTTATTTCTGGTGACCCAATAAATTCCTGCATTTCATTTTTGTTCTGCATCAACGTTGAATCAAATGGTTCTACAACAATTTCTTGTCTCCCATTATTGCACTGCACCAACGTTGACTGCTTCTCCTCATCAGATTCTCTGGAATTACATACTGGAATTCGTACTAGTTCCTCCGCCTGACTTTCATCTGTACTTGTTACTGTAAGATTTTCTTCAACCCTTATTGTAGTAGAGTCCTCAACAAATTTCACGTCTCTTGTTACAACGACTTTCCTATCTTCTGGAATCCATACGCGATAACCCTCTGCTTCATTTGAGTATCCGACTAAAATGCCTTGTTTTGTTCGAGGCTCAAATTTTCCTTTTCCAGGTCTTTTGTCCAGCACATACGTTTTTGCGCCAAAAGCTCTCAATTGGCTCAAATTTGGTATACTTTTATTCCAAGCTTCATATGGCGTATGCCCTTCTAAACTTACTGTTGGACAACGATTTCGCAAATAATTCGGAGTTGCCAATACTTCAGCCCAAAAATTTCCACTGAGTCCCGACTGAATCAACAAGCAACAAGTCATCTCTACTAGAGTTCTGTTTTTTTGTTCTGCTACGCCATTTTGTTGCGGCGTATTAGCAACTGTGAGACGTCGACGTATTCCATTTTCCTTCAAGTATCTGTCAAACTCATGATTTACGTATTCTTGTCCATTATCAGACATCAAACACTTCATCTTTTTCCCAGTTTTCAACCTTCACCTTGTACTCCTTGAAAGCTGTAAAAACCTTATTCTTGTTACGAAGAAAATAAACCTCACACCACCGACTGCTATCATCGATAAATGTGACAAAATATCTTGAACGCTTGAATGATTCCGTTCTTGAAGGACCCCATACATCAGAATGAATTAGGTCCAACAATTCAGTGTTTCTCTCCGATTTCCTGGGGAATGGCAATTTTGTCATTTTTCCACCCAAACAAGTGTCACACGGCTCCATTTTTAATCCACCTTCAATTTTTATCCCAACAGCCATATCTTCTCGCGACAATTTTAGTAAATCGTCTACATTCAGATGTCCAAGCCTACGGTGCCATGTGTCCAAACTCGCAATACTTTCTCTTACAATCGCATTGTTCACTTGCTCTGTGTCTTCACAAACGTAGTACAGATTTCCAACTCGACTTGCTTGTAGTTTAACTTTACCATCTTCTCCATGTACTGTTGCCCCATCTTTGTCGAACGTAATGGTGTTTCCATGATCAGCAATTCTTACAACGGACAACAAATTAGTTCTCAAATTTTTGACTAATAAAGTATCATTTAATTTTACTGACCTGCTCTGTTTTCCCACAATCGTTGCAATCTGAGCAGTGCCCTTTGCGTCCACGTTGGTGCATACGTCACTCGCTAGCAGCAATCTTCCATTTTCTATTGTTGCTGGCGTATGGACGAAAAGATTCTCATCATTACACATGTGCGATGTGCAACCGCTATTTAAACACCAGCGCCCCTGACCAACATTCTGCATCGTTCGAAATGCTTCCGCCACAATTTCCTCGGAAGCTTGAAAAGCATCAGTCACAGACTCGATGGCTGCTCTCGATGAGACTTCATGCTTTGTTCCATCACGTGATCATTTTTCTGGACAATTCGATGCCTTATGTCCAATACGATGGCATCTAAAGCATTTATATCTGAATACTTTATTATTCAAAGACTTTTCTGCTTGATTCGATTTGAATCCTTTCTGGCTTTTCTTGATCCACATTGCCTCTGATTCACCATCTTTTACTTTTTGACTTCGTGAATCATGTTCTTCCAGAATTTTCTCTCTTACCCATTCTGGTTTTGGCAACTCGTCTCGAGCTTCTATTGCGCATCGAAAAACTTCGAGACTTGATAATAATCCATTCAGCAACAATATTGTTAGCAATTCTGGATGTATTGCAATACCCAAATTCTCCAATTGTGCTGCGACATCGAAAAAATCCATCATTTGTACGCGAATATCTCCATTTTCATGGATTTTATATGAAGAAATACGTTTCATCAAGCCTGCTTTCTTTACCGGTCCTGTTGACGCAAACTCTGATTTCAATCTTTCCCAAACTTGTTGTGCCGTGACCAACCCTTTGTAACGTTCAAAACTCAAAAACAAATCAGCCCCACGTTGGGCGCCAATTTGTAACGTTCAAAACTGGGGCAGCGATTCTGCCCCGCCAAAAGTGAAATGACCGAGTTTTGACGTAAATCGACTCTCTGCTCAGGGTAGCCGTGAGTGTATTGAGGCTCACTATTAAACACCAGCATTACTCGGGGCGCCACGTAGTTGTTGGTTCGTCCACAGAGCACACAACCACGAAAGTGCCTGGAAAATAAGGTGTCGGGTTTGGACGTTGGAATACGGGACTACGTGACCGCACAATGACCTTCTGCACCCACCAGGTGGTCGGTTTGGTAAGACGACACTTACCATACAAAATATATATCAATCTACCCTCAAACGGGGCCTGTGGTAGCTAAGGCTGAAATAAACGGTTGGGTTCTCCACCAAGCAACAATAAAACAAACGATTGAATTTAACTAAGTGACTTTAATATTGAACGTAAATAAAATAAGCGAATGATGAATATAACAAAAAACTGAGGTTAAGGTAAATGAAGTTAAGAAATCTAAACAAAAAAAAACTAATGATAAATTATGACTCTACTATTAAAAAAAAGTTAACAAAAAAAAGGTGAAGTGAAGCTTCCAAAATTTGTACAAGCAAATAAACAAGTAAAACACTACGCGTCTTGGACGGCAGCACGCCCTCAAAACTGCAAACTCAACAATAAAACGACGCCCTATACGCCTGCGCCAATCACAAAATGACCACAGGGTCTACGTCGTCCAACAGGCTAACTAGATCGACCTAGCCTTACAAAATCGGACGTATAGCGCGTCCACAACTAGAGCGCAACAACCAACGCTACCTCCAATCCGCGTAACACACAAAAAAAAAGTAATATTGACAGTAAACAAAGGAATGAAGTTCCTTGATACCAAAAAAAAGTCCCAAAAGAAAATAATAACCAAAATGCTGTGCCTCTAGCTTAGCTAGGACATCCCAAAGCCTAAGTAGGCACACAAAAAAAAGGTACTGTCCACTTAGCTGCCCACTGACGTCCGGAACGGTGAAGATGACGCCGAACGACCTGGTGGAGGCGTCGGTTCAACGGCTGGTCTGTGGAGAAGGCGTCAAGGATAGGGTCCTGTGGCTGGTCTGCAGGACAACCGGATGCGACACTCGTTTGGTTGTGTACTCCACGAGGTCGAACAACTCGCCGCAGATGTTCGTGGCGGAGAATAACGTACCAGAACACGAGGTATGAAAAGTTTATTAAATCCCCAGAATGGGCTGCTTGTTCGCGTTTTTGATACTCAAAACACCACGCGACCCGAAGCAAACGTCGATCTACTTTAATCCCGCAAAGCGGCTTCGATTTCACGAAGTTTTCGTAGATTTTCCGTTAGAAAACTTTTTCACGACCGCTTGTTCTAGAACTTTCGTTACTAATTGCCGGACTTGCCTTAACTTAAATCACTCTTATCCTTAATCGATAAAAAACCGTTTTTACTTAACTTATTTTGAATGTCATTGGTTTCAGCTAATTAAGGGGGAGTGTACAGAAGAAAAGTTGGAAGCAAGATGGAAAAGTGGATTAGGATTTTATTTATATAGATTTTACTGTGTGAATGTGTTTTATTAAGTGTTATTTTAATGTAATTCTAAGTTTTAAATAAAATGATTTTAATTCTGAAAGAGCGCCTTGTCAACTTCTGACATCTTGCAGCAACTACGTGAATTAAAAAAAATACGAAACCAAAATACGTCATTAATTAGCAATGTGTCAAATATTAACAACAAGTGTAAGGTGAGTGAAATGTTTTATTTATCTGGAATACTAGTGTTAATAAGTTTAAATTGTAGCAAGAAGGACTGGATAAAAACTGGAATATGGAAAATGGAAAAATAGGAACAAGGTGCGAAACTGGAACGTAACAAATCCTCCTCTTACTTCCGTGAGACAAAATTCCAGAAGAATTTTGTCTCAGACACGATAGCACATAGAGTAAAGAAATAAAAGCAAAATAGATCAAATACATAGAGAAAAGAAATAGAAACAATAATATATATAGCCAGACATGAATCATTAATCGTTTTGCGTTGCAGGGTCATTCATCGGTGCTGCCTTCAGGTCTTTCACATGCCAGTTACCTGCATGCTTACCTCCCGTGTCTTGCAGTTCGTAGACCGTAGTAGACAATTTTGTCTTTATGGTATAAGGGCCTACAAACTTCGCTGCCAACTTACTGGCATAACCTTCTGCAGCGTTTGATAATTTAAAATTACGACGCCACACCTGCTGTCCAATGCAGTACTCGACGGGTCGACGCCGTAAATTATAATGTTCCCGTGCCTTTGATTGAGCCAGATCCAAGCGTTTACGAATCTCAGCGTAGATTTTCACGAACTGCGCGGGCCGTTTCTCTTCCACGTCATCGCGGTCGTAGTGAACCTCTCCGTCGAAGTTCACTGCGTCTGCCACATAGTCCGTGCCTGACAGGATGTGCTCTCTTCCGAAGTTCACAAAGTATGGCGTGAATCCGGTTGCTTCGTGCACCAAGGTACGCACTGCACAACTTACGGAAGGTAAGTAGACATCCCATTGTTTCTGCTTGTCCTTCACGTATGCTGCCAACTTCGTTTTCAGCACACGATTCACCCGTTTAACGGGATTGTTCTGGGGATGGTACAGAGCGTTGAACAACATCTTTACGCCATACTTGCCGCACAAGCCCGTGAATTCTCCACTTCGGAATTGAACACCGTTGTCACAGATCAGATATTGTGGGACACCAAACATCAGGAAGACACCGTCTTCAATATGCTTTGCTACGGCTTGAGCAGTAGCAGTACGCATCGGAAACGTAAGTACGAACTTACTGAAGTAGTCACTAGCGACTAAAATGAAACGGTGTTGTTTTGATGTAGGTGGAAGGGGTCCCACAATATCGATGCTGACCATTTGGAAAGGCCTGTAGACCCGAGGACGAGAACCCATGAGTCCAGGTGCGCGCTTTTGTTCAACTTTGTGCTCCATGCACGCTACGCACCGCTGAACGTAAGTAGCTACATCCTGCTTCATTTTTGGCCAATAATACCTTTTCCTGATTTTAGCATACGTCTTGTTCACACCCGGATGACCAGAAGTAGGGGCATCATGAGCAAGACGCATGATTTCTGGACGTCGTCCTCGAGGGATTACTTGCTTCCAGCGGTCGTCCTCGTCCTCTAGGTCTGGTGTTCGCGAACCTATATGCTTATGCAGCTCTCCGTTACTCATACACCACGATGAGTACTTTCGGGGCGCTTTGAGGACCAGCGACTTCATACGCTCATACCATGGGTCGACAGCGATCTCGAAGACTGGAGATGTGTCCATGGAGTCGACCACTGGTACAGAACGAGACAGACAGTCCGGAACAACGTGCTCCTTGCCCTTGCGGTGGATGATCGTGAAATCATGTTGCTGCAGCTTGACAGCCCAGCGACACAATCGCCCTGAAGGGTCCTTCAGGTTGTTCAGCCATACCAGCGAGTGGTGATCTGTCACAACGGTGAAATGCGAACCCTCCACGTACGGTCGGAGCCTCTCTAGGGCCCAGACGACGGCCAAGCACTCCCTTTCCGTCGTGGAGTTATTCCGCTCATTTTTGTTGAGCGAACGGCTCATGAAACAAATGACGCGTTCACCATCATCAAAAGTCTGTGACAAGACTGCACCAAGACCAAACCCACTGGCATCAGTCTGAACAACGAAGGGGCGAGAAAAATCAGGGCAAGTGAGAATGGGAGCTGTCACAAGGCATTCCTTAAGCCCTTGGAATGCGGCTTGACACTCGTCCGTCCACTCCCACTTGCGTCCGCGTTTTAATAACGCTGTCAAGGGAGCACTGATGGTGGAGAAGTTCCGAACGAACCGTCTGTACCAGGACGCCATCCCCAGAAAACTTCGAACATCCGATACAGAAGAGGGCGCTGGGATGTTCAGAATCGCGCTTACCTTCTCCGGATCTACCCGAAGACCTTGGCGATCCACTACGTACCCAAGATATCGCAGCTCAGGGCGACAGAACTGGCACTTCTTCCTGCTGAAAGTCAGTCCAGCTGCCTGCACTCGCGTGAAGATCTTACCAAGAAGCTCAAGGTGCCGTTCGAAGCTGTCAGACACAACAACCACATCGTCAAGGTAGACGAAGACATGTGGTTCAAGATCGGGGCCTAAAACCCTGTCAATGAGCCGTTGCCAGGTCGCTGGGGCGTTGGTCAGGCCATAGGGCATCCTGATGAACTGGAAAAGCCCACGCCCAGGGACCGTGAAAGCCGTCAGCTCTCTACTATCCTCCGCCATCGGGATCTGCCAGTATGCTGATTTGATGTCAAGGGAGCTGAGATATTTAGCACCCCTTAAACGATCCAGGATGCTCGAAACGTAGGGTATTGGGTAAGCATCCTTTTTCGTTACCTGATTAAGCTTACGATAGTCAACGCAAAAACGTAACCCTCCATCTTTTTTAGGGACTAATAAAATGGGTGAAGCCCAAGGACTTGAAGATGGTTCAACTATGCCCTCCCTCAACATCTCATCGAGCTCTGCATGTATATCCTTTTGACGTGCCGGAGAAACCGGATAGTAGCGCTGCTTGATTGGCTCCGACTCAGTGACGATCTTGTGACTGACAAGCGTCGTGCAGCCGATCTCACTGCCCATCTCCTCCCAAGAGCGAGCCAGAAAAGCCTCTAGCTGGTCGCTCTGTGCCTCGTTCAGTGACGGAAGATTGTCACTCGACGACTTGAGGCACGACACTGCTGAAAACTGCCAAACGTCATTTCTGAGGTCCGGAACGATCCCCATGGTGCGCCAGAAATCGGTGCCTAGGATCAGTGAAGATGTCACACTAGGCACCACTAAAAAGGTGACCAGCTTCAACTGATCCAACAACACCACCGGGAGCGTAACTGACCCCAGACTTGTGCACTGCTTTCCGTCAGCTACGGTGCACATCGGAGCGTCCGTGGCATCGACCTCCACGCCCATCCGACTCAACCTCCCCCAACCGTCCATACCCAGGATCGATCTGGTTGCTCCCGAATCCAACAATCCCAGGAGCTCCAACCCAAAGATCGAGACCTGCAAATATGGTCGTTGGTCCGAAGAAAGGTGAGCGATGACGTAGTTGACGATCGCCAGGTTACGCTCGTCTTCCACCTGCTTG
This sequence comes from Dromius quadrimaculatus, assembly GCA_963989225.1. Taxonomy (NCBI): domain Eukaryota; kingdom Metazoa; phylum Arthropoda; class Insecta; order Coleoptera; family Carabidae; genus Dromius; species Dromius quadrimaculatus. The sequence continues at coordinate 20,878,595 of OZ022327.1, forward strand.
GTCGTTAGGAACGCAGGGAGAGCCTCACGACCTAAGAGCGCTCCTGTCTGCCGTTTCCCGAACATCGAGGACAGTCCGGTTTCAGAACACCCTGTTTACCGCAGCGAAAACAGAAGATAGTTTTCGGTGCGGTGCATTGCTGCGCTCGATGTCCTGGAGTGCCACAATTCCAACAGCTAAAGGTGCGTCGTCGCGACGTCGTTGGAGCTGCAGGCTGGACTGAGTGGACTTGTGTCGCTCTGTTGCGCCCTTGGTAGCTCAAGTCAGGCTCAAGGAGGGATCTCTTGTTGCTTGGAGGTGGCTGATACTTTTCTGCCATTAATTTATTTGCCTCTAACCTTTTGCAAATTTGCAGGAGCCGCTCCACAGACGGACTATCCTCCAATCCTAGTCCTTGGATCAGATAAGGCAACATATTCCGCCTGAGGACTTGGAGCTGTTGCTGTTCGGAGGGTAGAGTAGGTAGGCGTCCGAAAAGATTGGTCATACAGGCCACAAACGTACCTACCGACTCCTCTGCTCCTTGTGTACGATGTCTTATTTCTTCCCACAACTCAGACTCGTAGTCGAAGGGCTCAAACTCCTCCCTTATCAGTTTGACAAAATCTGTCCACTCCTTGACCTTTTGTCGAATTGAGCGGTACCATATGAGCGCACGGCCTCGCAGCAGTTCATTAATCGACTCGCACAGCTCTGACTCTGATACGTGCCTCGATATCTGGAAATCTTTAATCCTTTCCAGAAACGCATTTATGCTCACATCACCCTCGCCTGAAAAGGAAATATCCCACCTCGCAACCGGAATCTGCTTCCGAGGAGGATTCACGATGGCAGCTGTTGCTTCCCCTTTCGCCTCATCCTGTGGGAACATATTTTTCCCTTCCCACTCCTCTGACTTTTCCAGAAACTTCTCCTCTTCCCTTTCTAAAATCTCCTGGAGGTGAGCAACAGCTGCTTTTTGGTCTGGATCATTGCTGTTTTCCACACGCGCTAGTCTCAGAGCTAGATGCTGCAGACGGGTGCGTATCTGCTCAAACACAAGGCACTTTGGCCTGCCGGGAAACGCTTCAATGGTCCCCTGCAACGCAACAATTTTGGTGGTGCATATATCGATCTCCGAGCCTATTTCCAAAGGCTCTCTGGGAATATTGGGTAACTCTCCTATATGCTCTGCCTGAATGATATTCTTTAGCTCTTCTCTCAACATCGTTATTGTCCAACGACCTGCCTCCCTTCCACGAACTCTCAGTTCATAAACTAGTTCATCTTTTTGCAGTCGTGTTGGATCCATATTGAGCGATTCTGTATGGTCTATATATGAAAAAGGATGGTAAAGAAAACACAAATGAAGAAAAGAAATACAGGTAATAACAGAAACCAATGTTTTATTTTGAATTACTAACTGTAAATAAAGAAAATTTTAACATTAAATAAAACACAAAAAAAATAAACTTGGGCCAATCCACGACCGCGGTGTAATAATAGAAAAAAAATTATATAGGTCACGTGTCCTTTTTTTTTTTTTTTTTTTTTTTTTTTTTAATTGAGTTTAATAAATGCTATGCTTAATTTTAGCCAAGGCAAGCCCCACACGGTTGGGCGCCAATTTGTAACGTTCAAAACTCAAAAACAAATCAGCCCCACGTTGGGCGCCAATTTGTAACGTTCAAAACTGGGGCAGCGATTCTGCCCCGCCAAAAGTGAAATGACCGAGTTTTGACGTAAATCGACTCTCTGCTCAGGGTAACCGTGAGTGTATTGAGGCTCACTATTAAACACCAGCATTACTCGGGGCGCCACGTAGTTGTTGGTTCGTCCACAGAGCACACAACCACGAAAGTGCCTGGAAAATAAGGTGTCGGGTTTGGACGTTGGAATACGGGACTACGTGACCGCACAATGACCTTCTGCACCCACCAGGTGGTCGGTTTGGTAAGACGACACTTACCATACAAAATATATATCAATCTACCCTCAAACGGGGCCTGTGGTAGCTAAGGCTGAAATAAACGGTTGGGTTCTCCACCAAGCAACAATAAAACAAACGATTGAATTTAACTAAGTGACTTTAATATTGAACGTAAATAAAATAAGCGAATGATGAATATAACAAAAAACTGAGGTTAAGGTAAATGAAGTTAAGAAATCTAAACAAAAAAAAACTAATGATAAATTATGACTCTACTATTAAAAAAAAGTTAACAAAAAAAAGGTGAAGTGAAGCTTCCAAAATTTGTACAAGCAAATAAACAAGTAAAACACTACGCGTCTTGGACGGCAGCACGCCCTCAAAACTGCAAACTCAACAATAAAACGACGCCCTATACGCCTGCGCCAATCACAAAATGACCACAGGGTCTACGTCGTCCAACAGGCTAACTAGATCGACCTAGCCTTACAAAATCGGACGTATAGCGCGTCCACAACTAGAGCGCAACAACCAACGCTACCTCCAATCCGCGTAACACACAAAAAAAAAGTAATATTGAAAGTAAACAAAGGAATGAAGTTCCTTGATACCAAAAAAAAGTCCCAAAAGAAAATAATAACCAAAATGCTGTGCCTCTAGCTTAGCTAGGACACCCCAAAGCCTAAGTAGGCACACAAAAAAAAGGTACTGTCCACTTAGCTGCTCACTGACGTCCGGAACGGTGAAGATGACGCCGAACGACCTGGTGGAGGCGTCGGTTCAACGGCTGGTCTGTGGAGAAGGCGTCAAGGATAGGGTCCTGTGGCTGGTCTGCAGGACAACCGGATGCGACACTCGTTTGGTTGTGTACTCCACGAGGTCGAACAACTCGCCGCAGATGTTCGTGGCGGAGAATAACGTACCAGAACACGAGGTATGAAAAGTTTATTAAATCCCCAGAATGGGCTGCTTGTTCGCGTTTTTGATACTCAAAACACCACGCGACCCGAAGCAAACGTCGATCTACTTTAATCCCGCAAAGCGGCTTCGATTTCACGAAGTTTTCGTAGATTTTCCGTTAGAAAACTTTTTCACGACCGCTTGTTCTAGAACTTTCGTTACTAATTGCCGGACTTGCCTTAACTTAAATCACTCTTATCCTTAATCGATAAAAAACCGTTTTTACTTAACTTATTTTGAATGTCATTGGTTTCAGCTAATTAAGGGGGAGTGTACAGAAGAAAAGTTGGAAGCAAGATGGAAAAGTGGATTAGGATTTTATTTATATAGATTTTACTGTGTGAATGTGTTTTATTAAGTGTTATTTTAATGTAATTCTAAGTTTTAAATAAAATGATTTTAATTCTGAAAGAGCGCCTTGTCAACTTCTGACATCTTGCAGCAACTACGTGAATTAAAAAAAATACGAAACCAAAATACGTCATTAATTAGCAATGTGTCAAATATTAACAACAAGTGTAAGGTGAGTGAAATGTTTTATTTATCTGGAATACTAGTGTTAATAAGTTTAAATTGTAGCAAGAAGGACTGGATAAAAACTGGAATATGGAAAATGGAAAAATAGGAACAAGGTGCGAAACTGGAACGTAACACCTTTTACCAATCTTAACAAGCTTGGATCAATGGCTATTATTAAATCCGACTTAGCTTTTGCGTCGCCATCTTCCCATGCTTCAACCGCTTTTTTCGACTCTTGGTTCCCCACAATTAACTCTGGCTTGAGTTTTCGGCCATTTATATATTTCCACGTACCATTTTTTACCATAACAGCTTCAATTTGCTTGGCTCAAGTATCGTAATTATCTTTCCCAAGCGACTTTATGACATTCGATGAGGACATCGACATTTTGGAAAACTTTTACTTTACTCACTTCTACCTGGGCAATTTTCAAATTTTCATTTGATGGGCAAATCTGGGCCCATAACCTGTCAATCTCAAGGTACTTTCACGTAGCTTAAGCACAGTAGAAGTTATATTATGAAACCAAAACGTATTTCAAACAAGTTACAATTTTATCAATTTTATTTTTATACAATTTTGTACGTCAGTCAGTGACATATCATCAACAGCACATTTTATTCTAGTAGCTAGGATACAGAAAACAGGAAGTCGTAATTTGAAATACATCTAACAATAATAATGATAGATCTACTTGCAACGACAAATCCATGATTGGAACACATGAATTTCATACTAGAGTTTTAAATTTGACATCTTCAATATTTGCAGAGGATGACATGACGGTTCTAACATCAGGTCTTAAATTTAATCCTACAGTAAAACCAAGAACTAATGATATATTAACTTTTATTGCTGAAATTGATAATGCTCTAAATTATATCAATAATAAATACTTACAAAATGAGGTGACTTGTACCATTTTAAAATATAAAAATAACTTAGACTGCGACAGTAGTCAAGAGGGACTCAAAGTCAACCATATCTCGAAAGCTCTAAAAAATAGAACAACTGCGAACAAACTTCTTTTTGTCAAGGCAGACAGGGGCAATTGTTTGACAATCTTAGATAAAGACACCTATGTGAATGAAGGGTTAGAGTTTCTCAATACTGGTGGTGATTTTTTCAAGGAAATTAAAAGAGATCCTACAAAAACCTTTGTACTACAGTTAGAACTACTCTGAAGGAATGCCAAGAATTTTTAAATACTTTTCATGGAAAATTTCTAATAGAAATGAATCCGCTCACACCGATCCTTTATTTTCTACCAAAAATTCATAAGGTCAATATACCTTCCAGACCGATCGTTAACTTTATAAATTCTCCGACCTATTCACTTGCTAAATTCATAAATAATGTTATTGTTACCAAATTTCAATACAAATCAGAGTATAGTGTTGAAAATACTCTAGATTTAACTGATAGGTTAAAAAGTATGAGATTGCCAGACGATTGTTCCCTTGTGTCGTTTGATGTTACTGATCTTTTTACTAACGTATCACTTGCGGACGTTAAATTATTGATAAAATCGCTATTAACTGATTGCAACTGGCCAGATGATTTTTGTACCCAATTCTACAGCCTGTTTGATTTGTGTGTGAGTCAAAATTATGTCAAATTCAATGATAAATTCCTTAGACAAATGGATGGACTCGCTATGGGTTGTCCACTTGCGCCAACATTGGCTGAATTGTTCATGAAAAGTCTTGAGAATGAAATTTTCTCAGACAGTTCTGTGGATACTTCAAACGTCAGTTTTTGGTTCAGATATGTTGACGATGTTTTAGTACTTTGGACAGGGACTAGTTCTAAATTAGACATATTCCATAACACTATCAATAATTTACATAATAATATAAAATTCACTTAAGAAATGGAACAAAATAAAAGTATAGATTTCTTGGACATAAACATTAAAAGATCTGAGAACAAAGTTAAATTTAGTATTTTCAGAAAACCCACACAAACGAGTGACTCAATTAATTCTAATTCTTTTCATTGTTTCCAACACAAGCTAGCTGCTTTCAACTTCCACATACACAGAATGTTGACTCTACCTTTAGAGAAATCTGAAATCTTAGATGAAACTAAAATTATCAAACAGATAGCAGATGAGAACAACTTTGAACCACGGGTAATAGACAAACTTATTTCTAAAAGAGAAAATAAGCTTCGAGTTGCCTCGGCTTTCACTACTGATTCAAGTTCGTCAGAAAACAGAAGACTGTATGTCAGCCTCCCGTTTGGTTTGTAGGGAATATCAACTATAAAATCAACAACATTTTTCGTAAATATAATTTGAATATTAATTGTGTTCATAGGCCACTCAACAGAATTAAAAGAGAGCTTTGTGAAAAAGTTGACAAAATTGATCCTTTGGACAAATGTGGAGCTTACAAATTGGTTTGTGGGGATTGCAATTTAGCCTACGTAGGTCAAACAGAGAGGTCTTTGCGTGTTAGACATCAAGAACATTTAAATGTGATTAGACTTAATCGAGGACATCCAAACTTTGCGGAACATATTTTGGATACAAGACATAATTTTAATCCTGATAATTTCGAACTCTTGCACTTTAAAAATAAAAGTAAAATTTTGAACATCCTAGAGAATATTGAAATAAGAGATTTGTTCAAACAAGAAATATCCCTAAATGATTAAATGGCAGAGCAAGTATCCCCTCTCCTCAATATTGTGATTCGAATGTTTTTCACAATTTTTGTATTTACGTTTCCGGTAAGTCACAGTCTGGTCATGTTGCAGTGTTGTTCTTGGTGAAGGTTATTTTTTCACTAGAATGTTTCTGGATATTGTGTCATTTTGGTTAATCATCTTGTAGCTTTTGTTACTTTCAGTAAGTTCCACCCTTTGCTTTTGTTTGTTGATCGTTTTGGAAAAAAATACTAATTTATTCACTTTTTGCAATTTACTTGGTTAATTATACTTTCAATATGTGACTATTTTTATTTGCTACAGATTTTATATTATGTGAATGCATTTTACTTCAATTTATTGATATCTTACATTTATTGAACTTTGACCACAATTTTTGTTTATTTGTATTTCTGAATCGACTAACGCCTGTTAATCTGTTTTTTGTATAATTTATATTCATTGTTGTTTGTAGTTTTCTTCACCGGTCCTTGATGATGGATATTTTGATATCCGGAACCAGTCGACGCTAATTATTAAATAAAATGTGAAGAAAGACGTTACACACAGAAATTTTTTCTTGTTTGTGATTTACCTCCTAATCAAAGAAAAAATATTTTTTTTCAAATTACACTGTCGTGAACAGAGTAGGTTAAGTATTCGTCCCTACCACAAGTGCTACCTCTCGTGACAAATTAGCTACACAATTCTAAGGTAAAAGGCTCATTACTCAATAGCAAGGTTTGAAATTTTTTCATGATTTTGTATTAGCATGCGCTATTTGATTAAATTATCATTATTATTATTATTATTATCATTAAATATGTGCATTAGGAGTGATATTCACATTAATGGAAATTTTCTATAATCAAATTCCTGAGGAAACATTGATATCGTTTCGTTCCCATACATTTCTAAACTAAGCGAAAATACAGTTTCCAATCTAATATGGCAAAAATTAAAATTGTAGTCATATGGTAACGAAAAAAAATCAATCAACCCGAGGGACTGGTCAAGAATGGCAATAAATCGCCGAAGAAGGATTAGGTGGGTGGCATGAACAGGAGACAAAATAATTTGTAGGTTGTTTAATATTGAGCGCGCGAATTTTAAATTAAAATTATTGTCTGTGTGATTACTGATACCATCATTTTCATTCGAATTTATGTATAATGACTCTTAAGTTTATCTCTTGTATTTGGTATACGACGCCCGCGTCATCCATGATATTCGTGGAAACTTCCAATTTTGTAAACAATGGTATTGTAGAACTTAAGTTGAAATTGACTAGGATGATATTTGTATCTTTCAAGATTTTTCTCTAGCCGTTGTTGATTTTATGATGATATGGTATCTTGATATATGTCCCGCTCTCTCTAGGTGCACACTTGTCATTATTTTTCTCATTATTGAGATGGTTTGAACGTTGTGAGGTGACACAATTGAGGAGAAATTCTGGATAGCCATTTCCCATGGAAACATGCTTCATGAACGCTATGTTTTGGGGATAGTAGCATTTTTCAGACAGTTTTGTAGCTCGATCGATAAAAACTGTGACCAAACTCTCTTTTATAAATTCTGATGGAGTATGAAAAATAATTGAGGTATCTACCAGAAAAAGTGTCTTTACGATACCAGTTAGTATGGATTGTAATCTCATATCTGATGAGGGTTACATCAAGGAAAATAATCTGATTGTTATATTCCATCCAAATGGTAAATGTGAGTCTGTCATGTGCATTGTTAAAAGCTTGATGAATAACATCAACCTTACTTTCACTTGCAATTAATATTATGTCATCAACATAACGTTTGTAAAACATGATCCAATGAGAAATGTCTTGAGCGATACTATTCTCAACTTTCTGTAAAACTGAATCTGCAATTGAATTAGTTTGGCAACTTCTCAGAGGGGTGCCGTTTATTTGCTCGTATATGTTGTTGAATATGACGACTGATGTTTCAAATAGTATTGTGACACTCTGTATGAATTGTGATGAAGATAATGTCGTGTATTCAGGAATTCCCTCCTATCTCTCTTCGATACTTTTAAGGACTAGATTTTGTGGTAAACTGAGGAGCTACGAGCAAAGATCCAAGGAGAACAGCACATGTTCATCCGGAACATGAAGATCGCGGACGTCATTCACCAAATCGAATGAGTTCTTTACGCTGTACTCGGATTTGTTGGTCACTTTTTTCAAGATGTTGGACAAAAATTTGACTAGTCTGCTGGAAGAAGTATTGATAGTGGATGTGATGGGTCTAAGCGAGTTTCTGGTTTATGTATCTTTGGTAGCATGTACAACTTGCCCTATGCTGGTTGTTGTATGGAAAGCTCTGGATTGAGGTGGAATACAGTTTGCATCTATCATTCAATTCATTCAATGGTAATATTTTTGAAGTTTTATACGTAGTGTTATCTGATAGAATATCATTGCTTCTGTCTATATATTCTTGTTTGTTTGGATTAACTGTCTTAGATCGTTTGTCTGCTCTAGTAATTATGATTTGAGGATTTTTCTATGAAAATGCTTTCGTCATTTTTTATCCAGGTTAACAATTCCAGTTCAATGTAAAACAATTTGTAGTTTTCCAGTTCCCTTGCTCAGATGTCAGAGATTTAGATAAAGGATCCTTTGATTGATCTTTGTCTGATAAATTTCGTGTGTAAGTTCAAAGAATAGGGATTTATTTTTGTTTATATTGTTTTTCATGTAAGTGAGATTTTCTCCCAGTGATAGGATAACTAAAATGTATTGTTCAATATGTGTGTCACTTGAATTAACAATCCAATCTTTGTAATTCATGAGTAATTTTATAACTATACTATCTTTAAGGGCAATGTTCCCAAAATTTTTCTAGAATAGCTCCATTTTAATTTTTGAGTTTGTAATATTATTCATTGGTGTTCATCAAGTTGAGAAAATATATTGCAGTAGGCAATATGTCCGATCACTAAGACACATGATTGAATCAATTTTCATTCAGGTATTCCAACTGTTTATGGCTGTCATTGATTTCAAAGTAATAAAATTTCCAGGGAATTCAGTCATATGATATATTTCACTTCTTTCCTACCTTTTTAGTTACAGCTGCATCTCAGCCTTCCTCAGAAGCGCTACAATTTCATATTCTTATTACTAATTATGTGTACAGTGAATTTCAGAAATACTTACAGGAGAATTATCGTTAACAGAATTGAATTCATACATTCGTTCATAATTATTCTCATAAAAAATAGCGGAAATAGAGACGCTCTCTCTTGTCAGCTGCCACAACCAACATCTATGGAAAACGTTGACTGAATGCGTGTCAAAAACGTGCTTGCACGTAATGTCAGAAAAATACAAATTTACACAGGTAGAACTCAGTCAATAGTAGTGTCAATCAATTTCAAATATGCATCACGCGAGGTGTCAAAAATATTGACTAAGTTCTACCTGTGTCAATTTGTACTTTATTGAAATTGCGCGCACGCTCGTTTTTTAACACGCATTCAGTCAACATCTTCCATAGATGTCGGCTGTCACAATTGACAAGAGAGAGAGTATTTTTTTCCGCTATTTTCTAATATAATAATCTCAAAGAAATGTATAAATTCAATTCTGTTAGCGATAATTCTTTTAAAGGTATTTCTGAAATTCACTGTACAAATAGTTAGTAATAAATAAATGAATTTGTAGCGCTTCTGAGGATGGCTGAGGTGCAGCCGAAACTTTTATGGCAGAAAAAAAGTAAATTATATCATATGACTGAATTCACTAAAAAATTTATTACTTACATGATTCACATATCCAGTCAGCGTCAACCAATCTATCCAATTAATTTCTCAGTCCAACAATTGAAAGTGCAAAATTTGGAGTAATTTTCACTAATATATCGCCGTCTGAATGATTTATGTCAACTCAGGAAAATGAAAAAAAAATAAGAAGCAGTTGAATAACAACAACTAACATTATATTAAAGACCGTGAAATAGGACTACCGGAGAAACCACGACGGAAAATACGCGTTAAGTACTTCTCAGAGGTGGCGTGGAATCGTGTGCATATTATGGGGAATATAACTTCAGAATGGCTTTTTCTCAGAAATGGCAGATCCTGAAAAAAAAAAGTTTCAGCACCATTTTTGTAGAGAATTGAGAGATCCATAACTTTTGTTTGTGCTATTTCTATTATAAAACTGACAATTTTGTTGAAAATTTTGAAAAACCCATTTCTACGAACTTTGACTTCGCATAACTTTTTTTGCACACCTTGGATCAGGAAGGACTTCTCACAGCTTCATCATAATAGTATCCCCAACGTTTATGCCAATTTTCAGCTTCTTGGGAATCTATGTAAGGATGAATGTCTATTTTGACTGGACTATTACACCAGCAATGAAACTTAGCTGGGCTGTGAGCAGAGGCCGGATACCAGTCATAGGAGCAACCGAAGTTGTTTTTATATTATTATCGCTTCTGGGAAGGCTGTCAATACCCACCGTATTGGTTCGTCCAACCGACGAAGATTGCAGATACAGCCCAAAAACCTCAACGACAATTCGAACTATCTATTTTTGGTCAACTCCAACCGCAAAGGCCGTGGCACCGCCTCTGGCTCAACTCAGAAGAAGTCATAGCTAGCTACTCAAGATCTTCCAACAAAGTGCGCTACACCAGTATTTCAAGTAGTAGGTTTATCGATTTTTTGCTTATGGTTGAGGGTAGCTAATTTTTGTTTTGGTTGGCAATATTGAAGTCCAAAATTACATAAAATTCTGTTAAATCATTTATGCTTCCACTTCCTACTACTACCGTTACTAAGTTGGACTACTTAAACCCCCTATCTACTCCTTTCAAGTCCTGGCGCCCAATTTTTTTCTTTCTCGGTCTTCGCTATTTGGTATTGGTCGCTGTGCTTTTAATAAGCCGTGCCTTCGAAACAAAAAGGGGGAGCAATTCAGCCCAGATAAATACTATTAATACTTTATTGAAATATCATTTATTGGCCTACCACTATCGTGACAGTAATTTTTACAAATTATTCATCAAGAACATCAGAGGAATTGATTCTGTAACAGAAGGTTGAGAATGCTATTCGAATTTAATTACTAAGAATAATATCGTATACTACCAATTTTGAACATATTTGTGGTACTCATATTTCTAATTTATCATTGAATAAAATAGCAGAAACAAGAAGCTCCCTTGGAAAAAGTCTGATTTTCTTTCTTTGAATTTGAATAGAAACTCTTCTTGTCTCGTAATCTACACATGTAGTTCTACTCACCTTCGAACTCATGACATTAACTCCAAATTCACCCTGACATTTGATGCTCTACAACTTTCTTTCCAACGGTTTCCCTGTGGAATCAACGGCGGAGGAGCTAGAGGGAAAAGTTTGACGAAAAACATGAAACGAATTCCGTTTTTTCACAAACTGCCTACTTCCGAGAGCAGGTATATCCAGAACTAAGTGTTTTCCTTCAAAAAATGTGTATTGATAAGATTATAGAGAATTTATTATGCTTCAATTCTTACTCAAGAAATTTGGCGCTAGGACAGACCGGTGTTGAGTTATGATCGAAAAACTTTGAAAACGGTGTTTCATGGACTTTCTCCACACGGCGGCATGATGATTCCAATTTCGGCTATCATTGTGACGAAGTGCTCGTATTTTAGAATCTGAAAGATCGCTATTAGTAACCGTTCGATGGAATAAATCAAAATAACTCAACTTGGTTACAATCTCACTGTTCCAGTTAATAGCCTTCAGCTACAATAATTCCTATTAAGCGAAATCGCTTCAAACTGTTGAGTTTATTCAATGCAAGTCAACTTTGCAGTTAATTTAATCTATTTTCATGAAATATAGAAACCGTTGAATACAATATTCAAGTATTAATCTATAACTCACTGTTGTATTCATTCAATATCTAGTTAAAGGTTATTTGGAATCCCTATTCCCGTATTGGAAATTAAGGTTACAATTTAAATATTTGTACATCACCGTCTGGAATCAATATATTAGATCTTAGTTGTAGTGCACAATGAGCAGTAAATAAAATTTACCTTTTATATAAGAATAAACCGTAGTTAGATAGTAAATTGTAATTGTGTACATGTGCTTTTGCTTACAGATTTTGACTGATTGGTAATTACTTCAGATTGTACGACCCCCAGAGCCCCCTGGCGGTCAAATAGGAAACCAGTAATGAAGTTTTATCCTAAGTTTGAATGAAAGAAGGATTGCAAAATGTTGCAATATATGTTTAACAAAGAACTAGCATACTGAAAGTCATTATTGTATTCATTCATATTTTTCGGAGGTTCCTAAAATCCATGTAAAATCCTTTTTTTATAATTAAACTGGCTCAATACAGTTTACTTAAAATCTGGGTATGAGTACAGGTTGAAATCATACAGCAAAACACTCTTCCGAGAGACTTGAGTCCACTGTATTTTAGTAGTGTTTCTGCAACAGAACAACTAAGCCGTTCCGCATCCATCGTGACTCCTGCTACAGAATCATCCGTATTCACCGTCAGTAACGTCCTGTTGATAGGGTTACTTGACCCTCGCTGTCAAGTGGTTACTGTTTCAGAGTCGTTGATACGACGTCCGTCGTGGCTCCTGTGTCAGAGTCATCATTCTCCAGGACTGTAATCTCTGCCGTAGGGCTACAGCCTCGTAGACCTAGCCGTAGTCTCTGTCATAGGGCTGCAGCATCCATCTTCCACAACTGTAGTCTCTGCCGTATGACTACAGTCCGCTTACCACGTCGTAGCCGCTGTCACGAAGAGCTACGACAACTTCTGGTGACGACGACCGGAATTCGACGCACCATATTTCCAGCTTTATGTGCTCGTTCAAAGCCGTGTCCGTCGTATTGTGCAATTGCAATCGTTGCCATTTATTTTCGCCATTTTATGCACCTCTTGCTCATTTATTTGTGTTCAGATAAAACTGTTTGTTTCCTCAATACATTCATCTTTATTCTAAGCAACAAACCCTTCTTCTTTCCGCTAGCTATCCGGCACCATCGCCACAGAGTTGCTCCGTTATTGGTGCCCGAGCATACCGACCGTAAGCATCTAAGAGACACCACGTGTAGCGCGTCACATCATATTTGATCAGAGGACCGTTCGCATGACATTGCTGGAACAATTGGTGATACACAGGTTAGTTGCTCTATTTCTCCTATTTTGGCTGAACTAATAGATAGTACTGTCTATAACAGAAACACGAGAGACTTAATAACTCTATCAATGAAGAATTTGGTACCACTGATTGGAAAAAGCTCATCTCCAAAATAAAAGGTGAAGGTTAATCAAAATCTGAAGCTTTCAAGAAATTCTGATCAAAATACTTCCCCTCTCATAAATAGGCCTGAAAAATGAAAGTACATGAATTCAATGAGAAAAAATAAGAACAGCTCTTATTGAAATGATTTTCACTCAGACATTTGTTATAAAGCTCAGAGTTGTTCAAGTATTGTAGAACCGAAAAAATTCACATATCAAGATTTTGATGAAAATATCCGTTCTGAGCATCCCTGAATCCGTTTTGACAGTTTTCGGCTTGATGTCGGTACGTATGTGCGTTCGTGCGTTCGTAACTCGTAAATCTCAAAACTGGTTGAACGTATAATGTTGAAATTTGGTATTTTAGACTGGTATAGGGTCTAGTTGTGTACCTCGCATTATAGTTGCAATCGTCTGTACCGGAAGTGCACTTTACATGAAACTTTTTTCGAATTTTTCTGATAAATCCAGAATGATCAACCGTTAGATGTTGAAATTTGGTATTCGAATTTGATGTTGTATCAGAATTGTTATCTGCAATTTAGGTATAAATCGGCTGAGCAGGAAGTGCACGTTATTTGAAACTTTTTTCGAATTTTTGAGTTCCAATTGAGTATTTTAGATAATCGTGAGTGCGGATACCAGCCATCAATATTTTCAGCGTTGCAACACATTTTCAATATCTAAGTTAGTTCATAAATTTCAGTTGAATATTGATAGAGTGCAAATTATCGGAACTAATTTACTTTGGAGCACTTTTTATTATGACATTCAAATATTTTGGATATTCTAACAGGCAAGACATATTCATTCTAAGACTAGCTGCTACTCACCCGCTTCGCAAGCTATTATAGAATGCTATTAAACGTCAGCTAAGTATTACCATCAACCTACTATGGATAGTAAGCTGTCAAACGTTACGTCAGCTCAGTGATACTTTTGCATTATTCATATTGTTGTAGTGTGTAATTTTTGCTATACCTTCTTATCATGACTTTATAACCCAAAAATAATTAGAACCGGTTAACTTGTGGAAAGATTTTTATTTGTAGAAAAATTATCAAGATATGAGATTTTTGTACTTGACCAAGATTTTTCAGTTCCACTGGATGTCTTTTGAGTTTTTACAAATATTCATGATGAATATGTAGATATTAGTGGCTTTCCCTAGTCACAAGAGGATACTGAATGTCTTTTGAGTTTTCTGAGATATGTATGATAAATATGTAGATATCAGATGGCTTTTCCTAGTAACAAGAGGAACAAAGCATTATAAACAAAACAAAAATTTTTGAATTGACATTTTGTGTATTATATAAAATCGTTTGAAGACTGGTATAGGATCTCGTTGTGCACCTCGCATTATGGTTTCAATCGTCTATATCGAAGTGCACTTTAATTGGAGCTTTTATCGAATTTTTCTGATATATCCAGTATGATGAGCCATAGGATATTGAAATTCAGTATTTGAACTTGACGTTGTATCAGAATGGTTATTTGCTATTCTTGTATGAATCTGCCAAGCCAAAAGTGCACTTTACTCGAAACTTTTCTTGATTTTCTCCATGAATCTAGCATCATCAGCCATAGCATATTGAAATTCAGTGTTTGAACTTTTTGTAGCATCAAAGTAGTTATCTACTATTTCCGTATCAATCGGTCAAGCTGGAAGTGCAGTTTATAAGTATAACAGACATTCAGAATTTGCGGTATGAAACAATCAGTTTGATTGGAGTGATAAGGTAGGCGATGATTATCTGTTGTCAATTTTTCAATTTTGTTTGACATTCCACATGTCAGAATATTTCACCCTGAATCTCATTCCGTGAGCATGACAAAAGCGACAAAATTGGATCAGAGCATGCCTTCTTATACAAATTTGAAATTAATTTTTATTATGTTGGTTACACGGTTCAGCTATAATTTCAGCACTATTGAACTCCGAATATACGTACTTATGAAACCTCTTGAAAGCATGAAGAACAAAATAAGGCACTGGAATCTACGACGACGAATCTGCTGGTCTAAAAGTACAAGGGAATATTGTAAAACCGACAAAATTAACATATCGAGATTTTGATCGATATATCCGTTTTGAGCATCCCTGAATCCATTTTGACTAGTCTTGGCTTGATGTCGGTACGTATGTACGTATGTATGTGTGTTTGTATGTAACTCGCAAATCTCAGAATTCGTCAAACGTGTAATGCTGGAATTTCAAATAAGAGACTGGTATAGGATCTAGGATCTTGATGTGCACCTCGCATTATGGTTGCAATTGTCTGTACTGGAAGTGTACTTCACCTGATACTTTTTTTGAATTTTCCGCATAAATCTAGAATGATTAGCCGTAGAATACTGGAATTCAGTATTTAAAATTGCAGTAGCATTCAAATGATCATCTTCTATATTCGTCCTAATCGACTAAGCCGGAAGTGCACTTCATATTACAGACTTTTCGAATTTTTCCTCATAAATTTAAAATAATCAGTCACAGAATATTGAGACTCCGTATGAGGCACTTTTGAAGCATTTAGTTGTACACCTTGCATTATGATTGTGATTGACTGAGCCGGAAGTGCAGTTTACTCGAAACATTTTTTAATTTTCCGCATAAATGAAAAACGATTGAGCGTAGAATATTAGAATTCAATATTCAAGATGACAGTTCTATCTAGATGCTTATATCCTATTTTCATTGAGATCGACTGAGTCGAAAGTGCACTTACTCGACGATCTTCGAATTTTGCGCATAAATTCAGAACTGTTAGCTGTAGAATCCTAAAAATCAGTATTTAGGAATGTTGTAGCATAAGAATGATGACATACTTCCATAGCAACCGACTAGCCGTGGAATGATGAGATGTTGTGTTTGAATATATATACATATATATATATATATATATATATATATATATATATATATATATATATATATAACTTTTATAATTCAAATCGCAAGATTTGTTTTTAAAAAGTAATCTTCATTTCTCACACAAGCAACTTTGATGTTAACAATTAGAATACAACAATTCATCTGTCTTACCACCGAGTTCTTGCATATACTTATAATGTTACATCACCTGCAATGAACTCTGTGATGATAAGGAGAATAGCAAAGGAATTAAATCATCATTCGATCGTATTACAATGTGTGACAGAATGTGTCTTTACATAACTCCTCCATCGCCAAGAGATGATTTTATTCTTTTGTATTTTACAAAATCTCTATATCTTTTGAATCTTTCAATTGTATTTCTTTTTCTTGTAATATTCTATTTTTACATCGATTATCATAAAAATATTTAATTACTAAACATAATACAAAAATGAATATAATTCCTATAATTATAGAATTGACAATATTATAATTTTGATTAACGGTAGTTATGTCTTCAATATGTGGAATATTTAGTTTACTGATGTGTTTCAATTCTGAAGTTTGATTGGAAATTTTATTTCTATCAATAGAAAAATCAAAATTTTCAAATATAAGTTCTTTGGGTTTTATCAATCTCTTTTCTAATATATAATTATTAATTTTGCAATAATTATCAATATTAAATTTATAAATACCTTTCATTCTACGTTTGATATCAAATTCATCACACAGAATTTCTATATTTTTCTCATTTGAACTGGCTATATAAAGTAAATTTGCATTCTCTATTTTAAATAAGGCAAATATCTCATTGATTTTATGATAACTACAATCATCATTCTTTTGTTCATTTATAAGTTGTTGAAAACATTTACCTTTTTCTATATAATTTGTCTTACAATAATATTTTTCTCTAATATTATAACAAGCATAAGTATAATACAAATCAGAATTATCTTTTATAATTAATTCTTTAGCTTCGTTTAACAAAAATATTTCATCTTGAATTATTGTTGGAATTGGAGTTACTTGTAACAAATTCTGATTATTATTTTTATACGTAGGTATTTCAAGTAAATATTCAATCTGATCATTATTTATTTTGCAATGGCTAGTTATTTGAATACTAATCTCCCAAAAACTCAAATCTGAATCAATTCTATTGATTATTTGTTTCAATTCTTGAATATTAATAATAGAACTATGTAATTTATTCAAATCACAAAATGTTAAGCTTGTTTCTATTTCATCGATTAAATTCAATAAATTTATTAACATAAACGTTATTTGGTTGATGACGTCTTTTATTTGGAATAAAATATCTTCAGTAATTTTCTGTTCCAATAAACTATTCATTTGTAAAATTTTACTTCCCAAAACGAATTAATTATGTGATAGATTTTCTATTTGTTCATTAAATTTCTGTATCATTTCATTATTCAAAACAATATTATCAAGATTTTGTTTCTGTAAAATCTCTTGATTGATTTTAATTTTTTCAAATAACTTCTCATATTTTTCACCATCCTGTGAATCCAAATTTCCAGTTAAAGATTTAATTATATCACCTAATCCATTAATTAATCCTCGTTTTGTTCGTCTAGTGAATAAATTATTGAGTTTGCTTCCTACCTTTTCATAATTGAAATTTAAAATATTAAAATTGGTCTTCAATTCTTTCTTATAATAAAATGTACTATTATTGTCAATTCTGTTCTTTATGTCAATAATACTATCACTTATTTTACTAAATTCTATCAAAATTTTTGATATATCATAATAATAATATGAATAATAAGAATTTACATAAATATCAACATTTCCTAAGTCTAAAATATTGACGCCTAAGTTTTTGTCAAGTTTTTGGATTATTTCTGTCCCTTTGCAGGAACATCTGGAACAAATAGTCGTTTTCGTTTTAACTTTGTTAGTTTGAATTTACGTCCGTCTTTTAATTTGACTAAGTCTTTTGTTTTGTCAAATTTATCTATTTCTTGTTTTTTGTATAATGGTCTTTGGAATTTTGTAATAAGTCTAGGGTTCTCTTCAATGAGTATATTCTTTGTGTCAATAACTATATCGTCGTCCTTTTTTGGGTTTTTTTTCAGAAATCTCTTATTTTTATTGATTTCTGCTCTTTGTCTAACTTCTTCTCTTATAGCTTTCAATTTACCTTGCCACGTATTTAAATAATCTTGATTTGAGTTGTTATAATTTAATATTTTGTTCTGACAGGAATCGCCAAAAAGTGTTTCAACAGGAGAGAATTTTGTACTGTTCAAAGAATTATTATATGCTATCAACGCAATGTTAATTTTACCTTTCAAGTCCAAATTTTTAAATTCTTCTCTTTGTTCGATTAAACGTAAATGTTCTATAAATGACGAATGGAATCTTTCTATAACTCCATTACTTTGAGGATTACTGGTTGAAGTTATATGCAATTCAATTTTATAACCTTTTAATAAATTTTTCACCAATTCATTATTAAATTCAACTCCATTGTCAGTAATAATTTTGTTGGGAACCTGGTATTGTGCAAAATATTCCAATAATTTTTCTGCTATATTTACTGAAGTTGTTGCTTCTAAGAATTTGCATACAACCAATTTCGTGAAACCATCTATTATCGTTAAATACTTTTCTTCATTCAGGGTTAAAATATCTTAATGTACAATGTCAAACGGATAATTAGGATTTAGTGTAAGTTTGTCAGATATCTGATAAGGGTTTCTTTCATACTTGGTGATTTGACATAATTCACAATTATTGATATATTTTTGAATATCATTAATCATATTTGGCCAATCGTATTTCCTTTTTAGTCTTTGGTAAGTTTCTAATATTCCTCTGTGGTTTGTCTTTCCTTCATGATAATTGTGTATACATTCTATCTGGTCATTATGCGTTAATTTATCTTCTAAAACTGTAGTACATTGTATGAGTTTGAATGAATCTTTTACAAAAGTTAGCTGTAAAATTTTGCTAATTTCAGGTAATAATTCATTATCAATCAAACAATAATAACTTACATTTGGTACCAAATAATTTTTAAAAAATCTACAAATTTCTTCATTCGAATTATTAGAGTTTATTTCTACAATTAATCTTTGTTTGTTTCCAAATAATCTACATAATTCAACTTTATGTTCATCAGAATTTTTTATTATAATTTGGTTTTTACCAACATTTATTGCTATTTCTTTAAATGTTATTCCATTAACATGATTTTCATCGCCAGAATGCATAGTTTGTTCGTCATCGTCTTCATCGTCTACTTGCGCTATAACACTTTCAGAGGTTTCATTCATATTTACTTCATTAAATTCATGTACTACAAATTTTATATGAGTGTTTTCAAAAATTTCCGAAATTAAGTTTTCAATAACATGCCATGGTTTTCGATCTAATCCAGAACATATTTTTGGTGAATGAATCTCAAAAATTTCGTTTTGTACTAAATTTTCTCTCAATTTCATTGAACAATTTTTGATTATATCAATTTTAGGTTCTCCAAGATAATTATTTTTTGTGATTAAATGAAATATTCTATTCTTGCCATTATTAATAGGCTGTACTTCTAAAAATTCATTTCGAATAGTTTTGTTCATAAGATAATTTTTACTATTAAAATTTTTATCAATTTCCAGGGCAAGACCTTTGCCTAATTTATAATCTCTACTGATGCAATGAACGATATTATTATTCTTCTTCTGGAAAATATCTTCAGTCGTTTTTATAATTTCGGAACTAGGTCTTATCCTAGAAAGTGCGTCAGCATTTGAGTTCAAAGTTCCTTTTTTATAACTTACTTCAAAATCATATTTATCGAGCTTGATTCGCCAGCGCATCAATTTTGAGTTTGGGTCTTTTGAATTAATAAGCCATGTAAGTGGACGATGGTCAGTTATGATTTTAAATTTAGTCCCATATACATATGGTCTGAAATATTTTCCGGCCCAAACAATACATAAAAGCTCTTTTCCTGTCGTCGAATAATTTTGTTCATGTTCGTTTAAGGTTCTGGATGCATATGCTATTGGCAAATCTTTATTGTCTTAGTTTTGATTGAGAACTGCTCCTATCGCGAAGTTACTAGCGTCTGTCGTTATCGTGAATTGTTTAGTAAAATCCGGATATTGCAATATAGGTGAATTCATTAATAAATTCTTTGATATTTCAAAACCTTTCTTATACTGTTCTTTATTTATATCGATAGTCATTTCTTTCTTCAAACAAGTCGTCAATGGTTTTGTCAATCTGGCAAAATTTGGTATAAATTTTCGATAACACCCAATTAATCCTAAAAATTGTTTTATCTCCTTTTGCGTTTTCGAAATTGGAGAATTTTTTACTGCGTCTATTTTATCTGGGTTGGGTTTCACGCCTTCGGGGGATATTATGTGCCCTAAGTACGCTACTTCCTTTCCCAAAAACTCACTTTTGTCCAATTGAATTTTGAGATTATAATGTTTGAGTGTTTTTAATATTTTTCTGATATTATTTAAATGTTCTTGAAGACTTGTACCCAAGATAATAATATCATCAAGGTATACTAAGCAAATTTTATTGAGATGTTCTCGCAACACATAGTTCATCAACCGCTGGAACGTTGCCGGGGCATTTTTCAGTCCGAAAGGCATCCTAACAAATTCAAAATGTCCTTTGTCGGTATTGAATGCAGTTTTTTGTATTGAATTTCCATGCATTTTAATTTGATGGAATCCAGAAGTTAGGTCTAGGGTTGTAAAGTAAATGTTACGTCCTAATTTATCAAGAGTCTAAGTAATGTTCGGTATAGGAAATTTATCACTTACTGTCTTTTGATTCAATTTTCTGTAATCTAGAACCATTCTAAACTTTTTTTTGCCAGATGCATCTAATTTTTTTTGGCACCATCCAAATTGGAGAGGACCAAGGTGAATGAGATGGTTGAATAATACTGTTTTGTAAAAGATTGTCAACTTGCTTGTTTATTTCGTCCTTATAAATTTCTGGGTATCTGTAATTTTTTGTATAAACAGGAATATCGTCAGTTGTGCGTATTTCGTGTTGTATAATGTCTGTGTGTGTCAATGATTCATTCTCTTGTGAAAATAAATCTGAAAATTCTTTAATAACTTTAAATAACTCACGTTTCTCTTCCTTGTTCAAGTGATCTGAACGAATTTTTATTACACTTGGTTCTTGTTGAGTAAAGTTACATTCTTTCGTTTTATTGATAGAATAATTAAATTTACATTTCTTATTTCCTAATATCGCTACTCTATTTTTCAAATCTAAAATTATTCCGATTTTTTCTAGAGTCTATTCCTAATAATAAATTGAAATTTTTATGAAAATTGCACACGTAACATTTTATCGGTATTTTGTTAATACAAATTTCGACAAAATAATTACCTCCAGTTCTACCGCTTGCAGTTTTAAAAGTGAATTTTTCTTGTTTCAATTGAAAACGATTTGATTTTAAATTTTGTTGATCTACAAATTCTTTACTAATTAAATTTATTGTACTCCCGGTATCTGATAGTAATATGTAATCTTTTACAGCTATGTAAGGCAGTTTAGAATTACAGTTTATGTTCATGATTTCTCCGTGAGTTGGAGGTCTGTCAACTCTAAAAAAGAATGCTCATCACTTTCCGTGATCTGCGTGCTTTCTTCATAATTTTGCAAATTTCCAGTGTTATCACTTGTTCCATCATAATATTCGTCGGCAATATTTTCAGATTCTTGGGAGTTTATTTCCTCCACAAAATAATTTGGATTATATGTACCTAATTGCCTATTTTGCCTTGTAAAATAATTAGTAGGTTGATTATTATGTCTATTAAATGTTGTTCGTGTTTGCGTGGACATAGGGGTTGGTCTCGTCTGTCGTCCATTAATTGCATTTTGTTTAGGTGCAAAGTTTCGTCTTGGTACTGATAAATTTGAATGAATAGGTCCGTTAGAGAAATTTGAAGTAGAAGATTCACCAGGGAATCTAGCGGGTGGAATGTTTGGTAATTGTTTCTGAATGATAGGTTTATTTACAGGTGAAGTTCTAATTTGTCGGTATTTCAAAAATTGATAATCCTATGGAGTAAATTGCCTAATTCAGTCAATGTTTTCGGTTGTCTGTTAGCTAAATTACTACCGTATGGCTCATTTACTTCATTTATAAAATTCTGAATGACAATTTTTCCAAATACGACATTAATATTGTCATCTACTGGAAATTCGTGTATCACCAAATCATAAAATTCTTTCGCTTTCTCGTTTACCACCGAAAATAGTTCATACGGATCTCTTCTATTCAAATAAATGATTTCATCAAGAATTGTTGCATAGGTCTTGTGAATTAAATGTTGACCTAATAATGTTTCTTTTATTTTATTCCAACTATTAGTATCTGTATTTTCCAATGCTTCCAAGGCTTTATCTTTAATTTTAGAGATTATTTCACTGATTACAGTGAATTTTTCAAAATCAGACAGTGGTGGAGTAATGCTATTTATAGAATGCATCAATTTATCAACAAGTTTAACAAAAGTACTGAGATGTTTTTCATTCGATCCATCATAAATCGGTAAAATTTCAATACTAGTTTTTATTTCTGATATTCTACTAGCCATTGTGCTTGTAATTATATTTGTTTCTTCGATTTCAGAGATTGTTTTAAGTGAATCGCTTAGATTTAATGCCAGATTGAATTATTACTTTACAAGGTAATAATAATCATAAAAATATTTCAAATTGAAATAAATTCAATTAAATTATGTAAGGTTTCACTCTACAAAGTATATATATATATATATATATATATATATATATATATATATATATATATATATATATATATATATATATATATATATATATATATATATATATATATATATATATATATATATATATATATATATATATATATATATATAAGTTATGTAAAAACACGTTCTGTCACACATTGTAATACGATCGAATGATGATTCAATTCGCAAGATTTGTTTTTAAAAAGAAATCTTCATTTCTCACACAGGCAACTTTGATGTTAACAATTAGAATACAACAATTCATCTGTCTTACCACCGAGTTCTTGCATATACTTATAATGTTACATCACCTGCAATGAACTATGTGATGATAAGGAGAATAGCAAAGGAATTGAATCATCATTCGATCGTATTACAATGTGTGACAGAACGTGTTTTTACATAACTTATATATATATATATATATATATATATATATATATATATATATATATATATATATATATATATATATATATATATATATATATATATATATATATATATATATATATAAGTTATGTAAAAACACGTTCTGTCACACATTGTAATACGATCGAATGATGATTCAATTCCTTTGCTATTCTCCTTATCATCACATAGTTCATTGCAGGTGATGTAACATTATAAGTATATGCAAGAACTCGGTGGTAAGACAGATGAATTGTTGTATTCTAATTGTTAACATCAAAGTTGCCTGTGTGAGAAATGAAGATTTCTTTTTAAAAACAAATCTTGCGATTTGAATTATAAAAGTGGCGCAGTCGGTAGGATTGTCGAAAAGTAATTTGCGATTCAACGCGAAAAGTTGAAAATTATCGCGATTACGGTCAGTTCCAACTGTTTGTTCGGAATCCTAAATAAAAGAGCCCAAGAGCCGCTACACGCAGTGCCAAGGCCCGATCAGCATCACCAAGCAGCAGTTTCGACTCCAAGAGTACCGCAAGCGAGAACCGAGTCGACAACTCCACCATAGTATACTGCAACATCATCTCCAGGTCCAAGAGAGCCCGCAGTGCGAGTGCCGATCTGTCAGCTTCCATAGAGCCCGTATACCGAGAGCCCGGAAACAGCACGCGAATGAAGATCGCACTTTCCACCCTCATACTTTTATTGTGAGTCAAACTGAAATATATTATCAAATATTATCTAAATAATAACATAGAGATTATTCTCAATTATATTTTACAATCACTACTTTGTAGAGTGAAACCTTACATAATTTAATTGAATTTATTTCAATTTGAAATATTTTTATGATTATTATTACCTTGTAAAGTAATAATTCAATCTGGCATTAAATCTAAGCGATTCACTTAAAACAATCTCTGAAATCGAAGAAACAAATATAATTACAAGCACAATGGCTAGTAGAATATCAGAAATAAAAACTAGTATTGAAATTTTACCGATTTATGATGGATCGAATGAAAAACATCTCAGTACTTTTGTTAAACTTGTTGATAAATTGATGCATTCTATAAATAGCATTACTCCACCACTGTCTGATTTTGAAAAATTCACTGTAATCAGTGAAATAATCTCTAAAATTAAAGATAAAGCCTTGGAAGCATTGGAAAATACAGATACTAATAGTTGGAATAAAATAAAAGAAACATTATTAGGTCAACATTTAATTCACAAGACCTATGCAACAATTCTTGATGAAATCATTTATTTGAATAGAAGAGATCCGTATGAACTATTTTCGGTGGTAAACGAGAAAGCGAAAGAATTTTATGATTTGGTGATACACGAATTTCCAGTAGATGACAATATTAATGTCGTATTTGGAAAAATTGTCATTCAGAATTTTATAAATGAAGTAAATGAGCCATACGGTAGTAATTTAGCTAACAGACAACCGAAAACATTGACTGAATTAGGCAATTTACTCCATAGGATTATCAATTTTTGAAATACCGACAAATTAGAACTTCACCTGTAAATAAACCTATCATTCAGAAACAATTACCAAACATTCCACCCGCTAGATTCCCTGGTGAATCTTCTACTTCAAATTTCTCTAACGGACCTATTCATTCAAATTTATCAGTACCAAGACGAAACTTTGCACCTAAACAAAATGCAATTAATGGACGACAGACGAGACCAACCCCTATGTCCACGCAAACACGAACAACATTTAATAGACATAATAATCAACCTACTAATTATTTTACAAGGCAAAATAGGCAATTAGGTACATATAATCCAAATTATTTTGTGGAGGAAATAAACTCCCAAGAATCTGAAAATATTGCCGACGAATATTATGATGGAACAAGTGATAACACTGGAAATTTGCAAAATTATGAAGAAAGCACGCAGATCACGGAAAGTGATGAGCATTCTTTTTTAGAGTTGACAGACCTCCAACTCACGGAGAAATCATGAACATAAACTGTAATTCATAACTTATATATATATATATATATATATATATATATATATATATATATATATATATATATATATATATATATATATATATATATATATATATATATATATATATATATATATATATATATTTATATATGTAAGTCACGTGATGTCCACGTCAAATTTCTTACTTATGTTAAGGTGTGATTTAGCTGTTTTCATAATGATATGTTTTTCGCATATTTTATATGCTGTACATTCGTTAGTATAATTTTATTGTGTTATATTTTCATGTCAACATCTTTTGAGCAATGTTTTTTCAAAAATTTCATTTCTATCTTGGTTGTATTCATCTGTAAGTCTCCCGAATATTGCATTGTGAATTTTTTCCACGTTCATCTTTCAATTTAAATTTTTGTAGGACTACTGAAGAGGGCTCAAGTGGAGCCGAAACTGGTGAAGTTGTTCGATCTATGAGAAAATGAAATAAAATTCATGACTGAAACCAAAGAAAAAATAATGATACATTTTGAGATGCCCAAATCGTGAAGTGGATGAGATTAGGAGGTAAATCACAAACAAGAAAAAATTTCTCTGTGTAACGTTTTTCTTCACATTTGTAACATTTCATTTCCTCTACCTCTCATCTTTTGTTTCGTCAGACCTAGAATGTTTAATTGTTAACTATAAATGTTATTTGTTTCTTACCCTCGTTATACTACTAACCTACTTTCATTGTTTATCAATTATAATCCTGTCAACTGTTGACTTTCGTTTTCTGCTGTATGGTGCTGTTGTCTGGCGGCAATAGTTGTAACTAATCTTTTTTTTCGCGTTCTTATGCAACTTTCTTTCCAGATCTGTATTTCCAGCTGATGGAATTCCCGATTGGAGTTTGAAATGCCGATATTTTTATTATTAAACTAACGATTAGTAATTTCCATACTTAACAGGAAAACTGTACTTAACTTTGAGAAGGTTACTTTAAAGGCCATTCATTCCGATTTTGGAAGTCTTATCGAAAAGTGCTAGCGAATTATTATTTTGTGAATTTTGTGCCAAAGTTTATTATCGGGCCGAAATTTAAAACACCCTTGGTGGATTTGAATTCGCAGCGTTCCGAACCACGGTTCAGCGGAAATTATTCCGGATTTTGTTTCGAACTTGATCTTCAAAAATCAAAACCTACAAGCCGATCAACATCAGAAGGCTTCTCTTTTGTGTCTCCTTTTTTTGTGTGTTTCCCGTATTCCATTTTGCGTATTCGACTTGCGTCGTTTCGGATTCACCGCTGGTATCTTCGGGACTTTCCGTTCGTCATCGCCTGTGACGTCATCGTCATCCGTCTTGCGGCAGAGCATCTGCGCCATCTTGAAGATCTACCTCCACGATCTC
This sequence comes from Dromius quadrimaculatus, assembly GCA_963989225.1. NCBI lineage: Eukaryota > Metazoa > Arthropoda > Insecta > Coleoptera > Carabidae > Dromius > Dromius quadrimaculatus. The sequence goes on from OZ022327.1 coordinate 20,905,383, forward strand.
CGAGTGGACATCGAGTCGGCGCAAAAGCTAAGATTTATTTGTGTTACGATTTTATTGGTTAATTATTATAACATTTATTCTTGTAAACCCAATCAAACCGATATTTACTTTTATTCAATTTTCTACTGTTTTGGTGAGTTGTTGCCATTAACGTGTGGCAAACGCACTAAGCGTTAACCGCGCGGCGCCGTAGCTCCTAGAGCGAGTCAATCACTCATTCCTTTGTGTGCGCACTACGATCCGTGAGGGTACCCCCAACTGTCCCGTAGAGTGTGTTGAGCACGACTGTCATTCGCCTCGATTTTTGCACGAGCTCTATCCGCTATTGTGTACGCGATTCTCGTAGTACTGCGCCTGCCATTCGCCGCGACTGTAATAAACATCAGTTATCATCATACTCAGGTTGATTGGCATACTTGTTTCTGGAGTTTCGTATTGCCAATAAAAGTCGATTGTCTGCAAAGCTGGTGACTAGTTTTTTTTTCGCGCGCTTGTCTTTTTCCTCCCCCTCCCGTTTAGGTTCGGCGATCAACCGTCGGTTGAACCAAGGACGCTACCAGGTCGCCTGGCGCCCAACAGAAATATTATTAAAATCCTCCAGATTCGACGTAGACCGCACGCCGTCTCCTATGAGCTAGCTGAGGTTTCAACCCGGGTAGGGATTGAACGGAGGTTATAAATTGGCGCCCAACGTGGGGCCTTTTCATTATTCTATTGTTATACTTCGGTTTCCGCGAATTTTATTTGCTAGTTTTCGCTTATCGCTCTTAACTTCATTTTCATTCACCGCGCGTGTATTTAATACTGCTTATTGTTATTCTTGTATTGCTTGTATTTGTCACACATTTATTGCTAACATGGATTTCCGTATGGACCCTTATCGGTTATTGTCAGCCGAGCTAACATACGAATTATTAATTCGCGATCTTGATGCTGGAGGCACTGTAGCTGAAAGACGCTTACGCTTGTCGGCTCATCTCAAGTCCGAGAAATCAGAAGATGCGTCTGGATTAAAGGCTAATCTTACTCCCGCTTCAGAGCACAAAATATGTCAGCAGCAACTCCAGCAGTTGTCCACTGCACTAGGAAAATTCGATTTTAATAATTTTCAAAATGAATACGCACGAATAGGTAGTCGTTTAGCGCACTTGACACTCCGCATTCAGCGAATTCAGCCCCTTGATGAACAGGAGCATAAGGTTTAGAAAGAGTTAACCGCAAAATGCCAAGAATGTGTCACGGAATTAAAATTAAAATACTCAGCTAAAGCTTCCGCATTACTTATGGGTGAGCACGAACAATCCATGACCGAGCCTGAGGTTGAGGAAGAAATTCCCGTTGTTGATGTCGCCTCACCTCAATCTGAGACTGCAAGTAGCCCGATTTTCCGTCCTGTTGATATGGACGCGCGTTTGGTACAAGCTCTTGAAAATTTGTCTTGTATGTACACTCAGAACCGACCACAATCTTCCGAGGCCGCACCTGCAATCTATAAATGGAGCTTAACTTACACGGGTGGTACTGGCTTAACGAGCTTTTTGCAACGCGTTGAAGAGTTGAGAATCGCCCGGAACGTCACCAAGGCTCAACTATTCGCTTCTGCGGTCGATTTGTTTAGTGGTAACGCACTTACTTGGTTCCGAGCTCGCAGACACAATTTATTTTCGTGGGATGACCTAGTGGACGCTCTCAAGACCACATTTCTGCCCTGTGACTATGAATTCGATCTATGGACAGAAATACGTAATCGTACTCAAGGAGACGAGGAGAATGTATCGATATTCATTGCCAAAATGGAATGTTTGTTTAATCGTCTGAATAGTCAACCCTCTGAGATAGAGCGAGTAGCGCACATTATGAGGAATTTACTACCGTACCTCCAAAAAGGGATTGGTCTTTCGCGTTTCACCTCCGTAAGTGAATTAGACACGACCTGCCGGCAGCTAGAAGAAATCCACTTACGCACGAAACGATTTCAGCCTCCGCCTACCGTTCAGAGATCGCTGGAGCCTGACCTCGCTTATCGTCGTGAGCGGTCTGACCACCGGAACGTCGCACTGAATTCTCTGGAAACAATTAAATGTTGGAATTGTGATCAACCAGGACACGTTTCGGGAAACTGTACCCAACCATTGCGACGACATTGCTTTCGCTGTGGCCGTGTGGACGTGACAACGCGTACTTGCCCTAAATGCACGTCGTCGGGAAACGGTCGTGGGAGACGCTAGATGGTCGCGCTATGTCCTCCCGCTCACTCAAGGCGGTCACTTACGTCTCAGAAATATCAAAATCTGAAAATGAACAACTTGCTCGTAACAAAGTTATATTAAATTACCTGGTAGAACATAACGTCAATGACGAACGCCCTTTTTTGCGCATAAAGATATTCGATGTTGAGTTTTTAGGATTGTTAGATTCAGGTGCCACAAGATCTGTTATTGGAGGGCCAGGATGGAATCAATTACGTAGTTTCGGTATCGATTTGAATCAAAAAGATTCCCCTGATTGCACTGTCGCGAATGGAAACGCTTGTTCAAGTTTAGGATCGGTTTCCTTACCAGTTCGTCTTCTCGATCAAGTTAAACTGGTGAATTTTCTTGTAGTACCTGCAGTTAACCAGACTGTAATCCTTGGACTCGATTTTTGGAAAAAAATGGCCATAGTTCCTGATTTGCGTCGCGATGTGTGGACGTTTGGTCCTATTACTCCGACTATTAGTTTGGATAGCGTAAACACTGCTTTAGAACTTTCGGACGAAGAGCAAGTGCAGCTCGCGAACCTTTTGACGAAGATGTGGGACGCCATGGGCACGACTCTAGGTTGCACTGACCTGGTGGAGCATGAGATTATTGTGGCGAGTGCTCCCATAAAGCAACGACATTATCCTGTCTCACCGGTTATGCAACAACACATTAATCACGAGCTCGACAAGATGTTGAAAGAGGGAATAGTGGAGCCATCCACAAGCTCATGGTCATCTCCAATTATTTTAGTCCCAAAGAAGGACAAGACATACCGCTTTTGCGTCGATTTCCGTCGAGTAAACCAAGTTACGAAGAAGGACGCATATCCGCTTCCATTCGTCTCTTCTATTCTGGATAGTTTGCGTGGCGCTCGGTATATTAGTTCACTTGACGTGAAGTCAGCATATTGGCAGATTCCAATGAAAGAATCGAGTAAGGAAATTACGGCGTTTACGGTTCCAGGGCGTGGCCTTTTCCATTTTAATCGTCTTCCGTTCGGTGTTGCTAACGGACCCGCTACCTGGCAAAGGTTAATAGATAAGGTTATCGGCGCGGATTTATTACCAAATGTATTTGTGTACCTGGACGACATAATTATCATTTCGAGAACTTTTGCTGAACATCTCGAACTCCTAAATAAAATTTTTCAACGATTGTTTGCCGCCGGACTTACTATCAGTCGGGAAAAAAGCCAATTCTGTCGTCCGGAAATTAGGTATCTCGGGTACGTGGTGGACAAATGCGGACTACGGGTCGATCCTTGCAAAGTAGAGGCCATATTGAATATCCCCGCGCCACGAAACGTCAAAGAAGTTCGCTCGTTCATCGGAATGTCCGGTTGGTATCGTCGTTTCGTACCAGATTACGCTAACTTGCTTTTTCCGTTAACGCAACTCTTGAGGAAGAACCGGAAGTTCATGTGGACGGAGGAATGCGAGCATTCGTTTACGCTACTAAAAGAAAAATTAATTAGCGCTCCCATATTAACATGTCCAGATTTTAGCAAACCTTTCGTGGTGCAGACCGACGCCAGTGCCTATGGGCTCGGCGCCGTACTGTCACAAGCCTTCGAAGATGGTGAAAAAGTAATTGCGTACTTGAGTCGATCACTATCAAAGGCAGAGCGTAATTACAGTACTACTGAACGCGAGTGTCTAGCGGTGATATGGGCTCTCGATCGTTTACGTCCATACATCGAAGGATCTGAGTTCACCGTGATCACAGATCACTATTCGCTGTTGTGGTTAAGTACGCTAAAAGACCCCACTGGCAGACTTTGTCGTTGGGCTGTTCGGCTGCAACGCTATTCATTCACGATCCAACACCGCAAAGGGAAGGATCATGCAGTTCCCGATTGTTTATCACGTTCTGTGCCGGTAATAGACTTGGTTGACGTGCCGAAGAACGTCCCCGTGGATCGATGGCATGATGAGATGATCCAGAAAGTCATCAAGAACCCAAGAAAATTTCCTGCTTGGAGGGTAGACGGTGAAAAACTTTACCGATATGTAGAAAGTGATTTACCTGCTCTGGATGAGGATGAACTGACGTGGAAGTTGGTAGTCCCAAAACCAAACCGCCGTACAATTATCGCTGACGCACATTGTGTACCGACAGCTGGGCATCCTGGTGCCTATAAGACATTTAGTCGACTCAGTCAACGCTATTATTGGCCCAAGATGAAGTGTGACGTTGCCAACTTCGTGAGAAAATGTCGCGTCTGTTTGGAACAAAAACCAGTACAGCGAAAGCCTCCCGGACTCATGAGTGGGAAACCCAAAGTATACCGTCCATTTCAAATGATTAGCGCTGACTTGATTGGACCTCTTCCGCGAACTTCATCCGGTTACCGATTTATCCTCGTCGTTTCGGATTATTTCAGCAAATTTGTCATGACGTTTCCCTTGCGAACTGCTACCGCTAGTGCTGTAGTTCGAAACATTGAGGACAATATCTTTCTGCTATTCGGCGTTCCACAATTTTTAATTTGTGATAATGGAGTCCAATTCAAGTCAAACGATTTTCGCAACCTATGTGGCAAATACCAAGTCAAGACATTTTATACCGCACTATATCACCCGCAAACCAACCCCACTGAACGAGTGAACAGGGTTATCAAGACAATGCTTTCGTCGTATGTCAAAACAAATCATGGCTCGTGGGATAAATATTTACCGTCTGTCACTTGCGCGATTCGCACGCTGAAGCACGAGGTTATCGGACAAACCCCCTATTTCGTCAATTTCGGTCGTGAACAAATCATGCGCGGCGACGAATACGCTACACGCGACTCAAACGCCACCCCCGATCTCGACTTTGCTCGCGACAACGTTCCTTTGCGACCTCAAGGCTTCACTGAACTGTGTGAGAATATTAAACAGCGGTTAGCTCTAGCATACTCTAAAAATAAGCAGACTTACGACTTACGTCGTTGACCTCTGGAGTATGATGTAGGACAACATGTATGGCGGAAAAACTACGTCCTATCTAACGCTGCGGACAACTTCGCGCAAAAGCTAGCCCCAAAATACGTTGGTCCATATCGTATTGTCAAAAAACTTTCTCGGCTAATTTATGAACTAGTCGACGAACATAACGCTAAAAAAGGTACCTGGCATATAAAGGATTTAAAAGCACATCCTCCCGACACTATCCAAAACACTGACCTCGCTAATGATGACGACCCGGAAGTTTAGGACATTTCCATTTCTCATGTTACACATGTGGAAAATTTTTGTCTGGAATTTTTCCACAAGGAAGTGGAGGGCGAGTTGTAACATTTCATTTCCTCTACCTCTCATCTTTTGTTTCGTCAGACCTAGAATGTTTAATTGTTAACTATAAATGTTATTTGTTTCTTACCCTCGTTATACTACTAACCTACTTTCATTGTTTATCAATTATAATCCTGTCAACTGTTGACTTTCGTTTTCTGCTGTATGGTGCTGTTGTCTGGCGGCAATAGTTGTAACTAATCTTTTTTTTCGCGTTCTTATGCAACTTTCTTTCCAGATCTGTATTTCCAGCTGATGGAATTCCCGATTGGAGTTTGAAATGCCGATATTTTTATTATTAAACTAACGATTAGTAATTTCCATACTTAACAGGAAAACTGTACTTAACTTTGAGAAGGTTACTTTAAAGGCCATTCATTCCGATTTTGGAAGTCTTATCGAAAAGTGCTAGCGAATTATTATTTTGTGAATTTTGTGCCAAAGTTTATTATCGGGCCGAAATTTAAAACACCCTTGGTGGATTTGAATTCGCAGCGTTCCGAACCACGGTTCAGCGGAAATTATTCCGGATTTTGTTTCGAACTTGATCTTCAAAAATCAAAACCTACAAGCCGATCAACATCAGAAGGCTTCTCTTTTGTGTCTCCTTTTTTTGTGTGTTTCCCGTATTCCATTTTGCGTATTCGACTTGCGTCGTTTCGGATTCACCGCTGGTATCTTCGGGACTTTCCGTTCGTCATCGCCTGTGACGTCATCGTCATCCGTCTTGCGGCAGAGCATCTGCGCCATCTTGAAGATCTACCTCCACGATCTCCGAGTGGACATCGAGTCGGCGCAAAAGCTAAGATTTATTTGTGTTACGATTTTATTGGTTAATTATTATAACATTTATTCTTGTAAACCCAATCAAACCGATATTTACTTTTATTCAATTTTCTACTGTTTTGGTGAGTTGTTGCCATTAACGTGTGGCAAACGCACTAAGCGTTAACCGCGCGGCGCCGTAGCTCCTAGAGCGAGTCAATCACTCATTCCTTTGTGTGCGCACTACGATCCGTGAGGGTACCCCCAACTGTCCCGTAGAGTGTGTTGAGCACGACTGTCATTCGCCTCGATTTTTGCACGAGCTCTATCCGCTATTGTGTACGCGATTCTCGTAGTACTGCGCCTGCCATTCGCCGCGACTGTAATAAACATCAGTTATCATCATACTCAGGTTGATTGGCATACTTGTTTCTGGAGTTTCGTATTGCCAATAAAAGTCGATTGTCTGCAAAGCTGGTGACCAGTTTTTTTTTCGCGCGCTTGCCTTTTTCCTCCCCCTCCCGTTTAGGTTCGGCGATCAACCGTCGGTTGAACCAAGGACGCTACCAGGTCGCCTGGCGCCCAACAGAAATATTATTAAAATCCTCCAGATTCGACGTAGACCGCACGCCGTCTCCTATGAGCTAGCTGAGGTTTCAACCCGGGTAGGGATTGAACGGAGGTTATACATTTTATTTAATTAATAGCGTCGACCGGTTTCGGATATTCAAATTTCCATCATCAAGGACCGGTGAAGAAAACTACAAACAACAATGAATATAAATTATACAAAAAACAGATTAACAGGCGTTAGTCAATTCAGAAATACAAATAATCAAAAATAGTGAACAAAGTTCAATAAATGTAAAATATCAATGAATTGAAGTGAAATGCGTTCACATAATATAAAGTCTGTAGCAAATTAAAAAAGTCACATATTGAAAGTATAATTAACAAGTAAATTGCCAAAAGTGAATAAATTTTTTTTTTTTAAAACGATCAACAAACAAAAGCAAAGGGTGAAACTTACTGAAAGTAACAAAAGCTACAAGATGAATAATCAAAATGACAAAATATCCAGAAACAGAAGACTCATGTGGTGGAAGAATACCCTTCACCAAGAACAACACTGCAACATGACCAGACTGTGACTCACCGGAAACGTAAATACAAAAATTGTCAAAAACATTCAAATCACAATATTGAGGAGAGGGGATACTTGCTCTGCCATTTGATCATTTAGGGATATTTCTTGTTTGAACAATTTTCTTATTTCAATATTTTCTAGGATGTTCAAAATTTTACTTTCATTTTTAAAGTGCAAGATTTTGAAATTATCAGGATTAAAATTATGTCTTGTATCCAAAATATGTTCCGCAGAGTTTGGATGTCCTCGATTAAGTCTAATCACATTTAAATGTTCTGGATGTCTAACACGCAAAGACCTCTCTGTTTGACCTACGTAGGCTGAATTGCAATCCCCACAAACCAATTTGTAAGCTCCACATTTGTCCAAAGGATCAATTTTGTCAACTTTTTTACAAAGCTCTCCTTTAATACTGTTGAGTGGCCTATGAACACAATTAATATTCAAATTATATTTACGAAAAATGTTGTTGATTTTATAGTTGATATTCCCTACAAACCAAACGGGAGGCTGACATACAGTCTTCTGTTTTCTGACGAACTTGAATCAGTAGTGAAAGCCGAGGCAACTCGAAGCTTATTTTCTCTTTTAGAAATAAGTTTGTCTATTACCCGTGGTTCAAAGTTGTTCTCAACTGCTATCTGTTTGATAATTTAGTTTCATCTAAGATTTCAGATTTCTCTAAAGGTAGAGTCAACATTCTGTGTATGTGGAAGTTGAAAGCAGCTAGCTTGTGTTGGAAACAATGAAAAGAATTAGAATCAATTGAGTCACTCGTTTGTGTGGGTTTTCTGAAAATACTAAATTTAACTTTGTTCTCAGATCTTTTAATGTTTATGTCCAAGAAATCTATACTTTTATTTTGTTCCATTTCTTAAGTGAATTTTATATTATTATGTAAATTATTGATAGTGTTATGGAATATGTCTAATTTAGAACTAGTCCCTGTCCAAAGTACTAAAACATCGTCAACATATCTGAACCAAAAACTGACGTTTGAAGTATCCACAGAACTGTCTGAGAAAATTTCATTCTCAAGACTTTTCATGAACAATTCAGCCAATGTTGGCGCAAGTGGACAACCCATAGCGAGTCCATCCATTTGTCTAAGGAATTTATCATTGAATTTGACATAATTTTGACTCACACACAAATCAAACAGGCTGTAGAATTGGGTACAAAAATCATCTGGCCAGTTGCAATCAGTTAATAGCGATTTTATCAATAATTTAACGTCCGCAAGTGATACGTTAGTAAAAAGATCAGTAACATCAAACGACACAAGGGAACAATCGTCTGGCAATCTCATACTTTTTAACCTATCAGTTAAATCTAGAGTATTTCCAACACTATACTCTGATTTGTATTGAAATTTGGTAACAATAACATTATTTATGAATTTAGCAAGTGAATAGGTCGGAGAATTTATAAAGTTAACGATCGGTCTGGAAGGTATATTGACCTTATGAATTTTTGGTAGAAAATAAAGGATCGGTGTGAGCGGATTCATTTCTATTAGAAATTTTCCATGAAAAGTATTTAAAAATTCTTGGCATTCCTTCAGAGTAGTTCTAACTGTAGTACAAAGGTTTTTGTAGGATCTCTTTTAATTTCCTTGAAAAAATCACCACCAGTATTGCGAAACTCTAACCCTTCATTCACATAGGTGTCTTTATCTAAGATTGTCAAACAATTGCCCCTGTCTGCCTTGACAAAAAGAAGTTTGTTCGCAGTTGTTCTATTTTTTAGAGCTTTCGAGATATGGTTGACTTTGAGTCCCTCTTGACTACTGTCGCAGTCTAAGTTATTTTTATATTTTAAAATGGTACAAGTCACCTCATTTTGTAAGTATTTATTATTGATATAATTCAGAGCATTATCAATTTCAGCAATAAAAGTTAATATATCATTAGTTCTTGGTTTTACTGTAGGATTAAATTTAAGACCTGATGTTAGAACCGTCATGTCATCCTCTGCAAATGTTGTAGATTCAATAATTGTCAATCTATAGGTACTTTTACGTAGCTTATGCACAGTAGAAATTATATTATGAAACCAAAACGTATTTCAAACAAGTTACAATTTTATTAATTTTATTTTTATACAATTTTGTACGTCAGTCAGTGACATATCATCAACAACACATTTTATTCTAGTAGCTAGGATACAGAAAACAGAAAGTTGTAATTTGAAATACATCTTACACACCCTTCTCAAATTCACGCTTTCAAATAATCTCAATGCCTATTTAATTCATACACCGATAATGTGCTGGTCCAGGTAATGATTTAGTCAAAATATCCGCTGGCATTCTCTTCGTTTGTACATACTTCAACTCCAGTTTTTCTTCCTTAATAGCTTGACGCACAAAATGATATCTTGTGGCTATGTGCTTTGTACGAGAATGACAAACCGCATTCTCTGCTATGCATTTCGCCCCACGATTATTGATCCAATTTTTACCTCAGATAAGTCGAATAATCTCATTTCATGCATCAGGTTTTTGAGATAAATTGCTTCTCTGGACGCTTCTGACAGTGCTACATATTCTGCCTCTGTTGTTGAAATCGCCACTGTTCTTTGCTTGCATGAACGCCACACTATTGCAGCTCTACTTAGGTTAAAAACATATCCAGTGTATGATATGCGATCTGTGATATCGTTCGCATGATCTGCATCAGAATATCCAATTAATCCGAATGAATTCTTATTGTACACTAACCCATAATCTTTGGTACCATTCAAATATCTCAAAATGCGTTTTGCTGCTGACCAATGTTCTTCTTAATAGCTCTCGTTGAACTGAGCGAGTCTATTTACAACAAATGCTATATCAGGTCTTGTAGCAACAGCAAGATACATTAACGAACCAATCAATTCTCGATATGGTTTCTCTTTCCTATTTTCTTGAATTCTTCGTACACCTTTTGGTAATTCTGATCTGGGATCACTAGGTGTACTAACGGATCTCGATTCTTTCATCCCAAACCTCTTTGATAGTTCATTGATGTATTTTCGTTGACTCAATCTGATTTCGTTATTTTTCTGCTCTATTTCTATACCAAGACAACAATGCGCGGCACCCTAGTCTCTAACTTCAAAAGCTTTCTTGAGTCCAGCTCTTATTTTATTTAGTCTCTTCTGACTTCTTGATACATCGTCACCATTTATCTCCAGATTCATGCCTTTACCATCCGCCAAAGATTTTTCTTCGTCGCATTTACTGATCCTTGATGCTGATCTTGTCTGATAAATCTTGCGAGGTCTATCTCGATACCTTGAGTGAACTACAGATGGTCTTCCACGCGTACGTACCAAATTTGGCATTGAGTTTCTTATTTCTGGTGACCCAATAAATTCCTGCATTTCATTTTTGTTCTGCATCAACGTTGAATCAAATGGTTCTACAACAATTTCTTGTCTCCCATTATTGCACTGCACCAACGTTGACTGCTTCTCTTCATCAGATTCTCTGGAATTACATACTGGAATTCGTACTAGTTCCTCCGCCTGACTTTCATCTGTACTTGTTACTGTAAGATTTTCTTCAACCCTTATTGTAGTAGAGTCCTCAACAAATTTCACGTCTCTTGTTACAACGACTTTCCTATCTTCTGGAATCCATACGCGATAACCCTTTGCTTCATTTGAGTATCCGACTAAAATGCCTTGTTTTGTTCGAGGCTCAAATTTTCCTTTTCCAGGTCTTTTGTCCAGCACATACGTTTTTGCGCCAAAAGCTCTCAATTGGCTCAAATTTGGTATACTTTTATTCCAAGCTTCATATGGCGTATGCCCTTCTAAACTTACTGTTGGACAACGATTTCGCAAATAATTCGGAGTTGCCAATGCTTCAGCCCAAAAATTTTCACTGAGTCCCGACTGAATCAACAAGCAACAAGTCATCTCTACTAGAGTTCTGTTTTTTTGTTCTGCTACGCCATTTTGTTGCGGCGTATTAGCAACTGTGAGACGTCGACGTATTCCATTTTCCTTCAAGTATCTGTCAAACTCATGATTTACGTATTCTTGTCCATTATCAGACATCAAACACTTCATCTTTTTCCCAGTTTTCAACCTTCACCTTGTACTCCTTGAAAGCTGTAAAAACCTCATTCTTGTTACGAAGAAAATAAACCTCACACCACCGACTGCTATCATCGATAAATGTGACAAAATATCTTGAACGCTTGAATGATTCCGTTCTTGAAGGACCCCATACATCAGAATGAATTAGGTCCAACAATTCAGTGTTTCTCTCCGATTTCCTGGGGAATGGCAATTTTGTCATTTTTCCACCCAAACAAGTGTCACACGGCTCCATTTTTAATCCACCTTCAATTTTTATCCCAACAGCCATATCTTCTCGCGACAATTTTAGTAAATCGTCTACCTTCAGATGTCCAAGCCTACGGTGCCATGTGTCCAAACTCGCAATACTTTCTCTTACAATCGCATTGTTCACTTGCTCTGTGTCTTCACAAACGTAGTACAGATTTCCAACTCGACTTGCTTGTAGTTTAACTTTACCATCTTCTCCATGTACTGTTGCCCCATCTTTGTCGAACGTAATGGTGTTTCCATGATCAGCAATTCTTACAACGGACAACAAATTAGTTCTCAAATTTTTAACTAATAAAGTATCATTTAATTTTACTGACCTGCTCTGTTTTCCCACAATCGTTGCAATCTGAGCAGTGCCCTTTGCGTCCACGTTGGTGCATACGTCACTCGCTAGCAGCAATCTTCCATTTTCTATTGTTGCTGGCGTATGGACGAAAAGATTCTCATCATTACACATGTGCGATGTGCAACCGCTATTTAAACACCAGCGCCCCTGACCAACATTCTGCATCGTTCGAAATGCTTCCGCCACAATTTCCTCGGAAGCTTGAAAAGCATCAGTCACAGACTCGATGGCTGCTCTCGATGAGACTTCATGCTTTGTTCCATCACGTGATCATTTTTCTGGACAATTCGATGCCTTATGTCCAATACGATGGCATCTAAAGCATTTATATCTGAATACTTTATTATTCAAAGACTTTTCTGCTTGATTCGATTTGAATCCTTTCTGGCTTTTCTTGATCCACATTGCCTCTGATTCACCATCTTTTACTTTTTGACTTCGTGAATCATGTTCTTCCAGAATTTTCTCTCTTACCCATTCTGGTTTTGGCAACTCGTCTCGAGCTTCTATTGCGCATCGAAAAACTTCGAGACTTGATAATAATCCATTCAGCAACAATATTGTTAGCAATTCTGGATGTATTGCAATACCCAAATTCTCCAATTGTGCTGCGACATCGAAAAAATCCATCATTTGTACGCGAATATCTCCATTTTCATGGATTTTATATGAAGAAATACGTTTCATCAAGCCTGCTTTCTTTACCGGTCCTGTTGACGCAAACTCTGATTTCAATCTTTCCCAAACTTGTTGTGCCGTGACCAACCCTTTTACCAATCTTAACAAGCTTGGATCAATGGCTATTATTAAATCCGACTTAGCTTTTGCGTCGCCATCTTCCCATGCTTCAACCGCTTTTTTCGACTCTTGGTTCCCCACAATTAACTCTGGCTTGAGTTTTCGGCCATTTATATATTTCCACGTACCATTTTTTACCATAACAGCTTCAATTTGCTTGGCTCAAGTATCGTAATTATCTTTCCCAAGCGACTTTATGACATTCGATGAGGACATCGACATTTTGGAAAACTTTTACTTTACTCACTTCTACCTGGGCAATTTTCAAATTTTCATTTGATGGGCAAATCTGGGCCCATAACCTGTCAATCTCAAGGTACTTTCACGTAGCTTAAGCACAGTAGAAGTTATATTATGAAACCAAAACGTATTTCAAACAAGTTACAATTTTATCAATTTTATTTTTATACAATTTTGTACGTCAGTCAGTGACATATCATCAACAGCACATTTTATTCTAGTAGCTAGGATACAGAAAACAGGAAGTCGTAATTTGAAATACATCTAACAATAATAATGATAGATCTACTTGCAACGACAAATCCATGATTGGAACACATGAATTTCATACTAGAGTTTTAAATTTGACATCTTCAATATTTGCAGAGGATGACATGACGGTTCTAACATCAGGTCTTAAATTTAATCCTACAGTAAAACCAAGAACTAATGATATATTAACTTTTATTGCTGAAATTGATAATGCTCTAAATTATATCAATAATAAATACTTACAAAATGAGGTGACTTGTACCATTTTAAAATATAAAAATAACTTAGACTGCGACAGTAGTCAAGAGGGACTCAAAGTCAACCATATCTCGAAAGCTCTAAAAAATAGAACAACTGCGAACAAACTTCTTTTTGTCAAGGCAGACAGGGGCAATTGTTTGACAATCTTAGATAAAGACACCTATGTGAATGAAGGGTTAGAGTTTCGCAATACTGGTGGTGATTTTTTCAAGGAAATTAAAAGAGATCCTACAAAAACCTTTGTACTACAGTTAGAACTACTCTGAAGGAATGCCAAGAATTTTTAAATACTTTTCATGGAAAATTTCTAATAGAAATGAATCCGCTCACACCGATCCTTTATTTTCTACCAAAAATTCATAAGGTCAATATACCTTCCAGACCGATCGTTAACTTTATAAATTCTCCGACCTATTCACTTGCTAAATTCATAAATAATGTTATTGTTACCAAATTTCAATACAAATCAGAGTATAGTGTTGAAAATACTCTAGATTTAACTGATAGGTTAAAAAGTATGAGATTGCCAGACGATTGTTCCCTTGTGTCGTTTGATGTTACTGATCTTTTTACTAACGTATCACTTGCGGACGTTAAATTATTGATAAAATCGCTATTAACTGATTGCAACTGGCCAGATGATTTTTGTACCCAATTCTACAGCCTGTTTGATTTGTGTGTGAGTCAAAATTATGTCAAATTCAATGATAAATTCCTTAGACAAATGGATGGACTCGCTATGGGTTGTCCACTTGCGCCAACATTGGCTGAATTGTTCATGAAAAGTCTTGAGAATGAAATTTTCTCAGACAGTTCTGTGGATACTTCAAACGTCAGTTTTTGGTTCAGATATGTTGACGATGTTTTAGTACTTTGGACAGGGACTAGTTCTAAATTAGACATATTCCATAACACTATCAATAATTTACATAATAATATAAAATTCACTTAAGAAATGGAACAGAATAAAAGTATAGATTTCTTGGACATAAACATTAAAAGATCTGAGAACAAAGTTAAATTTAGTATTTTCAGAAAACCCACACAAACGAGTGACTCAATTATTTCTAATTCTTTTCATTGTTTCCAACACAAGCTAGCTGCTTTCAACTTCCACATACACAGAATGTTGACTCTACCTTTAGAGAAATCTGAAATCTTAGATGAAACTAAAATTATCAAACAGATAGCAGATGAGAACAACTTTGAACCACGGGTAATAGACAAACTTATTTCTAAAAGAGAAAATAAGCTTCGAGTTGCCTCGGCTTTCACTACTGATTCAAGTTCGTCAGAAAACAGAAGACTGTATGTCAGCCTCCCGTTTGGTTTGTAGGGAATATCAACTATAAAATCAACAACATTTTTCGTAAATATAATTTGAATATTAATTGTGTTCATAGGCCACTCAACAGAATTAAAAGAGAGCTTTGTGAAAAAGTTGACAAAATTGATCCTTTGGACAAATGTGGAGCTTACAAATTGGTTTGTGGGGATTGCAATTTAGCCTACGTAGGTCAAACAGAGAGGTCTTTGCGTGTTAGACATCAAGAACATTTAAATGTGATTAGACTTAATCGAGGACATCCAAACTTTGCGGAACATATTTTGGATACAAGACATAATTTTAATCCTGATAATTTCGAAATCTTGCACTTTAAAAATAAAAGTAAAATTTTGAACATCCTAGAGAATATTGAAATAAGAGATTTGTTCAAACAAGAAATATCCCTAAATGATTAAATGGCAGAGCAAGTATCCCCTCTCCTCAATATTGTGATTCGAATGTTTTTCACAATTTTTGTATTTACGTTTCCGGTAAGTCACAGTCTGGTCATGTTGCAGTGTTGTTCTTGGTGAAGGTTATTTTTTCACTAGAATGTTTCTGGATATTGTGTCATTTTGGTTAATCATCTTGTAGCTTTTGTTACTTTCAGTAAGTTCCACCCTTTGCTTTGGTTTGTTGATCGTTTTGGAAAAAAATACTAATTTATTCACTTTTTGCAATTTACTTGGTTAATTATACTTTCAATATGTGACTATTTTTATTTGCTACAGATTTTATATTATGTGAATGCATTTTACTTTAATTTATTGATATCTTACATTTATTGAACTTTGACCACAATTTTTGTTTATTTGTATTTCTGAATCGACTAACGCCTGTTAATCTGTTTTTTGTATAATTTATATTCATTGTTGTTTGTAGTTTTCTTCACCGGTCCTTGATGATGGATATTTTGATATCCGGAACCAGTCGACGCTAATTATTAAATAAAATGTGAAGAAAGACGTTACACACAGAAATTTTTTCTTGTTTGTGATTTACCTCCTAATCAAAGAAAAAATATTTTTTTTCAAATTACACTGTCGTGAACAGAGTAGGTCAAGTATTCGTCCCTACCACAAGTGCTACCTCTCGTGACAAATTAGCTACACAATTCTAAGGTAAAAGGCTCATTACTCAATAGCAAGGTTTGAAATTTTTTCATGATTTTGTATTAGCATGCGCTATTTGATTAAATTATCATTATTATTATTATTATTATCATTAAATATGTGCATTAGGAGTGATATTCACATTAATGGAAATTTTCTATAATCAAATTCCTGAGGAAACATTGATATCGTTTCGTTCCCATACATTTCTAAACTAAGCGAAAATACAGTTTCCAATCTAATATGGCAAAAATTAAAATTGTAGTCATATGGTAACGAAAAAAAATCAATCAACCCGAGGGACTGGTCAAGAATGGCAAAAAATCGCCGAAGAAGGATTAGGTGGGTGGCATGAACAGGAGACAAAATAATTTGTAGGTTGTTTAATATTGAGCGCGCGAATTTTAAATTAAAATTATTGTCTGTGTGATTACTGATACCATCATTTTCATTCGAATTTAGGTATAATGACTCTTAAGTTTATCTCTTGTATTTGGTATACGACGCCCGCGTCATCCATGATATTCGTGGAAACTTCCAATTTTGTAAACAATGGTATTGTAGAACTTAAGTTGAAATTGACTAGGATGATATTTGTATCTTTCAAGATTTTTCTCTAGCCGTTGTTGATTTTATGATGATATGGTATCTTGATATATGTCCCGCTCTCTCTAGGTGCACACTTGTCATTATTTTTCTCATTATTGAGATGGTTTGAACGTTGTGAGGTGACACAATTGAGGAGAAATTCTGGATAGCCATTTCCCATGGAAACATGCTTCATGAACGCTATGTTTTGGGGATAGTAGCATTTTTCAGACAGTTTTGTAGCTCGATCGATAAAAACTGTGACCAAACTCTCTTTTATAAATTCTGATGGAGTATGAAAAATAATTGAGGTATCTACCAGAAAAAGTGTCTTTACGATACCAGTTAGTATGGATTGTAATCTCATATCTGATGAGGGTTACATCAAGGAAAATAATCTGATTGTTATATTCCATCCAAATGGTAAATGTGAGTCTGTCATGTGCATTGTTAAAAGCTTGATGAATAACATCAACCTTACTTTCACTTGCAATTGATATTATGTCATCAACATAACGTTTGTAAAACATGATCCAATGAGAAATGTCTTGAGCGATACTATTCTCAACTTTCTGTAAAACTGAATCTGCAATTGAATTAGTTTGGCAACTTCTCAGAGGGGTGCCGTTTATTTGCTCGTATATGTTGTTGAATATGACGACTGATGTTTCAAATAGTATTGTGACACTCTGTATGAATTGTGATGAAGATAATGTCGTGTATTCAGGAATTCCCTCCTATCTCTCTTCGATACTTTCAAGGACTAGATTTTGTGGTAAACTGAGGAGCTACGAGCAAAGATCCAAGGAGAACAGCACATGTTCATCCGAAACATGAAGATCGCGGACGTCATTCACCAAATCGAATGAGTTCTTCACGCTGTACTCGGATTTGTTGGTCACTTTTTTCAAGATGTTGGACAAAAATTTGACTAGTCTGCTGGAAGAAGTATTGATAGTGGATGTGATGGGTCTAAGCGAGTTTCTGGTTTATGTATCTTTGGTAGCATGTACAACTTGCCCTATGCTGGTTGTTGTATGGAAAGCTCTGGATTGAGGTGGAATACAGTTTGCATCTATCATTCAATTCATTCAATGGTAATATTTTTGAAGTTTTATACGTAGTGTTATCTGATAGAATATCATTGCTTCTGTTTATATATTCTTGTTTGTTTGGATTAACTGTCTTAGATCGTTTGTCTGCTCTAGTAATTATGATTTGAGGATTTTTCTATGAAAATGCTTTCGTCATTTTTTATCCAGGTTAACAATTCCAGTTCAATGTAAAACAATTTGTAGTTTTCCAGTTCCCTTGCTCAGATGTCAGAGATTTAGATAGAGGATCCTTTGATTGATCTTTGTCTGATAAATTTCGTGTGTAAGTTCAAAGAATAGGGATTTATTTTTGTTTATATTGTTTTTCATGTAAGTGAGATTTTCTCCCAGTGATAGGATAACTAAAATGTATTGTTCAATATGTGTGTCACTTGAATTAACAATCCAATCTTTGTAATTCATGAGTAATTTTATAACTATACTATCTTTAAGGGCAATGTTCCCAAAATTTTTCTAGAATAGCTCTATTTTAATTTTTGAGTTTGTAATATTATTCATTGGTGTTCATCAAGTTGAGAAAATATATTGCAGTAGGCAATATGTCCGATCACTAAGACACATGATTGAATCAATTTTCATTCAGGTATTCCAACTGTTTATGGCTGTCATTGATTTCAAAGTAATAAAATTTCCAGGGAATTCAGTCATATGATATATTTCACTTCTTTCCTACCTTTTTAGTTACAGCTGCATCTCAGTCTTCCTCAGAAGCGCTACAATTTCATATTCTTATTACTAATTATGTGTACAGTGAATTTCAGAAATACTTACAGGAGAATTATCGTTAACAGAATTGAATTCATACATTCGTTCATAATTATTCTCATAAAAAATAGCGGAAATAGAGACGCTCTCTCTTGTCAGCTGCCACAACCAACATCTATGGAAAACGTTGACTGAATGCGTGTCAAAAACGTGCTTGCACGTAATGTCAGAAAAATACAAATTTACACAGGTAGAACTCAGTCAATAGTAGTGTCAATCAATTTCAAATATGCATCACGCGAGGTGTCAAAAATATTGACTAAGTTCTACCTGTGTCAATTTGTACTTTATTGAAATTGCGCGCACGCTCGTTTTTTAACACGCATT
The DNA here is from genome assembly GCA_963989225.1 of Dromius quadrimaculatus. Classification (NCBI taxonomy): domain Eukaryota; kingdom Metazoa; phylum Arthropoda; class Insecta; order Coleoptera; family Carabidae; genus Dromius; species Dromius quadrimaculatus. The sequence continues at coordinate 20,924,288 of OZ022327.1, forward strand.
CAGTCAACATCTTCCATAGATGTCGGCTGTCACAATTGACAAGAGAGAGAGTATTTTTTTCCGCTATTTTCTAATATAATAATCTCAAAGAAATGTATAAATTCAATTCTGTTAGCGATAATTCTTTTAAAGGTATTTCTGAAATTCACTGTACAAATAGTTAGTAATAAATAAATGAATTTGTAGCGCTTCTGAGGATGGCTGAGGTGCAGCCGAAACTTTTATGGCAGAAAAAAAGTAAATTATATCATATGACTGAATTCACTAAAAAATTTATTACTTACATGATTCACATATCCAGTCAGCGTCAACCAATCTATCCAATTAATTTCTCAGTCCAACAATTGAAAGTGCAAAATTTGGAGTAATTTTCACTAATATATCGCCGTCTGAATGATTTATGTCAACTCAGGAAAATGAAAAAAAAATAAGAAGCAGTTGAATAACAACAACTAACATTATATTAAAGACCGTGAAATAGGACTACCGGAGAAACCACGACGGAAAATACGCGTTAAGTACTTCTCAGAGGTGGCGTGGAATCGTGTGCATATTATGGGGAATATAACTTCAGAATGGCTTTTTCTCAGAAATGGCAGATCCTGAAAAAAAAAAGTTTCAGCACCATTTTTGTAGAGAATTGAGAGATCCATAACTTTTGTTTGTGCTATTTCTATTATAAAACTGACAATTTTGTTGAAAATTTTGAAAAACCCATTTCTACGAACTTTGACTTCGCATAACTTTTTTTGCACACCTTGGATCAGGAAGGACTTCTCACAGCTTCATCATAATAGTATCCCCAACGTTTATGCCAATTTTCAGCTTCTTGGGAATCTATGTAAGGATGAATGTCTATTTTGACTGGACTATTACACCAGCAATGAAACTTAGCTGGGCTGTGAGCAGAGGCCGGATACCAGTCATAGGAGCAACCGAAGTTGTTTTTATATTATTATCGCTTCTGGGAAGGCTGTCAATACCCACCGTATTGGTTCGTCCAACCGACGAAGATTGCAGATACAGCCCAAAAACCTCAACGACAATTCGAACTATCTATTTTTGGTCAACTCCAACCGCAAAGGCCGTGGCACCGCCTCTGGCTCAACTCAGAAGAAGTCATAGCTAGCTACTCAAGATCTTCCAACAAAGTGCGCTACACCAGTATTTCAAGTAGTAGGTTTATCGATTTTTTGCTTATGGTTGAGGGTAGCTAATTTTTGTTTTGGTTGGCAATATTGAAGTCCAAAATTACATAAAATTCTGTTAAATCATTTATGCTTCCACTTCCTACTACTACCGTTACTAAGTTGGACTACTTAAACCCCCTATCTACTCCTTTCAAGTCCTGGCGCCCAATTTTTTTCTTTCTCGGTCTTCGCTATTTGGTATTGGTCGCTGTGCTTTTAATAAGCCGTGCCTTCGAAACAAAAAGGGGGAGCAATTCAGCCCAGATAAATACTATTAATACTTTATTGAAATATCATTTATTGGCCTACCACTATCGTGACAGTAATTTTTACAAATTATTCATCAAGAACATCAGAGGAATTGATTCTGTAACAGAAGGTTGAGAATGCTATTCGAATTTAATTACTAAGAATAATATCGTATACTACCAATTTTGAACATATTTGTGGTACTCATATTTCTAATTTATCATTGAATAAAATAGCAGAAACAAGAAGCTCCCTTGGAAAAAGTCTGATTTTCTTTCTTTGAATTTGAATAGAAACTCTTCTTGTCTCGTAATCTACACATGTAGTTCTACTCACCTTCGAACTCATGACATTAACTCCAAATTCACCCTGACATTTGATGCTCTACAACTTTCTTTCCAACGGTTTCCCTGTGGAATCAACGGCGGAGGAGCTAGAGGGAAAAGTTTGACGAAAAACATGAAACGAATTCCGTTTTTTCACAAACTGCCTACTTCCGAGAGCAGGTATATCCAGAACTAAGTGTTTTCCTTCAAAAAATGTGTATTGATAAGATTATAGAGAATTTATCATGCTTCAATTCTTACTCAAGAAATTTGGCGCTAGGACAGACCGGTGTTGAGTTATGATCGAAAAACTTTGAAAACGGTGTTTCATGGACTTTCTCCACACGGCGGCATGATGATTCCAATTTCGGCTATCATTGTGACGAAGTGCTCGTATTTTAGAATCTGAAAGATCGCTATTAGTAACCGTTCGATGGAATAAATCAAAATAACTCAACTTGGTTACAATCTCACGGTTCCAGTTAATAGCCTTCAGCTACAATAATTCCTATTAAGCGAAATCGCTTCAAACTGTTGAGTTTATTCAATGCAAGTCAACTTTGCAGTTAATTTAATCTATTTTCATGAAATATAGAAACCGTTGAATACAATATTCAAGTATTAATCTATAACTCACTGTTGTATTCATTCAATATCTAGTTAAAGGTTATTTGGAATCCCTATTCCCGTATTGGAAATTAAGGTTACAATTTAAATATTTGTACATCACCGTCTGGAATCAATATATTAGATCTTAGTTGTAGTGCACAATGAGCAGTAAATAAAATTTACCTTTTATATAAGAATAAACCGTAGTTAGATAGTAAATTGTAATTGTGTACATGTGCTTTTGCTTACAGATTTTGACTGATTGGTAATTACTTCAGATTGTACGACCCCCAGAGCCCCCTGGCGGTCAAATAGGAAACCAGTAATGAAGTTTTATCCTAAGTTTGAATGAAAGAAGGATTGCAAAATGTTGCAATATATGTTTAACAAAGAACTAGCATACTGAAAGTCATTATTGTATTCATTCATATTTTTCGGAGGTTCCTAAAATCCATGTAAAATCCTTTTTTTATAATTAAACTGGCTCAATACAGTTTACTTAAAATCTGGGTATGAGTACAGGTTGAAATCATACAGCAAAACACTCTTCCGAGAGACTTGAGTCCACTGTATTTTAGTAGTGTTTCTGCAACAGAACAACTAAGCCGTTCCGCATCCATCGTGACTCCTGCTACAGAATCATCCGTATTCACCGTCAGTAACGTCCTGTTGATAGGGTTACTTGACCCTCGCTGTCAAGTGGTTACTGTTTCAGAGTCGTTGATACGACGTCCGTCGTGGCTCCTGTGTCAGAGTCATCATTCTCCAGGACTGTAATCTCTGCCGTAGGGCTACAGTCTCGTAGACCTAGCCGTAGTCTCTGTCATATGGCTGCAGCATCCATCTTCCACAACTGTAGTCTCTGCCGTATGACTACAGTCCGCTTACCACGTCGTAGCCGCTGTCACGAAGAGCTACGACAACTTCTGGTGACGACGACCGGAATTCGACGCACCATATTTCCAGCTTTATGTGCTCGTTCAAAGCCGTGTCCGTCGTATTGTGCAATTGCAATCGTTGCCATTTATTTTCGCCATTTTATGCACCTCTTGCTCATTTATTTGTGTTCAGATAAAACTGTTTGTTTCCTCAATACATTCATCTTTATTCTCAGCAACAAACCCTTCTTCTTTCCGCTAGCTATCCGGCACCATCGCCACAGAGTTGCTCCGTTATTGGTGCCCGAGCATACCGACCGTAAGCATCTAAGAGACACCACGTGTAGCGCGTCACATCATATTTGATCAGAGGACCGTTCGCATGACATTGCTGGAACAATTGGTGATACACAGGTTAGTTGCTCTATTTCTCCTATTTTGGCTGAACTAATAGATAGTACTGTCTATAACAGAAACACGAGAGACTTAATAACTCTATCAATGAAGAATTTGGTACCACTGATTGGAAAAAGCTCATCTCCAAAATAAAAGGTGAAGGTTAATCAAAATCTGAAGCTTTCAAGAAATTCTGATCAAAATACTTCCCCTCTCATAAATAGGCCTGAAAAATGAAAGTACATGAATTCAATGAGAAAAAATAAGAACAGCTCTTATTGAAATGATTTTCACTCAGACATTTGTTATAAAGCTTAGAGTTGTTCAAGTATTGTAGAACCGAAAAAATTCACATATCAAGATTTTGATGAAAATATCCGTTCTGAGCATCCCTGAATCCGTTTTGACAGTTTTCGGCTTGATGTCGGTACGTATGTGCGTTCGTGCGTTCGTAACTCGTAAATCTCAAAACTGGTTGAACGTATAATGTTGAAATTTGGTATTTTAGACTGGTATAGGGTCTAGTTGTGTACCTCGCATTATAGTTCCAATCGTCTGTACCGGAAGTGCACTTTACATGAAACTTTTTTCGAATTTTTCTGATAAATCCAGAATGATCAACCGTTAGATGTTGAAATTTGGTATTCGAATTTGATGTTGTATCAGAATTGTTATCTGTAATTTAGGTATAAATCGGCTGAGCAGGAAGTGCACGTTATTTGAAACTCTTTTCGAATTTTTGAGTTCCAATTGAGTATTTTAGATAATCGTGAGTGCGGATACCAGCCATCAATATTTTCAGCGTTGCAACACATTTTCAATATCTAAGTTAGTTCATAAATTTCAGTTGAATATTGATAGAGGGCAAATTATCGGAACTAATTTACTTTGGAGCACTTTTTATTATGACATTCAAATATTTTGGATATTCTAACAGGCAAGACATATTCATTCTAAGACTAGCTGCTACTCACCCGCTTCGCAAGCTATTATAGAATGCTATTAAACGTCAGCTAAGTATTACCATCAACCTACTATGGATAGTAAGCTGTCAAACGTTACGTCAGCTCAGTGATACTTTTGCATTATTCATATTGTTGTAGTGTGTAATTTTTGCTATACCTTCTTATCATGACTTTATAACCCAAAAATAATTAGAACCGGTTAACTTGTGGAAAGATTTTTATTTGTAGAAAAATTATCAAGATATGAGATTTTTGTACTTGACCGAGATTTTTCAGTTCCACTGGATGTCTTTTGAGTTTTTACAAATATTCATGATGAATATGTAGATATTAGTGGCTTTCCCTAGTCACAAGAGGATACTGAATGTCTTTTGAGTTTTCTGAGATATGTATGATAAATATGTAGATATCAGATGGCTTTTCCTAGTAACAAGAGGAACAAAGCATTATAAACAAAACAAAAATTTTTGAATTGACATTTTGTGTATTATATAAAATCGTTTGAAAATACGAACTGGTTTCAAATTGGTTATCGTGAAGTTCATAATAGTAATAATTATTAATATTATAGTATACAATGCAAGAGAAGATTGGGTTTCATTGTATTTAGGTGAGTACATCTTTTTTCAATTCAAATGAATTTTTGTATATCAACTAATAGATTATCGTGTGTGGGTATGATTCCAGTGTATAATCCGATTCGCCTTGTTGATTTTCATTCCGAGTAAATGATTACTAAAAGTTTTGAGTATTTGTGAAGATTGTTTTTACTTACTTGTACCAAGTACAAGAAAGCTTTGTGGAGCCGACAAAATTCACCCTTCGAGATTTTGATAAAAATATCCGTTTTGAGCATCCCTGGATCCATTTTGACTATTTTTGGCTTGATGTCTGTACGTATGTTTTTTCGTTCGTGCGTGCTTGCGTAACTCGCAAATCTCAAAGCTGGTTGAACGTATAATGTTGAAATTTTATATTTAAGACTGGTAAAGGGTCTGGTTGTGCACCTCATATTATGGTTTCAATCGTCTGTACCGGAAGTGTACTTTACTTGAAACTTTTTTTGAATTTTTCTAATAAATCCAGAATAATCAACCGTAGGATGTTGTAATTCAGTACTTAAGCTTGATGTTGTATCGGAATGGTCATCTGCTATTTTTGTAGGAATCGACCAAGCCAGAAGTGCACTTTACCCGTAACTTCTTTCAATTTTTTTCCCATAAATCTAGAATTATCAGCCATAGCATATCGATATTCAGTGTTTGAGCTTGTTGTAGCATCAGAATGAATATCTACTTTTTTTTTATCGATCGGCCAAGCCGGAAGTGCAGTTTATGGGTAAAACAGACTTCCAGAATTAGCGGTATAAAACAATCAGTTCAATTGAAATGATAAGGTAGGCAATGATATTCTGTTGTGAATTCTTCAATTTTGTTCGACATTTCACATGTCAAAATAATTTTCCCTGAATTTCATTTCATAAGCATGACAAAAGCGATAGAATCAGATCAGAACAAGCTTTTTCATACAAATTAAAAATTAATTTTCATTATGTTGGTCACACGGTCCAGCTTCAATTTCAGCATTATTGAACTCCAAATATACATACCTATTAAACCTCTTGAAGGCATGAAAAACAAAATGAGGCACTGAAATCTACGACTATCTGATGGTCTAAAACTACAAGGAAATATTGTGAAACCGACAAAATTCACATATCGAGATTTTGATCGATATATCTGTTTTGAGCATCCCTTAATCCATTTTGACTATTTTTGGCTGGATGTCGGTACGTATGTGTGTATGTGCGTGATTCGCAAATCTCAGAAATCGTCAAACGTATAATGCTAAAACTTTGTATAAAAGACTGGTATAGGATCTAGAATCTTCATGTGCACCTCGCATTATGGCTGCAATCGTCTGTACTGGAAGTGCACTTCACCTGATACTTTTTCTGAATTAAATACTGGAAATCGGTATCTGAAATTGCTGTTGCATCCGAATGATCATCTCCTATTTTTGTCCCAATCGACTAAGCCGGAATTGCACTTTATATTACAGACTTTTCGAGTCTTTCTCATAAATTTTGAATAATCAGTCGCAGAATATTGAGATTTCGTATAAGGTACTTGTATAGCATCTAGTTATACACCTTGCATCATGATCGTAATCGGATAAGCCAAAATTGCAGTTTACTCAAAACATTTTTCAATTTTTCGCATAAATCCAAAACGATTGAGCGTAGAATTTTTCTAATAAATCCAGAATTATCAGCCGTAGGATGTTGGAATTCAGTATTGGAGCTTGATGTTGTATCAGAATGGGTATTTGCTATTCTTGTATGAATCGGTCAAGCCAGAAGTGCACTTTGCATGAAACTTTTTATCAATTTTTTGCATAAATCTAGAATGATCTGCCATAGCATATTATAATTTAGTGTTTGAACTTGCTGTAGCATCAGAATAGTTATCTACTATTTTTGTATCAATCGACTGAGTCAGAAGTGCAGTTTATATGTATAACAGACATTTAGAATTTGCCGTATGTCTCAATCAGTTCAATTGAAATGATAAGGTAGGCAATGATAGTCTGTTGTCAATTTTCTGATTTTGTTTGACATTGAACATGTCAAAATATCATCAAAATCATATTAATTATAATCTGAAGTGACTGAAAGCTTTATTGAATGAATTTGTGTACATATCAAATCATGTACAAGTAAGTCACGTGATGTTCACATCAGATTTACTTAAACATGTGTTCAACCACTCTTTCATTGGGCTTTGCCTGTTGAGTTTTGTTCTCAAAATACATAAATAGATAGATAAATTAGAATTTGTTGAATAATATGAGTAAAAGACTATTTTTCTCTCCATGTAGATATTTGATAGCTTTGGGAGAGTGTTATGTTGCTGTTATCATATACTAGTCCAATAAGGTGACCAATTATGGACATTGAGCTGTGCATGTCAGTATTCGTTGACAAAGTATCCATCAACAAGTCACCTGTTTCAAGGAGCACTGTAATAGTGAACACTTCCGTATATTCAGCTTGAGCTGATAGCTGGTACCTCAGAAGTCATTTCTGTTGTTCTGGATCAGCTTTAGTACCGAATGAGCTAACGAACTGAATGAAAATTAACCTCTGCAGATGATGTGAGCTTGACGTCGGCTGAATAAATTTGCTGCTTTCGGACAGAGTCCTTGAGATTCCAGCACCATCGCTGAGGAATAATCCACAAGGCTTTTAGTTCCTTGACTCTTGACTGGTTGCAGTGGACCTGAAAGTCGAATATTGGAGGCAGCGGATTCAAAAGTTGAGTAGTGGAGGCACTGAACTGTGAAGCAATACTGTCTTTGGCAGACGGCTACTTATAATAATTGGAAGCTAATTATTTTACATTTGACTTTCTTAGAATTGTTGCTTTCTTTGCTTTGTGAAATGAATGATCATGAAGTTATTCATGCTCTCATATATGTGAAACGACCTTACAACATATCACAATATTATAGTTTATATTTGAATATCGCTCAGATTATTTATATATTTATTGATGAACCACTCAACGGGATCAAACGATCCTAATTACTGCGGGTTGGAAGACAAAAATACAAATATCTACAGTCAAGGACACAAGTAGCGTAATGAAGTACATATAGCAAAGAGATTCATAGTTTTTTGCTCAAAACAACTGTGATAATACATTCTTGAAAGTAGCTAAGTTATAGTTGAATATGTCCATTTCCAAACGAGAGGCAATTTCATTGTTAATTGAACATAATCTTCTAACAGGTGCCCTGGTTTCATAATTTGTTCTCACATCTTCAAATGGAAAGTTACAAATTTACTCCTACAAGTATGTCGTTGTACACTTATAGATATACAACTTCAACTAGAACAGTCATTGATTAGGTGATAAATAATTTTGGGCAAATATATACATAAATATATAGTACGCCTGTTCAAGTATAGTGATATTTTAGTAATTAAGGTATCAAAGGTGTTAAAAGGACAATAATGCCTGAGGTCAACAGTGTACTATCCGAGGGCCTCTGGCCCGAGGTTTGTACGTTGACCGTGGGCATTGTGGTCTGTTCAACTCCCGTGGTGCCTTCAATGTTTAATGTCCGATTTTTGTTGTAATTCCATCAAATTCTTCAGTAATGTATGTCCTGTCATTGTGATTTCTGTCAGAGAAATTACTCTAGGTACTTGCTGTGACTAGGCAACTTGTTTGTTATTCTTCAAAATAATGCCCGAGGGCATTATTTTGAATCATAATGCCCTCGGGTATTATTTGTAACATAATCACCCTGTAATCAGTGGTATTATGACAACAATAATAAACTAGTCGAACATTAAATCCATCAAGAGTGTTCGTGTCACTATAATTATATATCAAAATCATTCAAAAACTTGCGGCAACAATATCGAATGAATTTTTTCCATACGTATTCAATTTTCATGTTGTATTTATCATAGATGAGATACAAACAACGACGCAAAATTCTAGTTTTGAACGAACGAATGCATAGTACAAACACTTGAGAGTGAGAAAATTGTTGAAAATCTGCGAATTACGTATAATGAAACCAAGGCTTTTATAACGCTAACAATATATTTGACATGTGGACCATAATATAATTTTGGAATAAAAATAACACCCAAGTCTTTGATAGTTGAAAGTCTCATTAGAATTTTGTCACCCATCCGATAAGTATAGTTATTTGAATATTGCTTCATTAAATACTTCACATTTTGCGGTATTGAAAGGTATTTGAGAAGATGGAGACCAATCTAGTAAATTATGTATATCAAGATGTAGATTCAAGATATCAGTGTCATTATTGATGACTTTGAATATTTTTAAGTCGTCAGCATATAATAGTGCTTGACAGGACTTCGGACAATGTGTGATGTCGTTGATAAACAAAATTAATAACAAGGGGCGCAAAATTAGAGCCCTGAGATGCACCAGAGCAAAGAGAAAATTAATTGACTGATAATTATTATAGTGTACGGACTGCTGACGATCCGATATAGAGGATTCTAGGAGACTCATCATATTTGGTGAGAAATTGAACTGGTATTGTAACTTGAAAATTGTGATTTACCGTGACAAAAGCCTCAGCAAAATCTGTGTAGATGACATCATTAGAACTTGTGGCTAAATTGGGTGAAGTTAGTAAGACTCGTGGAATTACACCTACCTTACATGAATTCATATTGAATAGGAGTAATCAGATTACATACATAATGATACACAATATATTGATATAAGAATTGTTCCAGACATTTTGCAACACTGGATAGTATGGAGATAGGCCTATAGTTTCTAATAATGTAGATCACCTGATTTGAGAATTTGACAGATACGAGAACGTTTCAGCACAGAAAAAAAAATAATTATTCCAACACTCTTATTGAACAGTATATAAAAATATCTCACACATAGATCACGACAGCCTTTTAAAATATGAGCTGCGGAAGATTGTTTGGTCCAGATAAACAACAAGCTTTTAAGCTACCAATCGCACTGATAATGTTATCTTCAGTAATACTGAAAATGGATGAAGAGTTCGATGTTAAGGGTTTGCTTGAAATACGTGAATGATTAGTGTAGCCAGTATTTTGATAAACACTTTAAAAATAATCAGCAGAACCTTGAACTAAGGATGCAGGTAGTATTTTTTTTCTGCATTTCTGAATGATCAAAATTGCTAGGCTCTTTGATAATATTATTCTCCACTGATTTCATATACCTATAATATTCTTTTTTTGTTTAGTTCAAGAACGAAGGGCTTTGAATAATTGATAATAATTATCATCGTTTGTCCATCTGAAAGCTTTTCTATATTTTTCTTCTAGTTTTAAATCGCATTTTATCTGTTTCGTGATCCAAGTAGGATACTAAGACTGCCTGCAACTTTTCAGCGGAACACATTGTAGAAATATGCTATTTAATATTTCATGAAACTCATCGAATGCTGCATTAACGTTATCAAATTCAGACAGAGCTCCCCAATCAATGTTTTTTAGTAGATTATGCATTAGTTCAAAGCTGTATTGTTGAAAATTGGAGACATGATCAACGTTTATAGTGCAATTGTTTTGGTAATATTTAGTTCGCAAGGAGACTTTAAGAGCTGCGTGATATTTATCTCCAAAAACTAAGGGACAAGATTCTTCTGTGACTCCACAATTTTTGATACACATCAAGAATACTAGTATCAGAGCTTAAAGTTCTGTTAAATTGGTCGGCGCTCAGAAAGTTACAAAGATTATCAAATCTGGTGATACAATTATTCATATAGCCGTTTTATAATACTCAGTAAGCCTATTCAAATTGATGTCATTAACAATCGAAAAATCAGGCATAAATAAGGATTGATAAGACTCGGGTACTTCACATAACATATTAAGTTCATCAAAAGAAACTGGTGCTGGTAAATAGAACACAATAACAGTCAGACTCTCACCTGGATTTAATTGTATATCCACTCCAATAACACCACTTCTTGATACTGAATTAACAGCCAAATCAATACAGGACGACTCATTTTTCGTATTTATAGTACACAGTACACCTATTATATTATACAGTATTTCAAAGAAGTATCAACACACCATATTTATCGAAGTCGGTAAGTCAGCAATTCCATAGTTTGCAAAACTTACAATTTTCATTTCTCTGATAGAAGCAATGCATTTGAGTGATATCACAAAAATAGGAGCTTCCGGCTTATTTCCAAAGTGTATCAGTTGGGCTATGGTGCAGAATTGAGTATTCTAGAGCAATATTTGCCAACGATGGATCTGAAACAAAATTTCTTTGCACGTGATGTTTTAGTGATTCTAAATAAATTATCAGCTTGTGAACCCTAATGTGATTGCGAAGACCTTGACTTGCTTTGAACAACTGGCGAGAAGAGTGGAACAAAAATCGTTACCCTCAATTTTCATTTTTATTCTAATGGTGTGAATATGATTTTCGTACTAGAAGATTAATTCTGTGGCGCTATCTACATATGTATCAGCATGTTATATTGAATGACAGATGTCAATGGCTTGGTAACCTTACTTGATTAATTCAATCATTCATTTATTATTTAGATTACAGATAGAATAGATAATACTGGATTCCAGTCTACATCATTTTCAATATAATAAAACTGAATGACGAAAATGAAGCAAATGACTACGAATTAGTTCTGAAATTCATCACAAACATCAGAGCAGCTTGTGAGAGTATTGCTAGGAGCCCAAGAACATTATTCAGGCACCTTGGGGCCTGCAGAGAAAGAGAGGATGGATAAGCAATTCAAAGCTTTGCTTCTCTGAAAATTAAATATTCTTACGAGCTAGGTGCGAACTTGCTTTGTCTCAATATAGGATGATTCGTCGTTCAGGATTGGTTTTCTCAAGCTTAGCAACTACTTTCGGTAAAAAAATGGTTGTATATCAAATGGTAGTAACGGTTGTCCGATCTTGCGAATAAATGATTGCTATATGAGCTACTTCTTAATGTCGCAACAATCTTTTCAGACACAATTGGAGAATGAATGACTTTTGTCCGATTTTCTCCACCTTTCTGTTATTCGGTCAACAGATGTTGCATTTAATAGAAAATATTTTTTTGCACACATTTCTTGAAGCGAAATCTCTTGAATTGAAGTTTTTGAAGTTCTCAATGATGACTTAATCTCGTGATACATCAAATATCTATTTTGTTGATGAGCCTGCGCATTGCATTTCTTTTTCCTGAGTGACTGTTTTTGGCTTGTCGCTAAGACTTATTTGACAACGTTTGAATTCTGCTTACTACTGAAAACTGTCGACTGTGGTACTCTATCAGAAACTAACTGGTGTTGCATTCTTATTGCATGAGAGTTTTCTATATACATATCTGATAGAATGTGAGCTTCGGAAATTCGCTACAGCTTCAATTTATGTTTCGCATTTTGTTCGATGAAATATCGATCTAACAATCGGAAAGTCATAAAACTCATTTTTTTTCTCTGTCAGTATGCTTACAATTTATAGCACAATAGATCCGGTCGCTCATTGAAATAATTTTCTGATTAAAAGTCATGTATTTAATCCAAATGGGTGATCAAGATATAGTTGACTAGCATGTTGTTCATTTAAATTCCTCATGATGTTGAGTATAATGTTGTCTATAAGCATTTTAGTGAACCTCATCATATGTGCAGGCTTCATAATGCTATCAGTATATAGCAGATACAGCTAAAGAAAAGTGCGCCAAACTTCTCATAAAATAATAATCTGGAATTTATTTAGCAAAAAAAGCCATACTACACCATCATATACGAAAAAAGTGGAACTATACATGAGGAATAACGATAAATTTATATGCAAAACTTCTAAATATTCCTATTCAATTAATAGTGATTTTTTGTTTTTATTTTAAACGAAGAAAACGATGTACGGGAATTAAGTCACAAGTATATTATTTCTATCCTACTCTTCAGTTTCAGTCCCATCTGGACCATCTTCAGGAGTGCTACATTTATACAATAGTGTGAGAATGTGGGAAAAAAAAAAAACAAGGTGTAATGAACAGTGTACTTACAATAGAATTAGTGTTTGTGTATATTGTCATCTGTAGTGTTGACATAAATATTTCGTTATCTTTCATAAGTCGATGTAATAAGAATGAGAGAGAACAAACATGTTTTCAGTCAAAAATAGAGGAATAAATGAATGTATATATGAAAAAAAAAAATTAAAATATGAAAACTAAACGTGGCAACAACTAACAATGCATCCCTGAACATCTTGATGTGATTATTTTTCATTGGTTGACTTCAACGATTGACTGTTGACTTGTGCGTTTTTGCTTTTCCGCATTACACGGGCACTCACTTCATGTAACTTGTACTTAGCTTCTGGCTTCCATAACGGTCAGTTGTTGCCACGCTTAGTTTTCATATTTTAATTTTTCTTTTATATATACATTCATTTATTCTTTTATTTTTGTTTAAAAACATGTTTGTTTTTTCTCATCTTTATTCCATCGACTTATAAAAAGAAACAAAATATTTATGTTAACACTACAGATGACAACATACACAAACACTAATTCTATTGTAAGTACACTGTTCATTACACCTTGTTTTTTTTCTTACATTCTCACACTATTGTATGAATGTAGCACTCCTGAAGATGGTCCAGGTGGGACCGAAATTGTAGAGTAGGGTAGAAATAATAAACTTGTGAATGAATTCCCGTACATCGTTTTCTTCATTTCACGTAACAATCAGCATCATCCAATACTTCCATTTATTTCAAACATTCTAAATATTAAGGTTCTCATATCATCAGACAACTCATTATATGGTTGCAGTCCCTTGTAAAGTAGTGTAGTACTTTTCTCATCAAGTATAACATCATTTTAATCTCCGAGATCATAACAATGTAGTTCACTCTTTCCCTACACTCTAGTACTGAAATATTCTGGGAACATCACCAGCTTGATTCCATGGGTAAAGGTAATAACTTATAAAACTTGTGAAATTAATTACATTTCTAGTCTAAGTACAAACATCCCTGATATGCCAGACATAGATGGACATAATTGATAGTCCGATGTACCGCTCATCCTAATATAGCTTTGCTTAGAACAAAGCAAGTGTGCGCTCATCGCACATGGAAACATGCCTTGCTTATCTTATTTGACCAAAGACCGAAGACAAATCAATGGATTTTGGAATAAATCAACTCTATCCTGCCTCCAAGCTTGAGTGTTCAATATGTGGAAACTGTTCCATGTAATGTTACGTGGAAGGATTACATTACATTCGAGAACTGGACAACCGTTCATGTATAACTATGCGATCCGTGATTTCAATATCATATCTATTGTAGATGTAGCAATCTAAGATTAAGCTTATTCTCTCAAGTCCTGTATTTCAAGTGTATCAGAGTGAGAATCAATATGCATGAAATATACGGTGCATTAGATGTATCCAATGCCGTAGCTTAGGATGGGCAGGGGGCCGTGGTCCCAGGCGGCATATGAGAAGGGGCAGCGACAAGCACCGCGATTCTCAACATGCAACTCGACAACAATACAATAGTCCTACAACTTTGTCACAATATCCTGACTGGGATTATCAGGATCATAGGAAAATGATAAATTTCATTGTTTTTTTATAGCATGAGGTGTTCTACCATATTTTCATAATGATTCCACATTCATGAAAAGCAACAAATGGATTATTTTTAACGTTGGATGACCAGCATGCCACGCCTTCCATGAATGAGATCAATGATTTTGTTCTTGACTTTCGAATGTATTGCAAATTGTCAAATTTCAACAGATTGCTGAATCTCCTTTATGGCTCCCGAATAAATTATTTATACTCAAAAACTATTTTCTACGGTTTTGAACGACTTGCTGTGAAGGCATGCAATTTATTCAGATGAAAAATAGAAAAAATCTATTTCAAATTCAAATCGTGCCCGCGAGGCCCAGCCCTAGAGCACCAGAATTTCGGACGCGCAAAATTTCGAAAACCGGATAAAAATTGGAATTTATTATAAGGCAAAATATATACTCGACCTATTTTGATTCAACACGTGTTGGGATGAAAATTCAATTATCCTTCTACACTATTTATACATGATTTATTCTACTTCTGATCTAAGTTCCAAGAGCAAATATTCATGTCGTAATCGATATTCATCTCGAAATTTCATTATCACTTCCAAGAACTTAACAGTTGGTTTGATCCCTGTGTTAAACGCTTTATGCAATGTTCTTCCATTATATTTTAAATTGAAACATGGGATACTATTATCTTGAATCTGCCTCTGGACTTTGATAGTTTAAGATATAGTGTAGAGTACAAATAGTAAATAATTTTGTTAGTATAAAATCCTACTTACTATTTATAAGTAATTTGGTGCTTGTTTGAAACAACATCTCTAACTGAATATGAAAAGGGCAAAATAAAATGCAGCATATTTTTGGAATTAGAACAAACCGTAGGAGAAAAGTATCAGGAAGAATAAAGAAGCTATATTGAAGTTTGTGAAACGCCGGAGTGTACGCCAGCTCCGCTAGAGAATACATCAGGACCTTCGGGTATGGATTCTTTAGAGACTAGAATTGCTTGCATCCAAAAAGTAACTCAAGTAGAACAAATAGCCGACACGAACGACTTACAACCTCTGATTGATAGAGCGAATCCGTCAGATTCAAATATTACTGCCGCGATTCTTGAAATTTCAACACCGAAACAAAATATAATCGCATATGTCGAGCCCAATTTTGATATCAACGACATTGAGAAATGACTTGAAAGTAAAGTTTTAAACATGAGATTGCTATTGATACAGAGAGGCCCTAAAGTCGTTTAACACATGACTACAGATGTCTTTGAAAAATCAACAATATCACGCACGGTTCAGTCGGACATGGACTTTGCAACATGAAAAGTATTATCGAGAAGGCGACTGCCTAGAGATTGCCAGACAGCGAAAAAATTTTACGCTATTAGATGACATATTCTGTATTCTGTTGCCGTCTATCTGAGAACGCCAATTCATGAAATGCGTCAAAATTTTACTCTACCGGCAGATTTAATACTTGGTAGAAATTGAATCCCAAGGTTGCCAATCATGAATCAAGTCAACATAACAAGAATATTTGCAGATGGAAGGAGTTAAAAAAAGAGACTTCGAGCAGAACATACAATTGATAAAAAAGAACAAGGAATATCGGAAAAGGAAACTAGAAAGTGGCCTAGAATTCTGACAAAAATGTTTGATATACAATTCCTGGCAAAACAAAATCTGGCGTTACGTGGCCACAGGGAAGATGATATCAGTACTAACGGAGGCAATTCTTCAATATTAGTCAATCTGCTAGAAATGTACGATCCTGTTCTCAGAGAGCATTTAGTGAGGATGAGAATGGATTACAATAATAAGATACGTAATGATGGAAAACCAGGAAGTAAGAGTATAGGAATCTTTTATAGATTTCATTGAAACAAAGAGCAAACTTAAGGCTGATGGACTCGACACAGGTGTGCAAATGCAGATAAAGGATATCAATTCCAATGCCAAATTCATTCACTCATTCTAGTTTGCCTACATGCAGCTTCAGTAGAGATGAATTCGGTGACTTTCTTCGGTACGCTAGAACACTGCTTCGTTTTTCTACGTCAACGCACCGGTGGGAGGCTCTTGTTGCAGCCACAGGGAAAGATTTGAGGAGGGTTCAAGACACATGTTGAAGTGCTAGAGGTGATGCTGTAAATTCCATTAGACATCATCACAAAGAAACTTCAACTGCACTGGAAAAACTGACAGAAACGGATGAAAGTTTGAACACACTGGCAGATGCAGAAAGTTTATTAGTCGCCATGTAATCATTTTCGTTCTTATGTTACTCAGGTTTCTCCCAACCGGTACTGCGTGAAGTCATTGATGATTGAAATTATTTGTAAATAGAGAGGCTATATAGTCATCAATGTGCTCAGGAAATAAGTGCATCGCTGACCGTATCAGTAAAGGAACAAGAGGAATTCGTCTATGACGCTTCAAGATATGCTGAAAGTTCATGTGAATAGCTCGAAATTTCTCTGGAACCTCCAAGACAAATCAGGAGGAAGCATATATTTTGCGACCAAAGTGTAGAATCTAGTTCAGAGATATGCTTATTCCGAGCCTGCAGGGATATTGGGTGCAAACAAACTCAACTAAGATCACGCTCCTCAAGACATTAGTGGAGAAGAATTTCAACTTTAGCACATTCGGCGACGAGCTTTTGTAGCTACAACAGATCCTGACTGTAAGAAAGAGCTCATCAAGTTCGGCTCTCTGGGCTCATCAAAATATATTATTGAATCCAAATTTGAAAACGGTTTACCATGTATTTTCATAAGGTGACTATTCTAGTTACTTTTTTTCCTTCTGGGGGATTTTGTTTGTTGTATCAGCGTCAATCGTAAGGATGGCTATAGCCAACATCTGGTCTTTCAAAAATGGCCGCACAGCCTGTCAAAAAAAACCTTGCTTCTCCAAATAAAATTTCAAAACTTTTATATTAAATTAAAAATAAATGTGTAATATAATTTAAAAACCAGTTGACTGTGATAAACACTCGAATTATTTATCGAAATTAACGTTTATTGTGATATATTTATTATTGGAGAACACCAAACATGTGCTCATCAAAATGTTTGTCTATTTTTTTCGACTCTTCGACTCTTATTATTAATCTCATTTAATGTAAGGTACAAACTTTATCAACTGAAAGAGAAACATGTTTTTCCAAATTTTAACTTTGTATTTATAGTGTCCTTGAAGAAGGCTGAAAATACAGCCGAAAGCTGGACAAATTAAGAAGAGTGTTTTAAATTCAAATATATTTTTTTAGATTATGGTTATCCCTTACGTTCTATCAATAAATAAATTTTTAGAAATAATAATAATGATTTTTTGAACAATATCAATTCTAATATTAATGATCGTAATCTATCAATTTCTCTTCTTTCAAATTTGAGCAATCGATCTTTCTCTGATGCTGTCATTTATAAATCTTTACTACATATCCCTTTTTTATCTGACAAAATCAGAAAAATTCTGAAGAATGATTATTCCATTATTACATTTAAGAATTACCTCACTATCAGAAGTCTTTACACTAAACTTAAAGATTCCGCATCTATTGATAATCAAAGTGTTAGAGATTTTTCTTGAAGTATTAAATAACAATAATTTGATTGCAGATGATGACGTTAGCATAACATGCATATCAGTATTCTTATTCAATAACTGTTTCGTCAGTCTCGTTTCATCGTTCTAAGTGAATAGTTGTGTTTTATTGCAGTGTTTGTGCCGAATATTATAATGATATTCACGGTGAGTTATCCATGGTTGACCATTCTAGATATTATGTTATTTGAGTATTGCTATTTTTGTTATTGAGTATGATGTTGAGTATTAAGCGATTGAGCTGATGTGTTGCTATTCCATTATTCCTTTATTCCAGCGGTGACCTCCTGATATCTTTAGTGTTTATCAGGAGGAGCCCAGCAATGGAGTGTTCCTAGAACTCACTACGGTGGGGAAACGATCAGCTAACTCCCAACGATGCACTGGTGTAATTCCAGGGCCAGCGGTGCCCTCCTGCCATCTTTAGTGTTTTATCAGGAGGTGCCCAGCGATGGAGTGTTCCTAGGACTCACTACGGTGGGGGAACGATCAGCTAACTCCCAACGATGCACTGGTGTAATTCCAGGGCCAGCGGTGACCTCCTGATATCTTTAGTGTTTATCAGAAGGAGTCCAGCAATGAAGTGTTCCTAGAACTCACTACGGTGGGAGAACGATCAGCTAACTCCCAACGATGCACTGGTGTAATTTCAGGGCCAGCGGTGCCCTCCTGTCATCTTTAGTGTTTTATCAGGAGGTGCCCAGCGATGGAGTGTTCCTAGAACTCACTACGGTGGGGGAACGATCAGGTAACTCCCAACGATGCACTGGTGTAATTCCAGGGCCAGCGGTGCCCTCCTGCTATCTTCAGTGTTTTATCAGGAGGTGCCCAGCGATGGAGTGTTCCTAGAACTCACTACGGTGGGGGAACGATCAGCTAACTCCCAACGATGCAATGGTGTAATTCCAGGGCCAGCGGTGCCCTCCTGCCATCTTTAGTGTTCTATCAGGAGGTGCCCAGCGTTTTGGTTGCATATCTTTAAGTGAGCAGGCGAAGACTGAGTTTTAACTTGGCTTCAACTCTTTCTTCTATGGCCTCGCGGATCACTTTACGAAAGTTTGCGAGTGTCGCAGATCTTTCCGCAGATTCACGCTTAGCGTGGAACGGAGCTCAGTTTCACATAAATGCCTGCGGGCAGCGTGGAGTGAGGTATTTTTCCTCTTTTAAAGTTGTTCTTCATACCAACTTCTGTTTTCTGAGGGTCGCTTGCGAGAATGATTATATTAGTGTTATTTATTTCAGTCATGGATCCTTACTGAGTATGATTTGCTCATATCTCTGTTTTCTTCTACAGACTTCCTGAACTTCGGACATCTTGATTTGGAGACTCTATGACCTACATAATATTCAATGTAATAGTTAACAGACTTATTATTATGTACCAATATGTATGTATTTCATTTCTTTTGTGAATAAAGCGTATTTGATTCAACTAAACTGGAATTCTGAACAAAAGTAATGTTATTCATAAAATCAGTTGTAAGGACTGCACTTCAATTTATATTGGACAGACATGTAGGCTTTTGAAGTCAAGAATTATAGCCCATAGGAGTGATTGTAATAGTCCTAGAAAAGTCAACTGTTGTGTGTTATCAATTCATATCAGCAAATCCAAGCATCATCCAGATTTTGATAATGTTGAAATTCTTGACAGGAGTGATAATTATGCCAAACGTCTGTTTCTTGAAATGTATCATGTAAATTTCCATAGCAACACTCTTAATAAGAAAACAGATACCCAAAATTTAGATTCATATTATTCAAATATAATCAAGTGTTCATATTCATGACACTCCATGTTTATTCATTTTTTCAATTTCAAAGAATTTATTCATTTGTTGATTATTCATTTATTTATCTATCAAATTCTACACATGTTGCGAAGAATATATTTTCATATTTTCATCATCGTCAGTTATTTCATTCCTCCGTCCTTTTTTATTTATGCATTTTTCAAGAGTTTTTGATGTTTTTTTATGGTTTTTCATGGTTGGTTTACTCTTGTCCAGTTGTTGTTAGTTTTCTGAATGTTTATGATAATTAATTCTCTATTTTTCTGTAAGTTGAAGTCTATCCGTTTCTACATGTTCATCTGATTTTACTATCTTATTGTTTACATTACTTTAGTCCCCTGAGGAAGCCAAAAATTATTGGCGAAAGCTTGGGTCATTGAAATAAATGAGAATTTTTGAATAATTAAAGACTGACTACCCAATAAACTTCATAAAATATGTATATATATATATATATATATATATATATATATATATATATATATATATATATATATATATATATATATATATATATATATATATATATATATGTATATATATATATATATATATATATATATATATATATATATATATATTTATATACTGATGAGATTTTGTATTTGATTATACCCATACAATGACATATACGATCAAACACAAAATCACATGATATTATATATATCTATACAGGGTGTAACAGAAATAAGTACAATTATTTTAACCAGTGATAGAACCCGTCAAGCATAACAATTTTTCTTAATAACTTCTTCTTGAATTCCCATCTTTTTTTAGAATTTTATACCCCTATAATTTAACGAGTCGTAAAGGTGCATAATCATCGGATCCAGTAGCAGTTACAACCCTGGTTACAACGAAACAATTGATTTCGACATATGTGAGCTATCAATTCCTTCAAATAAATTTTGGAAAAAATCGTCTAATTATTATTGTCACAAGAGTTAAAACCTGTGAAAATGTCAAGCTCTTCTATCTGCGATTTCGCAGGCAGTGTAGGATTGGTTCAGCGAATTTATTTGGGACGATTTCAAAAATGTCATCTCTCACTAAAAATTGAATTAATGTGGTTATGCTCATGTATTTAATGTCAAAATATTGTGCACTTATACATAATGATGAGAATACTTTGAGATATTGAGAACTTATTGTTTACCTGAAACGTAAAACACCTGATGAAATGAATAAAATACAATTATTTATAAATGAAGCAGCAGAATTAGATTTTTCTCATATTATTACAAACTTTACAGTCAGGTTGTTTCAATGAAGTATGCCTCGTAAATTGATCCTTTGAACCAAAAGAATATTATATCTTATATCTTGAAAAATATTTAAAATCAATTGCCAAACTCAGTGTGATACATTTGTAGGTTAGGTTTTCTGTTTTTCAAGAATAAGCTCTTACAATTTTTGCGGGAATATTTTCAGTTGAATTATTCATTAAATTAATTATTCTAGAGCTGCATTCCATTTCATATTTCACCGTTCACTTTGAATAAATCGTTGAATGATTTTCTCTTCATGTTTGAAAACCAACAGTAATGAAGTAAGCTGAGATCAGGAACTACTTTTCAAGTTGATCGTAGCTGGCATCACAATCTGATCCATATTCTAACTGTGTTACAGGCTGTATTAAGACTATTCAAATCAGCTGATCCAAGTGCAATGAACTCGTGCTGATAATCTTATGTTCAAGAAATGTGCCAACTTTCTGAAAATATACGTGAAATTCCTAAATAGAAATAAAACTTCTCAACAATAACATATAAATACGACCAATATACCAAATTATTGGTTTCAGAGATAAATTTGATCTTTCTTGCAACATATACAAGAATAGAATTGTCAAGGTGAGCGAATATCAATGTATTATTGGAATACTGTTATTCTTTCAGTTTCTAATGTATGATTTATAAGACTATGATGGTTTAAAGTTTCAAAATGATCACTTGAATCGACAGGTGTCATTCTTCCAACAAATAAGAAACATTCAGTTCTAACCATAGGCGCACTATGAAATTTTTGACCAGACTTTGATGAATTTTCACCCGATATCCAGGAGACTTACTTGAAGGGATCTATTGCAGGTTAAAATTAATGTACTTGTTTCTGTTACACCCTGTATATATATATATATATATATATATATATATATATATATATATATATATATATATATATATATATATATATATATCTATATCCAATGATGTACAAGTAAGTCACGTTATGTTCACGTCAGATTTATGAGATAGAGAGAGCGACAAATTTCCGGTTGACTCCAGGCGGCGAACTTGAGAGGATTTTGTGGAGTTTATATCTGAAAATATTGCCGACGGCTGACTCCCTGGCTCGTTAGTTTTTACCTTTTCAAGGTATTTTTTTTTCAATTTAAAATGGACTAACTACTTTATTTGGGATTAGAAATCCAAGAATAAGAAAATAAACATGTTGAAGCTTGGAGTTTTATTGGCTTAACCATCATAAGCATACGTTTTGGAGTGATAGATTGAACAATATGAAAATCCATGTTTTGGAGTTCTCGAGTTTGGCTCGGAGTATGACTTCACTTCTTCCATTGGTAAAATTTGGTAATATTGGCTCTACAATAAATATATATTCTGTAGTTATAGACTAAAAAATGAAAGATCTCATATTCTGGAGTTTTCGAGTTTCATTCGGAGTATGATTTCACATATTTTATCTATGAAATTCTGTTGTGTTCAATCTGAAGCATATGTTTTGGAGCTATACATTTTAAAATGATCAGATTTTGAGGAATTCATGTCTGACAAAATTGCTGACGATCGACTCACTGGCTCGTAATTTTAACCTTTTCAAGGTAATCTTTTAAAATTCAAATTGAACTAAGTTCATGTTTTGAAGTTTAATAAATTGGAAAATGGGAGAATATATGTTCTGGAGATGCAAGTTTCATTGATCTAATTATAAAGTTATAAATAAAGCAATCGAAAAATTGATTTTGATGTTTTTGAGTTTGGCTCGAAGTATGATTTCACATCTTTTATGTGTGAAATTTGGTAATATTGGCTCAGAATCCAAAGTTTATGTTTTTCAGTTAAAAATTATGAGATGGAAGAATTTATGTTTTAAAGTTTTTCAGTTTGTCTAGAATTACGAGAAGACGGAAGGACGCTTTGTTTTGGACACGGATGCCAGCGACGTCGGTATTGGGGAAGTCCTGTTCCAATTGCAGGATAGTCAAGAAAGAGTCATCGGGTATTTTAGTAAGGTCTTGTCGAAGCCAATAAGAGACTACCGCGTCACAAGACGGGAATTATTAGTAGTAGTCAAGTCCATCGAGCATTTCTACAAATATTTGTATAGCAGAAAGTTCCTGTTGAAAACTGATCACGCTGCTCTGATATGACTACTAAAGTTCAAGATTCCTGGAGGTCAGGTCACTCGATGGATCGAAAAACTTCAGAAATACGACTTCGACATGAAACATCGAGCTGGTACTGCTCATAAGAATGCTGATGCCTTATCAAGACGACCATGTCCCGAAGATTGTCAGCATTGTTCTGAGGCTGGAGCAAAAGCATTTCGGATGACTGTCATTGACGATGCCAGGCAACCACAGGAGATAAAAAAGGACATACACGGCGTATCAGAGTTGCGAGTTATTCAAAAATGGAAGAAGAAAGGAACAAGACTGACATGGCAAGAGGTGGCACAATATTCTAAGACGAAAAATATCATACAGGACGCAGTGGAACTCCATAATCCTTGACGAGGCCGTCCTGAATCGTGTCCTGGAAGATCCGGATGGAACCAAGAGTACAGAACAGCTGATCGTTCCTAGAGGTAGAGCTCCGGAAGTCTTGAAACAGCCCTATGATGAAGTGAATAGAGGACACCTGGAAGATCCGGATGGAGCCAAGAGTACAGAACAGCTGATCATTCCTAGAGGTAGGGCTCCGGAGGTCTTGAAACAGCCCTATGATGAAGTGAATGGAGGACACCTTGAAGTAACAAAGACTTTCCAGAGAGTACCGAAATAGCGAAGAGATATTCCAAAAATTAAAAGGGAATATTTTTTCCGAATAGTCAGCTATTGTTGGAATATCGTATGTTTATCGGTATATATTTGTGAGATATTGATAGAATATTACAAAATCCCGAAATTGCATATCCTATGAATATCCCAGGAACAATCATAAAATATGCTATGAATATATGCTGTTATATTTCTGGAATTATCTATGAATCTCTATAGAATAAATGTTCAATATATGCTAAGAATATTATAGGGATAATTGAAATCATATTCTTGGAATATTCTGGGCTGGTTAATGACCATAATGAAGCTATATTTTTCTGGAAAATGAGATCATATCTGTGACAAGAAATCTAAGTAGTAGGAAATATTCATTCTCATAGGAGTACAATTGAGAAAAAAAATCATAAAACTCATATATATAAATATATATATATATATATATATATATATATATATATATATATATATATATATATATATATATATATATATATATATATATATATATATATATATATATATATATAAAAAATAATCGTAGCCGCAATTAAGTAGGATTTGAAAATTTATTGGGTATTTCCGGTTAAGTTTTTTCGGACAATGTAATAAGTAGACTCTTTGAAGCTGTCTTGCTTTCGGTATATTTTTATACCTTCTTCAGGACACTACAATATCAATCATAATGTAAGATACAACAGAAATTAACATTATTTACTTACATTTCGTGAGGCTTCAAAAATCAGCCAGATTAATAATAATAATTATAGCTTCTATCAACAACATAAATACAATTAATACAAGAAGAATCCAAAAGAAGAAGAACCAGATTGAAAATTATGAAAAATTATAGTAAAAACTGTGAAAAAGTAGAATATATATGAACAGTCAAAATATGATATGAATAAAAATAAAACAATTTTTTAAAAGAAAATTTTACACATAAAACTTGATTTCCAAAATTTGAAATGAAAAAATTAAAGAATAAAAAAGGAAAATTCTGGAAAAATCTCAGTGACGAATTGAAATTCCCAAGAAATGACACAAAGACAGAAAAAATCAAAAAATAAATGTTAATGAAAAATTATTACTTAATCATTTCAACTTCTTAGATATTTCAGATAAATTGGCATATATTGAACTCAAGCCATCTATGTCACTTTTCTTATTCATTGTATTATCTGTCGTTTCAATGTGAAGCATTTCCATAAAAGATCGTTTTTTTAAATTCTTTTCAATATCTTAAACTGTAGCATCACTGTAATCTATCTCATGTTTATTTGAATTTTTATGCATCGCCAATGCAGTAGCATTGGGTTTCAAGCGTGTGTCACTTTTATGAGATGTTATTCTACTAATTAACTGCTGACAAGTTTGCTCAATATAGCATTCATTGCAATTTTTACATGGAATTTCATAAATTAAATTTGACATGAGCCTAATCTAAGTTTGCGACCTATAATTGCATCCATTGACCCACCAAATAGTAAAACTGCCCAATTTCTTACAAATATTCCAACTTTTTCTTATGACAGAGATGATAATTATTATATCAAAGATTTTTTTTGATTTTGCGACATCAATTAATAATTATCATTTACCAAATGACTACATTCTAATAAGCTTGGATGTTGTTCCATTGTTTAGTAATATTTCACTGGATCTAACTTTGCGAAGTATTACTGAGAAGTGGAATTCTATTGAAATGAATACGTCTCTTGACTTGAATAATTTTTTGTCCCTCCTAAAATTTGTTTTTGACAGTAGTTACTGTGCATATGATGGTAAATATTATAGACAGCTTTTTGGAAGTCCAATGGGAGCTATCATCTCTCCAATTATAGCTCAATACATTATGGATGCACTACTTGATAAATGTATTCCAGAATTAGATTTTGAAATGCCATTTATTAAAAAAAAATTTGACGGTATTGTACGTAGTGTCCCAGCTGACAAAACGAATGTGATTCTTGATGTTTTCAATGAATTTGATCCTAATTTACAATTTACTATTGAAATTGAAGAAAATATGAAAATTCCTTTTTTAGATACATTGATTATACGACAGCCAGATGGTTCTCTGAAACTTGATTGGTATGTCAAATTCATATCATCACAACACTATATTCATTATTTTTCAGAACAGCCTTGTCGTCTGAAAGTAAATGTTATATTAGGGTTAAAGATGAGAATTTTAAGATTATCGCATCCTGATTTTCACCAAACGAATCTCATCAAGTTAGGAGACGTACTTATCCAAAATTCTCATCCAAAAAAACTTGTCAATAGCTTACTTTTTAATGTTCATATACCAAAGGAACCTCCCCAGTGTGAAGTTGTACAGGCTGATGAAACTCGTCAGGGAGTTTTGTTTGCTTCAATTCCATATATATCTAATCTTACACCTAAGCTCATGAAAATTTTGAGAAATGATAAAACTAAAATAATTACAAGAAATTTTAAAACTATTAGGTCAATTTTCACAAGATTAAAGGATAAAGTACCAGCCCCGCTCATGTCAAATTCAAATTATAAAATTCCATGTAAAAATTGCGATGAATGCTATATTGGGCTAACTTGTCAGCAGTTAATAAGTAGAATAACATCTTATAAAAAAGACACACGCTTGAAACCAAATGCTACTGCATTGGCGATGCATAGAAATTCAAAAAAACATGAGATAGATTACAGTAATGCTACAGTTTTAGATATTGAAAAAAATCTAAAAAAACGATCCTTTCTGGAAATGCCTTACATTAAAACGACAGATAATACAATGAATGAGAAAAGTGACATGGATGGCTTGAGTTCAATATATGCCAATTTATTTGAAATATCTAAGAAGTTGAAATGATTAAGTGATAATTTTTCATTAACATTCATTTTTTGAGTTCTCCTGTCTTTGTTTCATTTCTTGGGATTCTCAATTTGTCTCTGACATTTTTTCAGCATTTTTATTTTCTATTTTTTTATTTTTTTATTTTAAAATTTTGGAAACCAAGTTTTATGTGTAAAATTTTCTTTTAAAAAATTGTTTAATTTTTATTCATATCATATTTTGACTGTTCATATATATACTACTTTTTCACAGTTTTTACTATAATTTTTTATAATTTTCAATCTGGTTCTTCTTCTTTTGAATTCTTCTTGTATTAATTGTATTCATGTTGTTGATAGGAGCTATAATTATTATTATTAATCTGGCTGATTTTTTAAGCCTCACGAAATGTAAGTGAATAATGTTAATTTCTTTTGTATCTTACATTATGATTAATATTGTAGTGTCCTGAAGAAGGTATAAAAATATACCGAAAGCTAGACAACTACAAAGAGTCTAATTATTACATTGCCCGGAAAAACTTAACCGGAAATACCCAATAAATTCTCTGAATCTATATATATATATATATGTATATATATATATATATATATATATATATATATATATATATATATATATATATATATATATATATATATATATATATATATATATATATATATATACTATTTTTATAATAATAATAATAATAGCTTTATTGATCAGCTGGACCTGTCATCCGAATCTTATAGTCACACTATCAGATAAGGGTGGTGTCACGTGTATAGTGGAGAAGCAAGAATATCATGAATTATCCTTGGAGATGTTGACAGATCAAAATAATTACAGACTACCAAGGAGTGACTCAACATCCACTTACCAACAAAAAACTAACAAACTTATCTCAAACTTAAAAAATTCTTATTTGTTACGAGCAGAGTTAGCTAAATCTTTAATGATATATGATGCTATTCCACTTAAATACTATATGAACAAACCCTTGCTCTACGACCCATTATAGCATCCATTGATGCTCCAAATAGTAAAATAGCAAAGTATCTTACTGACGTGGTAACTATTGTATACGATAAAAACAACATTAACTATACCAAAGATTCGTTTGCGTTTGCATCGTTCATTAACAATTGATACAAGAATTCACTCCGTTATCTTTGAATAATTTTTTGCAATTACTGAGATTTGTTTATGACACTGGCTACTGCATTTATGAAAATAATTACTATAAACAGCCGATTGGTTGTCCAAAAGGGGCAATTATCAGTCCGATAATAGCTCAGTATGTTATGGACCTACTCCTTGATGAGTGCATCCTAAAACTGGATTTCATTCCACCATTTATAAAGAAATTCGTTGACGACATAGTAACTGCTTCACCTGCTAATGAAACAAATAATATTTTAACAACTTTTAATGGTCTCAATACGTACCTCCAGTTTACCATCGAGTTGGAGGACCAGAAGAGCCTCCCTTTCTTGGACACCTTAATGATAAGGAAACATCACACTGGATTGGTACCAAGAGTCCATTGCTTCTCAACGGTATATGCATTACTTGTTCCAAGAACCAAAGCAAATGGAAATAAATGTAGTACTAGGTCTAAAAAACAGAAAACTCAGTATTTCACACCCTAATTACCAACAAAAAAACTTACTCAGATTGAAAGATATTTTGATAAAGAACTTATATCCAGTGAAACTTATCAACAGCTTGCTATTTAATGTGCCAAGGGTGGATATCACTTCACTGAATCTACAAAGTCAAAATCTACTGTCGGATCCTCCAAGTAGAAAATTTGCTTCCATACCTTTTATCCCAACGTTGACACCCAAAATACTTAAAGTCTTGAAAGATGATAACATCAAAATTGCTACAAAAAATTGTGTGACCATAAGACAAATTTTCACAAAGCTTAAAGATAAAACACCAATACACTACCAGTCAAATGTCATTTACAATATTCCTTGTTAGGAATGTCCAGCTGCTTACGTACGTCAAACCTCACGTAACCTCAAATCTAGAATAACATCACATAAACCTAAACACCAAATTGACTATTCTAATTAGACAATACTTGATGTGGAAAAAAATTTATTCTAGCGATCATTTCTGGAAATGATATTTATTAAGAACAATGAGAATTCTATCAATAAAAAAACTGATATTGATAATTTGAGCAATATATATGTTTACCTTCTGAAGTTGTCTTACAAACATTCAGGTGTCAATATTTAGCTATCACAAAATAATAGCTGACCTTCATATACTACATAGTTTATCTTACTGATAATTTCTGTACATTTTGTTTTCGCGCGCTTTTGTTTGATGAACATCAAACTTCAAACTAGTTCTGAAATTGGCCGCATAAAAGACTTTTTAAAATTTAATTCCGTTTTAACTTGTTTAAAAAATTACTCCATTTTGCTTCTGTGATAGAAATGCTTCAGTCATGATTTTACTGCGTGAAAAATTGAGAGTAAAATCTTCAGAATTTTCATAATGTATATTCTGATAAAAAAGTGAAACTCTGTACTAATAATTTATAATAATAACATTGAAAAAATTTTCCAAAATAAATCAGGCGAAAGCTTGACGAATATTTTAAAAGAGTGATATTTTATTTGGCCAATTTTCATTGACTGCAAACGCCCACGAAACATCTATTTCATATATATATATATATATATATATATATATATATATATATATATATATATATATATATATATATATATATATATATATATATATATATATATATATATATATATATATATATATATATATATATATATATATATATATATATATATATATATATATATATATATATATATATATATATATATATATATATATATATATATATATATATATATATATATATATATATATATATATATATATACATTCTCTCCGAATAAATCTCAAAATCATCAGCGGCTCATTTATTGAAACTCATATTATAATAAAAAAATTTATATTGTGCTGAAGCAATGGAATTATTAGAAGCATAATCAGAAATAAGAATGATTATCATTCATATCTGGACATCTCATGCAAGCGTTTGCCAATTATCTTCTTTTTGAATGAGTATTATAATTTGGTTCCATCTTAATTATTATCAAATTGAGTCTTTTGTAAAGATAATTCTAGTAGAAATGTCAAAAAGGGTATTTCAACGATTGTCAATTGTTTCTCATCACACAAATTATTTAGTTGATGTCTACTTTGATATATATATATATATATATATATATATATATATATATATATATATATATATATATATATATATATATATATATATATATATATATATATATATATATATATATATATATATATATATATATCAAAGTAGACATCAACTAAATAATTTGTGTGATGAGAAACAATTGACAATCGTTGAAATACCCTTTTTGACATTTCTACTAGAATTATCTTTACAAAAGACTCAATTTGATAATAATTAAGATGGAACCAAATTATAATACTCATTCAAAAAGAAGATAATTGGCAAACGCTTGCATGAGATGTCCAGATATGAATGATAATCATTCTTATTTCTGATTATGCTTCTAATAATTCCATTGCTTCAGCACAATATAAATTTTTTTATTATAATATGAGTTTCAATAAATGAGCCGCTGATGATTTTGAGATTTATTCGGAGAGAATGTTTTGTCAAATTATTTCAGCTACTCATGATACATACTACCGTTCATTGAATAAATGCAAAACATCAAGAAGCTCTATCGATAAGATTCTGGTATCACTGGTTAAAAGAAGCTCATCTATAAATTTGAACCTAGCTTCTTGATAAAAAGCTTGAACATAAAATTTTGGTGTGAGAATTCATACGTGTTCTCAAGTTATCGTACATCCTAAGAGAACGACAGACCGATCAAGTCTCTTAAAAATTATATTTTATGTGCTCAGTAGGGTCTAAGACTTGAAGATTCATCAAATTCTCGAACTTTCAGAGACTCAGGATCACAATACTTGCCCATTTTATACGTCAGCTAAGTAAAAAGTTATTGGAGTGAAGAATATTTGAATATTACATTACAGGATCAGGAATTCAAAGATTGATATGACATAAGAATAGCTTTTAGAATATGTTAGTCGCTCTCTTGTAAGATGATCTTTTCATAATAGTATGATACAAACAGTTGTTTATTATTGAACAGGAATACACTGCTAATATTGTGGAACAATTAATTCGATGATATTTCTCTTTGAAATCGTATCTTAAAAACTCATTAGATGAATTTTCTCCTAATGATGCATCATCAAATATCCGAATGCAATAGTAATTAACTATTATTTGCTATATACAGCTACTTGGAAGAGAAACACCAAACGACCGTGCGCGCTCAGCGGCGAAAGTTGGCATTTTTAGTGCACATGTACTGATATAAAATCAAAAGTCAAAAATGACAATTCGTGGATGCTACATTATCATTTGTAATAATACACCCCAAAATAGTGATGCTAGCTTTTATTGTTTACCAAAATATATATAAGCATGAGTTTATTTAAAGAGAATAGTGGATTTCCGTTGTAAGAAAGCAAAATTAAGTATCACAGACTTAATGGTACATTTATAATGATGTTTCAAAAAATTTGTGCGAATGCAATATGTAAATATGATTTTAGTATAAAGTTAATATGAGAATAATGAGATTCAATAATTTTTATGGTATTACAACTCGAATTTTGTTATTAAATTGATAGAATAAGACATATTTTCCATTTTTTAGTGAATATACATACAGTTGGAACCCTACATCAAGACATCTAATTTGCAGTGCACATTTTATTGAGAATAAAGAGGGAGAAGAGAAGCTGAATCCGAATTTCATACCTAGCCAATTTTCTTCTCCTCATTGGAATCCAAAATTGAATTACAAAACAGTTTTGACAAGACACCAATGTTTCATTAAGCATAGGCTACAGAATACTTCATTAATGGCTTCAAGTTCAAAAAATATCAAAAACTAAAGTTTTAATTCAAAAAGGGCTGTCAATACAGATGTCGCAATAGATATAAGTTCAATTAATAATATAAGTTCAATATATGAAAATGACTGTGACAGAGCACATGACAATTTAATGATAGTTGATTCGAATACCAAAAGCACAAGTGATGTAGAATGCCAAGCTGATACTCTTGCTTATTGTGATAGTGTTGAGAAAATACTGTTTTGTAATAATATTATTGAAAGAGGTTCCGATACTTATGAGTTTCACCATTAGGCACAGTTTGAGGTTGAAAGCTGAAGTATGACTCATTTTTTCAAAACCCGTTATCAATATAGGATCCATACTTATCACGTTTATGATTAATTTTGATTTCAATTCACTTTTCACTAGTTGTTACATTTGACAGAACATATAAAAGTGGCAGTGGGTTCGTCGATCAATGCCGCTAGTTTTTACCACTTTGATGTTGCACATAGCGAATATGGCATAGAGAAAAAAAACGTTGCTTCCGTTGAAGCGCCAGAATGTATTGTAGCGCTTAGTTGCTTTGTTGTGGATGTGAATAATATATCTGCATATAAACTTGTAATCTAAATATGTTGCAAATATGCTGGTGTAAGATTTACTTTATTAGATGATTCATCATAAGAAACATTTAATTTCTAGATGGAATCGTTACGACAGAGATAAAATTTCATTTGCGAGATATATTATTGAGACTGATGACTCCAGTTCATCATAGAAAATGGATGGGTACTGCACAAATTGCAGTCTTATTGAAGCACAAACTGTTAGTACCTAACAAGTTATAGAAAGTTCAAGTGCAAGTTTCTGTGAAGATATAATGTTTTTCCTTTTCCATACTTCGATCGCAAAGAAAAATCTATGAGAGCTGATCTAGACATCTTCCATAGGATCAGAGCAGAAGCTCTCAAACTTTTTTGAAATTTAACTGGTTTCGGTGAGCCTTAAATTTCTTTTTGTGGACCTCGAGTCACAAGTTGTGATCCCTAATTTTTTTTCCCGCCAACATAGACCTCCGTCTCCAGGGAGTCCATCTTAAACACTTTGGGAATCACTGGCTCAGAGCATCACCAATTTTTCTCTCATAAAGCCATTCTGATGCGTGACAGAACCATATTGGATATTCATGCTCAGTTCGCTCATCAATCTTTCTCTCAGTAAAGATAATATTTGATGGAAATGAATTCTCTCCAAGTTCTTACTTTTATCTTGAGATTACAGACCATGCTCATCATCAAGATATACATACATTCACAAAAACACACATTCTACACAAAAAGTTAAGGATACTCTCACATTCCCAAAAAGCTGCATTAATTTGAATTAAATCTACATTTTATCATACCTTTTGAAATGAATTTTTGCGGTCACATCACAAGTACAATATTTTCATGGACAACAAGTGATAATGAAGATTCACTTATCTGATTGTCTCACGAATCCGCCTAGTTCTCGTCACTACATCCTGTATATTCAGTTTTGTTTCACGCATCATGACGTCAGATACGAGTCGCTTATTTTGCTTCAATAGTTGTACTAAAAGTTAATTTCATTCTGACAAGCGTAGGTACTATATCTGATGTGAATAAATATAGCTACGATGATTTCCCGCACTAGAGCTAATTTGATCCATATTATGTATGAAACTATAAAATGCAGCTTATCACGAAACAAGTACACAATTTGATTCTCTGTGGTGAAATGCAGCACGACAAATCAATGGATTTTCATCTCCACTTGTGTGTGTTAGGTGCTTGGAACAGAGATATAAAAAAATTATTATGACACATTACTCGTCGTACGATTTAAATGAGATTCAACAAGCTTACGTAATTTTCGTGACTCCACAATATACACTTCTACATCGTTCTAAATTTATTGTGGCAAGCGCTCAAAATTGATAAAGTATACTTTTCTTCACGAGTTTCTTGATATGGTTATTAGGAAGAAGTGTTTGCTGAGCAAAATACGACCAACGGATAGAATAGCTATCAAATACCAAGTACTTGATTTCATTCATTATTTTGTATTGACAGACGGTAACTCAGAATCACCTATTCAATAATATAAGTAGCATACTCATCAAGAACATAGGCAGAAAGTATACCATACTTCAATGCATGCGGCTACCATTTCAGTGCAAGCAATGAATGAGTGTGGATGGATAGGTCGAAAGCAGGAAGATTAACTCTGGAACTTTGTTGGGACTAGTCAGTAGATGAACATACTGACAGTCCTTACCCCTCGGAGGTAAGCCCTAGGAGGGAGGGCAGAAAGGGAATCCTGTCTTTCGGTTTCTTGTTTACATCTCGAAAACCATGCGTTAGAGGAAATTTTAATGTTCTGCATTATGGAAGCTGATAAAATTCTCTACAACTTCGATTCTTTATAATTTTCACCTATTTCTTATCGTTGTCTAGATATGAGCTCCGAAAAGCGGCCGATTTTCAGAAATGTGTCTCTACGTTTTTACTTACTTGTACAAAGTAACCGACAATATTCACATATTGACTGTATTAGTCCGTGAGACAGCGCATAAATTTTTCGTTGATTACCGCTCATTTGAAACTTTGTGAGTGGCTTCATTGTGATGAATCCGACAACTTTTTCATTTAGCAAAATTCCAGATTTGGGGGCGTTTCGCAGCGAGGGCTAATTAATTGAAAGAATACATTCGTTATACTGATCTTTACACTAATCAAAAAAATTTTGGTACTAAAATAAAGAAAAAATATTGTCCGACATGAATATTGGGGATAGCAATGAGTTCGACTTGTCATAAGTATCAACATACTTACCATAAGTACCAACATACTTTTGACAAGTGCGGCTTGTCAGACTCACCGGTAGCCCCAATATTCATGACGGACAATATTTTTCCTTCATTTTATTATCAAAAAATCTTTCGATTAGTGTAAAGATCAGTATTACGGTAATATTCTTTCAATTAATTAGCCCTCGCTGGAAGACGCCCTCAAATCTAGAATTTTGCTGAATGGAAAAGTTGTCGGATTCATCACAATGAAGCCACTCACAAAGTTTCAAATGAGCGGTAATCAACAAAAAATTTATGCGCTGTCTTACGGACTGTATCTGATGGAGCTCACATCTGGACAATGATGAGGAATAGGTGAGAAGTGTATAAGACCAAAGTTATAGATAATTCTATAAGCTTCCATAGTGCATAGAAGCAAAATTTCATCTGACGCATCGTTTTCGAGATGTGAACAAGAGACCAAAAAACGGGACCTTCTTTGTGCCCTTTCTCCTAGGGCTTACCTCCGAGGGGTAGAGATTTTTGACTATGTTCATCTCATAACTAGTCCAAACAAAGTTCCAAAGTTATATTGTCTGCTTTGACAATCACAACAAACATGACATTTTTCAAATACCCATCCAATAGGTGAGCCCAATCACAGGATAGTGATAATCATGTTACAAAAAAGAGATGAGTCATCATATTTACTAAAAATAAAAATAAAAACATTAAAAAGTAACTAGTATCTAGCTAGACATCAATTATTTAAAATAAGCTTTCTGAAGCTATCAAAATCAAAGAAAAAAATCAATATGAGAAAGTTTTAAGTCATACAGTGAATACATCTTGTAAAGAGGAGACAAGAACATAAGATTTGTGCGAGAAGTAGTAAGATAGAAAGTGGAGATGGATTTGGTCATTGAGGTAAGGATATGGAAATTGAGAAAGGACAAGCAAGATAGATCATCAACTTTTTTGTGAGGTATTTTGGTTGAATATATTATTAAATTGTTCTCACGGCGCTCAAATAAACTTTTTGAATTGAATAGAGAAAGGAGGTAAACATGGGAATCAGAACGGTCTGGATAAATTTTGTGGACTCTAAAATATATAAATTTGAGGAATTTATACTGAACAGGTTCCATCTAGTCCTGATGGACCTCGTAGTTAGGATTCCAGATGACATTACAGTGCCCGAGCTCAGATCTAACAAACTAATAGAAAAGGGCAAAAATGGCTGAAATATACTGGATAGTACGAGTACTCCTAATTACGAAGCCCAGGATGCGTATTGCTGCATTGCAAGTGTCCCGAATATGGAATATAGAAGTTAACATACTGTCAAACTTCACTCACAGATCTGAAATTATTCCAGTGCGCGATATTGCTACATCTAATATTGAATAAGTATAAGTCAATGTTGAGACCTTCCTAGTGTGTGACAAAATAAAATTTAAGCTCTATTGACTTAGATTATCCAAATTATTTTGTAACAAGAGGCAGTCGTTGATAGAGTTGGAAGGATAAAAAAGCTTAAGGTCATCAGCAAAGAGCAAGCTTAAAATATCTGTGATATCGGTAATTAATAACAAAAAAAGCAAAGGACTCAGGTTGGATCCTTGAGGAACGCCGGAAGAAAGACACAAGCGGAATGAATCAAACCTTGAAAATTGACGAACATTTGACGTTGTTGAAGGTAAGAGGTTAGAAGTGATATGAGAGGGAAGGAGAGAGAGAAGGACTATAGTTTGTTGATCAAGATACCGTGGTCAATTCTGTCAAATGCCTTCGCAAAATAAGTATAAATACAATCTACTTGGCCCTAAGCATCAAGTATAGAAGAGACTTCATGAATGAAGTACATCAAGTTTGAAACAGTAGACCTCTTTCCCATAGAACCATGTTGGTAGATAAAAATTTGCTGCTCAATATTCGGATGAATGGTATTGAATATGATTTTCTCGAATATTTTACTGAATTTTGACATCATGGCAATAGAGCGATAATTATCATTATTAGGGACATCACCGGATTTCAAAATTGGTGTGATTCCAGTCATTTTCCAAAAATCTGGAAATGTGTTGATCTTGATACAAGGTTAAGGATATGAAACAAGGAATTTGACAAAGGTTAGGCGCAGTCCTTGATCAAGAGACCAGGGACCAAATTAGGATCACAAAAAAGAGTGAGTTTCAATGTTTCAATCGCAGATTCAATATCTTCGACAGAAATAGAGTGAAGTGTGATGAATTCATGGGAAAAAGAATCTGGATTGATAGAACTGGAATCGGAAGAAGTAGTATAAACAGAGTGGAAAAAAGTGACGAAGGCATTAGATATGTTAGGGAGTTGAAAACGAGTGCTACTCAAAATACATATTGTTGGACTGACTATTATTTCTCTTTTTTGAATTTACATAGCTCCAAAAATTTTTGGGATTTGTTTCAATTGAAGCCTCACATTTTTTCACATAATTAGCTTACGACTGCTTGATTCAAAGTTTTAATTCAGGTCCTATGGCTTGAAATTTAAAACGGTATGCTAGATTATGAGGAAAATTTTCAAGGGATTCTCGTACATAATTTTTCGTTCTTAATTTCTTGAAAATATTTCTATAGAACCAAGGAGAATAGTATTTGGAATTACATTATTCCAAAGGAACACATGGATCAAAAAATGAATGAAGTTTTTTAGAGAAAAATTCGCCCGCTTGGTTCACATCAGAAAAATTGCTCAAGGAATTCCAATCGAATAGATCTTCAGATTGTATAGCCTAACATAATTGGCCTTTTTGAAATTATAAGCCTCAGCGGTTCTACTACGTTCAACAGTTTTTGTTGAACAAAATTTTAAATTGATATTTAAGGCAGGATGATGCCGCTCATACTCTACATCAAGTTATAAATCAGTAGAATGAGTGACAATGCAATTAACATTAGAAATGACTAGGTCTAATGATTTCTTATTCAAATTTAGTAAAGAATTGAATTGACTAGCGTCATACAATTCCATCAGACCACCAAGAGTAGCAACTCTAGAGGATTCAAGAGAAGCAAATTCCGGAATATTGTAGTCGTCAAAAATGAAAAAAATGCTAGAATGTAGAAACGGCAAACTCTCAAAAAATCTGATATGGGATTATATAAGCTAGTAGATCCACTCCCTTTGGTCACTTGACACGTCTCAAAGTCACGGTCGCTGCGGTAAACATTGAACAAGTCAGAACATTCAGCATCAAAAACAGTTTTTGACAAACACGTCTCAGTTAGTGCGATAACATCGTAATCAACACACGCACTTGAAGACTGAAGATGTGAAAGTTTGGAATTAGGCCTCTGAACATTTTGATAGAAACACGACAGTTGATATATTTCGTGTTGTTTATCTGAGTGCTGCTTTGATTGCTATTGAGAATTGAAAATGATGGATTCGAACTATTCAAGTGTCTCAAGATAAGCGTAATAATTCTTGTCCCACATATCGTGAGCGACGTCGGTCTTAGTGTTGTGGAGCTGATTATATTTAGTACAATTGATGCACTCATAAGTGGTGTCCTTGCAGCTCTCAACATCATGATTTTAAGCACATTTGGGACAATATTGATCTGATTTGACACACTTATTGGATTATGATGAAATCCACAGCATCTGAGACATCTCCGCAAGTCGATAGCATCGTAAATGGGACACAAATCGAAAGCAAAGGCTCTTTGAAGAAAAATTCAGACATATCGACAACACGCACTCGAGGATGTAGGAAAGGTAGCTGTTTGATTACATATTTATCATTCATATTGTTATTTACGATATGCTTCAGTTTGTCGCTGTTTTCTGAGCTGATGATAAGACCATATCTACCAGTTTGACGCACTGAATTCATAGTAAAATCAGATGAGACTGGATTAGCAGACTCAAGTAAATCGGCTTTCATTGTAGCGGCGGTTTGAGAAGAATCTTCAGATATTAGAATAACGGACTTTTCAGGATGAAGAGTTGGAGATGTCATCATGAATTTTAGAGCTGATTTGCTTCCTGATGTCAGATTTCAAATCAGTTATTTTGGACGTTACGATATCAGTCACCTAAGCTTTGCTAGCAGCTGTTAACTCACTGAGGATATCATTTTTAAATGTCGCAAGTCTCAGATTAATGTCTGAAAGCAGGATCTTATGTCATTATCCTTGGATTTGTCAATGACTTAGTAATTCAGGCGGCATGAGTCACACCAAAAGAGAATTGACTTCGATTGGTTAAGTAAACGACCATCGTCTTCACTCAAATTGGCGTAAAAAGGGTGAAACCACAAACCGCACGTTCCCTCACATCCAATTGAATTATCAGCTCTTTTGAATCTACATTTGGCGCACTCATTCATCGTTATTCAAAAACATGTAAGTTGAACAAACTATACCTATCTAATTTGATCCAAATAGAGCTGTAGAGAGTGGTTTGTCACAGTTTAGAAGTTTCAATTAGAAATGATGGATTCTAGCGTAAAAAGTTAATCAAAAATGAAAATTGCGGGTCACTATCTCACTAAAAGATCGTAAATAATAGAACACTGCACTTACCACTCTTAACTGAGCACTATCACGGTGAATTTGTTGATAAATAAGATAAAAAACACAAAACTATTGAAGAAAACGACCAGGAAGACTGGAACACGCACAACTCTTCAAGCTTCAATAATTAATAAGCATATGAAGCACTACGCATCAAGTCATCATTATTCTAGTCATGCGTGATGTTGGTAATTGGACGATCACCGCTGCCACCATCAATACAAGCGCTACTGTCAAATTCCATTACCTTAACTCAGTTTTTTCTGTTCTCCAACGTTTGGCAACAAGCAATCACTTTTTTTGCACTATAAAAATACATGCATTTGTGTTTACTGCAGTTCCGTTGGTTTTTGATTTGTGTCAAAATTAGAATTGGAAAGAGATTTGAGACTCACTACTTTCTGTTTAACTGTTATCGACCCATTGCTTAGTTTATGTGTGAGGTCTGAATACCAACTAGCACTATGTTACGAGTCTAAGATTTGTGATTGAAGCATCTATTTAGGACCGCAAATTTTTTTTATATGCAATGTGAATGTTAGTAAGCATTATTACATTCGATGGAAGTATTAGATGATGCTGACTGTTACGTGAAATGAAGAAAACGATGTACGGGAATTCAGTCACAAGTTTATTAGTTCTTTCCTACTCTACAGTTTCGGTCCCACCTGGACCATCTTCAGGAGTGCTAACATTCATACAATAGTGTGAGAATGTGGAAAAAAAAACAAAAATAGGTGTAATGAACAGTGTACTTACAATAGAATTAGTGTTTGTGTATGTTGTCATCTGTAGTGTTAACATAAATATTTTGTTTTCTTTTATAAGTCGATGTAATGAAAAAGAGAAAAAACAAACATGTTTTTAGTCAAAAATAAAAGAATAAATAAATGTATATATTAAAAACATTTCAAATATGAAAAACTAAGCGTGGCAACAACTGACCGTTATGAAAGCCAGAGGCTAAGTACATGTTACATAAAGTGAGTGCCCGTGTAATGCGGAAAAGCAAAAACGCACAAGTCACAATAGTCAATTGTTGGAGTCAACCAATAAAAAAGAATCACATCAAGATGTTCAGGGATGCAAGTCACAAGAGACTAAACGAAAAAAAAAAAATTAAAATAAAAATAAATATAAGAACAATTATTCATGAACAATTTCAAAACATCAAAAATCATCTCAATAAATAAATAAATGGTGCTTAAGGCTATAGTATCAGTTTTCTCATTGACATTATTATCATCTTGTTTTATAAATAACATTTCAAGTGTTAGCCTTTTGTGCAGAATAGCCTGGTTATGCAAGATGCGAGTTTCAGCGAAATTAAAAGAATGTCCAGTTATTTTCATTTTAATTCTTTTTTTTTCGTTTAGTCTCTTGTGACTTGCATCCCTGAACATCTTGATGTGATTCTTTTTTATTGGTTGACTTCAACAATTGATTGTTGTGACTTGTGCGTTTTTGCTTTTCCGCACTACACGGGCACTCACTTTATGTAACATGTACTTAGCCTCTGGCTTTCATAACGATCAGTTGTTGCCACGCTTAGTTTTTTATATTTGAAATGTTTTTAATATATACATTTATTTATTCTTTTATTTTTGACTAGAAACATGTTTGTTTTTTTTTTTTTATTATATCGACTTATAAAAGAAAACAAAATATTTATGTTTACATTACAGATGACAACATACACAAACACTAATTCTATTGTAAGTACACTGTTCATTACATCTATTTTTGTTTTTTTTTTCCACATTCTCACACTATTGTATAAATGTTAGCACTCCTGAAGATGGTCCAGGTGGGACCAAAACTGTAGAGTAGGATAGGAATAATAAACTTGTGACTGAATTCCCGTACATCGTTTTCTTCATTATTACATTCGATTAATTCAGTGACTTGGTAAATTTCGTCACCACATGTAAGAATGTCCAGCTTTTACAATTGCATGCATTAACATATTCATTGGAACGAATTGTCAAGACATGACCTAGGTTTCTTGAACTATATATATTTCTTATGCATGTTTGTTTATTGTGTCGTTAAAATAAGAGCAAATTATCATTTCGTGCAAATGTGGTCGATTCTTCGTGTCATCTCACTATACTAGCACTCAAATCTACTGAATGTGATGTCTACGTGTCTGCCATTTGTGTAATTCCAACCAAGAGTGGTGTCCATGACTCAGATTGCTATTGGAAGTCAAGGCACGTCCTACACAAGAAGCTAAAAGGCGAACATTGGAAAGAAACTTTGCAGCAAATTGCACACACAAATAGCGAAAGCTCCACCGTTAATACAAAGAAACTTACAGCGAGTGGAAGAATGGAAACATTATCAAAAATCTGATATAGAAATGATTCTGAGTGGTATAAAGACTCAAGAACTGGATCTGGTCAGTATAAACTTTTTATACTCGATGCACGGCGAAACAAAAATAGATGAGACAAAGTGAAATTGCGAGCATATAAGGCCAATTAGAGATTCATCATAAGACCTTTTTATAATAGATAAGATATGAGGTGAGAGAATAGTCTCATCGATTCGTAGATATGAACAATTACTGCGGCCTGTAGAATGAGAATTAATTGTTATCGTAGAAGACAGGAATCTTCTCTAAACAAAAAAATGAGTTGCCCAGTAAATTAAATTGGGATATATGATGACAAAAATCGAAACAGACACGTTTTTGTCAGTAAAGCACTCAAATAGACAATATATCGTTGTTCACTTATGATATTTTGTTTTAATATATGCGTCTTACCCTCGACAGTATTCTTCTTTAGTGCACAATCAGACAAAATGTATAACTTTTTGTCCAGAACATCATATGCTATCAATAAATTTGTCCTTTTAGATCAATCAGTCTTCACAAAGCACCTCACAATTTCGGCATTGTCTTTGAACATTGAGAAGTGACAAGTTTATCATTATCACATAATGTTTCAAACAAGAATCATATTTTCGTGTGATGAGCACTGGACATGAAATATTTGGGGCTATTCTGTAATTTAATTCATAAATTTCTATCAATCATCATCTATTCCAACCAACGGGCGTAATAAACACTGACGCAAACTTTGAATATTCACTTGTTACAATTGTTTCCATTCGTGAGGAATCTTATCGATCAACAACAATTTGAACATTTTGTCACAGAATACGGCCAATTTTAAAGGGTAGAATGCATTTTTGATGCGTGGCTGGCGGAAGCCTCTTCTTCAGTTTCTGTTTTCTTCCTAATTTTTTTTTTTATCATAAGAAAGCTGCAACTTATAATTCAATATTAGACTAAGGTGGAATATAAATTAGTGAGTGCTTTCACCAGCCTTACTCTCCACCTCCTGGTTCCGTGATCAGAACAGCTTGATGGTATCCAATTAATGTATTGTCATTTGGTATCTGTTAAAGTCACTGTAGTTGTGATCATCCCCGTTTTGTCCAATTGACCTTGTCCTTGTTATAATCGTTTTGACAGCTGTCTCGTCGTATTAATTGTCCTATATCGTGCTGCTGCCTTCAAGACTATTTATTCTTTTCGCGCCTTAGTCAACCCTTCCGTCATTTGTGTATGTTTGGCTGAAGAATTACCCAATTAAGGTCAAGATGCGATATTCCTTAAATCACTAATTGATAACTTACTTAAGTGAAAATCTGTACTTAACCGTTGAAAAGTCTTGAGAATTGTCATTTTAGAAGAGTGTCTTGCAGAGAATTTTTGTGCTCGTGAATTATGAATTAGAATTCAAGTGCCAGATTAATACCGAGCCAAGATTTTAATCACCATGTATGGATTTAGATTCGCGACATAATTTTTTTATAAACGCTGTTCATCGCAGCTATTCCGGATCCAAACTATACTTTCAAGAACGATGAAGTCGATCAACATCTCAAGGTAATGAACTATTTTGATTTTGAAGTCATATATCTATTTAAAATCTTACAACTTATTTGAAATACAGTTAGTCAAAATTTCACATTAGAAATCGACAGTTGAAACATATCGCATCCTCGACGCCAATTGGTGTGTTCTTTTCAGGCTTATTCTCTTTTTCTTTTCATTTGTCATCATTTCCTACGTTCTACATTTTATCGCATTTTTTTTGTCATCTGGATCATCTATTTTGAAATCCCGAACATTCTTCCATCAATTACCGCCAATTTGGGAGTTCATCTTCACGGGTCGACGCCCCATCTTTATCTTTTCCGTTCGTGTATCACCGGCTGCGACGTCACCGAGATATTCGCTGTGACCAGCGATCCGCACCGATTTGAGAATTGGATGTTGGTGAATCGGCACATGCGCAAAAAGCTAGGATCTCAAATTTTTGTTATAATTTTTCTTTTATTACTAGTTTGCTACTATTTTGTGTTGGGGTAGCGATCAAATAGGTATAGCTTTGTTAGGTGAAGACACGTTTGTCTTGTGTTGTCGCCATCGCCGTGTGTCAGACATAATCAACGCGAATCTGCGCGACGCGATAGTTTTTTGAGTTATCTACGTATTTACTTTCCTTTCCAGGCTCACTACGATCCTTGAGAGTATTCCCAAACGACACGTATGGAGGGTGAGCGTTACCGTCATCTTCTTATTCTACGTCAGAGCTCTAGGCACTATTGTAAGCGTGAGTTTTCGTTGCGATGGTGCTTGCCATCCGCCTGGCTTTGTGATCTGTTTTGTATACACTTACCAGCAGTTGATCATTATTATGCTCGTCACGTCAAATTGTGATATTCCGATGGTAATAAAACTCACTCGTATTATTACATATTATTACGCCCCCGATTCCTCTTTCCTCTCGTCTAGGCTTGGTGATCAACCGGTTGCCCAGTCTGCATATAGATCGCCTGGCACCCAACATAAATTAAGAAGGAAGTCCTTCATCAATTTGTGGACCGCACGCCGTCTCCACAGAGGTAGCCAGGGTCAGCCTGGAAGGGGTTGTAGGAAGGTTACATGTACTTAGGAATAGAAGTCAACATAAACGTAACAAAGATCATCGGCCAATTCCGAACTGCTTCAACTTCAACTAGACACCTTTCTAGTAAGCTACTTAAATTATTGTGAATAAGAGAAAATAATAACTTGATTTTCGAAGACATACTTATTCTTGACATTTCTCATAGTACGCCCTGTATATTCTCATACTGTTTGATAAGATTTAATTTTTGATTCCAAAAAGTCCAGAGAGCTGAACCTTCTGAACTTAACGAAAGTCGTCATATTGAAGAAAATATTAGATTAGTT
Organism: Dromius quadrimaculatus; assembly: GCA_963989225.1. Classification (NCBI taxonomy): domain Eukaryota; kingdom Metazoa; phylum Arthropoda; class Insecta; order Coleoptera; family Carabidae; genus Dromius; species Dromius quadrimaculatus. The sequence goes on from OZ022327.1 coordinate 20,968,893, forward strand.
TCATGCGAAATTGAAGCTGGCTATGAAAACAAAACTTGACATTTGTATTAGTTCATTCTATTGTTACACCTTTGTCAAAAAGAATTATTGAATTGATGTTAGATTATCAGTTGTTCTAAGAATGAATAAATACTCAATTAACGAGAAAGTAGATATGTTGAAATGTTTCCATTTATCAAGCAATATTTCATAACAAGCCCTGCGATTATACCAGCAACAATATCCTGACCGCTTTCATCCAAATCAAACATTCTTTTTCAAATTAGAAAGAAAGCTACGTAGAACTGGTTCCCCTACTATGGTAAATCCCGAAGTTATATTAGCATATTTTAATTTGCATCCGAAAAATTCAACTAGAGAAGCTGCACTAGAATAAAGAGCAGAATCTTCAAATTAATAATAATATATATTGATGAAGGAATTGAACTTTGTATTAACAACTTATATTAAATAACAACTAGAAAATTTTCCAAAACAAAAATTGTACAGAGTCTAGATGTTTTTTGGAATGTTTACCTCAATCTCCATCGTCAAATGCATTGTTTTTGAAGCATCAAATGAGAGCCATCCGAAAAGAAAATTCGTTCGATTGTCAAATTGATGGAATTTCATCTATTTAACTCATACAAAATGTAAGTCTTAATTCTATTATTCACAAGAAGCTTTCATGCTTTATGAAATTTTCGTAATCAATTCCGATGAATAATAAACGTTTTTAGTGTCCTGAGGAAGCCTAAAAACTAGGCGGAAGCTTGACTGATACTTTAAAAGAGTGACCTTCTATTTGGCCATTTCCATTGACTGCAAACGCCCACGAAACATCTGTTACCTGAAATAATTGCAGTCGCGATTAATCCTTATCTTACTATACAGAAATGAGTTTTTCCCAATTACTTAGATGCCAATACGGCTCACAATCAGTTCTAACCTTCAAAACATGGGCCACAACCAATATCAAAATGACATCAACAACCAATCGAAAAATTTCTCTAGTAAATTGTAGACAACATGGAGCTTTTCCAAAACACATCACGAATGACATCCATAATAATCCAGCAAGACTACAGACAGATGATTCAAGCAATATTTCCAAATTGGACAACATTTACTACAGGTCAAGGAAACAGACGCTCAACATTGAAATCGACAGTACGGTAAAACATGTCAGTTGCATTAAATCTAAATTAAAAACTCTTGAGTCTGAGATGCTGAACTTGGTGCCTTAATGTATTGTTGACAACTTTATCCGTGAAAAAAAATTTGCAAGTGGAAAACTTCTTAACAAAATAAGAACACAAGACCAAAATAAATTGCCAACTCTGATCAATGATGAACGTAGTAAACTTCGCACGCAAATATCCTGGTTTAAAAATATTTCTTCTGTCACGGTTCCCACAGATGTATGAACATAACTTAGTCTTGGTCCTAAGTTTTGTATTAAACTTTTAATTGACCAGATCTGTGTTCGAAAGTTACTGAGTGACATTGAATACATTACATACAATTTTGATGAAAATAGAAAAAACATGTGTAGAGCCCAAGTAACAAATATTATTACTAATTTTTTGAACAAAAACGATGAATTTGACTACATACATCATCTTTTTTTCACCACTAAAAGATTCCTCAAAAGTAAATCAAATCTTATAGTCATAGAATCTGATGAGGGTGGGGTCACTTGTATAATGGACAAGCAAAAATATCATGTGTTATCCTTGGAGATGCTGACAGACCAAAATAATTATAGACTACTAAAGAGTGACCCAACATCCACTTACCAACAAAAAGCTAACATACTAATCTCAAACTTGAAAAATTCTCACTTTTTACCAGCAGAGTTATCAAAATCTTGAATAATATATGATGCTATTCTGCCTTAATACTATGGTACCTAAGATCCATGAACAAAACGTTTCTCTACGATCCATTATAGCATCTATTGATGCGCCATAATAATAAAATAGCAAAGTATATTACTGATGAGTTGACTATTGCTCACAACAACAAATAAATATGATAAACAAAATTGTCAAGACAACAAAATGAAAATAAAAGTACAGATAATAACTAGATAAGCTTGAAATATATTAACTCCTAGGATCGTAGAGCTCTGCCTGTGATTGATGATTCAATATCCACAGGTCTTCAGGAGATGATAATGAAGGTCTAAATAGGGAAATTGTCAACTCCTTGTGGCTCTAGGTCAATCTGGCTCTACTCTTTTTGGTTTGGCGCATAACTGAACCATCCACAGATCCTTAGGAGGTGGTGATAAAGTAACTCTTGCAAGTAGATAAATAACTTGAAATTATGAACAAATGATTGGTAGCCATGATCGATTAAGTTCATAACCGGTATTTAAATTCAAATTATTCGGTGATTTTTTCATTTCAATTGCTTCTCTTATGAGCCTCTCAAGCCAATAGTTCTCTTTAGCCAGAAGCTTCGTATTTTTGAAGTCAATGCCATGTCATTCTTGAATAGCTTGCTCAGCCACAGCAGATTCTTCGAGATGGTTCAATCCTATATGATGAGATTGCTCTTTCAATCTTGTTTCTACAGTACTCTTGGTTTTTCTAGTTTATATTTTGCCAAATTGACAAGGAATCTTTTATATACCATACAGGATACTGTAGAGGAAGTCTGTCTTCAACATTACAAATAAGATTTCGAATTTTCAAACTAGAAGTATATGAAGTTTCTATATCATATATCTCGAAGAGTTGTGGGAATTTGGGTCTGATCATAGACTGTAAGCTACGCTTTACAGAATATGTTACTCTCCTTATAAAGAAAGCGTACCCAGCCTTAAAAAATCTGTTTATGAATAGATTCATTTTATCAAGAAAGAACAGAATAATGTTAGTAGAGAGCCTTGTACTTTCTGTGTTCAATTATTCCGATACCGTTTACGGGCCATTCTTATCAAATGAATATAGTAACAGAATACAGAAGGTGCAAGACTCCTGTGTTAGATTTGTTATGCAGTTGAGACGACGTGAACATATTTCGGAGCATAATAACTCCTTGGGTTGGTTGAATAGGCGACAACGGAGATTTCTACACTCCGCATGCATGACACACCGTATATTAAGATTCAAAAATCCTTCCTATTTGCTTAGTAAAATTCATTACAGAAATACTCTACATAATCGTGGGCTCAGAGATAGAACCCTGCTGCATATTCCCAAACATAGAACAAACTTGTATCAACATAGTTTCAGTTACCAGTGTGCATCAGTATATAGCAAAATACCAATTCATTCAAAAAATTTAGAAAAAAATGCTGCTACCACAAGCTCTGTTTTTGACTATACTAGCAGTGTAATTTTAAGAACAGTTTTAAAGTAATACAGATATTTCAAGCTATTTTAATTGAAAATATGCAATTGATCCTATAGGCATATGAGTTTTCTGTGATTTGTATCTGGAAATTATTTTCTAAAGTATTTGGGAAAATTTTAATTGCGTTGAAACACATCTTGACACAACGCTTTCAGTATCGCCAAGAGCAGAGTTTGTGGTACTGGCCAGAAAATTTTGCCGCAGAGCTGAAAAATTGCATTTTGCTGGATGCTTTCGCTCCATGAAAATCATAATCTCGATTTTTTATGCTTCTTTTCTAGTTTCTCCCAATTGAACTATTCTTTCTTTATTAATATTAAATTTTCCGTATGCGCCAATTTTTGTATATATATGGCCATGATAATAGCAATTACTATGTAAAAAAAAAATTGTATATGCTTTTTCTGTATCTTTCTCACTGTATATGTTCGTATGCAAAGAAATGGTTAAGTGTTAGACCAGCTTTCAAGCGAAACTTTGTCAAATTGAAATGAACTATTATTATTACTATTATTATTATTATTATTATTATTCATTTGAAAGCCTTTCATCCGTTATATTAGCTACGTAAGGCAACGTAACAAACATATCCTAATTTTTTGGTTCTTCAACAGGTGTTCTATTATAACTATTCTTCGAAAAAACATCTTCCAAAAATTTTATTTCACCAGATAGTCTACTTGGATGACATAAAGAAGAGGCTCTCTGATATAAAGTTTTAATAGTACAAAATTTTTGAGCAGGATGGTGATTTCATGACTCATGTAAATATTGATTTGTATGGGTCGGCTTCCTATATACAGAATGGATGAGTTTACCATTATATTGTTTCTCCAGGTGAACGTCCAGAGGAGGAAGACAGTTATTTTCTTCAACCTCAATACTTAATTCAATGTTCCTATGTTGCATGTTTGGATGATTCAGAAAAACATCCAATTCATCTCTACCATGAGGCCAAACAGTAAAGACATCGTCAACGTAACGTAGCCAGACAGTAGGTTTCTTCATAGCAGTGTTTAAAAATTTTTGTTCAAAATTCTCCATGTAAAATATAGCGATAGGAGAAGAAATGGGAGAACCCATGGCGACATCATCAATTTGCTTGCTAAAATTACCATTGATGGTGAAGAAACAAAAAGTCAAACAATGTTTGGAAAGCTTGACAATATCAAATGAAAATGATCTCCTAATAATTTCAGAAAATCGATGATAGGTACTTTTGTGAATAAAGATGAAACGTCAGAACTGACAAGTAAATCATTATCTGTCAATGTCATATCACTAATCAAATCCACAAAATGTCGAGAATCCTTGACATATGATGAAGTATGACCAATCATCGGCTCCAACAGACCATCCAAATATTTGGCTAATCCATATGTTGTTGAGCCTATTGAATTATCAATAGGTCTTAGGGGAGCATATTTGCTAAGTTGCCTTACGTAGCTAATATAACGGATGGAATTGGAAGGCTTTTACATAAATATTACATAAAAACTTCATACACTTCTAGTTTGAAAATTTGAAATCTTATTGGTAAATTGTCAAGACAGATTGCCTCTACAGTATCCTGTATGGTATATACAAGATTCCTTGTCAATGTGGCAAAGTATATATTGTACAAACCAAGAGGACTGTAAAAACAAGATTGAAAGAGCATTCTCGTCATATAAGATTGAACCATCCAGAAAAATCTGCTGTGGCTGAGCAAGCTTATTCAAGAATTACAGAATTACATGGCATTGACTTCAAGAATACGAAGCTTGTGGCTAAAGAGAACAATCGATTCAAGAGGCTTATAAGTGGAGCAATTGGAATAAAAAAATCACCGAATAATTTGAATTTGAATACCGGTTATGAACTCAATCGATCATGGCAACCAATCATTTATTCATAATTTTAGGTTATTTTTATCTACGAATCTACTTGCAAGAGTTACTTCATCATCACCTCCTGAAGATCTGTGGATGGTCCAGTTATGCGCCAAACCAAAAAGAGTAGAGCCAGATTGACCTAGACAAGGAGTTGACAAATTCCCTAATTAGACCTTCATTATCATCTCCTGAAGACCTGTGGATATTAAATGATCAATCACAGGCAGAGCTCTACGATCCTAGGAGTTAATATTCCAAACTAATCTAGTTACTATTTGTACTTTTATTCTTGTTGTCTTGAAATTTTTGTTTATTCATTTTCTTATTTCTTTACACTTGAAAAGGGCAGCACTTTGCTGTCGAAACGTTGTGTTACTTATCATTTCTATACAGAACTATTCCAGATGAAACATATTCATTGAAAACTATTAACATTGTGTAACAAGGCTAATTCGTGATGTAAGAGACACACTTATTAATGGGGTCTTTTCACATTTTTTTTTTTAATTTTTTTTTCGAAAGAATAAACTAAAATATTGATATTCACGTTTATAAAACTGTCGTAACATGTTTAGTTTTGAAAATATAATTATTTTAAATTTTCGTCTATTTTCAAATAATCTTATGACGTCACAAGTCTCTTGTTCCTATTGGCTGAGATGGAGAGTGCGTATTGGCTGTAAGCGAAAACACGTGCTCTGGTTCGTCGATCCAACCTTGAGCCTTAATGTATAGCCCGTTTGGAAAACATGACTCGAACAAAAAAATATGAAAATGCATTTAATATATTTCTCTTCAGAAATAAAATTCGTACATAATATATATTATTACGGTGTATATGTAGATAGGTGCCGGATATTATTTTGAGCACAAATATTGAATTTTCTGTAATAAAAATGTTACATCTATTTTCTTTGGTCATACTATAGATTTGGAGACTTGTGACGTCATTATTCAGCCCGCGAAAGGTTTTTATCAAAATTATGAATGAAATGTTTAATATTTTGGGAACTTATAATTACAGATATGTTTGAAATTTAATATTTTTTCGTAATCTAGCGAAAAAACAAAATATTATTTTTTTTTGAATGACCCCATTGTCGAGTCAGTATTCCAAATTAGGTTATTTGTATTTGTATCAATAATAAACATAATATTTGCAACACTTTCAAGGTAAGATTGATATTGTCACGAATCAGCACTTGTTTAGTATATATATAGAGTAAGGTAGTGGAGTAAGGCAGTGGAGTTAAAGTGAAGAAGTAGAAGTCCAGAAGCATCAGAATGTAGGGGAATTAAGAGCTCCACCCGCACCTAGCCGACTAGTCGTAAGTTATAATATTAATACTTTGTTTATATATTCATTCGTCATTATTAACTTTGTTATTTATTCTTTAATATATTTATTTGTTATACAAATTTGGCATTCTTCATATTTGCAATAACCTTCACCCTCCATCCAGCAAGAGCCCATTTATTCTTTGTAATATCCAATTTAGGGTGTAACAAATGGTGGCAGCGGTGGGATGAAATTCATGCTGGACCAGACTGACTGGTATATCTGGCTCACTTGCGGAGACAAGGTTTATTGTAGATATTCAAAATTTTGTTTAGTATATACGACAATTGTAGAGAAGTTCATGAGAAGATTCAAGTTCTAGCGTTCAGTTACATTCGACTTTGAGAAATGAATTGGAATAATTTTTTACTATGCAATACTGCTCTGATCTTGGAGAACGCAGTAACATTTCAGATACCAAAAAATCGGAGTTGGTGCGAGGGACGTGTATCTAATCGAAAATAGGAAGAAACAAACATCAAGAAAGAATTAATGAATTTTGCTTATTTCATAATTATGGTTTGGTTAAAGCTATTTACGAATATTTTTTTTTTTTTTTTTGTATTCGGAAATTTTATGCACTATCGGCATGAAGAAGAATCAGAAAGCATACATCAGCTTTTTTCGAACATCGTGACGTATTATAACGATACGTCAGACTGACTTAGGTCAGTACGGTTGCAAAACAATAGAGTTTTCAGCTTTTATCAAGAAATTATCAGCACAGGAATTGGTCACTTCTGTACAGAATATCTTGGTAATAGTCGAAAGGAATCAATATTTTTGGATTATGACAGTGCGTGTCATAGCAATTCCAGGGTTGAGAATTTGGAAGTTAAAATGTTGATGACGCATGTATGATATGGTCAAGGGAAGAGCGGGAGGAATCCGCTGGCAGGGTATTCTGCATTTATAGGGTGAGTGCCGACAAGTTAAAGATTTGTAGGGTTTGGATGAAGAAACCAGAAGTGAAGACGTAGTCCTGCACAGCCAGATATCAGTGAAGACAAGGAGCTGGGGGAAATTTTTAAGTATGGGAATTATAGAGTGATTCTCAGATATACCGAGGTCGGCACCGGTATGGTAGTTCTGTAGGAAACGGAAAGCGACGATAGCAGAGACAATCTGCATAAAACACATTCAAGGATCCGAATCACGCAATCAGTCAATTTGACGGTTGCCAATGGACAGGAGACCTTGGATCCGTTGGAGAACGCTACCTCTGCCCACAGCTTGGACCTTGCATCAGGATACTTGCAGGTACAATTCCACACTGTGACAAGGGGAGGACAGCGTTCAGCAACAATGACAGACATGGTAGAAGATACAGTTCACTCACACAAGACCAGTGTGAATGAAGGTATGTGAATTTTTTTTCTCGTGGACAGGTCCGTGCTTGATCAGTTGGAAATTAGGACCTCTAAATTACAAAATTGGAAAATAGACTATTCAGCAAAAAAATTATTTTTGAAGTCCACATAGATTCTTTTTGGAACAATTTGAAATTGAATTAGAATATGTAAATTGATCAAAGATAGAAATGTGAAGAGCTAGAATTTTGTTCTTTAAATGAGATTGAGAGAATACATTTTATTTTTAATTCAAAATGAAAATTATAAGAATTTCAAATCTTATTTACGGAAAAGTAACCTGAGTACGAGTGGAGTCAGTAGAAATAGGAAAAATCGGCAGGGCAAGATAAAGAAAGCAGCATGTCTATCATTTTTCGTAATATTGGGTTTAATTTTTTTTTTCAATGGACAAAGACATGTTGCTATATTTGAAATGGCTTGCCCTGTTGAATAATTCATATAGTAAGTAATTCATAATTCGACCAGGGTATTTAGGGAAGTCATTGATTAAGATATCATTTCGTCAACGCTCATTAGCCAGGATAAGCGAGATAAGTAGACTGCAGTCAACAGATGTCTCCCTCATCTCTATTTGGGCTACAAGCAGCTTCCATCCAGTTCAAACTTGGGCAAAGCTGGGACCCTGATGTCTAAGATGTGCCGAAGGAATATATGTTCAAGATAGAGCCACTAGCAGACCACAGGAACACAGCAACATGCACCAGGAAGTAGACTGGAGAAGAAAGCCATAGTCACCAATGGAGCGAGCGATAGAAACAATATGATTCTTATCACCGTCAACAATCAGGGATCTGACTGCAGCTGCGACTGGAAGAAATTAGGCTGAGAAGTGACGTTAACGGAATTTGATGCAAGTAGCTAGTTTTTTTTTTGAATGATTATTTATTTATGTTAGTAAGATAAGATGAATCAGCTCACGGATCACCAGATGTTGCAACTGACTATCAAGGGATACGGCCCAGCAGTACGCAGAATAACTGCAGTGCGAATCAGAAAGAGAATCCAGACGAAAAGAAGATCCATCTGCGACAACGGCCGAACCAAACATATGAAGTCCAGTGAGTGAGTGGTTCTTTGGGGACTTATAAGTGTAATTTTTTTAAAGGGAAATTGTGCTCCCTTCGGAAGCAAATTCCTAGGAAGGGTGGAATGTAACAAGGCTAATTCGTGATGTAAGAGACACACTTATTAATTGTCGAGTCAGTATTCCAAATTAGGTTATTTGTATTTGTATCTATAATAAACATAATATTTGCAACACTTTCAAGGTAAGATTGATATTGTCACGAATCAGCACTTGTTTAGTATATATATAGAGTAAGGTAGTGGAGTAAGGCAGTGGAGTTAAAGTGAAGAAGTAGAAGTCCAAAAGCATCAGAGTGTAGGGGACTTAAGAGCTCCACCCGCACCTAGCCGACTAGTCGTAAGTTATAATATTAATACTTTGTTTATATATTCATTCGTCATTATTATCTTTGTTATTTATTCTTTAATATATTTATTTGTTATACAAATTTGGCATTCTTTATATTTGCAATAACCTTTACCCTCCATCCAGCAAGAGCCCATTTATTCTTTGTTATATCCAATTTAGGGTGTAACAATTGCACAATGAACATTCGTCCAAAGTTTCAAAAAACCGACGAGGAAACCATAACTTGAGATTATTCTCACAGAAACAAACTTCTTAGAAACTTTGAAAAGTCACAGTGGCATACTTTCACAACCAGGGGTTGATAACATTATGAAAGCTCATAGCGAATTGGTTTACGCAAAAAAAATCAACAGGATAATCCACTCAACTTGAAATTCAAACTACCAGACTTTGTTGAAGTTTATTTTACCGCAACCATTTCAACACCTCGTACTTTTTATTACTATTAAAGTTTGAAAACTCTTCGAGCTGTCTCTGACTTTTTCAAGTATGCAATTGTGACCGCATCAGGTCTACGGAGACCATATAGCTGACCGCCAGGCTGTTTTCGCTCTTTCTCTGATAGTCAGTGCCTTGTCCGTACCTAATTTAACCAGTTCCAAAAATAACGTTAATTTAGTGATATTGCAGTTAGGATTTGTGAGTACTATTCTTTCTCTAATTCCATATCTATTTACTTCTCCGAATAGTCAATTTTTTGCTGTGAATGCAAGTATTGTTCATTGATTTTTTCTAGTCCCCATGGCTCAGTTTTGAAATTATCTTGTAAATTTTGTAAAAGGTTTTTTTTTATCAAATTTAATATCATTTTGAGCTCCAGCGATGTACTGTTGATCGACGAAAGACCATCACGAGTCTTTTTGAGCCCTTTGAAGCTTCTATTCTCTTACTCAAGTTCATGTGAGGTACTCTTCTTCCTGTTTCATTTTTAATCCCTCTGTCCGATCCTGCATTTGTGAAGCTCTAGTTCTCCAGTCGATTTGATACTCACGTTTTTTGGTTGGTTCACTTTTTGTACGAGTAATTGGCTCTAAGAAACCCTTGGTTTTCTTCTTGGTATTTTATTTGGAATTACTAGTTCGATTTCGGCGGAGTATTTGATTTTTTTGGTATCAGTTCAATCTGTGAAACCAATTGTGACTCTGTTTAGGTTCCCAACCCATAGTAAATTTATCTTTGGAACATATTACTGGCGTAAGTTGTTCCAGATTTATCGTTTGTCATTTGACAATTACATCAGAAGGGAATTCAGCCGAGTTGAGTGCGAAGGCCGGATACTAGTCGTACGATCCGCCGAAGTCCAGACATTATCATTTATCAATAAATATGTTTTATTGGGTATAAGTTCTGTAATTTATTAGAAACACAACGTTTTGGGGAAGCTGTAGGCCCCAGCCATTGGTTCGCCCAACCGGCGAAGACCACGTAAACTACCCAGCCCTCACCGACAGCTCCAAGTGTTTTTGTCTACTTCAACCACAGGAGCCGTGGCCCTGCTTCTGCCTCAACCTGAGAGAAGATATAGCTAGCTTCAGCTAGTATCGGCTAGTATAAGTTGTAAATATTGTACTTGATTTTTGTTAAATTTATCTACTCCAGTAATTTGTTTCATATAAATCTGTGATATTGACCTTTATATAATTTTAGATCATAAATTATTTCTTTTGCCATATTAAAATTATTATTTTGCTAGATCACTTATAGTCCAAGAGCCCGCTCGGAAATACTACCTTGGATCGTTAGACGATTCTTTCGTGCTCTAAACGATTAATCGTGAAAACATTACCCTTTAAAGTCAACGGTGCCATTTTTAATTCTGCCAGAAGCAATTAATAATAATTATTAATTATGTGAATTTAACGCACAAACTACCTTTTTATGTTAGACACTTGAAAATTACACTGGAACATGTATTTTCATGTGTAAAACAAGAAAAACTCACGGCGTCGAGTCTCATTCTGCCACAACCCCCGGCACCGTGGCTTCAAAGTGGTTGGAAATATCGATAAAGTACCCTTTTTTGTTAGATGGAAAAGTCTTATACAAAAATTGTAGCCAGAGACCTAACAAACTCAGAGAATCAACGGTGCCGACTTTCATGTTGCCAGAAGTCCCCGGCACCGTGGATCAAAGCGGTTGCTCGCGCGGTCTATTTTCAGTCTGAATAAAATCTGCATACATTTATTTTTGATGCAACAGTACCTTAAAAGGGAGAGTGTAAGGTGTTGTATGGAATAATATTTGATATACTTCCATCCTATCATCTGAGAATGATTAAATCTAGAGTAACTAAGTTTTTAGAATAAATGCATACCATTCCAATTTCGGTAAACTGATATGTGCAATTAGAGGAAAAATGTATGAATGAAATGAAATCAATGAAATAACGAACCATACCAATGAAAAAATAGTATTCAGTGAGTTATTTTTTTTTTTGTACAAAGAAACTTGGATGCCTATTTTTACTTAAGCTTGATTCGCGACCGGAAAAAATATACGTTTTGATGTTCATAGATATATTTATCGCAAAACAGTACATCAAGGGGGAGCACATAAGCTGTAAATATGAAGAAACAATCGGAATCTATTTTTATTTATTCGAAATTATGTTGAAAAGCTTATTTAAAATATAATCAGTTGCAGCCTACATCTATTCCGCTTCCAAATCGGAACTATTGTAAGAGTCGTCGCTTTCATCTCGTACTTCTTCTAGATCGTCTCTTTCCGCATTCGAATCATCGATAGAATTGTCCTTCAAAATATCATCCACGCTCAAAGGAGTGGGATTTCCCTCGAACCAAAATGGTTCCAATATTTTATCTCTCATTACCCACCCACATTGTTCAGGATGCAGCAGTGCACATTCTGGTTTCGTTGCTTTTTTTCACATTGTGGTCACAAAAATGGTCCTCAAAAGCTTTTGCTCCAATGATTTGAAACAAGGAGGAATTGTGCAAGAATCAAACCCCTTGATTTTTCTGGTTAGCTGTTCGGTATCTCTTTTGCTTGAAACGGTTTTGTGGAAAATAGTTGACCTGGCAATATTCACGTCACTGCAATTTTCAATAGAATACATCAAAGACGTGAACTCTAACAGTTTGCCAACTTTAGCTTGGTCGTGAATGTCGGCCAAAGTCAAGTTCGCGAAAAGATTCTGGAATGCCTCGCTCTTTTCTAAAATGCGGAATAGCCTGGATTTGCCCTTGCGGAAAAAAGCCGCTGTATAGTCGCATCCGGTGAAAGCGTGGAAACCGAGCAAAGCACTGCATAATGACGGTCCCCATGCTTCAGCCAATGCGGTGCAATCTACGAGTTCCACGTCTCTCTTTCTGCCAACACATCCTGCCATCCATACTTTAAGATTTCGAAAGTTCTGCATGTGACTAAAAAGTAAAATTAGCACATCCGTGTATGTGGCTTTATCTATGATTTTGCTGTCTGGCTTCGACTTAGAAACGTGAAAAATCATTCCAGTGTCGGCTTCCTCGTGCCAACACTGAAACTCTTTCTCTGCTGCTCTAGTCACGCTATTGTTTTGAATGTGAAATGAGAAGCATTTCTCTTCGTACGTCAAAAAAACCTTTTTGTCTCCCAAAATCCCAGCTACAGAATCATTGGCCCAAAATTTCGAAAGGAACAGAACAACAGCTTCTTTGAATTTTTTGTTTCTCAAACTTCTGACGAAATCGTTTGTCTGGTCTGCTTTGGGCCAATGATCGTATAAGATACATCAATCTCCCCACGATTTTTCGTTCCCAGTCTCTGATTGATGGACTGAGATACCTATCAAAAACTATATGAATCTGCGATGCACTTGTATTGCAGATTTTTAACAGAGCCGATTTGGCGATTTTATCGAAAGTTTGGGGAAGCGACGCTCCCCACCAATGCAAAAAGTAGAAACCGTCTATGACGTCGATATCAACAGAGCTTGGCGGCAAAGACATGATTTTTGAGCGTAAAACTCTACCGAAGGCTGATTTGTCATTCGTGTGCATTTCGCCCGAATACTGGCAAAGAGCTGGAGGAGCGGAGCTAACGGATACGACAAACAAACGTCAATGTCTATCTCTCTTAGAAGTGCGATCCCAAGCAATCGACCGAATACATATCTTTCCATCCTGATTAAAGCCTGTCGACCACCATCATTGGTTTCTTGCGATTTCTTGATGCACTCCGACGCAAAATTCAAGATTGGTGTACGTTTGAAGGGATTTGTTGAAGCGCTTCTCGTCTATCTTGCACTCTTTCAAGAACCGAATTCTTTGGGCGTTCCTTTGTACATTGACGCTTAACAAAAAATCGGCAACATTAGACGACACTGCTCTACCAGTAACTATATTGCATAAAACGGTTGACTTGATACTTGAACCGAAAGGATCGATGTGACTCTTCATGCTTTTGACTATACGTTGTACGGCTTTCTTATTTTTTTCCAGTCTAGATTTCTGGATCTCGTACGAAACGTCATCTTCACGAGTGATTCTGATAGACTCTAGCAACTTGGAAATGACAGTAGTCCGTATTCCATGACTGAGAGCACACCGCTGCCTTGCGGAAATGAGTAATTCCAGTCAAGGAATTTCCTGCATCAGCATTCACAGTCTGTTCCAGAGTCAAGTCGACAGGTGCTCTAGCCAAATTTCCTTCCGTTCTTTTAATGCCAAAAGATCCCCTCAAGAACTGCGACTTCAGATCTAAATTGCTCAACTGCAGGTTCAACAAATCGGAAACATAACTCAGTGACCATCCGGCATAATTGGGCTGGTTAAACGTGAAGGACAAGCTAGCGATCTCATAAACTGAATCGATGCACAGTTCAAAGCCATCCGAACGAATGCTTCTCGAAAAGCGATAGTACGTCACGATCATTTGCATGTACTGCATGTAGAATTGTGCAGTTTTACCGTGATCGCCAGCTAAAGTCGAGAGACTGTACATCTTGTACTTCATCAACAGATTCTTGACATAAGAGGAAACGTTAAGATGTCCTTAAGGTTCAGTACGATTGTTCATGACTGTTTCCATATCGGCGATCAACAAGTTTTCATCTACATATGATTCTCCCATGGATCTCTCAAAGTGAGGAGTTCGTAACGCCCCGGCAACGTACGAATGAATCCGTTTGCAACGGTTGAACTTCGCGCTGAACCTCTTCGAATCTGCGCCTCTTACGTGGAACTGTGCAATTTGCACCACTAAGATTGTCACTGTGAGATTCGACTGTCCAAAATTTTTCAGGCCGAAGAATTTGGGAAATAGCTGTTGAATCAAGATTACAATCATTTCTCATGTCGGTCGTCTTGAGAGAAAGTGTCGGGCAGAGGATTTTGTAGGAGGAATTGATAAATTATTCCCACGGTATCATGCAGAGTTTCCTTGCCATTTACTGTGTCGACAAAACGATCGAAATTATCGAACGCAACGTGCGTACACAGTCCTGGAGAAGGCGAGATGGCGGTAGGAATGAGTTTGTTGTCCTCATGAGCCGTGAAAGTCATTTCTGTCTCCAACTCTTCGACAGCGTTGTACGGAATGCAGTGATCATATTTATTCAATATGGTCACAGCTTTTCTGCTACTTGTGAGAGATTTCATTATCAAGCCGAGCATCATTTGCTTCGACGGTTTGACGCGCCTGTTTGTGACCATATAAATGATGTCACTGCACACAGATTTAACTCGAACATTGTGTTCTAAACTCCGTCTCTGCCAGTTAGGCCCTTGAATCAAACTACTCATGAATTCGAATAAAAGATTCGGAATGTCTTCTTCCCCCCTAATATTCTCCGGAAGTTTCTTCACTGACATTTTTTTTATCGCGTTTTGGAGCTCGAAGGCTATTTGCTCCAAGCGAGACGATTTTTCAGTATCGTTAAGCAAGCGATCGTAGACCAGACTGCCAAGGTGTAGACCTTCTTTGTATACTACTCTTTTTCGGAATTTTTCTCTTCCAGAATCTATTGCGATTTCCCTACAAAAATTCTCGAGAGTTTTGGCTTGCAACAAATCGATCTTGTAATTTTGAGCCTCTTTCTCTCCAAATGAGCCGTCGCCTCATTCTACAAAGAGTTGTTTGTACTTCTCGAGTAAGTCTACCAAGTAATAAGCTTTTCCCTCCTCAATGATATTCTTTATTATAAATTCTCCGAGCAAATCGAAGGCTGCGGAATGAAGCTGCCGAACACTGCGTCATCCATCAGCTTGTGAGTCTTTCCTACTTTTTCTAGTCGCGTTAGAGAGATACAAAGCATAGCAAGTTTTGTGGTAGTAAATGTCGCTTGAATTTTCCACAAGGCTCCTAATCGGAATATCGCGTAGAGCTTTTTTGGACGCGCATAGTTTATTCCGTGCGTCTTTCAAAGGGCATAAAGTGCGAAGTTCTCTACGCAATTTGACGCGCCTTTCTTTTTTGGAACAAAAAACGCAAGCAATACGCTGTTCACCTCCTGAACATGGAAGCAAATCAGCTTCTGGATCTGTATTTCCGATTGAAACGTTTGAGTTGAATTCACCCTTAGAAGCGGCCATTTTTTGAAGCTGAGAATCGCTGTCAACTCCTTTTCCATTGAGAAGAGGCAATTTGGAGTTTGATGGAAGCTCAGCGTTTTGGTCTCCAATGTTTCTCAAGAGCGCATTTTCCTGAAAGTTAAGAAAATGGAGACTGTAAGATCCATAGAGATTTTTCGACCCTTGGGATTAAAGTTGATTTTCGAGGATAATTACCTCCAAAAAATTGGAAATCATAAAAAAGATAAAAATTTAGAATACAAAATATAGAGAATAATAGTCCTTATAATCTTATTACAATAATCATTCTCCATTATTGAAAATAATGATCCTCCAAGTCTTGTTTAGTCTTGGAAATCATGACACTTACAATACTATTTTACGTGTGATTGAATAACAGTAATTCGAAAAAAATTACCTCTCCTTGTCCATCGGGGAATATGGATAAATATTCATCCTTATCCTTTTTTTTGAGAGCAGTGACTTTCTGGAAGCACGTCACGTGGTAGCCACTTCCCTCTGCGACCTCGAGTTCGCCGTATTCATAATTTTTTTTCTTCCGAAATTCAATGATCTCCGAAATCTTTAATAACTTGCCGCGAGTGAATGGAATAATTCTCCCATCACTGCCGTGACACAGGAAACACGGTCTTTTATCCAAATTCGGGTGGATGCAATGTGAAAAAATTTGACACTATGAGACAGAAGAAAAACGAAGTTTGATTTACACTATACGGAATCTCAACGAACCGCCAAGGTACTTCTGGTTCAGTCTATTATCATGAGAATAACAGGCAATAATTTGGATGCTGAAGCAGACTGACATACTGAATTTCAGTACTCTACAGCTAATCGTTTCCAATTCATGCGAAAATTCTGAAATACTGTCAAGTAGAGTGTACTTGTGGCTTAGTCGATCACAATTAAAATAGAATATGAGTATATAGCATAATCGTCTCATATACTGAATTCTAACATTCTATGTTCAATCATTTTGGATTTATGCAAAAATTTCTGGAAATGTTTCAAGTAAAGTGCACTTTCGGTACATATGATTGCAATCATAATGCGAGATTAACAACTAGATGTTATAAAAATGCTTGATATCTGATTGCAATATTCTAGAATTGATTGTTTTCAATTTATGTGGAAAATTCGGAGAGTCTGTTATATAGAGTGCACCTCCGGTTGAGTCGAGTAGTACAGTAATCAAAGATAACCATTCAAATGCTACAGCAATTTTAAATACTGAATTTCAGTATCCCACGGCTAATGTTTTTGGATTAATACGGAAAATTTTAAAAAAGTTTCAAGTTAAGTGCAGTTCCGGTACAGACGATTGCAACCACATTGCAAGGAGCACAATTAGATCCTAAGCCAGTCTAAAATACAAAAATTCAACATTATACCAATATTTTCATCAAAATCTCGAAATGTGAGTTTTGTCGGTTACACAATACTTACTTGTACTTTGTACAAGTGAGTTTTAAGCTCACTTAATCCAATTTTCTAATTGGTATGCTTCGATGATTGATTGATTTACGTTCCCATTTCGCACCTTGTTCCTATTGCTCCATTTTCCATATTCCAGACTTTTTTCCCATTCCTATTTGCTACAGTTCAAACTTATAAGCACTTTTATTCCAAATAAATAGAACATTCGTTTTACCTCACACTTGTTGTTAATATTTGACACTTTGCTTATTAATGACGTATTTTGGTTTCGTATTTTTAGTTCACGTAGTTGCTGCAAGATGTCGGAGTGGACAAGGCGCTCTTTCATAATAAATACATTCTATTTAAAACTTAAAATCACATTAAAATCACATTTGACACAACATATTACAAAATATAAACACAGTGAGATAACATATCACTCACAATGAAATTCCTTAACCCAAATAATCCTTTCCCGCCAGACTCTTCTCCCCACTCTCTTTGTAATTAGCTAAAACCAATGAAATAACGTAAAAGTTGAGGAAAAACGGTTTTTTTAAGTAATTGTTTGGAAACTAACTTAAGTAAGGGATCCGAGCGATATGCTAAGAACGTGACAGTCGCATAAACAGTTTTTCTTGAGACAAAAATTTATTTTTTCTTTGAAAGTAATCGGAGCCCCTTAGCGGGAGTTATTATAAATCTGTATCGTGCTCCGACCAAGTAACCGTGTTTCGGGTAGTGTACGACGGTCGAGCAGCCCAATTTTAGGGATAAGAAAGAAACTTTCACGCACCTCGTGTTATCATAAACCGCCACTAACATCTGAGGCGAAGTGTCCGGACGCCCGCAGAGCACCCAGCGATGCGAGCACCTAACATCCATTTGCTGAAACCACCTCCAGGCTACTTACCTTCAACGCCGTCCACGACCAACTCTTGGACCGATACCTCCACCAGGTCAGGCGACATCATCGCCACAGTTCTGGAGAGCTTGTGGCTTCAGCTAAGTATCTGTTTTGTACTATTTGTTGGTCTAATTATCTAGCAGAAGTCTAGTTTGCTATTTTTTTGTCTACGTACTTTTCATTCATTTTGTGCTAGGCGCTTCTTGGATGCAGCTATTGTCGACGCAGTAGTGTTTTGACGCTATAGGCTTATTATGTACAGCGCAATCAATTGGGCTAGGCCCCTGTCTTCGTATTTACTGTGAGCTTCGGCTAGTAAGGGGCAAGACGTATAGGCGTTAGGTTTTGCACACACTGGTGTGTTGCTGGTTGCGTGCTGTTTTCCAAGGCGCGTTATTCTGTGTATTGGGGCCTCAGCCACTGTTGGTTTATTTTACAACTAGCTTCATTCATTTTCATAATTATTTACATTCATTTTACAAGTTAAATTTCATTCAAATTCATATTTCTTTTTGTTCAACCATTTATTTATCTATTTGCATATATCAAAGGCAATAATTCCGTTCAAAATCTTTGTTTTATTGTGCGGGAAAGAGGACCTGCCCGTTTCTTTCAGACATCTCCATTTGAGAGTGTGACTTGGGGCGAGTACAGTGTCGCTTAAGTCGACCCTCTGGGGGATGCTGAAGGCCATTACGCGATTACCTATCCCTGTAACTCCTTCGTTCGACCAAACACCTCTTTATTGCAGGTACTTTCGTTGTTGTGTGCCCTGCGGACGAAAAGACTACATCGTGGCGCTCCGGGTATGTCAGGAGTCTAACTTTGCGACGCCTCACGTCATCTACAATCTCCATGAGATTGAGAGCGATAAACGAGCTTGAGCCAGTTTGGAACGTTACAACTGCCAATTTCAAATGTTTCTCCATCTATCAGAATGAACTCTAGCATAGTTTCACAGAAGTCGTCATATAAGATCTATGTAATCTTATAGAAGAAGCCATCATTTTACAGTTTCGGTTCCAGTGTCCACTATACTACCCTATCCGATCACAATTGAAGGAAAAACACACGCCTAACAACGAAACGAGCCTAGTCCAAACATGGATCTACTTGCAGTTCATCCAATGATAGAATATGGGATATAACTTTTCCAATTCCGCTCTGAAACTATGTGCATCTTGTTTATTAGAATAGATAGTTTGATTACTCAACATTTGTAGAAAAAAAAAAACCTTGTACTTCCGTAACTCAATCTCCATTCCTATTCTGTATAGTTCATTACTTGGCTCGCTAAGACTTAAAAATGGCTTGACCGATCCAAATAATTTTTTTTTATACAGTTAGCTTCGATATAGTGGTGATTTGAATGGAAAATGATCAACATACAATAATCAGTGCTCGAGCCGCCGTTGTACGTTCGCGCACCTTTCATCCAATTGGGTTGAGACTTTCTATAGTTGCTGGAGGCAATATCGTGATGGTTTTTACTCATTGTTTGTTCGTGTATCGTGTGTCTGATCAAGTTGAAACTTATTATAGTTGTTGTTGGCACCTCCGTGGGAGTTCTTATTGTAGTGTCATCAACGTGAGGCACGAGTCGTATTTGTTCGTTCGCGCATCGTTTACCTGATTGAGTTGAAACTTACAACAATTGTTGTTGGCTCTTCCGAAAAAGCTCCCAGTATTGTACCATTAACATATCTTAAGTGGCACACGAGCAGTATTTGCTCGTTCATACATCGTTCATCAGATTGAGTTGGAATTTTATATAATTGTTGTTGGCACTTGCATGAAGGCTCTGGCATAGTACTACTAACGGTATTTGTCTGTTCGAGCACCGTTCAACCGATTGAATTGAGACTTTCTGAAGTTGCTGCTGGCGCTTGCGTGGTGACCGATTCTAAGATCTCTGTCACCAGTAGAATCTCATATCTATCATCACTAAGTAACATAGGCGATAATTTACTATTAAAAAAAAGGGTTATCTATCAAAACTTTAATAATGTAGCCCAAGATGTGGAAAAATTATCAATTTAAATTCTCACATTGCCTGCGCCGCAATATAATCTGTTAATTCCCGTAATTTATCAAATTAAGTACTAATGATGCTATCTATGCATAGATCTACGCACTTATCAAGAGATTTTGACAGTTTAGGTTATGTTTCAATTGTGTTACTCATGCAAGAAATATAGTACCATTCCTAATAGTTATCAGACTATGCTTTAATATTCGTATAAAAATGTTGAATATTATCAAATGTCTAGCCGTGTGAAGCCGGCACGGGTTGCTTGAATTGAATATGTTTTAGGGCTCATTGTCTCCTGTTGGCTGTTGTTCATCGTTTTTGTTTGGAATGCTGCATTGGTCTCGTATTTCTGGAATCTGCTTGTGGTAAGTATTCAATTGTTTATATTCAGAACTCTTCTCGTTATGACGGATGTTTCTGAAATGAAAATGTTATGTGGAAGTTGTATCAGTTTTACATTCATATTTAACACTGCTAATGACTGTTTTAGAGTTTCGAGTATTTCGCCTGTTGCGTCGATAATGATTGGTACTATATGTATGTCTTCTAAATGCCATAGCTCTTTGATTTCTTGAACAAGTGGGGTGTACTTTCCTATTTTCTCTCTTGTTCCTTTCTTGATGTTGTGAAACGCAGGGATTGATATGTCTATTATGAATTTTATGAAGTTGTCTTCCGGCCTGTATACTATATTTGATTTGTTATTCCTTACAGTATGATCTGTATGAATTTGACGATCGCAATATATTATACCTCTTTCTGTTTCCGTGACGCTGTTGAGTTATATTGGGGTTATTATTATTGTTATTATAAAGACTTTGATTATTCATGGTTAATCAAATAGCAGAGAAACCATATTTGATTTTTGATGGCAATGCTCTTAATCATTGTGAATTGACATTGGTGTAAAGAATATTTATCCTCTTGTGTGCCTGCTATGAGAGTCGCATATTATTAAAGAGTGATATGCAGTATTAGTTGCGATTTGTTCCATTTTGTTGATCACTTTTGTCCCAGGGGAACAATAGACTGCATATTTCTTACTTGACAAGAAGCTCGAAATTTTTATTCCGTTTACCAGGAAATTTTGCACATTTAGATGCATCAGAAGAATTGAACTGTTCCAAGTTTTAGACTGTAGTTGCCGTTCATAGCTGCTTTTAATTTCAGCTGTATCTAATTTTCTCTTATAAATGGAACATTCTGTATCCAAAGCTTTGTGATTTGCTGCTTATTTCAGTTTGAGGACGTTATTAGCAAATATGGAGTCAATACATTTCATAATATTATTTTGATACTCTTTGGTTCTATGTTCTTCTCCACAGGTAGCAATCGCTTATTTGTTTCTACAATTTCCAGCTTTGTGGAAATATTCGCAGCATAAGTATCATATTCAGATATTTACATTTTAAACAGTAGTAAATCGTTTCCCACTTCTGTTACTCCATTAACCCTCCGTCGGTCGCTACATTTTCCATATAATAAAGGGTTGCATTTACTCAAAACACGTTCACTCGGTCGGAGCACGACACCGATTAACATAAATCTCGCTATGAGGCTTTGATTTTCCTCAAAGTTGAAAATAAATCGTTGTCTTAAAACTTCCCTTACGCAACCGTCACGTTCTCAGACTTTCACTCGAATCCCTTACTTTAGTCAATTTCCGAACAATTTCTTAAAAAAAACTTGTTTTTCCTCAAATTTTACGTTATTTCATTGGTTTCAGCTAATTACAAAGAGAGTAGAGAGGAGAGTCTGACGGAAAAGGATTATTAGGGTTCAGGAATTTTATTTTGAGTGATATGTTATTTTACTGTGTTTATATTTTGTAATGTGTTGTGTCAAATGTGATTTTGATGTAATTTTAGGTTTCAAATTGAATTATTTCAATTCTGGAAGAGCGCCTTGTCAACTTCTGATATCTTGCAGCAACTACGTGTATTAGAAATACAAAACCAAAACACATCATTAATTAGCAAAGTGTCAAATATTAACAACAAGTGTGAGGTGAGTGAATTGTTTTACTCATCCGAAATAAATAGTGTTAATACGTTTATATTGTAGCAAAAAGAGTGGATAAAAAAAAGCTGGGATATGGAAAATGGGAAAATAGGAACAAGGTGCGAAATGGGAACGTAACAAACTAGAAAGTTTCAAGAAAAGAATGAAAATCATGATAAATAAATGAGAACTAAAGCAGACAACTTTCAACAGAGTTTACATTGATAATGATTATATAGGCAACGAGATGAATATACAAGAAGAGATCAGATTAGGAGCAACAACTGGAGCGAAAATAGAAATAGACAATGTTACATGAGTATGGAACCATAGAGAAGGAAAACTCGCGAAGCGGTCTAAGAACGATTAGCAAAAGATTTTTAAAGTATAAGGATGGATATGAAGGACTTAAAACTGCGAGATAAAAATACGACTAAGAATATGAAGAAGGAAATATGGGAACTAGCAGCGTGGAGCATTGGAGGTATCAACGACAAAGAACATGAGCTATTTGATTGATTCAGTGAGCTTAAAATAGATATATTGTGTATAACAGAGACCTGCAGAATTTGAAGGCTCCTTCAATATTTTTGTAATTAATTGATTCAAATAATTCATAAGAATGATGGATATGGAATAATAAAACGAAATATTCACATGGATTGGAAAAATGAGATTTATTGTTCTTCTGTGAGATTCCAGCCTATTACAGGTGCAAAAAAAAATTGGTCTAAAGAGCCGATGATGGGGTCAGTTCTGAATCTCAAAACATCCTAGTGAAAAAACAATATCAAATATGAGAGAATAAATGATTTTGAACAAATAACTGTATCTTCTAAGGCCTCCTACATTTCCAATGAATATATGATTGAAACAAAGAAGTAAAGCAAAGAAGAAATTACAGTAGATAACGGACATTTGCTGCTATACAGTGAATAAGAGACCAGCAGCAGGCGTAGCATGTATATTAAATAAACAATTGATAAAATATGTACAGTGTGGTGAGAAAGACACTGGAAGAATAATGGAAGTCGATGTGAGAGAACTAGCACGATAAGTTGGAACGGACCAAACGAAGATAAAAGTGCTGAAATGAGAAATAGACTTTGAGATGAGCTGAGAATTATTGCAGGAAGTCAAGGTGACATCTTCTTATCTGGAGACCTTGATGAAAGAGGAGGTGCACAGAATAAGAGTACCGTGAACACAATAGGAATACATGGAAAATACTATCGTAATAACAACGGAATAAGTCCACTTGATGTACACTAAACGGCCTAATAATAACTAATACATTCTATGAACACAGATATATACATGAATATACAAGACAAGGACCACAAAAAAGAGGAAAGATGAATAATCGACTACGTGATCGTTGAGGATAAAAATCGGAGCACAGTAAAAGATTGCTCTGCTAGACGCGATCCAGACGTTTCCAGCAATAATTTTTAAGTCGAAGCAAAAATAATGAAGAGCAGCATAGATGAGTTGGATAACAAAAAAAAGATGAATAATGTTGGATAGAAGTCCATAAAAACCTGCAGATTGAAGGATGAACAAACAACTTTAGAATATGAACAAGAAATAACAAGGATGATTGATAAAGAAATGACAGATTATTCTGGGGAGGACGCCATAGAATTGAGGAGAATATTTGAACAAATAATCATAGAAGCAGCAAGAAAAATATGTGGAATAATCGGACCAAATGTCAATCAAAAACAAACATCGTAGTGGAAATAGGAGTTAGAAGAAAACATGAAGATTGAAAAGAAGACATGGACTCTCTACCTTAGTAATAGAAACTATGGAAATCACAAAATACAACGACAAGAAATTCAAGAATTAGTATTACAAGCGAAAGAAAAAGTCTGGAAGGAGTTTGAAGAGCGAATGGAAACTAATAGTAGAGACAACCTAAACGCTGAGAGCACTCAGGAAAAGAAAAACACATACAACAAACACAATGAAGAATAAGGAAGAGCTAATAGTAACAGAGGACCCAGAGATTATGAATGATGAGAATTATATTTTGAAGAACTTCCACTTATACCTAAAGAAGATGAGAAACATGGAAGGGTTCTATATTTTGATAAAGCAACATCTACTTACTGACATAGACGAATCTAAAGTAGGAAAATTTGAGATGAATGAACATGAAGAAGACCTGAAACCTATAAAAAATCGGAAAACTGCAGGACGTGATGGAATTACATCATTAATGCTGTGATACATAGAAGAAAAAGGTGCAAAATTATTATTCAGACTATATAATGAAGTTCAGAACAAAGGACATAATGCCAAATGGCTGAGAGGTGCTGAAAAAAAGATTATAAAACAACGTTGGAGCAACGCTATCTAGAACGCGAAAAGGATTTAGGGAAGAACGTAGTGCACAAGATCATATTCTTACCATCAAGAACATCATTTAGAAGAGAATGGCTACCAAGTCTAAAGCATTTATGACGTTTATAGATCTAGAGAAAGCATTCGACAGACTGAAGAGGGTAAAACTATGAAGGATCTTGAGAGAAAGAAGAGGAGCTCACCCAAAATTGGTCAAGTCCAAGTCCATCAAAGCATTATACACCTAGAACAGTAACTACGTCATAAGTCAAAATAGAAGTGCAGAAATATTTGAAACAAAAAACTGCCTCAGACAAGGAGGTGTAATGAATCCAGCAGTACTTACAATTTTTATGGATAAGAGAAAAAGACCAAGAAGTTTCATTTAGGATATAGAAACTTGAGACCAATATCAATATCATTATGTGCATTTGCAGATGATCCAATGGTTAAAGCGAAAAGCGAGGATATAATGCAATAGACCCTGAATATATGGAATGAAGTGATGAGGGAATATGCTGTGAAGATCAATTACAATAAGACAGAATTCATCGTAGGGAGTACAGAACAAACAATTCCGTACTTAACGATTGACAATGATAAAAAAAGAAAAACAAGTAGAAAATTTTCAGCATTTAGGCTCAGTAACAGAAGATAATAATAATAATAATATATAGCTTAATTGATCCTAGATCAATGGCGAGGTTCAGCCAAAGGCTGATCTTCCACCTAACCAATACATGTAAGAATAAATTGTAACAATGCAGTATAGATGAATATAATATAAAAACAAATAAATCAGAGATTGAAGTATAGCAATGTAATACAAATAAACCTAGAAGAAAACAATTCAGGAACACATTTTACGACATAATTGGATGCCTATTAACCAATGACAAGATATAAATCTATACAAAAAAAAAAAATTCAATTCAGTTTGTACATATTTTTTATATTAAATTTGAATGGATTCAGTGATAGAGACTTCAAATTATCGGGAATATTATTGTAAAGTGAGGGAGCAAGATAAAAAAAACAACTTTTGAATTTGGTTTTTCTAAATGTTGGTACTGCATACAAATTTTTGTCACGCAGAACATAATGATGCTCTTTTAAATTGAGTTTGTCGTATAAATACGGTGGACAACTAGTTTGCCTGATTTTGTGTATAAGATATAGATAGAATATTTTTACACGATCATCAATATAATTCAAGTTGGCAAGAACGCGGAAGCTGGATATGTGATCATACTTACGTACCCCAAATACGAATCGAAGGCAACAGTTCTGGAAGAGAGTGATTTTATGTTTGAAGTTTTGTGTCAAATTAGGGACATAAACGCAGGCACAATAATCAACAAGAGATTCATATCAATGGAAGAATAGATAAGACAGCAACATTGTTCCATGCAATCAAACAGAACTTCATAGAAAAGAAGTATTTTTGAAATGAAGATTCCTTTTCTAAGTATTTGGGATTTTTAATTCATTGGAACACACAATTTTGATATATGATCACCGGAAGTTTGATATTATAACGTGGATTGCACAGATTATTCATTTCATATTTCTAGTGAGCCTATCTTTCCGAGAGCTTGGAATTGATACCGAACTATACATCATTTGAATAACTTGTTAAGAAACAATGGATAATCGTTTGAATCCTATCTCACATTTCTAATGGAATTATTCGTGCAGGAGTTCCAGGTAATTTGATACCAAACATGATAGAACCAAATGACTCACTTTAAAGAAACAATCGACGTAAAAATATGGTTATATACGCTAAATAATCTGAAAAAAGCGGTAGAAAAAATAATTGCTTCAATCAAAAACTCAGCCATCAGTTATCATATCAAGACCGCCTCACACAACGCTTGTTTCACTAGCGGTTTTCTAGCACGGAGTTGTGCTGGCTACCGTGCTTGCTTCTGTGATAGAAAATGACAGTCACTGCTGATTTTTGTACATGGTCTTCGTGATAAAACGTGTGCTATTTTTCATGCTTGTTCGTCCGATAGATTCGAGCTTTGACCAATAGAAAGCTAGCCCCTAGTCACGTGAGTTCAAGAAGTGACGTTGACACATCAAGATAATCGAGTGATCGAAGGAATCTTCTAGTGACGAAAATCAGTTCGATCGATCTATCAATCAAATTTGCAGATTCAGACGAGGGTCCCTATATTGTCCAGGATCTTTCTTCTGCCTACACCACGCACACCTATACGGCCTTGCATCTATCAACGATTTGTAACCTATTAAAACTATTAAAGTATACAAGAAATATAGTCCTCGGATAACCTCAGTTATTAAAATCATGCAAAAGAAAAGAGACAAGGCACGTATTGAATATAGAAAATATAAAACAGGAGCTAAACTTGCTTACTATAAACAATTGCGAAACCTCACTACTTCTGCTATACGTAGAGAGAAACAAGCTTATTTTGAAAATGATATCAATAGAAATCTCAAAAATTCTAGTCAACTCTGGAAAAATTTAAAGAGTGCTGGAATTAAAAATGATCCAGAAAATTTGATTTCACCCTCCTTGTACGACTCAAAAGCTTTCGGACAGTATTTAGTAGACAAAATTGGAACAACTATTACAAATGGTAATACTGTGACATACTATAATAATAATTCTTATTCTAATGCGGGTGCGAATCGCTTCAATTTTAAACTTGTTGATAAAAATAATATTGAGGATATTTTGTTCAGATTGAAATCTAACGCTGTAGGAGAGAATGGCATTTCTTTAAAAATTATTCAAATTCTATTTCCTGTGATAGGTGATCATATTACTAACATCATAAACACGAGCTTATTGGAAGGAGTTGTTCCGGATATTTGGAAAGTGGCTATTATTAAACCCATTGCTAAAAAAAATAATTCTGCAACCTTCAACGATTTGCGCTCAATTAGTATCCTTCCAACATTCTCTAAAATTTTGGAAAGAATATGCAATGATCAGATAATGAGCTATTTGTCAGGTAATAATATTCTACCAGGCACACAGTCTGGTTTCAGGCGCGGTTACAGCACTCAATCCAGCCTCATAAACATTGTGGATACAATCATCTCTAATCTAGATAAATCAAATTTATCTGTGCTCATTAAAATCGACTTTACGAAGGCTTTTGATATGGTGGATCATAGTCTGCTTCTCGCAAAACTCAGATTTTACAATTTTTCTCCGAGTGCTATAAAGTGGTGCAAAAGTTATTTAACCAATAGATCGTTTTATGTTACTATGTCATCTGAGTCAAAATCTTCTCAGTCATCTTCATTTCCTTTAATGTGTGGGGTCCCACAAGGTTCAATTTTAGGCCCATTGCTTTTCCTAATTTATATTTCGGACATGCCATCTGTTTTACAATATTGCTCAGCTCACTCTTATGCCGATGATACGCATGTCTTAGCTTCATTTAGTCCTGTCGATATCAAGGAAAAATTTAAACTTATAAATAATGATCTGAAGGCACTCTCAGAATGGATAAAAGACAATGGTCTCAAACTAAATGCAGAAAAGTCATCTCTCATCATTTTTGGTTGCAATGATACGCCTAATGTGATTTTGGACGGTGTTATACTGAGACGTAGCTGTTCTATGAAAAGCCTAGGATTAGAAATTGACGAAAATCTCAATTTTAGAGGACTCATAACAAAAAAATTAACAATTGCCAAGTTAAAATTACGGCATTTATACCAATTTAGGGACCTATCATCCCAAGTGAAATTGCGTTTAGTCAACTTATTAATTTTACCTTTGTTATACTATTGTGCCTGTGTTTATCTGCCAAATCTTACGCAATCGGACAAACAAAGAATATGATCACATATCCCAATACCGTTTATTAGCAAAGATGGACACCGTAGAAGAATATTTGACAAAAACGTATATCTGCTTCATTCATAAAGTTAGATTAACTGGCATTCCCTCCTACCTGCACGAGAAATTGGTGAAGGAAAATTGTTACTATACATTACGTGGAAAAGACTTATATGATGTACCAATTTTTAAAAAAACTGAATTTAAATGTTCCTTTTCGTATTTGGCTCCAACGCTTTACAATGCTGTTCCTTCGCATTTAAAATCTTTAACTGTTGGTTCTTTAGAGACTCATTTGAACGATGTACTAAATATCAAGTTGATAGAATAAATAATTTTAATATATTAACTAGTTATTATATACATATTTTTCATTTCTGTAACAATTGTCGATTTAGATTTAATTAGTCATCAACAACAATTTAATTTTTTATTTGTTTATATTGTTTATTTGTTAATGATATTAGTTTCTAACAACAATTGAATTATCTCATATTGCTTATCGCTTGCTGGCTTTTTCAATTTGTATTAATTATATTGTATAACGGTTAGGTGGAAGAGCAGCCTATGGCTGAACCTCGCCGTTGTCTTAAGTCAATAAAGTATATTATTATTATTATTATTATTATTACATGTGCTGCTTACACGAAAGTAACAATTTTATTCTAGTGGAACACAACACCCATTTTCAATCGTCAAACGCTCTGTCTAATAGGACAATTATCCACAGAAGTGACAATTTCTCAAATTGCAACGAAATAAGTCATCCCGAATAATGGAATCCAACCTTTCTCATCTCTCTTGCTATTCATTTTCATTTCGACAATAAAAAACTTTGCGTAAATTTGGCTGGAAGTAGGGAAGACTTTTTTATTTATACACGTTAACGTCAAGCCGCACGTGTGTAGCCTCTAAAGGGTAAGGGTAAGAGAACGTTCGTGAAGCTGGCGATGCCATTAACTTGAATTCAACTGCGGCCTAACATTTTCATGGTTTTTTTTATGTAACATTTTTACTTTGCGTAGCACATTGAGAAACGTGTTATAATCAGTAGTACCGGAAAAGGGTGTTTTATCCATTGGAAATAAGAAATGAAAGCAGGGCAATAAACAATCAGAAAAATCAATATCAGATTCTCTGTAGGTATTGGAATGATGGATTTCAGCCACAGAGATTTAATTTACTGTATTGTGAAAAGGAAATTTAAAATTCTGTGACCAATTCCAAAAGGTTCTTTGTGGTTTCTGAGAAACATAGTGAGTGTTAATCGATTTATTCGGGATATAATTCAGGTATTCGATGGCATATTTTTCGATGAGCGTATATTTGTAGCTGCTCTTTCGGAGGATTGAGGGTATGACTCAAGTACCAGCAAATTATTGTGCTCACCTGACAAAAATATATCTATTGATATTTCCGTAATATATACAATGATGACACACTTTAACAGACCAAACGTAAGAATATTCTTCGAAAATAGATTTTACAATATAGGAAGCTGCTGCTGGAATGAAACCAGAGTTAGTAAATTCCAGGAGAATCAAAAAAATCATGAGAATAGTAATAAATTGC
Organism: Dromius quadrimaculatus; assembly: GCA_963989225.1. NCBI lineage: Eukaryota > Metazoa > Arthropoda > Insecta > Coleoptera > Carabidae > Dromius > Dromius quadrimaculatus. The sequence continues at coordinate 20,998,895 of OZ022327.1, forward strand.
CCTGGAGAACATCATTTTCTGATCCATTCTGATTTCATTCCTAAATCATATCTACAGACTCCAATTAATTTGTGCGTGGATCTTACATCACCCTAAAAGATTTCAATTGGATAGATATATCTTGAACAATCATAGAAAATCTGTGATATATTGTGTAACGCTATCACTCTACTTCCAGGACAATTCCCACACACTACTGACTTCTTGTTCATTTCATTCAAGTTTGGATTATGATTTTGCACTATTTTTTGTCTCACGTACCACCATGTTCTGGTTCTGTAAGTTTCTGTTATGAGCTCCATCATCCGCTTTTGGCAGGTATGGGCAAGGTATCGGCTTCCATTATATTTTTCATGTTAGAGCTAGCATCTTCACTCAATTCACCTTCCAAATAGATTAAAAATGTCAATTGTATCCGCTCTGCGAGCATCTATATAGCTTCGACTATTTTACTGAGTGAACAATGACTCATATCATCAAATTCTTGCAATGCCGCTAGCCCGCTAGCAAAATCCACTGCCAGAATGTAGGAATAGTCTGATCACTTGTAGCTGATAGACATATTATTCATATTTCTCAATTATTATCGTTTGCCACAATCGACTACTATATAAGCTGCTGACCATGTGCATTGATAAGCAGCTCTTTTCGCTCTTCGTAGATCAGATGTTTTCCAAAATACATAAACAATATTCAAACTGGACAATTCGTTCCACTCTTAAAATGGGCTAAGGTATGGCCGAGACTGTCGAGCTAAAAACAAAAAAAATATGTCATGTGACTGAATTTGTAAGTTCCTAATACTTATATTATTTCTAATGTTTTTGCTCATTCGTTCTTATTCGACTGAGCTCACTTATCAAAATTTAGATGGATATATCCGTTTTGAGCATCCCTGAATCCATTTTGACAATTTTTGGCTTGATTTCGGTACGTAAGTACGTACATATACATGTGTGTAACTGGGAAATCTCAAATCATGATTAGTGTGCGGTTACATCAAATGCGAGTGTGTGCGACTTCCAAGGCGTACTTGCACTTACGACGTCGCCGGTAGAAATAAACACGTATGGCTACACTGCGAACGATTTTAACTGACGCGCTCGTATGCTATCGCACGACTGTCAGGCCTGAACAAACTAGTTTTATTTTTCTTGCGTTATCGTACGAGCATATCTTGAAAATCTGAATCAAGAACTGGTTATCAGAAACTGATTCTTTGTATTGAGTTGAAAGAACCATTATGGAATCGAAGCTCTGAAGAATACCACAAGAGGATTATTGTTGAATAATTATGTGCTATGTGATACAGTAAGTTTCTCGATACATTTTCGGCAAGTTGATTATTATTTCAGTTTAGTGTAGATTTTGTATAAGTAGTTTATAAAAATATTCAAACAGTTTCTCAGTTTGTTTTATTAAATCACTTAAAACATCTATACACTCTTCATTTCTATCTTTTTTATATGTATATAAATATATATATATATATAAATATATATAATTCGATTGTGCGATATTTTCTTTATTGGTTTGCAATCGTCAATCTCAGAGCGCTATTGTTTTCGACTAAGAAATGATGATTTATGAAATTTTGATCCATTCCACGAAATTGCTGGTTCAGTTCTTGCCAGTCGGACGGAGACAATTCAACCACCAATAACTCGTACGTACGTACGTACACGGACGTTCTAAGATCGCCCGCGCTCGCATTTGATGTAGTGTTTGATTATATACATATATATATATATATATATATATATATATATATATATATATATATATATATATATATATATATATATATATATATATATATATATATATATATATATATAAATCACCCTATCAATTTGACGTCCTTACAAAGATGTTCATTTTGGCGTCTACTGAAAGGAACGCGTATAGTTGAGATCTGATCGAAGTATATTACATAATTTCTCATGGGCTCTTCAGGTTTCACACAGAAATTCCATTTCACGCAATATTCACAGAGCTCCCATTTCCTATACAATATGACTTCCTTTCATCATAACATCAATGTGGCGTCAATAATATACGTTACATATTGCGTTCATAGTGGCGTCCTATCTATATATATGCTTTCACTTCATGTTTGAAGTGGCGTCCCCCTTGTTGCCAGATTTAGTTTTTACAGTCCGATAAGCACCTCTCTTGCGTAGAATGTTCTATCGATGACACATGTGAAGCGATATATTCAAAGGTTTGCGTAGAATTACATTATTCAAGTTCTGGAATGGGTTGATACTTGAGACATCTTCATAGAGTAGAAATATGTCATTGGTTGATAGAGAACTCATAGTAAATTGGAAGATTTTGCAAAAAAATATGGATTTTTGATTGATTATTGCTATTTTCGAGTTCTGAAGTAAAATGTATTTGCCATGTCCGTGAACTGTTGGTAGATTCCATGAATGGAAGTATGTGAAAGATAATTTATCAGGAAGGACTTACAGACGTCATATAAATTGTGATAATAATTGCTCTATAGAAATGTGACAAAATTTTGGTCTAAACTTGCATTTTGCTCAAGATTTTTCTATAAATGTGTGATGAAGGTCAGTGTGAATATAAATCTCAATTCTGGGAGCTGAAAACCTCCTCTCATTAGGTCATCATATTGTAAAAAAAAGTACAGAGTATTTTTGCAATATCCTAAGAGCCGTAAGGCACCCAAAAAAATCTCATAACTTCTTGGAAGAGTATTGAATTCTTCACAATCTTAGTTTAGATACTTTTCACTGTGAAATTATCATGTCTACATCCTCTCCTAATCAACACAAATGCCGGATCAAGACACATTGAAGCTCATAGGTCGTAATTCAATGAAATCCATGAGCTGGTGGCTCAAATGATTGTGAAATCCTCAAAGTTAAGGCCTCCTTAAGCCAAGGTCCGTGAACCCGTGCCTATCGGGCTTCATGCATAATCTGGCTCTGGTAAGGAATACTTCCTACTCACCTTATCAAATACCCTATACTACTTGGTACATGTCTTCTGGCCGGTCTCACGATCTCGAGTTGAATTAATCTGGTTCAAAGAGCTCATTTCCTTGGTAACAATATCAATTTCTGTATCTTTTGTGTCATCACTGCCCAATCAAGTCAATCAAATGAATTGAAAGCCTGTTTATTGGTTAACTCCCCGTCACTTTAACCCAGGTTAATTTAACTCGAGATCATTAAATTGGGCATTAGAGTTCTTCCCTTGGACTCAGCTCTAGCGGATGAAATATTTGTCTACAATTATTATCATATTACCGGCTATCCTCTCAACATTCAAATTTAAACTAGTGTTGCTACCCTAATTCAAGTATGCGTTATCAGTTCAATCAATAATCGTCAATTTAAATTATTGAAATGCTGTGAATCTTTCCTACAGAAACTTTTGGTTGGGAATGAAATTTGGATAGCAACAGTAATGGAGTTTCAGGCAACTAAATGAAACTTTATCTGTATACTGAGTTATTATTTGTTGCTTTCATAAGATGCCTCATCTTAGTACTTCAATAATAAATATCAGTCTATCGAGTAGTCTTCATACATATCCTTATGAATACCTGAGAGAAAACTCACATCATCATTATGAATCGATCCTGTTAGGTGGAAGATACAAAATAGGAATTATATGGAACATACAAAAAAGGAGTTAGTGTATCAAGACCATGGAGGTGATCTTTTTTGGTCGAATTTGTGGATCACGGCCGAAACGCCAACTGAGACCAGAAGAGAGTATCAGAATATTCCGTTTTTTTAGGCGATCATCACGAAAGAATTTAAAATCACTAAATTTTGCTCGTGGGCGGTAAGTCAGCATAACCATAGTAATCACAGTTTGCCGGTAAAATCAACATACCACCTTGAATGGAGAGCCGGTAAACCTATGAATACGTCCAATCGTGCAAATAGTGAATTTAGATAGATGTGTACAAGTAAGTAAAACTCCATGGTAACGAAAAGGGCTATAGAAATACCTTTTCCGTTATAATCGCGTACAAAATTAATTTATAGCACATCGCACATAAGCTTCTGAAGCAAAACTGTAACTGATGATAAATACAACAATTATGTGGACATAAAATTAATCTACGACCAAAATTGTCCAGATATTTGACTCTTATTCTTCAAAGTTGCTGGGAGCATGTCGTATATCAGTATTCATTCTTCATAGCTTATATATCAATCTAAAGGCAAAAAGTTCAAGCGTTGAGAATGGATTTTGTTGAACTATGTACAACTACATTCTCTGATTAGTTTTTCCACAATGCAAATTGGTAAACGTATAATTTTGAAAGTCGAGAGTCTTCCATATTGTATATCCCTAGGAATTTCCTTCGCTGTTCGTGTTGCAATATGGTGCACAAAGTCAGATACTACTTATAATATGGAATAATGAACATTCAATAAGTATCGAAGTAATCCAAGTGAATCTCTTTTAACTCACTTGTACAAAGTATAAATAAGTAGTATTGTTGAACCGCCAGGATCACATTTCGAGATTTTGATGGAAATTCTCGTTTTGAGCATTCCTAAATGCATTTTGACTATTTTCGACTTGACTTCGGTACGTACGTATGAATGTATGTATCTATATAGTTAAATTTTGTTTTGAGACTGGTCCAAAGTCTAGTTTTGCAGCCCCTATTATGGTAGCAATCGTCTGTACCGCAAATGCACTGTACTTGGAACTTCTTTTGAATTTTCCTGAGGCATCTTAATGGTTATTTTCTATTTTAATACTAATTGACTGTGCTGAAATTGCACAGTCTATTCGAGTTTCTTGTATTAATTCAGAACAATTAGGCGTGAAGTATTGAAATTTCGTATCAAACACTTCTATAAAACCTAATTGTACACCTTGCATTATGACTGCAGTCGGATTAAACAGGAGTGCAGTTTACTAAGCACGTTTTCGAATTTTCATATAAATCCAGAACAATCAGCCGTAGAATCTTGAAATTTTGTATCTAAAGAAATTGTAGCATTCGAATGATAACTCAATATTTTCATAACAATCTATTAGCTGGAAGTTAGCTTTATCTGACAATCTTTCTCAAGTTTTCGCGTAAATTCGAGACTTAGGCCGTAGAATGATGAAATTTGGTATTTGAGACTGCTAAAGCGTTCCATGGCCAGTTGCACCGCTGTCACTTGAATTTTAGGTGCCACCTAACTCAACAATATAGTATCAAAATTTGAAAATTGAATGTGACATGAACATTGCTGTCCTTATTTTGATTCGACATTTTTTGTATAAGTGAAGTTTAAAATTTGAGTTAGAGCGGTACAACTGACCATTAATGGACTGTAGCATCTGAATGATTAAATTATCATCTCAAATTTTGGTTGGAGTCGATTTTGCCTAGAGTCAATATTAGTATCAACTGTTGATTATTGAGTCAAAAGATGTATGGGTAAGACATGTGAAGTTCACATTAGATTTTTTTCATGTTTTTGAGCGAAACGCTGTTATATCTTTCATCAAAGATTAAATATGGAATGCAAAATAGTTAAAAATGCTACCAGCCTAATTTTGCCACCACATAATATTATTCTTGTCAATTCTTCTCCTTTCCCTTCCGAATGGAGCAGGGAGTAGCACCTTGGTTTTTTCCTAAGGCATTTGACCTTCACTATCAATTGGTATTAGTTTCAATCATAATATCTAACAGGGAAGTTGACCCTAACAAAAATGAACAATAGTAACCTTTTTCCGACACTTGAAGCAGGATTCTAGATTTATAAAGTCTGTCACCTCATTGACCACAATATTCTCGATTGATTCATATTATACAATTTGACCATAAGTTCGATCAGGGAACTTGAGGTGCGGCCGGCTCACCGACTTCAAGGAATGTTTTCACACAGTTGCGACAACAGAGTCGATGTTCATCTATCCACAAACTGAATGTATGTTATATGGAATCAGTTTGGACATATCATTTCCAAACTACAGTTATTGTTGAATACATTCAATATATAGCCCTTTGCAAAAACCGGGCACTCGAATTGTTAAAGCTCTCATTTGAAAAAAATTCAACTTGTACCTTGAACCAAATTGGGGCTTTTCACAGTCACTCAAATTATCTTCTGGTGTACTCTGTTACCGACAGATTCAAGAAAAATAAAGCAACATTTTCGTTTCTTACACAAAATTGTTCTGGTTCTATGTTGCCAATGAATTCTAAATTGAACAAAAAGAAAAACTCAAATGATGTTTTCGCCAAGTCCCAACTTATATGTATGTTGTATACCAACTCTTTACATTTTTCAGCCATGATGGATGTGATATCCCGTAATAGATTATATTATTAGGAGCAAAAATTAGTTTTCATTCCCTTGTATATCACAAGCTTATATTAATCTTATAATGTATTACAGGAGATATGTAATGATGATAATTCATCCATCCATTCTAACTTTATTTCGATCACACTGAAAGTGCAACTTTGTGACCATCAGGGACTTCAAAAACATTAATAATTTGAGATTCATCAATTTGGTCCTAGTAAAAGCAATGATGAACGTGCAACAAAAATATTCCACTTGCTTTGTACAAACGATATAATTTGTTTTTCTATAACAACTATAAGGCCACATCACGGATGAAATAGCGAGTTCTCACATTCTATAGTGATCCTATAGTTGAGGAGCAGACCGCACTTTATGTTCCCTTATCGAACTCACGGTCAAATTTCATATAAATCAATCAAAAATATAGTGGTCAATTGGGTGACAGACTTTTTAAATCTGGAATCTTGTCCTAAGCGTCAGAAAAAGGCTACTTACGGTCAATTGTCGTCAGAGTCAACTTCTCTGATAGAACTTATAATTGAAACTGGTACTTGTTAGTAGCGAAGGTCGGATACTCCGAAAAAAAACCAAGGTATCACCCTCTGCCCTGTCGTTTAGAACTTCCTTTATGATTGTTGTGCTTTTTCCTCTGTTTTGAATAGAACAGCGGTAGTATCCTGCTTTTTCTTAAAGTGCTTGACCTCTGCAATCGATTGATACTAGTTTCAGATTTACCACGAACTTATTGACCGGATATGGCCTTTTTTCGATCCTTAGGACTAGATCCTGGATTTATAAAAGTGACATCCTAATGACTACTATATCTTCGATCAATTCATATACAATTCGGCCCTGAATCTGACTAGGAACGTTGAGGTGCGTTCGGCTCTTGAACTATTAGAAAGGGGTACATGAATTTGCTCACTTACTCCTCATACTTGAGTCAGTACTCAACTGTTTTTTCCTAATATTTTAAATTGACTGCTCAAATTTTAAGTTGATAAAGAATTACTTCTAAGCAAGAATAATTTCTGACGTCTAATAACTGTACTATAATACTTTATTTTGCAATAAAATATTGGTAGAAATATTATGTTATGACATACATAAGAAATGCAATTCCAAATTCAAGCCATACTCCCAACAAATTCCATGTCAGAAGCGCAAACATCTGTTTCATTATCGATCGATGTTCTGCGACAGTGTTGTCAAGTTTCTGGACGCCAGTATGATGGCGAAATATATGAAGTGGGAATATACACGTATATTTTTGACGCCACTAAAAATTGGAGCGGAATTCTTCGGAACTAAAAATATACGAAAATTTTCATTTCCCTATCATTTTGACGTCAAAATGGAATTTTGAATTTAGCCTCTAGAGGTCGGGAACAAGCCAGGAAAAAATTTTGAAGCAATTCTAAGGTGGCGTCCGATATACGGACTCCAATTGACAATGGACGCCAGATTAAATGCAAACGCGCAATATTAGGACGCCAAAATGATATGAGGATTTATATATATATATATATATATATATATATATATGTATATATATATATATATATATATATATATATATACATATATATATATATATATATATATGTATATATATATATATATATATATATATATATATATATATATATATATATATATATATATATATATATATATATATATATATATATATATATATATATATATATAGAAGAAGTAATCGTAACCGCAATTAAGTAGAAATTGAAAATTTATTGAGTATTTCGGTTAAGTTTTTTCGGGCAATGTAATAATTAGACTCTTTGAAGTTGTCTAGCTTTCGGTATATTTTATACCTTCATCAGGACACTACAATATTAATGATAATGTAAGATACAAAAAGATTTCTAACATTATTTACTTACATTTCGTGAGGCTTCAAAAATCAGCCAGATTAATAATAATAATTATAACTATCAACAACATAAATACAATCAATTAATTCAAAAGAAGAAGAACCAGATCAAAAATCATAAAAATTAAAGTAGAAACTATGAAAAAATAGTATAAATATGAACAGTCAAAAAATGATATAAATAAAAATAATAACAATTTTTTTTTTTTTTAAATTTTACACATAAAACTTGATTTCCAAAATTTCAAAAATAAAAATTTAAATTAAAAAAAAATTTTCTGTAACAAAAATGCCACAAATAGAGAGAAACTCAAAAAATGAATGTAAAAAGAAAAATTATTAATTAAACTTCTTAGGCCCGGTTTCACCAAAGCCAGTTAAATTTATCTAGAGGTTATTTTGAGTTAGTAACTATAGTTACAATTGTATCAACAATAGTTTTCGTATAAAATAACCTCTGGATAAACTTAACTGGCTTTGGTGAAACTGGCCCTTAGATATTTCAAATAAATTGGCATATATTGAACTCAAGCCATCTATGTCACTTTTTTTATTCATTGTATTATCTGTCGTTTTAATGTAAAGCATTTCCAAAAAGGATCGTTTTTTCAAATTCTTTCCAACATCTAAAACTGTAGCATTACTGTAATCTATTTCATGTTTTTTTGAATTTTTATGCATCGCCAATGCAGTAGCATTTGGTTTTAAGCGTGTGTCACTTTTATGAGATGTTATTCTACTGATTAACTGTTGACAAGTTTGCCCAATATAGCATTCATCGCAATTTTTACAAGGAATTTTATAAATTAAATTTGACATGAGCGGGGCTGGTCAAATTTAATTTATAAAATTCCTTGTGAAAATTGCGATGAATTAAATTTTCAATTTATATATATATATATATATATATATATATATATATATATATATATATATATATAAGAAAATTGCTGTTTATCGACTGTAAATATTATATGTTGTGGCGTTTATTGGGTAGTCAGTCTCTAATTATTCAAAAAATTCTCATTCATTTCAATGACCCAAGCTTTCACCAATAATTTTTGGCTTCTTCAGGGGACTAAAGTAATGTAAACAATAAAACAGTAAAATCAAATGAACATGTAAAAACGGATAAACTTCAACTTACAGAAAAATAGAGAATTAATTATCATAAACATCCACAAAACTGACAATAACTGGAAAAGAGTGAACCAACCATAAAAAACCATGGAAAACCATCAAAAACTCTTGAAAAATCTATAAATAAAAAAGGATGGGGGAATAAAATAACTGACGATGATAAAAATATAAAAATATATACTTCGCTACATGTGTAGAATTTGATAATTGAATAAATGAATAATCAACAAATGAATAAATTCTTTGAAATTGAGAAAATAAATAAACATGGAGTGTCATGAATATGAACACTTGATTATATTCGAATAATATGAACCTAAATTTTGGGTATCTGTTTTTTAATTAAGAGTGTTGCTATGGAAATTTACATGATACATTTCAAGAAACAGACGTTTGACATAATTATCACTCCTGTCAAGAATTTCAACATTATCAAAATCTGGATGATGCTTGGATTTGCTAGTATGAATTGATAACGCACAACAGTTGACTTTTCTAGGATTATTACAATCACTCCTATGGGCTATAATTCTTGACTTCAAAAGCCTACATGTCTGTCCAATATAAATTGAAGTGCAGTCCTTACAACTGATTTTATAAATAACATTACTTTGATTATCAATAGATGCGGAATCTTTAAGTTTAGTGTAAAGACTTCTGATAGTGAGGTAATTATTAAATGTTATAATGAATAATCATTCTTTAGAATTCTTCTAATTTTGTCAGATAAAAAAGGGATATATAGTAAAGATTTATAAATGACAGCATCAGAAGAAGATCGATTGCTCAAATTAGAAGGAAGAGGAATTGATAAATTACAATCATTTATATTAGAATTGATATTGTTCAAAAAATAATTATTATTATTTCTAAAAATGTATTTATTGATAAAATGTAAGGGATAACCATTATCTAAGAAAATATATTTCAATTTTCGCAGATTTTCATGGAGATACTTATCATCAGAAATATATGAAACTCTGTTTTTCATATTAACCAAAGTATTAATTTTCTGTTTTAAATTATGTTGAGACAAAAAATGTATGTATCTCTTAGAAGATATAGGTTTCTGATACCAACTCAATTCTATTTTCTTATGAATATTCCTGATTAAAAGTACGTCCAGGAAAGCAATTTTTCTCTCAGATTCTTTTTCAATAGTGAATTTCATAGAAGAATTGTAGGAGTCAAGTTTCGAGAGTAATTCAGGGATATTATCTTCCTTCACAGATAGAATAATGTCATCTACAAACTTTTTGATGAATGGAATATTAAAAGAGAGTTTAGGGATACAAGAATCAAGAAGATCATCCATAACAAACTGTGACAGGATAGGACTCATAATACTACCCATAGGACAGCCATTAGTTTGCTTATAGAATTTATTCCTGGATTGACAATAATTTGAACCAAAAATAAAGTACAGTATCTTAGAGAATTGATCCAAAGTCAGTCTACAATGTAATGAAATAATATTCCAATTCTTAAAGATGACAGAAGAAGCTAAATCTTCAGAAATGTTACTAAATAAAGAGACCACATCCAAGCTAATCAAAATATGGTCATCAGGGAGTTCAAAATCTCTAATAAATTCGGAAAAATGGAATGAATCTTTAACATAATAAGGATTATCAGCATTATAAGATTTAGAAAGTATATTAGTTAAAAAAGAACATAGTTTTGTATTAGGAGAATTATTTGAAGATATGACTGGACGTAAAGATAAAGAAGGCTTATGAATTTTGGGAGCACCATAAAATTTTGGGGACACTGCATTATAAAAAAATAATTCTTGAGCTTCTTTATCAGTAACAAGTTTTTTTGTTTTTAGATTTGTAACTTATTTATTAGATTTATGTTGTAAAGAAAATGTCGGATCACGTGGTAGTAAAGTGTAGGAAGAAGTATCATTTAGAATTTCTTCTGACTTTGCTTCATATTCACATCTGTCCATGATAACTGTAACTCCACCCTTGTCAGATTGAGCAACAATTATGTCATTGTTGTTTTTTAAAATTTTTTTTGTACGAATATATAAATTTTGAATCAAAGAAATTCTATTTTGATTATTATTCAAAGAATTTATATAATTTGTGATTATATTAGTAACAGATGCCCTAGCAGAGTTCTTTGAACTATCATCAAAAATATTAATTATATTTTCAACATCAGCAATCGAATATCTTATTTTAACTTGACTAGAAATAGGTTCAACGCAAAATTTAAATCCAGGACTAAGAAATTTCATAACAAAAAAAGGTAATTGATGGCTACTTATATTTTTTTTATCCATGCATTACTTGTTCTTATAGAATTGAGTTTTTTATTCTCCAAATTATTGTATTTACCTATCATTCCAGTTTTTGATGACTTATAGAATTTATCATATCCTGAAACCATTCTTTTCTAATAATTATTAAAGATATAATTTGGAACTTTCATAAATAACTCTTGTCTAGTTTTACAAATTGAATTATTCAAAATTTGGACTTTTGATATTGTGATTGATATTTCAATATTCAACAATTTATGATTCACACTTTGTTGTATTTGATATTAGAGATCTTGTAATTTTTGAACTAGTTGATTCCAAAATGAGATTATGAACCAGCTTATCTCTGTTTTTATGAAGGTGTTCTGGGAATATATTAGATTTTCTACAGCGTAGTAAAAACACTCTTCTATCTACCATAGATGCTAATTTTCTGCTTTCTGATATCCACTTTTTCATTAATAAAACTGTCTCACGTCCATAGTTTTTCGTGATGTTCTCAAAGAAACCCATAATATAAGAAAATTGCTGTTTATCGACTGTAAATATTATATGTTGTGAAGTTTATTGGGTAGTCAGTCTTTAATTATTCAAAAAATTCTCATTTATTTCAGTGACCCAAGCTTTCACCAATAATTTTTGGCTTCTTCAGGGGACTAAAGTGATGTAAACAATAAGACAGTAAAATCAAATGAACATGTAAAAACGGATAAACTTCAACCTACAGAAAAATAGAGATTTAATTATCATAAACATTCAGAAAACTAACAACAATTGGACAAGAGTAAACCAACCATAAAAAACCATGAAAAACCATCAAAAACTCTTGAAAAATCAATAAATAAAAAAGGATGGAGGAATAAAATGACTGACGATGATAAAAATATAAAAATATATACTTCGCTACATGTGTAGAATTTGATAATTGAATAAATGAATAATCAACAAATGAATAAATTCTTTGAAATTGAAAAAATAAATAAACATGGAGTGTCATGAATATGAACACTTGATTATATTCGAATAATATGAACCTGAATTTTGGGTATCTGTTTTTTCATTAAGAGTGTTGCTATGGAAATTTACATGATACATTTCAAGAAACAGACGTTTGACTTAATTATCACTCCTGTCAAGAATTTCAACATTATCAAAATCTGGATGATGCTTGAATTTGCTAGTATGAATTGATAGCGCACAACAGTTGACTTTTCTAGGATTATCACAATCACTCCTATGGGCTATAATTCTTGACTTCAAAAGCCTACATGTCTGTCCAATATAAACTGAAGTGCAGTCCTTACAACTGATTTTATAAATTACATTACTTTGATTATCAATAGATGCGGAATCTTCAAGTTTAGTGTGTAGACTTCTGATAGTGAGGTAATTCTTGAATGTTATAATGGAATAATCATTATGTTAAATATTCAATGAGTAACAAAGCCCAAGTTCAATCAAAATTACAGTTTATTGAATATGAATCGTACTTTTTTTAACAAAAACATCAAATGTTAATCATATATTTTTTTATTGACAGTTACTCGCATTGTAGATATATTTTATTTCAACTTGTCCTGCTTCTTTTTTAGGTGCGTTTATTACATCCTCCCCCCGAGTTTCTTCAACGAAAGAAACTTCATGTCTTCTCTGTGAATCAACTAGAGTCAATAAATTGAGCTTGTTTGGGGCTCTCACGATACGGCCGCTTCTAGTAGTCTTCTCTTCCCTACTCTGTTGTAGTTGGCAATCTTCCTCTTTTTCTTGGTTTTCAATTTCTTGAACCTTCGGTTCAGAAGTGGATTTCTTGACTATTTCATCTTCATTTGTAATTTCTAGAGAATAGATTCTCTGTATGGGACGTAGAAATTCACCTGTAGAAGTTCGCACCTTTACTAATCTTACTTCTCCATCTTGACCAGAAATTAACTCTATTATGCGTGCTAAAGGCCAATCAAGTCTCTTGACATTGTCGCTGCCAATAAGTACTACTTCTCCTATCTGTGGTGGATGAGTCCGTTTGAACTTAGTATTTTGAATCAACTGGCTCAAATATTCATTTCTGAATCTTCTTCTCAGACAAACACTTAATTTTTGTCGGTATTTCAGCCGACGATTCAAACTTTGATTATCTATTATATCACAATCAAATGTTCCTGTTTCTTGTGTGTCTTGTATAAACATTGCTGGTGTTAATGGTAAACAATCACTGGGATCTTCCGAAATGTACGTGATTGGTCTATTATTAATAATAGATTCACAGTCGCAAATCACCGTATTCAATTCCTCATACGTAAGTAAAGCTCTGCTCAGTACTTTTTTCAAAATTTGTTTAATCATTCTCACGATCCGTTTCCACCATCCGCCCCACCAGGATGCCGTAGGGGAGTTGAATTTCCACCTTATTTGCCTTATGGAACTGTATTTCATTATTTCATTCCAATCTAGTGCTTCAAAAAAATTACTGGCTCCTACGAAATTGGTTCCATTGTCACTGTAGATTTTATTTGGTCGTCCTCTTCGAGCTATAAATCTTCGTAAGGATTGCAAAAAAGCCTCCGTACTTGGTGATGAAACTAACTCCAAATGCACCGCTCGATATACGGCGCATGTATATAAACAGATCCAAACGTTTTGATTTCCTTTTATAAATAAAGGACCGGCCAAGTCTATTCCGGTGACTTCAAATGCGCGAGCATCATTTATTCTGTCCTGGGGTAAAGGTGGTGGTATAGTGCTTAAAGGTTGGCTATTATACCTTCTACATATGACACACTGAAATACAACTCTCCGTACAGCGCTTCGTCCTCTAATTATCCAGTACTTTTCTCTTATTTTATTTAATAACATCTGACCTCCAGCGTGACTTAAATTTCTATGCTCGTGCTGTATCAACAGATCTACTACGGGATGATTTCCAGGTAGTAAGATAGGATTAAGAAATTCCCAAACATCATCACGAGCCACAATCTTTGTTTTCAATCTTATAATTCCATTTTCGTCAACATACGATTGCAGTGACTTTATGTTTCTCTCATCTTTAAAACAATGTTGTTGAATTAAAATTATTACAGCATTTTCAGCGCGTTCCATCTCCGTGGCAGTCAACTCATCTACCATTTTTTCTTTATTCAAACAATTGTTTTTGAAACGAAATATCCATCCTATGAGTCTAATTATTTGCTGGTATTTTGAGAAGTATCTATAGTACCAATTTTCGGGACTAAAGTTTGCATCTGGAATTGAAAAAGCAGAAACTACTTTTTTCTTCTTTTCACTATTGACTTCGTCTTCATCATACACTAAATCCTTCATTAGCCATTCATCATACGATTGATATAACCATTTTGGACCATCCATCCATTGTGTTTCCATAAGCCGCTCAGCGCTACATCCTCTTGATTGTATATCAGCAGGATTTAATGCACCGGGAATATATTTCCAACACTCTCTTGGACTTAGTCTTACGATTTCATCAACTCTATTCCTGACAAATACTCCCCAATTCAATTCTCTTTTCATCCATGCTAGTACTGTTGACGAATCACTCCAAAGCAATACAGGTAATTTCGACATTATTGGATCTGTCGCTATCTCAGCATATAATCTTGCGCCTATTGTTGCAGCCAATAACTCCAAACGCGGAATCGTTACTGGTTTCATTAGTGACATTCTTGTTCGCGCCATTATAAGTCGAATCTTTATTCCTTCACTGGATTCTACTCTTAAGTATATCGTAACAGCATATGCAACTTGACTAGCATCTGTGAATACATGCAATGATGAGTTACATTCATTTACTTCCGAACCTAACCATCTGGGGATCTCTACAGCTCGTAAGTGTTTCAAATCTTGAATCCATTCCAAGAATTCTTTGCTAATTTCATCGTTTACCTCTTCATCCCATCTCAACTTTTCTTTCCAAATTCTTCCCAATAATAATTTAGGTCGTAAAGTTACTGGGCATGAGAACCCAACAGGATCATATATTTTATGTGCTGCCGACAATATAACACGTTTGGTTACTTTCCCTGGATATTCAAAATTAAAACATTCGGCATTGAGCAACAATACATCTTTATTCCGATCCCATTTCAATCCCAGTACTGCAGAAATCTGATTAGGAAATACGTCAATCCCTGAATTGAATTCCCAACAACGTAGATCAAATTTTGCTTTAGCCATTACCTCCCGGGCTTCCTTTATGAAAAGATTCAGTTCATCTACATCATGTACACTTGTTACCAGGTTATCTACATACATGGCAGCCATTAATCTTTCAACTGTTGTCTGTGAATAATTCGTTCCACCTTCAATACACTCATTTAAACATCTTCTTAAGTGATATTCAATTACAGCTCCCAATAAAAATGGACTGCATGTTACACCAAACACAACTCGATTATGTCTGTAAGTTTTTATGTTTTTGTCCCAGTCGTCACTCCATAAAAAACGTAGGTAATCACGATCTTTTTCCCATAAATTGATTTGTAGGAAAGCTTTCCGTATGTCAGCTATCACACCAATTTTATTCAATCTGAATTTTATGAGCAAATTTGGTATTCGCTCCATCAGATTACTACCCTTCTCCAAGCATTGATTCAAAGCAGGTGATCCTGGTTCTCTAGCACTGGCATCAAACACAGGTCTTAATTTAGTAGTACTACTACTATCTTTCACTACATGCCGATGTGGTAAATAATGGCAAAGCTCTGTTTGCTTCTCTTCCAAAACTTTTCAATTATTTTTTCGTCTAACCACTCTTTTAGTGCATTTTTATATGTATCATAATAACCATCTGTTTTCAGTTGTTCCAATAATTTCATCAGTCTACGCAATGCGATTTTATAATTTGAAGGCAGTGGTGGATGTCCTTCAATCCAAGGCATATGCACTTCATACCGACCTTCTTTTGTGGTACATACCGTTTCCAAAAAATGTTGTTTGGTCAAAGCATCGAGCTCTTTTCTCGTCTTCTTCTCAACAGGATCTTCAATACCAATTATATCCAGTTGCCACAGATTTGAAATATCAGTTTCATTTGTCGAAAACAACGTAGTTAACAGCGAAATTCGCACATTCACATCTTGTGTTGGAATTTTACCAACATCCAAGATGGGTTTCAATAGCTACCATACCATTTGCTAGTGTATGTTGATTTCCAGTTATTAATCGACCACCTACATCAGCTCCGATAAGAATTTCAATTTCTTCATTTTTGCTACCTACATCTGTCAAAATGATTTTCTTGTGTTTCAATTCTTCTAACCATGTTCCTTCCACTATTGGACTCACAGTGGTACATATCACTGGCTGATCTAGAACTTGAAAGTTACATTGATATTTTCTGTCAATACTACTTAGCCTCAATCTGTAACAATTGTGTGTTTGTGTACTACTCTGTACTCCACCAAATAAAGCATGTTTCATTGTTTCCTGACCAATTGACGAATACTTCATTTCTATTGCAGCTTTCTGTGTGATGTAAGATCTTTGCGATCCCATGTCAATGATTGCACGCGCTATTTTTTGTGTATTTTCACCTCGGATGATTACCTTTAATGTTTGTAGAGAAACTTCTGTAATGCTGTCAAAATTTGCCAAATTTACGTCTGTTACCTTTTTTGCATTATCATCTCTGTTTATAAGTTTCGTATCACCTTTATTTTGGTTGAAACACATTATTGTGCTATGCGATTTTGCACATTTTTTGCATTTTACCTTTGATCTACATCTCTTACTTAAGTGGCCAATTTTCAAACAATAGAAGCAACATCTTCTTTTTCTCAGAATATTTCTTTTTTCTTCTGAAGACATTTTTTCTCCATCTGGGCATTCTTCGCTGTCGTGGTCTTTCTCGCAGAAAATACATTTCTTCTCCTTTATGCTTAATAATCCAGCCGCAGTGTAAATTTCGTCTTTGCCAACTTGTTTCTTCTTAACTTGTTCTACGCCAAAACCCGTTTTAGCTAACGCCACTCGTTCTTCGCTCTCAATTTCTTTCCTTAAAAATTGCATAAGCCTATTTATCCTAGTATTTATTCTACCATCTTCTGCTGCACTTATAGAATCTTTACGTTTCACAATGACTTCATCAATGCTCGAATTTCTTTGCCAGATTCTTAATATATCCTCAGGGAGAGACGATTCTACAAGAGGGTATAACATTGCATCGAACTTGTCATCAGTTATTCCCAGCGTTTCTAAGGATCTTAGATGTGATTCTAGCTGATCATATAACGAAGCAATAGTGACCTTCCCACCAGTATGTCCAAAATTTTTAAGTACCAGCTTCAACAGTTCACGAACATAGACTTCAACAAGCAGATCCTCCCTGCCGAATCTAGCTGTAAGACTTTCCACTGCTTTTATATAGTTTTCAGCCGTGGCAGGGAAGCTTTCAATCACTGCTCGCGCTCGTGATCCTGCAACAGTACATTGTCTTAAATACTGGAATTTTTCCACAGCTGGAACTGAATCATCTTCATGTATCTGTTTATACTGGCTCCAAAAAGGCAGCCAACCTTTCAACTCCCCATTATATTTAATCAATTCCAGTTGTGGAAGTTTGATTCTACGTTTATTAGTAGCAATCACCAATTGACTGTCATTTTCTGAGCTGATGGCATCAGTTTTCTCAAATTTTCTACTGATAGCTATCTCAAGTTTTCTTAAACATTTCGTATACTTATCTTGACTGTCGTATTCCTTTTCAATATCTTCTTCTGGAACATCTTTTCCAAACAAATTACTTATTATTTCTTCATTTAGCGCAAATATTTCTTAATGTTTTTCTTCGAGCAACTCGTAATCTGCTTTGATCTCGATCTCATCTGGCTCGCTTGCAGCTAAATCAATACCTATCCTCTTCTGTAACTTTGTGAAACATGTTCTTAAGATGGCACGCTTTTTGCAAGCTTGTTCCATGATTCAGTATTCAATATTTCGGTCAAATCATCACTCAAAACTATTGCTACCCACGTCCTGTCACGGTCGCCAAATGTTAAATATTCAATGAGTAACAAAGCCCGTTCAATCAAAATTACAGTTTATTGAATATGAATCGTACTTATTTTGACAAAAACATCAAACGTTAATCATATATTTTTTTTTTGACAGTTACTTGCATTCTAGATATATTTCATTTCAACTTGTCCTGCTTCTTTTTTAGGTGCGCTTATTACACATTATTTAGAATTTTTCTAATTTTGTCAGATAAAAAAAGGGATATAAAGTAAAGATTAATAAATGACAGCATCAGAGGAAGATCGATTGCTCAAATTAGAAGGGAGAGAAATTGATAAATTACAATCATTTATATTAGAATTGATATTGTTCAAAAAATAATTATTATTATTTCTAAAAATGTATTTATTGATAAAATGTAAGGGATAACCATTATCTAAGAAAATATATTTCAATTTTTGCAGATTTTCATGGAGATACTTATCATCAGAAATATATGAAACTCTGTTTTTCATATTAACCAAAGTATTAATTTTTTGTTTTAAATTATGTTGAGACAAAAAATGTATGTATCTCTTAGAAGATATAGGTTTCTGATACCAACTCAATTCTATTTTCTTATGAATATTCCTGATTAAAAGTACGTCCAGGAAAGCAATTTTTCTCTCAGATTCTTTTTCAATAGTGAATTTTATAGAAGAATTGTAGGAGTCAAGTTTCGAGAGTAATTCAGGGATATTATCTTCCTTCACAGATAGAATAATGTCATCTACAAACTTTTTGATGAATGGAATATTAAAAGAGAGTCTAGGGATACAAGAATCAAGAAGATCATCCATAACAAACTGTGACAGGATAGGACTTATAATACTACCCATAGGACAGCCATTAGTTTGCTTATAGAATTTATTCCGATGATGTACAAAGAAGTCACGTGATGTCCACGTCAGATTCTTCCATTGGTATTCTTGAATCTGAATTAGAATTTGTTTGATTTGATAAGAAGCTTTGCTTGCAGCTTTTTTCCATTTACTCTCAATAACAATGATGATTTCTTGTGATAATATCTATGACATGGTAGATTATTCGATGTTGTATTTGCCTTTGTTTTTTGATTGGACTGTATGTACAATGTAGAGACCAATGGTTTTTCATGGTTTTGTATCACAAAATGAACGTGAATTACGTTGAGTCCCCTAAGATAGTCAAACACCAAATATTTATCAAGTATACACGGGAATATTTTTTACCATATATCTATCCTCCTAGACACTCAAATATGGATTCGAGACATTCTCCTCCATATTTATTCTTGAATTATCCATTTTCATCGAGAGTGCATGTTACCCTGTAACTTGGTGGCACTCTGTCATATTTTTTTATGCATTATTTTTACTTTAACTTTCTGACAATTCTAGATGATACAGATGGTTCCGACAAAAATATCTAGATAGAAAAACTATTTTGTATATTATCATGAATCTATAATAAATGCTGCAAATATATTTTGAAGCTTGAGCAGGATTAGACGTACTCTGTCAACTTACTATCTATGACCAATGGAAACAATGAAGTGTGCCCAATTTAAAAATATCAATATTGTAATTTTTGGAATAAGTTCAAAATAAAATTACATTTTAGTGTACTATATTAGTAATAAAGTTAGTTGTGATGCATTTTGTCATCAAACTGACGAATTGTATTGAATGTGTATATATTCCAGATGAGGTTTGAACTTTATTGAGAGCTTTAATATTGAAACTCAGAACCTTCATCCGTAAACACTCTACATAATCAACAGTGATAATAGTGATCAACCAGATGCTCAAGATTTTGGTACAAAATCTAGCAGACGGAAATAAACTTAACCCTTCAATTATTTTGAGTAGTTTATATACAATGTGGATGATAAACAATTCCAATTACATCTGCACGTCATGATTCTGGTCCATGTGAAAGAAAACAACGCCTAATAATTAAAAATTGCAATGGATATTCATCTGAAGGGCCTGTGGAGATTTCTTGTGACAAAAATATCGTAGAGAACGGAATTTTTCCAGCAGCCGAGGATATTGAAGCCATGAACAAATTTCTTTCATTTATAGTGATTGGAAAAATATCGTGTCAGTTACAAACCAACAGCGTTAGAAATAGTACATTTCATGGTGTGCAAGACTGTCAACAAGAAATATTGGTATTGTTTTCGAAGCGCTCAGAAGAATTAGAACCAGTGATATCATTTCAATAGGTCATACAACAATCAATAATTATGTTAGCAATCAAAATATATTCCAATAAAAATAAACGAACAATAAATATACAGAAAACGATGTACGGGAATTCAGTCACAAGTTTATTATTTCTATCATACTCTACAGTTTCGGTCCCACCTGGACCATCTTCAGGAGTGCTAACATTTATACAATAGTGTGAGAATGTGGAAATAAAATACAAAAAAAAAGGTGTAATGAACAGTGTACTCACAATAGAATTAGTGTTTGTGTATGTTGTCATCTGTAGTATTAACATAAATATTTTGTTTTCTTTTATAGGACGATGTAATAAAAATGAGAAAAAACAAACATGTTTTTAGTCAAAAATAAAAGAATGAATAAAAGTATATATAAAAAAATTTTAAATATGAAAAACTAAGCGTGGCAACAACTGACCGTTATGAAAGCCAGAGGCTAAGTACATGTTACATAAAGTAAGTGCCCGTGTAATGCGGAAAAGCAAAAACGCACAAGTCACAACAGTCAATTTTTGAAGTCAACCAATGAAAAAGAATCACATCAAGATGTTCAGGGATGCAAGTCACAAGAGACTAAACGAAATAAAAATAAAAATAAATATGAGAACAATTATTTACGAACCCACTGTAGAGTAGGATAGAAATAATAAATTTGTGACTGAATTCCCGTACATCGTTTTCTTCATTTCACGTAACAGTCAGCATCATCTAATACTTCCATTGAACTGCAAGGGATTAGCTGCAACAATCACTACATAACCTCAATATGCTCATCATTCCAGAGATCGTGGACACTTATAGAAACCAGGCTAAGTATCACATCAAAATGTTGCTTAACATTAATAACAAACTGATATCAGCTATCAATCAAAGAAACTTTTTACTAAGATGTAAGAACAATAATATTTTCCCAACCCACATTTCAAATCATTGATTGTTTGCAAAATGTTTTACTATCTAATAACCCTTATAAAAATTAAACCACTAAGATAATTAATCGATTTGAAGCACAGACAATTAATTTAGAGTTAAAAATTAGTCATTGGAAGATACAATTCCAACAAAATAAATTCCAGCATCAGTATGATACAATAAAACAAAACATTAGTTACATTCATTGGCACAAATTTCAATTATTCTTGGAAAACAAATCATACTTCATCAATAATAATATAAGACAAACACATATAAAAAAGTTTGACAACCTGTTGAAATTGAACCGTACAGTTATTAATGAAAACCTTTCGCAGCATGGCTGGTTTTGTAACATGGCGAAAACTGTGTTCCCCAAACGGGTAGTTGATTTACTAGCTCTTAGTCCAAAATTTAGTGCACCCCTTGAAACAAATGAACTACCTATTTTCGAACTTATTGCTGACGTGGAATACATTATCTGTCAAACGGATGACAGCGATACTAAAAACCAACACAGAGCTCAAATTACCAACATTATAACTAATCACATGCACAAACTTCATCAAAACAAGAACAATAATAATATCATTAAAAAGTATACAGAGGCGAAACAATTTTTGAAGCAAAATGATGACATTTATATCATGAGTATATCAATAAGATGGATACTTTGTTGCAGGATGACAGTACTTACACAAAAATTATTACAGATATGACTAGGAAGATTCAGAACGCTAACAATAAACTGGTGAATAATTTATTTGGTAAAAAATATATAGATGCGATAACCAAGGAAACCTTAACATCTGACAACGCAGTTTCACCTCGAATCTACGGACTTGTTAAAGTTCATCAGAATAACTTTCCTCTCCGCCCCATCGTCTCTGGTAACAATTCGCCAACAGATAAATTTCCCAAATTTTTAGCACGGTTGCTTAGTGATTCGTATGACGATGAATATTACATCCGTAATTCTTTTGAATTTCATGATTTCATCACTACAGTAACCTTAGACCCCGATTACGTTCTGATTTCTTTGGACGTTGTCTCTTTGTTTACAAATGTGCCGTTGGATCTTGTCACCAAAGCTGTAGGACAAAAATATAATATAATCCCTCAACGAACTGATATACCATTGAGAGAGCTATTGAATTTGATCACATTTTGTTTTCAAAATTGCTACTTCCAATTCAATGATGAATTCTTCAAACAAACATTCGGCTGTGCGATGAGGAGTTCTTTGTCTCCGGTAGTAGCCAATCTGGTGATGGATCTTGTTCTGAAGGAAGTTTGGCTTTGCTCTCATTTAAGGTTCCGTTTATTAAAAAATATGTTGGTGATTTGATTACAGCTGTCCTCAAATCTAAAATCAATGAAACTCTTATAGCCTTATTCATAGTTGAATAAACTGGGTTTAAACGTGGTTTATCTTTAGATCCGTTTTAACTCTTATTCATAGATGCGGTTTAAACCAGGTTTAAATATTTAAACCTACTCGCACCCTAGTTAAAATTTTTTTTAAACCTAACCTATCTGTCAAAAATGAAGAAGTGAAGTGACATGTTATTATAAAAGTGTATATTTATTTTCATCAGATCCTGTGAAGATGATTATTGTTATTACAGATATTCACTGTGTTGAATTATGTCATATCTTCATTAAAATCAGAAGAAGCAAAAATAAATTCTGGAAAATATTTCGTATAAAACATCAGATTCACTCTATTTGAATCCAATATATACAATTGCAGCATATTAATTAAGAAGTAGAAGGTCTTTACGTAGCATTTGCATGTTGATCCTGATTTGACTTAATATAATTAAATACTTGACAAGATCAAATATACCTCGAATGAGAAAATGATATGGAGATAGATAATAATTTATTCATGAATAATAATAATACTCAAAATAGTAATTACTAGAACTATCAATTATTCATCATCTTCTTCACGATGATGATTAGTTTCTTTCTTCTTCAAAGATCCCTTCAGTTCCTACATAAATGAAAAAAGTTATGAGTTTGGTTGATTACGATAATAAAATAATCAATAGATATGACCATATTCCTTCGTTCTCAATCAAATCAGCAAAAATAACTATGAATTGAACTAAATCAAATAAGCAAACAATTCTTTTCAGTTCTTACAATAATGGAACAATCAATAGTACATTGAAAATCATAAAATTCCGTCATAAGATCTCCTGCTTTTTTACCAAGACAATTATAATAATTATTATTATCAAGATTAGGATCTATTTTCACACCTAAAATTATTTGAATGATTGTTCATTACATATTAATAAGGGTTTTTATCTAAGACTTCTCCGACAATTTTTTCGGGACTAATTTGCTCTATCTGTAGTCAAGTTCTCGTTCTGTTAAATTGTAAACCATATCATAATCAATATTCCGTTTATTCATCTTCCGAAACTGAAAATTTGCAGCGACTGTGTCTAAAATTATTTCTAAGCACCATCTCCTCTTTCAGTTTTATATTTATCAATACATTTCAAAGCGAGTATTAATTTTTGTTCGTATATCTATTTTGTTGTACTAACCAATCGTTTATTCATTTTGACCTAATAAAATCAGCAAATATGATAATCCTAGTGCATAATAACTGTCAAATGTCAATGCATATCAAAAACAAACCAAAGTCTATGATTCAGAGTTCTTGATTCTGATTTGTTAGACCTAGTTTAGAACTGGTTAGAATATCTTTATGAATTGATTTATTCAGACTAGGTTTAAACTAGGTCTAGTAAACCAAGATTAAACCTGGTTTTATGTGTCTTACTATGAATAAGGCTGTTACTGTTCTCAATGATTTCAATGCGCATATTCAGTTTACCGTAGAATTGGAGACAAACAATTGTTTGTCGTTTCTTGTCAGTAATTAGAGACAATGATGGTAATATTACCACTAAATGGTACAAAAAGCCTTCCGCTAGCACCAGGTATCTCAATTTCAGATCTAACCATCCTAAAGATCAACTTATCAATGTAGCAAGGAATCTTTTCTCCAGAGCATTACATTTAACATCTGAAATATATCATAATAAAGTAACGAATACGATAACTATTCTACAACGTACAAATAAATATCCTGTAGGCATAATTCATGGCATTCAAAATCAAATCAACAGCAGTTTGCATGCTGGCACTGTAAATGTCAACAAAACATCTTTGACAGAGAAGTATTTCACCATTCCGTACATAGGTGGAGTAAGTGGTAGTATCATAAATGTTTTCAGACAATGATAAAATTAAAATCTGTTTTAAACAACACAAGACAGTGGGCAATTTATTTTCTAAAATTAAAGATAAAACTAATATAGATATGAGATCTAACATAATTTACAAAACTCCATGTAATGATTGCCCGGCACAATATACAGGTCAAACGAAGCGGTATTTGAAAACACGTTTGGATGAACACAAGCGCAACTGTAAGAATGCTAAAAGGGTGGGTGCTAAGTGTGCGGTGGTTAGTCACTGCATCAACACTGGACATTTTTTCAATTTCGCTGAAACTCGCATCTTGCATATCCAGGCTATTCTGCACAAAAGGCTAACACTTGAAATGTTATTTATAAAACAAGATGATAATAATGTCAATGAGAAAACTGATACTATAGCCTTAAGCACCATTTATAATAATATATTGAGATGATTTTTGATGTTTTGAAATTGTTCATAAATAATTGTTCTTATATTGATTTTTATTTTTACTTTGTTTAGTCTCTTGTGACTTGCATCCCTGAACATCTTGATGTGATTCTTTTTCATTGGTTGACTTCAACAATTGACTGTTGTGACCTGTGCGTTTTTTCTTTTCCGCATTACACGGGCACTCACTTTATGTAACATGTACTTAGCCTCTGGCTTTCATAACGGTCAGTTGTTGCCACGCCTAGTTTTTCATTTTTAAAATTTTCTTATATATACATTTATTTATTCTTTTATTTTTGACTAAAAACATGTTTGTTTTTTCTCATTCTTATTACATCGTCTTATAAAAGAAAACAAAATATTTATGTTAACACTACAGATGACAACATACACAAACACTAATTCTATTGTGAGTACACTGTTCATTACACTTTTTTTTTGTATTTTTTTCCACATTCTCACACTATTGTATAAATGTTAGCACTCCTGAAGATGGTCCAGGTGGGACCGAAACTGTAGAGTAGGATAGAAATAATAAACTTGTGACTGAATTTCCGTACATCGTTTTCTCCATTTCACGTAACAGTCAGCATCATCTAATACTTCCAATAAATATACAGTCTAGAAAAAACAGTAATAGTTATTTGGTCAGAGATATAAGTACTGCCGTCGTATGGAAAATTGACTTTCCAACACTCCGCCTCAATTTTATGTGAGTAAATCAAATTGGTGGCACTCGAGAGTTGGATTTATTCCATACCTAAATTGTAACGAAGATAGATGAACTTTTTGCCTATTATTTCTTTGGTCAATATATCTGCCTTCTGTTCTTGAGTTGGAACATATTTGATAGACAGTATCTTGTCACTGCAAAAATCTCTTATGTAATTGTATTTTACATCTCTGTGTTTAAGTTTACGATGTTCCCATCTCTTCATCAAATGAATACATGGCTAATTATCTTCATAAATGACAACTGGACTGTCAAAACTATATCCTAGATCTTCTAACAAATATTTAAACCACACAACTTCAGTTGCTGCTGTAGCTAAGGCTACATATTCCGCTTCTGTAGTTGATAGATCTACAGTTGATTGTTTCTTTGAAGTTCATGATATTGTAGATCGAAAAACTTCAAACAAGTATCCAGTAGTTGATTTTCTACTCTCTTCCTGCGCCCGGTCAGCATCAGCGTATTTAGTCAAAGCTTTGTGAGATTTATTTGAGAACTTAATTCCTAGATCAATACTTCTTTGAATGTATCTTAGTACTCGTTTGAGTCCTTGCTTCACAAGCAATACTTTGAAAACGACTGAAATAGTTTACTGCTACACTCAAGTCAGTCCTGGCATTATTCATCACATACATGAGGCATCCAAAAAGTTCTCTGTAAGGTTTGGATTCTATTATACGTACCTCGTTTTCAGAGGGTTGTCCAGCTGGTTTCAATTCCATTGTTTTACTCGGACTGCATTCTTCCATTCCAAATTTCTTCAATAACTGTTTCAGATAAGTAGATTGATTTAGAATTATACAATCTTTAGTGCATTGAATTTTTATGCCAAGGAAGAAACTAAATTCTCCAAGATCTTTCACTTAAAATAAATTTTTTAGTGCTCCTTTCATCAAGTTAATAATTTGGATATCATTCCCTCCAATAATAAAATTATTTACATATAGAAGTAGGTATGTAGTACTTTTCCCATCAACTTTAAGATATTATAGATATTTATCTGCTGTTGATTAGAGGAATTTGATCTCTTCAACAAATTTATCAAATCGATAGTTCCATTCTCGCGGAGCTTGTTTAAGTCCGTATATAGTCTTATTCAACTTACACACGCACAATTGCCTGTGATGGGAAAGTCTAGAGGTAATTTCATGCATATTCCTACTTTCAAATCACCGTGTGAAAATGCATTTTTTATATCCACTTGATGTGCTATCATTCCTTCTTTATGAGTTATCGGAATAAGAATTCTCAGTGTGGTGAGTCTCGCCACTGGAGCATAAATCTCGTTATAATCATACCCTGTCTTCAGTGCACATCCTTGTGGTACAAGTCTACATCTATCAATGTCTCCATTCTCATCTCTTTTGATCTTGGAAACCCCCTTACTATCAATTAATTTTCATCCAACAGAGTAATCAACTATAGTCCAGGTATTATTTTCATTTAAGGATTTTATTTCTTCATCAATAGCGTTCAACCATGATTTTTCATCATTTCTTGACTGTATATCCTCAAAATATTCATGTACATTTTCTATATAAATCCCTGCATTCAACGCAAGAACTGTATAATCTTCTAAATATTTTAATCTTGATCGGACTCGAGTTCCTCTTCTTGAATTGATATTTTCATCCAAATCATGATTCTTATCTTGAGAATTACCATTTGAAACCGATTGGTATCTTTCATCTTCTATCTTAGGAGCTCCATTGACAATATTTTCATTCTTTTCAGTTTGGTCCATAAGTTCATAATCACTCGACCAACTGTCTGGTTATACTTCTTTTCTATTTGATTTTTTAGCTTCATCGAATACTATGATCTGTATTCCCACCTCTTGAAATTGCACTACTTCAGCAAAAATATTAATTAAAGGAGATAGCGCCTCATGATGCAACATTAGATGGTTAGAGAAAGTGTATCAATTCTTAGGAAGTAGCGCTATTTTGAGAGGTGCGAATATGGACCTATAAGTCTGCCTGAAATAATCTTTTGTTCTTCTGAACACCACAGACGGTATCCATTTGTACAGTATCCAACCATAATTAATTTTTTAGTTCTTGGTTCTATTTCACTATGAATTGATTCATTTGGAAGTCGAAGATGAGCGTTGAAACCCAACACTTTTTATTTTCCAAGATTTTGTTTATCACCATTCCAAATCTCAGCCGGTATTATATTATTTGAGGCTGTTGTTAATTGATTAATTGAAAAAACTGACGTCAGAACTTCTTTTGACCATAGGTATCCTGGTGATTTAGAATCAAATATTGAGTATCTGGCATTCCCTAGAATAGTTCTTTTCATTGTCTCTGCAACACCGTTTGATTGAGGTGTGTAGCGAATTATGAACTCAAATTGTATTCCTTTGGCTTCAAATAACTCCTTCATTTCAGTTGATAAATACTCTCCATCATTATCACACCGAAATCTACTAATTTTTGAAATAAAATAAAACGTAGCCATTGCTTCATAAATATTAGCCTTTTGAAAAACTTTTGATTCAGTTTTAATCAGATAGGCTACAGTAAAATAAGAGAAATCATCAATGAAGGTTACAATATAGCTATTTCCAGTGTATGATATTGGTTCAATAGGTCCTGAGACATCACTATGAATCAGTTCAAGTAGACGATGTGCTCTGAATCTGGTTTTATCATGAGAAGTTTAGTTTGTTTCGCCTTTATACAATGAGTTGCATAAAGATATACTTCCCTTTTTGCGACTTTAACTTGAATTTGATTAGCTAATCGATACTGGAAATTACTTTTTCTAATAACATGTGGGTTTCTTCGTGAATGTGGAAATTATAAATATTATCTCGAGTTAACAAGGACTCATCGAAAAAAAATTACATTCGATGTGAAATTTGGTCTTGAGCATGTTGGTGAAGAAGCCATTGGCAGAAATTCACTTGCTCGAGGTGGTCACGTTGCATCAGATTTTTAACTCTTTGGTAATGGAACGGATGGTACACTGAGAAAAATGGTAGCTTTGAATGAAAACTATTTTCAGTTTTGAGTTTTTTCGTTTGTGGAGAAAACGAAAATCATTGGTTCAACATTTGTGATTTTGAATCAACACGCAACAGGCTTTTATATAAAAATATTTTAGGTTTTGAATTCTAAGTTTTTTCTCAAAACTTGATGTACATTCACTCTAAGGCTTTTCTATTTGAACTCATACAAATAAAATCAGAATTTATTAGTCTTGAATTAAAACTGTAAACCTTTTTTCCAAAGCAATTTCAGTTTTAAAAGAGAAATTATCAATTTTGTATGAATGTATTAAATTATTTAATGTAAAACTAAAATATTTTCTTATAGAAATGGTACTATTTTCATGTAAAATATAATTTCTCATGTTGAGAATGAATATTCTGACTGAAAATGTATTATATTTTCAAACAAACCTATAGTATCTCGCAATGTT
The DNA here is from genome assembly GCA_963989225.1 of Dromius quadrimaculatus. NCBI lineage: Eukaryota > Metazoa > Arthropoda > Insecta > Coleoptera > Carabidae > Dromius > Dromius quadrimaculatus. Next base: position 21,028,487 of record OZ022327.1, read on the forward strand.
GCAGCTGCGTGATCTGGAAATCAGCTTTTTAATTTTTTCGCCAACTTGGCTCATCATATGCTATTCATCGTTTGAACGTAGCGGTGTGATTTTTGTGTTGTGTTGTGTAATATTACTTCTGGCTGCAATGAAAAGGTGAGTTTGATATAAAATTATTAGAAGCAATTTAATAAGATCAAATTGTCCAAATAATATGTAATTTGAACCCAAATATTACATTCGCCAGTAAAATCTATATGAAGATTTATTCTCATAGATACAATTATTGTTACAGTATTGTTCATATGAAAATGAATCTTTAGTTTAGGTTTATTAGCGCATATACTACTTGGCCTTAAATTGTACAATTTCTGAAAATGGACTTATTTTTTTTTCATTATGTTTTGCAGGTACACTGATAACGCGTGAAGTAGGTGTTGCCTTGTGATTTACGATGTGAGCATCATTCCGGCCACTTCTAAACCTAGATTTTCTTCATCCAAAGTCATCGAGTATTTTCTTGGGTTAACAACAAATTTAATTTTTGTGCAATTTTTTTTTTGTGATATCGTATAAGTTTAAGATGCATTTGTATTTAGAAGTTTTAGCATTTTATAACTTCATGCCTATATGTGTGCATCAATTTGCGAATGAGTGATTCTTTGTTGAAGTTTGAATATATTTTGTATCTATGTACACCTTTATGAATTTGTATTCGTATTTATTTTTATTGCTAAATAGATTTCATAGCTCAAATTTAGTATTTTTCCAACCTATACGAGTACATACAAGCTTGTGAACTTTTGCCGACATAAATTGATAGAATATTGTTTGACCCATTCATGTATTATGCAATATCTATTTAATTTGTGATCAGTTGTTAGGTGATGGTTGCGAATAATGTTGTTATTCTAAAAGTGATTATCAACCCAGTGGCTCAGAACTGTTTATTTGATTGAAGCCATTTCCCAATTTTCGAATTTCAGCGAAATTCTGAAATTCATGATCAGTACGCCTAATTCTACATAGCATCAAATTTTGTTACAAAGGTCCAGTTACATCCTGTATATAGTCCAATTCCCTCTCACCGTCAAGTGTAGGGATTCAAGTCTTCATTCTTTATTCGTGCACAAACTTTGCCCACTGTTTCCTGTTTTTTGCAGGCTGCTTGGCTTACTTCCCCAGGAGTTTCTCTATGATGTTATCTCATTTCTCTCTCGGTCTTCTTCGGCTTCTCCTTGGTATATTTCTTGATGTCCAAGTCCTCTTCACAGTTCAATTTTCTTCCATCCTGACCAGGTGTCCCTATCAGCTCAGTTGTTTTTGCTTCATAAATTCTTTCTTTGGTTTCGCTTGAAGTTCTGATCTTATATCTTGATTTCTTATTCTGTCTATGTTTGTTTCTCTCTCAAATATTTCATTTCCAATGTCTGGATTTCACTTTTAGTTCTTCTCGGTATTTTCTATCCTATTTTCATTGAATTTTCAACTTTTTTGCGCTGCTCTTTGTAAATGTTGTAGTTTTCCTGAGCTCTGTTGCTGAGGTATTACATCCAGGTTTTCTTTTTGCATTATATTTCTCCTCCAATTTCTTGAATTCACCATGGTATTTGTTCCTTATTACTTTAACTCTGAAAGTTTCGCAAACCTCTTGGTTAGGACTATTTCGAGTGTTAACGAATTTTGTTAAGTATCAGTTTCACTATCCATTGTGAGTTCTTTCATTTGTCTTGTTACCTCTTTTTCGTACATTGTTGCAGTTCGTTCCGATTTAAGCTTCTGAGCTCTTATTGTTTTATACGACGCTTCTTCCCCACATACATTTTCCATTACATATACTCACTCGTTGATCTCTTTCTTTATTTTCGCTACAATCAAAAAATTATCACTATATATCTCTGGCTCTCTTTTAGTTCTGACATCTTTTATCAATTTTTGGTTTCCTCTTTCCGCTAGTATTTAGTCCATTAATGATCTGCCCTCTGATCCGTGTCTTGTGTGAATTGATTCGTGTTGAAAAAATATATTTGCTACTATTTAATCATTCAATGTCCGACTAGTTTATTATTGCTGTCATAATAACATTGTTTCCAGGATAGTTACGTGACAAATAATACACGAGGGCATAATGTTGAAAAATAATGCCCGAATTATCTTGGAGAATAAAAAACAAGTTGCCTAGTAACAGCAAGTGACTAGAGTAATTTCTCTGACAGAAATCACAATGACAGGACATGCATTACTGAAAATTTTGATTCAAATGCAACAAAAATCGGACATTAAACATTAAAGGCAACACGAAAGTTGAACAGACAATAATGCCCACGGTCAACGTACACACCTCGGGCCAGAGGCCCTCTGAAAGTACACTGTTGACCTCAGGCATTATTGTCCTTTTAACACCTTCGATACCCTTATCCCTATAATGAATAGTAGTCAATTAGCCGAGTGCCATTATTATTCCTCCTGTCTTCACCATATTCACCTATAACTTCTGTTGTTCCCTCATCGTGCCGTCTCTCAACTCTAGCATTGAAATCGCCTAGTATGTGAAGCTCTTCTTTGCTATTTTCAGCTTCAATATCTAGTTGTTCCCAAAAGTCGTCCTTGATCGCAGCTAACTTATTTTCATCTTGCTGTATACTACTATTGCTGCCTTGTAATTTCCATCTTTTTGTTTTAGCTCTAATGTTTCCTATTCTTGAATGTTATTTACTATATTTTTGCTCACTGGGCAAGCCACTCCTGCTTCTGCTCTTTCACCAATTGATGCTCCACTATACATTAGTACATTCTTATCATCTATTATTATCTCTTCTGTTCCTTATTTCTTGATTCCGGTTATTGCAAAAATATCAATATTCGCTCAGATATTTTAGCAATAACTGTATCTAGATGATAAAATATTCAAATCATCTGTTGGATGGACTTTCATTATCAGGTTAATTTTTTTCTTCCAGTCGATCAGAATCAGTGTTTTGTAGTTGGCTCTTGAACAAAAGCAACAAATATATTCTTTTTCCATCTGAATGTAATTTGAATCATACCAGAATGAAATATTTCTAATATTATGATGCTCATGCTCCCTCATGAGACGAATATAATTATTTCACAATAAAATTTTCACTAGTACACTATGTCTCCAAAAATTTCTGTAATTTTGGATATCTCTCATCGAACAAAACCATTTGATTCATCTATTTATCTTTGGTATGAGCTAAATTAGCAGTATGAGGTTTGATAGTTCAATCAAGAATTCAACTATTCAATCCTACTCAAAAGTTTCGGTCCCACCTTGACCATATTGAGGAGAGCGACATTGTACAACAGTGTGAAAATGAGGGACAAAATGACAAAGTGAAATGAAAAGTGTATTCACGATGAAATTATTGTTTGAGTGAGTCAACATCTGAGTGTAACAATGAATTATGTGGGAGTCGATGTGATGGAAATGAGAAGAATAATCATGTTTTTATTTAGGAGAGTAAAAAAGAATATTTGAAAAACTATGCTTGGCAACATCTGGCCGCTATGAAAGCCCAAGGCAAGTACTGAATTCAACTAATAGATAGGAATTTTGAAATTAATTTTATATTAGCGCTGTCAGCAATGTGAAGAGATACAGAAAAAAAGAAGAGGTCGTTTCACAAATACAATTTTTTTTCCAATAGATTCCCTAACTTCTCTTTTTGTTAAAGACAACATCATCGGTTACATTTTCTCAAGAATGATATCATCCTGAATTCTTTGTTTATGTCGGTAAAGTCGGTAATGCTAGAAATGTTGAATGTCAGATCTTCAATTGTTATTGTCAAAGGTCACGAAAAATATGACAAGATATTCAACATATTCTACAGAACAACGATTGATCACATTCAGGATACATTAATGGTGAGTACATGATATGAACACAGATCAAACAATTCAGGATTGCACTTCATTTCAGATGTTTTTAAAAACTTAACCTCACTCAACCACATGTTGTGAGATATCAAAAACGTATTCACTCCAGCTGCTGGCTGGTGATGCTCAGGTAAACGGTGGTGTGATGTTTGAACAGAATTACGGTTTCGAAATTCATAGGGCAAGCAAGATGTGAAACTAGTTGTGATGGATTTCAAAATATTGGATAGTAGCAGAAGGCTCTAGGATGTGCAACTGTGACTAAGTTTAGTGGAAGAATTCATCACATACTCTCAAGAAAAAAGTTTGCAGTGAACCTTCTCCAAGAAACAAACGATAAGCTTCAGAAATAAAAAACTAAAAATCAAAATATCTGTTCTAGGGATTGTAGTATTCATAGGGCTCATACCACAAAGTGTACTTGAGCATTTTGAGGCTGGGCTTCTCATACACACGGCTCTAGCGGAGGTTCCTCTTCCGCTCCCTACTCGCTGGCGGCTCGGTGACGCTCGGTGCTACCTTCGGATATTCTTTGGTCGACGGCTTCCCCGGCCCCGTCTGCGGTACGATAGCAGTAGTGTCGGCCGGTTCGGGCTGGATACCCACGATACCTAGTAGAGTGGTTGGAGGCCGACGGGCGGGTGATACGACAACCTTTGAATTGGACTTAACCTAGATTTGCCTTTCAGGCGTCAACGGGAGGGCAGCGAATAGTCCTCCTCCGAGGGTACCGGTGACATTGATGAAGTCTGGAGCAGGGCCTTTAGTTCTCACAACGGTAAATGGAGTGTGGTTGACCGGTCCGGAGTCTTATTCCGCGACGCAAGAAGTGCGTCCTTCCTCCTGAGAAGGAGTGGGACCTCATGGAAGCTCGTGGAGGCTGATATGCGGTAGTCTTCTCTTCCGACTTCTGATGCCACTAGCCCCTGCCCTGGGGCTGGCCTCTGATAACAGCATCATGTTTGTAGGACGTACCTGTGGATGCGACGGTGGAGTCGATGGAGTCCTTCCCGGCAGCGATGGAAGAGGGTTCTGCGGACGCTCGTCGTGCCGGCTGGCGGTCATCAGCAGGGCTCCTATGATGGATCCGCTCTCTAGGCGATCATTGGATCGATCGGCGGTCCACGGATCGGTCTGCGGTCTAAGCAAACTCCGGTAGTATCTGAATGTCCATTTCCATGGATAGGTTGGCAGCACTGGGCGAATCCCAGCAGTATCTGGGCGTTTACTTTTACGGATTGGTCGGCAATATATAGCAAACCCCAGCGGTATCTGGGCATTCACTTCCACGGATCAGTCGGCGGTACTGCTATCCAGTAGACGACAGACATGCACGGCACTCTTAGAACAGATTTTGTTGGTAAAATTGAACAAATTTAGTTCTGAAGCGAAGCTTTTTTGTCGTCGGATGACCCTCTCTGGTCGTATGGCTTCTTTGCTTGCAGCCTTTTCTAATTCTTCTTGTAGCCCTCCAAAGTGCGCTTGTATAGTCTGGTCGGTGCAGGAATGTTTTTACCCTCTTGGAGGTCATCTCCTGGGAGGTGCCTGCTGCTTATTTCACTTGACGGTTCCCAGTCGGGTCTATAGTTCCTATAGGCTGCTTGAGCGCCAATGCGGTCGATGACGCAATTTCTAAGGCAAGCGACTGGCTAGCTCAGAAGGGAAGGCTTAGGGTTGTCGAAATTATCATCAGGAGGTAGGTGAAAAGACGGCTTTACAAGACACTTGACACCAGCGATCGCAGTATGGACCCAGGCGGTCGCAGCCGATGAAAAACATTGAAACAAAACATCGTCAAGCGATTTTTCAAACGGTGGATTGACTTATCTTCAACGCTTGTGGAACCAAACTAGTTCCCAAGTAGAGATTCCACGTTAAACTTGCTGAACGCTGTGAGGCCAACAGTGACCTCCTCAGCGGTGATTCTACGTTAAAACAATCTAATGCTGCGAGGTCACGAGGAATTCGTCAGCGGTGACGCTACGTTAAGTTATTCCAACACTGTGAAATCAACAAAGACTTTGCCAACGATGACTCTACGTGAGATTATTCGAACATTGCGAAATCAACAGGGACTTTTTCAGCACATCTAATCTAACACTATTAAATCGACCAAGACTTCTCTAGCGGTGACTACACGTTGAATTCTTCACAAAATATTTTCAGTTCAAAAGCAGCAGAAAATACTCGGTGCTCAAAACAGCAAGAGCATACAGTCTAAGCTACTTTTACAGACCTAAAAAAAAAAGACAAACCCACAGATTATGTCGTGCTTACAGACTTAGCATGAACCTCTACTTGGATGGTAAACACTTTGAAGATGACACTTAGAATCAGAACTAGAAGCGTACTTCTGAACGGCTTCTCAGAAGACTGGATTTCCGAAGAAGTGACTTAAGTCGACTGCAAAGCCATATTTATACTCTAAGTTCTATCAAATCTCGAACTTGTTGCAAAAATGATTCCATATTAGCGCTGTCAGTGATGTATAGAAGAAATACAGAAAAAAAGGAGGAGTCATTTTACAAGTTCTCTCTTTCCGACAATATCCCTAACCTCTTTTCCTGCTGAATTCATCCTTTTCGGTTACATTTCCCTATGAATAATATGATCCTGAATTTTTTGTTCATGTCGGTAGAGTCGGTAATGCTAAATTTGTCAAATGTCAGATATTTATCTATTATTGTTAAAAGTCACGAGGAACAAAACAAGATAAACAACGGTATATACAGGATACATTGGCGGTAAGTACATGACATAGACACAGATCAAACAATACAGGATTGTATTTCATTTCAGATGTTCTCAAAAACCCAACCTTAATCAACCACATGTTGTGAAATATCAGAACGTATTCATTCCAGCAGCTGGCTGGTGATGCTAAGGTAAATAGTAATGTAGTGTTAAAACAGAATCACGGTTTCAAAATTCATATGACGAGCAAGATGTGGAACTAGTTGTGATGGATTTCAAAATATTAGGCGGTAGCAGAAGGCTATAGAATGTGTAACTGTGACGGAGTTTTGGGAGAGAATTTGTTACAGTGATCGGTACTTTTATTAGTACTTGGATATAAATATGTATATTGTACAAATCAAGACAAAACTAGACGAAATGAGAGACTTATTGTTCAGTTCTATTGGTTTTGTCAAGTCAATCTTTGTGTTGTTTGAACTATCCGAGATTTCTGCGTCCTGGCATAGAGTATTTCAGTAAGTGAATCTCTGTGTTAGATTCATTTCTTAGAGTCTACTTGAGGATCCAATATACCTATCCTCTAGTTACTATAAAAAGTTGATGCTCAAGCTCTCATTTATCAACGGAATGCTGTCTTTCTCTAAAAAGCTAGCTTTGTCGCTTGTCATCAGCATCGCGCTACAAAATAATTTGCTGCTCCCTCAATATATCATAGCCATGAGTGAACAAACAATTGATGTGAGTCACATTTTGAATATTCCAAGGGTTGAAAAAGAAAAAATTTCTACTTGACGTTCGAAGAGAGTATTATAACTCAATATCGTATTTTTGATTCTTTGAGTAATAATACTTTGAGAATTATTTGATTCCGAGTTTATCAAGCAATCATTATCGTTGCTTATCCATTTTATCAAGATGCATTTTTGATATCCAAGGCCCCGACAGGTCCAGGACTCTGTTTCTGATTATAAGTACTACAAGCTATACAATCAATATAATGCTTGCGTCGTTGACATTGGAATAAGTATTCAATGATAAAATTTCATTTGATAAATTGGCTGAAGCTGACTGGATTGGTGAATGTAGTTAGTTGAAATAAGAGAACTCAGTCAGTTATATGATTTTTCTCTTATTTGATTCCACAATTTCGTGCACACCTTAGCCATCTTCAAGAACAAGAAGAGTTACTAAGCTCAAATTCAGATATATACAAGGCTATCATGTGGTATTCAGCCTTTGAAATACATGTATGGATTTACATTCAAACTGAATCATTCGTGTTGCTCCTGAAGATATCTAAGATGACCAAATTCCCTTATTTCCACTGCTCACATGAAATTCCATGTTCAACCAATAGATTATGTGTTCAACTCGGCAGGCGGTAAGATCTCTCAGCATTAACTTTATCGCAAGCTAGAAGACGTTAACTGTTAAATCTCTCACTTTCCCGCATAGTTATTTGAATGATTAATATTTATTATGAAAGCACATTCTTTCGCCGCTCTTCACAATTGCTTTGTCAATCTTTGGCTCACGCTTCAACATCCACATCAAAGCATATTTTTCGTTTTCAATATATAAGATACTATTGCATATGAGAGATTATCTTTCATTCAATCGTGTCACAACCAGATTTCTCTTGCAATAAGAAAGAAAATTCATTATAAAAGCTAAAGAGAAAGAATATTCATCAATTTGTTCTTTCAATGGAATACCTTAGTTTGATTTGGTTCAATTGCATATCTTCCAAAATCCCTATATATTTTGCTCCATTGCATACTCATTTTGTAGACATGAAGAGTTAATGGAATAAATTTGTTTACCTCATTAAAATCTAGAGTATGAGCTTAAACCAATATTAATTTATTCACGCTCATGTCGCCTTTCATACAACGTTAATAACCAACTTATGAAACTAATAAGTACACACTTGAACTGATTCTAGCTCAAAGTAAAGATAGCGCTATAATTGCTAAAATATTTTAGCAGGTTGTGAATGTTTGCCAAACAAAGCACTTGAAGCTTCAGGATGTGAGAAACGAAAACACTCCCGCTAATTAACCTCCCGTGAAGAGACACAACAGCGGAAATATTTCCTACAAGTCATCGAGATTTTCCACCCGAAAATCTTACTTGGAAAACAATCTGATATTTGCGTTCTTCTCGAAGAACTATAATGTTAATTTGAGAGGAAGATATTAGATTATTTGGTTACATCTTGTCGCCTTTCTACTAAAATAGTAGCCATTAAATTGTAATCACAACTATATTGTGTAGATATTGAAGTTATTTTTAAAGAAGATCCACCAGCCGTAAAACAGAAAATCACGTTACATTGCAACTTCATTAGTCAAAAATCACAGACAAATATGCAAGATTTGAAGATTCCTGGCTAATCGTGATAAATTGAATTGACAAATCAGTGACATGCACTGAATAAGACGATACTTCTGCTATTAACATAATTCACGAGCGACAAAACACAGAACATCAACTTTTCGAACTTCAATGAAGAGACTCAAATGCGATAACGTTCTTCTAAATGACTACAGTTTATCACGTGTTCAAGCTTTGGACGATGACAATTTGATTACTTGAAACAAAAGAGTAACAGCAACATTATGCTCACAAATTGAGACCTCAACTTAAATCTGTCCATTCGATCGGATCAAAATCTGATGAGGATTAAAACTATTGAATGGACAAACACCGAGTGAGTAAGGAGTTTGAGAAGTCTGTACTCGTTTTTTATTGAATGTTCTAGGTACCTAAGTGAACCCACTGGTGTCAGACGCTAAGCTACTCAGTCCGGGATCGAGTGTTCTACAACAGAAGCTAGTCTGAGACTCGTTAGTAAGACTGGAATTTGCGTGTGAATCTGGGATACATAAAAGCGTCTAGTTAATTTGACTACCTGCCTGAACCTGAAATGTCGTGGATGATTGAGGCGTGTCTCACTTGGATTTAGCTCAACGATCTTTCCTTCTCAGATAACACGGAGCAGAATAAATGTTGATTGATTTTATTTAAGAAGTTCTTCTATACCTTCAAGCACCTATATCACAGCAACTTCTCACCAATAGCAATAATATCAGTGATGTGATAAGAAATATGAATATTTATCATTTTATCAGATCCTGATCTCTAACACTGTGGCATTAGATTTCAGGCAAAAAATTTCTGAATTCATTCATCCCCCATTGCTTTCTGTAATTGATCCATAAGTATTGTATTCTGTAATAGTCGGAAACCAATAACTTAAAACTAGAAGCGCTTTGTCGAGGCATTTTTCATTCAAAATTTCGCTTCATATTCATTCATCAGTTTCAAAATTAAAGTTGGACAAAACAATGCATTGTATGGTATTCAACAAGAGAGCATGCTATATGATGAGTCCACTGGAAAAATTGAATCAGATTTGAAACAACATGAATGTGTCTTTATCCTGGGAGATTTGAGCAAAAATTCGGTATTCAGAATGCAGTCGCAGAAAATTGTTTGATGCTTATAGACTGATTCAATTCTGTCTCACACATGACTCATCCTATGAAAAATATTAAAATCCATATTAGGAGAATGTTTCATACGCATGAAACTCGAGTAATGTATCAGCCACAAAATACAAAAAGACGCATCTGTCCTCCTCGTGCGTTTTCTGGTAGCTTGAAAATATATTCAAATTGTTTTTTAATGAATACCGTACTTCTTAAATAGAGCAAACTTGCAAGACACAGAATGTAGACGACAAAATACCCTGCATTTCGCGTCAAAAATTATAGATTCTTCACGAAAACATTTCGAAAATCAACTTCCGATATGAAAACTATCAGTGAGATTCATGCGGAGATTGCGAGAATTGATAAAAAATAATGATAATAAGCATAGATTGCTCCTTTTTTTTGTGTTACTGTGCATGAGAGTATGACGTGCATTTAAAATTGATGTTTTGTTTTAATAAAATTGATGGAAACGACGAGAAAAACTACGATGATCTGCCGTCACAAATGTTTCTGAGAGATGCGAGATGTCAGCTACCGGAACCAAACTGAACTTATATATGCAAAAATATGAAAAAGAGCCGAAAGAATGGACTGAAATAGAGCGTTTTGAGTAAAAATATCATCAAACTAGAATTTAAAGAAAGACTTATTCAGATGTGTCAGTTAAAAGCACGTTTGCCCTCAATCTTGAAATTTTAAGTGTCTTGCAAATTCACAATCTCATTGCTTCCGCTTGTCTAATCTAGTCTTTATTAAAGTTTGCTCCATCTGTATAACATACATAAGATATAGTGGAGAGCTACTCTTTCTTCGTGAAATAATAAAGATGAAAGTGAGGTTTTCTACAAGTCGAACCATCTGTGGAAGAATATAACATAATAAATAAAAATCATACGCACTATAGACATTACCGTCACATATCTTCTCCATCTACATAAATTTAGCTGGAAGTTCTGTATATGACTCTTTATACTTCCAGCGTTGTCCCATTTTTCAAGTATGAATTTCATAGTTGCTATTATGAGGGAAACAATGAATACTTATGTTCTCCATACTCTTCTTTTCATAGATATCATGGATGATTATTCCACATTAGCTCATGAAACAAAAAAAAACCATGTACGGTAAGCATGTCGTTCTTTTGAAATTGATTTAAGCCATAATTATTATTGAAAACTATCAGTTCATCTATGATTCTTCTAAGGGAATATCCCTTCCAGATTGCATGTAAAATCAACAAGTTATGAGTACATAGAACCACAGAACTGGCACGCTAGCAGATAGTACATTACATTCCACTATGCGATGTATGCAATTGCTGAGTAATTGTTTTTCAGAAAAAATTCATCAGTCATTGTGTGGTTCACCAGCATACATACCCTAATTCAGATTTTTCTTCCCAAAATATTTCGCTCAGTTTGAACGATATGTATCTCACAAGACTAAATTCAGATAATCATAATACCACCGACAAGGTATTGCTGAAAAACGCATCGACTTTCATTTATAGATGAAGAAGCAAGAGTTTATCAATTTCATGAATCATCTAGAATTGAATTGTTCAGTCTCTATAATTACTGTAACTTCAGCAAACGGTATGAGATAAGTATGTTCATGACAGCAGATACGAGAAACGATTTTACCTTCTGTTTTTTTTTTTATCAGCACCTGATAGTTGTTAAGAAGAAACTATTCCTTGTTTATTAGATTTATGATGAATTTTGTCGTATACATCGAATGGAACTTCCAATCATGATAGAAATAATATCATATTATGAGCAAACTCTGTAGGTACATAAAGTTACAGAATGTTATGGAAGTAGTGTGGGAACTTTTTATGGACCAAATTTATATGAGTTTGCGAACCGCTGTTTCATTCCCATAGAGCGATATATATTGGGCAGATTGAAGTTCAGTAATCATGAAGTTTTAACACAATTTCCACTCTGATCACGTATCCATTCTCCTGTCGGTGTTCACCTCGATACCACGGTAAGAAATTCTTTTCTGTTTTTTTTTTCTGCTTGTTTTCGTAGCATCGACAGCGTAACAAAAATACTCGTTATGATTAAGACAAGTTATTGTTCATCTATCTTTCTCTTTTTTGCTCTGGAAGTGAATGCCAATACCTGTTAATTGTATTGCACTTTGCTCTCAAAAGTAGGTCAGCTCAATATTAGACAGCGTTACAAATGAAAGACACAGTACATAACAACATAAATCTCATGGGCAGTTTCATCACTATTTCAGAAATAGACGGATGGTAGTAGCTTTCCAATTCTTATATAAAATAATTATCTTTGTGAATGAAGAGTCCTTTTCTAGATTTTTAGGGTCTTTCATTTACTAGAATATACAGTTTCGACATTCGATCACCGCAAATGTAATTTGCATATGGTAACGTGGAATTCACCACTTGATTATTCATTTTCAATATCTACTGAGCTCATCTCCCAGAGAGCTTCAAATTGATACCGAACCAGACATCATTCACATGATTTGTAGAAGAAACAATTGACAATCGTTCAAATATCTTCTTTGACACTTCTACGAGGATTATCTCTACAAGAGCTTTAATACGATATCAAACACGATAGAGCCAAATTACTCACTTCAAACAAACAATTGTCGAGCTTTTGCATGGAATGTCTAAATATTACTGATAATAATTTCAAGTTCATATCATGATTCTTGTTATTTGTTCTGCTCAGAAAAATATAACGTGCCTAACATAATAAGAACAATTTGCTGCTCGCTAGTCACGCTGAAATTCGATAACAACTTGACCGCCTTGAATATTTTTATCTTTGTTCCGTTCGCTCTGTTACAGGAGTGGTTATTATTTTGGTTATTCAAGAGGTTTTTGTTTTGGTCGAATCTTTTGTTTGCAATTCAGGTGAGATCGAACAGGAACAGTAGACCAAGGTGTCAACAAAATTTTCAGGCGACAATATTTGCATTTTAAACATTGCAATTGTAAATGTAAAATTGTAGTTATCGTTGGAATTGTTTCATTCTATTGTCTTCTATCAATGTGCCATTTGTGATATGTATTTGAATACCAAGTAGCTAGTGATTGCTCTGAGGGCAACAATGGCGGACTACAGTACCAGCTGTTCATTAAAGAGATCAGTTACAATAGTGAAATATGTAGATCTACGCACTTATCAACCTATTTTGACGATCAAGTTCATGTCTTAATTGTGTGAAGGGCGAAATGTGGTATTATTCTTGATATTTACTCTATACTTTTGATTCAAATTATGCTCAAAAGATTCGAACAAAAATGTTTAATATTGATAAATGTCCACCCGTGCGAAGCCGGCACGAGTTGCTAGTTTTATAATAATTCAAATTTTGGTGATAATTAGAGTGCGGATTATATGCATTTTGTATATGTTGTACAGTTGTACATATCAGTATTTTCTCTACAAAAGTTCACAATTTATACTAAAATTCAATGTAATTATTAATTCAAATTTTGCATATTGTGTACATTCATAGTTTTCCAACATATATTGAGTTTCTCGTGCATATAGAAAAAAATTATTGATTAAAACTCCTTCTTTGATTACAGAAACTCCAGGGTTCGCAGCTTTATATATGTACCACCTCTCTGACAAGAATTCTTTTTTGAAAAGATCAATCTTCAATGAGAAATGAACTCACGTAATTCCCTTGCTTCATATTATGTTTCTAGACTTTTCTCTGACCGTGATTACTAAAATTGACAGTTTCCAATCATATCTAGGTATAAATCCTCAAGAAAATCATTGATTTCATTCCCTTTAAGGATTACCGACGAGATGGCGAGATTGTTTCTCTAGAACGACCATCTTTTCAAAAGAACTACTCTTGCCTCACCAGTAGTGAGGGTATTCACTATAAGAGCAGCTTATTAGTTATTCAAACTTCTTTAGACGGCGCTACGACCGACAAAATGAGTGTACGGAAGAAACAGAAAATATGCATCAGTAAGACAAGAAACAGCGATTCGAATCATTCAAGTCTGGATTGAATATTCAATTTCACATCCCAAAATTTATTGATATATAGCACTCAATATCAATAATATTCAAAATATTGCAATCAAATAGCAATAGAATATCTAATATTTCATAATAACTACATTTAATTCCTTTGTATTCACAAAAATGGATATTTGAACTTGTGACAAATGAATATTTCCCTTTATCTACCTTTAACTATTATCATAGGTCGATTTATAATGATCAACTGCAATATATCATTTCCGTATCTGAGACTGCAAAAGTTTCACAAATTGCTAATACCGCTGTAGAACTACTTCACTCCATGTATCAGGTTTGCAACCATGTAAGAGCTAGCGAACATCATTTTTTTTCTCATATATTCATGTTATTCCTTCTAATTTGCCACATGTTTTGTCGAACGCAGCGTCAACGCTACCATCGTCAAGCCTTGGCATGCGACATCCAAATATGAGTATATATAATTCCTATTTCACATTTATAATAATTATTTCCCTGCTTCAAGAGGATTTATCGAATTTTATAATAGATAAAATAGAACCGCTAATAATTTTGGGAAATACTCCAGGTGAATGTTGTGCCAATTCATTCAGAGATCAATCTGAGTAATTTTATATTCTTTGATAAGTACTACTGTTCGTAAGATAAACGCAAAGAACTCAAGAGTACCATCAAAGGAGCTTTGTACGACAGATTGAAAATACTTTATTTATGAATATGAACCTATTTTTTAGATAAATAACTTGAATGTGAAATTTCAGTCGAAAAGTAGGCGTTCTCAAGTTATCGTAGTTTTAGAAATAGACAAACACAACCACCGACTTTCTTTTTGATTATGTTTTTCTGGGTTCAGTACGGTCTAAAACGTAGAGATTCATTGGAAGCGGCAACTGTCCTCATACTTTTTTGTGTATGCATTTCAGTGGTTGATTTCAATCTTTATTCCGAATGGAGGTTCATACCAATAGCGAGAAAAAATATTGAGAGGTCATCACAATAACACACATTTCTTCTCCATTACCTTCTACACCCGATTTATAAGCCATTTGATAAGTTCATTTTCCTATTAACTTCGGCCCTTGTAACAAAATCAGAATATAAGTAATGGAAGATCATATATCCGAATTGTTCTAGAATGAAGTGTATTAGTCACATAAGATAAAGGAAATGTGAGAATAGGATAATTTCATAATTATTACGCATTACTTCTTACAAATAAAGTTGGTTTTTGAAAATGAAGTTGTTGAATCATATTATATAATTGGCGTAGTCGGTAGGATCCGGAAGTTGATTTGATTCGAGTACCAAAACAGTGCAATTCGTTAAAAATCATTCAACGTTTACTTCAGTAGTTGGTCCGGATTCAAATTTCAGAAATCGGAACATCCTCGTTGAGCCAGCAAAGCTAGTGCCAGAGATTTCCGTACGAGTCCAACAACGTAGCCAACAATAGAAGAAATTCTCAATGGCAGCAAGTCTATAGCCCGAAATCTTCTATCCTGTGATAACAAAGCTGTCAACGGCAGATCCACAGAGCCCGCAAGTCGAGAGCCGAGTTCTTCCCAAGTTGAGGGACAGGAAGTAATCACCACACAACAATAAGCAACAGGGAATATGTTCAAGAAATTGTTGTGAGCTTATTCAAATTTTATTTATTGTTATATTTTGAAAATAATAATTTGTAACAATCGTTTGTGAAGTGAATTGCATTAATTATTCAGCTGGTAGCAATGGCTCCACTGGAATTGAAAGAGATTCATCTTAAAGTGATTCCAGAATGTAATGGAAATCCGAAATTATTACAAAAATTTGTTACTGTTTGCGAAAAGCTAATTGACAGATTTTACGATGCTAGTGATATTGATGATTTTCAAAATGAGTTATTATTAACTCACATTTTTTCTAAGATAACTGGCCAGGCAGCCAAATATATAAGCAGTTACACAATTCGTAGCTGGAATGGATTAAAACATGCTTTAATCGAAGCTTACTTGGACAAACGCGATGATTTAAACTTAATTATCGAAATAACAGATTTAGAACAGAACAACTTTAATTGTTTTGAATATCATGAGAAATTATATGACTTATCAAATTCACATTCCGCTTATGTCGATACACATTAAAGCGATCCAATACAGATTGCACATTTAAAAAATTTGGTCAATAGACTGACGTTACGCACGTTAATATTGAGTTTAAGAGAACTAGTTGGTCCTTTAATAAGAACTAGAAATCCGTCTTCTTTAATAGGAGCATACAATATGCTTCTAAATCTTTTTCATGTGGATGCTTAAAAAAGCACCTTCCAAAGACAAAACACAAGATCTATGACCAGACAGAATAAATCCTTCTTCAAACCAACAATCAACCATTATCACAACCTACTAGACCAATGATGCAACCTGCCCAAATGCATAAGTATTCAATGACTAAGTCTCCAAATAATGAATCTACACAATACAAGCCAACTCCAATAAGTATTTCTACAAGACAAACATTTCAACCGGAAAATCAAACACCACAAAGACCACAAAACTATTTTGAGAGAAATCTGAATAACTCGCAAGATAATTATATTGCTGAAGAATTGTTTAACCAAGAAACTGAACAAGAGTATGATCAAGAATTCGATCAAATTGATGAAGAACAGAATTTCGAAGTTGATGAAGAAACCGAGAATGAGTTTACATATATGCAACAAGAGACAGAAGATCATGATTTTCTAGACAGTACCAGTCTGGAAATTTTGGAGAAATAATGAATTGTAATATAACTAGTCGCCTGGTATATTTATAGTTGGAAGATTTCATTTGTTTAATAAATACAGGGTCAACAAAACCATTGATAAATGAAAATTTGGTTCATAATAATTTGAATAAATTCAAAGTATATAGAGAAGATTTTGTTTCACATATAGCAAATGGTAGTTCAGAAGGTTATGAATATGTACTTATCACATTCCAGAAAAAAACAGTAAAATTATATTCATATAATTTTCATGATAGTTTCGATATTTTGATTGGATTAGAAACTTTGAAATTAATAAAAGCACAAATAAATGTAGTTAAAGATGAGATACGAGCTTTCAATAAGAAATACAAGTTAGATTATTTCCATGAGCATAATAAATTAGAAACTTTTAATAGTGAAATGAATTTGGTTATTGATTTTCAAAATTTAAGAATTGACCATTTGAATGAAATAGAAGTTAAGAAATTGAAGAAATTAATTTTAGATTCTCGAGATATTTTCCCTAATTAAGACGATAGATTGACATTTACTAGTAAAATAAAACACTCAATTCATACTACTGACACTATACCAATACACATAGAAAGCTATCACTATCCGCAAATTTATAAGCAGGAAGTGGATGAACAAGTACAAAAATTATTGAATGATTATATAATTCAAAAATCTTATTCTCCGTGGTCAGCCCCTATTTGGGTTGTTCCAAAAAAAATGGATGCCTTCGGTGAGAAAAAATATCGTATGATTATTGATTACCGTAAATCAAATGATAAGACTATTGACGATAGATTCCCAATATTACCGAAATTTTGAACAAGTATTTATCTTACAACATTGGATTTAGCATCAGGATTTCATCAAATTGAAGTTAATGAAAAAGATATTCCTGATACAGCTTCCAGTACAGAGCACGAACATTTTGAATTTAAGAGAATGCCGTTTGGTTTAAAGAATGCACCAAGTACTTTTCAAAGATTAATGAATTACGTTTTACAAGATTTATTCGGAAAAATATGTTTAGTCTATCTAGACGACATAATTATTTCACTAACAAGTTTAAAAGAGCACATTCAAAATTTAAGACAAGTTTTTGAGAAATTGAAAGAAGCAAAATTGAAAATACAAATAGACAAAAGTGAGTTTTCAAGATGAGAAGTAGCTTATTTAGGTCACATTATGAAACAAAATGGTGTTAAATCAAACATTGATAAGATAAAAGCTATTAAAAATTACCCATTGCCCAAAACAGTAGAGAAAATTGAAGGTTTTCTAGGTTTAATTGGATGTTATCAAAGATTTATTCCTGATTTTGCAAAATCAACAAAACCATTGACAAATTGTTTCAGGGAAGGAAAAACTAAAAATACGAAAGATTCAGATTAAACTAAGTGTTTTGAAAATTGTAGAACACTTTTGATGAGTGATCCGATATTACAATATTCAGATTTCACGCAAGAGTTCATGTTAACAATCGATGCGAGCGAATATGCTCTAGGTGCCGTTTTATCTCAAAAATTAAAGGAAAAGATTTGCCAGTAGCCTATGCAAGTCGAACATTAAATGATCATGAAGTGAGTTATTCTACGATTGAAAAGAATTACTTCCTATCGTTTGGGCAACAAGGTACTTCAAACCCTATCTTTACGGTGTTAAATTATAATCGTTACAGATTATGAACCATTAACATGGTTATTTTCGTTAAAAGAACCAAATTCAAAATTACTCAGATGAAAAATACGTTCAAAAGAATTTAATCATGAAATTTGTTACAGAAAAAGTACGCAGGATAAAAATGCTGATGCCTTATCTCGAATAAGACCTGCATTCCAAATAGTCCATAGAAATGAAAATATTTTTGAGACCAAGAAACCAATAATACATTGTATTTCAAGAGACTTGGAGTTTGGGAAAGGATTTGCAGAACAAGTCAATGATTTTTATCGGAGTAAAGATTATTTAGAAAAGAAAAACAATGTCGAGGTTGGAAATTGCGTATTACAGAAATATAACTCCCGTTTAATATTTCATCTGATAAGAAAACTGAATCATTCTGATAAACCGAAATTAGAGTATATTTTAAATACTCTGATGAATTTGAGGCAATTTTTGGTGGATAATGGAATTAAGAAAGTTTGTATGCCAGATATATGCAGTGGATTAGACAAGTATAATTGGTCAAAAATTGAGAATTTAATAAAAGAAATTTTCGAAGAAACTCATAAAAATTCATGTTTATAATTTAGAAACTCCGATAAAAATTAATAACAATGAAATCGCAAGTCAAGCTACACATAGAGATAATTCTGATTTTGTCAGGAGTTATAAAGTAAGAGCTGCAGATTCCAGCTATAATGCATGATTATTGCGCAATATTTTGCTCTCATGAACTTCCTATTTACAACAGATTCAAATACAGTACACTCAGCAGAAGGAAAACTGTTAATGGAATAACTCACACGGACAGTCCAATATATATATATAGGAAGAAATCAAATTGTTATAAGAGTAATGAAGGAGAAGACAAAAACTGAAATAAAAAAATTATTTGATGATAAAATACAAAGATTCACAGTACAAGTGGATACCAGAAATTCAAACCAAGAAATCATAGAATTCATGAATTAATATTTAGTTCCAAAAGGGAATTATTATTGTTTATGAATGAAAAACCATATGATCCACTATTTGGACATATTCAGGAAATTAGACCCAGCGAAGTTGAAGAGCAATTAGATTATCAAAATTATATCAATAAACATGAGGAAAGGATTAAAAACCTTCATTCGGAGATACAAAATAAAATGGATGTGAAAAAACATGAATAAATCACTAAAAATGAGAACGCTTCCAAAATACCAAAGAAAATATATGTTAAACAACATAAGAGATACGCCGGAAAATGTGAAAAAGCAAAGTATGAAAAAGAAGAGCTTGAATCCTATGATAGACAAAGAGGAGTAATCGAATTAGACAACAATAAGAGAATAAAAATTGACAAGATAAGAAAATCTAGATTTTCTTTTCCAGATGCATCCTTGTCCTCATCACAGACAAAACTGTACGGACGGAGTGGACATAAAAAATATGACAAATAATATAGGTGTAAATATTATAGAGTTAGGAAAAACTCATATATATATATATATATATATATATATATATATATATATATATATATATATATATATATATATATATATATATATATATATATATATATATATATATATATATATATATGTATATATTCACATTCAGATTATTTGTATATTAATTTCAATTTGACATCTGTATTATTACAGTATGATAGTTTGAAGATTAAAGGACAAGATCTTTTATTTCAAATTGGTAAAAAACCAGAATGAATACAAAGAGAGTTAGAAACAAATATTAATTGGATGAATTATATTTTTGAACAAGTTTCAATGAAAATTTCGAGATTAACAGAACATAAAAGAAATAAGGGAGGTCTGATTAATGGCCTAGGCTTTATTATAAAACATATTTCTGGGAATTTAGATGCTTCATTAGAGAAATTTAGATGCTTCATTAGAGAAAGAACCAGAATATGTGGATATCTTATCAATTGAAGATATATTCCACCAAATTATTTTACTATTGAATAATATTTTAATATTGATAAATAATGTAGATGAAGCTTATACATTTTGTGGTATGAACACTCTTCATTTTAGTTTAATCAACCGACAAGATTTTAAAGGAATCATATCTGATTTGGAAAGAGAATTTCTAGCTGATATATTGGATAAAAATTCGGAAAATAATGGCATTGTGTATAAGTATATTGTAAATTAGAAAACAATATTTTGAAATTTATTATAGATATTCCAAGAGTAGATACTCAACAGTATAAATTAATGCAGTCCACGCCGATACCTACACTTCTCAGAGAAAATTATGTTATGCCTTTTGCAATCCAGGATATTATATATTAAATGATAAAAAATCTAACCAAATTGAAAATTGCAAAGAATTGCAACAAAATATATATTATTGTGAAGGCAGATCATATGATGAGTATATGTATCATGAAGAAACGCGGGCAATCTGAAAAAAAAAATTCTCGATTGGTATGTATGATGTCGATTCTTCTTCTTGTATATATAAAGGTTGAAATTTGTACCACATGTGTGCAATGTCTTATCTTCGCCGTGTATATTATTTGATGGAGCGGAATATTGAAATGTCAAAAAATAATAATTTCAATATTTGAGCATATTAGCTCAAAATGTATCACAAATGATTTGCTCAAGTTTGTTATGTATGTACCGATACATATTATTTGTAGAGGTCTTTCATACTCTTTCATATTCAATATTCCATGAAATAACATATATATATATATATATATATATATATATATATATATATATATATATATATATATATATATATATATATATATATATATATATATATATATATATACTGAATGTAAATCTAGTTGGCGAATCCGTAATGAGCCAGACGGTTGAATGAAAGTAAATTAATTTTTGGAGCGTACAGCAAACTTGACAAAAATGCAAAGAATCTTGTACAGTGTTGGGAGACTTACTCAGTTGTCTCAGCGTGGTGTAGCGGTTATCACGCATGACCGGAATTCATGAGATCTTGGGTTCGAATCCCGGCGCTGTACAAGACTTTTTCAAAAATTAATTTACTTTTATATATATATATATATATATATATATATATATATATATATATATATATATATATATATATATATATATATATATATATATATATATATATATATATATATATATATATATATATATATATATATATATATATATATATATATATATATATATAGTTCAATTCCCTTCTACCGTTAAGTGTAGGGATGTGAAATGATATTGACAGATGTCATCGATGTTCGACAATTATTTGTCCATGGCTTCCTAATCTAGTTGAATTTTTGACGGTCTTTGATTATCTACACGAAATCTATTCAAGAGAAAAAATTGAGACCCTAAAAGGTACTGCTCGTCAAGAATATCAAATTGATAAGAAAAAAATCATGTTAATCAGAGTTCTCGTTTAGACTGTAACCGTGGTTAACTGGAAGTGTACATTATGCCTTTTAGTATATAAGACTAGCGTTTCGACCTGCTTCGCAGGTTTAAGCGCTAGGCTTCGCAGCTCCATATGTGAACCGCCTCCGGCAAAAATAATTTCTCAATAAGATTAGTCCCAATCATAATTTCAGCGTACAGAATTCTCCTGCTCCATATTATATTTCTGCATTTTTCCCTATTCGAGATTTCACTCTTTTTTATAGACAATACTCAATGTTATTTCATGTATTTATCTGGAGAGAAATTATTGATGCCAACTTCTTCACGAATTACAGAGACTCTAGGCGTCGCAGCTCCAAATATGTACCGCCTCTCTGACAAGAATTCTTCTTGACAACATCAATCTCGGATGTGAATTGAGCTCACGTAATTCCCCTGATTCATATTATATTACTTCACTTTTCTCTGCCCGTGATGACATTGATTGACAGTTTGAAATCATATTTAGGTATAAATCCTTAAGAAAATCATCGATTTCATTCCCTTTAAGGATTAGCGACGAGATGGCATGATTGTTTCCCTAGTAGAACTATCTTTTCAAAAGAACCACTCTTGCCGCACAATTTCCAATATTATACATAGGTCTTGATAATCACCAGTAAGAGTATTCATTATTAAAGCAGCCTATTAGTTATTCAAACTACTACAGACGGTCTTACGATCGACAAAATAAGTGTGCGAGGAAAATAGAAAATGTGCATCAGAATGACAAGAAACAGCGATTCGAATAATTCAAGTCTGGATTGAATATTTAATTTTACATCCCAGAATTTATTGATATATAGCACTCAATATCAATAATACTCGAAATATTGCCATCAAATAGCAATAGAATTCCTAATATTTCATGATAATTACATTTAATTCCTTTGTATTCACAAAAATGGATATTTGAACTTGTGACAAATGAATGTTCCCCTCAATCTCCCTTAAACTATTATCATAAGTAGATTTATAATCATCAACTACAATATATTACAGCTTCTCACATTCTGAGGAGCTAATAATAACAAAATACTTCAATAAGAGTCAATCCCTTGCCAATGGTAGTGAGATGCTAGTGTCAAGTCCTATATATAAGACCATGGTCCGTGAATTAACAAGCTCTATTCTTGCATCGAAAACTGCAAAAGTTTCTCAAATTGCTAATACCCCTGTAAAAATACTTTACTTCATGTATTAAATTTGCAACAATTTAAGAGTTGGCGAACATCATTAATTTCTTGTACATTCATGTTGTTCCTTCTAATTTGCAACATGTTCTGTCGAACTCATCGTCAACGCTACCATCGTCAAACCTTGGCTTGCGATGTCCAAATATGAGTATAAATAACTCTTATTTCACATTGATAATAATTATTTCCCTACTTTAAATAAAAGAAATAGAACCGCAAATTATTTTGGGAAATGTTCCAGGTGAATGTTGTGCCAATTTATAAAGGAATCAATCTAAGTTATTTTTTATTACTCATGCAGAATCCGTACTACTTTGCGCACGTAAATAGCTTTTTGGCTTCTGAGTGCGCCAGGTATAATTTATGTGCGACAAGTAAACTTGTCGCACGCAAACCATTTATCGTTCAGAAAAATAAGTGCGAAATAGTACTTATCCCGCATTCGTAATAAAAAATAGTATCCCCAACTCGTGCAGTATTGTCAATTGCCCACTTCGCTCTCGTGGGCAATTAAAAACTTATCGCATTTGTTGCACAATATACTATTCTACTCTTGGATGAGTACTACCGTTTATGAAATAAACGCAAAGAACCCTGAAGTTCCATCAAAGAAGTTTCAGTACCACCGATTGAATATATCTTATTCATGAATATGAACCTATTTTTTTGATAAAAAACTTGAATGTGAAATTTTAGTCGAAAATTTCTAGCCGTTCTCAAGTTATCGTGCTTCTAGAAATAAACAAACATAACGACTGACTTTCTTTTAAATTATATTTTTTTGGGTTCAGTAGGGTCTAAAACGTAGAGATTCATTGAAAGCGTTAACTGTCCTCATACTTTTTTGTGAATGCATCTCAGTGATTGATTTTGATTTCAATTTTAAATGAAGTTGCATACCAATAGCGGAAAAAGAATTAAGAGTAATTACAATAATACAAATTTTTTCTCCATTGTCTTCTACACCTGATTTATAAGCCATACAATAAGTTCATTTTCCTATCAATTTCGACCCTTGTTACAAAATCAGGATATACGATGTGACACAATGATCGAGTTCAATAAGAAACTTTTCTTCCAGGTCTGAACAAAGAATAAGGACGTTTTTTATCTTCAATGTAATTTTGAGAGTTCAAACTTTTTTCGGGATGCTTATTTCCACACAAGCAGAAACGCTATGAACCTCACTTCCATATATTTGTGCGAAATTTTATTACAAAAAGCAAATTGGCTCCAAATACATCTCCAAGGATATTTTAAATCCGAAGCGAATTTGTTCAAATCAATTGAAAGTTAAAACTCAACTTAGTAGCCTGAATGTATTTATTCAGAAAAACTGGTAAATATAATTAACGTCTCAGTTGTTATGCTGACTCATATTTCACATCTGAAACAGCATTGAAAGTTGAAGAATAAATTGCTTGAATAGAGAACCAATCGGTTGTTTTTGACTACAATAGAAATAAATCAGAAAACAACCCTGAATTGTTGAATAAAATCATCTACGCTTTGTATATTGGAATTTTTTCACTTCAGTGATTATTGAATGATCACAGCTATCAGTTTGCAATCGATAGCAACAATATTTTGTTCATCCCTGTATTGATTGAGTGGATGAGAATAAGATCTAGAAGGTTATCCTAATTATCAATTGTTGATAGTGGCTAGTAGGTAGCATTTTTTGTTGATTATACTAATAACTTTTCCATCATAGTATGTGGTTGATAATACAATATCCATTGAATAGTCATTCTATCGATTGCAACAATCAACCATTGATCACAATTGGAATTGAGTAAATGACAACAATAATTTCCACCAAGTTTTCATCGTTCATCCAATGAATCAGCAATAACTCTACAATTGAAGTCAAAATTGAATTGATCACAACAAATGATTGTTGCCCGTAATAATCTACAATCGATGATTTCTACTCAGGAATTATTGTTGATAATATGATCATAATACTCACTACAATAACAGTACCAGTTTGAAAGAAGAACAATAATATCTGACTCTTGCAAAACATCTCTATCCACTCTATATTACGCATGCGCACCCAAGCGTCTACGTCACAGTAACCTGTATAATCTACCAACATTTTCCGCGAAAGCTCTTTCTAGAATAACTACTTTCAATCTATTCATATCATGTGTCTCCTACACTTTTTGAGAAATTTTCAATATTGTTAAATGATTGTAGTGGATATATAGAATAGGTATATATGTACAGTTTATCTGAGTATTATTTTATCATTTAAATCGTTTACACCCAAACTTATCGTGTTTCATCAGCGCAATTTAGGTTCTAGGAGGATTATCTTCTGCATAATCTCCAATACAAAGTTGATCAAAATATTTATTTTTGACAGTTCTTACTGATGGTTTTTGATTTTGCCTGTAAATACTATACATGTTATAATTTTTAAACATATAACAGGCAGTTCTCCTCGTGAATACGCAATTTATAAAAAAAAAATCAAAAATTGAGTGGACCGTTTGGGCTGTAGCCTCGGGCAAAGTCAAATCAGTAATCCTTACACTTGGTCTTCTAGTATAGTGGATGTGACTAGTACGTAGCATTTTTTGTTGATTATACTAATAACTTTTTCATCATAGTATGTAGTAAATAATACAATGTCCATCAAATACTCATTCTATCGATTGCAACAATCAATCATTGATTACAATTGGAATTTAGTGAAATTGCTGTTGCAGTCTTGTTGATGAGAATAGCAAAATTATTCATGAAATCTATATTAGTTGTTCAAAGTGCCTATTTGATCGCATACAATATTTAGGAATTGATCAAAATAATGAAATTGATGAATGTAGTAATGAAAATGTAGACTGCTGTTGTATCATCTGACTACTTGTTATCCGATTCCTCTATATCCAACAAAACACTCATGTTCTTCACAATTACAATATATTTCAATAACAGATATTATAAACAAACACTAAAAGAAGAATAATATCTGACTCTTACAAAAGATCTCTATCCACTCTATCTTACGCATGCGCACCCGAGTGTCTACGTCACACTGTACAATGTTACCAACTGTTGGAACAACTTCACCTACTCGCTTCATCAGCGCAAGCACTGAACAAGCTCCAGATTCTTCTGTATAAAAAATTATTAATAAGATCTAGTTGAATAAATTGATGTTATGCGTACATAATTTCATCGAGTACTCAATATGATCACTATTGGATAAACATACAACATTCAAATAATTTCCGTATTATCTGCAGTAGTTGAAATTTGGAGTGGGGATAAGTGATCCGTAAACGAATGAACATGAACATAGTGAACCAGATCAGTTAGATCAGTTCTCCGTGAACGAAAGAATACAGCTTTAATATGTCAGAATTGAAAGTAGAATCATCAAGAAAATATTTCATGTCCAAATTTATATACCATGTGAATAGAAACATCCAAACTGAATAAGAAATAGGTCACTTCTAATGATGCCTGTTCCTTGTTTTGTGTTGAAAATGCATGAATATTGTGACACATTACTTTATCCCAAAAAATTTTTGAGTATAGTCTGAAAAATATCACATAAGATTGGCATTTTGTTAATATTATTCATTCAAACTACTTACCTTTTATTTGTGAGATGTGTACATTGTTGTAAACTGGAATTGGAATTTTGCGTTAAAGCGACTACGCATGTACATTCTCTCCTTAGGAAATAAGTTGGCAATACTGAATTCATTTAAACGTCATAAAAATAGTTATCTCATTATTTAAACATAATAGAAGCATAAAATTTATCAAGAATTATTCGCTCATGCTTGTAATTAATATGATAATACATAATATCCGTAAATAATATAGAAATTCTACAATATTCAATGTGATAATATTGAGATTCAAACGTCAAAACTGTCAGATGACACTGATGTTCAACAATTAAAAATTCCTGGCAACTGGATCTGATTTTTTTTGTCCAATTTTCGTCGGTTTTTGATTTTTTGCACAAAATCTATGAGACGGAAAAAATTCAGACCCTCAAAAGGCACTCCTCCTTAAGAATACCAAATTTGTAAAAAAAAATCATAATAATCCGAATTTTGGTTTAGGCTGTGGCTTAGGGCAAAGTTTTTCTGTAATCCAAACATTTTGCGTTTTAGTATATAAGACTCACATTCTGACCCGCTTTGTAGGTCTAAACGCTAGGCTTTGCAGCTTCATATGTGAACCGCCTCCGGCAGAAATAATTTTCCTCAAATTCATTCTGGAACGCCATCCGCTCTTCTTTCTGGCCAAAATATTTGCCGAAGTATTTTCCTCTTAAATTTGATAAGGTTAGTTCCGACTTCTTTTTTGATTATCCAGTTTTCCGCTCCATCTAAAACTACTGGTCTGATAAGGAATTCATATATATAATAATTTCAATCGTTTTAGCGAGACTTTGTGATTTCAAAAGATGATTTAGAGCAAAATAGCATTTATTACCTAAATGGACTCTTTGTTAGATTTCTTGGCTTTGGTCGTTTTTTGAGTTTATATTTACTCCTAGATACTTGAAGTCTTCTACTACCCCAATACGACATTCTTCAATATTAATATCTCGTGTCACCGTTCTGCGGTGTCTCGTTATCTCCATTATTTTTGTTTTGTCAGTATTTATTACAAGACCTAGCTTCACTGCCGCTTGTTTGAAGTCTGCGTTGGCTTCTATGAGGCTTTATAGGCTTATTCATAGGGATATAATTTTATTACAATCATTCCATTCACTGAATTTATTTCAGAAAGCATTGGATTGTGTTTATATAGCGGCCATTTAGAAGGCTTGAATTGTGGTCTCATTAGAGTCTTCATTAAGAATCAGCTGATGATTTGTGACTTAGATGAATTGTAAGAATATTGAATTACCATAAATTCAATATTAATCCAATAAGATATTTTGCAAATAGAACGAATATTGTATATGACAAATAAAATGGTATAGTCCGATACAAGTGCGGAATGATGGATTCGCAAGAGTTACGAATGATATTTTCTCTACAGTCACAGGTGTCCGCAGGGAAAACCTATGATCAAAATATTTCTGAATTATGAGTATTCATTGCTAAGTATGAATATACTGACTTTGTAATCTGGAGGTCGTGGAGTCGAGTCCCACCGACGTACAAAAAGTCAGCATAACTTTCACTGAGTTATAATATACTCTGGCGTACTCTCCACAAAAACTGAGAGTACCCGTAGTTGGACGAATGGTAACCGCACTCTACGGCTCAGGGAATATCAGTCAATCTACCAAAGTGCACTATAAGTGTCTGCCACACTCATACCAGGTGATAGGCGTGATTTATATTGATTCACCTAGTATATTTGGAACATGCCGTTTACTGAGAAGAGCTTTGCTTCATTGATCTTTCTCCAATTCATCAAACGTGTATAAAATCACTCATATTTATCCCATTTTTGAAAGGAATGATGAGAGAATGAGAGAATAATTTAACTAACAGTAATTGAACAATTCTTTCAAGATTCTACGCTGCTTTCTTGAGAACTTCTAAGCGTGCGAAATGAGTATCTTTCTATAGTGACTGTAGAGAAATATTTTTTTGACTCGATCATCTAAATTACTGGAGTCGTATTTTATATTTTTTTCAAAGTTATACAATCTGAGAAAAGATTTCGAATATTATTGACTTTTGAATTCATAATTTTCCAATCTATGATATCTCGAATGGATGTAAGATAACTTTACGGAATATTCCATAT
The DNA here is from genome assembly GCA_963989225.1 of Dromius quadrimaculatus. NCBI lineage: Eukaryota > Metazoa > Arthropoda > Insecta > Coleoptera > Carabidae > Dromius > Dromius quadrimaculatus. The sequence goes on from OZ022327.1 coordinate 21,057,349, forward strand.
CGAATGTGAGCACATCACTTCTTTCAAAACAACGCTGCTTGGGCTGGTAACTAAGTACTTTGTCAAATACAAAAACTAATCTATTGTCTATGCTAAGAGTCGAAAATCTGGTTTTATTTGGGAAGAGGTAATTCCTAATTGCACAGATACAGTGATAATCAAATTAATTAAGTATATCAATTCATAAAGAATTAATACAAAAGTGATACAGATATTTCGACAGTGCGACTGCACATCTTCAAACGTTAAATTGGGCCATCTGAATAACTCCCAGAAAAGTGCAAAAAATGTTATTAACAAAATATTGATACATGAATCTTGAAAATTGGCCTACAGTATTCTGAAGAAGAAAATGTCATCTATAAATATAACAATTTTCATGCCAAGACATTCCAAGCAATTTAAATGTTTCAACCTAACTTTTCTTGATCCAAAAAGCTCAGATGTGGTATTGGATAGAAAACATATTATATTGGTTTTGATTAGAACTTATTTCATGTTGATTGTTCCAATTGATATCTGTTTAATGTCTAATTATGGTGAAACTATATTTCTTTCCTCGCCTTCTTATTTGGATGATTCTATGCAACCCAATATGGGACCAATCAAAAAAATAACTTGTCCTCACGTTTGTATTTATTTCCACTTATTCTTCTTATCGATGAAATCCACAGAATGTAATCATGTAAATATTTTATGTATGGAATCTCTTTGTGCTCGTCGTCATTCTACTAAGCTGGGATTCACACGTGCAGTACCTCGATCTCCATCCACAAAGTCTGGATTTTCTTGTAGTATCTTTTGAGAAGTAGTAAAAATCAGTTTGGTATTAAGAAGATTCGAACAAAACTCACCATTAGCTAATCCATCTTTATTGAAATCATTCAGAGCGATATTATAATCTATACACAAATGATGTAACAGATCTCTGTTGCATTTATGATTCTACAGGCAAATTCTGGGCTGTAGTGCAAGAATCTATGCTTGAGTAAACACTGTTCCATTTTCAATACACCGTTACATCTTTCTTTTGTACTTCTAATTTAATGATGCAACATTTTATATCTAGTCCAACTGGAGAGGGTAACAATGCTTGCAAATGATAACCAGAACCACCTGTGAAAGGAAAATGATCAATTACATCACTAGTAACATACCTACTACCATATATATTCAAGAAAAAAATCCTTATATCCGCTTCTATGCAAGTTACATGGTGATTGCTGTACATTTGACTGATTCTAAATGTAAGAGTCATGAGTGCTGTTGGGAAAACGGGCACTTATATCTGAAATCTTCATTTTAAAATCGCATATTTTGATAAAAATTATTGTTATTAATTCTTTTTTTTGATTTCCTGAAACAAATCTACATCTACCTACTGCACGTTGACTGAGTGGTATTTTTTCTGATTGAAATAAATATGTTCTGTATGTTGCGGATTATTCAAGCAGTGGATGTACACATACAGTGTATACATCCTATGATTTCTGGTAATTCGTATTTGTAGAAAAATTTGAAAGTCAAAATAAAAAATCCATGTTCGGAACTGAAAATTTGATTCAAGCAATGGATGATTCTGCCACTGATCATTAGCATTATAGCAGTAATAAAATTGTGGGATAACCTGCCTGTGGAGCCTCTCATATACTTGTTATTATTCACACGAAACATTCTTTGACTTGCAATCATAATTAAAAGCACAATTTTTTATGAACCCTGTTCTCTAACTGTATTCAATTCTTCAATATTGGCTGAAGAGTTGATGAATTTATTCATAATTCCTGGTCTTTTGGATGCAGTACTTACATCAGATATACATTGACCAACAGACGATTAATTTAGTTTTAGATAATATTTATCAGAACCAATATCTAAGTGATAGCTTTCTGTCGCCAAAAAACTTGATGAAATTAGTACCTGAAATTGGAGGATATAAAAATATTTCAGGTACTTATTCAAGTAATGACTATGTATCATTTCCAGCTTCACAGCAGCATCTATAACAGAAGTTTTTCTTTGAGAAGATAGGAAAGGATTTACTTCATTGAAAATTAATTCAAACAATGAAAAATTATTCTTGATTCTGTATTCTGTATATTTTTAATTTTTTATGTTTGTATTATTGTTTTCTGAGGAAGATTCCTAGTTAAAAATTGAAACGTCAAGGTTTCAAATGGAATATTCAGATTTTAAAACCAAAGTAATTTATTATTCAATAATATTCTAAGAAATGTATAGATTTACGAATCAAACAACTTTTTATTCACACGAAATGATTATGCAAGTGACTAATGATTTGGCGATTGATAGAGAAGCTCTACGGATTCAAGAGAAAGAACGGACCTAATTTGACAATCTATTCATACATCTAGATTCATTCCATGTTATGATGGCATAATTCAAAGCTGTCGGAAAATTCACCGCCAATTGTGGCTTATCTAATATCATGGTAGATAATGGATTGTTGGCAGATGGTTCTGTGAATGCATCAATCACTGGAGAACATTCCAATAGATGTAAGAGACTGCATCCCATGGTTGTGTTGGCGCTTCGGACTTTACATTTTGTACAGTTTCTTGAAGTGTATAAATTGGAGCTCAGTTTAGAAGCCCAGCAATATCCAAAAGACTTCAAAAGAATCAGATCGTTATGCCCCATTATCACGAACGATAAGCTCCATGAATTGTTCACAAAATATAAAGAGTATACTGTAAAAACAATGTCCGGTCAGAATGGAATGACAGCTCAATACAACCTCATCTATATAATTCTCATGAATTTGTTGTGGTTTATTTTACCGCAGCAATTTCCAATCCTTTTATAATTATAACTAGTAGAGTTTAAAAATTCCTCAAGCCGTCTCTGGCTTTCTCAAGTATGCAGTTGAGGGCGCCATGGTCTTGCGAGCACTTATAGCGGACCGCTAGGCTGGTTTTCGTTCTCTTCTTTCCGTGGTCAGTGCCCTGTCAATATTACTTTAAACAGTTTCTAATTCACGTAAGTGTATTAGTATCACAGTTACAATAGTAAGTACGATTTTCTAGCAATATCAATATTTGTTTGCTTTTCGTAATATTTGATTTCTTACTGCGAACAATTTCACTGTAAGTTAGAATTTTTTCAGTCCTTGTGGCTCAATTTTGAGGTTACTTTTCTAACGTAAAATAAATTTCTTTGCTCTAATTTTTATTGACCTTTAAGGCTCTGGCGGGGTACTGCCCGTCGCAAGAAGACCGTCATGAGCTTTTTTTTTCTTGGGCTCTTCAAGCACCCTTTTTTTACTTCAAGTTCAGGTGGAATACTCTCCTTCCCGTTTTATTTTCTACCCCTTTGTCCGATCCTGCATTTGTGAGGTTCCAATCTTCTAGTCTTTATCATTATTATTATTATTATTAATATTATTATTAACATACACTGCCCTACAGGTAATACCCAATGAATGGACAGGAGAAACACATTAAAAAAAACAATAAAGTGGTACATGTCAGAGAATAAAAAACATACAAAATAAATAAAGAATAAGTTATTGAACAGAATTAAAAATTTACAAAATAAATAAATAATAAATTACTTAACACATAAAATAATTTTTTTGGCAAAGTCCTTTGGTTCCAAAAGAAAAACATCAACATCGGAAAATCTTTTTTCAAATGTGTCACACATTCGGTGGATGGGAGAAGAAGAAAAAATATTTGTTCGTGGAGTAGGTAAATAGAAAATACGGGTACTGCGAGTGTTAATGGAAGGAGAGTGAAAAGGAATTAGACTTAGACAATGAGGATCATCAATTTCCCCGTGAATTAATTTATTCAAATAGCGAACCGCGATGATTTCTCGATTCGCATTGAGACTCCGTAAATCAAATATCTCAAGTAATTGATTATATGACACCGAGTTGTCTGGATAGTGGCCGTTAACTCTAAAGTAAATAAATTTAAGAAATTTTTTCTGTATATTGTCGATACGGACCTGATGAGTTTCATAGAGAGGATTCCAAATAATACAACAATAATCCAGCTTGGATCGGACGAAGGAGAAGTAAAGGGTAAAGATAGGTGCAACATCTTGAAAGGCCCTAGTACTTCGGATGATAAAACCAAGCATCTTCATGGCAGCATTACATATATAGACAATATGATGGATGAAAGTTAGTTTAGAGTCAAAGATGACACCAAGGTCTTTAATTGTCTCACAACGCGTTAAAAGTGTGTGGTTAAGTGTATAATTGCAAGTGACAGGAGAGGTGCAGCGTGAATAAGACATAACATGGCATTTGTTTGTGTTTAAGGATAAATTGTTGATGGAGCACCAATTCCAAAGGCTGATCAGATCATTTTGAAGTATGATACAGTCATTTTGAGATGAAATTGTATTGAAAATTTCCAAGTCATCAGCAAATAATAAATAATTACATTTTAAGATTTCAGTTACGTCATTTATAAATAAAATGAATAAGAGAGGGCCCAAATTTGATCCTTGCGGGACTCCAGATGTTGCGGTAAATGGATCGGATTTATAACATACATAAAGTTTACGATTACTAAGGTAGGAGGAGAGCAAGGATATTAGAGATGATGAAAAAGAGAAAGAATGGAGTTTACTGATCAGGATGCTGTGGTCAATTCTGTCGAATGCCTTCGAAAAATCAATGTAAATACAATCAACTTGTCCTTTATTATTAACAAAGTAAGTAAAATGCATGAGATTATTTGTAGTGGATCTTTTTTCCATGAAACCTGACTGAGCAATACTAATCTTATTCTTAATTCTGGGATATATTGTAGAATAAAGTATTTTCTCAAATATTCTACTGAAATTAGATAGGTTAGCGATGGGACGATAATTCAAAATAGAACTAGTATCGCCGCTTTTAAAAATAGGAGTTACTCTGGTGGTTTTCCATAGATCAGGGGAACAGTTAGTTCTGATGAACAGGTTGATGATATAATGAAGCGCATTCGACAGAGGATAAGCACAGTCCCTAATCAGGAAACTGGGTATGTTGTCCGGACCGCAGGAGTAGCTGGATTTGAGTTTACTGATTGAAGTTTCTATATCCTCTCTAGTGATATAATTCAGGGAAATTGAGTCACCCCAATAGGAGGAACTATTATAGGTATTATTGTTGGAAGGATTCGTGTGAACAGATTTGAAAAAAGCAGCGAAACCGTCCGCAATATCCTTGGGAGTTGAGAACTCACGATCATCATATTTGAGTGTTTCCGGGAATGCTGATGTTTTTCTTTTGGAATGACCAAAATTCCAAAATTTTCTAGGATCATTTTTAATATTATTTTCACAATCTGATACATAGTTGGTGTAAGTTTCTTTGATATCTTTTTTCAACTGAATACGAAAGAATTTGTAATTTTCGTTGTAGTACATATTATTTTTATGTCTATTACTCAACTTGCGAAAACGTTCCTTTCGTTTAATATTAGATCTAATATCTCGTGTGAACCATGGTGGATACTTGATTTTGAAGGCTTTTTTTAAAGGGACGCATTCGTCAAGAAATGAATACATAATATTGTAGAAGAAATCACAAGTTAAGTTGACATCGACAAATTCATTAAGGACTCCCCAATCAAAATTGCCAATTAGATCATACAAACGTATGTAGTCTCCTTCTTTGAAATTGTATGAGGAATCATTAATTTTGTTAATATTTTTGGCGGAGCGTTGTGTGCATACATTTAACTCAAAACAAAGAGCAGGGTGTGGGTCATATTCAATCTCCAGAATTAAGTCATTGGATCGACAAACAGGGATAACTAAGTTAGAGATAATAAGATCCAAAATAGAATTATTTTTGTTCACAATCGAATTGTATTGTTTAGCGCCAAAGAAATCCAGAAAATTGTTGAAAAGGTCAGACTTGGGACTGTCAGGGCTGGACTTTAATTCTGGAAGATTGAAATCGCCCAAGATAACAAAGTTGTTGTGCTGCAAGAAGGGAAGACTATCAAAGAAGTCAAATATAACACCAAAATTTGATGTAGAAGTTGCTGGTGGAATGTACAGAACAAAAACGTACAGATATTTATTTTTAAGATTGACTCTAGCACAGGCAATATCCACATTAACAGGAAGTATGCTTGTATAAATACTTAGATCTACTGAACAGGACGAAATATTTTTGTTTACGAAAAGAACAACACCATCGCCACGAGAAACTTTGCATGCGTTAAAATCGCGATCTGATCTGTAAATGTTGAGAAAATTGTTGCAAAGCTCAGAATCAGATATACTCCCATTCAACCATGTTTCCGAAAAAGCAATTATTTCATAATTGAGGGATGGAGAGACAGAATAGAATTTATCAATCTTGTTTACAATACTCTGAATATTCTGGTAGTAAAATTTCAAGTTATAAGAAATGGAAGGCAGACTATTATTCTGTAATTGCTATTTACCTAGAATGTTACATTTGAGTTTTTTTAGTGACTCGATATAAGTCGGGCATTTCGGATCCCAGGCATTATGATGAACATCAAGCTCAGTTTTAAATATTACTTTAGATCTAGTGCAATTAGCACATTTTAAGTCAAGGGTCTTACAATCTTTGGCTTGATGATCTTCACTACAATTTGAGCACACTGTTTGTTTGGTGCATTGATTGGCATAATGATGGGATCCGCAACACTTATAACATTTACGTAACTCAATACCGTCATATACAGGACAGTAATCGTATCCAATAAATAATTTGCTGGATTCAATGATTTTATGGTAAGTAGATCGATCAACTTGAACAAGGGCTTGATAAATATTGTTCTTTTTCTTTATAGGTATAAATTTAAGAACATCACATTTATAGTCGCCATCAAAACAGGATTTATTTTGGTGAATCAAATAATTTTTGAACTGATCAATTGATAGATTTTCGGTCATGCCTACAATTCTGATTCGGGGATTTAGTACAGGTAATTCTCTCACTTCATAATGTTTACCTAAATTAGAATCAATCAAATTTTTTAAATTATTAGGAGCATCGGAGCTATCACAAGTTATGATGACTGATCCGTTGCTGCCATCTTTGACATTGGAAAGGGCGATGTTAGAGGAGACAGGATCAATAGATTGAAGAATTTCTTGTTTAGTTTTTGAAGTCGATTGTGACGTGTTCTTGGGCTTAATTAGAACAGAAGGCGTTGACTTTTTAACAGCACCAGAATATGAGGGTGTGGATTCAGGTAGCGAGAACACCGTTTTCGCAAGATTATTGAATTTGTCATCAATTGAGGAAGTTAGTTCAGTTTTTAATGTCGTAAAGCTCTCTGATAATAATTTTGAGAATTCGCTTTTTAGGTTTTCGAATTGTAAAGAATCACATAAATTAGAAACATTTGAATCGCAATTGCTAATCATCTTCTCGATATTTATGGACTTTGATTTATCAATAATAGTGCAGTTTATTTTACATGTTGGGCACCAGAAAAACAAGTACCTACTTTTTTCAAGTAATTTATATTCTTCCTCGGTGATCCCTATGCATGAAGTATGGTACCACTTATTGCAGGTGCCTTCACATCCAACAAAATTGTCAGATTTCCGACGCTTGCACTTTCCGCACTCAGACATAGCGAAAGAACCTTAGATAAAAATCATCACCAAAAATAACATGAAACTGTTTGAGAGTCACTGGAAAGTTGGAGTTGGTCGTTCACTGTACTTAATTAATCGTGTTCAATTTGGAACCCGACTTAAGCCAAGGCCAATAAAAGTGACTTAGATGAAAAGTTTTTGCCTGCCATTTTAATTGAACTTGAGTATAACTTTGTGAAATACTCTCGATCATCGCTCTCTTCATTAAAACTATCTTCATTATCATACAATAAATATACGATATCGTTTTGTATCATTGAACGAATCTAATAGTGGCTCGATCTTTGTTAGCCGTATAGATAAATTTCGTATGAGATCTGGAGTTACATTTGGAACACTGGCTGTTTTGATTAGTTTCTCAGAATAAGTCAATTGGGATTTAATACCACATCGATTTATTCGCAATTGTTCGATTTCTTTTTCTTGTAGTGTCATGTTAGCAAAAGTCGAATAATTTTATACTTGAAGGAAAGTATGGAGAATAATAAGAGAATATTACCTACTTCAGCTCGGAGGCTGCAACGTCAAACAGTTTGTTGGTTGACCGGCTTCGCTGTCTCGAAGCTGGTCCGTGGAACGATGATAACAGCTCGTATCGCTTTGCTTCACTTCGTGCGTCCGTAATAGCGTTGTGTTGCCATTGAGCAACGTTGATTCTCTTGCCGATTGTTGAAATGTTTTTGTTTATTACTGATTCAGATCCTGCATACCAGAATCCGACTTTAAGGAACAATGTAAAAATACTGTCTCCTTTGAGAGGTAATAACAAACACAAATAATTATGATTTGCTCATTTTTTCCTCTCTCTATGCGCAAAACACATGTTCAGCTTAGATGCCATTACTCACTGCTCACAAAATCACTGCCTGTTACAAATACAACCTACAAGACAGTGTTGCCAGATAACAGACAAAACATCATTTTTAAGAGCGGAACAACAAGAAAAATATATGTTTTATCATACAGACACCAATATATATAGAAAAGTATCGACGATACCTGTACCGATACGGACAGTGAAGGTTTTAAAATATGTAAAAAGCTAAGGGTTTGGATTACGCAGCTACTAAATAAGAAAAACTTCAATCAGAAGTCACTATCACAAAGAAATCAATTATTCATTTCATTACGCGCCGAGAACAATCACTAACAATATGCTATTAGCTGCATGAAATAAATAGTATAGTCCGAGAACAAACCAAGATTGTGCTGACGGTTCAACCACGGCTTTTAACTAGTCGCGGTGTGAATACGGCACGATCCAAAGGAACATTTGATGACGTTTATGTTCACCTGTCAAAAGAATCAAAAGCTATAGCGGTCTAGTACTTTTTTTAATGAATTTGTTTTAATTGAGAGCAGTTCAGAAGAATAGAAATCAATATACATCTTTTTTATCTGAAAAAAGCAGCATCTTGCTGCTGAAACGTTGTGTTTCCAATTTTTTTTTGTACTGAACTTATTTCTAATAGAACATATTTGATAAATGTAAGAAATTGATAATACCTTGTGAAGATGATTGATGTAAGGATTAAAATAATGGACTTCTTTTTCTACACTCTAGTTTATTGTCAAAGCATTGAAAGTTCATCGAAAAACTGCCTTGGCAGTAAACTAGAAGAAGACGTCTAGAAATTATTCCTCACATATTTATTAGAAATGAATTCTTTCCTTCATTGAATTAAACATACTTTGATAAGATTCTGTAGTGGGCACTTGGTGAAACATTTTAAATAATTGAGAGAAAAATTGAACACTTGTTTAAGTTTCACAATATATATATTGTGAAACTTAACCAAGTGTTCAATTTTTCTCTCAGTGAATTAAACATATATTCAAAAATTCTGGATTATAAACACTATCACCTCCATCAAAAAGACTTAACAAACTGTCAGGTACCACTGTATATTTCAAAATGACCGCCCGGACCGTCAACAATAACCGTAACTTACGCGGTTAGTTTAGTTACAAGAAAGTAACAAAAAATTCCGATCACCGCATTCCGTGAACTAATCGGTTGTCGAAAAAGTAAGCGCGGCTACCGTGGTTCAGTTACAAAATATATTAAAGTTATAGAACGCAGGATTCCCTGAGCATAGATAAATTATACCGCGTACATGAACGAGCTGAACGAGAGAACTTCACGTTTGAACATGGCCTATTCATGTTGTGGAGTTCAGAATATATCAGTGTATCGTCAAATTGATATCGCCGATTCCGATATATCGGAAAACTCACGATATCGCCGAAATATCGGTATCGGTATTAAATCAGATGCATGATGCATTTCTAATTGAAAGCCTGGAAGTAATGAGAACTATTTAGTCCACTCACGTATTATTATACTCCAATACTTGTAGTTTAAATTGATTTTCTCAACAATTACTTGAGATAGAAGAGAATAATTGAAAAATATCTACATTTTTCTTGAAACCTCCTAGATAGCGACAAAAATCTCATGAAAATAACTATGAAGAAATGTCAGCCAATGAGAACTCAGAATCGTAGATTTCAGCCACTATTTTTTCAATGTCTTTCACAAATAGAGGAAGCAGCCTGTCAAGTGGTTGACACAATAAAATGATATAGAACCATTTTTTTTGCCCCATTTTCGAAAATTTGTCTTCATCAAACGCAGCAGCAGTCAGGTGACTGCTGTTGCTAATTTCATTGCAAAACTCATAATACAAGATAAATCGACAATAAAATCTTTTAATTTCGTGTATATCAAGAACTATTTAGAAAAATCATATTGCAATAAAATGCAGACATATAGATTTCAGCAGATTACATACATATCTATATCATATCGGCAAGTAACGTCTCAAATAAGTGGCTGATACAATAAGATTATATAGAAGCATATTTTTTCCTAGCATTTTCAATTGACTCTCAATCAAAAACTCAGCAGTGCCTGAATGACTGGAATGGTTTTTCTTGCTCTTCATAATGACGTCTTTACAATTATCAACTTTATTCGCACAATAAAATCATATACAGATTTCTGTCACCAGCTCTCAGGAGCAGGATAATGTAATGTTTATTGCTTGACGAATCAGTTTGTAATTGAATAATAATCACTATATAATAATCTAAATGAAATGAAGCTTTATTCTCCTTATGTCACTAAAAACACTATATTTATTTAGAAATCACTTAATTCTAATTTAATCAAGGTCACAGATATTTATATTTCACTATTTATATACACAGTTCAATCTACTTGTCACTGTTCATTATTCATTTCACACTGCTACTATTATCACTATACTGTCCTACACGTCTTTGGCTTGGCATTATATAGAGAAATATTGTGTTCTCGAATTTTTCGATTTCTGGACTCTTTCCATCACTAGAGGCTTCCATTGGAAGGGGTGATGTGCTGCGACGTTGCGCGGCGTAAGAGACGACAAGAAGCCCCTCCCCATACTACGTCGTCTCTTCGAGCTCCCCCCCTCACTCTCGCACGTCACAATAATAATCTCGAAAGAAGACCAAAACGTTACATCTGTAATACCGAAAATCCTCTAGAATATTATGACGAAATTGAATTCTGTAATAGGTATAGATTCACGAAAAACTCAGTTTTATAAACTATTTTGCCTTTAATTATGAATGATCTCATAAAAGTTCAGAATCGTGATCTGCCCTTTCCTCCAATAATGCAATATTAATGTGTTCACGCTTTCATGCTACAGGAAATCTTCAAGTATGAATTGGTAAAAAATCTGACGTGTACATCACGTGACTTACTTGTACATCATTAGAAATATATAATCAAACACATCTCATCATGCCACGGCTAGTCGGTGGCTATGGAAACAGTATGTCATCATTCGTATGTCACAACATTCCTAAATACTGATCTTTAGGATTCTACGGCTAACAGTTCTGGATTTATGCGCAAAATTCCAAAATCGTCAAGTATAGTGCACTTTCGACTCAGTTGACCTCAATGAAAATAGGATATGAGCAGCTAGACAGTACTATCATCTTGAATACTGTATTCTAATATCCTACGTTCAATCGTTTTGGATTTATGCAGAAAATTGAAAAATATTTTGGGTAAAAAAATGCTTAATACGAAATCTCAATATTCTGCGATTGATTATTCTGAATTTATGAGAAAAATTCAAAAAGTCTGTAATATGAAGTGCACCTTCGGCTCAGTCAATTTGGACGAAAAAAGAGAAGATCAATTGGATGCAATTTCAGATACTGAATTCCAGTATCCTATGGTTAATCATCCTAGATTGATGCAGAAAATTTAAAAAAAGTATCACGTGAAGTGCACTTCCAGTGCAGACGATTGCAACCATAATGCGAGGTGCACATCAAGATCCAAGATCCTATATCAGTCTCTTATACAAAATTTCAGCATTATACGTTTAACGAATTCTGAGATTTGCGAGTTACGCACATACGCACATACATACGTACATACGTACCAACATTAGGCTTAAAATAGTCAAAGAGGATTCAGGGATTTTAATTTATTATTAATATAATAAATCTGAATACTAAAAAAATCACAGATTATTTCGTCTCTTGAATAATTCAAGCTTTGATTAGGCAAGCCCTTCTTCTGCTTCTATTTTCCTTGTTTCTACTACTGTCTACTTCAGTAGCTCCTCCTTAATCTGCATCCTCATTTTATGCAGACTCTCTTGTTGCTCGATAGCTTCCTTTATTTTTTCAATTCCTGAATTGCTCTTGTTTTCTAGAATGCGAGTTCTACAACTGGATGGAATTGATGCTAAACAATCAAAATAAAGTAGCCAAGTAATTTTAAATAAGCACTCAGCACTAACAATGAGTAGTAGCTGCTCTCCTCTCCCGTCCTGATTTATTTTTAGAAGGTAGCTCCCCCCTGTTTTGAGAATTTGATACTGAAAAAGCTTTTAATAATACGATATTCCACTTTTATCACTCATTTTGTATATACAAACTTGTTAAATCAGGCTGTGTTTCATCACAACTATCATTGTTATGAGGAGCTGTAATTAATAATTAAGCTAAGAACATTCATTATTTGATTCAATCTCTCTAACTTACATATTGATAAAACATTAGACAAGTCAGTGTTAGCAGCAGTGAACTGAGCATTACTGTGCCACGGACACTCGAGTGTTACGTCCATATGAGGAGCTGCAATATTCGCTGCTTCCATTACTGGATCAAACGTTTCACGTAGTTCTGGTCCTTCTCCAGTAATTGAGCGGCTATATTTCATTTGGGTTGTTGCCTTCCGTTTATTAGAGTAATTTTAATCTAATATAGCTGATGATAATAAAAATATTTCGTATAGGCCTGTTGCGTAACTTCAAATTTCGACAAAAGCGCCGCATATTATTCATAAATCACATCTTCGAGGTGTGATGTCACCTGTCAATGTCTTGAAATTTGTCAATGTGCTTCAAAATCACAATGAAATCCATAACGTATTATCTCCGTTCCTAATAATAATATTGTATTTAATTTATGACAACATTTGTACACAAGAATATTTTGAAATAAGCAGATCAACTATGGTCCTTAAAATTTTCTATTGTTTATGTGACTCATCTACAAATAATCAATTACAGTAAGATTCATCATGTGTTATATATGTACAGAATTTGAGAGAAATCCTTGGAGGAAAGAGATTTTCTCATCTTGTTTATCTCTAAAATAATTCTTGAATTTTGAGAAGGAAAAATATCAAGCAAAAATTTGGTGCTTTCAGTAAAGGATTCTGAGACGAATTCATGTGACTGTTCAGTCAATTGAGGTACTAATCTGAGTTGTATTTATTGAGTTTCTTCAGAATTATAATATTTAACTTCTCTCAGAGATGATTGATACTGGGAATTGAATGATATTTAATACATTTTTATAGATTATTGCATAAAATCACACTGTTATCCACACTTCTCTTTGTTTCGCTTCATAATTTTTTTTCCAGAGATTTATAAAAATTAGTTCTGGGCTGTTTGCTTTAGTATCAGTTCATCCAACAACACAACAACTTCCAAGTGAATGATTTATACTCATGATTTTGACAATTTGACGTTTTTGACGGCACATCTCGTAGATGTAAAATTCAACCGATAGAGCGAAGCCACTGAGGATACGCAATAGGCGTAAAGATAGTTGACTGTTTCGCGAAAATTAGGACGATCGAAGATAGAACATTGTCAATGCACTCGCTAAGCTTTGCTCAAATTTTTGATCAAGCCGCTTGTGCATTTTTCACACTTGTATCTTGAATATCTATTAAAACATTCATTTCCAAGTATTATGAAAAAAACTTTTATAAATTGAAATTCATTTATCACAGGAATATCGATTTGAAATCAGAAAAATTGGAGCACATTCGCAACTTTGAGTGAACAACTTAAAATGATTCATTGCGGTACTTTCGGAGTTTTCAGCGTCACTGACGTTGATAATAGGCCTGTTGCGTATCTTCAAATTTTGACGGAAGCGCCGCATATTATTCAAAAATCACACCTTCGAGGTGTGATGTCACCTGTCAATGTTTTGAAACATATCAATCTGCTTCAAAATCAAAATGAAATACATGACGTACGATCTCTATTCCTAATAACAATATTGTATCTAATTTATGACAACATTTGTAGACAAAAATATTCTAGATGAAGCAAATCCACCATATTCATTATTATTTTTTGTTGTTTATGTGACTCATCTAGAGGGAATCAATTAAAATTATGTGTTATATGAGTACAGAATTTGAGCGAAATCCTTGGAATAAAGAGATTTTCTCATCTTGTTTATCTTTAAAACAATTCTTGAATTTTGAGTAGGAAAAGTATCAAGCAAAAATTTGGTGTTTCCAGTAAAAAGTTTTCTGAGACTAATTTATGTGACTGCTCAGTCAATCAAGAAACTGATCTAAGTGGCATTTATTGGGTTTCTCTACAATTTTAATATTCAAATCCTCCTAAAGATGGTAAATACTAAAAATTTAATGATATCCAGTACACTTTTATAGATTATTGCATAAAATCACATTCGTTCAACTGCTGTTTGCTACATTTCTCTTTGTTTTGCTTCATAATCTCTTCCTGGAGACCTATAAAAATTAGTTTTAGGCTGTTTGCTTCAGTATCTGTACATCCAACAACACAACAACTTCTAAGTGAATGATTTATGCTTATGATTATCGAGTAATATGACATACAAAAATGACGTTTAACAGTTTTACGTTTTTGACGGCACACCTCGTAGATGTAAAATTTAACTGATAGAGCGGAGCCACTGAGGATACGCAATAGGCGTATACCATTGCTTTAAGTTATTCCATAATTTTTTCAACTGGCCCTCTGACCTAGGCACAATTATGGAATTTGCTTGCGCATTATATTCTCATGTGATTTTCTGCAATTCTTGTTGCTTCATTTGGATTGTGGCAGCATCTGTTTTCTCATTCTCTACTGAACTGAATCTATCTATTTTAGAATGAAATTTCACAGTTATAAGATGATGGTTGAATGAATTGTGATTGAACAATGATTGCAACGATACCGAAGAAAATTACAATACGGATATTTGCCATAGACGTATACATATTTTCTGAAATCAAATCAAATTATTTGAAACTTGATCAATTTTAGCGAAAAAATAAGATATATAGCTCAAATACTGTCATGAACGTCAAACATATCAATTGAATATATGTCAAAAACAAAAAATCTCAAGCTTCGCCGAGAATTCATGAAGTATCGACTATAAGATGGATTATCAAGTAAGTATCCATGTGGACTTCGCCTTGACTTGACCAAGTTATACTCAAGAACAAAATTGAGTTTCGACTGTAAGTACGGGCAATACGCCTATTGCGTATCCTCAGTGGCTCCGCTCTATCGGTTGAATTTTGTTGAAGAAAATAGCCTTCTATTCTATTATGTTAACATTCATTTCGTTTCCATAGATATAGATATAATTGGATTGAATATATGATTCCTTTTTGATGTATGACATCTTTCAACTGAATAAAAGGTTTTTCAAGTTCACAACAGTAAAACCAGTTTGTTCTTCCTGAGTATTTAAGTAGAGGTATTAGATTGAAAAACGCAACAAGTTATGGGTACATGCACGAGCTTTAATATGCGTATCGAGAAATCTGCTGAAAAGAAGTTTCAGTGAACTATTTTGTAAATTTATGAATCTCATATTTCTGAAAGAGAGATAAAGCATGGATTTTAGCCGACATATTAAGCCTTTGACCAGAGAAGCCGATTGGCCGATGTGGAGACGCAAAATACGAGATTTACTTGATTATCACGAGGGTGCAATCGAAGTAATCGATGGAAAGCTAAAGAAACCAGAATCCATAAATGCCGATGCACAGGACACAGAAAGGAAACAATATAAAGAACGCTGTGATTTGTACCGCAAAGCGAACAGCTACGCCAAATCTATGATCGCGAGTACGGTCACTGATGCGGTTTACCAGGAAATCATGGATAAAGAAACAGCCTATGAAGCTTGGGAATCACTAAAGCAGCAATTTGAAGCAAGTTCAAAAGATCAGTTCAAAATATGCACAGAGTTTTTTGCTTTTAGTTGGATTCAAGGAGAAGATGTTTCAACACACATAGCAAAATTAAGGAGTCTCTGGAATGAACTAAATAATGGTCTTGAAGCTAGAGAGGAAAGTAAATTGCCTGAATTGATGTTGGTTTGTAAAGTCTTACATATTTTACCAAATAAGTTTGAAACTTTTAAATCCAGCTGGATGCTGCTGGCAAGAGATGATGAAAAGTCATTTGGAGAACTAACAATGCAATTGTGCATGTTTGAAAGGAATTTCACAAAAGTTGAAGATGGTAGCAAAGCTGTTCAGGAAGCATTGGTAATGGCAAAGATGGAAAGGCCAAGACAAGATGTCAAAAATAAGTCAAAAACCAGGAAAGAAGATATCTGCAATTACTGCAAACGTAAAGGACATTGGGTAAAAGACTGCAGAAAATGGATTCCAGATGGAAGACCACCAAAGACAAAGTCAAATGTAGTATCAGCAAATATTGCACTGATGTCTATCTGTGAAGAAGCGTACGCAGCAGAGACCAATTCAACAGCATATTGGATCGACAATGGAGCAACTAGACATGTCACAAACAGTTCCACATACTTTGTTGACTTTATAAAGTTTGATAAACCTTGTGGCATTAGAGCTGCAGGAAATGAAATTTTTGATGCACTAGGAAAAGGCACTATCAAATTTAGAGCAACATTTGATGGAAAATGTCAAGAAATTTTTCTGAAAGAAGTTTGGTATGTACCAAACATCAATCGAAATTTATTTTCTGTGCTCGCTGCTCAAGACAGAAATCAGAATAGTAAATTTGTGTCAACTTCTACACAATGCTGGTTGAAAGTCAATGATAAAGTGGTACTATACGGATCTCGCAGTGTAAATGGTACTTTATTCAAGGCAGATATTGAACCAATTTCACCTGAAGAAGTAACAGAAGTAGATAATGTTGAAGTGGAAAGCTCCTTGTTACAGTTGTATCATGAGAGATGGGGTCACCAAGATAAGCGCCATATTAAAAACATCATGAAAAAGGAGCTAGACATTTGTGTAAATCTAGACAAAGAATTATGTGAGCCATGTATCTATGGTGAAGCACATCGGTTATTATTTGGCACCAGGAAGAAAGCCTCTGAGCCTGGTGAACTAATTACAGCTGACGTATGTGGACCGTTCGATGAGTCTTTCCAGAAAAAACGGTATTTTGTCCTATTCAAAGACAGTTTCACAAAGTTTCGCTATGGTTATATTATAAAAGAGAAGTCAGAAGTTGAAAATGTCTTAGAACAAATGCTTGCACATGTCAAAGTCCTAGGATACTCAGTAAAGGAATTCCTTAGTGACAATGGTGGTGAGTTTGACAATGAAGATGTTCGTAAAATTTTGCATTCAAAAGGAATCACCGTAAGACTGACAGCACCTTATGCTCCAGAACAGAATGGAGGCAGTGAACGTGAAATGAGAACCATAGTTGAGATGGCCAGAACATTCAAATACGCAAATACTGAGGCAAATTTTCCTACGGCAATATGGGCTGAATTAATTAGCTCTGCTATATACATACTAAACAGGACAGGCAAGTCATCAGTAGAAGATGTTAGTCCATTTGAGCTTTGGCTGAAAAAGAAACCCAGACTAAAACACTTACGTATAATTGGATCTACATGTTACGTTCATATTCCTATTCAAAAACGAAGAAAGATGGACAAGAAAGCTATTAAAGGCTATCTGGTAGGATATGATGGGGATGAGCGTTACAGAATTAACGTTAAGCAGAATCATAGTGTGATTCTGTCAAGAGATGTAATCTTTGAAGAAAAGGTTGGCAAATGTGATGACCGCACTGACTTATCATTACAAGATAGAGTAGAAGAAGAGTTAAATCAGAGAAAGTCTGAAGAGCAGCAAATAGAAAATGAAGAAAACTCCAAACAAGATGATCAACGCCAAGAAAGCGAAACAAGCGAGACAGATAGTGAGGAAGGTGATGCTGAACTCACATCTAATAGACAGCTAAGAAATCGCTTACTTCTGCGAAGACCTAAACGCTTTGAGGATCATATTATGGAATCTGAGGCATATTTAAATGAAAATAATAATCCTGAAACATATGAAGAAGCAATTAATGCCAAGGATAGCATAGACTGGAAGAAAGCCATGAACAATGAAATGAGTTCATTGAAGGAAAACCAGACATGGGAACTGACTAAACTACCAGCTGGAGCTAGAGCAATACCCTGTAAGTGGGTTTATAGACTCAAGACGAATCCAGATGGTAGCATTGACAAATACAAAGCCAGACTTGTTATCAAGGGCTTCAGTCAACGGCAGGGCATTGAGTGAAACATATAGTCCAGTAGCCAAATTAGGAACAGTACGTGCAGTATTAAGCATTGCAGCTGAAGAAAGTATGCACTTGACACAATTTGATGTATCAACAGCATTCCTTTATGGAGATTTGGATGAAACCATATACATGAAACAACCAGAAGGTTTCAGAGATGGTACGGAAAGAGTGTGCAGACTCAAGAGTAGCCTTTATGGTTCAAAACAATCGCCACGTTGTTGGAAAAAATGTTTCGGTAAGTTTCTAACCGATCTTGGCTTCGAAGCAAGTGAAGCTGATCCATGTCTCTACATTCGTGAAAGGAAAAGCAGAAAATTGCTCATAGTACTTTACGTTTATGATGGTTTGATTGCTGCAACTGATCAACAGGACTCTGAAATATTCATCAAGGAACTGAAAGCAAAATTCAAAATTTCTGTTGGAGAGGTATCCTATTTCTTAGGACTGGAAATTGAACGTAATAGTGATAATTCAATTACAGTTAATCAAAAAGGATACACTAGAAAAATCCTTCAACGTTTTGGATTTGATAAGTGCAGAGCTGTAGCAACTCCTATGTTGAAGGATTCAGGATCAGAGTTACAAGAGCATGATACGACAAAAATCTTAGGCTTTCCATACAGACAGGTAGTTGGTGCTCTTATGTATTTAATGGTAGGAACTAGGCCAGATCTAGCCTACAGTATAGAATATCTTTCAAGATCGCTCGAAAACCCATCTGCAGAAGATATAGTACGAGTGAAGAGAGTATTGCGCTATGTAGCTGGCACAATTACGTATGGAATCACATATCGTGCAACAAATAGAGGAATACTTCAGTGTTATAGTGATTCGGATTTTGGTGGCTGTACCAAAACTGGCCGATCAACCTCTGGGTATGTGATGATATATGCTGGAGGAGCTATATCCTGGCGTAGTCAAAGACAAGCCATTGTTGCCACATCAACCACTGAGGCTTAAGTTATAGCAGCATCAGAAGCAGCCAAAGAAGTGATTTGGCTTCGTAGATTGTTTGAAGGTATTGTGAATTTAAAAGAGATACCTACACTCTATGTAGATAATAGAGCCGCTGTGAAGTTGTCACACAATCCCGAATATCATCGACGGACTAAACACATCGATATAAAGCATTTCTTTGTACGTGAGAAAGTTATAGAAGGAAAGCTTAATGTTGAACAGTTGTCAACTGAAAAACAAGTCTCTGACATCTTGACGAAACCATTAGCAAAATAAAGACTACTGACATTGTGTGATCAGATGGGATTGTACCAAGAGGAAACAAAAACCAGTTAACAAGGGAAAGTGTTGAAGAAAATAGCCTTCTATTCTATTATGTTAACATTTATTTTGTTTCCATGGATATAGATATAATTGGATTGAATATATGATTCCTTTTTGATGTATGACATCTTTCAACTGAATAAAAAGTTTTTCAAGTTCACAACAGTAAAACCAGTTTGTTCTTCCTGAGTATTTAAGTAGAGGTATTAGATCGAAAAACGCAACAAATTTTACATCTACGAGGTTTGCCGTCAAAAACATCAAACTGTCAAACATCATTTTTGTATGTCATATTATTCGATAATCATGAGTATAAATCATTCACTTGCAAGTTGTTGTATTGTTGGATGTACTAATACTGAAGCAAACAGCCCAGAACAAATTTTTATAGGTCTCCGGGAAGAAATTATGAAGCGACACAAAGAGAAATGTGGATAACAACAGTTAAACGAGTGTGATTCTATGCAATAATCTATAAAAATATATTAGATATCATTAAATTCTCAGTACCAACCATCTTCAAGAGAAGTTAACTATTATACTTGTTAAGAAATCCAATAAATACCACTTGGATAAGTTTCTTAATTGAGTGAACAGTCACATAAATTCGTCTCAGAATCCTTCACTAAAAACACCAAATTTTTGCTTAATATAAAATTCAAGAATTGTTTTAAGATGAACAAGATGAGAAAATCTCTTTCTCTCAAGGATTCCGCTCAAATTTTGAACGTATATAACACATTATAAATCTAACTGTTATATATTACCTTTAGATGAGTCACATGGACAATAAAAAATAATAATGACTATGGTTGATTTGCTTCTTTTAAAATATTCTTCTCTACAAATGTTGTCATAAATTAAATACAATATTATTCACGTGAATAAAGATGATACGTCATAGACATCATTCTGATTTTAAAGTAAATTGACATATTTCAAATTATTGACAGGTGACATCACACCTCGAAGTTGTGATTTCTGAATAAAATGCGGCGTTTTCGTCGAAATTTGGGGATACGCAACAAGCCTATAGTCAATGCTTCGTTTGATCTCAGACTTGAGAATATTATTAATAGTCGTTACTTGGCTACGCAGTAATATTTCGCGTTTGCTTGACTCAGGCCTTACTTGAGTCTACTGCAAGGCTACTTTGTGTCGTGCTCAAGTATTCGTGTGAGTTATTCTTGACATTTGTATTTCCAACATGGATTTATACCATAGAGGTATACATACCTACTGAAACTCATAATTCTAATCAAATTATCCAAAAATAGGTTAAATTCAGTAGACAAACTGGGAATATTCCGCAAATACTGTCCTAAACGTTGAACATATCAATCAAATATATGTCAAAAACAAGAAGCCTCAAATATCGACTATTGGATAGATTATCAAGTTAGTATCTATTGTGAATTCGTCCGACTTGACTATGTTATATTCAAGGACGAGATTTAATTTCGACTTCAAGTACGGGCATTACAAGGCTACCCTGAGTCGTGCTCAAGTATCACTGTCCGTTATTTTTGACATTCGCATTTCCAACATGGAATATGCCATAGAGGTATACAAATTAAGTTTTAAGGACTTTTAATTTTCAAAAGTATAAATTTATTTTCTGTCTTCAGATACAATTGAGTTACATGAACTTCTCTAATTAGTTGATAACAGCTCGACAAAGTAGTGATTGCCTTTTTTCCCCATTTCACAGTAATTTTTAAGTTCTTACTACCATAAGTCACACCTACATCCTAGGAGGGGGTAATCATGCGCAATAGCAAAGTCTGAAAACTAGTATAACATAATTCCTTCCTTGCAAGACTTTGCTATATCGCATAATTTCAGGCTAAAGGATTTAATTCCATTTTATTCCCTTCTATTTTTCTACTTCTACAAAAATTTATCTTATATTTGAATATTATTTTACAAATACATATCATAACAACTATAATTATTGAAACATATAACATATAAGAATGATAATTGTGGTTTAACTCTAAATTCTTTATCTTGGGTAAAACAGCTACAGGCTCTATTATTCTATCTACTTTCATCAAATTCATTGTGCCATTAACTTTATTTTCATAATTTATCTCCAAATTCTGAATTTGTGTTTCTTTATATTGTTGGTTCACAATTTCGAAAATATTCTTATTTATTTGACAATTCTTATATGTTTTCATTTTAAAAATTCCTTCAATTTCTTTATGTATATTTTTATTCAAACAATTAATTTGTATTTGCTGTTTATTAGGGCTAATGATAATAATATCATTCGTATTTTTTATTTGTTCAATATCATTCTTCATACTTATATAATGATACAAACAATTATCATCCTTTTTCTTATCAATTAAATTCAAAATACATTTACTTATTTCAAAATATTGGGTAATACACATATATTTATTGTCTATCAATATACATTTATTAATTACATAATTTTCTTTCCCAGATTTGAAAAATAATTTTTGATTTTCATTTATTGTTATCAATTTCTGTTCTTTATCATATGTTGGAATAGGACTAAACTGAAATAATGAATAAAAATGGTTTGAAAAGCTTGGTATCGTAATTAAGAAATGAATCTGCTTATTTTCGAATTTTACAATGAGTTTCAAATAATTCATTGAAATTCCATATATTTTTATTCTGGGAAATTTTCCTCAAATTATCATACGTGATAATACTAGGATGTAGTTTATTCAAAGAACAAAAAGTAAGACTTATTTCAATTTGTTTACAAAATTCATCGAGATTTTTTATTATCAATATTAACTCTAATAATTGATTGTTCACTCCCATCATACTCTGCCAATCTTGATTCTTATTTGATTTATATATAGCTATTGATAATTTCTCTTGAAGATGCTCCTTATTGTGCCTAATATTTTCTAATTGTTGGTTGAATTGTTTGGACATATTAGTTGAAATTTGTTAATTTATTTCATTCTGTTTATGTAATGTTATTTCATTACTCTGTATCTTTTCAAAAAGTTTATTGTAACGTTCTTCATCACTCGAATCCAAATTCCCAGTAATTGCTTTTATCACGGATCCAAGTCCGTTTATCAAACCTCGTTTAAATCTCTTATTATTCCTCATAAATAATTTCATAACCTGATCCTTCAAATCATCATAATTAAATTTTAATATATTTAACATATTTTGGACATAATATTCTTTACTCTTCAATTGCTCTTGCATCTTAATAAAAGTATTTGTAACCTTAGTAAATTCTATTTCTACTTGGGATATATCATAATTATAAAAAATTAATTGTTCAGACTCTTATTTTGCATTCGCCTAATTCAATTAAATGGAATCCATTATTTTTAGGAATGTCAGTCAGTTGTCCATGGCATAGTCTGTAATAGTGGTCAATATTATTTTATTGTTCGATTTTATTTATTTTTATATTTTTATCACCATGTTCGTCACTAATTTTTATTTTTCCTAATAACGGGTCGTGAGCTTTTACAAAATGTTTCTCACACAAAGGTTTTTTGACTTTACCAATTAATTTTGGGTTCTGTTTAATAAATAATTTTTTCTTCAATTGCAATGGGATTCTCTTTGAATCTACTCAATTTCTCATTCATAATTCTAATTTTCACCAATTCATTTACTATATTAATATTATCTTGATGTTCATTCAATACTTGTTCTAATGTGGTTTCTTGCTTGAAATATTTATTCTGATCAGGCCCGAATAATGTCTCATTGGGTGTTAATTTGGTAGTATCGTGTTTTGTATTGTTATGTGCTATCAACGCTAAATCTACCTTTTGAATTAAATTCTTATCTTTTATCCGCTCTTTTTGATTAATTATCCGTAATGATTCTATTACTGTAGAATGGAATCTTTCGATTGCATTACTCTTTGGATTATTCACGCAAATAAAATGAATATTAATTCCGTATCTTTTCAATAAATCTTGTAATAATTTATTTTTAAATTCTCCTCCACTATCCGTTATTATTTTATCAGGTATCCTGTAAGTCTGAAGATATTTGATAAAGACATCGCAAATAGTCTTGGCTGTTTTGTTATCAAGAAAATATGCTTGCGCATGTTTTGAAAACTGATCCATAATAGTCAAAAAATATTTACCTTCTGAAATTAATAAATCTAAATTAATTATTTGAAAAGGTTTTTCAGGAGTTGGGGTAATATTATCTATTGCGGGTATCGATTCCCTATCATATTAGTTCAATTTACATAACTCACATTTATTAATATATTGTATAATATCTTTATTCATTTTAGGCCAATAATATTATTTTTTCAATGCTTGAATAGAAGCATTAATTCCCCTATGGTTTGTAATGCCGTTGTGAAAATCGTGAATAATTTCTACTTGTTCTTCTTCCTGTTCGATATCAGAAACCAATTTATCTACTGCAATTATATTAATTGAATCCGGAACAAAATTTTCAGATATAACTTTTGTTACCTTCTTGTCAAGATCTTTATTGAAAATACCAAAATATCAAATTTTTGGGATAATATAATCTTTTAAAAATTTTTACGTTTCCTCCTCAAAATTATCTCCGTTAATTTTTACATGTATTCTCTGTTTTTTATGATTAAATAATCTTGTAATTTGGATACTTGTTTCCTGCTTATGTGAGTCAAATATAAGTTGGTTATCTGCTATATTCAAACGATTATTCATATATTTAATTCCTGCTATAATATTCTCATTGTCTGAATGCACTGTGTTAATATCATCATGTTCACTATTTGGTTTTTCACTAACATTTCCTACATGATAATTTTCTGGTAGACTGAAAACATTTATCTGGATATTAGTGTCCTCAAATATTTTATATAATTTTTGTTTAACATCTGTCCATGATAATCTATCTAAACCGCAACCTAATTTAGGGATATTAGTTTCATATAAATCATTCAATATTAAATAATCTCTCAATTCTTTCAAGGGCTTATCCAAATTCTTAAGGGGAGGTTGATCAAAATAATTTTGTTTTGTTATTGAATGGATTATTGCTTTATCACCTAATTTCTTTACAATTAAATGTTTATTTGATGAATCATAATTCTTACAATAATTTTCACTATCATATTTCTCTACTATTTGTCTAGCAAATCCTTTTGACATTTCGAAGTCGCGTGACACACAATGTGCTATAATCTCTCTTTCTATCACGTCTCCAATTACTTCTGTTATCTTTGATTCTGCGCGCTGTCTTGATAAGAGGTCAGCTATTACATTTTGCTTCCCATTTAAATACTCTATTTCAAAATTATATTCTCCTAACTCAATCTTCCAACGCATAAGTTTTTGATTTGGATTTTTCATATTAAAAAGCCATACTAAAGGCTTATGATCCGTTTTAATTTTGAATTCTTTTTCATATAAATATGGTCTAAAGTCTTTGATAGCCCAAACGATTGTTTTTAATTCTTTTTCTATCGTTGAATGATTTTGTTCAGCTGAATTTAGAGTTTTTGAAGCGTAACAGATTGGTTTTTCTTAATTCTCATGTGTTTGAGTTAATACGGCTCCGATTGCATAATCCGAAGCATCAGTTGTCAGTATAAATTCTTTGTTAAAGTCTCGTATTTGTAGCAATGATGATTCAGCTATTATTTTCTTACTGTTTTCGAATGCAGCACGATATTCGTGATCATAAATGTCAATATGAGAATCTTTTTTAAACACTTAGTAAACGGTTTTGTTAATTTCGCGAAATTTGGAATGAACCTTCTGTATCATCCCAAGGTTCCTAAAAATTGTTTTATCTCTTTTTTTTGTCTTGGGGATATTCAATTTTTTAATACTTCCAATTTTTCTTTCGTCAGGGTTGATTCCATTCTGATTTATGATGTAGCCTAGATATTTTGCTTCGGGTCGCAAAAACTCTGACTTATCTTTTTGAATTTTTAAATTTGCTTTTCGTAATTTTTCAAATACTCGTCCTACATTTATTATGTGCTCTTCTAAAGTTTTCCCGAAAATTATTATATCATCCAAATATACAAGACAAATATAATTTACCAATTCTCCTAAAACTGTATTAATCATTCTCTGAAACGTTGCTGGGGCATTTTTTGAGCCGAAAGGCATTCTCAAAAAGTCGTAATGTCCTGATGGTGTGGAGAAAGCTGTTTTTTCTCTATCTGATTCATCCATGACTATTTGATGAAATCCCGAGTGTGAATCTAAAGTTGTGAAAAATTTTGATTTACCAATGTGATCAAAGAGTGTATCAATATTTGGGATAGGAAATTTATCATCTTTTGTTCGTGTATTGATTTTCCTAAAATCGATAACCATTCTAGTTTTCGCTTAATTAGACGCATCTGCTTTCTTTGGAACGATCCAGATAGGACTGGACCAGGGGCTAAATGATTTTTTAATAACTTTTTCTTCTAATAATTTATTTACATGTAATTCGATTTCTTTTTCATATACTTGTGGTGAACGATAATTTTTTGTATAAATGGGTGTTCCATCAGACATTATTATTTTATGTCTGAGAACATTTGTGTGCGATAAAGGTTCATTATCTTTTGGAAATGAATCTTCATAATTTTTAAGTAATACATCTAATTTTCGTTTTTCTACGGGATTCAAATGAGAATTTTGAATTTCTATTGAATTTATCTCTGATACATTTTTATTATCCTGTAGTTTATACTGTTTGTCATTCATTATTACGTTATTATTTTCAAAATCCAATTTTATGTTGAGTATGCGAAATGCTTCCATTCCGAATAATAAATTATAATTTTTATGAAACATATATATAACATTTGATTAATTTTTTAATAATTTTAAATTCTACATATTTGTTACAGGTAGATTTACCATTTACTGTTTTGAATGTCAATTTTATATCTTTTTGTTGCAATTTTAATTTTTCTGCTAAATCTGGATGCATTAAATTGATTAAAGATCCTGTGTCGAAAAGTATATTAAGATAATGTTGCTGTAATGAAGGTAAATCGTTTGTTAAGGATGACATTATGTAGTATCCTCGTCTATCATTGTTCCCAAAACTGAAAAATCATTATTTGCATCAACTTCTTGGTCATTAATCTCTTCGTCTTCGTCTTCGTCTTCGTTTGTCTGTTCAACTGAGTCTATATTATAATTTTGTCTTATGGTTTGAAACGACATAGGTTGAGTCTGTCTGGTTTGAGTCGATATGGGCTGTTGTCTGGTCTGAATTGACATAGGCTGTTGGTTAAAACGTTGTCTAGTTTGTACGGCGTTTTTAACATTTTGTTTGGGTGCAAAAGGGATATGGTCTCTATAGAAATTTGGTTTCATGTCTACAGCATGTGAGGGGAAATTGTCAGCTGGGAATTTCCGCGGTGGTATTTTATTATTAGTTACGTTTCGTAGAAGTGGTGAAGTATGTTGGTTTTGATTAATAAAATTGAATTCATTTCTTATCAATAATTCACATTGTTCTGAAGTGTCAGGATTCTTAACAACAAATGAACCTCTTATATTAGTAGGTAGTAAAGATATGAAATGTTTTACTATTAATTTTTGTACCTCAATTTTAATTGCACTTTTCTGAGCTAAACTATATTCGGTTGAGGGTATTTTTGATATATATTGCAAGAATTTGTCCAACATATATTTCAAAGTAATTTCTGCATTTGTCTTGAATTTACTATTGATTATGTCAAGAAGTATAGTTTCTGCTGATAATTTATCTGTGAAATTATTTGTTGAATATAATCTCAATTCTAGCTAATTCTGGAAATTATTTTCAGAGAGAAGTTCTGTAGCTTTATGGACTAACTTTGTTTCAATTATTCCAAATGAATATGTTGTTTGTGAAAGAGATAAAGCTAAAGTGTTTGTGGTCGCATAGACTTCATCAATGGTTTTAATAAAATTACTGAGCAATTTTATGTTTCCTTCATATTGAGGAAATACATCAGTAAAAGTTTTCAATTCGGCTAATGTAATATTTGCCATTGCTATGGTTTTTGAAAGTTGACTTGGTCTTAACTTTATTTGAATAGGATTGGAAATTCCTATTTCTGAATCGGAATCTAATTCCTGTGAATCTTCTGATTCTGATGAGTTATTACTCATAAATTTTTCAAAATCTTATTCCAATTAGTACAAAGTCTAGCAAATAAGTGTGAAGGTGTGTGTGTGAGACTGTGCCGGTCTCTCGGTAAATTTATTACTAACTTTTGTTAGATTTACCCCTTTGTGTATTTGTTGCTTACAATCTTATATACTAAATTACTTACTGTAGAATAGCTAACAATATCGTGAGTTTGACGGACATCTCCGGAATCTTACAAATTGTCGTATGAGTTGTACCTCTGCGGATGACTGTTCTCTTCGACGACGTGAACTGGTACCGATCAGCAAGTATTCTTCCTTACGATGAGGACGTGGTCTGGTTACCTGAGCAGCAAGTTGTCGATTTGGTGTAGTCGTCCGTTAAAGATGGGTCGTGGTTAGACCCTGATGGACGTAGGTTGAAGCCGGTTTGAAGTTCTCGTAGGTTTTTGAATATATTGAAGTAAGACTCTTGAAAAAGTGCCACAAATGAAATTTTTGTACTTAATTTCTCTGTGTCTTCAATATCCTACCGACTGCGTCAATTAAGTTTTGAGGACTTTCAATTTTTAAAAGTATAAATTTATTTTCTGTCTTCAGATACAATTGAGTTACATGAACTTCTCTAATTAGTTGATAACAGCTCGACAAAGTAGTAATTGCCTCTTTTCCCCATTTCACAGTCATTTATGAGTTCTTACTACCATAAGTCACACCTACATCCTAGGAGGGGGTAATCATGCGCAATAGCAAAGTATGAAAACTAGTATAACATAATTTACATACTTACTGAAACTCACTTTCCCAATCAAATTGTCCAAAAATAGATCAAATTCAGTTGACAAACTAAAAATATTTCGCGAACACTATCATAAACGTCAAATATATCAATCATATATATGTCAAAAATGAGGAGTTTCAAGCTCCGCTAAGAACTCACGAAGTATCAACTCTAGGATAGCAGGTTTCTTTAGTGACTTCGTCTCGGCTTGGCCAAGTATTATTCAAGAACAAGATTGAGTTTCGACTATAAGTACGGTCATTGGACATGTTAAGCCCCGCATTCGCTGACGCATCTTATACTCGATTTAATAACTTTAAGCCTTCATATATGGTTCCCGATGGAATCAAAATATCCTCTATGTGAAATAATATTTCCTCATGGCGCATGATACCTGATACTTCATCTATAAATCTTTGAAATGCGGCTAGTGCATTAGCTGAGGCAAATGAAACGCGCATGTTATCGAAATGGCCATCAGGTGTTATGAATACCGTTTTATGTATTGAGTCTTCGTGCACCAGATTTGGTGTTAATCCGAGACTACATCTAAATTTGTAAAATATACCTTACCCGCTAATTTATCTATTTGATCACTTGTCAGCGCCATTGGATATCTGAATTCAGTCGTTACTTTATTTAGACGCGAAGGTCGACGCATAACCAGGAATCACCGTTCATTTTTGGAACCAGTAATACTGGACTTGCATAGCTTGAACTAGAGTAACGTTTAATGTTTGGATAGCATAACATCTATACTATTTGACGCACTTCTTTTGTTCCGCATACGGTAATCGGTACGGTCTGTAATAAATTGCTCTTTCTAAACTAAGTTCGATTTACATTTGGGTTGCCAAAGCTGTACCTATATCTGTTTCATTCCGTGCTAAGCGACCTATCAAGCGATCTAGGATATTTATTATGTATTTCTTATCGTTCTCACCTACTCCACCTATACCTGAATTTACACTTTGAAGTGTTGATTTGGGAGATTTGCCAACTGTTACCTGACCTACAGCTGTCCCTTTGCGTAGGATGTATGGAACACCCTGTTCTGCTCTTGCTTAGAGTTTACCTGCAGGTCAAACGATCAGCGTATCACCTATGCTGCTGACGGTCAGCTCACCTTGACTGCCACGAAATACAGCTCCTGGCGTACTGTACATTGCGAAGTCCACTCTCAGTACTTTTGGTGGCACTGTGCTTTCTTCATCCACCTGAGCTCCCTTGATGTGAACTTCGGTCTCCTGTAGTTGCCTTGGGAGGATGTTGACTGCGTTCACAGTTGCTTCACAGTTTCTCGCAGTGCACTTTTCAAGTGTAGTCTCTGAAAGAAATTCCTCGAGCACAGAGATAGTAATAATATTTACGGTAAGTACTATTGTGTATTAACAGAGAAAATTGATAGCTATTGGTGATCGGTTGACCAATTATTATTGGATATACTTTGCCCACACCGATTTAATCGTCAATTATTTATGCCTTTGTTAGTATCTGTAAATCATCAATACTAACATTGAACTCCGTTACACCTATCGACAGGGGCATAACACATCCGAGCCCATTTGACACCTTGTGGGCTGTAGTTATAGTCAATTCTATAATACTTGCAGTGGATCTAGTTATTATATTTTCTTGGCTGCCAATGTCCATCCACGCCTGTGCACATTTGCCATTCAACTTCACTAGCTTTATGCACCTGTCAGTTTCACCGTCTGTTGCTTCAATTGCCTTAATCTTAGAGCTGCTATTCTCTCTGTACTGCTCTTGCCTATGCCCAACACCACCACAATGAATACATCGTTCAATATTCGGTTTTCTAAACTCTCTCGCCGAATATCTTTTTTGTTGGCAGTTATTGCATCTCTCAGTTCGCCCGCTAGTGTGACTATCACTTTGCTCGCTAATGCGCTCACCAATGCGCCCACTATTGCGCTCATCATAGCGCCCACCATTTTGCTCGCTGATGCGCCCACCGTTGCGCCTACTGATGCGCTCACCATTGCGCTCGCCATTTTGCCCACAATAGCGCTCACCAATGCGCTGATCAATTTGCATTCCAAAACATCCACCAGTGCGCTTACCAATTCACAAAGCTGGATTTACACGTGCATGTTTCTAGTGGCGCCAGCATGCACGCCAGTGATACTTGCATGCCAGTAAATGTTTACACGTAGTCCCACTCTAATGTCGCCATTTCATTTTCTGTTGTGTTACACTACTGTTACCATCAATTTATCTTCATTGAATAAATAATTTGAAATGTGTATTGAGAAAAAAAAATCATTCCCGGTGTGCTTTAAAAATAGACACCAAACTTTTCATTGATGATATTCAATTTCCTACTTCTATCTATTTTTGTTAATTCTGAAGTATATGCATTCTTTAGAGACCGTATTTTCGCTTCCTTCCCGAATCCTTCCATATCCATTGCTTCTGCAATGTTTAAATATGTATTTTCTTTTGCGAACCTATCTCTATAGTTTTTTAAAAGACATCTCATAAACAGGGATACTGTTCATATACTTCAAAAAATTTTAAAATAAGGTCACCATTCCACTTTTTCAAGTTTGCAGCCATCTCAAAAACAAAATTTACAACAACACCACAAAATTCTTTGTTTCCAAAATAATTAAACATGCACGGGCGCGCCAATAAGTTGGAGATTCCCAGCTTTTGGAATCAATGCATGCTATCATATCACTTACTCGCCAGTACATGTTTACACATGCAAGCTCATGCTTAGTGGCGCGCCAGTTATGACTGGCGCCACTAGAAACATGCAGGTGTAAACCCAGCTTTCTTGATAAAGATGTGCTGTGATAGTTATCCAGTGATGACAGATAGTTACCGTAAGAGGAACCTGGAGTGTCACACTTGATCGCGCTGGCATTTGGCTGTAGCTCAACTGGTAATCCGTGCACTATGCATGAGAAAATAACCGAGTCTTTTAATTTGCACCTACCCGCTATTTCAAATTTTGCCTCATAGTATTCAGTCATTCTCTCATGATGTGACTTCTTTCTGCTCTATAATTTTTCTAATGGGCACGCATAGTTATGTCCTCTTGGAAGTGCATTACGTAATACTTGCTTCTACTCTGGCCAGTAATAATCGTATGATTTACACCGATTATACCTCTTTCTTGCTTTTCCTGCTTATTTCTTCTGCACATAGCATGCCTTTACATAGTTAGTCCACCCATGAATTCCTTCCGATTGATTAATTCCATGCAACCATCTTTTTATGTATATTTTCATCCAATGAGTCGAACAACGGAATGACATTGTAGCTCTATTTGAAGACATGCACTAGGTTGCTTAAGTGTACACTTTCTAACACTGAGGCGTTTTATGAAAAAACCTTGTAATTTGGGCAGACTGTTCGATGACAAAACTTTGATAACTAGTGCACACTTTTCTGAACTGACTCGTGAGGTGATGCAGCCAGTGCAGACTAGGGTGGAAGTGAACAAATGTCAGCTTCCTTGCTGTCAGATTCATAAACAAACCAAAGCGTGCCTTTGAGGTCACTTTGAACTAACCTTAATAATTTATTATTTACTTTATTGAATATGAATATGGCTGACCGCCACATATTTTACACTGAGGACGATGATGTAATAGGTAAGAATAATTATAAATTAATGCTGAGAATATTTTAAATAGATGTAATATTTTTTAGATTGTTCCTCGAGTAAACTCGAATTACATGTTCAAAAATTAATAAGTATGAGAACTAATCTATTCAAAGTATATTCGATATTCACTTATGTAAAATGTATCTTACAGATTTGCCATCAACTTCTGATTCGCCAATTTTAGGCAGAATGATGCCGCATGATAAAGACAAAAGTATCTGTTTTGTAACAATATTTGTGATGTGTGCTAGGATTATAAATCTTTCTATTCATCTAGATATATTTAGGAAGGTCAAATGGCTTGAGCCAGCAGCCAAGTTATTAATTTATCTGGTACAAGAACTTTGATCCAACGTAGGAAAATCTTAGAAATCAGAAACAAAAAAAAAAATGTGAGAATATGTCACTCAAGAAATGGCCTCCCGCGGATTCATTTATACAGCCCCACAGGTCGAAAATAAATTCAAGAGTTTGGAGAGAGGCTACAAGACCAGATTACAACAGATTAATAAAACAGGTCGGGACCGTGTGTCCTGTCTATATGAAAAGTATGTTTCAATAAGGGTTACTTTCACTCATTATTACTGAAAAAATTGTTTCAGGGAGCTAAATCAGATGTTCAAGGGAAGAGATAATATACTCCCAAATTATAGTTTGGAGGCTAATGGGGATGGAATGACCCAGAAAGAGCTTGAAATGGAGGCAGGTGTTCAAGAAGAAACCATAGATATCGATACTAATATCAACGAAGAGAATTCAGAATCACAGTCAGAATATACTCCAAAAAGAAAAAGTAACACCATCAACTATGAAATTGGTCTACTAAAAAGAAGAAAAAATTGCTTATAATTCCAAAAAATTAGAGGCGTATGAAAGAAGAACCTTGAAAGTATCTAGTACAATTTGCTTTTAGAAGAATTAATTGAAGTCATTTTTTTAAAGGGTGGTTTTTGTAATTATAGAAGTAGAATTTAAGTTTTGATCTGTGTTATTATTCTCATTTTATTTTTTGTTACCAAATGTGCAAATATGGAACTATTCACATATATATTTGATACATGTTCATAAGACTGAATGCTATTTTCTTAATGAAGGAAAAAACTTTTCAGAACTCATTTTTAAATAAATATGTTTTATTGGGTATAAGTTCTGTAATTTATTAGAAACACAATAAATAATAATAATAAATTACAGAACTTATACCCAATAAAACATATTTATTTTGCTATTTTCTTAGATTCACATTAAGAAATATAAAATTTCTACAAGTTCTTATAATATTTCAATTCCAGTCTTGAAGTTCTTGGCATATCATATTCCTTTTATTTTCTCCTCCATCATCAGCTTTGTTCACCAAAAGATCTTGGTTGAGATCACAATCGGTATCGCTTGTATCGTTCAGTGAATCTATTTCATCTGTATCTGCTAAGTTATGCAGCACGATACATGCTCTAATAAAATGGCATAATTTTTTGATGCCTTCAAGTTTACAATAATATAGTTGTCGAAAACGTTGTTTGAGTATGCCAAAACTATATTCTATCATGACTCCACAAGAACTATGTATTTTGTTATAATATTTTTGCTCTTGTGTCAAATGGCCGTTATCACGGTAAGGTGTCATTATTGTTTTTTTGCAAGGATATGCGGAGTCTCCCAAAATGTGGTAGTCTAAAAAGTTCGAGCATATTGTTAGATGAATATGTGAAAAATGTTGCAAAGGCATATTCATATATTTACCACTAGATACATTGACAACTTTTTCATAGATATTATAATTTTTCAAAATGCGGATATCGTGATCAGACCCTGGAAAACCTATGAAAACCTTCAATAATCTTCTCTTCTCATTGCAAATTGCTTGCACAGACAAGCTATAATTATTGTTGCGGTCAATATAATCATTCTTGTTGTGCTTAGGAGAATCAATTATTATTTTTGTTCCATCTATTGCTCCTAAAAATAAGTGTTGAAGTTCTTAGCTTGCTATAGTGAATTGTGTTTTATTTATAATGGACTCACCGATGATACCAGGAAATCCTTTTCTTTCGTTGAGATAAGCTGCTATTTTCCTTTTTTTCTCGTCGTCTGGCCAAATTATTGTCTTGTTTGACACGTTGCTGATGAAAATTGTCATTCTTATAATTATTGATGACACTGTGGATGAAGATATGTCAAATTTGTCTGCCAAATCCCTATAAGAAGCAGCTTCATGTCTCGCAAACCATTAAAATATTGCTAAGTGTTTTTGAGCGAAAAATACTTTTCCAGGCTCCAATTTCTTGAGTTCATCGGATGATTCAAATTGAAACGCAATATAATCGAATTATTGACGATTTATTCGAAAATTTCTAATAAATTCCTCATCTCTACATGCTGGAATTACTTCTTCGAAATAATTTTTCATGGAGCATCTTTTCCGTCGCCTTAGATGTATTGCTAAATTTTCAATTTCACTGTAACTGCTTGAACCAGATGAATCATCCGATTCTAATGAATCAATGATCATATCAAATGTTTTGATCATTTTTATATTGAGTTTGAGGTTAACTTTCGCTAGCTGCACTATTGCACGCTGAACTGTTCTTTGACAACACAGAACTAGTGTACACAATGCAGAACTACACTACCCTGCACTGCACTGACAAAATTTTCATCGAACAGAGCTTGTGTGATAGCACTCCGCATACGTTATTTCTTTGCGTGCATGTCTAATGAACAGAAGCAAAATTCGTGCTCTCTTCCGCTAACATTTCTCACCTGTTCGCTCGAATTTTGCTGTAGCCAATTGTCTACCTTTTCATCTACAATTTGTTCAAGGATTGCCTGAAGTGTCTCGTTGCTTTCAGCATCAAATGGATCTGACTCTGTCTGTCTGCACATTTTCTCTCCTCTGCTCCTTGAAAATGGTTCACCATCACTCGCGTCACTTGACATATCTGTTGGTAGTGGAAGATGATGCTGACTGTTATGTTTGTTGAACAAAACGATGTATAGGAGTTTAGTCTATCAGTTTATCAATCCTATTCTACTCTACAGTCTCGGTCCCACCGGGACCTATTGGTACTTTATTCCACCTCTAACTTGTTACACTGATACACTTGTCAATGCCACAACTATTCTACTCTGAAGGTTATCTTGAATAAACACCATATGTCACTTTCATTTAGTTCACTCACAAACCACAATATATAATTTCTCATCTCCTAGAAATAAATCAATCTAATTCAATAATACCAGAAAACACCACCCGTGTTATAGCGACCTCGTCTCCCAGTATACTATCTCTTATACATAACTATCTAGTCATTAATTCTCTTCTCACTTAAAAACAATTGAAGATATATACTAATCGAAATGCTATGTAATTTTACATTCATAAAGACGATGGGAGCTC
This sequence comes from Dromius quadrimaculatus, assembly GCA_963989225.1. Classification (NCBI taxonomy): domain Eukaryota; kingdom Metazoa; phylum Arthropoda; class Insecta; order Coleoptera; family Carabidae; genus Dromius; species Dromius quadrimaculatus. The sequence goes on from OZ022327.1 coordinate 21,093,014, forward strand.
AAAAAAATGTTTGAATCATCAATTCCCCTATTGTTATCCAATGATTGCTTTATTCAATCATGAATCTGTTGCATAACAATATTATTGGTATTTGAGATGAAAAATCCAATATATTTGACAAGGTAATTATTCTAATTGACTGACATGTAATTAAAGAATATATTATTTGATTTTATTTTTGTGATCCTGTCTTGACCTGCTCAGAAGAGTTTAACAGCAAAGTGTAGACTCTCACTGATCACGCTACACAATACTAAAAGCGACCGAACGGCAACGACGCCATATTAGATGTGTTATGTGTTAACAAAGAAAGAGTCCGTGCTGTTTTTATTCGATCTGTGAAGCTGTGTTGAGAAGCAAAGCTGCCCATATTCTTCATATTTATGAAGGTATGTAAATATCATCATTGTATCTGTGGTTTATTGTATTTTTATGCCTTATTACTATCAGATGAACTAGTCTGTTGAATTTCAGAGTGAATTTCCTCCATTATGCGAAATTTCATCAATGGTTTGGATGCAGAGCTGTGTTCTCCGAAACATAAATCAGAAACATTTTTGTTGCAATAATTTCGGAAGCATGGAAATTATGTTATAGCACTATTCGTGTATTTCGCCATATTTTCTAAGTTGTTTCCCACAACTCAGCAGAATATTGTGATATGATAAAAGCACGTAGGCTAAGGGATATTCAGTGTAGAAACGTCTAAAATCTGGTATTATGTTGTTCACTCTCTGAAGCGAGTTCGCTCGTAACCATATCAATATTTGAAGAGAATAAAACTTAGTTTCTGAAACCTAACTTTTTTTTTTTTACTACAACAAAAGTCAAAAACATAATTTGCTCAGTCAGTAGGATAACGTCGTCACAGTGAAAATCAATATTTTCTGTGGTTTAATGACATTATCTCAAAGAAAAAACATCAAACCTACAAGACTTCATCAAACGGCTACAACCTAAGCCGCACCAGGGCCTAACCACGGCCCATCTTCAAAAGCAACAATCGATTGAAAGCTTGCTCTTCCATTGTCGGATCACGTCTTCATCATAGAACGAGTACTTGCTGTTCCTACAACTGGTCCACGTCGCCTGCAGTTGCTGTCTTCACAACATATATCCAAATTCCCAGAGCGCAGAGAAGCCGGTGATGTCCGTCAAGCATCTTATTTGTATTGTATTATTGCAGTAAGCTATTTTTTTAACATTAATATTTGTTGCTGCTTTACTTAAATAATACTTTATTACAAAGAACACAGAAGGGGTAAACCTAGTAAAAATACTAGTGATAAGTTTACCGAGAGACCGACACAGTCTCAAAGACAACATTCACTAATTTTTATTCATTTGTTACAAATTGAATAAATGATTTAATATTTTAAGATGAATTATCTCATGAATACAATTCATTAACTCTGATTCTGATACTGCTAACCCAGGAGAACAGAACCCAAATCGCACGGGCGCAATTCCTAAATCAAATAAAATTATTTTAACTCTTAGCAAATTGCCATCAGTCAATACAATGGCAACCATTACTTTGGGTGAAATTAAAAATTTCACAAAATGATTCCTCAGTATGAAGGAAATATCAAATTACTAAGCAACCTTATAAATTCTGTAGACGAAGTCTACATTACATTAAACACCTTAGTAATGACACCATTACAAAGAGCATATTTATTTGACTTGATTAAAGCAAAACTAACACATAGAGCCGCTGAGCTTTTGTCAGAGAATAATTTCTGAACTTGGGATGATTTAAATTATAATTAGCCCCAAATTTTACTGATAAAACTTCCGCAGAAACAATACTGCAAGATATCATGTTTTGTAGATTTGAAAATAATGCTGAAAATACATTAAATTAAATTGTTGATAAATTTCTACATTACAAGTCCAAGATAATTCTAACAGATTATAGTACCGATGACAAATATGCAATCAATAATGAAATACAAAAATTTGTAGTGAGACATTTCATATCTCTTTTACCAATGGCAATACGAGGTGCTTCCATTGTTAAAAACCTTAGTACAATAGAACAATGTAAAATATTGCTCAAAAACGAATTCAATTTCGCGAATCAGTATCAACATTGTTCTCCTCTCCTACATAATCCAGCACCATTACCAAAAAAAATTCCAGCAGATAATTTTCCTTCAAAACCTATAGCGTTGAGACAAAACTTTGATCGAGATAATAATTCTTACTTTGCACCAAAGCAAAACAGACAAAATGTGGTACAAACAACCCAAAGATTTAAATCACAACCAATGTCTTTGCAAACAAGACTGACACAACCTATGTCTTTCCAAACAATCAGACCAAAATTTTAATATAGAAATTGATACAGATCAACAAGAATATGATGACGAAATTATTGAAGACGAGATGACCGGAACAAATGATGACTCTTTTTTAGAAATAGATTCGACACCTCATGAAAACATTACATAATGTCCTCCATCACTACAAATTTACTGTCTTTACAACAACAGAATTTCAATATACTACTCGATACTGGTTCATCCATTGATTTATTACATCCAAATTTAGTAGAGCGAATGGAATTGCAAACATTTAAAACAAGATTGACCTTTAAAACCGTAAATGGAAAATCTACTTGCAAAGAATATGTTAATATTTTTATTCACAATCGTTATAGTAATATGGCAATTCCTAACTTTTTTGAGGTTAGAAAGTATGTAATTTCCAACTGCAATGACTATCTCACGGGTCGGAAGCGACACTTCCATCTCTTGAGTGGGAATTGTTTATACAGGGTTGCCTAGCATCAGTCATAAATCTTTGTTGGAATAAAATAATCCCTGCTGTCAAAAATACCGATCATATTATATAATGTTAGGGATTTTTCTTGAAGTATTAAATAACAATAATTTAATTGCAGATAATGACGTTAGCATAACATGCATATCAGTAATCTTATTCAATAACTGTTTCGTCAGTCTCGTATCATCGTTCTAAGTAAATAGTTGTGTTTTATTGCAGTGTTTGTGCCGAATATTATAATGATATTCACGGTGAGTTATCCATGGTTGACCATTCTAGATATTATGCTATTTGAGTATTGCTATTGTTGTTATTGAGTATGATGTTGAGTATTAAGCATTTGAGCTGATATGTTGCTATTCTTTAATTCCTTTATTCCAGCGGTGGCCTCCTGATACCTTTAGTGTTTATCAGGAGGAGCCCAGCAATGGAATGTTTCTAGAACTCACTTCAGTGAGGGAACGATCAGCTAACTCCCAACGATGCACTGGTGTAATTCCAGGACCAGCGGTGCCTTCCTGCCATCTTTAGTGTTATATCAGGAGGTGCCCAGCGATGGAGTGTTCCTAGAACTCACTTCGGTGGGGGAACGATCAGCTAACTCTCAACGATGCACTGGTGTAATTCCAGGGCCAGCGGTGCCCTCCTGCCATCTTTAGTGTTATATCAGGAGGTGCCCATCGATGGAGTGTTCCTAGAACTCACTTCGGTGGGGGAACGATCAGCTAACTCTCAACGATGCACTGGTGTAATTCCAGGGCCAGCGGTGCCCTCCTGCCATCTTTAGTGTTTTATCAGGAGGTGCCCAGCGTTTTGGTTGCATATCTTTGAGTGAGCAGGCGAAGACTGAGTTTCAACTTGGCTTCAACTCTTTCTTCTATGGCCTCGCAGATCACTTCACAAAAGTTTGCAAGTGTCGCAGATTCACATCCTCCGGATGTGAAGCGAGGTCTTTCCGCAGATTCACGCTTAGCGTGAAACGGAATTCAGTTTCACATAAATGCCTGCGGGCAGCGTGGAGTGAGGTATTTTTCCTCTTTTAAAGTTGTTCTTCATGCCAACTCCTGTTTTCTGAGGGTCGCTTGCGAGAATGATTATATTAGTGTTCTTTATTTCAGTCATGGATCCTTACTGAGTATGATTTACTCATATCTCTGTTTTCTTTTACAGACTTCCTGAACTTCGGACATCTTGATTTGGAGACTCTATGATCTACATATTATTTAATGTAATAGTCAACAGACTTTTTATTATGTAACAATATGTATGTATTTCATTTCTTTTGTGAATAAAGCTTATTTGATTCAACTAAACTGGAGTTCTTAGCAATTATGATTCAGATATAACAATTAACATTGAAAATAAGCGGGATTATGTTGCAATTTTGTGTAAGTCATGAGCAAAATCGCTATGAACTTACATCCGTAGCACTTTCGTTCGATTCGGGGCAAGTATATAGCTCCATATCACTGTTATAACTAATAGATATCTGCACTTATCATAATTTCTATGGATACACATATAAATAACTTAATTCGTAAATCATTAATCCAACAAATGTCAAATTAGTTAAATTTTCCGAAACATTCTTGTCTTCATAGACTACTACATCAATTTATTTTGTTGAAAAAAGAATGAATTCGGATCAATCATTTCTCGGAAAACTAGGGATGATTGTGAATAAAATAGCATACATACTTCGGTGAAGATTTCATATCAGCCTCGAGCTATATCTGATCCTTGAGGCTTCGTCTCTCGGTCATATAATGAGCTCTCGGCTGTAATGAAATAGTTTCCGACTCAGATGTAATATACTTTTATCAATGAAATTCCTATTAAATGTTATGTATTCAAATTTCATGAAAATTACAATTTGTTATTTGGAATGGATGCATTTCGCATACTTGACATAAAAATAGATTCCAAAACGAATAATGTTTCAATGAATAGTAAAAATTATAAACTACATGATAGTAAAAATAGATCAGAAGAAATTAATTTCACAGAAATTCGAAATTCCCATTTGAATACCATCAATAATCGAAAATTAAATAAATTAATCAAAGAATATGGTGATTTGTTTTCTGAAGAAGATTAATATCTATCCCACACAAATGTTATTGCACATAAGGTCATAATGTCAGACAAAACACCAATTTATACAAAAAATTATAGGTTACCCCAAATTTATGAAAAAGATATAGAAGAGCATGTAGAAAAATCCAAAAAAAGGAGACGCGTCTGGTAACGAAAAACTAGGATGATAATTGATTTCAGAAAAATTAATGCAAAAACAGAAGACGACAAATTTCCTATCCCTAACATCGATACTTTATTTGACCACATCGAAAAATCCAAATATTTCACTACGTCGGACTTACATTCAGGTTTCCTTCAAATTCTTATGAATAGAGATGATAGAGAGCAAACTGATTTTTCAACCCCATCAGGACACTATGAATTCTTACAAATGCCTTTTGGACTCAAAAATGCACCGGCCACATTTCAAAGAATGATAAATACAGTTTCATGTGAATTAGTGAACAAAATTTGTCTAGTATATCTTGACGATATAATTATATTTGATAAAAAATTAGATAAGCATTGGAATAATATAAAATTAGTATTTGGAAAATTACGTCAAGCCAATCTGCGAATTCAGAAAAATTAATCGGAGTTTTTACAATCTGAGACAAAATATTTGAGATATATTATAAACGAGAATGGACTAAGAACTGACTCAAAAAAATTGAAACTATCAGAAATTTGAATGTTCCAAGAACAAAAGAGGAGATTAAGCAGTTTTTAGGAACTTCAGGATGGTATAGAAGATTCATTCCAAACTTTGCAAAATTGACTAAGCCGTTCAGAAAATGTTCAAAAAATAATTCTCGTATAGACAATTACAACAGAAAATATCGCGAAGCTTTTGAAAATAGTAAGTAGAAAGATGATTTCAGAATCATTTTTATTGCATATTCCAGACTTCGATAAGGAATTTATATTAACAACAGACGCATCTGATTATGCAATTGGAGCTGTTTCAACGCAAATCCATGATAATGAAGGGAAACCGGTTTGTTATGCCTCAAAAACATCAAACCCAGTCGAACAAAATTATTCAACTGTCGAAAAAGAACTTAAAGCTATATTTGGTCTATGAAAACTTCCCGACCATATTTATATGGTAGGAAATTTGAAATTAAAACCAATCATGAGCCATTAGTATTGCTGTTTAATATGAAGAATCCCAATTAGAAATTGATGCGTTGGAAGATCGAGTTGAGTGAATACAGTTTTTGAATAGAATATTCGAAAAGTAAACAAAACGTGATAGCTGACTTATTATCAAGACAATGTCCGGAACTAAAAATTTCTGAAGTAATTGGTGACGTATTAGAATCTGACATTTTTGCGCACTGCGTATCCCGTGACTTTGAAATGTCAGATGGTTTATCTAAAGATGAAGTTAAATTATTCAATAGTAAAATTTACTGTGAAAATTATAATTCATTCAATAAACATATAGTTGTACAAAATTCCAATAGCAAAACAATCATTCACTTGATAACAAAAGAGAAACTTTCGGATAAACCGTCTATAAAAAATTTGGATAAACGCTTAAAAGAGTTACGAGATTACCTAATATTGAATGAAAAATATGAAATTAGTATTCCTAAATTGGGCTGGGGATCAGACAGATTGCAATGGACGGAAGTAGAACAAAAATTATTCAATGTCTTTGAGGACACTAACATTCACATCAAGATCTTTAGCCTTCCCGTGAAATATCATTTTACTGACGCTGTCAGCAAGAATTCCAACAGCGAGCAAGGCAATAACACCGTACACTCCACTGACGAAAATAATCTCGCAGGAATCAAATATACAAGTAATCGCCTAAATATGGCCGATAACCAGCTCATTTTTGATATTCACGAAAAGAAAACAGAAATTCATAATCAAAGATTACTCAACCATCAAAAACAAAGATTATATGTAACAATTGATGAAAATGATTTTGAACATGGAGTACTGAAATTTTTAAAAGAATATATCATACCAAAAGTGAGATATCTAGCAATTTTCAATGAGAGCCTAGATAAAAGAATATCAAATATCATATCAGATAATTATATATTTAATTCGATTAATATTGCAGTGGTGGATATGTTAGTTGAAGACGTCGAACACGACTTAGAACAATTAGAAATTATTCATGATTACCATCACGGAATAATGAATCATCGTGGAATAAGAGCTACAATTCAAGCTTTAAAAGGAAAATATTATTGGCCGAATATGAACAAAGACATAATCGTATACGTTAACCAATGTGAATTATGGAAACTGAATAAATACAACAGCAAACCAATACCGACAATTGACAATTTGACACCTACACCTGAGAAACCTTTTGAGATAATTAATATAGATTTGTTTACTTTAGAAAAAAATACTTTTCAACTGTTATGGACCAATTCTCAAAACATGCACAAATATATTTTATTGCTAATAAGGAATCAAAAACTATTAGTGAAGTATTAATTGAAAATTTTCAAACCTATACTATTCTTGATACAATAATCACAGATAATGGGGGTAAGTTCAAAAATAGTTCAGTACAAGATCTATTAAAACGATATGGAATTAATGTTTCCTTCATTTGCATTCATAATCCAAAAAGTAATGCAATAGAAAGGTTTTATTCTACTATAATAGAATCACTTCGAATTATAGATCAGAGAGAAAGAGTAAAAAATCAAAACTCAATTAAGATAGTAGATTTGGCATTAATTGTATATAATAACACAGAACATAGCATAACAAAATTGATTCCAGATGAAATCTTATTTGGCTGTGATCAGAACAAATATTTTAAGCATGACTTTACTATAGATGAGACCCTTAAAGAATATAAGGACAAAATAGACGTGACAAATGAATTGATAAAAAATAGAATTGCTGCTTAAAAATAAGGTAGAAACAAAGAAAATGACAATCCTATACAATTAAAGAAAAAAGTATATGTAAAACAAAATCCCCGGCTTATTAGTAAAGTCCAAAAAATATCCAGACTATGCCACGGACAACTGACCGACATTTCTCACAACAATGGATTTCATTTGGTTGAGTTAGGACAATATAGATTAAAAGGAGTTGACAGTTTGATATATTATAATTATGAAGTTTCACAAGTAGAATCAGAAGTTTGAAAAATTACAAATGTTTTTATAAAATTTAGGTCAGAGTTAAAAAATGATATGGAATTATTTAAAATTTACTTAATATTTTGAATTATAATTACGATGAATTAAAAGGTCAGATCACGAAATTATTTATTAAAAATAATAAACGGAGTAAGAGAGGAATACCTAATGGACTTGGAACCATATTGAAAGCTATTACTGGAAATTTAGATTCCAAAGATGAGGGAAAATATGATAAACTTTTTGAACAAATTCAGAATAATGAGATGTCACTTCTAGAACAGAATGAATTTAATATAAAAATAGTCAATAACGTTCAATAGACAGTTAGAGAATATAAAATATAATGAGGAAAATTTTGAGAATAAATTGGATTTGATAATTTATCAATTGAATAAAAATCAAGATTGGCAAGGAATAATAGGAGTTAATAATCGAATATTAGATCTAATATTGCCGATCAAAAATTTAGATGAATTTTGTAAACAGATAGAAACAAGTTTTACTTTCTGTTCACTGCATAAGTTGCACCCTAGTATAATTCCACATGAAGTTCTTATATCCTTGACATCAGATGAAAATATATGGAATCTCAATGAGTTGATAGAAACACATTGTAAATTTGTAGATAAACAAATTCATTTTATAATTGACTAGCTGTACCCGGCATGCGTTGCAATGCCACATGAGTATAAAGAAATAAAGAGAAATAAATATATAAGTTAAAAATAAAATAATGATAATCAGTTCATTAAAGTGCTTTTTTATTTATAATATTTCTTGTTTTTCCGTCTGGTGCGTACACGAATAAATGGGACGGTTTACCGACACGCAAGCAAGCCACATACAGTTGGCCATGTGAGAAGCATGGATTTTCCAAATTCAATCCACACTCTTGTAGTGATTGCCCCTGCGCCTTGTTGATAGTCATTGCGAACGCAAGTCGCACCGGAAACTGCATAATAAATATAATCATTTTTCTTAATTCATTGGGATTTACATTGCCATTATTGACAACTGGGTCACGTAAATTGATGTATTCTTCGGAGTATGTAGCGGAGTCGCTCGGTTTTGATTTTAGCATACATTGTAACGTTCAAAACTAGGGCAGCGATTCTGCCCCGCCAAAAGTGAAATGACCGAGTTTTGACGTAAATCGACTCTCTGCTCAGGGTAGCCGTGAGTGTATTGAGGCTCACTATTAAGCACCAGCATTACTCGGGGCGCCACGTAGTTGTTGGTACGTCCACAGAGCACACAACCACGAAAGTGCCTAGAAAATAAGGTGTCGGGTTTGGACGTTGAAATACGGGACTACGTGACCGCACAGCACCCACCAGGTGGTCGGTTTGGTAAGACGACACTTACCATACAAAATATATATCAATCTACCCTCAAACGGGGCCTGTGGTAGCTAAGGCTGCAATAAAACGGTTGGGTTCTCCACCAAGCAACAATAAAACAAACGATTGAATTTAACTAAGTGACTTCAATATTGAACGTAAATAAAATAAGTGAATAATAGATATAACAAACAAAAAAAAACTGAGGTTGAAGTAAATGAAGTTAATGAATCCAACAAAAAAAAACTAATGATAAATTATGACTCGACTATTAAAAAAGGTTGACAAAAAAAGATGAAGTGAAGCTTCCAAAATTTGCACAAGCAAATAAACAAGTAAAATACTACGCGTCTTGGACGGCAGCACGCCCTCACGACCGAAAACTCAACAATAAAACGACGCCCTATACGCCTGCGCCAATCACAAAATGACCACAGGGTCTACGTTGTCCAACAGGCTAACTAGATCGACCTAGCCTTACAAAATCGGACGTATAGCGCGTCCACAATTAGAGCGCAACAACCAACGCTACCTCCAATCCGCGTAACACACAAAAAATAATATATTGAAATTAAACAAAGGAATGAAGTTCCTTGATACCAAAAAAAAGTCCCAAAAGAAAATAATGAACAAGATGCTGCGCCTCTAGCTTAGCTAGGACACCCCAAGCCTAAGTAGACACACAAAAAAAGTACAGTCCACTTAGCTGCCCACTGACGTCCGGAACAGTGAAGATGACGCCGACCGACCTGGTGGAGGCGTTGGTTCAACGGCTGGTCCGTGGAGAAGGCGTCAAGGTTAGGGTTCTGTGGTTCGTCTTCAGGACAACCGGAAGCGACACTCGTTTGGTTGCGTACTCCACGAGGTCGAACAACTCGCCGGAGATGTTCGTGGCGGAAAAGAACGTACCAGAACACGAGGTATGAAAAGTTTATCAAATCCCCAAAATGGGCTGCTTGTTCGCGTTTTTGATACTCAAAACACCACGCGACCCAAAGCAAACGTCGATCTACTTCAATCCCGCAAAGCGGCTTCGATTTCACGAAGTTTTCGTAGATTTTCCGTTAGAAAACTTTTTCACGACCGCTTGTTCTAGAACTTTTGTTACTAATTGCCGGACTTGCCTTAACTTAAATCACTACTTATCCTTATTCGAGAAAAAACCGTTTTTACCTGACTTATTTTGAATTTCATTGGTTTCAGCTAATTCAGGGGGAGTGTACAGAAGAAAAGTTGGAAGCAAGATGGAAAAGTGGATTAGGATTTTATTGATATAGATTTTACTGTGTGAATGTGTTTTATTAAGTGTTATTTTAATGTAAATCTAGGTTTCGAATAAAATGATTTTAATTCTGAAAGAGCGCTTTGTCAACTTCTGACATCTTGCAGCAACTACGTGAATTAGAAAATACGAAACCAAAATACGTCATTAATTAGCAATGTGTCAAATATTAACAACAAGTGTAAGGTGAGTGAAATGTTTTATTTATCTGGAATACTAGTGTTGATAAGTTTAAATTGTAGCAAGAAGGACTGGATAAAAACTGGAATATGGAAAATGGAAGAATAGGAACAAGGTGCGAAACTGGAACGTAACAACATATCTACATATTGATGGAACAATTATCGACATTTCAAGATATGATTTTCAGTATTGCTACGAATCATGAATCGGTATGTAATTGTGGATTTTCCATCTTTATGTTGAAATGATATCCATCTTCTCCTTTCCAAAACAAAATCGGCTATTGTAATGCGTCGTATGAGCGATGAGTTTCTAAAATTCGTTGAACATTATAATTTCTGCGATGAAGAATAATATCACGTGAGTTGAATTCTTCGCCAACAACAACGATCGCTACTTCATCAATAGTTGGGGCGTTGTATTGTCGTTCATGTTGGCCAATTGGTGTTTTGTCTGCTCTAACTATAACTTCATAGTTATCAGCGGGCATTCTTTCAAGAGCTATTTTGAACAATCGAATTAACTCGCTATGTTGATTGAATAAATTTTGTAAGTCAGCGAAAATTTCTCGTCTAGTCCTCGTGTTGAATCGACAACGTTGATCGATTTGTCTATCTGTGTCTCCCATTAAATAAATTTGAAGGGGTTTATAATCTTCATTTGGCAGTGGTAGTATAGATCCAGCACGATGATAAATGGTGGGACTCTGAGCATTATCTTAAATTTCTATAACGTTACAGATCTATAAGCTTATCAGAATCCATAAGTGTGGTTCTTATAAATTCTATTAAAATAGTATTCTAAACAATTTTCTATAAGTTATGACGTCATGATACTTCCGTTCATTGGAATTTACAGTTCAATGTTGCAAATAGGTTAGAAAATAATTTTTACTTTTGGATTTTTTGTTCAAAAATACAGATTAATATATTTTATTCAAACTTCTGATGCTTCCAAGTTAGTTAATCATGTAACGACGTGAATAAAGTCATCAAATATAACAATATATGCTCTCAGTCAAGCTGTCATGTGTCAGATTATTTTGACATATTTGAATTGAGATTTGATGAATTTTGTGAAAAGTTGAAAGCATAAAGGCTCTCTAGTAATTATTGACATTACAAAAGTGCTCGTTGGAATGAATAAACATTGTGTGTCCTCGGAAGAGAACCAGAAATATTGCAAGAGAGGAATAGTGTGCATGGATTATGAAGGATATGATTACGTATTCAAGAGTAATACTATAAATTCAACACTAAATGATAATTATTTGAATAATAAATGAGAAAAATACATTGAACCCAATTATTGGAGACGGTACAAATTTAGATGTAGATGAATGGAAAAGACACTCGCGAGAGAACTTTGAGTGGCAAGAACCAGAAATTATATTCTTGAGCATGAATATTCCTTATTGATGTATATTGGAATGGTCATTTTCGAATTGATGCGATGTGATGTTAATTCATGTGCAATTTTATTATCCTAATGGAACAATTGTTGAAAATGTTTATTTGGAGCTGCGAATGAGTTTATTGCATTACTTAGATTTTTCTTATCAATCTCACATAGTTTTTGAATGAATTCTCAATACAATTATTGAAAATATATGCTAATCTTCCGAAATCCTTCACCAGAATGAAGTACATTGTACGCAAAGCACCTAAAATATTATTTATTTTGACATTCCAAATGTCTTATGGTTAGAGTTCATTTATTCTTAACGTTATAGATATCTATTACATATTTAAAGGAATCTATAAGCTACAGATTCTTTCAGAATATCATTTTGCCTATCGAATCTGTAAGTTATAGACTTTCTTATAGGCGCTATAGAAACGTTTAGAATCCCCCCAAAACTTGCCCTTGTACTTTGAATGTCGACATGTAATTTTCGCGCACAATATTTGTTGCACCGACCGATGTTTCGATCTACTTGTATTACCTGATAACAACGTTAATAATGGCTCGACTGGTGAATGCAATTCTGACAATTAAACTTTTCCTCTCGCGCAGCACATTCCTGGTGATTCAGCCTTAAATTTAAAGGCACTGCAATACATGCATAATTTATCCATTTTTCCAATATCAACACATTTATGAAGATTGTAATCATAATTAGGATTGTAATTGAACGCTCCAAGATTCAAATCAATGTGTCCTGAGCGTCTAGATCGAGCAATGTGTACTCGAGCGGTTTCTAGTCTTGCCTCCCGCTGAATATCTCCTTGAGATAAACGGGTTTGAGCTATAAGAACTCGTGCCGCGTTCAGTCTTACTTCTCGATGAACGTCTGTTTCAAATGACCGGACTTGAGCAGTGCGTACTCGAACGGTTTCCAATCTTACTTCTCGTTGCTCGCCGGTTTCTGAAGCTCGTGATATCTTTTGACGTTTTGCTCCAGCTGTAGATCGACCAATTGCTTTTCGTTCCGGTGGAATAATTACAATAAATACCAATTCTCACCACAAACAATAAAGTTACACGTTCGACAGCAAATAGTTTTCGTATGTGTCAAGACGATGTACAAAACACTACCGATAAAGATTTGAATTGAATGATTAATATAATGTCTTTTGTTCACGCAATATCAACTTTAAATGAATGAATATTACAAATTCATATATTTCATCCGCCCACGGCTCCAAACAAATTAAAGCTAATTTTATTTTATTGATGACCTAGCTTCAAGTAATACTGAAGCATAGTGCAAAAAGTTCCATTGGGAATGGAAAAAAATCACTAAAGCAGAATTTTTTGAGCTAGAAACCGTCTTGTACGTCCTTAGAACACTCTGTCAAAGTTTCACCACAATCTGATCAATGGTTTTAGAGCGCATAAGGTACAAACATAAAAACATTGATTTTTATTTATATAGATATACCAAAGTTTAAACAACAGTTCTTTCCGTTATTCCAATTAAGTCCTATTCCTACTCACGACAATGAAAATAAATCAATGCGAATCAATGAGAATCAAAATTTATTTTTTAGAGATAGAAATGGGAATTATATGATTGATAATCGTATTTTAATTCATAAGGGATATATGTGTATTACTCAATATTTAAAGTTGAATAACAGTATATTAAATTTTGTTCATGAACAAAAGAATGAGAATTGTTCTTATCACTATTTAACTTTAGATAATGATATTGAGCAGATTCAGAATTCTAATGATGTTATCAGCCCGCATGAACAATTGATCCAAATTGATTGTTCAACTGAAAATACATTCAAAAAAACTTAAGCCATTCATAATTTCCCTACAAATGAAAATTGTCATGCAAATGAGAAAATTTTTAATATTATTATTCGAAAATATAAAGAATTACAATCTCAGAATTTAGAAGTGAATCATTTTGATAAAATCAATGGAACTATGAATTTACAAAAAAATTTGCAAATACAGAAACCTAGCATCGAGTTCCCCTAAATAGAGGAATTTGATATCAATAACAATAATCACTTCCTTGTAATATATGTAATATCAATCATAATTATCTTAATTTTTATTGTTCGAATGGTGTTAAAACATAAAAGTGAATTATGTAACAAAAGCAAAGATATGGCAATAAGTTCATTTGCTTAGAAATATAAAATATCGCAAAGTCTTACGCAGGAGGAATTATGTTATAGCACTATTCGTGTATTTTGCCATATTTTCTAAGTTGTTGCCCACAACTTAGCAGAATATTGTAATATGATAAAAGCACGTAGGCTAAGGGATTTTTAGTATGAAAATGTGTAAAATCTAGTATTATATTGTTCATGCTCTGTAGCGAGTTCGCTCGTAACCATATTAATATTTGAAGATGATAAAACTTAGTTTCTGAAAATTACCTTTGTTTTTTTTTTTACTACAACAAAAGTCAAAAACATAATTTGGACAGGTAGAAGCTTGCCAAATTTAAAAAGGTCAGCAACAGGAAGTAGTCATCATTCAGTTGATCACATCATTCTCGAACTACATCAGTGATATAGTAACCTTTGGAATAATTTTTTTTTCCTCAAATTTTGATGATGATGTCGTTGTTAACTTTTCTGTAGTACCTACTGGTAGTTACTTGACTGGAATGATCAATATTTCCGTTTATATTTCATTTAATAATATTTATTTTAGATATGCAGTAATCCAGCGTGTTCAGTTTGAGTTCTTCTGGAGAAGTTAATGATTCAAAAATTATCTACTACAGTAAAGACTGGTTAGAATTTGTCAACTTTGACATGGGCGACAAAAAGAATGATCGACAACATTTATTTATAATTTTGTGATTCAAAATGCATCGCTCTCCTGAAAAGACGATATTTCACCTCACTTTGATAATAGGTTCTATTGTATTCAATCTTCAGTACCACATACTATGAATTTAGAGTAAAAATATCCCATATTTTCATGATTATTAATCATTTTAGACATCTTCTTATCCAGTGTGTACCATTTATTGAATAGTTGTGTTTCATTGCAGTGCTTGTGCCGAATATCAAAATGATATTCACGGTGAATAGCCCATGCTTGACTCTAATGTTAGAGTATCATGTTGAGTGTTGAGCGATGTGTCACTGAACTTTTATTCTTTGTTATGGAGCGCTCCAAGAACTCACTACAGTGAGGGAACGATCGGCTAAGTTGCTTCCAGCGATGAACCGGTCACCAGCCCGGAGCCCGCAGTGCTGGAGTGTTCCTAGAACTGCTACGTTCCCAGAGGAAAATCCCGTCAAGTCCCGGTTGATTACCGACCCATTCAGTGAAGAATGGACGTGGGTAGGACAATAATAAATAAAGATGATAATAACTCGATCAGATACTTGGGCGCCATTTAGTCGAAAACTACAATCAACCAAGAGGGTTGACTGACAAACCTCCCAAGAATTAGATAAACGGAGCAGTGAGGCAAGTGTGTCTACTTTCAAAATAAGGTTATATTCAAATTCATTGAACTGTACACAACAACTCAGTTAGTGGTGATATCAAATTAAAATCATGAACAACAATGTAGTAACGCTTCCCGAGTGAGGCTTGCATATAAATCGATGAGAACGACTGATATCAACCAAATAGACTTTACACGTGTCAAATAATTATAGGGATTAGGACTACGCATAGAAACAAAATCCAAAGTAAAAGTAGAAGTCGCTTAACTCACAAGAGGGTGGTCGACCAACGATCTGGCTCGACACAAACTAAACCTTAATAACGTATGACGCGAGTACTGGTGACTATAGCTAGTGATGCCTCCCAAAATCGCTACAAATACAGAAAAATTGTAAATAAAGATATAAGCAGAGTCAATTACTGGCAAGAGCTAACAATTCGAACTCTCCATTCGTAATTTCAAATTTAGTTGAATTATCAGCGTACATATGAAATACCTCAACAACAGTTTCATCAAAATATGCCATAATAGTGATGAATGGTTTATTGAGAATGAGCCAGTTGAACATCCCAATACAATATCATAAATATGACTCACCTAACTCATTTCGTTTGATTGAGATGATGTCCACCTCCTTCCCGCAAAATATTATTCGATCAGTTTATTCGGAACAGGCTGACCAAAATTGGAATACTGGATCCCAGTAGTAGAGGCGGTGACGTCTTTTCATAGTTTGAAGACTTCTTACCAACTATCCAACCAGAAAATAGTAAATAGCGAGCCTAAAATTTGAGAAAATCAACATATCTACGCCACTGGCACGCGAAGCTAACGAGAACAAGAATGAGGTTCATATTCGATGAAATATGACGATTCAAGGGGTAGAAAACCATATCCAAGCCACAGTTGACATAAAAGATCAAATAATACTCGATTTACCTGAGGTAGTAGGCGACTCGAAATTGTAAGATAATCCAGCTGCAGGGAGTATGGAATCCAGGTCTGACCCGTTGAAAATACTTCCAAGAATCGGAAATTCGTCAAATCCCTCTTACATGGAGGCAATAAATCTAACCAACTCAAGCTTAACTTGAAATTTCAACTTAGCACAATAGCCTGAACTCTAATTTTCGAACGCAAGTTCAGCTGGCTCATTTGCCAATGATTTGGGCGAGAGAGAACAAAAAATACGAATATCTATTCATTCAAAGTGTGATTAATAAACATGCAACAAACAGGAGGTACTCTTATTAGCAATTGCACGGGCAGAAGAGTAATAGCAGTAACGCTCTGTTGTTAAAATATCCAGCCATATTCGCGAGACCCTATGGATATTCACTCATATTAATAAAAATAGAACGATAGAATAGTTGCAATTGTGACAAAGAAATTACTAGCACAATCATTGACGATAAGTGTGATCAACGATAAGAAAAGTGAGGTAAATAATAATTTGAACAATAGGACAATAGTTCAAACAGGTGTGCACGATGGCACCACTGGGTAGAGAAGCGGTACGTAGAGGTCATCTCTTTGTGAGGTCATAGTTGTCAACTCACAAAAATTATTGTCAAATTACACAAAGTGGAAACCTAACTGTAAAAGAACTCACTACGGTGAGGGAACGATCAGCTAAGTTGCTTCCAGCAATACCCTGGTAACAAGCCCGGAGCCAGGAGGTGCTCAGCGTTTTGGTTGCATATCTTTGAGTGAGCAGGCGGAGACTAGATTTCAACTTGGCTACAACACTTTCTCCCACGGCCTTGCAGATCTCTTCACAGAAGATTGCAAGTCTCGCAGCTGCACATCCTATGGATGTGGAGCAAAGTTTTCCTGCAAATTCACGCTTAGAATACAGCGAAGCTCACAGTTTCACACAGATGCCTGTGGGCAGCGTAGAGTTAGATGTATCTCCTCCTTCATAGTTGTACCTCATACCAACTGATTTCTTGAGGTCGCTTGCGAGAATGATTATATTAGTGTTCTTTATTTTAGTCTTAGATCCTCACTAAGTATGTTTTACTCATAACTCTGTTTTCTTCTACAGACTTCCTGAACTTTTGACAGCTTGATCTGGGGACTTCATGATCTACGTATTATTAAATGTAATATTTGATAGAATTATCTATTATGCAACAATAAGTTTTCTAGTATAAATAAAGCTTCTTCGATTCAAGTAAACAGGAATTTTTAACACTTTCAGTCTGCGAGTCAGTTCAATAATTGAAATAAGAATGCTAATACATACAATATAAATATTTTTTCTATTGTTTAACATTTAGTGAATTACTTCATAAATATTGCTGTCTTTTTAGATATTGTCTGTTACTTCTATTGAATCTTCAATGAATTATATGTGGATATTATAAGAATCTATACAGGTACTGTAATTCCAAAATTCAATGAATATACTCTCTCAATAATAACCACGTTGTTCTTTTATGTAATAATAACGATATTCTGTTAGGTTTTATATACGTGGAAATCAATATTTCTCTAACGTTGAAAGGATATAACAGATGAACACTCAGGGTGTGACAGGAATAGGTATAATAATTCCAACATGTGATAGAACTCGTCAAGCATAACAATTCTTCTTTATAACTTTTTTCCGTAAATCTACTAGATATCATGTGAAAATTCAATAAAGTTTTGTTGAAATTTTCATAGTGTCTATGGTTTGAACTCAATCTTTCTTATTTGTTGGGAGAATGACAGCTGTCCAATTAAATGAGAATTTTGCAATTTTGAACCATCGTAGTCTTGTTAATCAATCATCTGAAACTGGAACAATATCAGTATTCTAGCATTACATTGATATTCGCTCACCTCGATAATTTTATTTTTGCTTGTGTTGAAAGAAATATTGAATTTGTCTTTGAAATCGACTATTTGGTCTATTAGTCGTATTTATATGTCACTGTTGATAAATTTCATGTCTATTCAGAGATTTTACCTATACTTTCAAATAGTACATTTCTCAAACATTAGATTGACTGCACAAGTTCATTCCACTTGAATCAGCTGATCTGAGAAGTCTGGATACAGTCAGAATATGTGCCAGACTGTGCTCCCATCTATGAACATCTCAAGAGGTAATTGCTGCTCTCAACTACTTCATAATCGTAGGCTCTCAAACATAGAGAGAAAATCAATCAACGATCTATTTGAAGCGAACTTTGGAAAATCAAATGGAATACAATTCTAAGATAATTAATTTATTGAATAATTCAACTCAAAATATTGCCGCAAAAAATTGTAGATGCTCATTTCTGGAGAACAGAGAACATTATCTACAGATGTAACAAACTGAATTTGATAATTGATTTTAAAAATTCCCTGATATATAAGATACAATATTTTATTTGTTCAGCAGGTCAATTCACGAAGCATACTTTATCGGAACGACCTGACTGTGAAGTCTGTGAAAATATGAGGAAAAACTTATGCCCAGGTGCTTCATTCATAAATCAATGTATTCCAGTCAACTCATCTGCAGTTTCATGTTTCAGATAAACGAGAAGGTCTAAATATATCATTTTTGTCAGCATAATGGATAAGTGCACAAATTTTGATATTTATTATATAAGTATAGCCACAATAATTGAATTTTCAGGAGAAAATGACAATCAGGAAATCGTTCCAAATAAATTCGCTGAGCTAACCCTAAACTGTCTGCGAAATTTCAGACAGAAAAGCTGGATATTTCCACAGGCTTAAATTTGGGACAATATTCATTGATATATTACTTACTTGTACTAAGTACAAGAAAATATTGTGAAACCAACACAATTCACCTATCGAGACTCTGATGGAAATATCCGTAGTGAGCATCCCTGAATCCATTTTGACTATTTTTGGCTTGATGTCGGTACGTATGTGTGTACATGCGTAGCTCGCAAATCTTGGAACTGGTTGAACGTATAATGTTGAAATTCCATATTTAAGACTTGTATAGGGTCTAGTTGTGCACCTCGCATTATGGTTTCAATCGTCTGTACCGGAAGTGCACTTTACTTTGAACTTTTTCTAAATTTTTTGCATAAATCTAGAATGATCATTGCATATTGAAATTCATTGTTTGACCTTGTTGTAGCATCAAAATAGCTATCTACTATTTTTATAACAATTGGCTGAGCCGGAAGTGCAGTTAATGAGTATAACAGACAATCAGAATTTGCCGTATAAAATAATCAGTTGAATTGAAATGACAAGGTAGGCAATGATAATCTGTTGTCAATTTTTCAATTTTGTTTGACATTCCACATATCAAAATATTTTTCCCCAAATTTCATTTCGCAAGCATGTTGTCATAACAGCTACAAAATTGGATCAGAACATTCTTTCTTATACAAATTCAAAATTGATTTTCATTAGGTTGATCACACTGTCCAGCTCTGATTGCAGCATTATTGAATTCTAAATATGCATACCTATCAAACCTCTTGAAGATATGAAAAACAAAATAAGGCACTGAAAACAAGGACTATCTGACTCTCTTGAAGTACAAGAAAATATTGTGGAACCGATCAATCTCACATATCGAGATTTTGATGAATATATCCGTTTTGAGCATCCCTGAATTCATTTTGACGGTTTTTGACTTGATGTCGGTATGTATGTACATATGTATGTGTTTATGTGCGTAACTCGCAAATCCCAGAAATTGTCATATTTATAATGCTGAAATTTTGTATAAAAGACTGGTATAGGATCTAGGATCTTGACGTGCACCTCGTATAATGGTTGCAATCGTCTGTACTGGAAATGCACTTTACCTGATACTTTTTTTGAATCTCCCGCATAGATCTAGAATGATTAGCCGTAGGATACTAAAATTCAGTATTTATAATTGCTGTAGCATCGAAATGATCTTTTTTTTTTGTCCTAATCGACTGAGCCGAAAGTGCACTTCATATAACAGACTTCGAATTTTTCTCATAGATTTGAAATGATCAATCGCAGAATGTTCAGATTTCGTATCAAGCACTATTTTAGCATCTTATTGTACACCTTGCATTATGATTGAGATCGGCTGAGTCGGCAGTGCAGTTTACTCGAAACATTTTTAAATTTTCCGCATAAATCCAAAACGATTGAACGTAGAATATTAGAATACAGTATTCAAGATCATAGTACTGGCTAGATGCTCATATCCTATTTTCATTGAGATCGACTGAGTCGAAAGTGCACTATACTTGACGATCTTGGAATTTTGCGCATAGATTCAGAACTGTTAGTCGTAGAATTCTAAAAATCAGTATTTAGGAGTGCTGTAGCATAAGAATGATGACATAGTGTCTCCGTAGCAGCCGAGTAGCCGTGGAATGATGAGATATCACGTTTGATTATATATATCCAATGATGTACAAGTAAGTCACGTGATGTCCACGTCAGATTTTTTTCTCTAGGATTTATTGGAGGAAGTTGATAACTCACATATGTCAATATCAAATGTTCCATTGTTATTGCCACTGGATCAGATAATTTTGCACCTGAACGAGTCGTCAAATAATAGGGAATAAAAATGCTGGAAAAAGATGAAAATTTGGGGACTAATTATTGAGAAAAATTGGCATGGCTGACGAGTTCTATCACTGATTGAAATTGATGTACTTGTTTCTGTTACATTCTGTGTATTTCACGTTATTAATTAAACGTTGAAAACGTAGAAATCTCATGGTACTATATTCACGTTAGAAGTTTAGCTAGGAATAGCATTGAAACGTGGAATTTATTTGCGTTGGATCAACGTTTATTATATATTTTATTATAACGTGCGGTTAAGGTAGTTCCCAACGTTTTCTCAACGTAGCCATGTTTGTTGGGAGAGCTCAAGTTGACATTCCGATTGAACAAATATCTGAAGAAATGGATTAGTGAAAGGGGCTGTATACAATGGTCCACAAAAATTGAGCTGCTATGCCTTCAATGACGGTCAAACTGAGACGCTAAATAAATTTGCATAACGCATTCGTTGTGATGCGTGAAGTTGGTACTTTATGCATTTCAAATAATACGTAAGATAGGCTTCTTTGTGACTTATTTCTACCACTGTTTTAAAGCGTAATAGTTGAAGTTTTCTGAATTATTGTTTGTAGCACATTATTCAGATCCATTTGGTTGGATATTTGTTGGATCTTAATGGTTTTTTACTACATGCTCGATAATTCTTGATAAATCAGGAAGCAGGGAGCTCTGGAGGGAATTTTGTATGCAATATATGTGTAAACAAGCAGTATCCCAGTCGGCCAACAATTTTAGTGATTTGCATATCTCATCACCAGTTACATTTTATGTCATAATGCAGCTTGATTTTTTTTTAATGAGTCACTTTCTCATTATCATGATAGATGAACTATTAATATGACGTATAGACAATCATATCATAAAATAAATAGTCTCTCAAATATTATAGAGCTGTGGCAAGTGTCTTAACTATCCGATTCCGCATAGAATGTAGGCATCAAATGCAATTAAAATACTGAAATTTGTCTGAAACAGCATGATATTCAAAATATTTCCGAAATTTATTTGATCTGTGCCGTTTATTGTAATGAATTTTTCGCATTTTTAGTATCTAAATGGAATGAATTTAGAGTTCAATTTTATGTGGCAATACAAGTTTCACACAAATATTATAAGAAACTTTCACGATGGAGAATATAGTTGAACAGATTTGGATAATCTAGAATATGAGAAAGGATGATCAAGGAGTCCGAGAGAGAATACTGGCAATGATGATCTCTACCCATCAATAAGTGATAGCTGTGCAAATTAGAGTTTTTTTTAGCAAACTACGTAACAGGTAGCCCTGATATATCAAAGTTGGATGCGTGAAGAATCTATTCCAGAGAAGGTGCTTGGTGCTAAGATATTTCTCTATGATTCATAATTCCCGACAAGACGGTAGATAATTAATCCACCTATACCTGTCAAGCAGAGGAAAAATTTAATCTTCCTTATATGTCCTATATGCTTTTTATTTCACTGTTGTTTGCCTATTGTATTCCAAACAGGATTTATCATCAATTTGGCCAGTTCTCTGGGAGCACTGATACATCTATTCATTGCACAGACTAACACGGATATTTGTCTTCATTAATAGCGGAAAAGTAATGTTTTGTTGCGAAGCACATGGATGATACATATATTACACCATAATAATACCTGTCTTCCACAGCCTGTTTACTACCACTCTTTTTGGACCGCTAGAGTATGATGATTCAGGAAAGGAGACAAATAGGATATTGAATAAAATGAGAGGAATCTTTAATCGCTCAAAAAGAAATAAGTGCCTTTGCACAAGAGAAATGATATCCTGATGAAGGTTGTAGGTATCATGCTGTACTTGTACTTATTCTATTCCATTCCTTATTAATTATGGAATAGACCAGTAGCATTGATCCAAACCAGATTCTGCTAACATTGTTCTTGCAGCTTCCACTAATGCTCGATTTTTTCTCTCAGCTATGCCATTTTGTTCTGGAGAATAAGCAACTGTTTTCTGAATTTGAATACCTTGAGACATCAAGTACTGCTGAACTTTTCCATTGAAATATTCGCCGCCTTGATCAGTTCTGAAAATTTTTGGCTCACGGCCAAATTTAGTTTTAATAGCTTCCACAAACTGTACTAACTTGTCTGCAACCTCCGATTCTTCTTTTAGAAAGAAAACAGTCGAATATCTGCTGTGCTCGTCAATAAATGTTACAAAATATCGACTCCCTGCAATTGATGGTGTCTGCATTGGACCACACACATCACTAACAATGACATCAAGAATTTCTTTAGCTGGATTTATCGATTTCTTCGAAAAACTGAATCTTGATATTTTTCCTTGTAAACACGACTCACAATCATTACTGCATTTGCAATTCACGAATTTCAGGCCATAGTTTTTCATTTTACGCACATCATCTAAATTACGATGAGCTAAACGACGATGCCAATCATGAATGCATAGTTTTTCTTGTTTGCTTGCAAAATGTGCCTTCTCATTGTGTTTTTGTTCCAAAATAAACAAGCCATTCTTGATCACCGCTCTTGCAATAGTGATGCCTTCTTTAAGTATCTCACATTCTTTTCTTTCAAACTTGACTTCTAAGCACTTTTCGATCAGCTTCCGCACTGACAGCAAATTTCCTTCAAAATCTGGAACGTACAATACTTTTTCAACCTCAATATTGTAGATCACCTTGTCAATCTCTGTTGTCAACTTTAAGTTTCCACATCCTTGTGAAACTAATTTCTCACCATTAGCAACCATTATCTCCTCCTGAATTGAAGTATTTAAATTGGAGAATAATAATCTATTGTTGCTAATATGACAAGCTGCTCCAGAATCAATACACCACTCAAATTCCGATAGTCCTTGTATAAATGTGAAAGCGACTTGAGTTCTACTGATTTCTGTATCTTGAACTGTATTTACCTTTTGTAACTGTGATTCCTTTTTTTTGAGCCATTGCTTATATTTTTCACAATCTCTCTTGAAATGACCCCTTTGTTTACAAAAGAAACATTGCAGCTCCTTTTTGTCTTGATTCCCTTTTCTTCCTTTCTTGCCTAATGCTGCAGTAGTCTTCAGTGCAGTGACTATCTCTTGCGAGGATAATTTCTGTCTGCGCTTATCATATTCTTCAAGCAGTTTTGATCTAACTATTTCTAACGTGAGTGATTTCTCATCCCGAGCTTCGAGTGCGGTTATCAACGTTTCATATTCCTCATTAACACTGGTTAATAATATTGCTACTAAAATATCATCATCCAGCCTATAACCAGTTTCCTTTAATTCATCTATCCACTCAAACAACTGTTGCAGATGCTTTTCCATGTCTTCATCTTTATCAAGCTGTGCCTTGAACAACGTATTTTGCTGCTCAAGGTACTCTTCTGATGATAACTTTTGAGACGATTCCAAGCTTCCTTTGCACTGTCTGTATCCTTAATGTGGCTGATCTGGTCATTATTAATACAAAGAACGATGAGATTGTATGTTTTTGCATCCGCTCTCTTCCAATCAACCTTTTCTGTCGCTGTCGTTGGACATTCTGTAATGATTGCATCCCAGCACTCTTATTGGTAATTCTTATTACTAAACTTCTCGAATAGAATAACGATTTGTCCACCATTTTTTCCTTTTGCTGACTAATAAATTTATTGAAGACAAATATTCAGAAAATTTCTAACTTTTAAATGAGTTCCTTCGCTATCTTTACAATCTCCAAGTGTCTGGGCCCATAACCTATTGCACTTGCACGCAATTTGTGAAGATAACTCTTCTAATTATTTATAAAATGATAAACCCAAAAATTGACAAATCTTTTTTATATTTGATATGAATATGACAGACTAACTACAACATAAATTGTCACCATAGTTATTTTCTGAAATACAAAACAAACTACTATGATTCTAAATTAACATTGCAAAAAGAATATAATGTTCAAATATATTCCAACAATATCATGTCAGAATCTTGTCTACATATAAATAATGATGAAAATACTGTAAGATATTCACAGCTTATTGTACTTCCGAAATGCGAGACAGAGAATGAGGTGACTGAAATGGATCCATTTTTACTTACTTGTACAAAGTAACAAGTAAGTATTGTGGAACCGACAAAATTCACCTATCGAGATTTTGATGGAAATATCCGTTTTGAGCTTCCCTGAATCCATTTTGACTATTTTTGGCTTGATGTCAGTACGTATGTTCTTACGTGCGTGCGTGCGTTCGTAACTCGCAAATCTCAAAACTGGTTGAACGTATAATGTTAAAATTTTGTATTTAAGACTAGCATAGGGTCTAGTTGTGCACCTCGTATTATGATTCCAAGCGTCTGTACCGAAAGTGGACTCTACATGAAGTTTTTTCGAATTTCTCTAATAAATCCTGAATGATGAACCGTAGGATGTTGAAATTCAGTATTTGAACTTGATGTGTGTATACAAATGGTTATCTGCTATTTTTGTTTGAATCGGCCAAGCCAGAAGTGAACTTTATTTGAATTTTTTTTCAAATTTTTTGCAAAAATATACAACGATTTGCCATAGCATATTGAAATTTTGTATAAAGAACTTCTATAACATATTATTGTATGTCTTGCATTATGATTGCGATCGGCTAAGCCGGAAGTGCACTTTACTCCAGAATTATCAGCCGTTAGATACTGGAATTTAGCATTTGAAATTGCTGTAGCATCCTAATGGTCATGTTCCATTTTTGTAACAATCGGCTGAGCCGAAAGTGCACTTTATATGACAGACTTTTTGAATTTTCCGCATAAATTCTGAACAATCAGTGGTGAAATATTAAAATTTTGTATTAGGCACTTTTATAATATCTTATTGTACACCTTGCATTATGATTGCTGTCGACTGAGCCGGAAAAGCACTTTATTCGAAACATTTCTTGAATTTTCCGCATAAATCCAAAACGATTAAACGTAGATTGTTAAAGTTCAGTATTTAGGACAATTATACCGTCTAGATGCTTATATCCTATTTTTATTGAAATCCCTTAAGTCGGAAGTGCACTCTATCTGACAGTTTTGGGATTTTTCGCATAAATTCGAACTATCAGGTGTAGAATTTTGAAATTTGGTATTTCAGTCTGCTGTAGAATTTGAATGATTGCCTACTATTTCTATAACAATAAACTGAACCAGAAGTGCACTTCAGAAGGAATTCATTTTCTAATTTTGCGCATAAAATCAGATCTGTTGGTGGTCGTAGAATTTTGGAAATCAGTATTTAGGAATTTTGTAGTATAAGAGTAATGGTCTACTGTTCCTATAGCAACCGACTTGGCAGAAAGCGCATTTCACTTGACAGACTCTTAGAATATTCTGGGTAAATCCATAACGATTAATTGTAGAACGATGAGATTTTGAATTTGATTATGTATATATATATATATATATATATATATATATATATATATATATATATATATATATATATATATATATATATATATATATATATATATATATATATATATATATATATATATATATGATCAAACACAGAATCGACTAAGCCGGTAAAGCACTTTATTCGAAACATTTCTTGAATTTCCCGCATAAATCCAAAACGATTGAATGTAGATTGTGAGAATTCAATATATAGGACAAATATACCGTCTTAATGCTCATATACTATTTTTATTGAGATCCACCGAGCCGGAAGTGCACTTTAATTGACAATCTTTTGGAATTTTCCGCATCAATTCAAAACGATCAGGTGTAGAATATTGAAATTTTATATATATATATATATATATATATATATATATATATATATATATATATATATATATATATATATATATATATATATATATATATATATATATCCAATGATGTTCATGATGTTCAAATAAGTCACGTGATGTTCACGTCAGACTTCTTTTTAAATGTGAGTTTGACATGAAACTGTGGAATCAGAAAATGCCAACAGCATCCATGCTCCTCAATTCTAATTCTTCTCCCCCTCAGCAGCAGAGTGATAATAATTGTTCCTCTGATTCAATGATATAGGAAAAGGCCTCCAGTGATCCATTTCATTGTGCATAATATTCATTCAACGAATAAGGGCGAATCGAGAAATTTTCCATTACCAGCTATATAAAAAGATATAAAATTTCAATAAAAGAAGGAACAAAGTCTATTCACAAGAATAAGGCCAGTCTAATCCTGATTGGCAAACAATTTGGTAACCAACTTAATACGTAACATAAACGAAAAAATCATACGTGAACATCACGTGACTTACTTGTACATCATTTGATATATACATAAATTTGTCGAATAAAGTTCTCTGTCACTTCAGATTATAATTAATATGATTCAATATTTTCACATGTACAATGTCAAACAGAATCATTGAATTGACAACAGATCATCATTGCCCACCTTATCATTCCAATTGAACTGATTGTTTTATACGGCAAATTCTATATGTCTGTTATACATATAAACTGCACTTCCGATTCAGCCGATTGATAAAAGAATAGTAGATAACCATTTGATGCTGCAACAAGTTCAAACACTGAATTTCAATATGCCGTGGCTGATCATTCTTAATTCAAGCAAAAAATTTAGAAAGAGTTTCAATGAAAATGCACTTCTGGCCTGACCTATTCATACAAAAATGGCAGATAACCATTCTGATACAGCATTAAGTTCAAGTACTGAATTTTGACATCTTACGGTTGGTCATTTTGATTTATTAGTAAAATTGGGAAATAGTTAAGAACAAAATTCCCTGAGAGCTGACATGCGTGTTTTGTATTGTTTTTGTAATCTGTTTGACTGTTGATGAACTTGCTACCACCTGAAATGAAGTAAAGAGTCTAGTCCAATCACCTATGTTGTTTATAGTCTAAGAGCTGGCTACATAAAAAATCTTGTTATTGCTACATGGCTATTTCCTTTTGTAAAAGGACCTTTTCGTGAAGCCAAGTTCGATTCGCCTTGTCAGTCAGCCCGAATCCGTGGCTCTTGAAAATTTTGAACTGGATACTTTAATTCAGATTACCAAAAAAATTTCTGTCAATTTTGACGAAAACAGTGCCATTCACAATATCATTTCCTTGGTTACCAACTACTACTGCCGTCAAACTGACATTCACAAAAGAAAAAGTATTCATGAAAAATTCATAATATTTTACTGAAATTGGTATGAAAATAAGATATCGTAAGATACACGTGTGAAAATTCTCTGATGCACTCCTGCGCATTCAATCTAAAAGATGGCTACATGAAAAAAGCCTGTCATCGCTACATGGCTCATTCTTATTTTGAAAGGATCTTTTTGTGTAGGCAAGTTCAAATTGTCTTGTCTGCTAGTGGGATCCTGTGGCTTATAGTAGAGGTTGATGGTGAAATAAGTAAAATTTCGGTATTGAATTTTCCATAAGATACATGTATTATAATTATGAAAATAGCTTCTATTCATTCTTGAGGAATACGGTGAATTGTTGGCGGTTTGTTTGTGGCTAAAGTGCTGGCAGTCAGTGCCAAATTGGAATAAAATTTAAAATGGGAAAATTATAACATACATGCATGCCGATTGATTGAATGTTATATTTATATATTAGAATATTCATATACAAAATGGCAAACAAAGGAATCATAGCTAAATTCACGACTGACTGTTATTAAAAGTGCGATTTTGCTAGAGCATTTAGGTACACCCAAATACAAAACATTT
Organism: Dromius quadrimaculatus; assembly: GCA_963989225.1. Taxonomy (NCBI): domain Eukaryota; kingdom Metazoa; phylum Arthropoda; class Insecta; order Coleoptera; family Carabidae; genus Dromius; species Dromius quadrimaculatus. The sequence continues at coordinate 21,121,921 of OZ022327.1, forward strand.
TCTTTTCGGATGATTTTATTCTTTTTATGTTCATCAAATAAATATGATGCACAGAAGTGACGTTTGATAAGTTTGACGTGCTACCTCATAGATGTAAAATTTTTCTTTTGTAAATGTCAGTTTGACGGTAGTAGTATTTGGTAGCTAAGAAAACGATATTGTAAATGGCATTGTTTTCGTCAAAATTGACAAAATATTTCTTGGCAATTCTAATTAAAATATCAAGTTCAAAATGTCTAAAAGCCACGAATTCGCGCTGGCAGACAAGACAATTCGAATTTGGCTCAACAAAAAGATCTTTTTAAGAGAGAAATTAGCCATGTAGCGATAACAAGGTTTCTTATGTAGCCAGCTCTCCGTCTATTATTGTGTACACGATCAATTACTTTGGCATTTCCGGGATAAAAACGATATTCTGCTCCTATGAAATGTTTAACCAGTTTCCTTTCGTAAGAAATGCACTCTTCTTCATAAATGACATCTCTAGACTCAATTGACGCCTCTTTGTCTCTTAGGCTAGAATTTGAATGTTTTGTATCGGAGTTATTTCTATTAGATTTTCCAATATTTGATGTCCAAATGACTTTTTTGATTGCTTGTTGTACACCTTGTATATACGGTATGACAGTGTAAATGGTAGAAAGATCTTTATTATTACTGGTGCTTTGATTCTTGTTTCTGCGGTGATGAAGAGTTTGAAGCCGTTGGCTAGGTTTTTTACAGATAATTTCAATGGGATAACCGTTCTTATATAGAGTAATGATGATGTAATTGGAACTCTCATTGACACTCACTTTGAATGCCGGATTTGTTTCAGAATAAGAAACTTAATATCTTCCTGATGATGTCAGTTTTCTGTACCAGTTGGTTTCAATGTCCGGGCCATTTCTAATCAGAGAAACATTCAAGCAGTTTAGAGTTTTGTTTTGTTAATGTTCCATTGTGAAATTCAGTCTGTGGTAAAAAGGATTGAAATTGTTAGAAATGGTATGAATCATATCAATCGCAGAAATAAGTGAGCAACCTTTCACATATCTTTGTATAATAAATATTGTCAAATTGAGGTTCAGATAAAATCAGTTTCTCGAGATTTTGTGAAATAAAATCTGCTGAATAATAACTAATACAACTCTCCATAAGAGAAATATCTATTTGTCCCCGAACTCAAAATACTTCTCGATTACGGATTTTTCTCTCTCACTTGATGCTACTGCTTTGTTTCCGCGGTTCTTGGTTTTTGATTATACCACTGGAAAGTGGAACGGTATTGGCGAATTTACCAATCTCAATATAAAACAATTTACTAGTAGCAATCATATTTGCTTAGATTCTGTTTCCACGTTTCAAAATATCATTTACAGAAAAATCGATGGTTCTCTTATGGAGAGTAGTATCAGTTATTACTTAGCAGATCTGATTCTAAAGAAGCTCGAGAACCTGATTGTTTCTGAACCTTAATTTGACAATATTCATTATATAACATATGGGATGTTTGCTTCCTTATTGCTTCGATTGATATGACTGATACTTTTTCCAGCAAATTCAACTCTTCACCACAGTTCAAATTTTATATCACCGCAGAAACAAGAATCGAAGCACGAGTACTGATGGAGCTCTCCCTACCATTCACACTGTCACCGTATGTACAAGGTTCACGATAAGCAATCAAAAAAGTCATTTTGACATCAAATATTCCAATATTTTATGAAAATGAGGACACAAAACATTCAAATTCTAATCCAAAAGATGAAGAAGACGCCTTTTACTTTCGCAAGAAATGATAATAATAATGAAACAGAGACCGAAAAAAATTATATGGAGATAGCCAACAGAAATAATTTGGATTTGAAAATAATAAATGTGCTCGGTATTTTTTTTATTACACAACAGAACATCAGCAAAAGCTACATATTTTCTAAAGAAAAGATAGTCCATGTTTAGGTAGTTGAAAATTGAGATTGTTTCTTGTTGTATAGTTATAATTAAAGCTATGTTTCACAAAATATTGAATAATTTCATATACATAAGTACATATCTGGTATATATACATATATATATATATATATATATATATATATATATATATATATATATATATATATATATATATATATATATATATATATATATATATATATATATATATATATATATATATATATATGTATATATATATATATATGTGTGTGTATCTATATGTGTATACAGGGTGTAACAGAAATAAGTACATTAATTTTAACCAGTGATAGTTCTCGTCAAGCCTAACAATTTTTCTTTGTAACTTTTTCCCGAATTCTCATCTTTTTTCAGCATTTTTTATCCCCTATAATTTAACGAATCGTTCAGGTGCATAGTTATCGGATCCAGTAGCACTTGCAATAGAACAATAGTTGATTTTGACATACGTGAGTTATCAATTCCTTCAAATAAATTCTGGAATAAAACAGATTATAAATTATTAATTCTGTGTACGATTTCACGGGCAGTTTAGGATGAGCTTAGCAAATTTATTTGGAACGATCTTCGAATTGTCATTTTTCATTGAAAATTGAATTATTGTGGTTATGCTAATGTATTTGATATCAAAATATCATGCACTAATACATTATGATGAGAATACCATGAAATATTTAGAACCTAACGTTTATCTGAAACGTAAAACAGTAGATGAGATTAATGAAATACATTAATTTATAAATAAAGCACCTGTGTATTAGTTCTTCTCATATTATTACAAACTTCACACTCAGGCTGTTTTAATTAAGTATGCCCCGTGAATGGATCTGCTGGATAAACAAAATATTGTGTCATATATTTCAGAAAATATTTAAAATCAATTACCAGATTCAGTTTGATACATTTATAGGTTATATTTTCTGTTCTTCAAGAATAGAATCTTCAAAATTTCATGTAGCAATATTTCTATTGAATCATCTAGTGAATTAATTGATTCAGAATAACATTCCATTTAATATTCTACCGTTTTCTTTAAATAAATCGTTGAATGATTTTCTCTTTATGTTTCTGCTATTTCTGATGGAGTAAGTTGGGAGGAGCAACTACTTCTTGAACTGCTTGTAGATAGCAGCAAAGTCTGACATTCCTGACACAGTGACACAGTTTCAGACAATTCAAATCAGATGATTCAAGTGCAATGAACTTGTGCAGACAATCTTATGTTTAAGAAATGTACTATCCGAAAATATACGTGAAATACCTAAATAAAAATTAAAGTTCTTAAGAATAACATATAAATACGACTAAAAGACCAGATTGTAGATTATAGAGACAAATTTAGTCTTTCTTCTAGCATATGCAAAAATAAAATCATCGAGATGAGCGAATATAATGTATTTCCAAAGTACTAATATCTTTTCAGTTTCAAATGAATGATTGACAAGACTACGAGGGCTCAAAGTTGCAAAATACTCCTCTCAATCGACAGCTGTCACTCTTCCAGCAAATGAGAAACATTCAGTTTGAACCATAGGCGTACTTTAAAATTTTTGACAAAACTTTGCTGAATTTTCACTCTATATCCAGAGGATTTACGGAAAAAAGTTATCAGGAGAAATTGTTATGCTTGACAAATCGCATTACAGGTTGAAATTGATGTACTTATTTCTGTTATACCCTGTATATGAAAACAAGGAAGTGATAGCATTGTGAACTTTAAATTCCATGATTCATACAATCGGATGCCTCAGCGAGATCTGAAAAATTCATCAAGTTATTATGTTCAGTTAACCAATGCAAAAGTTTTCTTGCCCTAACAATTTCAAGAAATTTTTAGGAGATCCATATTACTGAAGCTGGTCTCATCTTGACATATTCTCCTTTTTTTGTGAGTAGGAATTGTTCTCGCCATCTTCTAGTTCACTGGAAAAACACCAGTTTCAAAAGATTTGTTGATAAGAGAAGTTGAAGGTGACAATATAAATTCTGATAAGTTTTCAAGTGTAGCAAAACTGATTCCATCGTTACCAGCAGAGAAAGATAATTTCAAATCATTTATAATGCTAAGGACAACAAATTGATATGTTATTGATATTTCCATTAGTATGAAGATTTGTTGTATTTTCGAACAGATTGTCAGCAATATGAACAGAAAATCATTTAAGGTATTGCATATCTTATTTAGGGTTGTTATTGACTCATCGTCTACAACTAATTTCCAGTTTTTTTGAGTGTTATTAGTTGTACTAGAATCACTGTTTATAGCCTTCCATACTGACCGTGATTCATTGGATGCAGTGAGGATAATAGCATTATGGTATTGCAATTTTGCATGATTAATTAACTTATGTAATAAAGTTCTTTCGGTGAACATGTCACAAAACATCTTTCCATAATGTTTCTGCTCGCCGGATTGGTCTTTCACATCGTTTCATCCCTGGCAGAGTCGCATTTGTGTATTGTCAATCTCCTCATAAATATCATCGTAGCCTCAATCAATTTGATAATTGTATTCGTGACATTAAATTAAATTTGAAAAACGATGAGTTTCCGGAGAAAAGTATTGATACAACAATTTCAAGTACACCACAACATCTTATTGATATATCATAGGCAGCTTCTCTCGACTTGTTGCCCGCAAAATCAAGCACAAAATATTTGTTTTGTGACAAATTTGTAAAATTGAGAGTCTGAATGCAGGTCATATGAAAAGTATTGTGTGTAGCACGGGATAAAACACGATTTCAGCCTTTGAGTGATGCCAGGTAAGCAACTCTCACCATCGGCTGAAATAGTTTTGTTCCGTCCCTAGCCACAAAATATACTATTCCATGATGCAATGTTTGCTCACATACCCAGTGATTGGATCACTAGTTGCAATAGAATTTATGTTAAATACCTACATCACAATATTCTACATGCCTCTTTGTTTCTCTATTACTGCAAGTACTGGAGTGACAATACTAAGCTTCCGTTTTTCTAACTGCTGATCTGATAACTCGCAACGCAGTGTACGATTGACCCTGATTATTTGCATGTTTCTTGTATATTTGATGACGTAGATGCTCAATATCTGATCTGGAATGAGGCTTGTGAAATATCTTGGTGTATTCCTAATAAGTTCCATGAAAACTTAATATCTAATAACTGTGTATGCAAGCAAACATTCTCGTACCTCTAGACGGTAATTGTAGGCACTGATGAAGACTCAATGAAATTCGAAACATTAGTTCAAGTGATGGTTATCCATATGTTGATCCTGATTCACCCATTATTCTACGATGCATCAACTATTTTTGGTCAAATGTTCGAATAAATGAATTGTTGTTTTCATGTAAATGAACATGATTAACTGCTGGTGCAATTTGTCACTCTATCGACATTAAGTAAAACTGATTTGATTGATTGAAGAATAATTTGTTATATATGAATAGCGCTAATCATAGTGAATTTCGGTCGATTTATTATCACCTGCATATCTGTACAATCTGTAAGGATCGGGGAGACTGTGATTAGAAACCTCTGGAATGGCAGTTTTTTTGTGAGTTATCAGTTTTTAGTGTGATTTTCCCAACTTTGTGCATTCGAATGATTCATCCAATGATCAACCACAGGTTTAATGATAGAAAATTCTCAAATGTCAAGAGTAACTACCTATTCGAATTCAGCTCTCTATAGATATGCCTTATAAATTATGATGAGATCACAAGAAAAGTGACTTTCAGCAAGACATGATAAATTTGCGTTCATTCAAAACATACAAGGAATCCATCCCAATATAATGGAGCACAATATGTATGATCTTTATGTACATCTTGCAGAACACAACACTGCACGATGACCATACTACAAAAGTATTAAATTATATAATAAACTACCAACTTCGATCAAAAATTTCACAAGTGCAGTAGAACAATAAACAATAGGCAAGTCTTCCTATTCTGTTGATAAAAATTTCAATATTAGATTTTTTTATCTATCACATTCTATCCTTGTTGACAATATCTACGTGTTCATAAAATTCTATGGCAATTGATTATTATCAATATTATCTTCAAATCATGCCGATGTGAGATGCATTGAATATGTTGCGTCAATGTAATATCCGTTGGTAGAAGGGATAGCTGCTAGTTGATGGTGTTTCCTAGCTCCAACGTGGGATCAGGACACAACCAAGTATTTCCCTTTCCTAGGCTCTGTATTTAAGAGCAACGTGGGAGACGCTTGGTCGTCGTTGCTTCCTGATGCAACAGAGGATTAAGCTGAATCTAACGGCTCAATTCTCAGCACAGCCTCAAGGTGGATTTGTAACTGACATAAAACACAGAACATAATTTGTCACAGCTTGGTTTAGCACAGAAAACATAGAATTTGATTCAAAGGATTTATAAAATCACACAAGACATAGAAATCAATACAAAATAGAAGAAGAAGTATCAACAAAAATAAGAATAAGTGCATGTTTTTATTTCTGTCAAATTGAAAACGATGAATATTATTTATTTTGACTAATTATCATCGCGCTCCGAAATTTGTCAAAGTGTCGTAGATACTTTCTTCTGTCGTTCGTTTGTATTTGCTATGGATGAGTAAATGCTTCTGTTTTGTACAGCGACAGCATGTGGTGCTGCAGCTTTTTATTTTGTTGTGTGTAAGGTAGAAAGATAACCACAGAGAAAAAAATGACAGTACTAAACGCGATTAATGAATCGTACGCGAAAAAGAACAGGGTTTTTCAACACGTACTTCCTCAAAATGAAAAGACGTGATCCAGCACAATTTCTAAAGTATACCCGTATGGATGCGGTGCTATTCGATCATCTTTTGAGGGGTGTAACGCTGATGATAAAGCGACGTAAAACAAAGGATGGAATTTCCTCAGAAGAAAGATTGGCGTTGACACTGCAGTAAGTATTTTGTGAAGAAACTGACATTATCTCATTTCTATATCAAAAATTTTCTAGCTTTCTTTCGCCAGGATGCTTAATACAATCGATTGCTTGGAAATATGATATGGGTCTTACTACGGTTTACAAAATAATTAAGGAAACGTGTGATGCAATTTATCAATTTTTGGCTTATGTTATTTGAAGCCACCCACAACATTTGCAGAATGGCTTGAAATCACTGAAGGATTCATGTCACAATGGAACTTTTCCAACTGCATTGGGACCCTTGCTGGCAAACATATAGCCATGCAAGCCCCAGGAAAGACTGGAAGTCAGTTTCTCAATTATAAAAAGGATTTCAGTACTGCCCTTCTTGGCTGTTGCGAAGCCTATTTAATTTTTTCATGGTCGACATTGATGCATATGGATCTAACAGTGACTGAGGCATATTCCGCTACTCAGTGTTTGGAGACATGTTGAACAAGAATCTGCTCAATGTTCCTCTATCATCAAAAATGCCTGACACCAACATAATGCATCCTCACGTAATTGTTGCGGACGAGACTTTCCCGTCAAAAAGCTACATCACTCGGCCTTATCCAGGAAAAAAATTATTGGACAGCCGAAGGATCTTTAACAATCGACTGTCTAGAGCTCGTCGATGCATCGAAGATGCTTTTGATATTATGGCGAATCATAAGCTGAGGACAACGATTGTTGCAGATTTGAACAATATAACAATATAGATTCATTCTCTAATGCAATCGTTTGTCTTCACAATTTCCTTCGATTCGAGCAAATATTATCCAAAGATGACAGATATTGTCCACAGGGCCTCACTGATTAAGTACCAGACCAAGAACAGGTCAGCTGGCAGGATGGTGGGACACCGTTATTGTCAGTTGGTCGTTTGGCATCAAATAGGGCACCACGACAAGATGTCGAAATGGAGGATACATCATGCGACTATTTCATATCAGATGTTGGTTCAGTGCCGTGGCAACATGAAATCATAACGGACGGATTTGTTACATAGTAATTTTTATATTTTATTTATAATTAAAAGGTACTCTTGGCTCAAATTCTGTGTATTTATTTATATTTTCTGACGTTTCGACTCTATCCAAGGATCTTTATTGGAATCAATGATACAATAATGAACAAGGCAGGTGTCAAAATGATTCAAAATATACAAGATACTATATATTTATTTTTGTATCATTGTTTATGATGAAGACTCCTTGATAGTCAAAACGTCAATAAATATCAAATATCTTTCAATCATAATTTAATTTAGGATTACATGTATACATCATTTTATTTTTACTTCAACGTATTTCTTTATATTAATGAATATTTATCAAATGATCGACATTTTTTATTTGTGAATCATCACCATTCTTTTATGAGTGGTAATCATCATGCATAATTTTCATTCAGTTACTTTCCAAATGATATATCTTTGGGATAAAACACATGTACAATCAATTTAAGTATATCCAATTATTTATTGGAAAGCAAAAAATAAGAGTGAAAAAAAAACATACAAACAAGATATGAAATAAGAATTAACATATATCCGTAATCAATCATAATGCTAATAATATAAGACAAATTTCCTTCATCTTTTTTTTCATCGTCGCCATTTTTAAGAGTTTTAATTGCGAGGAAACGAATTCCCCGAAAACGTCTTCGGAATTTCCTTCTTCATTCGCCATTTGTAATTTGATGTTTATACCACACATGGTTTCGGACAATTCTGGAAAAAAATCTTGTTTTGTCGGAGCCTCTTCGGCGGCAGATTTCTCCGCCCTCCGCTTCCGTGACACCTGTGTTGGCGTGGAGCATTGACGCGACAGGAAGGGCCCCGGTGACACGATGAAGTCCAACACCGATGTCACAGGCATCTCCACCTCTTTCTCAACACTTTGCAAAGGACTTAAAATCTGAGACACCGAGGCCCAGGATGAATTATTCACCAATTTCCTGGAACATCCCGCTTCTTATTGAAAGCTCTGAAACATATTACAAATTATCAGTATATTATATACACAATATACAATATATATATATATATATATATATATATATATATATATATATATATATATATATATATATATATATATATATATATATATATATATATATATCTATATATATATATATATATATATATATATATATATATATATATATATATATATATATATATATATATATATATATATATACATATATATATATATATTCGAGGATAAAGTATACATCAGTGCCGCCCATCCCAGTTTTAACACCTAAAATTTCACATATTGTACATAATGACAATGTAAAAATAGCAACAAAAAGTTGTGTGACTATAATACAGATTTTTACCAATTCAAAGGACAAAATTACGTTCTTACAACAATCAAATGTTATTTATAACATACCTTGTAAAGGCTGTGATCTAATTTATATAGGTCAGACTTAACGAAATCTTAAAAATCGTCTAACCTCTCACAAGAGTGACAATTAATTGAAACCTGACTCAACAGCTCTGGCACAACATGTCAGACAAACAAATCACATCATTGATTATGATAGTGTTGACATCCTTGATACGGAAAAAAAATTCGTATAAAAGAACCTTTCTCGAAATGTGTTCTATCAAAACAGATCCTAAAACTATGAAAAAAAAAAAGATATTAATGGCTTTAGCAATATTCACACCTACTTACTTAAATTAGCAAACCATGAAGAGGAATAATTTCTTCTGTCATCCATTCGTGCCTGCAGCTTTTTTGAGGTTATAATTTTAACATTTGAAACTAGTTTCGAACGGCCCCTCTTCCTAGTGGCTTTCTAGTTTGTCGGTTTTTGTGTGACCAGCTTAACAAAAGTTCCTAAATTTTCAAAATTTGATTTGTTCGCGCACTTTGACTGTTTTAACAAGTCTAAACTCTCTTGCCATATTCTTCTCAACTACTAGTTTTTTGTCAAAAAATATTTTTTATCTATCAACTGCATAATTATAGATATGTTGTTTCTTCTAACAGTGTTATACAACCTAATTATCTGTTTTTTTTTTCCAAGTTGAAGAAAATTTAGGACTTATTAGAATTTTATTGTTACATGAAATATGTGTTTGGAGCTACGAGAACACAAAAAATGTTATGATGTGATTTTGACAAAAAAATTCTAATATAAATGGACGAATGTTAATCTACTTATTCTACTCACATAAAATGTAAGTTGAGATTATCTGTTGAAATTTTACAAAAAAAATTTGATTTATACCTTTGGTTTTCGAAATAAATTGATTATGTGAAATTCTCTGTAATATTCTAGCGTCCTGATGAAGATTATGAGATAAATCAAAAGCTTGACTATTTTGAAAGAGAACTCTTTTATTTTTGGCCACTATAAACTGACTGCTATGCCTACAAAACATTGTTTTCATATATATATATATATATATATATATATATATATATATATATATATATATATATATATATATATATATATATATATATATATATATATATATATATATATATATATATATATATATATCTGCAGTTACATCTTTTATATTTGGTCTCAGTTATCACTGTTAATATTTCTTGTTATTTAATCTTAAATATATTTATTTGTTATACAAATTTGGCATACTTTATATTTACAATAACGTTCACCCTTCATCCAGCAAGAGCCCATTTATTCTTGGTTATATCCAATTTAGGGAGTAACAGAACTAACCATGAATCCCGCGGATACCAGCTGACATTTCAAATAGCGCTCTTGTGGCGTTTACTACCAGCTAGCCGAACTACTACGAAATGTGACGATAATTCATGAAAAACATAGTAGATTGAACTTTGGTCGATTCCTATGCTGTGCTAAATTAAGTTCTGTGCTTTGTCTTTTATAAATTAATGCATTGATTCTCACATAACCAAATTCCATGCTAAGCTGTGCTAAATTATTTCGTGCGTTCTCACGAGTCAAACTTTTGTCGTTCATGTGTTGAGTCATCACGAATTGCTTTCAAGTTGAAACTCATCTTGGAACGTCTGAACTAGCAGTCAACTTTCCACGATTGTCTAGTACGCTTGAAATTTACGCAGATGCTTGTTTGATTCCAAAAATATTATTTCAAATTGAAAAAGAAAATTGTCTCAATAGATCTAAAAGTGCTTTGATAAAATTATCTTTTGAGAATGATTGTTTTGAAAACATTGAACGGATAAATATGACGATAGAGATGCACGAGATAATGCTCCGAGTTCTATTGTTAGGAAAATGTTTTTTTTTTATAGAACAAGTTTTTTTTCCGTAATTGTTCTTTCAACAAAACTACAATTAATCGTACAGATTCACGTACAACTACATTCAGCACCATTTTGGAATTGGAACTGTTGATCAGTTCATGTTGAAATGTGTGAACAAAATATAGTCAAGTTGCATACAACTTTTATGAATCGTTCGAGAATACTTGACTCGTGAAAACGCGCCTTTAGGTCTTGACACTCGTCAGTATTGGGAGTACTTCTTATTGAAGCAGTTTAATAAATATCAAATCTAACACATACGGCGTATTGATCGAGAAGATAATTGAGTGAGAGAAACAGAGAATGTGCATTAGAAAGCAGGGTTGCAAAGAGAAGAAATAACGGGTCTGAACGCCAAACGTCGAAGAATATGAATGAATATACAGAATTTAACCAAAAAAAATCTTTTTGATTGGAAATTTCAACTGGGGATACATAAATGTTTCCCAAAATTTCCATTGAATTATTATTGTAGGTGAATTTATAGTTGTTAACTACAAAATATCACATTTTTCCACCTTTTAAGTCATTCTTTATTATTGGAGACTTTGAAAACTGAACGCTTCAGTCAAAGTGTTCCGCCCTGTTTTACATCGTGGTACAGGCAACAATCAGGCATATTTAATAAGTTGTACTCTAAATTACTCATCGATTCACAGTCAATCACTCAATATGAGGCATAGCACGGTAAGGTTAGTAAGGTTAGGTTTAATAGTATTTTCAATCGTATAGTTTCTGTCTTTGTTTAATACTCTGTTTGGTACACACTCTTCATCTTCATCTTTCGCATACTCTTCTCGATCGTAGCACTTCTTTTTGTAGCGAATAATAACTGGATACAGCTCCAATAAGAGTCAACCCGCAACAATGGTAATGGATGCTAGTGTCAAAACCGTGATTCTCAGTAATATATTGTAAATTTTTGTATATAATTGAGCCTCCAGGTTTTTTTTGCATGTGACTGATTCAATTTGCATGCTACACAGAAAAAACCCTGAAGGATTTTGATCACAAATAAGAATGCTTTGGAAGGTCTATTGACTAAATGTGTTATCTAAATGCACAGCCCCCTTCCGACGTCATTGTGTTATCTGACCGACATCTTACTCTCTCAGCTCCATACTCGATTATTTTTGACGCTATTATTGTGCATACAATTACTGGATCAACCATGCGTCAAAAAATATACGTATCAACTTTTCCGATATCAGTTACACCTTATAACTATTGTTGCCTATTATTACGCAATTTATCATGATTTTTAAAGCACTGTTTGATTTAAGATTGACAATATGCATTTAATCACACCTACGTTTTGTATCCTGATTGTGTGAGAGGAATGAGCCTTGTATCATGATGGTAAGAACGAATATATCGTCTATACAGGATCTGTTTTCTCTAAGTCCTGTCTGTGCTCCTGATAGCATTTGTTTACTTTCAATCCATGTTTGCAATCTTTTATTTATAATGAAGGTGGATAATTTAGCTACAGCATTAATTTGGGCTAGTCTTCTGTAATTGTTCTTGTTCAAAATATCACGTTCTCAATGGGGCAGAGTTAGCTTAGTTGTTTTTAATCCCCGAGGAAGGTTTTTATTCTCGAGAAATATATTCAACTGATTTTTAAGATGTTCTATCCATGATTCCGGCAAGTTATCTATTTGTTCGTGGATTATCTTATCGGTTCCAGGTGATTTGTTCAATTCGAGTTTATTCAATGCATTGTTAATTCCATATATTGCTATTCTTTCATTCAATTAGGTGTAAAGAATGTCAAATGATGTAATTCTCGTATAATTGTTGAATTTCATTTTTTAACTTCGGATTCATCAAGTGCTGAAAATCTAGGCCTGTGTCGATATGTTCGATCTTGAGTATTTGTAACTCGAAGTTTTCTTCTTCATGAGTGCTTTGCTCTTCTACAATTTCGTTACTCTTGATTTTGATTCCGTCTTGGTCGATCATAATTGTTGCTTCTTTCAGAATGTCGTATCCTATAATTACTGGCATCTTCATAACGTTATTTGGCACAACGTGTATCTTTGTATTCATTATAACATCTTCAATTTCCAGCTCAGTTTCAAAACTTCCCAGAGTATCTATTTTCTGAGTTCCTATTCAAGTGAGTTGAATGGAATCTTCTTCCAGCGATGGTAGGCCTAGTAAGAGAAATTCTCTCAGTCTGATTAAATTCACGTCGCTCCCAGTATCTAGTAAAGCTTCAAAGGTTGTATTGCCAATTCTGGTACTTTTATATGCTGAGTTTTCGCATGTTTTACATTCATTGTATCACCTTTCTTTCCTTCTTCTTTCTTACAATCTGTTGCTTTGTGACCAAACTGCTTACAAGCAAAACATTTGATTCCCTTTGATTTCGTTGGGCAATCATAGGAACGGTGACCTTTTTGCCCACAACTGGAACATCGACTATCTATATTCCTATATTTTTGCTCTTGACTACTTTTTGGCTGAAATTTTTGATATTCTCTTGGTCTTACATCAGTTCTTTTATTTTCTTGATGAGAAGATTTCTGCTTGATTAAATCATACAATTTGATTTTTTCTTCAAAATCATCGAATGTTTCGGCGCCATACAATGGTAATTTGTTTATGTTATCATCTGATATGCCATCTATCACATATTGTATGACCACTTCAGCTTCTAGATTTACTTGACTTGCGATTTCTCGCATAGCTAAACTTTATTCTTGAATGCTTTCATCCTTTCTCTTCTTTCTTGCCATCAGTCGTTTGTGGATATCGGCAACATTCATTTTAACTTCAAATTCTCTCGTAAGTTGTTCCTTCAACAAGTTCCATGAGGTGATTCCTCTCTCAGCATTGATAAACAGTTTTGCTGTGTCTTGCAATGACTTTTTGGCGAATATCAACTTGTGTAAGTCATTCCAATTCATGAGGTCAGCTGATTCTTCAAACTCTTGTATCCATTTTCCAATTGGATACCCGTCTTTCCCGTTGAACTTGCGGATTGAATCCTCTACGTCACGAAAAGTAAGCGAAAATGCTTCGGTTCTTTCTGAGCTCTTGAATGTTCTCCCTTCATTATGTTGGACTTCGGGTTGCTTCTTTTCGCTTTGTTGCTGGGCTTCATCTTCTTGTGTTTCATCTTCTTCGTCTTCCTCTTCATCTTCTTCTTCTTCGTCCTCCATTAATGAATCAAGATTCATTAATGCTAGGCAAATGTGTCTTGCTAATTCAGCTTTGGTACCTTTCGTATTGACTAGCAGAATTTTTGCAATTGCTTGCAACTCTGTTACCATAAAATTGTTCTTAATATATTCTATTTTAAGTTTATACTCATCTGAGTCGTCTTCGAACAGGAATCCACCAAATCGACGTACTGCCTTTCGACATAACCCTGTTCCTTCTCGTTCAAGTAAGAGCTGGTAGAGTCGCTTGATAACTTTGAATGGTGCTGCTTCAATGTTTACTGCAATCGCTCGAATATCTTGTAACGTTGTCATCATTTTGATCAATATTCTTCCACTTATTTCGTCCTTCTTGGTGTCTTCTTTCTTCGTCTTCACGTCTTCTTCCTTCTTCGCTCTTCACGTCTTCTTTTTTCGTCTTCGCGACTTCTTTCTTCGTCTTCACGTCTTCTTCCTCCTTCGTCCTTCACGTCTTCTTTCTTCGTCTTCACGACTTCTTTCTTCGTCTTCACGTCTTCTTTCTTCTTCGTTATTCCCGTCTTCTCTCTTCTTTGTTCTTCACGTCTTCTTTCTCCTTCGTTATTCACGTCTTCTTTTTTCTTCTTTTCTCCTTACAGTGTACCCAAAATCACTTCCTGATTTTACAGTTTACACTTCTTGTTTATTTTAGCAATGTATTATTTTTTGTCCCGCTAACATCAGTCATCACTTTCTTATCAGTAGACCGCGCTTTTGGTGCGTTCACCAAGCGTCAATCCCTCGCGTTAGAGATGTTTACGTTCGAGTCCCGTACGATAAATATTCTACCTACGTCTTTTAATATTGTTTCTTGTATTCAGAATATATTTTTACCCGCAAATCTTTTTTAAAACTCTTTAAAATCAAACACTTCACTTGAAACACTGACAACTTCACTTATTTTACTCAATTTATTCTTTGCTCATCCCGGTTGAGCCCCCAAAATTATGTGGGAATTACAATTAATAAATTGAACGTTCAATAAAATATTATTATTCTAAGCAAAATATAATACAAAATAATATTACGGAATTCAAACAGGAAAATACTACTTCAAATAAAATACAAAATGATATGATTTAAAACAAGAAAAATATTAATTAAACTTGACACTCTGCGTCTTCGTGTCGTCGCGCTCGCGCATCACTTCTTACTGCCACCCTTCTACGACTCGTGGCTTGCCCCGTGCGTCTCCTCAAGGGCCTACATACATATATATATATATATATATATATATATATATATATATATATATATATATATATATATATATATATATATATATATATATATATATATATATATATATATATATATATATATATATATATATATATAATCAAACACAACATCTCATCATACCGCGGCTGGTCGGTTGCTATGGAAACAGTAAGTCATCATTCTCATGCTACAACATTCCTAAATACTAATTTCCAAGATTCTACGGCTGACAGTTCTGAATTTATGCGCAGAATTCCAAGATCGTCAAGTATAGTGCACTTTCGACTCAGTGGATCTCAATGAAAATAGGTTATGAGCATCTAGACAGTACTATCATCTTGAATACTGTATACTAATATTCTACATTCAATCGTTTTGAATTTATGCGGAAAATTAAAAAATGTTTGAGTAAACTGCACTCCCGGCTTGATGCAAGGTGTACTACAAGATGCTATGAAAGTGCTCAATACGAAATCTCAATCATCTGCGACTAATTATTTTGAATTTATGAGAAAAATTCGAAAAGTCTGTAATATGAAGTGCACTTTCGGCTTATTCGATTGGGACGAAAATAGGAAATGATCATTTGGATGCTACAGCAATCCCAAATACTGAATTCCAGTATCCTACGGCTAATCATTCAAGATTTATGCAGATAATCCAAAAAAGTATCAGGTAAAGTGCACTTCCAGTACAGACGATTGCAACCATAACGCGAGGTGCACATCAAGATCTTAGATTCTATACTAGTCTTCAATACAAAATTTCAGCATTATACATTTGATGAATTCTGAGATTCGCGAGTTACGCACATAGACACATACATACCGTATCGACATCAAGCCAAAAATAGTCAAAATGGATTCAAGAATGCTCAAAACGGATATATCCAGCAAAATCTCGATATGTGAATTTTGTAGGCTTCACAATATTTCCTTGTACTCTTAAACCGTCAGATAGTCATAGATTTGAGTGCCTCATCTTGTTCTTCATGCGTTCAAGAGGTTTGATAAGTGTGTATATTTGGAGTTCAATAATGCTGAAATCAAAACTGGACCGTTTGACCACCATAATGAAAATTAATTTCAAATTTGTATGAAAAAGCATGTTCTGATCTAATTCTGTCGTTTGTGTCATGCTTATAAAATCAAATTGTGGAAAAGTATTTTCAAATGTCAAACCAAATAAGAAAATTGACAACAGATTATCATTGCCTACCTTATCATGTCGATTAAACTGCTTGTTTTATACCGCAAACTCCGAAGGTCTGTTATACTCATAAACTGCACTTCCGGCTTGGCCGATTGATACAAAAATAGTAGATAACTATTTTTAGGCTACAATAAGTTCAAACACTAAATTTTAATATGGTACGGCTGATGATTCCAGATTTTGTTATTTGAAAGTGGCTTATACTAAAATACAGAGATTCATTTCAATTTCCTGATATTCATCAATAATCTTGTCAAATATTCCATCTGAGGAGTATATGAAATGAATTATTAATATATAACATAAACATAAACATAATTTATTTGCCAAGAGAATACTCCATACAAATAGATTGATAACATAATATAAATATTCATATACATTTGTAAAATTTCAATATTATATATATATTATGATTACTTTTATTTTATTGTACTATTATTATTAATTATTTGATTCTCAAGTCTGTTCAAACATTTATTATAAAGGCTCGGATTTTTAGGGCTGTTTTACAGTAATTAAAAATATCTAATATCTTCCCCTTGTCCTTGAACGGATCCGCTAGAAGGGCTTCATTGGCACTGCTTGGGTTGTTCAAAGTGACGTGTTTCTGTAAGTATTTGTTTCGAATAGGGTTGTATATAGGACATTTGAAAAGGAAATGGGTTAAGGTATTTTCTTCGCGTAAGTTGCATATACTACATACTTCATTTTCTTTAAATCTGTGATAATAGCCATCTTGATAAAGGTAGCAGTCATTTGCATTGGATATTCTAAGTTTGCCGAATAATTGTAGGGATTTAAAGGGAATATTTAGAAAGAGATAGTTTTGGCTCGTTATATATTTTTGGTAAAAAGGGTTGTAAGAGGAGTTTACAATTCGTCTAGTGTCGTTTTCGTACAATAGTTCGGTATACGATTTTATTATATTTCCCATCTCTATTTTCAAATGTATGAAGCTTTGTGAGTCCCAGACCCAGTTGAAATTAGCTATCTTGAGTACAGTTTCCACTTTTCTGATCCAGTTGTACTTATTTTGCTTCTCTATTGGAATTTCGTCTTGTGGTTTGTTATTTAGAGCAAATAGACTATTGTAGCACGCTTTTACATATCTTTCTTCTGGCATGCGCAGAATTTTTAACCAAAAGGATAGCGTTCTTTCAACTATAGTAACTTCTAGATTCCTTATTCCTATTTCTCTCCTAATAAAATAATTTGGAGTCGATTTTGGCCAGTTTATAATTGTCTCAAAATACTGTAATTGTCCTTTTTCAATATTTTCGGATTGAAATAAGCCCCATATTTCGGACCCGTACAGCAAAGAAGGTACAAAGATTGTATTAAATGATTGATGTTTGCTTGCCAGCTGTAAGTTTGAGCCTTAAGCATAATTTTTCTTATTGCTCCAGTGGTTCTTCTGCTTGTGGTCAATTTTTCTTTAGTGTTTTCATTGAAGTATCCAGAGCTTGAAAATTTTATACCCAGATAAGTATAACTGTTCACGAATTTTATTTCTTTTTGCTGGCAGATATGTTTCATTCTTCTTTTGGGAGGTCTTCCTTTATGGAAATGAACTATCTTAGTCTTGTCGTTGTTTACAGTTAACTGTTGTGAGTTGCAGTATTCAGTAAGTGCATTCAGTTTTCTTTGGATGTCCGGCTGCGAGTAAGCGAAGATAACTATATCGTCCGCATACTGGAGGGTGAGAATGTCAATTTTGTTGTTTATAGAGTACCCTATGAGGTTTTTTTGTCTCATAAAATTTTCTGAGTCAGTAAAATACAGAGCAAACAATATTGGGCTTGTACATTCTCCCTGTAAAACACCTTTTGTTATATTTATCTCTTCGGACAGTTGGTTGTTGATAGATACTTTCATAACCGCACCTTCGTATATATTTTTGAGCACTTTTGTAATTTTACCACTTATTCCGAGCTCGTACATTTTACTCCAGAGAATAGAGTGTGGCACCGAGTCGAAAGCTTTCGTAAAGTCGACGAAGATTGCATAGACACCTTGATTATTTGTTAAAAAGGAAGACTGTACGATTGAGTTTAAAATGAAGATATTGTCAGAACATGATCTTTGTTTCCTGAACCCTGCCTGCGCTTCTGGCAGTAGGTTTTTACTTTCTACCCATGTCTGAAGTCTTTCGTTTAGAATATACGTGAATAATTTAGTTATAGAATTTATGAGTGCTATGCCTCTGTAGTTATTAGTATTCGTGCGATCTTCTTTTTTGTGTAAAACAGTAAGTTTTATGGTTTTTAATTCTTGCGGTAAATCTTCAGTAGAGAAAAACGCATTTAATAACTTTGTTAAGTATTCCTGCCATGATTGAGGTAAATTTTTAAGTTGTTCGTATATGATGCCATCTGTCCCAGGAGACTTGTTTGTTTTAAGCTTCTTAAGTGCTTGTTTAACTTCATTTAAAGATATTTCATCGTCTAGATACGGATGATATGCATCGAAAAAAGTTTTGTTAATAAGAACATTTTTACAATAATACCATTCTTGGAAATACTTGACCCAGTCCTCCATCTTTATAGGATTTGTCGTGTAAGAAGTTTTTTGTAAGGAATTGACTGTTTGCCAGAATTCTTTCTGATCTGATACATTTTCCAGTTTTTGAATGATATCGGCTTGAAATCTCTTCTTTTCTTCAGTTATGTTGAATTTGTATTGTTTTCTTTTTTCTATGTATATGTCCAATTTTTCTCTAGCGAAATTGTGTTTGTGGCATGCCCTTAAGCTTTTCTTTGTTTCTAATTTGAGTGCTTTACATCTGTCATTGAACCATAATTTCTTTTGTGGCTGAAAGGGACAGTTTTAAGGTATTTTATATTTTTTTACGATTCCAATTTCTTCGGATACAGTTGTAATATAATTTTTATGAATGTTATATAATTCAGCAGGACACATATTAGTAATTTCATGCTTTTTGATTTCAAGCTCTTCGTTGTACTGTTCCGCTTTCATGTGATCCCATTTAGTTTTGATAATTTCTATTGTATTATTGTTCCGTGTTGAGTTTTCTGTATTAAACAAGTTAGTGATTTGAACGGTGCACATAAAATGATCAGATAAAAGCACATCTTCTTGTACTTTGAAATCGTGTATTAGCAGCAATGTATTTATTTATGTCCATATTAGGTCTATTGTGCTTTTTCCTGTTTTTCCTACATACGTGAATTTAGCGGAAGAGTCACTGAGCGATCTTCCGTTCAGCACTACAAAATTATTTTCCTCAAATTTTTTCAATAATTCTTTTCCTTTTTTATTTAATATTTTATCATTTGAAGTTCTAACTGCGTTCCATTCATTATTTAGTGGTAGTTCAAAGCTAAGTTGATTTTCCTCACCAATCCTGGCATTGTAACCGCCCCCTAAGATGAATGAGTGGTTTGGAAATTCATGTGATAAATCGTTTAAGTTCTCAGAAAAAATTTCCAGCATAGTGACATATTCGAAAGAATGAGAAAAATAAGTGACGCCTAAGATTAAGTTTTGAATATTATTTTGGATATTGAGAAACAACCAGTGTAGTTCTTGGCTTACTATTGTGATGTTTTCAGAGGGAAAAGTTGAGAAAATTAAAATACCTCCAATAGCTCTACCGGTGCTGGCCTCCTTCTTAGCTTTTTGTTGATATATATTATAATTTTTAAGAAACGGAGGATTTTCTTTCAGTTCGAAATTTTTTGGACCCGAGTTTGTCCTCAATCGTGTCTGAATAAGCATGTCTAAAGGGCCAGCTTTTGTGTGAGATGAGTTGTATAATTTTTTTGATTGACTTGACGGGGTATCTTTCTGTGTAATTGTTTTTTGTGCCTGTTCAGCAACGTTTTCTAAATCATTGGAAGTGTTATTTTTCTCTGTACAATTGTTCAACGCCTGGAGGGACATTGATAATCGTTTATTTTGTATTGAAAATGTAATAACATTTTCATCATCATTTTCTGTGGTTTTCTCGGCGAAATTGTCTACTGTAAATTTTTCCCCATTTACATATGAAATATTTTGTTGTAAAGATACTTTATGGCCTGCTTGCCTAGCTTTGATGAAATGAGGTTTCAAAATTCTTCTATCTTTTAAGACTTGTTGAGAGAAATGTTCGTCGATATATATTTTTGAGGTTTTAAGAAGATAAGCATTTTTGAGGATATTTTTCTTAACATTCTTTGATTGAAATTCCACAAGCACCGGCCTTGTTTTATTGTCTGATGGTTTACCGATTCGTTTTAAGTCTTCAAGGTCATTATGTGAGATATTTGACAAATTTAGGTTTGTGTTTAGTATAGTTAACATTTCATCTTCAAGTTTTTCTCCTTTTCTTTCTGGTATACTAAAGAATATTAAGTTTCTTTCATGTATTTTTCTCTCCAAGTATTCGATTTGTCGATTTTTAATTTTTAGTTCTTCTTGAATTTCAGAAAATTGTATTTCATTTTCTTCCTGTGCATTCCTTAATGTATCTAGTGTATTTTGAACTCTATCAATTTTTTTGGTAAGTGGGTCCAACAAGTTTCTAATTTCATCAATTGTGGCCATATTTTGCCTGATTTTGAATGCAAATCTTTCTTTGAATTTATTTTTTTGTGAATACAGTTGGGAACACTGCTTGTTAACTTGCTAGAGCATGAAAGTTGCTCAGCTATCTGCAGTTAATGGTTTAACCTTGATGTTTAAGTCACTTTCAATTCCTCTTATTTTGTCTCAAAACAATTTTTTCACTGGAAAACTTCAAAACTTTGTAAAGAAAAACAGTTTCACTTATCGATTTTCACAATTCCACTATTTTTAAATCGTAGATATTACTTAAATTCAAATATTTTGTTATTTGCTGTTGAGCGCTCAACTTATCTATTCTATGACACTGTTACCAAAATCTGTATTATCAATATATAAGTTGATTAAACTGGTATGAGAGATGACTTTTTCCATAGTTGTATGAAAGTGATATTATCCTAGATTTGTTTTCCATGAGAAATATGTTGTTTTTTATAACGATCGTAGAAAGAGATATTTATGCTGGCTGACCTCAGTAACATGCAAATCTTGAGTAATAGCAACAATCTCGCGTGATATTAAGTATCAATTTCCACATAGCTGGATGATTTTTCTCAAAGATTGATTTTACAAGGTATCCAGATCCGTGTTATATAATGAATGTATATTCAGTTTATTTTTCAACTCGTATAATCTGTTATACTTATAACTCTTGGCAAAAATGTTGCAACGTTATTAAAGTAGCACAAAACAAAGTATTATATACTTCTTGACAGGAATGGAATTCTCACATTTATTGAAATAATTAACATATGAGTGATATTGCAGAGAACCCTCAGCTAGTATATATAATCATTATTAAGCAAGCATTAACAGTATGTAATATAACTCTTTAAACATAATTTTTTTGTAGCATGTCATTTAGAATAAGTTTAGTTTTTAATCAGAGTTGTAACAAGCCACATCTAGTTGCAACAAATAATAAAATATTATTTCTGAAAACAAAGTTGTTGGAGATCGATTGTTAAGAGGTGCAGTCGATAGGATTGCCAAAACAAATCCAACGCATATATATTTGGTCTTCAACGGACATGAAGACGCTGATCTTGGTGTAAGTGCATATGTCTCTAAGCTCTTATTTCGCTTCATCTGATACAACCTCTGATTCCGACTCCGGCTCTAATAGTGACACAGAGTCGTCACAAACTATTTCAAGTAACGAAACTGTTATTGAATCTTTTATTGAATCTCCCACATTAATTATCAGTCAAACAAATATGACTACCCCAGCATTGAAAAAAGAGCACCTCGATATGGTACCAGATTTCCATGGAGAGCGCGAACTTTTACTAAGACTTCTAGAAATCTGTGAAAAATTGCTCACTAAATTTTTCAATAAAAATGATGTCACAGATTTCCAAATTGAATATTTGATATCAATTATTTTGTCAAAGAATAAGGGTGACGCAGCGACAAATATCGCGAGTTGTACCATTACTGATTGGCCAGAGTTAAAAGCAGCCTCAACTGATACTTATGCTGATAAGAGATATAGTTTTACATTGGCTATTAGAATTACTGAATTAAAACTGTCACAAAATGAGAGCCCATTTTATTTTTATAACAAATCTGAACTTTTGTTGAGTCTTCAAATCTCCCGTCTCAAACTAGGTTCAACATCAATAGAACAAGCAGTTTTGATTCCATACTTTAGAAATTTTGCCTCAAGAATATTATTACGCGGACCCAAAGAGCCTATTGGACAACTCATGCGTACGAAAAATCCTCAGAATCTAAGCTCTGCATTGAGTATGTCAACTAATGACTTTCAATTTGCAGAATCCCAGAGATCGCGAGTAAAGAATCTCAGTTTTAAACCACCACCAAAACAAATTGTACAAAAACCTGATGGAACGCGACCACTAACTTCAACAAGTTATTCTCGCAATCCACAAAGGCCATTCTATAGAAATTATGGGCCAAATTCGCAATTTGTAAGAAATAAAATTCACCCTCAAAACCAAAACTCCATGCAAAATTATCCTTATCCTACTTCCATGAGTATTTCCACAAATAATACCCATCAACCAAGAGCACGGCTTTTCCAAAGATATCAAAGTTTCAAACCCAGACAAAACATTATTTCGAAGGAATTATAGAACATAAGACAGCTACGACGTGACAGAATCCGAGAGTCATATTTACGCAACAGAACACGTCACTGAGTACGTGAATGAACCAAACATTGAATTCCAAGAAGATATAAACTTTGAAACCGATAATTTTTTAGTGCAAACTGCCTCGGAAAACTACACACAATAGAATTGCTCAATCTGACCAACAATCCAAACACACTACCGTTCATTATATTACCTGGAAATAGTCTGAAAGCTCTAATTGTTACATGTAGTACAAAACCGTTCGTAAAACCAAACATTGCTTACAAATATTTCAAAAGTAATATTTTTGAAGATCTGATTCGAATTTCATCAGCACATGGAACTTCGGTAGAACAATTTAGTACTCTCACACCTATTTCTGAAATATTTAATATAAAGAGATGATAATTTTTGTTTGAAATATTACATGTTTCATTTTCATGATAAATTTGAAATGTTAATAAATAAACTTCAAACACTGTTTTTTTGAAAAAAATTTGTAGTGTAGGTTTTGAGTGAATTACATAATAGTTCTAGTGGAAATTCGAATATTTTGTTAAAATTTGTCCATAGCGAGTGGCGACACTAAATGAGAGAATTAAGAGTTAATTAGAACTCCGCCTTTGGGTTTATGACACTACCTGCTAGAAACTAGATTTATCAAGCAATTCAGATACACGAAATCCTTGACTTCAAAACTAAAGATTCAATATTGAACAAGAAATTCAGTCATAGCATTGTGTTATCAGAAATTTTTATTTAGTCGAGAAAGAGATATTTCAATTGAGATGGAATTATGGTACTATTTGCCTTTTTGAAATCTCACAAAACTTTGCAACTTGATGTTCTGTTAGGGATTATACAAATCAGTCAATTAAGCATTGTTTTCAAAAATTATTCTTGCTTACAGTTATAGCAATTATAGTAGGACAGAAGAGATTGAAGACTAAGATTTTTGAAGTTTCAAGAAATTTTCCTAGGGACTATACCGATCTGTTAATACAGCATTGCTTTTCTGATAAGTATCATAGTTTATAGTTATAGAATTGAAATAAGAAAAAGAGCATAGGAATTTGTTGTTGTCAGAAGAAGAGATGATCAATGTGCTTTACATAAATTACACTGTGAGATTGGTTGGCCCATTTGACAAGTGCTGATGAGAGTAGATACATAATATATATACAGATACAAATTGCATAAGTTATATTGCATCTCACATTCATATTGCTCGCAGTTTTGCTCTGCTTTATATTCACTGCGATCAACTTATTGATAATGATAATAGATACAT
Organism: Dromius quadrimaculatus; assembly: GCA_963989225.1. NCBI lineage: Eukaryota > Metazoa > Arthropoda > Insecta > Coleoptera > Carabidae > Dromius > Dromius quadrimaculatus. The sequence goes on from OZ022327.1 coordinate 21,146,662, forward strand.
CAAATTGCATAATTGTGTGTGGTTGAAGATACTTTGAATCCGGACAGTCTCCTTTTTCTATCCTCTCCACTCTCATCGGCCGTACGTTCTTCCCCGTTGTTGATGAAATGAATATTCATTCCACAGGAGATATTCCGTTTGAGCGCGGTGGTCAGTTTTGTCCTAATCCCATAGACCATTTGAGCATTTTCCTTCTAATTTCTATATACCGTTTGAACAAAGTTTATTACTTCAATCTTTGAATCCCGAATAAATGTACCTTCACTAAATGCCAGAAATTGTAAGATAATATTATAAACGAACTTGGATAACAATTCATTTTATTCCACCTTAAACAAATAACGACTGATAAAAACTATATAGGTAGAAAAAATATAACATATCAGCTGACCCGGCGTACTTTGTAACGCCACAGAATTGATAAATTCAGATTGCAAGGTACTTCGGCCTACCTTTTATATTAGGACCTTATAAACCGAAAATGATAAATACATGTTAAACTCTGGAAATCAATCGAAATAGAAGATTTTTATATTTGACCAAGACTTTGCAGTTCCACTGAATGTCTTTTGAGTTTATATCAGTTTCTTCTTTGTTAATTTATTAAAGACTGTACATTAAATATATGAATCTCACATGACATGCTTTTCCAAGTGATTATATAGAATTAATTATTATATTGATTATGACTTGTCTATTTGAATATGAACCTAACCAAAATGTAACAATGGAATAAATATGCATGTGCTGGGAGTAATCCAAATTTACCAAACTCGAATCTTTCATATAGTGGTTTACTGTTGAGCGATGTCGCTTCGTTCGCACGGCTGCTTGCCTTTAACTGAGTTTGCAACGCTTGCACGGCATCTTAACGTTGACCGACCACGCTTTGCTCGCACGACATCTTACCGTTGACCGAGCTCACTTCGCTCGCACAATAGCTTATAGTCAACCGAGCTTTTCACTCGCACGGCAACTTGCCGTTTACTGAGCTCTTTTCGCTCGCACAGCAGCTTGGCAATAACCGAGCTCGCTTCGCTCACACGGCAGCTTATAGTTATCCGAACTCGTTTTGCTCGCACAGCGGTCTACTGTTGACCGAGCTCGATCTGCTCGTACGGTAGTTTATCGTTGATCGAGCTTGCTTCGTTGGCACCGCAGCTTACCGTCAACCGAGTTCGCATCTCTAGTAAGGCGTTTTAACGTTGACGGAGCTCGCTCCGCTTGCATGGCGGCCTATTTTTGAACAAGCTTGTTTCGCTCGCATGGCAAAAAAAAGCGCACCGATAGGACCTGAAATTTCCAAATTCATTTTCAGGTCCTATCGGCTGCTTTTGTTTGTTCCACCCTAGGGCAAATCTTATAAGCTGAATAAGATAAATAAATTCTCATGATATCATCAAAAAATCTGTTCTATACAAAATGTATAAGATAATGATATTCCTTCCTCCGATTTTTCAATACATTTTCTGCTATTCTGGAGAAAGAAAAGTCCAAAAAATCAAAGATCATGGAAATCGGTCAAGCCGATCTTGATTTATGAATGGTGCAAGTAACCCGACTCTGTTTTATATCATATTGATATCAATCTAATTTTCGATATAAACTTTGATGAAGTAATAATAACAGGTAATTATTTGTGTATTAAGTCATTAATAATATACATTCTTTCCACCAAAGCAAAAAAATTCATTGAAAGAAAAAAACATATCTATATATAGATTTTTGTGCCACGAACCGTCTCGTACGTCCTCAGAACACTCTATCAAAGTTCAACCACAATCTGATCAATGGTTTCGGAACGCATAAGGTACAAACATACAAACATTGATTTTTATTTATGTAGATTTACAAATATTCACGCTTTCTTACAGCTAACATAATTCATTGTATTGAAAACTTGTCATATATACATATTCACATTTTACTATACCTATAAATTCACAAAAGTATATTATTGTTTTGGAAAGTCATAACTAATAGCTTCTACAAAATCAATTCTTGTTATATTCCTTTTTCTGAATAATTCTATTAGATTATTATCAAATTCTTTTTCAAAGATTCAATGTTGGTCATATAAATGCGTAATAGTAAACAATAATATTGAATGAATATCGATGAGAAAGCTATATTTTTGTGTCAATTCATATTATCTACATTATTCATTCATAAAAATAGTCCAATTACGGTATTTTTTCTCATTATTCTCACGTTATTGATTCATGTCGGCTATCTGCATTGTACATTTGAGATTCTACATTCCACTTACTAACTTTGCCTATGATTCATCCAATAATCTGTTAAGCTTCCGCCTTGCTCAAGTAGTACATATGTATTACGGAATACCTTGCTATACGGATTAAAAATTTGACCGCCGTACACTTCAGGCTCGAAGGTTTCTCTGACTCGATTGAAATTTGGATATAGGTACCTACCCAGTTGATATTAAATATACTGTCACGTGAAATACAGGAAAAATTTTGAAAATGGTGACTCAATTTCTCACAAATAACTTGAAAATTGAGAATTAAGAAATATTCCTTTCTTTCGATTGCATTTTAACTTTTGCGACCTATAATTTGATAGGAAAAGTATTGTAATCGTGATATTTTGTGAGTTCGATATTATGATGGATCTCCAAGTTTTAGACCCTACTGAATCCAAAAAACATAATTTCAATAAATGTAAATCTGTGTGGAAGCACGATAACTTGAGATTGCTATGAATTATCGACTGAAATTTTATACTTAAATTTTTGACCAAAAATTCAAGTTGAAGTTCATAGATGAGCTTATTTCAACCAGTGGTACCTAAACTTAATTGATGGAGCTTCCTAGTTTTTTGCGTTTATTTTATAAACAGTATAGAATTTATGATAAAATATGAAATAACTGAAACTAATCTTCAAATAATTTAGCACAACATACATGAGCAACATTTTTCCAAACTATCGGTGATTATCGAAATTTTAATTATTATAAAATTCGTTATATTATTCTTAACTAGAGAAACAATGAGAGTTATTATTACTCATATTTTGATATCACATGCAAGTGTTTGACAATTGTTTCCTAAAGTAAGTGATTTTGCTCTATCGTTTTTGTTATTAAAATTGAGCTCTTGTGGAGATAATGCTAGCAGAAGTGTCAAAAAGGATATTTGAACAATAATCAATTGTTTCTTCCACAAATCATTCACGTGATATCCAGTTTGGTATCAATTCCAAGCTTTCTGGAAGATAAGCTTAGGAAATATCAATAATTATTAATTAAGTAGTGGAATCCCGGTTACCATCTTCATATTACACTTCCGGCTGTCAAATGTCGGAGCTGTATATTCAAATTAATTGAGAACCCCGAAAGTCTACAAAAAAACTCTTTATCCACAAGAATACTCATTTCATGTGAGAACTAAAAAATAGCCGCCATCTGTCACTGTCACTTGAGTTCTTTTGTAGATTTTTGGGGTTTTCAATTGATTGGAATTTACAGTTCCGACATTTGACCGCCAGAAATGTAATTTAAAGATGGTAACGTGGATTTCACTACTGTTTTATTAATGTGTGTTCTCTAATTATCATATAGGCTCCTTTCAAATTGCTGGAACATTCAATTTTTCACATTAATTTCCGGAAATGTTACGTTTGGGGAGAGAACTAATTTCAAATTGTGGAGTGAGAATCGCGGATACATGAATGAAATATATCGTAAGCATTGGAAAATGTGGAGAATTTCCACATATCAATCATTAATGGAGTATTGAATAACTTCCAAAATTATTATCACTGTTATTAAAAAACAATCAGCAATCACATTTTTGTTTGATACATGCAGATGACCCATTATTTTATTCACTATGAATATTTTTCTGGATCAAAGAAATGATAAGAATCAATATGAGGATTCAAAATTATTATACCTCTTATTTAGACACCACGTGCAAACGTTTGTTGACATCGCAAAATGAGTAATTTGGTTTCATCGTGTTTGGTAGAGTTATTTTGATGATGTCCAGTTTGGTATTAATTTATAGCTCTCAGAGAGATGAGCTTAGTAGAGATATAGAATACACAGTGGAGTCCACTTTACTATCTTCAAATTACATTCCCGACGATCAAGTATCATGACTGTGAGTTTCAAAGAATTGAAGACCCCGTGGTCTAGATGAAGACTCTTCATTTTCAGAAATACTTATATTGTAGGGATCAAAATAAGACTGCCATCTGTTTCTATAATAATGATTGATGTCATTTTGACAATGACGGCTGCCATTTGGACAATGCCAGCTGTCACCTTGACAATTACGCTGTCACTTTGACAATGACAATTGGCACTGACACTAAAAATCGGTACGACACTCTGAATTCATGGAACACTGATAAAACTCACCATGAAATTCATGGTCCGGGAGAGACTGTGATGGCCACAGCAGATTTTAATATTTTCATTAATAGATAAATAAAAGCGGATTTGAAATATCAATTGTCAAGATATCAAGATTTCTAGATGAGAGGTCTTGAGTCTTGATAATACTGTCTTGTCGTGGGAAATAAAAAATACTTCTTGTCCTCCAATTTCAAGACAAGATCAAGATTATTTCCTGATTCCTGTGTACCACTAGAGATAACTGACATTTTATCTCTCAAAAGATTCATGAGTCTTGAGAACGTCCCTTTTTGTCATAAAATAACCAATCCTGGGGTACATTTAAAATTCTTGAAAGCTGCGACATACGTATTACATAATTAGCATTGCTCACTGCAATGACGTATATCAAGTGCTTACTACTTATTAGGGAACGCCCCAACACACCCACTTTTCTTCTCCCCCATTCACACTCGCAAAACCGTAGATGGTATGAGATTGCAAGAGAATCGCCCTAAGCGCTACAATTTGTAAGTAGTAGATCATAGAGTCCTCAAATCAAGCCGCCTGAAGTTAAGGAATTCAGTAGAAGAAAACAGAAATATGAGTCAAACTTACTCAGTGAGGATCTATGGTTGAAGTAAAAATCACTAATATAATCATTCTCGCAAGCGATCCCAAGAAAGTAGGAGTTATTATGAGGTATAACTTAAAAAAGAAGAAAACAACTCACTCCATGCTACCCACAGGCATCTGCGTAAAACTGTGAGTTTTGCTTTACGCTAAGCGTGAATCTGCGGGAAAACCTTGCTCCACATCCATACAGGGTGGAATATGCAAGACTTGAATATTTCGTGGAGATATCTGCAAGGCCGTGGAAGGGCCAAGTTAAAGCCAAGTTGAGACTCAGTCTCCGTCTGCTCACTCGAACATATGCAACCGAAACGCTGAGCACTTCCTCGTAAAACACTGAAGATGGCAGGAGGGCACCGCTAGCCCTGAACTAGTTACCGGTACTTTGCTAGAAGCAACATAGCTGATCGCTCCTTAGCCGTAGTAAGTTCTAGGAACACTCTATCGCTAGTCGCCTCCTGATGAAACACTAAAGATGGCAGGAGAGCACCCCTGGCACGCTTTGGTTACCAGTGCATCGCTGGGAGCAGCTCAACTGACCGTTCCCTCACGGTAGTGAGTTCTAGGAGCACTCCATCGCTAGGTATCCTCCGATAGAACCCTAAAAATGTCAGAAAGACACGTTGGCCCTGGGTTGGTTATATCTTTTGGGAGCAACTTGGTTGATAGTTTCCTTACCAAAGTGAGCTCTATGAACGCTCTGTATCAGAGAATAGAAGAAAGACAACACATCAATCAATCGCTTGACACTCAACATAATAATCAGACATTGATAGCAATACATAACTAAGATAATATTTGGAATAGTCAATCATAGATAACTCACCGTAAATATCCCTACAATCTTCGGCACAAGCACTGCGATAAAACACAACTATTCACTTTAAACGATAAAACGAGATTGAAAGAAAGAGTATTAAATAAGATTGCCGATATGCATGTTATGCTAACATAATTACTTGCAATTGAATTATTGTTATTCTATACCTCAAAAGAATATCCATAGCATATTTAAAATGAGAAAATTACTATTCATGTCTTGGACACCGTCATCTTCAATTTCACTTTGACATTATTCCAAAGTTTGACTCATCAAAGAGGGAAGCTCTTATTTTCAAAGCTTTTTTGCACTTCTTATAATTGCAGAGTAATTTGAGCTCTTCAAACTCAGTGATCCTCAGTTCTTATAATAATTTGTAAGCCATTCAGAATTGGAATTATTTTTCTACGGCATCTGAATTGATCCATGAGATTGCACAACATTGCCCATGTAATTGAATCTCTCTATTATAGTAACAAGAAAGATACCATTGTCAACCTACTCTATTTGGTACTCACTACATATTCACCTACCGGATACTTGGGACTGCTATAACTGTCTGTCCTCCAGCATTCATTTTAAGAATGTTCTCTTGAAATTTGATACCCAACAAAAATAATATCATGATCACTTTGACAACTTCACTATTGTTTGCCATGGCTTGGATCCCATGACATGGTCTGATTATTCATTTATACATTTAAACATATTGAGATTGGATCATTGTAAAATTTCGGCTTTACAGAGACATTCTTCTTTTACTTTTTCACTTGACATTTGGAGAAAAGATTGGATTATAACAAGGACTCGCGGGGCGCCTGGCTGGTCGATACTTTTAGATTTATTACGTTATGGAATACTGATTTACAAGATTTCAGCTTTACAGAGAACGCGGAGATGGGATCAACTAGTAGCTCTCACACTGTTGAGGCGGTATAATTTTGGAGAGCAAGCTATTGCCGCTATTGTTGTCAGTTCCTCGTACAATAAAAGGTCGAAATTTATGCCAATAGGTGAGAAATATCAGGCACATCAATACTAATATTCGCTGCTACCAGAGATGAGCATTTATGTGTAAAAAAATGTTTTTCACGTTCACAGTGTTAAAAATATGTAAATCATGTAAAATATGTAAATAATGTAGGAGACGTGAAAAATGTATAATTTCAGTTCTGCTTTCCACCGATAGATACAATTTCCGAACGTCAAATTTATGGGTTGAATATTCCATTCCTCAAAAACAAGTTTGTGAACTGTAAATATTATCAAATATCTATATGTTAGATCAAGGAGGACGGCTGAGGACTATAAACTTAGCAACATGATTAGAAATCAATTTCACACATATTGACAGCTTTATCCTCAACTTAACCTCTTCTCTGGATTGTTCAAAAAAGTATAACATCACCCAACTTTTTAACCAAGCAAATTAAATTATTGCCAATGTAAATCGTTATTGTTCCAAATAATACATTTTCATATCTAAATCCAATAAGACTGTGAACATCAGAAGGAAAATTAGCTCTAATTTGCGATATTCTACATATTTTATGTTTTTACGTAGAGAAGTAGGAGAATAAATCAATGTAAAAAAGGGTTTTCTACATGTAAAGAACTTAGTATTATACGTGACGTATTTTACATGCCCATCTCTGGCTGCTATCCTTTATGTCAACTTGAAGCGCAGACTACACCAGAAATTAATCAACATCTTGATGCTACTGCCCTACTTCCTGTTAATGTAAGAAAAAGTCATACATATAACTTAATCTTAAGAAGAAACTTATTTTGAATTTTCGTGTAACATCATTGTAGTTTGGGATAAAATTGTGATATTTCAGTCGAATCAAAGATCGTGAGGTGCATATTTAATGCCAGTAACCAAAAAACTAAATATGACGTGAACATCACGTGACTCACTTGTACATCATTGGATATATATATATATAATACGATGTGATTTTGTGTTCGATCGTATATATCATTGTATAATCAAACACAAAATCTCATCGTTCCACAGTTAATCGTTAATCGTCCTTGTGGATTTATGCGGAAAATTTAAAAAATGTTTCTAATAAAGTGCTCTCCCGGCAATCATAACGCAAGGTGTACGACTAGATATTATGAAAGTGCCTAATACAAAATTTGAATATTCTATGACTGATTGCTCAGAATTTATGCGAATAATTCAAAAAGACTGTCATATAAAATGCACTTTCAGCCCAGTCGATTGTTACAAAAATAGAAGATGACCATTTAGATGCTACAGCAATTTAAAATGCTGAATTCCAGTATCCTATGGCTGATCATTCTGAATTTATGCGAAAAATTGAGAAAAGTTTCAAGAAAAGTGCACTTCCGACTTAGCCGATCGCGATCATATGCCAGATGTACAATAAGATGTTGTAGAAGTGCTCAATACGAAATTTCAATATGCTTCGGCGAGTCATTCAATATTTATGCAAAAAATTTTAGAGAAGTTGCAAGTCAAGTGCACTTCTGGCCTGGCCGATTCTTACCAAAATAGCAGATAACCATTCTGATTCAACATCAAGTTCAAAAACTGAATTTCAACATTCTATGGTTGATCATTCTGGATTTATTAGAAGAATTCAAAAAAAGTTTCAAGTGAAGTGCACTTCCGGTACAGACGCTTGAAACTATAATGCGAGGTGCACAACTAGATTCTATACCAGTCTCAAATACAAGATTTCAACATTATACGTCCAAGCAGTTTTGAGATTTGCGAGTTACGCACGCACGCACGCACGCACGAACGCACGCACGAACATACGTACCGACATCAAACTAAAAATAATCAAAATGGATTCAGGGATGCTCAAAACAGATATTTTCATCAATATCTCGATAGGTGAATTTTGTCGGTTTCACAATACTTTCTTGTACTTAGTACAAGTAAGTAAAAATAGTATCTTCTCACTAATTTTCATAGTTCACAATCTACATGAACTTTTATATTCCTGAAGAAGTTTTTCCATATATAGAATTCTCAAAGACTGAAGACACCACAGTCTGCTGGGCTGCTATGGCAAAATGATAATTTCAGATGATTGATCATTTACTCTGTGGGTGTAGCTGTTACATGTTCCTCTATTTGAGGTAGAAAGTCCAACAGCATATGCATATCTTGAGAATGCGGCAAGGTAAACCTAGGACTGAATTGTATAAGGGATTGGATAAGTTGTTGAATTTATAGTACAATGTAGTTATATTGAATTTTGTTGACATATTGAATTCTAATTGACATCTTTTCTACTTGAATTCAAATGAAATTTGATTCAATACATATCCAATTCTGAGGCACTTGCGATGATATTCCTGGTTTTTATGCACTTATAAATCATCAGTTACAAATCACGGATGAAAAAATTGTACCTATTGTAGTTCTTGTCGTAGATCAGATAGACAGTTCGCTTAAATCTGTTTTTTTGGGGAGAAAAAAAAACTTATGAACTCAGACACAAGTAACTAGTGATGACGCTTGAATGTGATTTCAGATTTGCATATGAAGTACTCTCGCAAACAATAGTAACAGAACAAAATCTTGAAGAATGATCGATTATACAGCTGAGAGAACGAGATGTGTTGCCATGAAAAACACGATACCATATGTTTAACTCGCGCTGTTTTAGATTGAGCGATCCCTCGGTTTGAAATGGACTTTTGTATTTAGAATCATATTATTCATCAATCAATAGACAAATCCGATGACTCTATTTGTTCTATTCATTTGTACTGGACCCCAGAGGATACTGTTGCATTAATGAATTTCATATCCTGCAAAACTTTGTTGCTTGATAACTGTTTAACGACTATTGACTTAACGCATCTTGTTGCAACAAATAGTCGAAAATGTTGTTATCTACGAGTGATCAAAGAATATTTAAAAAGGAATTTTCCACCGGATCATACTTTGTAATTCATTCAGAAGAATTGGAATACAACTGCCCAATTAATAATCAGGTTAATTCAAATTATACATATGACGTCTAATATGGCGATTGAAAACAGAGCTATGTCTCTTTTTACCATAACAGTGATTTTTTTGAATAATTCAGCACCCGTAGCCATGGATAGACTAGACAGATTTTATTGGATTCAAAATATATTAAAGAAGTCGCTCATGAATTTTGTAGCCCAGTTATAAATATTTGGAGAAAATATATGGAGAAAATGAGATTATTGATAGTGATAATTTCACAAAAACCATATGAACAGATATTGAGCAGTTATTCTTGATTACAATTATCTGCTCTTGCACAACGAGACCTTTAAAAGCTCCACTGAGAAGTTATTTGAAACAAGCAAATCTGGAATGTTCGCTTACAGACTGCGGAAAAAACTTTAAATTAGTTTCAGTTGTCGTCCCTTGGGTGTCAGCTTTTGCAGCATGACATGTTCTGCTGATTAACATAAGTGGAAAAACTCACTTCCGTCGGGCTATTGTAGTTTTTTATTCGTGAACATAAAAGCTCAACTTGTCAGAGTTGCAATTTCATCCGTATATCGTTTGTTGAAGTCATTAATGTTTTATGAGAAATAATGACAAATTCGAATGGAAAGCTTCGCAATAGAAATTAAATGTTATTAAAATGCATACAGTTGCACTGCGAATGCAGCTTACGTTTATAATAAAGCATAGTTCATTATTATGGAATGTTTCCACATATTGTATCAAAGAGTGTTCTCATGAACGTTATTGTGGATATGATTATATCAGAATGACTTCCGTATACTTTCTCAACAATAGGAAATTCTCTGAATATTATTAGTGATGTGAATATATTCAAGCTTGCGGTATGTACAAAATGGATTAAAATGAGAAAATAACTCTCAAAAAGCAATCAAACTATCTATTTGATATGAATTTGTAGAGTATCTGATGCATTTGCTACTGGAAATATATCAAAAACCTGTTCCAAATGCTCTTGATCTGCAATAATCAATATTTCCGGTAGAAAACAATCCAACTTTGATCTTTTATAGCATGTAGTTCTTGATGTAATGAACAAAAAAAGAGAGAAATCATCCTGATAGGTTCATTTGTAGCTGATTTATTTGAATTATATTATTCCAACATGAATTTGATAATATCAACCAGTTAGCTCTGTGGCATGATAAAGTGTTTCATGAAAGTTACCTGGAATCTTAAGAGGAAGTCAGTCACTGATTATTCCGTTTATGGGTTGGTCGGGTACAAGAGACACTAGCTGGATGCAAGACTCCAAAATGTGACGTAGACTATCTGTTATTAGATTATTGAGTATGGTATTGCAAGAGCAAACAAATGCGTTAAATGAAATTTTACAGCAAGACAAATATACGAATACAAATACAAACAGAGAGGCTGGTTTATGATGCATTCGTCACGTCCACGGCAACCAACGATTATTTCACATACACATACACACACATTAATCCATCTACTGCACGGATACCTTTCCGTAAATATTTCATATTCTTGAACATATGTCGTATATTTCAAACATATTCATGAGTGTAATAATTTTGTAGATAGCTGTACTAAATTCGTATCTCATCTTACCCAAATTTTGTGTTTTTTCAACATTTGTTTTCGATCAATCGTTCATTCATAGAACTTCATTTGTTTGTTCCACCCTCAGTGTATGGTCACATTGAATGCAATCGTGTGCGATCTTGGTCCGTCCGTGAACGTACGATATCGTGTATGAATTATTGGTGGTTACATTGTCTCTGCTTGATCAGCAAAAACCAAACGAGCAGTATCGTGAAATGGATCAAAATTTGCTGTATTATTATTCACCAGTCGAAAATAACAGAGTTCTGGAATTAACAATTGCACACTTAAAAAAAACAAAAAAAATGGGGTGATTGAAGTATACGTCTACGGATAGAGATAAAGATGGAGGTACATGAATCAAAGAAACAACCTTAGAGATTCTTTGAGTATTTATATTTGGAGGCATAACAGTGCCCCTGCCAAGACGAGCCAAGTGGAGCGCAAGGGCACTATCTACATTCTTTCGAAAAACTTCGTCGCTAATTTGAGCTCTCATAACTTTGTTTTCAGAAGGTAAGTAACGGCAAAGGAGTTATGTTGAATGCTGAATATATTTATTAAAATTCAGGACGTTTCGGTGCCTAAATCGATCACCATCTTCAGCTATAAGAATATTCTTCTAAGAATATTGAATATAATAGAGGAATTATAAGTCAAACATACCTTATCCAAGTTGAAATGATGTAAATTTTTTTTTTGTTAAACAAAAATTATGTCATAATCAACTTACTTGTGAAATTCCACTAAAAACATTTTCATGTGAAATGTTGCCAAGATGAGACCATATGGCTTGCATTGTCAAAAAGCTATTAGATCACATGAAAAGCTGAGAATCTAGCACTGCACGCCCTAACTTGGCCATTTCGCTGCAGTTAGGGCTTGTAGTGTTAGGGCATGTAGTGTTAGAAGCTTGGCTCTACATGAGACAGTGCGACCCATATGGTCTCGTCTTGGAAACATTCCACATGGAGATGTTCTTAGTGGTATTATGCACAATCGGTACAGCACTTATTGACCGTGATGCTTACAAAATTTTTTGTGCGGTTGGAAGATCTGTCCAAAATATGGATCCAAATTTTCTTTTTCAGACTGAGTTACCACTGATGATTATTTAATCATGGTCAGCTGTCAAGGTTAACATTTTATTGTGAATATTCAATCACAAATAAAGATGAATATATAAATATTTCTTGTGAAAATCCACAGTTACCCATAGGCGGTAAGTCAGCATAACTATAGTTACCACAGTTTGCTGGTAAAATCCACATACCACTTCAAATAGAGGGTTGGTGAACACATGAAAACGCCCAATTGTGCAAAAAACCTATATTAAACTAGAAAAATACTCAACTTGTCGAAAAAGTATTGAACTTATAGCGAAACTAGCTATAACACGTATTACATTATTCCTTCATTACATATAATCCTCTTGTTATTTCGTGAGACAGCGCATACATTTTTCGTTGATTACCGCTCACTTGAAACTCTGTGAGTGACTTCATTGTGATGAGTCCGACAACTTCTTCATTTGGCAAAATTCGACAAACCGCATTTGTCACAATGTTGGTACTTATGATAAGTATGTTGGTACTTATGACAAGTGCGGCTTGTCGGATTCACCGCTAGCCCAAATATTTATGTCGGGCAATATTTTTTTTTCATTTTATAATCAGAAAATCTTTCGATTAGTGTGAAGATCAATAAAACGGTGAATATTTTTCTAATCAATTAGCCCTCGCTGACAATCATCTCCAAATCTAGAATTTTGCCAGATGAGAAAGTTGTCAGACTTATCACAATGAAGCCATTAACAAAGTTTCAAGTGAGCAGTAATCAACGAAAAATTCATGCCCTATCTTACTGACAATATTGTATTCCTTAGAATTTTGATCACATGATGGTGCTGTCAACTCGATACAACAAATTAGTTTTCCAATAACCAATTTTCAATTCAAATTGCCTTGATAAATTTGCACGATAACGCAAAAAAAATTAAACCAGTTTGTTCAGGTCTGTTAGTCGTGCGATAACATACAAGCGCTTTAGTCAAAATCGTTTGCAGTGTAACCATACGTTTTCATTCCAACATGTTTGTTTTCACTGGCGACGTCGTGAGCGCACGTATTTCTTTGAAACTCGCACGCGCTAGCATCCAATGTTATCACACACTCAACCTGTCTACTATCGATTGGCAAATCATTTCACAGTATACAATCATTGAATCACTAATTTTGTGAATAAATTCATCGAAACAAACATGTTGTTCATTCTACAACCAACATTACAACCCTCACTACACATTAAGTTTCGACTGAAATTTTATATTCGAATACTTCATCAAATAGCTAGGTTCAAGTTTGTTAGTGAGCTTTCCTCAACCAGTGATACCAAAACTTTATTGATGCAACTATTTATTATGTAGAATAGACTAACTGGAATTGATCCTTGAATAATTTTGCAAAACATTTATCTGAAATATTCTTGAATATTATCAGCGGTTCATTTGTAGTTATCATGGAATTCTTTATCGTTCTGAAGCAAAGAAATAATGTAAGTCATAATTTGAAATAAGATATATTATTACTCATATTTGGGTATCACATGCAAGTATTTGTCAATTATTTAGTTTTTCTAACAAAGTGGATTCAAATATCCCAAGTTCTGAGTTTCTTATATTTTGAGGTGATTCGTCAAAAAGATTTACGTTGATACAATTTATCCTCGAGTTTGCCCGAGTATATTTTTTTGTAGTAAAGTTGTTATTGTTATTTCTTGTGATATATTCATGAAACGGATTGAGTTGTGAAATCTGATACGTTTATTTTGGTATCATCAAGCTGTTCAATACAAACTATCAAATTGTGAATGAAGTGTGAAAATGCCAAATTCCATATTTGCCAATGCCATATTTGGCGCATTTGTTCATTCATTCTGGCTATAAGCATCTCATGTAGGACTCTGTTATTTTTGGTTCCATATAATGTTTCCACCAGGAAGGGTCATAACTTTATATATCACTCTTCATCTAGTAATCTCTTGATGTCTAAATAGTAATTACAATAGAAAAATCACAAGAATTTCGTGCACAGTATTCAATATTGAAAAACAGATGTTGCCGTTAACAAAGTGACAAGACAACTAAACTTGAATATTTTCAAAATGAGACAATTCCGAAATGAAAAGTAGTGTTCCACAAGAATCAAGGTATGATCTTGATATTGTCTTGATCTTGTCTAAAAATCAAGACAAGACCTAGACAAGGAGCATATTTTATTTCTCAAGGCAAGACAAGCAGGTAACGTCAAGACTCAAGACTACTTGTCAAGTAATTTTGATATCTTGAAATTCTCATTCATGAATCTATTTTTGAAATATAAAAATCTGCTGTGGCCGTTACAGTTTTTCCTCGACCAAATATTTCATGACCAGTTTCATCGCAGTCTCATGAATTTAGAATTATCGTATTCGGCTTTCAAAACTACCCTGGGGTAGATCAAACTAATATAGCAGATATTGATCGAAAGGAAATCCGAAAATCACCGATGTTGTTTGAATCTCGAATCCTGGTAAAAATTCAAACTCCTCGGTTTGTTTTGTAACTAATCGGCCGCCCTGCCCGCTGACAGTTTCGTAAGCCGAATACGATAAGTGTCACACCATTTGTCAAAGTGACAGTTGTCATTGTCAGAATGACAGTTGTCATTGTCACAGTGGGAGCGTCATTCACAAAATGACAGCTGTCATTGTCAAAGTAGCAGCTGTCATTGTTAAAGTGACAGATGCCGGTCATATTTTAGTCCTCACATGGAATAAGTATTTTTGTTGATGAAGAGTTTTTTGTAGATTTACGGGGTCTTAAATCTATTGATATACACAATTATGATACCTGATCGTCGGAAATGCGAGCTTCATTTTGGTACTCAACACGATAGAGCCAAAATACTTATTTCAAAAAACAATTGACAAATATCCGCATGTAATATTCAAGTACAAGTGATAATGATTCTATTTTCACATTATGGATCTCATCATTTCATTGCTTCTGAAAAATATAACGGATTTCATGGTAACTCGAATTTTATTCATGATAAATAAACCGTTGATATTTCTCGAAAATGTTTTGGTGAATGCTGTGCCAGATTATTTGAGGATCACTGGTTGAGAAATGTGCTCTAAGTGAGCTTAGATTTTCGATAGAAAATTTGAATATAAAACCTTAGTCGAAGACTCGTACGCGTTTTCAAGTTACCGTGCTTTCACTCGCACAGGCCGACATATCGACAGACAGACCAAATTATTTGGACTCAGTTGGGTCTGAAACATGAAGATCCATCAAAGTATCAAACAGTGAAAAAATTACTATTACCATTGTTGAGATCTGACATATTATTCATACCTGACCTCTAATGGCGTATGCGAGAAATATTCTAGGACTGCATCCAGTAGAATTATGTATCAAGTTCTATTTGTTCAAGTGTTTTGATTAATTCACATTTATTCCAAATTTTCTAAAATATTTGTACATAGACTAAACGTTTTCCTGCGTCAGGAAATTCATTGAGCTTAATGTCTAAGTTTTTATTATAACTAAATTTCTCTCTAGACCAGTGATACCCTGAGTGGTCCATGTGGATCCCCATTCTATAACTTTTCACGACTTGTCACCAACTTGGAGAGATATAGTAATGACGTCATATCCTCTTTTAACGTTGAAGCATCTGAAGGTACCCATTTAGTAACTATTACATGCTCATGTTTCTGGTTTATTCATTTTGGCACACTATAATTCGCGAATTCTTCAGATATAATAATTATTCATATTTTACAGCATTCATCAATAAGATTTAGAATATGATAACTTGATATCAAATACTATTATTATCAAAATTTGATCTACTGCATTCTTGACGTAGATAAGATTTCAAATTGATATTTGTTCTCAAATATTATGAATTCTCATCTTATAGTGGAGTTATGCACAAGAATTTAGTATACTTCAGTCCACAATTGGAAATCAAATCCACTTCAAAATGAAATATTGAACACCATAACCTTAATCGTCAAAACATCACTGGTGATAAGTTTCTATCACCACCTCTCTGCTGGGTGACTCAAGATGATACAAATTTCACTAAGTACGACGTCATATAGCTTAGTTCGACAGAACCGCCGCAAGATGGCAGCGCAAAATATATCACACTGTTTGGAATAGAGGCCCTGGGGTCAATATGAGCCTCGACGGAGGTCTAGTTGGCAAGAAAAAAAAATTAGTGGCTCACAAGTTGTGAGTGGGAGTCTACGGAAAATGATTTGGGACTAACCAAAACCAGTAGAATTAAGAAAGAGGTCTGAGAGAAAGAAAATTTTAGGGCCTCCGCTCTAAACAATAGATCAATCTTGTCTAACTTAGCTAAAGAGTTGGAAATTTTACTAATAGTGCAGTCATTTGATAGTTTTACTTGGAAATTTATGGACTGTCAGATAGTCGTAAATATGAGTGGCCATTTTGTTTTCTGTGCTTCAAGAGTTTTGATAAGTATGTATATTTGGAGTATAATAATACCAAAATTAAAGCTGGACCGTGAGGCCAACATAATAATGATTAATTTTGAAGTTCCACAGAAAAACCTGTTTTGATCCAATTTTCTCGTTTCTACATGCTTACGAAATGAAACTCAGGGGAAAAAGAGTCAACGAAAAACGACTGGCAGAAGTGATCCACTTGGCCAAGGGTTTAGAGTGAGGGCTTGATTATGCAAAAAAATTATATCAATTTTTCACGTTCCTCTTGTTTCTGCTGTTTTGCCATATAAACGTTGATATCATAAGTATCTCGTAAAAACGAATGACATAAGTTTTCCGAATGTCCAAGTCAAGATATGCACGAGAACATTCAGACTTTCGCAAGATGTTTTCGTACATATCTTGACTTGGTCATTCGAAAAACTTATGCCATTTGTTTTTACAAGATACTTATGATATCAACTTTCATATGGCCAGACGGCAGAAACGAGAAGAACGTGAAAAGTTGATATAATTTTTTTGCATAATCGAGCCCTCATTCCAAACCCTTGGGCAAGTGGATCACTTCTGCCTATCGTGTTTCGCTGACTCTTTCATCCTTGAATTTCATTTCGTAAGCATGGCAGAAACGAGAAAATTGGATCAGAACAGGTTTTTGTATGAAAATTTAAAATTAATTATTATTATGTTGGCCAAGCAATCCAGCTTTAATTTTGGCATCATTATACTTCAAATATACATACTTATCGAAACTCTTGAAGGCAGAGAAAACAAAATGGGGCACTCAAATCTACGATGATCTGACGGTCTATTACCCGGGAGTTTTGAAAGTGGAAAATTTTATGGATTGCGATCTGCTTTTGCCGAGTTTCAGCCTTGCCACCTCTTACCTTTGCCGCTTGCGCCGGCATACTGAAAAACTGGCGTGTGAAAGCAGTTTCTTGATAATATCTTCTTTGGCGCTATTATGGTAGATGGCACACCAACTCACTTTTCAATAGTCTCGCGGCTACAAGTCCGACCATTTGTGGCCTGCTATACCGTACTGAAGAGTCATAATAAGGATGAAACACGTGTCTACGGTTGCTGTCCTATTCAGGATGATGGTGTGAAAACCGACTCCTGAATTAGTATTTATGTGAAACCTATCAGGTTCTGATTTCGAACACTACGAGATTTTCATTTTCATCGCAATCCTCTCCGTTTTCGATTTCATAATACGTTTGCTCAAAAATAGTCTTCGTTTTTCCCTCTTCATCGTTATCTTGTAATGGAACTGAAGCTAAGGGCTTGAGTGTGGTTACAGACGTTAGTTTTTTCTTGTTTCTCTTTCATCCCCATCGCTCTGCATTTTGATCGTTTCCATATCACTGCTGAACCTGACGGTAGATTCGGAACGAATTCTGTCGTGCTTCCATTTCTTTTGGTGGTAGCTTTGCAATATTAAATTAGAAAATATCAAACATTCATATATATATAGTTGTTTAAAGACATAATTCTCATAATTTTCACATTACTGTAACTCTATTATTCAAGAAAAAAGCATTCTCCAACTTTAGCAATGATCTCTGAATCAGCATTTGGATTCTTGAACATTTGAATAGCCTTGTTTGAATCTGGATTCTTTCGGAGTACATTGATAAGTTCCATTTTGTTGAATGAATAATTCTGATATTGTCCCGCAGCCACTGAAGGCATGCGAGAATAGAATATGACTTGCGGCTGTTCTATGTATGATAGATACTTTTTGTTGAAAATATTTATTGCGAAATTTTCATTTCTCCTGGTTTGACCATTGTGTCAACGCATAGTAAAATATTTATTGTCGGCATGGTTTTGAGATTCAAGTTAACTTCATTATACACATATGCAATTAGTTGAAATTAGATGTCACGGGTTGGCTTAGATGTATAATGTTTTGCGGCGCTCGTTCGCCAAAATGTTTGATTCTACGACAATGAAGGCTTTCATATGAATTTCAGGAAATATTGTCTAGTTTCAGTTTGTATATGAATGTTTCAATCGTGAAATGAGTCGAAATGGAGATATTATCAATAAAATGCTTTCAGGCGCTATTTTTCCAATATTGCGGCGCGAGCGATAAAGATACGAGGGGGCAGAGTCGAAATTCAGAAAGAGCACATCGAAATCCATGAAATTATAATTCTTCGAATTTCTCTGTACATTTTTCAGGTAACCTCTCTTTCCAAAAACAAATGACTGAAATATAACTTCATCCCTCAGAATTTGAATAAAAGTATAGATTTATAAATACACTTGAACTAATAGAGCTTGATACATGATTCACTAGATGCAGACTTACAATATTTCTCCTATTCGCCACTAGAGTTTTGTGGTGAATATGTCAGATCCTAATACTTCTCCTATTATACAAGTCAGATTGAAAAGTAGCAAAAGCCTCCGCAATACCAGGGCCGGTAAAAAACTATTTGTCCTTATTATACATTGTTGGATCAAACAGAACTTTTTCCGAAACATTCAAAATATTAGCGTTCATTATGATATATATATATATATATATATATATATATATATATATATATATATATATATATATATATATATATATATATATATATATATATATATATATATATATATATATATATATATATATATATATATATATATATATATATATATATATATATATATATATATATATATATATATATATATATATATATATATATGTCGTGAGTACCTTTTCGGGACCTGTTGTACAATTTTATACGTTCATGTACTGTACCTTATCAGGACTTCAATTAGTTCGTAACCTTGCTAAATTTGTGTGTGAAGTTAAAGCATCACATAATTTTCAAATGATACATTTGCATTCTGCACAATGATACGATAGCCTAGAAGCTAAGAAAGGATGTTATTTTATTCTTAAAAATAATATTTATATTAAATCTTCCGCCTGAAATGAAAATTTAGAGGATTGTCAAGTAATTTTTATAATTATTTTCAGCAACTAGAAATTAAATCATTATTTTGATTGATAGTTATCCAAATGAATGAATAACTATACTCACAACAGAAAAACAAAATAAATTCGTATTTTGAATTCCGAAATGAGATATATTAACTGTAATTTGGGGCGTCAGAGAACTGTATGATAATGGAGACATGCGAGTAGGTACTGGTATCTACTATCTTAAAATATATTACTTGATTTTTTTTATCAACACAGACCAGTTTCATAGTAAAAGCTTACTCTTTAAAATAATGCAATTTTCATAGTAGGTAATAAATATTGCATTATGGATCTAAGACTAGTTCAAAAGTAAATTCCAAACTACGAAATTGTTTCGAAACTGAAAATTTTCAATATATATTTTTTTTTTGTCTTCTGCGTATTATGAAATTCAACTGTAAATAAATTTGAGAGGCAAGTGAAAGAGTCATAAAAAGTTTTTTTATTGTACCAACAAATCCAATATTGCAAGTGCTCAACATGCTGAGAGAAAATTGAATAATTATTTTAAATACTGTTTGGATTTCAGAAAAATTAAATACTGTGTACATATCGAGCTACAAAAACAAACTCATTTACAACAATTGAAAGAATATAGTATTTTAATATATTGTGTATCAAAAATTAGTGTAATTATTGTTGAAGTTTAGTTTTAAAAGTGAACATCTGGTGGAAGGAGTGAGAGGTTTTTTAACATGTAAAATAATAACAGAATGTATATTTTTTTATTTAAGTACTTTTAATACTTAAAATTAAAACTATAATAAAATCACTCTTCTTATTATTGAAAACATCAACATTTATTATTCTTCTTCATTCTATTAATTTCATTATATACAAACGCTTTCACATTTTTTGGCGCTCGATTTTTCAGAGGACTGAATTTTTCGATCGCATTTCGACACTCCGGGATGGTCGGTAATTTCATGTTTTTAAATTGTGCAGTAAAAGCAGTCCTTACTGCTTTCTTCTCTGGTGTTGACCATGTAGTATTTATAACTGAAATGAAATCACATTATAGTTATTTGCGTATACAGGGTTGTGATTCAAAGGACGCACCATAGCGTTTTCAATGCTATTTTTGAAATGTTCAATTATTGGCTTCCCTTATTATTTTACATCAAAAAAATTAGTAGTTTATTGTACAGAAAAAATTCCGCATTCTCTGACACAGGCCCGGTTTCACCAGCCAGTTAAATTTATCTTAAGGTTATTTTGAGCTAGTAACTATAGTTACAATTGTATCAACAATAGTTTTCGTATAAAATAACCGTTGGATAAATTTAACTGGCGTTGGTGAAACTAGCCCTAATATTTTCAATTTCACCCTACTAGGAACCAGTAAAATTACTGAAATGTTCATTGATAATTTATATCTGTCATCTGCTGTCATCAGCGTTTCATTCAAGTATCTTGAATTAAAATGTATAATTGAGAAGAAAAACTGGATATGGTGGAATGACTTATGGTCAAAATAGTGCTGAACAAATATCAGTTTACTTAAATTTTATTTTGTCATTTCATGGCACTGTTGATTTTAAGAAAATGATCGATTAGCATTTCCGTAGTTTTACTGGTTCCTAGTAGAGTGAAATCAAAAATATTAGTGTCAAAAAATGCAGAAATTTTTCTTCTACAATAAACTATTCAACTTTTCAGAAGTAAAATAATTGGGGAAGCCAATAATTGAAAATTTCAAAAATAGTATATGAAACGCTATGGTGCCTCTTTTGAGTCACCACCCTGCATAGGATTGAATAAATTGTTCATGACTGCCTCAGTCGCTTAGCTTTGGTCGTAGTTACTAACGAATATCTTGAAATTACTTTTCGTTTGAGATACACACAAAATATATTTCATACTGTTTTCTGAAGTCGTTTGATTGTAATTATGAAATAGTTATTTACATAATCAGTTATGAAAAGTGCCATATTGTTTGACGAAACGTAATATTTGCCAAAACGAGCGTAGCGAGTTTTGCAAATTACGTGAGTCAAACAATATGGCTTTTCATAACGTATTCTGTACAAAATTTTATCTAATTCCATCAAAATAATTTAATTTATATTTTTGAATGAGAACATCTCTTACGTCACATCACAAAATTCAGATGACTGTGATTCATGACCATCTATTGTTACTACAGAAACAAGAGTGCACTGAGATAAACAAATATCGAATTTTCAGAAAACGTCAAAATAATTTTTAAAAATGTATTCAAGCAGTGATATCTTGAGTGATAGTACCCTTTAATATTCAAGACTCTGCCAATGCTGCATACTGTAAATAATAAATCATTCTTTTAATTGTACGCAGATAAGTATAATTGATTAGATCTGAAACATGGCCAGTTATGTAAAGTCATTACGTAACTGCTCTAACTACTTTACGCAACTGTTGCGTGACAGTTATGAAAAATGGGACGTTGCATAACGTCAGAAATTGATGTAAAATTTGACTTTTCAAAACGGAATTAGATAAAGAAATTTATAGTGATTCGTAGGAATTATAATCATTATGCTAAATAGCTATATTTATAAAAATTTCTGACAATATATTCCAATATAGAATTTTTTTTTAAATCATTCAAAAAATGTTTCATTAATAATAATAATAAATTAGCACTGCAGGCCTTAAAGGCCCATGGCTTTTTTGCAAATGTTTCTCCACGTCACTCTGTCTGCCGCTTTACGTTCCCACTTCTTGATTCCCAAAGTTTCAATGTCATTAAATACCGCGACACTCCACTTTGTTTTCGGACGCCCTCTTCGCTTAGTTTTTCTAATACCTCCCTTAAACACAATTTTAACCGTTTTACCATCACACATGCGACTCACGTGCCCTAACCAACGCAACCGCTGCACTTTCACTACTTTCACTATACTTGCTTCCCCATACAGGTTCATCACCTCACTGTTAGTTCTCTGAATACTTAACTCTCCCTCTTTTCTTCCCCCAAATATTCTCCGCAATATTTTCCGTTCCCAAATTTCCAACCGCTTCTCCTCATTCTTATTTAAAACCCATAGTTCGCAACCATACAACACAGATGGTCTTATGACAGACATGTATACTTTAACTTTTGTTTTCTGGGATACACTTTTCGACTTAGGAAAATTATGAAACATTCCTGCACATTTACTTCCTTTTGTTATTCTGGCTTCTATTTCTTCTCTTTCGTCATTTTTATTCGTTATCAACACACCCAAATAAGTAAAATTTTTAACTTCCTCAAAAGAATATATTTTGTTCCTGCTATTTATAACCATTGGATTTATCATTGTTACTTGCTCACCTCCCCCTAGCTTCATGTATTTAGTCTTTCCCTCATTCGTGTGCAGACCAACTTCTTTCGCTGCCTCCTCCAATTTACAGAATACCTTCTCTAATTCTTTCTTAGACCTTGTTAGAATTGCAATATCATCAGCGTACGCTAACATTTGGTGCCTTTGTCTATAAATTGTTCCCTTTGTGTGCAAGTTAACTTTCCGCAATATCCACTCCAAAGCTAAATTAAATAGGATAGGTGATATAGGATCCCCTTGACGTAATCCTCTATTTATTTCAAAACTTTCAGAAATGTTACCATCTACTAACACTTTGCCTCTGGTTTCTTTCTGCGTCATCTGTGTGAGTGGTATTATCTTTGATGCAATACCAAGTTCGTGTAATATTTCATACAGCTTGTTTTTATTTATCGAATCATAGGCTTGTTTAAAATCGATAAATAGTATGTGTAAAGGAAGCTCATGTTCATAACTGTTTTCCATAATTTGTTTCAGAATAAATACCTGTTCTGTTGTCGATCGATTAGGTCGGAAGCCTGCCTGGTATTCCCCCAGAATTCCTTCTGCTGTTTCTTTTATACTCTCTGCTATACATCCAGTTAGTATTTTATACGCAATGTCTAACAACGCAATTCCTCGGTAGTTCTCACAGCAAGTGCGGTCTCCTTTCTTATGTATGGGGAAAATTATACTCTCTTTCCAAGTATCAGGCATTTCTTCCTTATTCCAAACTTCCTTGACTATACTACATACCATATCCTGCAACTTTTCTCCTCCATACTTATAAACTTCCGCGGTTATCCCGTTTCCACCTGGACTTTTATTCTTCTTAAGCCTTTGCAATATCTCCAGAATTTCACTATCCTCTGGTGTCTTAATTACGTGTTCATCCACCTCCACTGTCCTATTTTCGTTTTCTTCGTTTATTCCTTCACTTACATTAAGTAGGTTCTGAAAGTACTCTTTCCACCTATTGAGTTTCCGTTCACCTGTTACCAATTGACCATCTCTCTCTTTACAAAATATTACTTTTTGTTGATACCCTAGCCTTTGCTTTTTAACTTCTTGGTAAAAATTTCTTATGTATCTGCTTCTATAATTGTTCTCTAAGTGCTCTAATTGTTCTTCCATCATTCTTCTTTTTTTATTTCTGCAAATCCTCTTAAAATTCCTCTTTTCTACCGTATATTTTTCCTTATTTTGCTCGGTATCATTTTGTAGTAATTGCAGCCCTGCCATTTTTTTCTTTTCATACGCCTCCTTACAGTCTTTATCAAACCATTTTCTCTTGGATTTCTGTGTATCCTCTTTTAATACCTGTTCCGATACTTTACATGTTATGTTTTCCAATTTGCTCCACTTGCTTTTAACATTTTCATCACCTCCAATTTCCGTCAACTCTCTTTCTATTTCCTCTCTAAATTTCTTGTTCGTGCTTTCGTCTTGAAGTCGGCAGGTATTATATCTCTTTACACAGTCCCTCTTTTTCGATTTATTTTGAGGTACACCCTCTTTAATCTTAATTTGAACCATAAAATGATCCGAACCGCATACCGCTCCTCTTCTACTTTGTATATTTTTTATGATATTGCTGTGTTTCTTTTCTATTAGTACATGATCAATTTGATTACATACTTTCCCATTAGGATGGACCCAAGTTCCTTTGTGGATTTCTTTTCTTTGAAAGGCTGTGCTCATAATTTTCATGTTTTGTTCCACAGCAAACTCTATCAGCCTCACTGCATTTTCATTCGAAACGTCGTGCTTGCTATGTCCTCCAGTTATTGATTTGAATCTTTCTTCTTTCCCTATCATGGCATTCATATCTCCTAATATGATTTTATAATCATATCTTGGAATTTTATTATAGGCATTTTCTATTTCTTCATAAAACTTGTCTTTTTCTTCTTCAGTTTTGTTATTTGTCGGAGCATGAATATTCAAAATACTGAATTTCCTGTATCTTCCTCTAATCCTTAGTCTTCATATTTTATCAGAGATTGGCTCAAATTCCAATATAGCTTCCCTTAATTCTTTTTTAACCATGCAGCCCACACCAAAGTATCTTGTTCCCTCACCGCTATTTAAAATGACGTAATTTTCCCCCTCAAAAATACTGTTCGTCTTCTGTTTAGTCTCTTGCAGAAATGCTATACTTATGTTATAGTTCTTAAAGATTAAATCCAATTCTTTATATTTACCTATTGTATTCGTTCCTTGTACATTCCATGTTGCAAAATTCAAAAATGTTTTATCTTGAGTCCTTTTGATCATATTCCTTTTCCATAGCTGATTCGTTGTATAGCTGTCGGTTTTATCATGTGTGTTTGCTAGTTTTTTGACTTCTCGGGACCGGTTTGTTCCCTTTCTTTCAGTACTCCTAGCTTTGCATCCCACACAAAACTTTTATTATCCACGTCTATTTTATTGTAATATGCTCTGACTCTCCTTCCTTTCTCCTGTTCCTCCTTTGCTTTCTTTCTTATTGAACTTCGCATTATCCTTTCTTCTTTCGTCCAATCATTATCTATATATATTTCTTTCCCTTTTAGTTTTCTCTTTTCACTCATAATCTTCTTTTTATCCTCGTAATCCTCCACCTCTGCTATTATCAAGGATGCCGAGTCCCTCTGTTTTATAATAGATGTTGATTTTATTACGCATTTTACATTTAATTCCTTTTCCAGTAGCTCCGTTACGATTACTTTTGGTTCTCCTCTTTCTATCTTCACCCCTCTAATTATCAGGTTATTTCTTCTACTTTGTTCATCCTGGATTTCAATTCTTTCCCGCAATTGACTTATTTCTTTACTCATTTGCTCCTTTTCTTCTTTCCACCTTTTCTCTTTTAATCCATACTCCGTCTTTAAGTTCTCAATCATCGTAGTATTAGCTTTGATTTCTTCCTTTAGCTCCATATGATTTGAATTCAGTTGACCTTGTATCTCTTTCATTGTAGTAGCCATATCGGCCATCATACTTTTCAAATCTTCCATTCTCTCTGTGTCTGTATTCTGTTTTATAGGAGATCTCTGGATCAGTTTGCTTCTTTTGAATATGTTTCCGGTTTCCTTTTCCTTTCCTTCTCTTTTCCTTTTCTCCCAGGAGTCGCTGCGCTCCCTAAAAATTTTGCTCATTTGTTTGTACTTCCTCCGCCACTGAGCACTGTATCGGAGCACGCTTGGCACTTGTGTTGTCTTTACTTGCTACTTACCGACGTTCAAGGTCTTTGTTTATTATAAAGTTTATTGGTTTATATTACTTTAACCTATGTTAAAGGTGATATTTTGAAGAACTCACGTTTTGCCACTTCTTTCACTATATTTTGTACCTAGCACTGTTTTTGTTTACACAGTAATTCCCAATGAGAATAGGGTAAATTGCTGGTGCTCACATCAACACACTTTTCACTCACTCGACATAGGCGTACCATTTCATTAATATGTAGTATGAAATGAAAAAATATATACAATTCAAAAGTGTAATAAGACGAATATGAAATTTCTAGATAAATGTTGCTCATTATGCTTATTATAGGATTCGCTGAGCTTACTTCTCCCATGTTTTGCCAATCTTCGATTTCGTGTTATTTGGTTCTGAATCCATAGTTTTAGTTGCATCGGTTTTCGATTTTGAAGTGATGGGTGTTGCGATATAAATTCTTCGCAATCCGCATAGCTTGGTAGTCTTCCTAATTTTGTATATTTTTGAAATAATATTCTGGCATCTCTTCTTTCCGGTGTATCCCATGATCGTTGTCGAATAAGTCCATATTGGGTACTTCCTAGATATAAAATATGAATATTATTAGTTGTAACATCGCCAAAACTAAAAATATTGTTGTAACATTCTGAAAACAGAATTCTCTAGCAGATATGAAAAATTCAAGTACTCAGCCGCTCATAGCTAGGAAGTTGATGACAATAAGGGTATATGATTTTATTGTAGCTAACAATAATATGGAATGAAGGCATTGGTATAACTGACTGACTGAAGCAGCAATTTTAAAAGCACCAACCTGAACGTTTTTTTTGAGGTGTTGATTCATAAGTAGTACTGTCTCCATCATCTGCTGAATTTTCATTTGTAATATGAACATGATAATTATCTTCATCATCATCCATGGAATTTTCTCCTGGGTTGAAATAATTTTCTTTGCGTGATTTTTTTAGATGTCTTCCAAAGCTTTTTTTTTAATTCAACTGCAATATTACCTCAAGACAAACCTTTAATTCTTTGTTTTTATCCACTTTGATTTAATTTCATGCTGTATTTTTCTTTTGTTGTATTCCGTCTCATTTTCTTCACAAAAGCTCTCATCAGAACAATCAAAACCGCTGGATATCTTGGTTTCTTCACACCCTTGAGCCTTTTCCAACAGCAGTGACATTTGGGCTATCTCTCTTGTAATAATCGGCATTCTATAATGATCCCGATGTATTTTATCAGCATGTCCCATGAAAGACGCCAAATCAGATATTTCATTTTCCTTGAGATTCAATACAGCAGATTGTGTGGCAACATGCTTTCTTAATTGAGTTGCTCTAAGCGATATAGGATTGGAAGCATTACATTGGTTAGAAAACTCACGAAGTAATTGACTAGCGCGCAGATAATTATGTGTGCTAGAACCAGGCAATCCAAATATATAAGGATTATCGTCGGGAACATTTGCATCGTCTCTGTGTTTCAAAATCAAATTAATGCAATCAACATATTCCTTATGAAGTAAAACTGGAACTGGTCGTGCTAGTTTTTCTCGTATTACGAATCTCACATAGCCTTTAGTAGCTAATTTCGATTCAGCAGATAAATGCTTAAAAATGTCAGGATCACTACTGTCATCAGTAGTTTGGTACTTTTTGAAGTCAGAAATCAGCGCTCGTTCAATTTCACCGGGTCTTCGTCTATTAAATACCATTATAGAGACCAACAGATAGCTGGAAAGGGCTTTCCAATCTTTAAACGAAAATGTTTGTTTCAAAATTGAAAAATAGTACTTTATATTTGTATTTAAAAAATTTTGTAATAATTTAATATCTTCAGTACTTGGAAGAATGATCTGTTTATGCCTTTTGTGCTCTAATTGTGTTTCAGTAACTGTTCTATTGACAGAAGATTCAAAATCTTCGTTCATCAAATGCATAAATTTTTCAGTTGATTGTTTTTTTTCTTCATCATCGCTCCTAATACATTGAAATATTAAAGTATGAGCATTTGCTTTCAAAGCTGTTCCAAGAGAGAATGTTGCAGAGGGTGATTCATATTTGCCAGTATTCTTATCTAATTTACCGATAATATTTATGGCTTTCATTACATTATCATAATGAACTGGTTCAAATACAGACTTGAAATCTGATACTAATGGATCAAGTTTCCTTATTTCATTCAAAAACCGTCCGATTAGTCGCAGTCTTGCTCGTATCATACTATAATTATGTCGGGATCTGTACTTATTACACATTTTATTTCCGTATATGATAACTAATTCGTCATATCTCAAGATATCTGTTATCTCATCTGCTCGCAGTACAGGAAATATCTCATTCTTTAATACTGTATTAGCTTTTTTATGTATTTGTCCATGTATCGTACGACTATTTATCAACACATTTCTCTTTCCTTTTTCACTGGCGTCATTAACGCACTTCCGGTAATGTCTACGAAGTGTAAGCTTTGAGAAAAACCCTTTGCAATTGCTGCAAGGGATGTAGTCTTCTTTTCGTGTTTTATTCTTTTGAGGTCTTCTACATGTTATCTGTTCTCCATCTTTTTATCAGTATTGAAACTATAATTGCCGCTTCTTCTTAGCGTTTCTATAATTTTTTTTTCTCTCGTAACAACCTAAAAAAAAAGAACCTTTTAGCATATACAGAATTGGGTAATTTTGGGTATTCTTCGAACAGGTGGTTCAACAAGTAGGTTATATGTCTAGGACTGGCTTTTTGAGGTAAATTTAATGAAAAAAGTGATATTTTACCATCTTTACTTATTGAGAATATAGAGAATGTGTTTAATTTTATTGAATAAATAGATATCAATCAAGCCTTCTACCCGATACAGCTGTGGTAGACACTCTTTCAGGGCACATTGATGGATTGATTGAAATTTTCTTAGCCATGGAGTGTGGTTCCCAGTCGTCAAGCCACAAATAGTCTTGCATTTTCTAAAAATTCTCCTTTTTTCTCCTGAATATTTTAAATTCTTATTGAACAATTTTTGAGTAGTATTTCATATAAAATTTAGTCGCGTAGATATTATAATTTTGAAAATCACTCTGCGTTACAACTCAAAATTCTAAATTCCAAAAAATGTCCTACGCCCTTGTGCTCCATATGAAAATACTCTGAAAGAACGATAACTTGACAACTCATATGAATTTCAAAGTAAAATTTTATATCTGAATTTTTTTATGAAGAAGCTAGGTTTGAATTTGTAGATGAGCTTATTAACTGGTAGTACCAAGACTATATTCAGTTCTTTGGATTCATTTTATGAACGGTAGTATCGAGTAGTATTTACCATAAAATATAAAATAACTAAAATTGATCCTTGAATAATTTGGCACATTCACCTTAAACAATTTCAAAAATTATCAGCGATTCATTTGATATTACTAAAATTGGAATTATTGTAGAATTCATCATATTTTTCTGGAGCAGAGAAATTATTAGAATCATATGAAATTAGAATTATTATTACTCATCTGCCGAAGTCACATGCAAAATTTCGTCAGTTGCTATTTTCAAAATAAGTAATTTGGTTCTATAGTATTTCGTATCAAGTTGAAGCTTTTGCAAGAATAATTTTAGTAGAAGTATTCAAATGATTGACAATTGTTTTTTTCACAAGTTATTCTAATGATATCTATTTGGTATCAATTTGAAGCTCTTGAGAAGATAAGCTTAGTAGAAATACAAAATAAATAATCAGTGGAGCCCACGATTACACTGCCGGCGATCAACTGTCAAAATTGTATGTTCTAATGAATTAAGGACCCCGAAAATCTAGAAAAAGACTCTATGTTCAAAAATACTCATTTTATGTAAGGACTAAAATATAAACGGCATCTGTCACTTCAACAATGATAGCTGTCACTTTGACAATCATAGCTGTCACTTTGACAATGACTGCTGTCACTTTAAAATATGCAATTAATTGTTGCGACACTCTAAATTTATGAAACTGGTCATGAATTTTATGGTCGGAGAAGTACTGTGTGGCCACAGCAGATTTTTTTAGATTACATCTATAACTGAAGCCTAGCAAAAATTCCATGATTTCTATAAGAATGTTATAACAAATAATAACTTACAGTAAATGCAACACAGATTTTAAATTAAAGATCTATAAGTAAAATTCAGTAACATAAATAGTGGCGTAGTGGTTAGTTTGTGTCATGTGAGTATAATTTCATTGAAGACGTCTATATATTTTTCTATTTTTGCAAAAAAAGAAACCTGCATAAGCTGTCAAAATGGACTAAAAAGACATAAAAAAGATTTTTAAATCTGCCTTCCGACCCTAACTGATAAGTTCAATACGTATGCTTTGTTATTTGATCTATGTGAACTTTATGTAAGTTTAGAGTAATAAAAAAAATAAACTCACTGTCCTTAACGTGGACAAAGAATGATATTGTAAATATACATACCTTTTGGCAAACATGCAAATTTTTTTACCTCCATTTCATTTGCATGAACGGTTTCTAAGTGTCAGGCAATTTTTGAATATTTTTTTTAACAAAAGAAGCAGACATTTTTTTTCGCATTATATTCGTGTTTTTCAGCTGATTGTGTGGACTTCTCAATCTGAAATGTTACATTAAACAAAACATTAATTATGAAAATAATGCACAATGTTCCTGCAAAAATAAATAATTAATAGACCGTGTGCTGAAAATAAAGATAATCTAATTCAAAAATACGAGTTTTAATATTCTGCATATTCTAGTGTTTTTGAAGGACAAACCCATTTGTCATTTGTAAGTGAAAAATTTTGCCCTCATAAATACCAGATTGATTTAATTTTCAATTTCAATGGAACTAGAAGTATGAAATGCATCAAAAATTTGCGCATCTGCCGTAATATACGGCCGCATTTTCGAAGCTTGAAAAAATCGTCGAGGATTTCTTCATGTGATACCATAGACATAAAATATATAGACCGCGAGTCTCGAATATATACTGTTCTTGCAGTGCCGATTCGATAAGAATAGAGACATCTACATGAATAATTACCTGTAAATCTGCAGAAGATGTTTCTTCCGGAATACTAATAGCATCTACGGGAAATAATACTCTTTTCAATTGATGAATTCTTGTGTTACTATTTCTCGGAGTGTTCTGTATATTACTGCAATCTGCATTATCTACAAATATGTTATTGGCATAATTCATATTTTTAATTTCTAAGAAGTAGATAGCGTTTGTTTCATATCTAATATCTCTCTCACAGGATGTGAAAAAATCATTAATTTTTTTAAGAAAATAGAAAATCACGATTTTTATTTAAGAAAAATCATGATTTTTTCCGTTTTATCTTCAGTTTTGACACTTAATGTTCTATTAAGATAGTATTTTTAATACTTTTAGTAATTATTTGAACCATTTCGTTGCATAACCGTCTCTAATACTAATTTAATTTCAAATCGACATAAAAAATGTGTCAAAAGTTTCAGGGATTTCAGGGCGAAGCATGTTTGAAAAATTCACACAGCTTCTTTATACAATTTTTTGTTTATTTCCAATGGGGTATTCAACTATTTTTTTTTATTCTTCTATCTGATAGGACATGAATGAATAAAAGTATTTGTGAAAATGCGATTTAAAAAAACCTCGTAGTACTTGAGAAATATTTTTTTTCAATTTGAAAATTTTCCGTGACGTCCAAAGTTCTATTGTGTCACTCAAACGGTAGATCTCATTCATCATCAAACATTTTGAGAATATTGACGTAAAGTAAGATAGGTGGCCTTAGAGTCTTGCATATTTAACATCTAAATTATTTTTATTATTGTCAGTGAGATCATGAGCAAGTTAAATTATATAATTATCAAATTTACTAGTGAAAATCACGTTTGTTTCGACCAAACAATACCAGTAGTTTGAAGCTTAATTTTTTCTCCATGCGCATGCCTGTGAAACTTTGAGGCCTCTCAAAATATTTCTAAACAGCATTCGAAAAATAGGAATGATACATATTCCAGCTTTTCCGATACATCTCCAATAATTTATAAGTACATCAAATTGCAGCGCAACAATATTTTTTCATGAATATGAACAAATCTTGTAGGAATTTTTACACCTGCTGAACCCACTGTTTGAGGACCACAATAGACTTTTAGACGTCAGCATGACGTCATTCAAGTATTAAATTGTCTTTTTATAAAAACGGAGCATTATTCAATATCATTTTCATAACTTGTACGTATTATTTATCCCATATTTTCATATAAGTATCTCAAATTTTGATAGTAGTGGAATACTCCATTCTGAGTTAGAGTTTTTTATGACATAATTTAATTTATTTTTTATTTTCTGGTAAAATTTTTAATTTTGATAAAATATGTATGTTTTCTGTTCCTATTTGTTTCATAATAAGTAGTTTACTTCATTCTTAACTGTGGTGTTTCTCTATAGGGGAAAGTATTTTATTTTTGATTAGAATCCATGATTTTTTTGAAAAATTCACTTGATTGAAATTTTTATTTTAATCATGACTTAAATCAAATGATTTTGAATATCTACAACCTGCTCTCTCATGATTCAATTATTTGAATGCACACCTCACTTTTACAAAAAGTAAACATGTCGTACGCAAGCCATTTACCGCCTGGACAAACAAGCGCAAAATAGTACTTATACCGCATTCGTAATAAAAAATAGTATCTTCAACTCGTGCGGTGTCGTCAATTTCCCGTTTGAACAATCGACAACTTGCCGCACTTGTGTACAATAGTATATTTTGCAACAAGCTGTCTATTGCTCACGAGAGCGAAGATAAGCGCACGAACGAGATAAGTGCGCTCATTCGCTCAAGTGGGCAATTAAGGTAGTTGCCTCGCGAATGCAACATTCTAACAAATCTTTAAAATTTGGATTATAAGTGATTGAATGCATAATATATACAATATTAAAATTTGGAGACGATTGACCACACCAAACATAAGATATAATTGCAAAAAAAAATTATACTTTTTTTACATACAGGAACGGAGAAGAGTGGGGAAATGACACATGTTTTATGAATTTTTTTTTATTTAAGGAATATTACCATCGTTACGAAAAACTCATATCTATTAGATTGATATACTACAAAAAAATTGAAAACTAATAACCACATAGTTTTGATGAACAATTAGAAATAATGATATATTTAGATGATTATTTTCAGTGGAGGAGATATTGGAATAGTTGCGTAGAAACGATGCGATAACGTTGTAACAGGAATGAGGATGAAGTAGAAGAAAAAGAACGGAAATACGAATTATTTTTTATAAACCCTCCTTTATACCTTTATATCTGCCATCATTATTTTTTAATATAAATAAGGGGGTATTTACGTCGTTCAAACACTATAATTTAGTTCCGACTTGTCACTAGTAGAAAAATCAATATGTGATGTTGTCACATCTTCGCACAGAAAAACATTTGATAGTATGTGTGTATTCATATACAGAACATGACAGTGTGTGACGTACAGTCAAGTGAGAAATGTATCGCCTGCAATCTGATATATTTGATATGAGTTCTAAGCCAAAACTTTCTAGCTGGAAGGGCGCGAGGCAACTACCGTAACAACACTGCACAAGTTGCAGATACTGTTTTTTATTACGAATGCGGGATAAGAACTATTTTGCGCTTGTTTTTATAGACGTTAAATGTAGACTTGTCAATCGCAAATAATACTTGATACACGCAAATGGCAAAAAGAGCCATTTACCGCCCGAAAAAACGTGCGCAAAATAGTACTTATTCCGCATGAGTAATAGAATATGCTATTATAGAACTTAAATAGTAGGAACTCATGCTAATGTAGAATAAGACGCAATATGTTAGTATTGAAATAGAGCACTGTACAGTATACTAGTTCGGTAGAATATTTTACTCTTATCCTTAATCATTCGTGATTAAAATCTAATAAACATCTAGGTAGTATATATTACTCACTTTTTATGGCCAGCTCCCTGCTTGCTTCATCCAGACCTTTCGTACTTTCATACATCGGCAAATTCAATAACTCCAACATTCTTTTTCCTCTGGTTGTTCTAGAGACAAATATGTTATTATGAAATAAAATTTACTTTGTTCTACGTGCATCATAGAATATGAATAAAAACCGAATAATCTGTTTTACTTACCCAAAATTCGACATATTCTCGATTTTTTTTTCTATGCTTAGATTTAGATTTTATACACAAGCAGCACGAACACTGAAACTAAACCACTTTCAACTGCTTTAAACACTCTAAGTTACCTGCAGACATAGAACACACTGTCGACTAATTTGTACAAGTTACACAGATGTGAATCACACACCCCACGCATCCACAGTCCAAAATCCTACATTGAACTGTGAGACTACCCCACTCCAAAATTCCAAGCAATGTTGCCAATGTGTAATAAAAAAATAAAAATCATCTTGATGATTTGAGCCTATTTTTTGCAGCTAATGATCGTTCGTTAGCTCAGAGATTTCACAAATTACTATCCCTTAAAATCACTGAACTTAAATCCAGCAGTTTGGGCAAACATAACTTGTGCACGTACAAATTCAAAAGGACCTTTCAATCTTTATCATTCAGTAATTGACTGACAGGAGATCATGTGATGTACCCTACAAAAATAATTCCATGTTTATCAAAGTTATATGAAAAAAAATACCTGAAAATTGGGTGCAATTATCTCAAAAACTATAGATTTAGAAAAATATACTGGCATAAATTAATCATAAAAACAAAAGCTTTATTCATTCTGATACTAACACCAAAAACCACATGTCAATATCTTGCGAGATATTGAGATAAGTAGTATCTACCCTGAAATGGGTACTTATCTATATCAGATCGAAATTTAAGATATAAAATTTAATTACTGTCATGTCGCAGTAATAACCTTTTAACTTTTTATTTAATTTTTCACCCAAAACTAAGTACATGACTAGAAAAATCAAGCAGTTTGTGCAAACTTACAGGACAGCAGCTCTTATTTAGTACCAGTTTCAAGTCTGTAAGTGCTGTAGTTGCTGAGAACTCAACGTCACGCCAACCAGCCAGCCAGACAGTCAAAGTGCATAATATAGGTATAAAAAAATATATTTATAATTTGTAGGTCTAGATCTCCGAATGAGATTATTTAACTAGTCGATTTTTCAACTCATGGTAAGTTTTAATATAATATTTTCAGTGCATTTTTGACTGTCTGGCTTAGTGTTTCACAAGAATCAAAAATATTTCTGATCTTGTTTTGAAATCAAGACAAGACCAAGACAAAAAGTATTCCTTATTTCTCAAGATAAGACAAGAAAATACTATCAAGACTCTAGATTTCTTGTCAAGAAATCTTGATATATTGACAGTAAGTTTTTCTAATCTGCATAATTGTTAATCTATTATTGAAATATTGAAATCTGCTGCGGCCATCACAGTTCTTCTCCGACAGTAAATTTCATAGCCAGTTTCATCATTGTTTCATGCATTTAGAGTGTCACATCAACTGTCAAAGTGACATTTATCATTGTCAAACTTACAGTTGCCATAATCAAAGTGACATCATCATTTTCAAAGTGATAGCTGTCATTGTCGAAGTGACAGCTGTCATTGTCAAAATGACAGCTGTCATTGTTATGGTGACAGATGGCGGCTATATTTTAGTCTTCTCAATATAAGTATTCTTAAGAATAGAGAGTCTTTTTCTAGATTTTCTGGCTGAAAAAGCTCATTTACAAATTTAAACCTAACTTTTTGATAAAAAAACGCAAATATAGAATTCCAGTCGAAAGTTCTTATGTTCCTTGGATTCAGAAGTATCTAAAATGTGAAAATTCATTAGGATGTTGAACTGTCAAAAAATCACGATTTAAATTTTTTTCCTATTATATATAGGCCGGGGAAGTGAAAAGTATCTGTGACTATGATTTTCAAAACAAATATTTCATACATATCGAAAGCATGAGTCTCCAGTTTCCGTTGAATAAATCGTTCATGTAGAGTAGAATAGAATGTATGGGAAGATTTCCCAATACTCTAAGAGAGCTGTTAACTCTTAGCTACATCGCTATATCATATAACAAATAATAAATGAAAATACTGATTTAAACATGAGAATGACAGACTTTACATTTATTTTTATTGGTGGAAATCTTGGAAAACGTTGCTAGCTTCGTTTCATAACATAACTGGCAGGAAGGGTAAAGAGTAGACACTAACGCTAAACTGAACGATCAGATTGAATAAAGCGATAGTGAAAGGGAACTCTCTCGAAATGTCAAGATAAAGAAATATCAAGAATTCTTCAAACAAGACAAGAAATGCGTCCTCAAGAAATGGGCAGGACCAGAGATTTTTATTTTCTTGTCTTGAGAATCAAGACACTAGTCTGGCTGGCTGGCTGTCTGGCTGGCTGGCTGTCTGGCTGGCTGGCTGTCTGGCTGGCTGTCTGGTTGGCTGTCTGTCTATCTTTCTGTCTGGCTGGCTGGCTGGCTGGCTGGCTGGCTGGCTGGCTGGCTGGTTAGATGACTGGCTGGCTGGCTGGCGTGACGTTGAGTTTTCAGCAACTACTGCACTTACAGACTTGAAACTGGTACTAAATAAAAGTAAACATGTCGTACGCAAGCCATTTACCGCCTGGACAAACAAGCGCAAAATAGTACTTATACCGCATTCGTAATAAAAAATAGTATCTTCAACTCGTGCGGTGTCGTCAATTTCCCGTTTGAACAATCGACAACTTGCCGCACTTGTGTACAATAGTATATTTTGCAACAAGCTGTCTATTGCTCACGAGAGCGAAGATAAGCGCACGAACGAGATAAGTGCGCTCATTCGCTCAAGTGGGCAATTAAGGTAGTTGCCTCGCGAATGCAACATTCTAACAAATCTTTAAAATTTGGATTATAAGTGATTGAATGCATAATATATACAATATTAAAATTTGGAGACGATTGACCACACCAAACATAAGATATAATTGCAAAAAAAAAATTATACTTTTTTTACATACAGGAACGGAGAAGAGTGGGGAAATGACACATGTTTTATGAATTTTTTTTTATTTAAGGAATATTACCATCGTTACGAAAAACTCATATCTATTAGATTGATATACTACAAAAAAATTGAAAACTAATAACCACATAGTTTTGATGAACAATTAGAAATAATGATATATTTAGATGATTATTTTCAGTGGAGGAGATATTGGAATAGTTGCGTAGAAACGATGCGATAACGTTGTAACAGGAATGAGGATGAAGTAGAAGAAAAAGAACGGAAATACGAATTATTTTTTATAAACCCTCCTTTATACCTTTATATCTGCCATCATTATTTTTTAATATAAATAAGGGGGTATTTACGTCGTTCAAACACTATAATTTAGTTCCGACTTGTCACTAGTAGAAAAATCAATATGTGATGTTGTCACATCTTCGCACAGAAAAACATTTGATAGTATGTGTGTATTCATATACAGAACATGACAGTGTGTGACGTACAGTCAAGTGAGAAATGTATCGCCTGCAATCTGATATATTTGATATGAGTTCTAAGCCAAAACTTTCTAGCTGGAAGGGCGCGAGGCAACTACCGTAACAACACTGCACAAGTTGCAGATACTGTTTTTTATTACGAATGCGGGATAAGAACTATTTTGCGCTTGTTTTTATAGACGTTAAATGTAGACTTGTCAATCGCAAATAATACTTGATACACGCAAATGGCAAAAAGAGCCATTTACCGCCCGAAAAAACGTGCGCAAAATAGTACTTATTCCGCATGAGTAATAGAATATGCTATTATAGAACTTAAATAGTAGGAACTCATGCTAATGTAGAATAAGACGCAATATGTTAGTATTGAAATAGAGCACTGTACAGTATACTAGTTCGGTAGAATATTTTACTCTTATCCTTAATCATTCGTGATTAAAATCTAATAAACATCTAGGTAGTATATATTACTCACTTTTTATGGCCAGCTCCCTGCTTGCTTCATCCAGACCTTTCGTACTTTCATACATCGGCAAATTCAATAACTCCAACATTCTTTTTCCTCTGGTTGTTCTAGAGACAAATATGTTATTATGAAATAAAATTTACTTTGTTCTACGTGCATCATAGAATATGAATAAAAACCGAATAATCTGTTTTACTTACCCAAAATTCGACATATTCTCGATTTTTTTTTCTATGCTTAGATTTAGATTTTATACACAAGCAGCACGAACACTGAAACTAAACCACTTTCAACTGCTTTAAACACTCTAAGTTACCTGCAGACATAGAACACACTGTCGACTAATTTGTACAAGTTACACAGATGTGAATCACACACCCCACGCATCCACAGTCCAAAATCCTACATTGAACTGTGAGACTACCCCACTCCAAAATTCCAAGCAATGTTGCCAATGTGTAATAAAAAAATAAAAATCATCTTGATGATTTGAGCCTATTTTTTGCAGCTAATGATCGTTCGTTAGCTCAGAGATTTCACAAATTACTATCCCTTAAAATCACTGAACTTAAATCCAGCAGTTTGGGCAAACATAACTTGTGCACGTACAAATTCAAAAGGACCTTTCAATCTTTATCATTCAGTAATTGACTGACAGGAGATCATGTGATGTACCCTACAAAAATAATTCCATGTTTATCAAAGTTATATGAAAAAAAATACCTGAAAATTGGGTGCAATTATCTCAAAAACTATAGATTTAGAAAAATATACTGGCATAAATTAATCATAAAAACAAAAGCTTTATTCATTCTGATACTAACACCAAAAACCACATGTCAATATCTTGCGAGATATTGAGATAAGTAGTATCTACCCTGAAATGGGTACTTATCTATATCAGATCGAAATTTAAGATATAAAATTTAATTACTGTCATGTCGCAGTAATAACCTTTTAACTTTTTATTTAATTTTTCACCCAAAACTAAGTACATGACTAGAAAAATCAAGCAGTTTGTGCAAACTTACAGGACAGCAGCTCTTATTTAGTACCAGTTTCAAGTCTGTAAGTGCTGTAGTTGCTGAGAACTCAACGTCACGCCAACCAGCCAGCCAGACAGTCAAAGTGCATAATATAGGTATAAAAAAATATATTTATAATTTGTAGGTCTAGATCTCCGAATGAGATTATTTAACTAGTCGATTTTTCAACTCATGGTAAGTTTTAATATAATATTTTCAGTGCATTTTTGACTGTCTGGCTTAGTGTTTCACAAGAATCAAAAATATTTCTGATCTTGTTTTGAAATCAAGACAAGACCAAGACAAAAAGTATTCCTTATTTCTCAAGATAAGACAAGAAAATACTATCAAGACTCTAGATTTCTTGTCAAGAAATCTTGATATATTGACAGTAAGTTTTTCTAATCTGCATAATTGTTAATCTATTATTGAAATATTGAAATCTGCTGCGGCCATCACAGTTCTTCTCCGACAGTAAATTTCATAGCCAGTTTCATCATTGTTTCATGCATTTAGAGTGTCACATCAACTGTCAAAGTGACATTTATCATTGTCAAACTTACAGTTGCCATAATCAAAGTGACATCATCATTTTCAAAGTGATAGCTGTCATTGTCGAAGTGACAGCTGTCATTGTCAAAATGACAGCTGTCATTGTTATGGTGACAGATGGCGGCTATATTTTAGTCTTCTCAATATAAGTATTCTTAAGAATAGAGAGTCTTTTTCTAGATTTTCTGGCTGAAAAAGCTCATTTACAAATTTAAACCTAACTTTTTGATAAAAAAACGCAAATATAGAATTCCAGTCGAAAGTTCTTATGTTCCTTGGATTCAGAAGTATCTAAAATGTGAAAATTCATTAGGATGTTGAACTGTCAAAAAATCACGATTTAAATTTTTTTCCTATTATATATAGGCCGGGGAAGTGAAAAGTATCTGTGACTATGATTTTCAAAACAAATATTTCATACATATCGAAAGCATGAGTCTCCAGTTTCCGTTGAATAAATCGTTCATGTAGAGTAGAATAGAATGTATGGGAAGATTTCCCAATACTCTAAGAGAGCTGTTAACTCTTAGCTACATCGCTATATCATATAACAAATAATAAATGAAAATACTGATTTAAACATGAGAATGACAGACTTTACATTTATTTTTATTGGTGGAAATCTTGGAAAACGTTGCTAGCTTCGTTTCATAACATAACTGGCAGGAAGGGTAAAGAGTAGACACTAACGCTAAACTGAACGATCAGATTGAATAAAGCGATAGTGAAAGGGAACTCTCTCGAAATGTCAAGATAAAGAAATATCAAGAATTCTTCAAACAAGACAAGAAATGCGTCCTCAAGAAATGGGCAGGACCAGAGATTTTTATTTTCTTGTCTTGAGAATCAAGACACTAGTCTGGCTGGCTGGCTGTCTGGCTGGCTGGCTGTCTGGCTGGCTGTCTGGTTGGCTGTCTGTCTATCTTTCTGTCTGGCTGGCTGGCTGGCTGGCTGGCTGGCTGGCTGGCTGGCGTGACGTTGAGTTTTCAGCAACTACTGCACTTACAGACTTGAAACTGGTACTAAATAAAAGCTGCTGTTTCGTAGATTTGCCCAAACTGCTTGATCTTTCTCATCCATATACTCAGTTTTGAGCAGAAAATAAAATAAAAATCCAAAATATGATTACTGCTGAACTATACATAATTGTAATCTGAAAAATGCTGGACAGAATGAGTAACATGTTAATATTCAAATTTTATATCTTGCATTTCGATTTGATATGGGTTAATACCCATATTATGGTGGAAAATAGGAAGTTTTTGCAAGCCTCCGCTATTGATACGATAACGCTAACGTGAAAAACAATTTTTTGTAAAATGCTCGCTCAAAATAGTGCTAGCTTTGATCACAGTGTACTCACAAGAGATTTCAAGAGTTAGCAAACATCAATAACATAACAATGAATTTATTTATCAATTCCAGTAGCGGTGCTCACACAAAGTCATTTTTGACGTTATCATTGACGTTTTATTAGCAGTGGCTTGCAAATCTCCCTAATATCTATCTCAATATCTCGCGGAGTTAGGTATAGGTACTTGATATTGACATGCGGTTTTCGATGTCAGTTACAGAATAAATTAAACTTTTGTTCCTATGATCAATTCAGACCAGTACATGAGCATCCGTTACTCATTTTCTCTAATCTGTAGCTTTGGAGGTAATTGCACCCAATTTTCAGAAATTTTCTTTTTATATAACTTTGATAAAGATCAAATTATTATTTCAGGCTAGTGTTTCATCAAGACAAGATTTCTTGTCTTGATGATCATTTCTTGTCTTGTCTAGAGTATTGGGGAATCTACCTATACATTTCTTTTCTACATGAACATAAACGATTTAACCACCGGAAACTGACGAATTATGCTTTCGATATGTATCAAATATTTGTTTTAATCATAGTCACAAATACTTTTTACTTCCTCGACTTAATAGAGGAAGTATTAGAATTGTGATTTTTTGATAGTTCAAGACTCTGATGAATTTTCACAATCTAGATCCTACGGAACCCAAAAAACATAAGTTTGAATGAAATCGGTCGGTCTGTCTGTCTAAAAGTTTAATAATTAGAGAAATCGAACGAATTTTTGACTATAATTTCACAATATTTGAGTTTTCTAATAAGAAAGCTA
The DNA here is from genome assembly GCA_963989225.1 of Dromius quadrimaculatus. Classification (NCBI taxonomy): domain Eukaryota; kingdom Metazoa; phylum Arthropoda; class Insecta; order Coleoptera; family Carabidae; genus Dromius; species Dromius quadrimaculatus. The sequence goes on from OZ022327.1 coordinate 21,188,734, forward strand.
GATTTAAATTTGTAAATTAGCTTTTTCAACCAGAAAATCTAGAGAAAGACTCGCTATTTTGAAAAATACTCATATTGTAAGGACTAACATATAGCCGCCATCTGCCACCATAACAATGACAGCTGTCATTTTGATAATGACAGCAGTCACTCCGAAAATGGCGCTGTTACTTAGACAATGACGCTGTCACTTTAACAATGACGCTGTTACTTTAACAGTCAGTTTTACAATGACTTCAGAAGTTGGCATGACATTCCTGAATTCATTAACCCTAGGAGGTGCAATGAGGTCTGGCCAGACCTATTTGAAATTCAATGCTCAATTACTCTCTACTTAACAATAATTGAGAACTGAAACTCGTTGACTTTTATAAACTCGACTTGTTGAATCCGATGAAACCATCTTCAAAGCGATTTAGACATATTCAAAGCAAAAAAAAATCGATTTTAATGTGATTTATCTTAAATTGACCTATGAGGTCTGACCAGACCTAGACGAATTCTGACATTTTCAAACAAGATAGACTTGTATCTGATGTTGTAATAGGCAAGGGCAGATACTTATAATAGGAGAGGAAACTTTTTTATCCTTTAGTAGTGTTTGCTTAATAAATATTCATGAGAAAAACATAGAATCATCATTCTTCATATTTTTTAGTGGACGTTCTATATTTTCTTCGATTTTCATTCATGTCAATATTAAATGTGTCATTATGATGTGTGTCGTAATGTAACACTATATAGATGGAGCAAATGAAGTAAATATAGTTTTGAATCATACAGCACGCCTCCAAGATTCATCTGCAGCTATTCAAAATGAATATGAATAGAGTATGACAGGTTTTTCATATATGGAGGAAAAGGAAGACAAACATCAATTCGAAGGTTTTTTTAATCGATAGGTCAAAATTGGCATTAGTATAAATATGGTGTATACCCTGTGCCAAGTCAAATAATCAAGCTAATTATCAATTTTTTTCTCCCCCTCACACCCACACACATACACCCACTGCCACCCGCACAGTCCATTCAATCATTTGTTCAAACTACTTGATTTTGAAAGTTCCTTGATTGTGAGAGACATGGGCGTAGCTAGGGGGAGCAAGGATGGGCAGTGCCCACTCTACAAAACTCATTGTCCATCACCAGTACCGGTGCCCTAGGCACAATCAAATTTAGCGGCCTCTAAAGCAATGCATTTTTTTCCTGTCTGTAAATAGGGTTAAAAAAGTAAGTACCGAAATTGGAAATACTAAACGCAAAAAAAGACTAGTAATCTTATTCATTATACTCAACTCACAACTCACAAAACAATACGAATATTATAACGTCGATTTTAGGGAAATCCCGGAGTTATAGATAGTATTACGAAGCTTTATTTGTGCGCAGTGCTATCAAGTATCAATGTAAATACATCATGCCATTTTTGAGAAAAAGGCTCTTGACAGATTAACAGAAGAATGGATAGTCATTTAATATAGAAATCATGAGAATGATGAAAACTTATGGCACGCCGTTTTGCTATTCAATAGCAAAAATTTATTCCACTTAAGGACGTTCACTGGTTAAATCGACTTTCTTCTGATTTTCCTCAAATTAGGAAATTGGTAGAATGAAAATGCCCTCTATACAGTAGTATTTTTCAGAATATCGCTATCCATGCAAAATTTAGAGAAATTTGTCGTTAAAGTTGGCAACTTTAACATGGAGGGTATAGATTATACATCGTAAAAATGAACATTTTTACTAATATCAGAAGAAGTTTTCTTCACATATCTCTGAAAAAACAATATACTATAGAATAGAATGTGGAGAAAATTTACCATTCAAAATATTCCACCCATCCATATTCATTATCAAGAAAGAGCCATAATAAAAATGTAAACACTACAGTTTTACGCTGGGAGAAAGAGACATGAGAGAGAGGTTGCAACGTTGCGGAATCGCTCTGCGCGCCTTATGGTCGCTCAGCTCACACAGGCACAGATTACGTCTGTCCATGTAAAGCTATGTTGCTGCATCAAACTACGCACACTCCCTCTCTCTCGCACGAATTTTTCTGTCACACTCTCGCCGAGTGAACGTTCTTAAATTTAAAATAGACATTTTTAATATCTTGCAAGACAATTTCAATTCATTGAATTTTTATGATTGAATTAAAATTATGTACATAATAAAAATTCAGAATTATTATCTTGCGAGATAATTTTAATGCATTGAATTCTTATGATTAAATTGAAATTATATACATAATGGACGGTACATCGTAGCTGAATGACGTGTTTTAGTGCGGCCGATAAAAAACTCGATTTATAACGGGACTTATCGCTTAACTGAAAGTAAACTATTAGAAGTGCAAAGTGTAAGAGTGGTTACAGATGTGTAAACAAAGGTGAAGTGAAACGAAGGCAAAATAGTGCAATAAATCAAAGTTATTTTTGTGAAAATATCGAGGACTCTTGACCTCAGACAACAAGTGAAGGTGACAAGACAAGTGACAGGCCGTGCGGGACGTGGTAAGCGGCTAGCCGGCTAGAGAAGTGATAGATAATACAGGGGTGCATTCAGTTAGAAAGTGAATTTAAATTTTTCTTTTTTAAATAAAACACCAAATTTAAGTGAACCTAGGTAACTGTGGTATGAATAAAAGAACAAGAGGAACAGAAGAACAAGACTGTGACAAAATTTTCAGGAAAAGCAAAAAAGTGCTCCGATCACCAGATCAAAGAAATAGAGAAGAATCAAGTAAGGAACAAAGTATTATTAATACAGAATTAATAGAAGATAGTACTGAAATGAAAAAGATGGAAGACCTAAGGCAAATGATGCAATCGATTATGGATAAAATGGATACAAACATGGAAGAAATTAAACAAGAGATAAGAGACTTGGAAGCCGAAATGGAGAAGAAAGAAGAAGAATGGAAAAGAGAAAAGAAATTTCTAATAGACAGAATAGGAAATCTAGAAAGAAAAGCAGAGAGAGTTGAAAGAAAGAAGAAAAAGGACAACATAATAATAAAAGGCTTGGGGAACACTCATAATACAGAAGGAATTAAAAAATGGTTTGTGGAGAAATTGAAAGTTGCAGCAGAGGTCAATTACATGGTAATAATGAACAAAGGCAAAAATAATGAGTTCATAAGAGCAGGATTGCCAAGCTGGGAGGAGAAACAAAAAATGATGGAAGCCAAAGATAAATTAAAAGGTACAAAAATATATATTGACAATGATCTAACCTGGGAAGAGAGAAAAATACAGAGAGAAATCAGGAGCATTGCAAAAGAAGAAATAGCTAAGGGGAAAACTGTTTGAATTGGTTACCAAAAAATTAGAATTGGCGAAGCAGTCTATGTTTGAGATGACCAGGAGAATGGAGTCACATTACAAGAAAATAAGGAAAACCAAAAGGCTTCAAAAAACTATTAACAGACAATATAACCGGGACTAAGGAAACTAAAACGAACAGGCAAAAGAAAAGGATTACGCATATAGGAACATGGAATACGCAAAGTATAAAGTATAAAGAAAGTGAACTCATAGAAGAATTTGAAAAAGCAAAATTAGATGCACTAGCCATAACTGAAACAAAAAAGAAAGGACAAGGAGTGGTAAAACTAGACAATAGCCACATATTCATATACAGCGGGGTTGAAAATAATGAGAGAGCTGGAGCAGGTGTGGGATGCATAATAAGTAATAAAATAGAGCAGTCATTAAAAGAATGGAAATGTATCAATGAGAGAATGCTCATAATTAAACTAGAAGATAATACAAGACTGACAGCGAACATAATGATAATATATGGACCAAGTGAAGACGAAAATAAAGAAACGAAAGACGAGTTCTGGGAAACAATACAAATAGAGTACGAGAAACTGGAAGAGCCTACATATATATTGGGGGATTCTAATGCAAGAGTAGGTAATAAAAATGAAGGACTAGAAGAAGTCATGGGGGTGCATGGAGAACCAATCAAGAACAACAATGGAAACAGACTCATAGACTTTTGTATTATAAACGAACTAAAAATACTAAACACGTTCTTTGCACATAAAGATATTCACAAATACACCCGCGAAGTGAAAAGTAGAAACGAAAAATCCTTGATTGATTATGTTCTGACTAACAAAAGGCAGAGTAAAAATGTAAACGACGTACGAGTAAAAAGAGGTAGCGAAATTGGAAGTGATCATTTCCTAACAGTTGCAAAAATAAAGATAAAAGAAGAAGCAAAACACAAGGAAAATATAACCAGAAATAGACAAGAAGTGGTGAAATTCAGGATTGATAAGCTGAATGATACTAAAACAAGAGAAGTATATCAAAATACTATAAGAGAATTAATACTTAACACGACAAAACCAAACATGAATAACGTAGAAGAAATGTGGAATACGTTCAAATACATAATAACAGAGGCAACAAAACGTACATGTGGAACAACAAGGCTCTCACGAAACAGCAAGCAAACCCACTGGTGGAATGACGAAGTAAAAGAAGAAGTAAAAAAGAAAAAGCAGAAATGGAAGAAATATTTAAATACGAAAGATTTACAAGACCATGAAGAATATAGAATCCAAAGGAAAAAAGCGAAGGAAACTATAAGAAGATCGAAGTCTGAAACATGGGAAGAATTTGGGAATAAGCTAGAGGAAAACTTCAGGGAAAACCAAAAACTGTTCTACAGAACACTCAAAAATTGTAGAAAGGAAAAGCAAGTGCTCTTAAAACAATTATACGATGGCCAAGGTAAAACAATAAAAGATGATAATGAGATAATGAGAAGATGGAAAGAGCATTTCGAAAAATTATTAGAAGGAAACCAGAATACAGATAAAAACAAGGAAGAAGAGAACCAACAATCAAAGAATAATAAAGTCATTGAAGAATCGGAGGATATAACAGAGGAAGAAATAAAAATAGCACTTAAGAAACTTAAAAATGAAAAAGCTCCATGGCACGACATGATAAAACCGGAACAACTGAAGTATATGGGTGAGGCTGGAGAACAAATATTACATGAAATGCTGAACAGTATATGGAAAATGAAAAAAATACCTCGAGATTGGGAAAGGGCAGTGATATTCCCTGTACACAAAAAAGGTGATAATAGAAACTGTAACAACTACAGAGGAATATCACTTTTATGTACAGGAGCCAAAATTTACGAGATGATATTGGAAAGCAGACTTAGAAAGAAAGTGGAAAGAACAATGGAGAATGCTCAAAGCGGCTTTCGGAGAGGACACTCAACTCAGGATCATATATTCACCATTAGAAAACTGATTGAGAAAACGAAAAGGCAAGACAGCAAAATTTTCATCACGTTTGTGGATTTGGAAAAGGCATTCGATAGGGTAACAAGAAATCAGTTGTGGAATATACTGCAGAGAAATAAAATCAGCGAACAACTTGTAGAAGGAATTAAAAGTATTTACAGATATACATCAAATTACATAAGAACTGGAGATCACATTTCAGAAGAATTCACCACCACACAAGGCTTAAGACAAGGAGGAGCCCTTAGCCCAGTGCTATTCATAATATTTTTGGATGATATATTGAAAAATATAAAAAATAAAACTAAAAAACTAGAAATAGGATACTATAACTTAAGGAGAACAACGATATCAGAGTGCGCATTTGCAGATGATTTAGCAATAATAGCGAAAAGCGAAGAAGATATGCAAAACAACCTAAACGTATGGGATGATGAATTAAAGAAACATAAGATGACAATAAACGTAGAAAAAACAAAAACAATGGTCATATCTAAGGAAGACATAGCTACTAACATTGTAATAAACGGAAAAACAATAGAACAAGTGGAAACGTACTCGTATCTCGGAGCAACCCTAAATAATAAAGGAAGCATGGAACATGAAATAAACAAGAGAATACAAGCCACGAATAGAAGTTACCATGCAATAAACAAAGTAATACTCAACAATAAACAAATTTCGAATAATACAAAAATGACTCTATACAAAACAATCTACAGACCTACATTAATATACGGTAGTGAATCATGGGTAATGAATAAGAGAAATAAAAGCAAAATACAGGCAACAGAAATGAGATTTCTTAGAAGAGTGGAAGGGGTTACAAGAAGAGATAGGATAAGAAACGAAACAATAAGAAACAGTCTACAAATTGAAAGTATCCAGACAACTATAGAAAAAAAGAAGCTTGCATGGTACGGACACCTAGTAAGAATGCCTGAAGAAAGACAGACTAAACAAGTATGGAACGCAAGAATAATTAGGAAGAAAAAAAGAGGCAGACCAATGAAGACATGGGAAGACAGCATAGAAGAGATATTAAACAAAAATAACATCAGTACGCAAGAAGCAAGAACAAAAGCAAGGAACTGAAAAGACTGGAAAGAACCGATCAACAATATTAAATAAAGTTATGAACTAATCGCGACACCCGAAAGGGTACTAACCGATTTAAAATGATAATAATAATAATATATACATAATGGAAATTAGGAATTCTTATTATCTTCCAGGATAATTTTAATTCAGTGAATTTTTTTGATTGCATTAAAATTATGTACATAATGGAAATTCAGAATTATTATTATCTTGCAAGATAATTTTGATACATTGAATTTTTATGATTGAATTAAAATTATGTACATAATGATAATTCAGAATAGGGACTATCTAGTAGAATTATATGGAACCGTTAAATTTTTATGATTGAACTAGAATTATGTACATAATGAAAATTCAGAATTATTATTATCTTGCAAGATAATTTCAATGCATTGAATTTTTATGATTGAATTAAAACTATGTACATAATAGGAATTCAGAATTCTTATTATCTTGCAGGATAATTTTAATTTATTCAATTTTTATGATTGAATTAAAATTATGTACATAATGGGAATTCACAATAATTATTTTCTTGCAAGATAATTCAAATGCATTGAATTTTCATGATTGAATTAAAATTAAGTACATAATATGAATTGGGAATTCTTATTATCTTGCGGGATAATTTTAATTCAGTGAGTTTTTTTGATTGAATTAAAACTATGTACATAATGAAAATTCAGAGTTATTATGAATTATTTCGCAAGGTGATTTTAATCAATTAAATTTCTATGATTGAATTAAAATTATGTACATAATTTTAATCCAATTTATATTCAACCATAAAAATTAAATGGATTGAAATTATCTTGCAAGATAATAATAATTCTGAATTGCCATTATGTACATAATTTTGATTCAATCATAAAAATTCAATGAATTGAAATTATATCGCAAGATAAAAAGAATTCCGAATTTTCATTATGTACATAATTTAATTCAATCATAAAAATTCAATGTATTGAAATTATCTTGCAAGATGATATTAATTCTGAATTTTCATTATGTACATAATTTCAATTCGATCATGGAAATTCAATGAATTAAAATTATCCCGCAAGATAATAAGAATTCTGAATTTCTATTATGTACATAATTTTGATTCAATCATAAAAATTCAATTCATTAAAATTATCTTGCAAGATAATAATAATTCTGAATTTTCATTATGTACATGATTTTAGTTCAATCATAAGGATTCAACGGTTTCATATAATTCTGCTAGGTAGTCCCTATGCTGAATTATCATTATGTACATAATTCCAATTCAATCATGAGAATTCCATGTATTAAAACTATCTTGCAAGATAATAATAATTGTGAATTTCCATTATGTACATAATCTTAATTCAATCAAAATAATTCAATGAATTTTAATTATCCCGCAAGATAATAAGAATTCCTAATGACCATTATGTACATAATTTTAATTCAATAAAAAATTCGATGCATTAAAATTATCTTGCAAGATGATAATAATTCTGAATCTTTATTATGTACATAATTTCAATTCAATCAAAAAAATTCAATGAATCAAAGTTATCCCGCAAGATAATAAGAATACTAAATCTCTATTATGTACATAATTTTAATTCAATCATTGAAATTCAACGCATTAAAATTATCTTGCAAGATAATAATAATTCTTAATTTTCAATATGTACATAATTTTAATTCATTCATAAAAATTCAATGAATTAAATTATCTTGCAGGATAAAAAAATTGTATTGACGACTAAAATTAACTTGTAGTCCTCTAGCGGCAACCATATGAACCTTCCAAAACGGTAATGTGTATGAAGCGCTTAGATCATAAATAATATCTAGATGGAAGAAGCTGCGAACGGTTACGACGGAAAGAGATGGAAGATATATTGTAAGAATGCTGGAGAAATAAACTGCGCAAACGTGACAATAATCAAATTTCGGTTTTTCAAGCCCGCAAAATGACAAACACATGATGTAATGAGTTCTTATTCCTGTAAAAAATATTTATATTTATTCGCCGTTTTCTAGTTGCAAAGTACATCTTCTTAACATTAATTTTATAAATAGCAAATAAAATTCGATGGACATGCGCAGTTCGTTTCACTTCATTATTCTTTCTTTATATTTTATTTCTTTGTCCCTCTAACGTAAACTGTATTTTCCTCTCTTTCTGACATAACCGTTCGCAAAAATGTGTTGTGTGATATAGGACTCCTTCCATCTAGATATTATTTATGATCTAAGATGAAGCGTCATAAGACGTAGTGATAGTGTTTTGCTTTATTTGTGCCATATCTTATGATTTTGATTCTTTTTTAATTATTCGTTCCATTCCTTAATTTTTACAGATGTGATATTCCTAATAAAACCAGACTTTTTCAAGACTAATTTCTCTTTTTAATCTTTATTCCTAAACTCTCATTTTCTCTGACACTCTCAATTAACTACCATTATAGATCCTGCTAAAATAAAAATAAGTTATGTGGCTGTTGTGTGTACGGTTGTCATTCGAGGGCGGCTAAGTATCGAAATTTATGTATTCATGGCTTTCCGCGAGAAGGCGAAAGAAAAGTTTTACTAACAATAATCTAGGGGCGATTCAGAACTTGTGGATAAAAGAAAAGCATGGATCTTGAAAATACGAACTTGCAAACCAGTTGCAAAACACATGAGAATATGCAGTTTACATTTGTTGCATTCAAGTAACAGAAGAGTTCTCTTGATACTAGCCGGAGAACATAACGCCTGAACACATCCATCTTCATCTGCAAATATATGGATCATGAAAGAATAATCCATAAAACAGAATACATAACGTTGGAATATAATCTTAGAATTTACCAGAATGATAAAATACAACCTCCTTCACATTCAAACAAAGTCTCAAATTCCTTTCAAATATAGCATACAATACATACAAATCGAATGCGACGTCAAACGCATTACCGTTTAGAGCCACCATGTTTGTATAACAGCAGCGCCGCCATCGGTAATTTTAGTCGCCAATAACTTAAATTCAAGTGGAATGAATTTTTGCTATTAAATAGCAAAACGGCGTGCCATAAAAACTGGTTATTTCATTTCATAGAGTTTTCATTTTTTCTATGGTCAATTGTCATCACCAAACAGGTAACACTCATTCGCCTTGAAATCTTTGGCAATTCACAAATTTAATTATCGTACGTCAATCTCTCGCGTATGAATATGCTGGTGCAACTTCCCTACTCTGTACCGATTATTTGCATTACACTCTGGTATGACACCTGGTGCTTTTTGGTTATATCTTATCAAGGAATAACTCTGCAATATCTTCAAATATACGAGAATAATACCCCAATCACAAATGTACTATTTTTTTTCTCGGTGTCTACACTATGAATCCCGACTACTCAAAAAATTTCATCCTCAACCGTTAATCCCTTCTAGCCGAACATTTTGTTGTGTGAATGAGTGAATCAATACTTTCTGCCCCTGGGTGAGTGAGAATTATATATCCTGCATTTTTCCATTCGGTATATGTTTTTCAAAATGTTCCAGCTGAAAATAATATCGTTTTCAGTTGAAAATTAAAACGGGACAGCCTGTACATAATTTGAGCTATCTGCACACCTTCCCCATGTATACTTCAAGTATGTCAGATCTCACATTCCTTCGTGCGCTCAATATTCTTGAAACATATCACTCCCCACCCCTTTGCCCCTCAGGGAGTGAGAATGAGATGTGAGACATTTTTTCATTCGGTGTATATATTTCGAAATATTCCAGTCAGCATTAAATTTGAAGAGGCACTCTGTATATAATTTCAGCTTTCTGCACTCCTTCTCCATGTGAACTTCAAGTGTGCAAAATCTCAAATTCCTTCGTACGCGCAATATACTTAATACACCCCTTGGGAAGTGAGAATTGGATATGAGACATTTTTCCATTCACTGTATATATTTAGAGATATTCTAGCAGAAAGCAATAATGTTTTCAGCGGTGAAGTAATATGAGAATCCTCTGTATATGATTTTAGCTTTAATCACTCTTTCTCCATATAAACTTCAAGAATACCTAATCTCACATTCTTTCGTGCGCGGGTTATGCTTAAAAAGAAGTACAAAGTTTGTTCTTCACGTCCCTTCCCTCTTTCTACTTCTCGGGAAGTGTGAATAAGATCTCAGACACTTTAACATTCGGTGTATTCAGAGATATTCCAGCGGGAATAATATCGTTTTCAGCAGAATTTGAATGGGGCACCTGTATATAATTTTAGCTTTCTGCACTCCCTCTTCATATAAGCTTTATGAAATCAAGATTTCACATTTATTCGTGCGCGCAGTATACTCAAAAAGAGATACAAAGATTTTATTCACGTATCCCTTCCCCCTCTGCTTCCGGGGAGTGAGAATTAGATGTCAGACATTTGTCCATTCGGTATATATATTTCAAGATATCTCAGCAGAAAACAATATCGTTCTCAGCGGTGAATTAAAATGGGATACCTGAATATAATTTCTGCAGTCTCTCTCCATATAAACTTCAAGGGTCGATTTCACCCACTCCGATTCAGTCCTCAACCACTGATTAGCCTCATTTAATCAACACTTCACGTTCCACCATTCTTTTAATCATGATTAAGGGGAGATAATCACGGGTTAACTTAACTGCCCAATAATAGCTGGTTATGGAAGTGATTCAGTGGTTAACGTAACATAACCTCAAAATCGTAGTTAAAGTGCAATATAATGCAGTGAAATATGCCTTTGTTTCATAATGTCATTTTATCCTCATCTGAAGTTAATGTAAATAAGGATCCGATTTAAAAAAGACCAGGACAATTCCAAGAACAAGTTAGTTATTTTAAACTATGAATGTTCTAGACTTTTTCACATAACTTCGGCTATGTTTCCTCTCTACTTATTCATCCTCCTCACACTCCCCTGATTCTTGGGAAGTAAGAATTAGATGTCCGACATTTTTCCATTCGGTGTATATATTTCGAGATATTCCAGCAAAAAGTACTATCGATTTTAGCAGTAAATTGAATTTGAGCATCCTGTATATAATTTTAGCTTCCTGCACTCCTTCTCCATATAAACTCCAAGTATGTCAAATCTTGACGTACGCGCAATATGCTGTAAAAGGGGTGGAAAATTTTCTCTCCACATATTACCTTCCCCCTTCCCCCTCTAATGATCCTGGGGAAGTGAGAATTAGATGTCAGACATATTTTAATTCGATGTACCATATATTTTGAGATATTCCAGAGGAAAATAATATCGATTTCAACGGTGAATTGGAATGGGAAACTCAGTATATAATTTCAGCTTCCTGCATTTCTTCTCCATATAATCTTTCAGTATGCCAAATCTCATATCCCTTTGTGCGCGCAATATGTTTAAAAGGGGGTGAAATGCTGTCTCTTCATGTATTAATATATACATTGAATACTTTATCGTTGGACTAAAAGCAAGAATCTGTGGCAAATACGAAAGTTGCGTGCCATATTTTGAGAACCACTGTATTAAGAAATAATACCTATAATCAATAAACATAAGACCTTCTGTCTAAAGCATACTTTTCAGTATCTTATTTGATAGAAATAAAAGTTAGATCACGAATCCCATGGACCCATCCAAATAAAACACCCTGTGTATTTAAAATAAATAGAGTATTTTATCCATATTTTCATACTGATTGATATCAAATACGTAGATGTGGAAGAGCCAAAGAAAAAATGCAAATAAGAAAGCTGGATCCCACAGTTTGAGAGCCACTGTTCATTAATCAATAAATATTACGACTCCTGCTTTAAGCATACTTTTACGTATCTTCTTCGATAAAAATAATACTTGGGTCAAGAATCGCACACACACACACAAACCAATAAAATAGTCTGTCTCCACATGAAATATTTTTAAATGGGTTAATTTGAAATGATTACATGACCGTAGGATGGACTAAAAAGAAAAAAATTTATTGCAAATTAGGAAACTTCCATCTCATACTTAGAGAATCACTGATTTTAAAAAATCATACAGTAATGGCCTTGGTTTGAAACTTACTATATTGAACGTTCAATAGCTATTTTGTCATATTTCGCTCTCCTTTGAATCTGTTCATACAGCACACAACTAGGCAATTTGGGTAGCATACCTGATATTTAATATAGTGCAGACACAAACCATGAGATATTAGTTCCACTTAATGACGATCGGGCATTAGCATCGAAGTCCTCAAAAAGCGCAATAGGAGAAGCTAACACTTTGGGGACGTCCCGAAAGTGTATGCTATGTCCTCAAATGGTGCAAACCATGAACTAAAAAGTTCTCAAACTGTCCAATATTTGAATCACTACTCTTGTTTATCCAGATCAAATTTTGAATCCTGAAGAATGAAGAAACCCCTGGCTAAGAGGTGTTAGCTCACCAACAGCTTTTTCAATAATGCCGCCTTTGTAGCAATGCGGTTTATTTATATGCTTGTGACAAGGACAGTTGAACTTAATACACATCCTGCTTCTTAAGACGTAATCTTACCGTGACAACTTCATCTCTGAAATTGACGAAGTTTCCATCTTGATCGACTATTTCAAGTCTTAGAGATGATATTATACGCGTATTGATTGGTAGATAAATAACTTGGTTTGGAGTTACTATAATTGTGAAGCCAGGTGGCACGCGCGGGAAAAATTGATGTAAAATAAATTGTGGATTTGAAGTGTGAAGTCGTTATTATTCATTCTCCAAGTTGATATTGGCTTTAAATTTTTTATTGAAATTTTATTATGATTATCTTACAACCATTGTTATGCATATTTTTCTCTGGCTTTACGTAAGATCAATGATAATATCATTTTTAACATATTTCAGGGAGTAACACAATACGTTAATTATTCAAATGGCTCGACAATCATTTGTTACCTCTTTTTTGTGTTATTATTCACGCGAGATAAGTTTTATTGTTAGTCATTAGATTAGTTGTGAGGAAAATAATTGAATGATCAACACTGCCCAATGAATCTAGATTTTGGATGATCAGCACTGCCCACAGAATTTAGATTTGGTTATAGTGAAAGGAAACACGTTACTTTTGAACACAGCCCTTTAACTCCATACCTCAAGTATACACAAAAATTGTGACCCGTTTTTCAAAAGCGGCCATTCACCACAAGCGTTCAGGGTAATACTAACTGTAATCTCCTAACGACTGCTGGCGGCTATCAAATTATATTTAGCAATGATTACCAAATACTGAAATAGTGGATAAAATTACAAAAGTATTCACAATTGTCGAATCATATTAGATAATTACAATTACGTCACACATTTTTCTGTTTCTAACATGGCCATTCTGATGATCGCTTCGCTCTCGAAGCGGTGTCCTTATGAAGTAGATGATTCCCACTGTACTTCATCAGAAGGAATTGGATTTGCGTTTACGCTAAAGTAAAACAGAACAATATTATGAGATCAAAATTTCAATCTCTGCAGATTCCGGTAGAATAACTCACTGTCATATATAACGCGATGCACGTCAAAAAAAAACACAATATGAAGCGTAATAGCTTCCAACAATAAAATACATAATGCGAAGCGTAGTAGCTTCCAACATTAAATTCAAAAACTACAATGCGAAGCGTAATAGCTTCTAACATTGGAATACATAATGCGAAGCGTAGTAGCTTCCAACATCTTATTGATAGAATCACAATGCGAAGCGTAATAGCTTCAAACATTGGAATACATAATGCGAAGCGAAGTAGCTTCCAACATTCAATTTATAAAACACAATGCTAAGCGTAAAAGCTTCCAACATTGGAATACATAATGCAATCATTGAAATTCTACTTCATACACACCTTGAATCGTTTTCTAGATACTCCAATAATTCAGGCTTATTTAAACTAAGAGACCAATCACCAGGCCAAGGCCTTAGTTGTTCTTTTGCTGCTTGAGTGATAGTACTCTTTTCAACTCGTCTGAGCTCATAGCGATACTCTGAAGAGATTCCCATTATTTCAAACAATCCTTGAAATTCATATTAAAGTTTGCCTTTTTGCATCGTTTCATCACGATGCATCAGAATAAAATCATCTATTGCGAATTCTTCCGAATCTCTCCGTTTCCGATTCTCTTCAATGAGTTTACCAGTAAGATAATCAAGTCATTCTTTGATTCGTTCACGATCAAGTTTCATATAACGCAATGGCGGCAAATCAGTACTTAAGTTTTTTAATAATGACAATTGTAACGTTATTTATTTCAATTTAGGGAGCAAAAGTTACTAAACACTACTATTTATCTTTATGACTCATTAAAATAATAATTTAGATAACTAACACTATTTCTAATAGATAATTCTAATTTAAACTGAAGATTATCACACAACACTATAACTTAACTTCAATTATTTATGTCAATATGGAGTCATTTCAAATAACACAATACATTTCAACCATTAGCAGTCCATATTATAGGGTCGCTGAGCCAGAACCAATAATGCTTCTTGTTGAGTCAGCTACTAATATATACCGTGGGTCTCTCTCCTCTACGTTTTTCCTGCAAACGTCCAGCCGTTTCTAGAAAGCGCTAGAACGTACCAGCAATTTTGTGGAAAACAAATATATTTGCTTCTATTTCTTGATGTAAAATATTCCCACAATAATTCTTAGCACCAGAAAAGCTGAAATGACTGATTCATTGACTCAAATACGTAACAATATTATTTAAAAGAATCTTCCATCCTTTATCCTTACACTATTTCTGGAGTTCCATTATCTCGTGGTGAGCAAACAGTTGATCTAGGCATTTTCAATACAAAATCTATACTGAACTCACACATAGTAAGAATAACTGCTTCTGCAAAAAAAATGTTGGGATTCATAATCAGACAATCCCGTAATTTTACCTCAATACAACTCATTCTTCTTCTCTACTTTGCTTTTGTTAGAAGTAAGTTTGACTAATGTTCAATAATCTGGAGTCTTTCGTATGACGCATATATTTCTTCACTTGAATCAATACAAAAAAAACTTCTACGGTATCTGTATTTCAAAGTTCATAGTATTTACCCTGATTTCAACGTGTCTTACAAGAATATCTTCCAGATTATTTCAACTTCACTAAGTTAATCGGCAGACGCAATAGAACACAACTTTTATATTTACATAAACTCATAGATAACTCTTTAGACGATTCAACAATTCTGAGCTTAGTGGATTTCTGAGCTCCTTCCTTCAATTCACGTAGTCAGCGAACATTCCAAACACCTAAATACCGTAAAAATATCCTCCTCCACTCTCCCCTGAATCAAATGTATTGTAATGTTTATTGCTTGATGAATCACTCTGTAAATAAATAAAAGTCACTATTTAATAATCTAAATGAAATAAAATCTTTAATTCTTCTTATGTCACTAATAACAGTATATTTAAATATTAATCACTTATTTCTAATTTAATCAAGGTCACAGATATTTATATTTCACTATTTATATACACTCTCACTTCACTGTCACTGTTTATTATTTATTTGAACTGCTACTATTATTACTGTACTGTCCTCCACGTCGTTGGCTTGGCCTTATATAGAGAAACACCGTCCTTCTCGAATTTTCGATTTTCGCGACTCTTTCCATTTCCAGAAATTGCTAGGGGCTTCCATTGGGAGGGATGATGCGCTGCGACGTAGCGCGGCGTAAGAGGCGACAAGAAGCCCCTCCCCATACTGCGTCGTATTCACGAGCTCCCCTCTCACTCCCGCACGTCACAGTATGATACCTACAACAGTGTCCAAAATCAAACTGATATATTCTATGATACCATCAATACTTTTAAACGTCTCAAGCTTTGAAACGTCTCAATTTGTTTCAGCAAGAGAAAAAAAAATAAAAAATGTAAGGCTTACAGATATTTTGGATTATCATTGTTTCTTTTCTTCACAAATATTTTATACAATAAATAATCGTATTTTGTCTTCATCTGTATATTTTTTGTCACTTTGTACTTTTAATCCTGTCCAGTTTTGGGTTTCTGTTCGGACAGTGTATTTTGTAATCAATAAATAAATAAATGAATATGTGGACTGGGCATTCCGACTGTGTCCAATTACCCCAGTGTAAGTAGGAGAGACAGTATAGGTAGTATTCGTTTCTCTTTCTAATCGATGGAGTTTAGTTACCACAATGCCTCATAACAGCTTCGAAATTATTTCTGAAATGAATTTGATGCTATTGCTTGGCAGTATGTTGTGGCCTAATTCCGTCCATTTGAAAGCGGAGAGCACTGCTCGAATATTATATGTTCATAGTATTAGTGATCATATAGTATGGTTGAAAATAATCTTAATATTATAGTAATATGTGTTACATTCATGTAGCTCATTTCATTATATCGATATTATCCAATTTACTATTCTCTTATAGATAGTTTTACAATGCTCTAATAGTGATTAATAATACAATGAATACAGTTCAGTTCACTTCAATCGCATATTAATTGTTTATTACAATAGATATGCTTTATCACACTAAGAGCCAGTTTCATCAACGCCAGTTAAATTTATCCAGAGGTTAGTTTATACGGAAACTATTGTTGATAAAATCGTAGCTGTAGTTACTCAATCAAAATAACCCCAAGATGAATTCAACTGACTTTGATGAGACTGGGCCTATATTATTCTAATTATATCATTATGGTATATTCCACCAATATATATTTGTCCATATAACAACAATATTCATAGTAGTACATATACTATATTTATAATAGTATCAACCAGATACTTTTTTCCGTGTATGAATGAAACAATCGAATAAGTATCAGTACAAGAGATAGAGCCGAAACTTCGCTGTTATCGGTAATACGGAATTTCTCAAGTCTTATATTTCCCTCCAATATTTGTCGATATCGATATTATGCTTGAAATTTTGTACAATGAAAGGTCAAGTAAATGAAATCCGGAAGGGTGGACAGCTGAGTGAATACATAGAGGGTGGCGGACAGGGCTAAATTAGGTGGAAATTTTGGCAAACAGTCGTGATCTATAATATGTCCATCTTTCCTATCATCCTAATATTGGGCATCTAGGGACTTTGAATCTGAAAAGGCGGACAGCACAGTGCACTTGATCGTAATTGCGAGGTTCTCCTCAAAGTTATTGCAAAACAAAAATAGTTATTTGAGTACCAGGGTCGTAAAAGTTTTCTTTTGTGGTCAAATCTGCTGTTTGCGGCCAAAGTGTAGCTATGACTGCAATTCTGGTGAGATCAAAAAGAATTGTAGGCCGAGGTGCACACAACGTTTTTTGAGCGATCATCACGAAAGAAGAATCACAAAATACTATTCATTTATTTCTAGAACTAAAACATTGTAGTTGTTAATCTTAGTTGCCGTTGAAATAGTTTCATATTCTTGTCTTCTGTCAAAGTAATATTTGTAAGAAATGCGTAAGTATCAATTTCTTGAATTGAACTATAAAGGTTGACGGAAGGATAAAATATATATTTTAGCGAGGACAGTTTGACAAAAAGTTCATCAAGCAGCTCATATAGGTAGGTATGAAGTAGTTTCCGACAGATCAGCATTAAAAAATAATATTTGACAGATCAGGTCCACAAAGTGAAATATGACAGATGTTTACCAAGAAGTAAAAAAGGGTCATGGAATAGTATATTCTACAATAAATATTGGAATGGCCTATATTCTTAACGAGCGAAAAGTTTGAAAACTGCGCCGAAGGGGAGGATTACGGTTCACGAGTATGGAATACACCATTCCAAACATGTTGTAGACTATACTTTCTCTAACAAAATTTTGGAGACTCATCAATATATCACAAGAAACTTGAAAAATTGAAGAATCATCTTGATGATAAAAGCGCATTTTTGACAGCTCATGAATGCTTGTTAGTTGTTACCTTCGAGACTTCGCAAATTACTACCTCCCACAATCACTGAGCTTAAAATCAAACAGTTAGGGCAAACCTACGAAACGGCAGCCTTCATCTGGTACCAGTTTCAAGTTGACTATTTGATAGGTACATAATTTGTGCACGTACAAGCTCAAAAATATCTGTTAATCTTTATTGTTTATTTATTGACTGACGAAAGGTCATGTGCTGTACCTTGAAATGATAATTTGATCTTTATCAAAGCAATATAAAAAAAACCCTGAATGTTACCTCCAAAGCTACAGATTCAAGAAAATAAGTAACAGGTGGTCATGTACTGGCCTAAATTGATCCAAAAAACAAAAGTTGAACTCATTTTGATACTAATAACATCGGAAACCGCATGTCAATATCTTGTGTAACTCGCGAGATATTGGAATAAATTGTTTGTACCCTGAAATGGGTACTTACCATATCAGTTCAAATTTTAGGGTTGAAAATTCAATTACTGACATGTTGCTCATTCTGTGCAGCAATTTTCAGATTTCAATTATGCATAGCTCAGCAGTAGTTCAATTTTTGTTTCAATCTTCACCCAAAACTGGGTGTATGAATAAGAAAATCTAGCAGTTTGTGCAAACCTACGAAACAGCATCTTCCATTTAGTACCTGTTTCAAGTCTGTAAGTGCTGTAGTTACTTAGATCTCAGCATCACGCCAGCCAGCCAGCCAGCCAAAGTGCTTATAAAAGCGTATTTTTTCTTGTGGAAATGCGCTGATAGGTCTTTTTACAACAAGTGGAATAAGCCATTGTTTATTTGCGAGAAGAAAGTTCAAAATCACGAGCGCGTTTAGCGCGAGTGGCTTAATTCTTCGAGCAAATAAAGAGGTTCTATTCACATGTTCATCTACATAATTTCATTCAATTTTGCGTAAATTTCTGGGACATAAAACTGAGAAATAAAATTCAAAAAAAATTAATTGCAGTTGCTAGGGAGCTTCGTTGATATCGCGACGAGTGTTTGTTTTTCAAACATTCGGGAGTGTGACTGTCAGTAAACTGTCAGTTTTGTGAATTTTGAATTGAAGCGTTATAATTATGAAAATAATTGCCTGAAATGATGGAAGAAAGTGATTGAAACAATGTTCTCATCTCCGATACCATTTTGAACGAAGCAGTCGCAGCAGTTAGGAGAATTATTCTTCAGACATCGAAATCTTTTCATGGAAAGGAATTCCAACAGTGATTTGAATTTTTTTAAGGTTGTTGAGAAGGAAATCAAAGTATATGAGAATTTATTCAAATTTTCACAGTATATTATTTGTTTAGTAAAGAATATTCTGGCAAAGTTTGAACTCAATCTTGTTTCTAGTTATCGAGATAAAAATTGTCAAAGTTGCTGTTCAGTGACATGTTATTACATTGCGTTAATGCACGCGACGTGTTTCACATTGATTTATACGTCATTATCTCGACTACCTGAAATGACAACATCACAAAAAATCTTCAAAATATCTACGAAAGTCTTATAAACATGTGTACCAAGTTTCAAAAAAGTCTTGTTTATAGTTTCAGAGAAAATTGAATTATTACTCAAAAAAATTGTACAAAAGCTACTAAAATCTAGCAAGTTATCATACGTTTGGCAACGTCACTGCATGAGATGAAATGGGAAGAGTGTATGTGATTAAAATAAACAAGATTTTTCATCATTTCTCTGACTTGACGGTACACTGATTGAGTAACCTATTTATTCTTCCATCGATATTATTTTTTTGATGTAGATTTATCATGAATAAGTTTGTTTGGTTATGAAACGCAGTACCACTACTAAACGTCAGATGTCAAAAATACTTCTGAAAGTCTACAGCGTTGCGCGCTATACATATCATATTGTAGCTTTGTTAAAATATGAAAAAAGAATATTTCAACGGATGGAAGCTTTTTAAAAGAATAGAATAAGGAACCAAATTATTCAAAATCATGTATTTTCAACCGAAAACAAACATTTCCATTAGTTTTAATCATAGAAATTTTGTTTATTTGAAGTTGGCAATGAATGTTTATCCTATGTAGTTAGCATAGAGCAGGGTTGCCACCATAGCTTGACCCCACTCCTCTTCTTAACAACCTTAAATCACTTATAATTCATTTTAAGTCACTAGTGAATGAAGATTTACTTATGACTGTTGCTATGGATTTAATAATGTAGCTTTGAAACGTCAAAATTGAATGAAAATTATTGAATGTCAAACATAAAACTAGATATGAATACTTGAATTATTAGGAAATAACCATAGTAGTAACCAAACAAATAGCTTCTGATACGTCAAGATTATTCTAAACGGCATACGGAATCATTCTAAACGATTTATTGGAATTTCATTCGATCCAACATAATTTTTGGTCATGGAATATGCAAATTCCAAAACAGTGTTGTAGAAACATCTTTTTTGTTATAATCGCCTTAAAAATGTAATTCAATACTCATAGCAACTACAGCAGACAAAAAAATCCAAGAATATTTTCTTCATAAATTCAAGAAGTTATTCAGCTTATAGAACAGAAATAGAGAATTTTACATTGAATGATAGATCATTCATTGTTTGTCTCACGAAAAATAGGATTGAAGAAGCTGTTGAGGAGTCTAAATGCAAAATAGGTGACTATGTGTTTGTACGTTATGATTCTTTATTTAGACATACAGATGGTGTGTTTAGAAAGAAAATCGATATCATAGAATGGAAAATAAAGTAGGTAATTGTCAATATATTCAATTTCCACTTACTTTAGCCCTTTTCGCCACCCTTTACGTCACCACTCAGCTATCCGTCCTCTCGGATTAAACTGATGTCTCCACTTCTCCTGTATAAAACTTAGTGCGTGATATCGATGTCGATAAAACAGGAAAAAATTGCGTTTTTCGCCTCTCATAGTTAACCCACTAGGCTGCCGCTTCCGTAGTAAATTTAGCAACCTATATTGAAGTAACATATATCATTTGAGAAACTCTATATTATCGATGACGTCAAAATTTGGGCTCTAGCTCTTGGACTATATGTGAGATGACGATCATGTAGAACAGAATGACACATATTAGATGATACAGTCTTGAATAAACAACATGTGTCAACATTTTTACTTGCAATATTTTTGTTTTCGGAGTATAGGCGTGAATATGAAATTATCTGTCTGTAAATATTGATGAGTTCATCGAATAAATTGTTCCACAATAATCGGTAAAAATAATTAGTATTTGTATATTCCACTCAATTTGAGTTAGTTCCCCATAATAAGGTATTCCAAACTTATCGCGAGTTACGCGCCTCCTTCAACTTTCTCTCTATTCTTAACGAATAAAAGACTTTTTGTTTTTGACAGGAATGGAATTGTTTATGAGATATAGGTGTGGGAGTCTAAGAAATTACTATTTGGAGCAAGAATTGTCTATCGTCAAGTGACGTTTTATTATAAAGATTGTTGAATGAAATATATGGTTGCATTCAACATACATATCTATATATATATATATATATATATATATATATATATATATATATATATATATATATATATATATATATATATATATATATATATATATATATATATATATATATATATATATATATAAACACTCGATTCATATATTGGAATAACATCCCTCACACGGATCCAAGATAGGGCATATTTCCGCTATTATAGGTAGAATTCATAAGAAGAATAATAGATTTGTTTACGATTGTTTGAACAATAGTCTCAGAATATGTCATATGTCAGTTTCAGGCAAACAGGATTTTCAGTACAAGTCGGCTTCAACTACTTGACAAGCGGTGCAAATCGATCTGATAGACATCTCTGAACGATGTTTTGTGTTAGTCGTCTGATTTTGATAGATTTTTGCAGATTTCAAAGCTTCCTGTTTGTCAGGAATGCTGGTGGAAATGGTGGATACCACGTTTATCGAGTTGCAATTGAAATCTTCATAAACTGAATTCAAAGGCTAAAGAATCTCTGAACATGCTCATAGAAAATCTATAGATAGAATTATCTGTTTATAGGCACAGTATATTCAAAATGACTGTTACCGGAATGTGCTTAATTTTAATAGAAGGAATATAGGAATCTCTTCCTTTATTTTATTAATTTCCCTTTTTTAATTCAGATCATTTCCTATTCCACATTGTAGTGACAATCCAATAAAGAATTGGTCATTTCTATTCAGAATTCTACTTCTAGAAAAAATCCATCTATGTTATTTTTCCATCCAAAATCTTCAACTATGAGTTGCATGACATTTCTGATGATAAAAGTTTTGTCGAAGAATCAGTGATGCTCTATTTTTGTTAGAAATGAAATAACATATGAATATTATTCTTGGGCTAGAAATTCGATACGTATTCATTCTTGAAAATGAGAAGACCTGTATCAAACTTTTCGGAAATTCACAAAGTGTAAAATATTATATGCTTATCAAAGCCAGCGAGAAATTGGCTGACTAACTGTTTTAAAATATCATCCTTATACAACCATGCGAGATGCTGGTGGTTATTGCGATAACCCGCTCAGGTCACTTGACTTGACATAGCCAATGATTTATCGCATTTTTGTTGACAATTCAAGCGGATGCAGTGTCTCTACAACCGGATGTCAGAGTGTTTGTTCAATCAGATAAAAGTGTGGTATCCTTAAATTGACATACTCTCAGGTTGTCAATATCTGAACTGTTTCTAATTTTGACAAGAAGATATCAAAGATAACGGTATCAAGAAAGCTTTTGTAGATTACGATTGTCATAGGATTGTCATATTCATCTATAACCTCGATAAATACGCTTTCACATTAAGTAAATACATACTTTTAGCTCAGAACTCAATATTTCAGCATTTTTGACTTGGTTTCATTAGGAGAGACATCACTAATTGAAATGTATAACACAATAATTGCTGTGTTAAGGCTGTGTGAATATTCATCATGAATGAATTTCGAGTACCACATGGATAAAGAATACATTATCGAACGGTCGTAGAAATATATACCATATATTGGTTATGCGTTTGATATATCATACTTTTGATTAAATAGTCAATATCCGTAATTGATGTTTAAATTAATATTTGCAAATATATTCAACTCACAATTATACGTTTTCAAAATTGATTAGGACATCTCATTGAGTTATAGTTGTAATATATATACTCATTCAGACGCTGATATGAAATATGAATGTTTCATCTCTCACTATATATGATGGACTTAATGCGATTTGTAATTATACCGTTGAATTCGGGTTGTATTTGGATTAGAATTGGAAACTGATATATTATTCACTAGGTGTATTGAGTGAGTTATAATTCATTAGGGTGGAGACTGAAACATGCAACAAAGATATCGATAACAACCAGAAAATAGTGAATATTAAAAATGGTAGTCCCGGAGAAAGTCAAGGATCGGCAGTGATTCGAGAACAGTGGCCATCAATAAAACTGGTATTATGATAGCCCGAAACTTCATTTGAAGTAACAAATTCAAAAATGAAAGCAGCTGAATGACTTAGAGCTGAATGTGTTTATAACGCATCTTCCGTATGTCCTTCATATGATTCCATATGAGCAAAAAATCTTATTCTTCATTTTACAACGAATTTTGCTCGTAGTATACCTTGGAACCACCAAATGTACTAGGATTTATTGTTTGTTAGACATACTGAATGTCTGGATCATCAACAAGAGTAATTGAGAAGTTTTGTTTATATATCAATCATGAAAAAATCTGACGTGAACATCACGTGACTTACTTGTACATCATTCGATATATACACAAATTTATTCAATGAAATTTTCTGTCCCTTCAGATTATAATCAATATGATTTTAACTATATTTGACATGTACAATGTCAAACAGAATCAAAAGATTAACAACAGATGATCATTGTCTACCTTATCACTTCAATTAAACTGATTGCTTCATAAGGCAAATTCTGAATGCCTGTTATACATATAAACTGCACTTCCGGCTCAGCCGATTAATACAAAAATAGTAGATAACTACTTTGTTGCTACAACAAGTTCAAACACTAGATTTCAATTTGCTATGGCTGCTTATTCTAGATTTATGAAAAAAGTGTAAAAAAAGTTTCATGTAAAGTACACTTGTGGCCTGACTGATCCATACAAAAAAGCAGATAACCATTCTGATACAACATCAAGTTCAAATATTGAGTTTCAACATCCTACGGTTGATCATTCTGGATTTATTGGAAAAATTCGAAAAAAGTTTCAAGTAGAGTGGACTTCCGGTACAGACGATTGGAACCATAATGCTAAGGGAACGACAAGACTCAATACTAGTCTTGAATACAGAATTTCAACATTATACGTTCAATCAGTTTTGAGATTTGCGAGCTACGAACTAACGCACGAACGCAAGCACGAACATACGTACCGATATCAGACCAAAAATATTCAAAATGAATTCAGGGATACTCAGAACGGATATTTTTATCAAAATCTCGATAGGTGAATTCTTTCGGTTTCACAATATTTCCTTGTACTTAGTACAAGAAAGTTAAAATCCACAAAAACGAAAACACAGATTTATTCTTCAACAAAAATTTTTTCAGAACGAACGATTCATTAACTGATGTTAGATGAAGTCAAAAGCTAGAATGAATTTTAGAGGAGAAATTTTCTATTTTCGTTATTTATATGAATTCGCTATGTATTCAATAATTGATTGTTATTGTGATTCTAGTTAGCATTGACTTAAAATCTAGTCGGTGTTCAGTTTACTGTGGTACATGATTGGCAGTTTATGCCTACTGGATGAATGCTGGTTTATTGTTGTTCAGCTATCAAACAATGGAATGTTATCATATTGTTGGATTAGGGTGTATAAGGCACGTGAGCTAGCAGGAGGGCATTCATTCAGTAAAAATAACTGTGAGCGATTCTGTGATCATACGAGTTTGTGAAATAAATATTTGCACCGTAACCTAAAACAATAATTGATTCACAAAGATATTTGTGACAATATATATATATATATATATATATATATATATATATATATATATATATATATATATATATATATATATATATATATATATATATATATATATATATATATATATATATATATATATATATATATATATATATATATATATATATATATATATATATATATATATATACTCATACAGTTTGTTCAAAGCAATTTCGTTACGGGAATGTATTCAATATTCTCCAATTTAATTTTGTACAAATATTATTATTGATAATGAAGCAAAAAAAAATATGTTACATGGGAGTATCATCGTATAACAATCTGTCATTTAGTTAAATAATGCGAATAAACAATAGTGTCATACATAAGTAATTTTTCGACAATATCATTGTCACTATCACAATCCATTTCACTATCGTCACTTGAGTCTTGAATATTTATGATAAAGTCTTAAGTAATGTTATTAATATCAATATATTGATTCAATCAGATTGAAAATACAATGATAAGGAGGCAATCGAAGAGCATCGTGTCTAAATTGTTTTGCTAAATTGTCGCACACATACTGTTTTACAGGTGGTTGAATTTTAACAACTTCTAACAACTGTTTTCCATTATATGATTCTCCGAAGTACAGATCGTTGTCAATTAAATATTCCTGAATCTCGGCCTTCTTCATGGAATTAGATGGTATTCTCGCGCTTCGTCGCGAATAATAACTGGCATTATCCATAACAATAACGCAATTTTGCGGCAAATTCGGCAGTAAATTATCAAAGTAGAAGATCCGAGTTAGGAAAGACCTTCACCCATCTGTTACAGCGGTGAAATTTTTTACTATGAAATTTAGTATACTACAGAGTACATCGCGTATGGGTTGACTGAGAAATTCCCGGCAAGGCTATGATTAATTTAATATTGAAAATTGACTTTTTGTTATTTACTTGCACTAAGTACAAGGAAGTATTGTTGGACCGACAAAATCCACCTATCGTGATTTTGATGGAAATATCCGTTCTGAGCATCCCTGAATCCATTTTGACTATTTTTGGCTTGATGTCGGTACGTATGTTCGTTTGTGCGTGCGTGCGTGTGTAACTCGCAGATCTCAAAACTTGTTGAACGTATAATGTTGAAATTTTGTATTTAAGACTGGTATAGGGTCTACTTATCACCTCGCATTATGGTTCCAATTGTCTGTACCGGAAGTGTACTTCACTTGGAACTTTTTTCGATTTTTTTTGATGAATCCAGAATGATCAACCGTAGGATGTTGAAATTCAGTATTTAACCTTGATGTTGTATCAGAATGGTTATCTGCTATTCTTGTAAAATTCGGCTCAGTCGGAAGCTCACTTTATATGTCAGATATTTCAAATTTTCTTCATAAATTCAAAACAATCGGTCGTTGATTATTGAGATTTTGTATATCGAAACTTCACTCCCAACAGAAATATTTCAGGATTCAGGAAACAAAATGTGCAGAACCTTATCTACTGAAAATTCGGATTGTATTGCTCAAAATAAGATGAATTACAGAAGTATTGATGTCCAGTGTAATTTAGGCAACTATGGAAGAACGAAAAACTTATCAAATCAACACTTAAAAATTACACTAGAATGAACATGAAACTTTCTAATGTTCATTACTTGCGTCTAGAATTTATTGGATAATGAATAGCTTTTACAAGTAAATGATGTGCCATGTAAAATCCAAATAAAATCTTTCATTCCAAGCTATGTGACTGTAATGTTTTCACCACTACATCAAACTAATTCAGAAAAATATCAGATAACTTAATATAGGGCATTTTTTATATTATATTTATAGAATTTTCACACAAAAATTAAAGATTTCAATACAGATGAACATATTCAATTAATATATACTCGCAGCGCACTGTTAATCTAACATATAAAGTGAATGCATATCACGGTTCTGTCGCCAGTTAACATATAACTGGCGAGACCTCTGGTGGCTGCGCTCACTCCCTATAATGAAACACAGAATCTTATCGTCCAACAATCAACCGTTTTGGATTTACCCAAGAGATTCTAAGAATCATTTAAGTGAAATGTGCTTTCAGCCAAGTCGGTTGCTTTGGAAGCAGTAGGCTATTATTTTCATACTACAACATTCCTAAATACTGATTTTCAAAATTCTGCGACTACCAACAGATCTGAATTTATGCGCAAAATTGAAAAATAAATTCCTAATGAAGTGCACTTGCGGTTAGGTCAATTGTTATGAAAATAGTAGGCAATCATTCAGATGCTACAGCGGACAGAAATACCAAATTTCAATATTCTACACCTGATCGTTTTGAGTTCATGCGAAAAACTCCAAAAGACTGTCAAGTAAAGTGCACTTTCATCTTGGTGGATCTCAATAAAATTAGAATATAAGCATCTAGACGGTATAATGGTCCTAAATATAAATTCTAACTACCTACGTTCAATCGTTTTGGATATATGCGAAGTTTTCAGAAAATGTCTTGAATGAAGTGCTCTTCCAGCTTAGACAATAGCAATCAAAATGCAAGATATTATGAAAGTGCCCAATACAAAATAAAAATATTCTACGACTGATTGCTTAGAATTCATGCGGAGGATTCAAAAAGTCTGTCATATAAAGTGCACTTCCGGCTTAGCCGATTATTACAAAAATAGAAGACGACCATTCAGATGCTACAGCAATTTCAAATGCTGAATTTCAATATTCTATGGCTGATCATTCTGAATTTATGCGAAAAATTTTGTAAAAGTTTCAGGTTACGTGCACTTCCGGTTAAGTTGATCGCAATCATAGTGCAAGATGTACAATAAGATAATATAGAAGCCCTTTATACGAAATTTCAATATGCTATGGCGGATCGTTCTATATTTATGCAAAAAATTCAAAAGAAGTTTTGAGTGAAGTGCACTTCTGCCGTGGCCGATTTTCACAAAAAAAGCTGATAATCATTCTAATATAACATCAAGTACAAGTACTGAATTTCAACATCCTACGGTTGATCATCCTGGATTTATTAGAAAAATTCGAAAAAAGTTTCAAGAAAAGTGCACTTCCGGTACAGACGCTTGGAACCATAATGCGAGTTGCACAATTATACAAAAATAGATAAATACAAAATTTCAACATCATACGCTCAACCAGTTTCGAGATTTGCGAGTTACGCACGCACGCACGCACGAACATACGTAGCGACATCAAGCCAAAAATAGTCAAAATGGATTCAGGGATGGTCAAAACAGATATTTTCATCAAAATTTCGATAGGTGAATTTGGTCGGTTTCACAATACTTTCTTGTACTTAGTATAAGTAAGTAATAAACTAAATTACGACTCAAAATGTTGAAAATATATTAAGTAGGGGGAAATCTCAAGGCTGGGATGAAAAAATGCAGCTTCTAACTTCTATAATAAAGGCCACGGCCCTTTATGGGGCCGAAGTCTGGGGCCCACACCAGGAATTCTCCCTAGAAAAGTGCCAAATTCAGTATATAAAAACAATCCTTCGTATCCCAAGAAACACTCCAAACGTTTTTGTAAGATTGGAGACAGGCGTTACTCATATTGCGGTTGATATATGGAATAGGGCTCTAGGTTGGTGGTCAAAAATTTTAAAAATGGATGATAATAGATTACCCAAATTAATATACAATAGATTGGTCGAGTTGGACAAATGGGAGGGAAATAAAGCTGAATACAATTGGTGCACACGAATAAGGATATTTCTAACTAATTTGGGCTTTGAAAACGTATGGAAAGATCAATGTATTAATAAAAATAAAATACAAGTGATTTTACTAACTTTTAAGCAAAATCTTATACAGTCGGATTTGGAAGCTCTAGAGCAGTCTTCTTACAATTTATTTTATAAATTATGGAAGAATTATCCTTGTACGGAACCGTACCTAAAAATAAACATGCCGATCGTCAAGATTCAGTTTATTTGTCAAATTAGATTGTCCAGTAAACGTGGACTTAAAATATACTATAAAAACATAAAGTATGAAATAAATAGTTTGGAACTTTGTAATATTTGTAATATGTATAGGTTAGAATCTCTGTTTCACTTCTTTATGGAACGCCGTTCAACTTTTTATTCTACACTGTATCAATAAGCATATTTTCATACATTCTAGTAATGCTTATTATTAAATAGCAAATGATTATTATCTGTACAGATATTTTTAAATAATTAAAAATATCAATTCACAAATTTGAGATATTTAAAAAATATCTATACAGATAATTTTAAGTATATAAAAATATCACCGTAATTATAAATATATCATTTTTGTTTCATAAGCTTTTTATTCATATCTTTACTATTCGTTTATGTATTTTAAAATATGTTTTATCTAGATTGAAACATTTCTATTCTCTTAATACAAAATACGCATGTTACATATCAGTGAATTTTATATTTTCAAATTACATATTTTTAAATAACATATTTTTAAAATATATATTATTAAATAGTGCTGCCATCTAATGCCTGTTATATGAATTTGGTCGACGTTGCCAAATTTAATTTGAAGTGATAATGTCCTGCTAATAAGCATAATATAATTAAAATGTCATCTAAAAAATACTAAGTAACTAATTTATATATTATTATTTTTACGGAAGAGTAGTAAATTATATGTAGGTACATTATATATTCTAACCTAATTTACAAACGTCAAAACAAAGTATGTCACATGAGTAAGTTTATCCCTATCGTTCAAAACACTGGAGTTTGAAAATGAAACTAATCGTGTGATATTAGCATAAAACGAAATGAATAAACATAAATATTAGTCACAAATTCAAACTACAAAATACGAAAAAATTTTTGGGCTAGGCTTTGGAATATTTCCACCTGTGAATCTTAATGCTTGATAGCTTGTGTCATCTAGTATCACTGGTATCACTGAACTATATATATTTATAGTTCAGTGTCTAGTATGTAAGCTATATAACCTACGATTGGAATTACATCCAATATACAGAATTTTAGTTATATATAATATTTTGCCGCCATATTTATTTACCTTCAAAAAAGCCTGAATTACTCCAAACAATTTTACATAAGACAAGGATCGATATTCCAAAACCAGGTATTTCAACTTAATCATTAATTATGATGCAGGTGCAATAAAAAATTACTTATGTAATTTAATTTATTGAAGAATTGGTTATACTTTCAACACACATTACATATTTTTCTTTTGAAGTAATGTTTCTGGCTGATATTACATTTAATTCAATAATTTTCTCGTCACTTAAATTGAGTACTGCAGTATACAGAGAATCACGTGGAGTTTCAATGTTTATAATATTTGAAAAATTGTCAAATGTCAACAAACTTTCTCTCAATCTCATTAGTAAATTATTCTGATCGTTGAAGACTTCATTTGTAGCTGTATGATTGCCATTAATTTTATTTACCATTCCATCCACCCAAATCTGTCGTGGTGTTCTCCTCTGTGCTGTTCTTATTTTATGAAAGTTCCAGGCATCAACAAACGAACACAATTTATTGTTAACAATCGGTAAATAAATGAATTGGCAACAATATCGATGAACATTATTATCAGGATCTAACAAATTGGCATCCTCTAACTCATACAATTCATTGTAAACAACATCTACAACTTCTTTATATACGTCAACCCACAATCTTTCTATTCGTTGATTGTGTACGGATTTCCCAGTTATATGACTGCCACGTTGTAGTCCCCTTAATAAATTCATTAAAAATGCAACATAAAGATTTTCATAACCATGGTCAGAACGCACACGAGAAGGAATTCCATATTTTGTTGTAGCTTCCACAAATAAATTTAATACGGGTTTAGCTTGGATCGAAGTGATGCATGATAAATACACTATCAACCTGGAGTAGCCATCAATACAGCCATGAATGATTAGGCCCCATCTAAAATAATTATAATAAAATACTACATACTGACAAAGATTGAAGGAAAAGAACGATACAGTTTCATATAAAACTTAAGTAGCTTACACTTAGGTTACGCACCTAATGACTGTTTAACATCTTGAAGAATTGTTTTTCAAATAATCTCGAAGATGTTGATTAATTGTTATTTAATTGTGTCAATTTTAATTTAATTTCGACCGTTTTGCATTTCGCTGCCAATACTGCAAAATAAGGTCTTGTAAGCTGGCATCACTATAAAAAAAAATAGACGCACCATTGCTATCTCAAGAAATATAAAAATTATGAAGTTAGTTAAATCAGCTAATAATTTCTATTATATAGTACTACTTTAATGAAAGAAACAAGATCAGTAGCTCTCAAAATACGGGGATGCAACTTTCTCATTTTAGATGAAGACTTATTTTTTATATTCGCTTATTCGATTCAGTTTTTTTTTTTACTGAATTCAACGATCTATTAGTTACACAACAAAAACACAATTGAGAATTATGATAATTTAATTTGAATCTGATTGTTACAAGAGTGCGTTGGAAGATAACAATTGAATGAAGAAATTATAATTAATAAATTAATTCATAAATCAATTATTATTTACCAGCGCATCCTTGTAACAATCAGATTTGATATAAATTACAACTCTCAATTGTGTTTTTCTTATGTTCTTTTAATGCACAGATATGAAAATAATATACCGTTGAATTCAGAAAAAAAAATACTGAATCGAATAAATAGAAAAATAGGCCCCCATTTAAAATACGAAGGTTGCACACCGTATTTTGAGAGCCACTTGGTCAAAAAAATCTTGTTTCGTTCATGAAAGTAGTACTACAAAATATAAATTGTTTGCTAATTTAACCAACTTCCTAGCTCTTATACTTCTCGAGATAGCAATGGTGTGCCACTTAAAATGAACAGATGAACACATGTATATATTTTGCTTATTTTTTGCAATCGCGCAGCTTTTCAAAAAATGGCACAATTAAACCAAAATTAAACAAAATATAGGACTACAACATAGCCGAACGCTAATTGTTTCTCCTCATAAGGCGCTCACGATAAATTTTGTCATACCTGCACAGTAAGTAAACTTTTGAGTGTCTGTTTTGCGTTTGCAAAGTGGCGCAATTTTTAGTCTTTTTTATGACACATATATATAAGGGAAGCAGTGGAATCATGCTAAAAATCGGTTAGTGAGATATTAGTATAGTGAATAAGCATGAATTAGAGTCCTAACAATTGATTTTTGATAGTTTTGCGATAATATCTGGGTTTGTTTATTCGTATAAAATGTATGAATTAGTGGAGGTCCGATAACTGAAATAATGAATTTTACATCTTTATTCATTCTTCAGAAGTTGAAAAGTAATTTGGGATGAAAACATTAACCAAAAGTTGTAGTTTACTTGAAGAGTAGAATAGTTTTCCTTCAAAATTCCAGTAGATTTTTAATAGTACAAAAAAAAAGAAAGTAAGAAAAAATCTTGTTTGCTACAAACATTAGTAACTGGTAACAATCAAGAAATACAGTAAGATATGAAAATTGAAATTATTGGATTAAAACGCTCAAATCTTGTGGTCCATAAGTAGTTCATATTTGTTTTAACGTAAAAAATATTGAGAAATTAATGACACAAGTATTACAGTATACTGTAAATCTTGGTTTTTTAGTTAATTAACGTTAGAAAAGAGGCGTGAGGTTGGATGCTGGCCCTATAAGGTTTCGTAACTTTGCGCAAGCATATTTGCATAGCTAAAAATGAACCACTTTATGCACGGAAAATAGGTTCGAAAATAGTTACTTTTCGTGCAGGTAAAAAATTTTTGTGTACACCTGGGTTGCTGTAATCAGCACCTTCGACCTTCGCTTCGGCTGAAAATTCTTACAAAGCGCTAAAGTCATTAAGCAAACCTATTTCGTCGGAAGGCTAGGAACCCTCTGCAGATCGCTCCAAAACGGAAAATACTCAAAATTCAAAACCAACCTTGATAATTTACAGTGTGCATCCATGTGCCACAAGGAGTTTGGTGTTGGTACATTGTACTGCCTTCTTTTTATTGATCGGCTCCATCGTTGTGCGGCACCTAGTGGGTCAATTTCATTCAGAAATTGTCGAATTTTATATCTTTGAACAAATATACGTTGTGCTTTCAAATAACCAACCATCATCTACAACAATAAAAACAATGCAATAATTGTTTTTCACTGAATTCAGTGAATTTGTACTTCACTTCCACAGTTAGGATGACTTTTATGAATGTCCTCTATTTTACTTCTTATTTCATCATCTGTAATATTCGTGTATCGAGATCGCATACTTATACCTTCTGCATACAATCTTTTACTAACTGTACTAACGGAACAATTAAAATTCTTTGCCATTGACTTTATGGTATAACCTTCATTAAATAGAAACAATAGCTGATCTCTTGTTATTTTTACTGCGGGTCGTCCGATTTCTGAAAGAAATAAACTTCAGAAGCTATAAAAGCTACTAATGAGATTGATTAAATTACGAATAGAAATACGATTGCCGAAAATAACAATAGCGAAGTTGGACAGTGGTGCATTGAAAATTTGACTTCCGCCTTTCTAGTAAGTTCTTTACTCTGAGGTTGTTAATTGAAATGAACCACACTCCCACCGCCATACAAGTATTGTTTCTCATTACCTCCTGTCTGAACTCTTTCTGCAGTATAGCTCAAATTTGTTTCATCATGAACCGGCAATGTTAATAATCCAGTTATAGCATTAGATAATGAGATATAAGTTTCATCGCTTAAATCATTCCTGATTCTCTCCAAATTTCTTAAACAACTTATCAAATTTGGCCGATCAAAATTATTTGTAGATTCAAATGATCTACATGATTCTCCAATAGTATGTCTTATTCTGCGTAAAACTATCAAGAGTTGATGGTTATTTGCGTCATTTGAATTCATTTCTATGAATTAGAGTCTGCATAAATACGATTTTATCAGATGTTGTTTTATAATAAAAATATTGTAAGATCACTTACTTAACCACTTTTATTTATTATTTATATCATAATATCAAACACAATGACAATTTAGGTTATAAAACACAGTGTAGTACCCGTGATACCATCTTGCATCTGTGGTAGTGTTGCCAACTATAAGAAACTATATTTGTCGTTTAACTTGATAAAATTTTTGTCCCAAATTTTTCAGTCAAAAAGTATTCCATCATTGAATAAATCTTTTTGAATTTATTAGTTATTTTATTGTTGATTGAATATTGACACTTGAAAAGAAGAAAGAATGGAATTGTAAGTATATGAGGTTAGACATCTGCAGTCATATGACATAAATCAGCTGTTCCTCAGAGACCGGCTATCTTCGCATCATACCTTGAAATGTCATTTGAAAGGCGAAAAATTTGAATAGCTATTTTATTTTGTATATCACAGACTTATTTCGATGTATTTCACGTGATTTTTGATGAAAATGTTTTTTTGCTATTTTAATTTGTTATCTTTGGTTTGTGTTGCTCATTTTTTTATTCGAAATAATTGAATTTGTCGTGAATGGACTTTTAAATTATGCCTGTTTGTTTTTGTGTAGAGAAGTGTCTTTTAAAGGCAAAATGTTGGAATTTTGAATTGAGCACTATTGTAGCATCTGAATGATCATCTCTAATTTTGGTTGCAATTGATTTCGTTTCGCCTAATGTCAGTGTGCCTGAACTAGACAGAGTACTGACAAAAATTACTCATGCGTACTTCAGCAAGAGTACTCTTTATTTGTACCCATGAGTAACTATGTGCGAGTATTTCAGTAATAAGATACTTGTAATCACGAGTACTTAAAAGTACTCGTTCCAAATATTCGTGAAAAAATTGCCAGTACCTCAATAAAAAACCTTATGTGGACACCCCATTACTTCCTCTTGTACACCTATTTATACACATTTTTGCAGCTGTGTTGCCAGCTATATAACAGTCGAATACGAAGTTTGGATCACATATACTGAGAATTGACAGATCACATTGATAGCTGTCAAACTGAAAGGTGATATGCAAAAAATTCAAATGAATGTTTCAAATAGAGTGTATTTTTGGTCGAGCCTATTGCAAGCATGCTCAGAGATTGACTTCATAACTGTTTCAAATAGAGAATTTCAGCATGTTATAACCAAACATTTCGAATTTATGCAAAAAAAAAAAAAATTTGAAGTAAACTGCACTTCTGGTTTAACCGATTGCAACCCTATTTACTATTAATGAATTAGACATAAAAGCAGTTCTAAATATCAAACGTCAACCGTTTTGAATTTATGCGAAAGGTTCAAAATATATTTTAAGTAAAGTACACTTTCGATTCAGCCGATTTTCACCAGAAGGGGAAGGGAAGGGCACAATAATAAGATGGTATATCAGCTTTAAATACAAATAGTCTGGTATGGATCAGACTCTGTCCCGCTAATTATCTATATTTGAACAGAATATTTCAAACGCGTGCAGTTAATGCAACAACTACCACAGAACTAAACTGCGCGAATTTTATTACTGAAATATTCGCACATTGGTACTCATCGGAACAAATGAAAAGTACTCATGCCGAAGTACTCATGAGTAATTTTTGTCAGTACTCTGCCTAGCTCTGCACACTGACATTGCAACCAAAATTAGATGTGATCATTCAGATGCTGCAATAGTCCTTAATCCAAAATTCCAAAATTTTTTCTTTTAAAAAACACTTCTCTAGATAACAACAAACAGGCATAATTTAAAAGACCATTCACGAAAAATTAAAAACTTCAAATAAAACTGAACAAAACACACCAAAAATAACAAATTGAAATAGCAACAAAACATTTTAATCAAAAATCATGTTAAATACATCGAAATAAGTCTGTAATATACAAAACAAAATAGCTATTCAAATTTTTCGCCTTTCAAATATTTCTATATATCTAACCGATTTAACCTCACAAACTGACAATTTCATTCTTTTTTCTTTTCAAATGTCAATATGTCAATCAACAATAAAATAACATTTTTTTAAATTTATTTAATAATGAAAAGCTTTTCTTTGAGTGAGAAATTTGGTACAAAAATTTTCTCAAGTGAAACGAGAAATTTAGTTTCTTATAGTTGGCAACACTACCACAGTTGAAAGGTGGTATCACAGGTACTACAGTGTGTTTTATAACCTAAATTGTCATTGTGTTTGATATAATAATTTAAATAATAAATTGAGTTCATATTGTGGATAGTGCTGAAATAAATATGTCTAACGGACCTTCAATTATACAAGATATATTAAATGCTGCCAACAATATCTCGCGAACTCCCGTAGCTGAAGAAAACAGCATATCCAATCTTTTGCAAAGTACTCGTTCATTGTTTCGTCGCAGTGACTCGAGATCAATCCGTAGTCGAAATGAAATACCTAACAGAGTCAGAGGCAGAAGGAGTAATGCAACATTCAAAAGGAAAGTGTTTTTGTTGAAATTATCACATGCAGATTTCTTTCCGGGAACAGCTGAGCAAGCTTTTCTTCGCAGAAGATCTTTAGGTACATTTAATGAATTTTCTATCCTATGATTTGATTTATGAAATATTATTTTCACTACAGGACTTGCTGTGGAACAAGCAGAAATTGGAAGAAGTTGGGGCATTGACACAATAAAACATTATATTGCGTCATTGTACCCTACAAACATTGTAGATTTGTTAAATATGTCAGACTTCGATTTAGCGAAATGTGAGCGATCAAAGAAGTTACTTCTTTTACAAAACATAAATACGGGCGCTGAATTGGAGGAGGCTGTTGGAAATGGAATAATAATCATTCGTCCTATGCGAGACTTTCCCAGTGATTTACCACTTGCAATTATTGATGTTGAAAGACAACAACCTAATGTTAGATCAGAATTAGATGCAAGTAAGTAACTTATCTGACTCAATTTTGTTAGTGGAATACTTATCTCCAACTACTTACTATTGCACTTGATATAACATGAATAAATCTTACTTATAATGCTGGGGCCACATTTACGTCTAATGTCATTAATTGAGGCGTTATTTAATAATGAACACATTGTCAATGACAATATGTCAATTGTCACATAACGCCTTACTTAACGGCATTAGACATAAGTGTGGCCCCTGTATAATTGTAACAAGTTAACGAAATACAAACATCTGCCAGTAAATCTTAATACATATTTACTTGCCATTGGTTGCGTCAAACAAAATATTTTCTTACCCTATCGTAATATGCACAACATTATGTATTTACAGACAAACATACTATAATGAAGCTATTTTTCAATAGTTGTAGATAAATATAATGTCTGGTACTATGAGCTCTGTTTTGGGGTATACTAAGCCAGTTTTTTTAGCTATCTTCAATATGTTGAAACAATTTACTAGAAATCCCAAAAACAGAGCTTGTAGTACCAGCCAATGTATCTATAGTATATCAATTACATAATATCTAGATATATTTTATGCCTGTCGGTAAGGGTCAATACATAAAGTTGCTACTCTAGGATGACAGGAAATTATTATCCACGCAATCAATAGCAAGCATTTATTAATACTTACTAGCAGATGATTGTATTTTATCCGTTAATTTATTACAAATATAAGTAAGATTGGCTGGTACCACAAGCTCTGTTTTTAGCTACACTAAGAGTGTTGTTTCAAGGAGAGTTTTAAGGCAATATAAATGTTCAAAAAGTTTTTAATAGCAATATTCGAATAAAATATTGTAAAAAAATGTATTTTCCATAAGATGAACCTGAAAATTGATCTTTAAAAGAGATTAAGACAATTTTAATTGCACTAAAATATTTCTTAATACCGCACTCCTAGTAGAATTAAAAACAGAGCTCGTGGTACCAGTCATAATGTTTATGTGACACCAAGTGCAATTGTAAGTAGTTGTAGATAAAGTATAATATTTGAGTCGCACAATATAATGGTTATATTACTCTCGGATGATTACAATCGAGATTATAACCATTGCCTTCGGCTCGTACTATGTTCACCTTGTGTAGTATAATCTACATTTTATTGTTCTCAGATAATATAACATAGTATTATAATTTTTAGCACTACGACCTTCAAGTAGATCGAGGAATAGTACAAATTTAGATAGAGGTAAAGTAAAAGTGACAAATTGTTGAAATACGTTTATAAAATATGTTATTTTAGAGAGCCGCAATACAACACGCGTGTTACAACAAGGACCACTTGCCCTTCATCTACAGCCTGAATTTTATGAAGAAATAAGCCTATCAAGAAATAATTCGAGAAATAATATAAATTTAGAAACAGGTAAAAGTGGAATACGAATATTAAAATGTCAATGGTCATCATTGCAATTTCGGAAACCATTGATTTTACAAGTCAATCCAAATTGATATTTCTCCACGACTATTGAATAATATATTCATTACACAATTGTTTGCGGCGAGTAATGTATCCCATTACTCATTAGTGACTTTTTATAACTACTTAATTGACTTTTTAGTCTAGCCGAGAAGTGAGTTTTCTGAGAAAAATAGTTTTAAGTGTCCAAAAAATATGAGCAATAGCTCATTTGATTCGGAATGAAATTTAGAAGAAGATGTTTTCGGGATTTTTTATTGCAATTATTGTTATCAACAAAAAATGGAAACAAAAAAAAGTCGCCTAGTTTTCTTGCAATAACTCAAAGACTATGAGGGATAGTGAAAATCGAAAAAAAGATCTGTATTGTTTATAGTTTTAATTTAATGTTAAAAATAGGATTCCAAGCAACCTTTATAGTACGAGCGCACCGGCTGTTGAGAGACGACAGTACATAAAATAATTTTTTTATAGTATTAAATAGAAATTTAAAAATTTGAAAAAATTATAGTGCCATCTCTAAGCTTGAAAGAATGAAGTTTTGTCAGAAAAAAATATTTACATTAATTTATAAGAAAGTGCGGCTATTGTGAACTATTTTTTTTGAAAATCCGTTTTCATTGAGAGCATCAGAAAATGTTCAAATAATTCGTTCATGAATTTTTGGCTTCTTGGAACCTTTCTTACATGTACACTCAACAAGATATAAGTGTTCAAAAGTAGCTTATCATATTAATTATTAATTTTTAAAATTGAAAAAAAACGAGAAATTGTCGTCAACTTTAAAAATTATTAATAAATAAGATGAGCTACTTTTTAACACTTACATGACGTAATCTTGTTGAGTGTACATGTAAGGAAGGCTCCAGAAGCAAAAAATTCATAGACAAATTATTTGAACATTTTTTGATGCTCTCAGTGAAAACGGATGCTCGAAAAAAATTAGTTAGTTTACAGTAGCCTCACTTTGTTACAAATTGATTTAATTTTTTTTTTCTAACTTTCTTCATTCTTTTAATTTTAAAGATGACACCATAATTTCTTCAAATTTTTAAATTGCTATTTAATACTATAAAAAAATATTTTTTAGACGATCATAACAAAAAAGGGGTTTCTATGGCTCTTTTTGCGGCCGTGAAGTTTCACTTTTTGGTACACATCTGTCAAATTTAACTTTTTGGGACTGATCTGTCAAATACTACTTTTTTGGGACTGAACTGTCAAAAACTACTTCATAAACATTTCATACTTACCTATATGGGCTGCTTGATGAATTCTTTAAGACACAGTTTTTGCCGAAATACATATTATATTCCTCCGTCAACCTTAATAGTTCATGCAATTCAAGAAATTTATACGCATTTTTTACAAATGTCACTTTGATATAAGACAATAAAATAAAACAATTTCAACGGCAACTAAGATTTACACTTGCAATGTTTTAGAAATAAATAGATAAAATTTTGTGGTTTTGAATTATATCGTGATGATCGCCTAAAAAACGTTGTGTGCACCTCGGCCTACAGTTCTTTTTTGGTCTCACCTGAATTGCAGCCTCAGCTGCGCTTCGGCCGCAAACAACAGATTCGACCAAAAAAGATAACCTTTACGGCCTTGATACACAAATAACTATTATGTGCTGTCTTCTCTCAACAGCCGGTGCGCTCGTACTATAAAGGTTGATTGGAACCCTATTTTTTTGTTAATAACAATTGCAATTTTTCTTGGCGGAAAAAATCCTGAAAGCGTCTTCTAAATTTCATTCCGAATCGAATGAGCTATTGTTAATATTTTTTGGACATTTAGAACTATTTTTCTCAGAGAACTCATTTCTCGACTAGACTATTTTTGACCAATGAGCTATTTAGCAAATCAAACATAGTATTCTGTTGCTAGGTCACGTACACAAACTTTAAAAAGATTTTTGACAGCTGTCAGTGCAAATTTAACGTAAAAATTAATGAATTATTTAGTATATATTCTACTCGAGTTTGTCATCGCTGATATGTGTATGAAATTTGTTATTGGAATCAAATCGATTAATGGCCGGTTTTATAAAAGACCAAGTAAATTTACTCTCAAAATAAATTTATTCTACTTAACAAATTCTAATCGTTTTGAATTTCTTTATGACAACAGAATTATTGCTGTCAAAAAATCGACTTAAAGGAGTAAATTTTATTTACTCTGGAAAAAAATTATTCTGCCCTTTATAAAACCGGGCATTAGAGAATTATATTTTATTTATCAAAAAATATTTATGTGACTACTGCACTGGATTCATTTATATTTTTTGTTTGAAAAATCATTCATATTGTTCAGTTTTTTGATAATAATGAATTTTGAACCAAAATCAATTAGCTATGAAATATTTATGGAAAACAAACATATCTGAGACTGCAACGTGAAAGCGCATAAAAAGTCCCATATCAATGAAATTTTATCTTTAATTTCTAAAATCCTTATGGTTGTCTTTGCATTATAAATATCTATATTGTCATTTTTTCTAGAAACTGCCAATAGCATACTCATGCTTGATAACGTAGATCAACATGAACCACCAGTTTGTCATCTCCAGTTCGAGTTTCCTGAGGAGGAAAATAATCTTATTGTAACATCTGTACTCGGTATGAAACAGAAAATAATTAATTGAAATTTTCTTGATGAAAATGGCACATTTGGGCACGATTTAAAAAATATATTGTATACATTTCGTACAGAAATTGCGTTTCCAGTACTCACGTATTGCTTCAATCTGCAATTTACTCTGTCAATTCAAAAGAAAGATTCCTACTTGATGTCAGTTTTTTAGAAAATAAAATTTTGCAGTTGAATCTATAACCGAACAAGATACTTCAATTTTTTTTTTTCAAATTAGCCATGGGCTTCGAAGAACAATATCACAAAATACAAAACTTAAATGTTACCAAAATTTCTTCATTCTTGTATAGCTCTAAAAATTCTTTATTTCCGCATATTTATTTCCTTAATTAATGTATAAATATTTGTTTGTTTTAGACTATCCAACTATTGGTAACGATGATAAACCAAGGGAAATGTTAGAAGTTAGCCGAGTTGATATAGTTGAAGCTTTGTTCAAAATATATAAGGACGAATCATTAATGACGAAGTCTATCTTTGTTCGGTTTATTGGTGAAATTGGAATTGATGACGGTGGCTTAAGTAGAGAACTATTTAGTATATTTTGGAGGAATATATTTTCTAGTGTAAATTACTTTAAGGGGCACGATATTGTTGTTCCTTATATACCTCTACATATGATTAGAAAGAAAATAGCTGATTACACAATTTTAGGTAGAATTCTCTCGCACACATTACTTTTGACTCACTCATTCCCTAACAAATTGGCAAGAATCATTTACGTCATGTTAGGAAATGAAGATTTTGAAGGATACAAGAAAAATCTTCTATTAGATGAATATCTTCTATTTCTAACAGTTCCGGAAAGAAGACTAGTGCAAAAAGCTTTAAGACAATTCGATAATTTAACAGGAAGAGAAAAAGATAGATTAAATGCATTGTTTAATTGCAATCAGTTTTACGAAATTCCAAAAAAAGATGAAATCATTGATCAAATTAAAGCTATAGCAGAAAAAATACTTATCAAAGATTCTGCAGATTTTATAAATGAAATGAAGAAGGGTTTATCAGATAATATTAAAGCGTTTCTACGAAGTCTGTCCTTGAATGATATATCAAACGAATGGATAAAAAATAAACCGTCGCCTGAGAAGGTTATGAATTGTTTAGTTTTGAGCGATATTAATTTATATACGACCAATGATGAAGAAAGAACATACTTTTTTCTACAAAATTATGTTGGGTCACTGTCCCAAGGTAAATTGGAAAATTTTCTTCTTTTTGTGACGGGTGGAGTTAACATGCCCGAAAGAATTACAGTTACTTTCCACAAGCAAATTGGTATTGGAAGACGTCCCATCGCACATACTTGCTCTTCTTTATTAGAGCTCGCTACGAACTATGATTCACAACAAGAATTTAATTTTGAATTCGATGGATTTTTAAACTTGGATTCATCGTATGAATATTCACTACTTTAATTATATTTGTTTTTTTGTGAATAAAAAGTATACTGGGTGGTCACTCGAAGGACGCACCATAGCGTTTTCAATGCTATTTTTGAAATGTTCAATTATTGGCTTCCCTAATTATTTTACATCAAAAAAGTTGAATAGTTTATTGTAGAGAAAAAATTTCTGCATTCTCTGACACTAATATTTTTAATTTTACTCTACTAGGAACCA
This sequence comes from Dromius quadrimaculatus, assembly GCA_963989225.1. Classification (NCBI taxonomy): domain Eukaryota; kingdom Metazoa; phylum Arthropoda; class Insecta; order Coleoptera; family Carabidae; genus Dromius; species Dromius quadrimaculatus. The sequence continues at coordinate 21,231,596 of OZ022327.1, forward strand.
GTTAAATTACGGAAATGTTCATTGATAATTTTTATAAAATTAACAGTGCCATGGAATAAAAAACAAATTTACCCATTCAAAGTTATTGCTTATATCTGTCATCTGCTGTCATCAGCATTTCATATCAAGTGTTTTGAATTGAAATGTATAATTTAGAAGAAAAACTAGATATGGTTAAATGATTTTATGGTCAAAATAGTGCTCGACAAATATCAGTTTTCTTTGATTTTATTTAATTATATCATGGCACTGTTGATTCTAAAAAAATTATTAGTAAACATTTCCGTAACTTTACTGCTCCCTGGTAGAGTAGAATCAAAAATATTAGTGTCAAACATGCAGAAATTTTTCTCTACAATAAACTATTCAACTTTTTTGATTTGAAATAATTAGGGAAGCCAATAATTGAACATTTCAAAAATAGCATTGAAAACGCTATGGTGCGTCCTTCTAATCACCACTCTGTATAGATCTGGTTGACTGAATTTTTAGATTTACTCCTAATTATTTTTGTATTCCTTAGAAAATATTAATAATTTTACATATGTTTTCTTTTGATGTATACCTATGTATATATTGTACATATTTTATTTACAGTATGAAATAAATGGATATTTAAAATTATTTAACCAATGTCTTACAAAAGTTTCTTATAACATTGCTAAATGATATCATTGAGTAAGTAATACAATTATAGTAGTATTATTTACTTAATGATGATATATTGTATTGGGGCCCGAGTCGCCCGAGCACACTTAAAGCTTGTACACAAAAAATATAGACCGCAAGTTAATTTTTTTTCTGTACAAGCTGCAGTGTGTCCAGGCCCTTAGACGGATTTTGTCTCATGCACATTCTTTCTAAGCTAGTATGAGATATCTAAGTTTCCATGTAAAACTAACAATTTTATTGTATCAATCATGAGATCACTGGGGTAGAAAGATTTAATAAAATTACAAATTTTTAACCAGCTTGAATTAGTTTACACAGTGTAGTTTCATGTTCCACAAGGAGCAAGAAGTTAGTACCTACATTATTTTGTTCTTTTAATTGATCGGTTCTATATTTGTGCTGTGTCCAGTGGGTCTATCTTTTTCTTTTAGAAACTCGATTTTTTTCTCAGATTATTTAACGCACGTCATTTCTTACCATATTAGTTGTTTATTTTTTTTCCGAATGAACCAGTTGGCTACGTATTCAAACCTCTAATCTGCAAGCACAGCCTGCATTTGTCTAATTTTTAAAACCTGCCTTCTTTTATACATCTACACTGCGGGAGATTTTGAATATAGAGAAATGCATTACACAGTATCTGAGCAAGGCTGTGTTTGAATAAAAAAGCAATACATCCATTCTCGGTTGTCTTGTCGCCCGTGCGGAGTGGGAGTATGAGAAACTGAAATCTTTTCTTATTTCTAAGCTTTAAGTGTGTTTATGATTTGACTTTGACTTTTGATATCAGACAATCAGAAACTTGGCAACGCCGAAAAAGTTCATATTAGAAACCAATAGATGGCAGCATTTTTTAATATGTATTTTAAAAATATGTAATTCAAAATTATGTAATTTGAGAATATGTAACTTAGAATTAAAAATATACAATTTAAAAATATGTAATTAAAAAATTTGTAATTTGAAAATTTTTATTTTGAAAATATGTTATTCAAAATTATAAAAATTAAAAATATGAATTCTCATTTTCTATCAATTTTAGATAATTAAAAATTTTTCTAAAAGAATTCATGCATTGTAAAATATATTTAAAATATCATATTCTGCTATAAAACTTACAATTTATTATAATATTTTATAATTTGATTGTCAAATTGAATATGTTTGTAATATAATTATCTATGCTTATAATAACATATTTGTAATGGAACTAAATTTACAAAAGCTTATACGTAAATTATTTAATTAAAAATAAGAAAAAAATATTGCAAATATGATACTTTCACTATGCAACAGAATCTTATAAACATATTTTTATTTACGCTAATGTCTTAAAACTATATTAAAAAATCAATTTTTATTGCAAAACATATTTTAAATGAATTATGAATACATAACTTCTTTTTGAAAAGTTTTAAAATATAGAATACGGTTTCAATTTTCAAATAAGATATTTTTAAATTATATATTTCTTAAATGCATATTTTTAAATAATAAATTTTGTTAGTTCATATTTTTAATTTACATGTTGTTAAAAAACATATTTTTAATTTACGTATTTTAAATTAAAACATATTTTATAATTTCATATTTTCAAATAACCTATTTTTAAATAACATATTTTAAAATTACATATTTTTAATTCTCTGTCCTTATTCAGACCGCTATACGAAAATATGTAGAAGAGAGAGAGATAGCGATTTCAGAATTTGTTTTGAATTTAAATAATGTTTGAGTTAGAAATATGTTATTTAAAAATATACTATTTTAAAATATGTATTTGTGAATTTGTTAGTTTTATGAAATATTTATTTATTACTATATTAACAGGTATTTTAAATATACATATTTTGTTTTAAATATTTGTAATGTTTCAATGTAAATGAAACATATTTCTAAGTATATAAATATAATGTAGACAATTTTTAAATAGCTTATGAACAAAAATTATTTGATCATAAGAATATTGATATTTGAAAATTTTTGAAATGATGTGTATAGATATATACTAATTTGTACATTGATATTTTTAATTATTTAAAAATATCTGTACAGATAATAATAATTTGTTATTTAAAAGTAAGCATTGCTAAAATTTATAAAAATATGCTTATTGATAAAGTGTAGAATAAAAAGCAGAACGGCGTTCCATACTTCTTCGTAGAATGTCCCTTGTATCAAAATATAAGAAACACACATCTTGGTAAATATGATATATGCAAAAGCACCGAAAATAATTTCACTAAACTTTTCACGGACCTAGACGCTGATAAAATTAATGCAATATTTTCTTATACTCTGTTGGCCTTTAAACTACGCAGTTTCTGCACTAATGAATAAAATCTCTAGCTGCTTTAGAGTATTTATATGTGTAAATATACATGTACTTCCTTTCTATTTTAAGTGCAATATTGGGTATATGTTGTAAATGTTATACAGTAAATATTATGAAATGTAATTTTTTCCTTCATACAAGTAATTTAAGTGTGTAAAATGGGTATTCTTCTAAGCAAAGTTTAATTTAGTGCTGTCAATCCTCTTTTGTATGGGATCTTGTCCCGATAGCAATAAAGTGAATTGAATTGAAGTAATAAACTAAATTGTCAAGACAACAAAGATACAAATAGTAACTAGATAAGTATAAAACAATAATTCTTAGGATCGTAGAGCTCTGCCTGTGTCTAGCTTATGATTTAATGCCCACAGATTGTGTCATATTGAATAATAAATGGAAAAACACTCGGTTTCACAAAAACTTACCGAGTGTTCTTTCAGTCATATATATAGGTAACCGTTAGTTCTATGAATGCTAGACAAATGGTAAAGTTCAAAAATAATTCACAATACTATCGGATTATCTATGATATTTCAGTCTCGACAATCACTTTGAGCAATATAATTTGAGCTAAAATACAATATATACTCCAAAATTTGCGAATGCCTATTATCCTTAAATCTTAAACAATAGAAATTCATTTCTCAACATATTTTGCTCAGAATTCGAAGTATGTCTTGGATATTCAAATGATACCAGCAGACTTGGAAATATTTGTTACTCTTAACTCAAATTTATGATATTAAACCTGGAAGAAGCACAATGATAATGATGATTAAGAGTATATCTGAAGACAATTTTCTAGATAGCTTTGTTTTCAAACAAGTAGAAACATTGTAATCCTTGTTTCTGGTCTAGATTACAAATTGCAATTGAGTGTGCCACCTCAACCATGTAGATAACAATTTCTCTGTAAATACTTTGGAAAGAGTCGAGAAAGAAAATCCAAAGACTAATATGTGGTTGATAGCTTCTAATCATTCAAAAATAATTGTGGAATGATACCAAACGTTCAACGTGATTTTTCTAAATGCTTTGTAGGCTTAATACCTGCTCAAATTTGATTTGATATGTGGTACAAGTGATATTCCAACACATAGCTTATAGAGCCAGTCAGGATACCGTTTAGAATGATATCATCCTGATTTTCAAATATTCAGAAGCTGTCAGTTTTCTAACTGTGTATACGTCTTAAAAATCTCTGGCTTCGTGTCTGATGTTTTGAAATTATGAAAGTTCCTTTTGAATTCTTTGCAAATATTCAGAATCTTGTTAGAGAAATTCCAGTCTATAGTATGTTCGAAATGACGTACTTCACATATGCGGGCCGTATTACTTGCGTTTGGCTCGGATCACATACTTTCTGTTCGTCTAAAATAAAGACGATTTCTGTACGCCTGGTGCGTATATCTCATTCTCCACGAAAGACTCATATAAGCCAAGGAGCTAAAGACAATTATTGCAAGCGACTACGCAACCGCAGATTCACGAGCTACGGCCGCCAGATTTTCAACAGGAGAGAAAGAGTTTGATATCACGAAATTATAATTGGAAAGTGCCTACAGCTCAATTATCTGAGCGCCACTCAAGTTGTTGATCTGGTATACAACTTGAGAAAAAAACACAATAATTACAAAAATGATAAATGTAATATTCGAAGAGAATATGACCAGCATACGCGACATCGCATGGATCGATGCTGAAAGCACTCTTAATACTTGAACAATATACTGTCTGAAGGACTAGAATTCTCCATAGGAGAAATAATATTGCTCACGAAAGCCACAACTTATGAAGAAGATTCAACAGACCGCACTATTAAAAATTCAAATCGGTAGCTTAGGTTATTCACCAAAAATCTTAGATTTCATATTGATATGTGACTTCAATTGAGCGAAAAACTCACAGTAAGTTGAAGTATGTGAGTAAAATTTGTCCTGTGCACAAGTGTTCTTCCTTCTCTGTGATTTTTTTAAATTTTAATCAGTACTATTTTATATCATGTTTTACTTATTAATTCTAATAGTTTTAATATTGTTGCATTCAGGCTTTTTATCTTGATCATTCGTTCACTTCCATTGTTAGTAATAGCTATTATTTTTTGTTCGTCACCAAACTGGCGCATTCCATTTCCTTATTGTATACAGTATATTTCATTCATATTCCATATTCTTTCAGCTTCTAGGATGATATTCAGTGAGTACTATTTTCTCTTATCTATATCGACTTCAACAATAATTCCATAAATACACGATTATATATTATTATTTCTTAGTTATTTATTGTTATGCGCAATTCTGGCTGTATGAGGTAAATGCAGATATGAAAGACCTGACCAGGCTACAATAAGCTGTGAGGGCTCTTGTAACAAATTATTTCACATTAATTGTGTCAATATCAGTGGGAAAGGAGACGAAATTATCTCTGAAAAAAAAGATTGTTTCTCTTTGTGACGAATACAAGAGATCATGTGAAATATCAAATAAATTGGATCCTGCTTCCACCGTCAAAAAACTCAACGAAAATGTGTAGAAATTGATGAGAAAGAGCCCTCTCAATGATTCAAATGCGCTTTTCAATTCCTTGCAGAATAATTTGAGTGATGAATTTGTCTTGAGACAAAAATTATCAAGTTTTAGTATAAGTACAAGAAAGTATTCCAGAAAACTAATACTTAGTCATCTTCCAACGAACAGTCCTTTAAAAATGTATTGAGGGACAAAAAAATAAGAATCTGTAACAGGCAATTCAAAAAGTCGTCCACAATACATATTACGCAATTACGAATTCAGGTAAATCATCTGTTGTATACGATTGCTGCTCAGTTTATGATGCAATAGAATTGTGTAGATGTTTCTATTGCTGTGGTCCCTACCATACTCTCGTACAATGTACTAAGGAAATTCCTATAAGTCCAAAAAGAGTTGTATATCTCTACAATAGTAATGTGTCCACTGTCTACAGATCATAACACATAATTCCAGCATTTTGAGTGACCACGCTGTTTGGGACCTATTCTGTCATCTGTACCAAGAGACATCAAAGAGACTCAGCAAAACTATACCAGGTGATGCAAAGCAACCAAAAAACATCTTGATAAAGGTGTTTTCCATTAAAACCACATATTGAAGTGCTAATAACCTAGAATTCAATTACTATTATCAAAACATCAGTAAGTGTGAACTTACTTACTCTTACCCAATTTCAGCTATTCGCATTCACCGAAACATGGTGTCATGAGATCATTGAGAGCTCTGAACTTCTTGATTACAATTTGTTATCTCACAGTTTTTCGATCAGATCGCAATTTTGGTCTAACTGAGACCAAACGAGGTGGTGAAGTTACATTTGCCATGAGAAATAATTCTCAAGCACTCAAAATCGACGCTTTGAATATAGTGATGAATTTGAAGAAATCTACAATATCGATACACTGTTCATCAAAATATTCTTCGAACATTGTATGCATTAGTTCTATATATTCCTCCAAATTCCACGAACGACAAGAGATTATGATATTTTGTTCGACTCTCTTTCGTGCTATCTTCACTCTTACTTGAATCACTCATCGTCTTCTTTGTAGGCACAGTACTTTCAACAGTCTCCTGAATTTCTTCAACTGGTCTCAGTACAATTTCGTGCAGAACTCAAAAAGTAAAATTCTTGATTGAGTGATTGGTCATACTGAATGTTTAGTCAACCGCTCTATTGATCCTGTTCTGAGAGAAGATCATCATCATCCGCATTTGGCAGTTGAACTTGATTCAATATATTCTGCAAAATTACAAGCTGTTTCTAACTCCGGCCTGAAATTTGATAAAAAATGCTCAAAATTAGATATCTGAAGAGCTCAAGAGATTTTGGTCGCTGATATATGATAAATGTCCTTCTACCACCATTCTAGCAATATTAACGTATAATGGTATCTCTTGATGAACCACAATTGACTGTTGACTATTTCGCTTGATATTTCAAGTTCCTACAATGACAGCTCAAACGTTACGTCACCATCACATGCTGAAACTGTCTCTTCTTCAACTGTCTCTATTAACTGTGTTTCAGAAAACAATGTTTTAAATGCAATTAAAAAACCGGAGCCTACAGTGATAGCCAGTCTTGTTTCGATACCAGCATTTATTATTGCAGACTGTGCCTATCTCTTCCAAAGCCTTTGGAAATTATTTCAAATCCAAGATATGGAAATTATCAAAAGTAAACTCCATTTACAAAAAGGGTGATGAAAACTATATTATCAATTACAGGCCCGTTGCTATTATCTTCAACTTTGGTAAAATCTTGGGAACAGTTCTTCACGAACAAATTTACAGTCATGTATCTTATCATTTATGTCCTGACATACATGGGTTCGTTAGAGTCCGATCCGCTAGAAAGAATCTTGTATGTAGGACACACAATACATCAGTGAAGCCTCCGAACTAAACTGCCAGGTCGATGTGATTTATACCGATTTCTCCAAGGCCATTGATAAATCAGACCATTCTTTTCTTATTTCAAAGCTTCAATTTTCTGGTCTTTCATCTGCACTTTATCATTATTGTTATCATATCCTAATGACAGATACCACTACGTTCATGCTCATGGATTTGAGTCAAAAAATTTGCTGCAGAGATTTGATTCAACACCAGGATCTGTTGTGGGACTTCTGCTCTCCAATCTTCTTATCAATGGTATAACGACAAATATCAGTGTGCAATACCTCATGTATGCAGATGATATTAAAATATTTTGTAGAATTTCAAGCATCAAAGACTGTATAAGACTTCAGTCCAACTCAATCAACATAGGAATGCGATGTGACAACAATAAACGGTATCTAAATGTTCCCAAATGCAATGTGTTACAAAAATTCCGTCTTACGTTTTTTTTTTTATACAATTTTTATCTTATTCCATACCTATGTCGCCATCTGTATAACAAATTTGCACCAATTTTGTAAATTAGTACTTATGACTCTTGATTGAAGGCGCTAATTTGAGGAGCATGCGCGTCTGGTTCGCTCTCTTTGTTTCTTGAGCAGTAGCTGTTTTGAGCAGTCTTGTAATTTTTCTAGTTTCTTCAAGTTTTGAGATTATTTTATTTTTCTAAAATCAGTGTTATTATTCTGTAAGTATTTTGTCTATTATTTTTATTCACGTTATTCCAAATTTAGCATTATTAAAATCTTCACCTACTTCTTCACCGATTCCGGCTAGTTCAGATTTTACGAAACCATTTACCATTCCAACTGATGCTCCAAATTACGGCGAAGCCGCTGTGTTATCTCGAAATTCCTCTAGCGGAGAACATGCCATTGCACATGCAAGTCGTACTCGTACGCGCACTGAACGTGATTATTCAGTTACTGAACACGAATGCTTGGCCGTTCTTTTCGCTATTACCAAATTTCGTCCTTATGTCGAAAGTACTTCTTTTACTGTTATTACTGACCATCATTCACTATTATAGCTTATGAGAATGCAAGATCCTACAGGTAAACTTGCTCGTTGGGCTGTTAAGCTTCAACGGTTTGATTTTCAAATTTTACATAGACCTGGAAAACTAAACACTGTACCAGATGCTCTTTCACGTGCTCCATTAACAATTTCAACTTTATTTATATCAGCCGATAATTCAGATCCATGGTATATGAATCATCCTACTTCAATTCTTGCTTCTCCTTCTGACTATTGTGACGAAGCAGTCTTCGTTTTGAATCATAATCTGCAATTTTTCAAATATTAAATACCGTAGTAAGAAGTCATTATTTTGTCATTACGACAGTTCAACTCACTTAGCCTTTTTTAACCGTAATTCTGTTCAATCTATTATCTTTACAAGTTTATCCTGTCAACTTTCTCCAGTTGCTCTAGTAATTTTACAACATCGAAAACCGATCAAAGTTCATTCCTGCAAAATAACAATCCGTATTACATCCGTATTGGAATAATAATCAACTCACCGCCGTGTAGAAGTTCTTCCGTTCCGTATGAAAAAAGTCAAGGTTTTATTTGAATTTTTACAACATTAGTTAGTTGAGTTTAAATTGCAAATTCCACATGGTGATATGGAATGCCGAATCTGGATAAAAATGACATTAGATAAGACCGTAATATAGTTTAACATGAAATGTACTTACCGTTTAGCAGTTATGTATAATATTTCGTTGTTTATTTTGAGAAGTTTTTGTTCTGCCTGTCAAAGCTACGTTTGTTTATCCTTCTGTTTACCTGCGTTTGTTGTTAGTTCAAATGTTTCAATGAAGAATTATAATATCAGTCGTCATCTAGCGAGTAATTAAAGAACTTTGATTTATGTTTCAATTTAAATAAAATATATTTAAGGGAAGAAATGTTATGGAGATTATTTGTAAACGATTTATTACTGTACCAAATATGTATTTTATTTAACGGATGATTTTCACATGGACAAGGTTAAGTCAAATCTAAAAGTACTTAAGTGAACCTGTTGAGTAAGGATTCATTAAATTCGGGGTATAAATACAGCCCAAAATCAGCCAGTAAAGGACTCTATTCTGAGACTTGAGCCCAGAGTATTATCCAGTGAAGTTAGAAGTACAACCGAAGTCCGAACCGTACCGTAAGTGAACACCGTCCGTTTGAGTGACTCCCGTGGCGTGAGTTACCAGAAACCGTCTGTTTAAGTGACCCCGTGACGTGGGTTGCAAGAAACCCCTTTCTGAGTGGCCCCCGTAACGTGGGTTACGAGAAACCCCTTTCTGAGTGGCCCCCGTAGCGTGGGTTACGAGAAATCCCTTTCTCAGTGGCCCCCGTAACGTGGGTTACGAGAAACCCCTTTCTGAGTGGCCCCCGCGACGTGAGCTACGAGAAACCCCCTTTTTAGTGACCCCCGTGACGTGGGTTACAGGAAACCCCTTCTGGGTGGCCCCCGTAACGTGGGTTACAGGAAACCCCTTCTGGGTGGCCTCCGTAACGTGGGTTACCGGAATCCCGTTTGACCGTACCGTATTCACTTGTCCTCGTTTTGCTGCCGTGTAAGTTGAATCATCCGTTTCGTTTTCAAACCGTTGTCTATGTGTTTTGTGTGTTTAATAAATACTGTGTGTTTTCACTATACGTTTCAGTTTTTTTTTCGTCGACAAAACCCTTTTCCATCCTACTAGCTATCCGGCACAAACATCGCCAAAGAGCTGCACCGTATTGGCGCCAGAGCATCACCGACCGACAGCAGCTCCAGCGAGACGCACCACCAAAAGTAGCGTCACACTATCCAGGATAGCGTGTAGAGGACCATACAATTCATAAACTTGTTCCTCGGAACCATGCTGTGAATTTATCTCCATGGAAAATAGTCGTTCCCTCAGATCTAAGGGATGAAATTCTTAAAGAAGCTCACTCTACTACTACTTCTGGTCATTTTGGTGTATTAATAACCCTTCAACGTCTTTCCAAAAGATATTATTGGCCCGGTATGAGACGTTCCGTACACCGATTTGTAACACAATGTAAAATTTGTTTAACTCAAAAACCCTCTCAATTATCTTCCTTAGGCTATATGGGAGAGCCTAAAAAAATTTACTATCTTTGGCAGGCCATCGCCATTGATTTAATGGGTCCTTTTTCTCGTTCATCATATCGGAATATGCACTTATTAGTAATATCAGATTGGTTTCCAAAATTTTCTCTATTATTTTCACTTCGTGAAGCTACTTTTAAAAGTATAACCACTATTCTAGAACGTGATGCTTTTCTTCTGTTTGGAGTTCCTCAAATTGTAATATGTGATAATGGTACTCAGTTTAATTGTGACGAGTTTCGTCGTTTGCTGGAAAAATATCAAGTTCCAAAACTTTGGTACAATGCTAAATACAATCAGCAAGTAAATTTTGTAGAACGCACCAATAGAATTATCAAAACCGCTATTTGATCCTTTTTCAAAGACAACCACCGCGCTTGGGATGTGAATTAACCCCAAATTGGTCAAGTAATACGTACTTTTGTTCGCGAGGTTACTGGTTCTACTCCAGCATATCCTAACTTCGGCCGTCACGTACTCTTATCCGGAACTTTTTACTCCACTCCACCTGATGCCGTTTTATCTGATATTCCAGCTACTTATGCTAATTCATTCAAAGAATTGCATATCAATTTTCAACTCATTCAGAAGAAAATTATATCTTCATATGACCGCTCCGCTAAGCGTTATAACTTTCGTAGACGTTCTTTAGAATTCTTTGTAGGTGATTCAGTTCGGAAACGTAATTACGCACTTTCTGATGCAACCAAATATTTATCTGCCTCTTTAGCTCCTAAATACATTCCTTGTGTAATACACAAGAAAATTTCTGAATAAGTCTATCCATTTCACAACCTAAATGGCCGCGACCTAGGACGTTGGCACATAAATGAACTGAAGCCTCATCCTTCTGATGATAATATTTCTTCAAATCAATAGTTTTCTAACAAAATATTCAAATTTCCGTCCCACGTTTCTTTTAAATAATTTTTTCCTCATTCCATACCTATGTCGCCATCTGTATAACAAATTTGCATTAATTCTGTAAATTAGTACTTATGACTTTTGATTGAAGGCGCTTATTTGGGGAGCATGCGCGTCTGGTTCGCCCTTCCTGTTTCCTTTGTTAGTTTTTTGTGGTCAGAATCTTTTTACAACCTTGAAACTTTCATACCAATTTAATGCTTTTGTTCTGAATTTATTTTCTTCTAGATTTTACAATAGCGTGAGCAATTGCCGTTGCGGTCGAATGAGCTGGCCTTTCTCTCTTTGGGAGTTCATTCTTATTTGTTGTCCTTCCTCGAGAAGATACGTTTGATTATTCCTGATGTTTTATATTCAGATTCGTCCTGATAATCATTACTATTGAGAGTGTTTCGAACACATGTTTTGCCCTAGTTTATCATATTATTCCGTCTACAAGAGTAGACATTATTTTTTTATAATTTACCGGCTTTTTATATTTCTGTTTTAAATTTTTTTGTACTACCAAACACGATCAGACGGATATCGATTCGGTGATACGCGATTTTTTTTTTTTATATATATACTTGAAGTAAAGAAACCTACGAGATTTGTGGCTATCTTTGCTCCTCCCTTCACCTTTACTCACCTAAGTATGTTTGATGTATGAATGATCAGTGGAAGTGGTGGATAATACATAATTTATCTATATTTTGGGTCCAACGCGTTGCGGATTTGTCATTCAACAACTTGTAGTTTGGTTTCTCAGGTTGTTTGTGTAGTTTTTGGTTTCCAAAGCTTGAGTTATTTTGTTGTGGGCTTCAGTTTCCGTTTTCAAGCTGGAGAAACATGGAAGTTTGTGGAGATTCATCCAATTTTTTAGTAACGAACCACGTTCGTGAACTTATCGACTCATCGCTAATAACTCTTTTTCTCTTCCTGCTAGACTTTGTATTTTCTTTGTTTTTCTTCTCTTTGTAGCTCAGCGTAGTTTTCTTTTCACTTTGTAAACTTTCAGTGCACAATGTAAATTCAGGCGGATAACTTATTGATTGTTTTATTCAAATTTCACTAGATTTACAATTTACTCGTTTTTCAATTTGAATCTTAATTTATTTATTCAAGTTTAATGCTTCACGTTTGAAGAGAGCTCTCCGATTTTTTATAGGAACCTCCTGTTTCAGTTGAATTGGATACTGGTTGGGTTGTTTATTTTCAGTGAAAACTGCTAGGGATCTTAGGGACCAGTGGCCACTTGAGACTAATTTTTGGCCAACTTCAAGTTAAGAAAAATATCAACACGTCTACAAAATTAAGAAGAACATTGATATCTTTCAAACTTGACGACCAAGCGCACGGCCAACCTTAACATCTTCAAGGACCGTTGGGTATTTATCAAAGCCCTATAAGACGTAAGATCAACTTTACTTAATTCAGGGAACGTTCTTGTCTGACGTTGTTTTTGTGGCTACCAATTCGACATCTATCTTCTCTGCCGATACTAGTCTTGAGTTCCGCCTGAAGAGGATATTTAGCTAGTTTTTGTAACGTAATTTTGAACGTCTGTGACGTGCTTTCCATTCCCCTTTTGGCCGTTCCAGTGAGATTTTTTTGTATAATAGCTTTATACATTTTCGTTAGTTACCAAATTATTCAATTATAATTTTTGGAATAATTTGCTTTTAATTAATAATAATTTTGTTTATAATTGATTTCGACGTCTATGCTTTATTCCCTTTTTTGCTGTCGCTATCATCTCCCAGAATAGTACTTTCTTCTCCTTTGATAATTTTCTGGAGGCGGCGCCCATTTCCTATTTTTCAGGTGAAATATTTCTAGTGCCCTCATTAATAGCTAGCCATGGCTCTTCACTTTCAAGGTAGGGTATTCCAATACTTGAATTCAGTCTCAATCAGAAATACATTGAGTTTTTGCCACCAAATAGTGAAGAAACATCACCAGTACATTGAGTTTTTGCTACCAAATAGTGAAGAAACATCATCTTTTTTAATTTCCTACTGCCACCTTGGAAATAGGAAAAGCTACAAATGTGATGTCATACTCAAGGAAACTGTCCAAGATCACTTTTGTCTACACACTGGACAGTTATAATGTGAGCATACCAAGTTCGTTTTGTGATCTGGGGGTTACTTTCGATCCGAAGCTTTAATTCAATGATCATATTGAAACTGAAGTTCCGACGGTATTTAGGTGTTCAAGTTTCATAAGACGGAACGCGATAATGTTCAAGATAATGTTCAAGAATCTAACTTTGAAACTGCCTATTATTTCTCTCGTTAGACCAAATTTAGAGTATTGCTCGACCGTCTGGCGCCCAGACACAAAAATTATGACTGATCTTATTGAAAGTATTCAGAAAGAATTCATTGAGGCAGCTATGTTAATCTTAGACAGTTCCCATCCCATGAGAGGTACATCACAATCTTTATTGCTGGAATCTTCAAATCTGCAATCTTTTAAGCAAAAAAAAAGCTGTCAAGCAATAATTATATCATATAAAATTATCAATAACACCATAGATTGTGTAGTGCTTCTCGAACATATCAATTCCCAAATTCCAGAATATCTTCTAGGTTCAGTAATACTTTCTACTTGCCAACTTCACTGTCATACCATCAAATATAGAACCCCATCGCAATTCATTTTGCAGCGTCAGTTATCTGAAACGCTATATATATCATTCCTGAAATTCTCAGTAATTATCTTTCAGCCTCACTCTCTAATCGGGCTCAAGCTCATTGGGTTTGTATTGAGTAATGATAATATCAATAATAATTATGATAGTTATTATCATTATTATAACTGAAATGGAAATATAAATAGAGCAATAAGCTTATAATCAGAGCAGACTCTAGCGAGCATCTGGTATATTGAGATAATGTCTGTTCGTTCAAGCTCCTCGATAGAAAGTGCACGAGGTTATCGGACGTAGATAATATTGTACGGTTATGGTTGAACGTTCAATCACAGATGCGCGCGCAACAAATAAAATATATTTCAACTGAGTTCACTCCAGTTCAACCCAGTTAAGACAAATTTCCTCACGAGAGCCCGGAACATGATAACTAGGTATCCCTAGTTACAAGTGTAACGTCCTCAGCTACTCTTTCGTAATGAAAGTACTGTAATTCGAAAGGCTATAATTACTAGGCAGTGCTGTTTATATACAACTATGTCGATGCATAGTCTCAACCAGGGTCGTATGTGTTACAATATTGTTCATACAGTAACAATTTGTAGAATCTAACGTGGACATTATCACATATTACATCATTAGATATATTTTTTGCATATGTTCAAATGATGACCAAACACAGAATTATATCGTTCTACAGCTAATCATTTTGGATTTACCCAAAAAAATATAGAAATATCTCAGGTGAAGTGTGCATACAGTACTGTCCATTACTTTTGAAACAGAAGATCATCACTCCTATGCAACATCTCTAAATACTGATTTACGTCCAGTAGCTCTGAATTTATGCGCAAAATTAGTAAAATTCAACTGAAGTGCATTCTCAGCTTAGTCGATTGCTAAGAGAAGAGTAGGCAATCATTTAGATGTTACAGCAGACTGAAATACTGATCAGATCGTTTCAAATTTGTGCGAAAAATCTCAAGAGACTTCCGACACAGTCAATCTAAATGGAGAAAGGATATGAGTATCTAGACGGTACTATTGTCTTGAATATCAAATTCCAATACTTTATGTTTAATCGAATTGGATTTATGCGGAAAATTCAAAGGATATCTCGAATGAGGTGCATTTCTGGTACAGACGATTGCAATCATAATGTGAGATATACAACAAGATCTTATAGAAATGCTTAATACAATATTTAAATATTCTACGTCTGATTGTTTTGAATTTATTCGGAAGATTCGAAATGTTTGTTGTATGAAGTGCACTTTCGACTTAGCTGATTGGTACAAGAATAGAAGATAAACGTTCAGATGCTTCAGCAATTTCAAATACTGGATTTCAGTATCCTACGGAAAATCATTCTGAACTTACGCGGAAAATTCAGAAAAAGCTTGAAGTTAAGAGCATTTATGGTATAGACGATTGCAGTCATGATTCAAGGTGCACAACTAGATGTCACGGGAGTACTCAGTACAATATTCCAATATTCTACGTCTGCTTGTTTTGAATTCATGCGGCAAACTTGAAATCTGTCACATAAAGTGCACTTTTGGCTCAGCCGACTTGTACAAAAATAGAAGATAACTATTCTCGCAATAAATTCAGGAGAAGTTTGAAGTAGAGTGCATTTTTTGTACATTGCAACCATAATGCGGAGTGCACAACTAGACCCTAGACTAGTCCTTAAAACAAAATATAAACATTATACATTCGACAGGTTTTGAGATTCGCGAGTCAGGAGCGTAGACACATGCACACATTCATACATACAAATGTACTGACATCAAGCCAGAAATAGTCAAAATGGATGAAGAAATGCTCAAATCAGATATCACCATCCAAATCTTGGAATGTGAATTCTTACGGTTTCATAATACTTACTTTTACTTTGTTAGTAAGTGAAAACATAACGTTAAGGTGTCACGGCAGCTGTATATATCAATGTTCTTCAGAAATCTGAGGATCTATATTCTTGAAAATATGACCCTAAATCTCAAATCCTGAATCGCATGCAAGTTCAAAAATGCTATTCGTAAAACGTTCTTGTGTAATGAAAACTGTCTCACTTTCGACAATTTTTTGACGAATCGTCTCTAGTGAGTATACTCACTCAAGACAATTCGTATACGAGAATACAAAGACAAACGTGAATTTAAATGGAGGGTGAATATTATGAGCAAGGAGGATACAGAGGTTGATACAAATCCGACAATAACGACAAATATCGCACTGCAAAACACTATCCAATCTAATATCGCTGGGGTATTAGAAAATTTGTATGACAAACGAAGCGACACGTTTTTATCTACGTCAAATCCTTTTGAATCATCCAAAAGTAAATTAATGAATATAAAGGAATTGGA
Source organism: Dromius quadrimaculatus (assembly GCA_963989225.1). Classification (NCBI taxonomy): domain Eukaryota; kingdom Metazoa; phylum Arthropoda; class Insecta; order Coleoptera; family Carabidae; genus Dromius; species Dromius quadrimaculatus. The sequence continues at coordinate 21,248,088 of OZ022327.1, forward strand.
CTCATTGATCTTGTAGAGAATTATGATATGGCAACAAGTCGATCCTCAGTTTCGAGTTCCGAAGCGCAAATGTTTTGAGAAAGTTGGTTGATAATGGTACAATATTATTTGGATGAAAGTTCATTTCTTGGAGGGGGTGCTTGATAATCAATGAATTATCTGAATCTCTGTTGCTTATGGATGAAGTTTCGATAATTTTGACAGTTACTCCTAAGTTCAAAAGTGCTATGGGCCATGTCACAAACAAAGAACCATAAAATATAAACAACACTATGGAGAGGTCATTTATTCACGTTTTTCTCCTTGAAGCTTATTAACTATTGGCTGTTACATTTTGTGAAAAAGTGACAGCTCAGCACTTGTTTCGCTAATGAGATATATTTTCCATCCATATCCAACGTCAGATACAAGTCAATTCGTTTGAGGAACTCATCTCTTAATTCAATCCTCATGCGGAGTAAGCTATATGACAATTCCCAAATTCATGCTAACTCGCATGACTTCAAGAATAGGGCCTTTGAGATGATTATTCAGAAGCTATCTCATGTTGCATTCATACATGGAAGCCTAATTCATATTATTCATCCAATTTAAAGCATATATTGGTATATCGTGTGATGAAATGACCGTAATTATATTGCAATCAAATATTTATTGATGTATACTATGATATTTTGTGATTCTCGAAAAGTATAATTCAGAGATTATTGCCGTTATATATCACTTGTGACGAATTAGGCCCCAGAATTCGTCACTGTCGCACATCCCAGAGCCTTCTGCTGCCGTCAAACATTTTTTAGTCCATCACAATTTTATTCACTTCTTGCGCACCTTGTAAACTTCAAATTCAGTAACTCTGCATCAACATACAACATCACTTACCGTTCGTGCATCCGTGTTCAGCTGCTTCCAATACCGTTTACTATCTTTCACATGTGGATGAATAAGGTTATGTGTTAACAACATCTGAGATTGAAAGAAGTTTGTATATTGTATAGTTTGTTGTTGTTTGACATTCTGCGCGACCATTGACCATACACAAACTAGATCCGACACTTGACAGTTTCTATATTATCGACCGATTGGAAAATTATCAAGGACAATTTTAATATTAAGAAAATGGAATCAGAAAAGGATGTATTCGACAGGAGAGTAATAAGAAATGTATTATTGTAATGAAATTTGTATTTGAAAAATTACTTCTTTTTCTTCTGTATTTCTTCTTTATATTATTGCTAGCGCTAATATGGATTTAATTTTAAAAACATGTTAAGTAAGGTTCCATTAAAATATGGGTATAAACATTTTCTTTCTAAATGATCCAATTTTTACTCACTTGTACAGAGTAACAAGTAAATATTGTGAAACCCACAAAATTCACCTATCGAGATTTTGATGGAAATATCCGCTTCAAGCATCCCTGAATCCATTTTGACTACTTTTGGCTTGATGTCGGTACGTATGTTCGTGCGTGCGTGCGTGCCTGCGTTCGTACGTGCGTGCGTGCGTAACTCGCAAATCTCGAGACTGGCTAAACGTATAATGTTAGAATTGTTTATCTAAGACTATTATAGGGTCTAGTTGTGCACCTCGCATTATGGTTCCAATCGTCTGTACCAGAAGAGCACTCTATTTGAAACTTTTTTCAAATTTTTCTAATTAATCCGGAATGATTAACCGTAGAATGTTGAACTTTGGTATTTATTCTTGATGTTGTATCAGAATGGTTATCTGCTATTCTTATGAGAATCGTTTCAGCCAGAAGTGCACTTTACTTGGAACTTTTTTTGAATTTTTTGCATAAATATGGAATGATCCGCCATAGCATATTGAAATTTCGTGTAAAGAACTTCTATAACATCTTATTATACATCTTGCATTATGTTTGCGATCGGCTAAGCCGGAAGTGCACTTTACTTGGAATTTTTTCTAATTTCCCGCATAGATTCAGAATGATCAGCCATAGGATACTGGAATTTAGTATTTGAAATTGCTGCAGCATCTAAATGGGCATCTTTCATTCTTGTAACAATCGGCTGAGCCGGAAGTGCACTTTATATGACAGACTTATTGAGTTTTCCGCATAAATTCTAAATAATCAGTCTCAGAATATTTGAATTTTGTATAAGGCACTTTTATCATATCTAGTTGTACACCTTGCATTATGATTGCTATCGACTGAGCCGGAAGAGCACTTTATTAGAATCATTTTTTGAATTTTCCGCATAAATCCAGAACGATTGAACGTAGATTGTTAGAATTCAGTATTTGGGATGACTATACCATCTAGATGCTCATATCCTATTTTTATTGAGATCCACCGAGTTGGAAGCGCACTTTACTTGACAGTCTTTTGGAATTTTTTGTATAAATTCGAAATTATCAGGTGTAGAATATTGAAATTTGGTATTTCAGTCTGCTGTAGCATCTGAATGATTGCCTACCATTCTCATATCAAATTAGTCTAAACCGGAAGTGCACTCCAGTAAAAATTATTTTTTTCATTTTGCGCATAAATTCAGCTGTGTTGGCAGTCGTAGGATTCTGGAAATCAGTATTTAGGAATGTTGAAGTATAAGAATGATGGCTCACTGTTTTCATAGCAACCGACTGAAAGCACATTTTACTTGACAGATTTTTGAAATCTCTTGGCTAGATCTAAAACGATTAACTGTGGAACGATGAGATTTTGTGTTTGTTTATATATATATATCCAATGATATATATGATCAAACACAAAATCACAACGTTTTATATATATATATATATATATATATATATATATATATATATATATATATATATATATATATATATATATATATATATATATATCGTGATGGTCACGTCAGATTTTTCTATATTCATTGAATAAATATGACGTACAGAAATGACGTTTGATAAGCTTGACATACAACCTCATAGATGTAAAATTTGATCGATAGAGTAGGTCAACATGAGATATGCAGTGGGCTTATACTTGTTATAGAGCATACTTTTTCTTGAGCTCACTGATACGCCTCTAAATTTCATTGAGATCCTAGATGGTATTCATATTTCACAGATCTCGATCATATGGTCTAGTGCCGTGTGAAACCTCAAGCCTTAAAAAGCATATTGGACGTCTCATCACAGAAACTGTAGCTGAATTATACTGAAATGCGATAGAAAATATGTTCAAAGAATGTGTAGGGCATTTTTTCGAAAGCTGCATTCAATGCTCCATTTGGATCGGGTCTCCTGTTTTCTTTTACAGTTCCAATATCGGAATCAAGTGTTCTAGATGATTCTTTATCTATCATGAACATATATATCTCTCAAGTTCCACATCTTTTGTAAGATCGCTAGTATATATTTATTTATTTATTATCATACACTACCCAACAGGCAAAAGCCCAGTAAAAGGGTAGGAAAATAAAAATTACAAAAAGTATTTGGTTGAATTACAAAATAATATATCTAACAAAATATATATATATATATATATATATATATATATATATATATATATATATATATATATATATATATATATATATATATATATATATATATATATATATATTAATATAAGAAGAAAGCACAAAAAAAAGAGAAATTATATCAAATTTAAATCCAAAATTCTACAAAAACTAATAATCGAAGAAGAAAAAATATCAATTAAGTCAGAAAGTTCATTGCCTAACCTGAACATGCGGTATAAAGGTGATTGGCATAGAATATTAGTGCGCGCAGTGAGTTCATTGGAACAAAATTTAGAGCGAGTTCGAATAGCCGGCACATTGAAATTAATCAGACTCAAGCATTGCGGATCATCAATAAAATTATGGATGAGTTTGTACAGGTAAAGCATGGTGTAAAAGTTTCTCCTATGAGTAAGGGACTTAATATCAAAAATAGACAATAGTATCTCATATGATACACGCTGATCAGGATATGTCCTCATAATTTTATAATAAACATATTTTAAGAATTTCGTTTGAACTGATTCGATCAGATCAATATGAACGCTATAAGAAGGTGACCAGATTATTGCACAATATTCAAGCTTAGATCTGATCAAGGAAAAATAGAGTGAAAATATGGCTCTGATATTGGTAAACGAACGAGTAATACGTAAAACAAAACCAAGTATTTTATATGCTGAAGATGCAGTTTGCTGAATATGCGGTATAAAAATAAGTGCAGGATCAAAAAGAATACCCAAATCACGAACAATAGTGTCACGTTGAATAATATGATTATCCAAACTATAGTTAAAGTTGAAAGTTATTTTTCTCCTGGTAAATGATACTACTTTACACTTCGACACATTGAGAAATAATTTATTTGATTTACACCAATTATCAAGTTTAACAAGATCATTTTGTAAAATAAGGGCATCATCAGGTGTTACTATTGTACGAAATATTTTAAGATCATCAGCAAACATTAGGACATTACTAGAGAATATGTAAGAAATATCATTTATGAATAAAAGAAAAAGAAGAGGTCCTAAATTAGAGCCTTGTGGCACACCTGAAGAAATATTAAAATACGTACTATTATGACCAAGGAAATTAACAAAAAAGAATCTATTTTTCAAGTAAGAAGTAAGTAGAGATATTAGGTCAGGTGAGAGTGAAAACATTTCTAATTTATGAATAAGTACGCGATGATCAATTCTGTCAAAGGCCTTTTCAAAATCAGAGTAAACAGTATCAACAGGAATATTTTTATCTAAGGTAGAAGATTTGTAATGGGTGAAGTAAGAAAGATTTGAAACAGTGGAACGTTTAGCCATGAAGCCATGCTGATGAATCGATATTAAATTCTTCACACTATTGAAAATATGCTGGTAAATTAAACTTTCAAATATTTTACCGAAGTTAGACACAATAGATATGGGCCGGTAATTTTTAATATTAGTTATATCACCAGATTTGTAAATGGGTATGACCCGTGCAATTTTCCATATATCTGGAAATGTAGAAGTTCTGAGTGAAAGATTGAATATATGTAAAAGTGCTTTAGAAAGAGGATAAGAACAATCTTTAATTATCATATTCGGCACTAAATCAGGACCGCAGGATAAATCTGGCTTGGTTTGATTCAATTTCAGTCGAATTTCATCACGTGAAAGAAAAGTAAGTATTACCGAGACATCCGATGAGGTGCACAGATTAGGCAATGGATCATTACATGATTCAACAAAAACACTATTAAAATGAACAGCAAATTTTTCAGCTATATCTAGTGGTTTAGTAAGCAACTCATCATTGAAGCTCATAGAAGATGGGAAAGATGATGTTTTCTTATGCGAGTTAACATAGTCCCAGATTTTTTTTGGATTAGTTATAAGAGAGTTTTCACAATCAATATAGGCATATAACTGTCCATTATAAGTCAATATTTGCTCACTCTGCTGTAAGATAAGTTGCGAGTTTAGATTGGTGGAACATTTTTATCATGAGAAACCATAGGGTCCCTATTCAATGTACACAGAGATTGAACGGATTTTGAAGAAAATTCAAGCTGATTCTTATAAATTGAAGTACTATTGTGCTCTAATTAATAACTTCTAATACAAGGAAGTAGGTGAATCTTATGGATCCACTAGTGAATATTCAGGAATTTGTTAAGAGTGCATCGACATTCGTTGACTCATTTAAATCTTTATATGAGTGTGACAGATTCATTGCAATTCAGTTGAAAACCTGTAGCTCATAATTCTTCAAGACATAGATTCACTAAGAGTCTCATTATTGATCTGATTACACCATGTTTTTACGGATAAGATGTTGGAGAAGATACACTAATCTCAAATTGTGGACTAACTCTAAAGCTTCCATGAATCGAACTGTTAGATGTAAGAAGAAGCCTTTTTCACTCTTCCTGCTTGATTGGCTTTTGCCAACACATATATTCACACAATGGTGTTCATTGCAATTTTTTCTCTCCAATTAGCTATGTACCATGCTTTTCTTCCAAAGAATCTGAATGTTCTTATCATTCATTCATCCTTATTCACTTAGCATACATATCTCCTTTACTAGGTTCCTAATTATAATAAATGAATGATGGAAACTTTGGAATGTCAAATAGAATCTGCTCACCACAGAATCATGCAAACTAATTCATTTTCTCATGAAAAATCTGAGAGTTGATGTAGTTTTTTAGAAAATTATGTGTGCGCTTCTGATATCCTTGATATGAAAATATGTACTTCTTGACTGGGAATTTGATGAAAAAGGAAAAACCATTGACTGCATTCCAGAAGTTTTTCCTTTTCATCCTTGATATCCATCTGAAATTTCAATTTTTGATTCTCCTAGAGGCTCTGAAAATTATTAGCATCATATCAAGTCCTTCTCATTGCTCTTCTGTAAACTAAGCTACTTAAAATAATTGAAGGGTCAAGCTTTCTACCGTCTGCTAGAAGTGGACGTATTGCACTACAATTTTGAGCATCTGGTTGATTATTATTATGACTGTCAATTATGCAGAGTGTTAACGGATAAAGGTTCTGTGTTTCAATGTTCAAACTCTTAATAAAGTTCAAACCCTATCTGAAATATATACTATTGCTAGAAAACTTGATCCTTCAATTATTTTAAGGAGTCTAGAATACTGACATATTGAGTTATATACGTGACTGCTTCAGATTTCAAACAACAGTGGTCAATTGGTCCCGACAATTGAAACATAACCTAACCAGCGATCTTGATGACTTTGCGGCTTGATAACTGCTTATATTCAGAATGAACTTGACTATTGACAGGCTTCTAAGTTCTTCCATTCGGAGGAATAAATCGATGAAATTCGACTACAATAATCATTCACCAAATCGATTAAAGACTTCATTCGAGCGATTTAGCTCCCAAAACAAGTATTAAAGTAATTGCAATCAATATATCCCCGGATCACAGGATAGAATTCTTCATGCAACTACTTAGTATAGGTACTCTGTATTTCTTCATTCGAACTTCAAAAATTGACGAATAATGCAAAATTGAAAAGGAATGATGGTGAATTCCTAGCACAAAAAGTTTGTTGAGGTGGTATTCCATCCATAAAGTGTAAGATGGAAAGTCAATCCAAAATGATATCAGAAGCGTTCCTGATAAATGCATAAATATGCCAACGAAATTTTGAAGAGTAAGACTTGGTTATAATTCCAGGAAGTTCACTAACTCTCAGATTGACTAATAAACTGAAACTGAGAATATTTTTGTTCACGTGACTTCAGGAGATGGAGTGAAATAGCATCATTTGCTGAGAAGTTTCTCCCAATTCTCTTCTATGACAAAATATAGCGCTTCACCGTTATAAACTCTTATCAGGCTCACCGTAAAGTTTAATTTCTACCAAGGAGTTGATAAGTAAGGAATTGTGTTCTTGAGAGAGATAAAACTCACGTACAAGGATTTCCTGGATACAATGTGAGTATAATATACAATCATATGCTTTGATTTTCAAAGATATGAGTTCAAGTTGATGTCACATACTTCTTAAGCTCCCAGAATGTGAAATTCGATTGGAACATGTTTCCAGAAATTATTGAGATAATATTTGGATTCAAGTTGTTGTTGGATAATAAAATGAGTGGTTCAAACAATTGTGATATAATTTGCTGATTTTCAGGATATGAATTATGCTTGACACATTTTCTTTTTTCTCTCATTCGCGATAACCCTTAATTGGTCTTACTGAAAAATATTCAGTATGAGTGATAATAAGATAAGATAAAGAGAAGTACAATTCTAATAATGTAGTATTGGAATGACCTAAGCTTGTAGATACGATGTCAAGCTATATTATTGCATGAATGTCGGTAATAAAGTTTGACAAGAACTAATTCAATTGTAATAATTACATAAAATATCTCAAGGCTATACAGAAGCTGATGAAATATGGTTATATTCAAATACAGAAACTTTCATTGTCCTGGATGATTTCAAGAATCTTCGTCATACAGAAATAGTGGAGTGCTTGGAGGTTTAGACCTCAAACTTTCGTTATAGTGAATGGATTAATATGGTTGAAGTGAGATATTGTTCATCACACTATAAACTGCAAAGTTTATGAAAAATTTTCTTGTGCTCTTGTTTCTTTCATTATTTGAACAAAAAACAAAATAGAAATTATATTTGAGCATATAAACGAGCATCTTTCAAAGATGGCTTAGTGTATCACGGATCGTACAGACCTTACACAGTTAGTAAAACGTCTAACGGAGAACGGTAGCGGTAACTGGAATGTACAACTAATAATATATTATGTAACATGTTTCATTTACTTTGACAAGCGTAAGCAGTCTTCTGGGATATTTTTTCTGGAGATATAAATAGCATGACCGATTTGTATCTATCTTTCTGTTATGTATGGTATGAGAGAGACAACTATATAATGGCGTTTGTCTGATGATCTCAAATCGTATATCAACCGAACTTACCCGAAAGAACTTCTTACGCTTGTCGGAGTGAGGGCGTCTCTTTAGACACGAGTTTTTCACTTACGAGTGAAGCAAGGGCTTGGGAAAACTCGTGTCTAAACATTATTGAAGCTAGCTGCGGTCCATGCTTAATGAGACTGTATCTACTACAGGACGTGCAAAAAATGATTGATGCCACGGATTTACCAAGATATACACTCAATTGAGGAAGCTGAAGGTTCTCCGTGAAACATGTAGAATAAAAAATGGAATAAAAGACACTCGGTATGTTTCACAAAAAATCAAAAAAGTAGTTTATTGTACAATTTCGGTAGTCACACCATAATCAGAACTGAGAAAAGTTATCAAATTACACGTTTTTATACAGAAAGCCATAGAGAAATATTTACACACTAATAAACAATAGCCAATAAGAACAATTACAGAATAAGAAAATTATCAATGAAAACAAAGCTACAAGACCAATTATGTTTGAGGTACAGTTTTAGAAATAACAGAGATTAAGAAAGGGAGAGTCAATAAGATCTCAATGAATTTTCATAAGGGGATTACCGCGGTTAACGGCTTTTTTAATCTCAAACGCTTCGAGGTAGGCTAATTTCCGACCTTTCCTTTCTTTGTGTAAAATTTGAACATCACCTAATTCATAAGAGTGATTATTTTCCAAGAGATGCTTGGCAACATTAGAGTTAGTTTTTTTAAATAAAAATGATTTCTGATGTTCAAGACATCTTATAGAGAAGTTACGTCCTATTTGACCTATATAGGCATAATTACAATCTCTATAATTCATTTTATAAATACCTGAACTTGATAAAGGATTAATGGTTTGTAACTTATTATTGGTCAACATCAATTTTAAAGTACCGTTATTATGAAAACATGCTCTGATATTCAATTTTTTTGAATGATTTCCAATACTCGGGCTGATATTTTTCATGTAGTAAAGTTTTTTTGTATATAAAGTGATCCGAATCTAAAATGTTGCTAGCATGAAATTTATCAAGTGAAAGTTTCCTTTTTTTTTAGAGATTAGATTGAAAATTATTTGGTCTTTATAGCCATTATTTTTGGCAATTTGTAAGATGGTGTTCAGCTCTTTGTTGTAGTTTTCAGGTGACATAGGAATTTTCAGGAGACGGTCAATTAATCTGTGAAAGGCTTCATACTCTAGACTGTTCTACAACGTTATAAAATATTCAAAAACGCCTTAAGACAACATACAACGTTACCGAACGTTCCAAATACCCTGAAAGATTCCAGAACCCGTCAGAATGATACACAGTGACTCAGAATAGTTTATGTACCAAAATGCTCTGAAATGCAGCAAAATGTTTTAGAATACTTTAAAACGTTACAAAATGATACAAAATATTCAAGAACGCTTTGGAATACCATACATATTCATAAAATATTCTGGAACGTCCTAGAACATTCATGAACATTCCAGAATGTTACTGTTCCAATATGCCTATACGTCATAAAATGTTGAAGAATTCTTTGGAACGAACGAAAAAAAACACTCAAGGACACATCGGAATATTATACAGTGTTTCAAAATGTCTTAGGATATTTTAAAATGCTGAAGAATTTCTCGAACATTTCAAAACTCCATTAGATGTTCTAGAACTCTTGAAAACGGCTTAGAATGTCATGCAATCCTCCAGGACGTTTCAGAACACTTCAGAAAGTACAGAACCACTCTAAGACATTCCAGGACACATCGTTATGTTATACAATGTCCCAAAATGCTTGAAGATATTCTAAAATGCTGCAGTATATATTAAATTACTCCAAAATGTTATAAAATGTTTCAGAACATTTCAAAATGCCATAAAATCTTCTAGGACGTCCCAAAACACTCAAGAACATTTCAGAAAATTATTCAATCATTCAATATACCTACTTTAAAATGCTCCAGAATAGTTTATTTCAACAGAACATGCATCCACATCCTTATAAATTTTATGGCTCGTGTCATTCACCCAAAAATATATTTCTGAGAAAGATTTCAATTACTTTCATAATGGAAATCATCACACAATCGAGTTTATCGCAGTAGACAGAAATGGACATATTGCCAGTGATACTAGCATGAATGGGGCTCGGCATGAAATACCAGGGTACTTCAAATAGAATATTCCGAAGGAATATTTCATTCTATAAATTTTGAGATTTTTGGGCGCGTTGCAGATTCGCCAATTCCCGACGCCAAAGCGTACGCTGATGATGAAATTGGAGATTGATACAAAGTACAATGATTAAATCGGTCTAGGAGATTCTGGTGTGACCGATAGGGCGCAGACATTTGAGCGCGGGACACTTGGGCGCAGAGACACTTCGGCGCAGAAAAACTTGGGCGCAGAAACACTTGGGCGCAGAATTTTCTAAATATTCATAAATATATTATAGAAGAATTATAATTCTCAGAGAAATGAGCAATAATCAACAACAATTTCAATATTAAATGGATTCAATGGATTGAACCCTGTATATTTATTCCTATTCTTTGACGATTCAACTTTGTTCTTTCAAATGAAGATTTTCACATAGAAAATCGAATCGTCGAAGAATAGAAATAAATGTATAGAATTTATCTTAAAAAAGCAATTTATTATGATATAACTCAGGAAAACATGTATAGTTAATTTTCATATTATCAATTATATTATATTATTATAATTTTCTCATTTGAACGCTAGTTGATTCAACAATGAAAGAATCTTTCCAGATCCGTGGTTCTCACAATACAAGGTAAAACTTTTCATTCCAAATTAAAACCCACTTTCTTGAGAACTTACTCTACTCAGTTTCCTTTTATAAATTTAACGATATAATATTTCAATACATATGATAAGAAAATTTAGAAAATGTGAATGATTAGCCTTTACTCCTCTCCAAGTTTGGAAATCGATAAAAGTGGAAAAAATCGACTTTGTTGAAGGTATTCAGCATTTTACAACGTCTGCACTTTATGTATAAGATCAAGATGCCTTAAGATAGGGTCTGCATTCCAAAGGAGTCTTCATATCAATAAAAATCAAAATAACGTCCAACCTTTGATGTTAATTCTGCGAAATGTATAATGATTGTAATTTACTCACTGATTTCCAGGTAGTTGTAATTTCAGTTTATAATTTTGGTTTCCGTTCAAGCCGGTGTATCTTTATTGTTTGTACCTGTCTCTGTTCATCACTTGAAACAATGATTTACTGATCATATATGCATGTATCTAACACTAGATTTTACTTCTAAGTTGCCCTTGTGGACAGAATTTTTTTTTTTTAAGATATTCACTGTAGTGCTTTCACGCTTTATGTCCCTGCGCCCAAAAAGATCCGCGCCCTAATGGACTCGCGCTCACTTGTCTTCGCGCCCCAATGGCGGCGCTGAAACGGCCGCTTCCAAATGTCCGGATCCGTAATTCAATGTAACGAACCATACGAGACACTATCTCAACTACATTACTTGTCACAATGTTGATCAAAACATTGTGACGACCATTATCATCATTATATTATTATCTATGAACTTCGGAAATTATGATATACTTATTCAATTTTAACCAATTTTCTATTGATAATTTTCTTTTTTATTTCATTTTCCTTGATTTATTTCTTTTCTCCTATGACTATATTCATATAAATCACTTAGTTTGGATATACAATAATATTCTCCAGCCTAATTATTATTATTATTATTATTATGCTTATTCCACCAGAAAAATAATTTTAAAGTGAGAAAATTCACAGAGTAAATCCTACAGAGGTAGAAAAACTATGTGTTAGTATGTCCAGTAAAACTTTGAAGGCTACAAAATATTATAGAGTATTATACAGTATCATGTAGATATAATTTCTACCCTCAAGATATCTATAAATATGTAATATGCTGAATTTATGGACATAATACTTCAAGCATGAAGACAACATATGCTCAAGTAAAAAATTCCCAATTTGGTTACATATGAATAGACTTGATAAGTAGGACAGCTTATATAAGATTTTCACTTCTCCTAAACATTTGAAGTAATCCAATTCTTAAGTTCTGTTTTAATAGTCATAGGCTTATATTCTAGATTCGTATCCTCATATGAAAATTCTGGATATATAATTCAGTGTATTATCTTCTACAGTATTCACACGATGATTCCTCATTGGAAAAATATTAGAATCATTATTGGAGTGTAGTTCATCAGTGTACCATCAGTCTTATTGTACGGTACCTATGTGCACCACCAGTCCCACAGAATGGTTCCTATATGTACTATAAGTACTTGAATTCAATGTTCATATACCTACTTTATTGAGGAAAAAAATGTTTATTCACAATCTCATATCTACAAAAACATTAATATTATGGAATGAAAGTAGAACTACATGTGATAATTTGCGAAACAGTTCTTGCATAGAGGTATGTCGCATTCCTAGCATACAGTTTTAGTTCTTGTTTGTTTCTTATTATCGCTGCATCTTTTGCAGCGCCTCCTTGTTCCTCCTTCATATGAAAAATGCCAGCACACGTTCTTCATGGCCTTGTGCTTTTTTGACAAGCGTCCTCGCTTTGACGATCGTCGGACTGAAGTTGTTTTGCTGCACTCTGATATCAATTCTTCAGCTAGTCTAACGAGGAAGCTTTTGAATGGTATTTTCTTCTTTTTCAACTGATAGCTTATTATCCAAGCATTTTCAACGGCCATCATCATGAGTCTATGAAAGACCTTCTTCCACCATTCTGTGGATTCACGGTCCAATTCATAGAGTCCCGACATTTGATCAGCTAAGTCAACACCTCTCATGAATTCCCTGTAAAATGCAATCATACCATGACATTGAACTGTAGCCTTTGTGCCGTCTTTTTGGGTCATCTTCACTGTAGTTACATCATTGAAATGACAGTTATTCAGAACACATACATCCTTGGTCTCCCGCCACCTGACATACATCAACCCATCAGACGTACATTTGGATACGTACTGACCCTTTTCTAATTTTGTATCGATCTTCGGTAGATTTTGTCTATTGGTCATGCATGTGCCGAGTGCAGGATATTTTATAGATTGCAATAAGTTCACTGTTGCGAAAAAGCGATCGAAGCAAAGAGTTACATCATCTTTTTGGATTGTGGGAGCAAGCGATTTCACCACTCGCTCTCCCAATGTATCCTTTCTAGGCTCTATTTCTCGTCCAGCATAGATATTGAAATCATATGTGTATCCAGACTGAGCATCACATCGCAGCCACATTTTTATGCCGCGTTTCATAGGCTTCATCAGCATATATTGCTTGAGAGCTGATCGCCCCTTGAATTTTGTCATGCTTACATCAATGCTTTGAAAGCAACTGTCCTCCCGATTCTTTTGAAGTTTTGATTTCAGACACTCTACAACATCTAATGTAATAGGTCTTTTCGCTATTCTCAGGTTTTTCAGGTGGAGCAATGTATAGTTTTGAGCATATGAGTTTGAATCTATCGTGAAAAATCGCAGATTGTATTAACTCATTACCCAGTGAGGGACTTTCAGACCAATAGTCACTAATACATGGGACACGATCATAGGACATGATAAATGTGCAGCCTTGGACTATTCAAATTTCACCTTGATTCACTTCCTCAATTCGAGCTAGTTTACATACTGCTTCTTTGTATATTCCCATACGCTCGTTTGTACAATGCGCAATATGCATGGAAAGAGATCGAGGAACAAGTTTCATGAATACTTGAAGAGGTGAAAAATCCACTTTTATATCAGGCAAAATAGTGCAAGGACGTTCATGGGAAATGATTCTAAGAGTCTCGAAGGAATCGTCAGAATTCGTCCAAAGAATAAAATTATTTGAGACCTGACTCTTGTCGGCCTCCTCAGAGCCTGCTTCAACTTCTCTTTCCGGTTCATCATTCAAAATCAGAGGATTGGCGACTTTCTCTCCAATCTCTAATGATTCGTCTTCTGAAGTATCATTAACGTCGCTATCTGGTTCATATTCGTCACTACTACTGGCGAATATATCTGTTTCCGAATCCGATCCAACTTCAGAAAAATGTTCTGCGAGCCTTTCAAGCTCTTTTTGGGACCGTTTCCTCTGCACCATTCTTACACAATCTTCACTGTGAAAGGACGAGTGGTTTACATTTGCACCACTTCACAGGACTAATGGTATACATAGTTACCGATAACTTTTTTTCATGCAGATGATAATAAATTGAAATGCACTCGCCCATATATTGATCAGTTATATGTATCTTCCTGGAAGAGCTTAATTCTTGCCAAAAAAGTGCTGCTTGACGTGAGACACAAATAAAGGAGCGCACTGCGTACAATCACAGCTCTCATTGGACACTAATGATAGAACACGTGTTTCGAGGTTACATTTATGACTTTTTCTGATGCAATAGACCTATTCGAACGGACTGGTATACATCCCAAATACCAATAATGCTAAGCACAGGAGTCGGTCTTTTTTGAAACACTGACGATACATATGAGTACCAATCGGCCCGAAAGGGTTAATTGCCGTTATATAGCTATTCTTATTACTAACAGTCTCATATATTTTTGTTCATTGTATACTTTCATTTCTCGTATTGATTCGTACTCTATTGTATTCATTCTCAAGTTCTTGGTAATGATAACCTAGCGATTCATATGCAAAATTATGTACTGAATTTCATGGACGGTTTCTGATAGCAAATTTATTTTTATATATTACTAGCTGACCCAGCGTACTTCGTAACGCCACAGAATTGATAAATTCAGATTGCAAGGTACTTGAGCCTACCTTTTATCTTAGGACCATATAACCCGAAAAAGATGATAAGGACATTTCAAACTGTGGAAAGATCTTCTTTTGTAGGAAATTAATCGAAATAGGAGATTTTTGTATCTGATCAAAACTTTGTAGCTCCACTGAATGTCTGTTGAGTTTATATCCCTTTCTTTTTTGTTAATTCATTAAAGATTATACATTAAATATATGAAACTCATATGACATTCTAATTCAAGTGATTATATAGAAGTTATTATTATATTGGACATAACTTGCCTATTTGAATATGAACCTAACCAAAATGTAACAATGAAATGAATATGCATGTGCTGGGAATAATCCAAGTTCACCAAACTCGCTTCGTTCATATAGGGGTTTACTGTTGAGCGATGTCGCTCCGTTCGCACAGCTGCTTGCCTTAACCTGAGTTTGCAACGCTCGTATGGCGTCTTGACGATGAATGAGCACGCTTTGCTCGCACATCATCTTACCGTTGACCAATCTCGTTCCGCTTGCACGAAGTTCTACAGTTGATTGAGCTCACTTCGCTCGTACGGTAGCTCATAGTCAACCGAGCTTGTTTCTTCACTTGCACGGTAGCTTGCCGTTAACTGAGCTCTTTTCGCCCGCACGACAGCTTGGCATTGACCGAGCTCGTTACGCTCAAACCACAGCTCACAGTCATCCAAGCTCGCTTTGCTTGCACAGCGGTCTACTGTTGACCGAGCTCGATTTGCTTGTACGGTGGTTTGTCGTTGATCGAGCTTGCTTCGCTGGCACCGCAGCTTACAGTTAACCGAGTTCGCATCTTTAGTAAAGCGTTTTAACGTTGACGGCGCTCGCTTTGCTTGCATTGCGACTTATTTTTAACCAAGCTCGTTTTGCTCGCATAGCAAAAAAAGTAGCCGATAGGACCTGAAAGTTTTAAATTTATTTTCAGGTTCTATCGGCTACTTTTGTTTGTTTCACCCTGGGGCAAATCTCATGAGCTGAATATCATCAAAAGATCTGTTTTATACAAAATTTATGGGAGAATGACATTTCTCCTTCCGATTTTTTAATAGTTATTCTGCCATTCTGGACAGAGACAAATTGAAAAAATCAAAGATCATGAAAATCGGTCAAACCGTTCTTGATTTATGGATGGTGTAAGGAACCCGACTTTGTTCTATATAATACTGATATTAATCTATTTTTGATATAAACTTTGATGAGGTAATAATAATGGTCAACTATTTGTGTATTGAGTCATTTATAATATACATTTTTTTCACCGAAGCAGAAAATTTTATTGGAAAAAAAACTCATTTTTATAAAGATTTCTTGTGCCACGAACCGTCTTGTAAAGCCCCAGAAAACTCTATCAAAGTTTCACCACAATCTGATCAACGATTTCGGAACGCATAGGGAACAAACATACAGACATTGATTTTTATTCATATAGATTTCTGGTATTATATTTTGTAATCTCTGTGGAAGATACAAGTTATTTTTGTATGCCCCACCTCATGCTATTATTCCATTAATGACACTATGAAAGAGAGAGTAATATATCGACATCATAGTTTCCGTCTGCATGACCTCGGTCAGTTTTGAGAAAATAGATAAGAAGTATTTCGTTCTATTTCCAATATTTTCTATATGACTATCCCATTCCATGTTGTAGTCTTATATTATTCCTTAGTATATACATTTTTCAACTCTCTTTTGAGACATCGTATCCACTTTAGTTTTCATGAGATCAGGTACACTGTCCCAATAATTTCCAAACGTCGTATATACAGTCTTAGTTAAATTAAGAAAAAGTTTATTGATCGATAAATAGTTGTCGACAATTTTTGGATAATCATTCATTGCAGTTTGTGCATCTCTCCAAGTATCTCCAGTCGATATAATGGCCAAATCATCAGTATATGACACCGATGCTCTTTTCAACAGAGTACTGAGCAGATCATTCACATATAATACAAAAAGCAAAGGAGCCAAAATTGTTCTTTAAGGAACTCCTAGAGTTTCCTATTTTTACTCTCTGTGCTCCACTCTTTGAATAACTTTTTATTAATTTTTGAGCTTTTCCTCTGATCCCATATCTGTATAATTCATCGAACAGAATATCATAGTTAACTATGTTGAAAGCCTAAGCTAAATCAAGGCAAGTTATATTCATCGGCTTGCTTTTATCTAATTTCTCATATATTATATTAATGATATATCTTAATGCGTCTTCCGCTCCTTTTTTCTCAACAAACCAAATTGCTCTGTGCTCCACTCTTTGAATAACTTTTTATTAATTTTTGAGCTTTTCCTCTGATCCCATATCTGTATAATTCATCGAACAGAATATCATAGTTAACTATGTTGAAAGCCTAAGCTAAATCAAGGCAAGTTATATTCATCGGCTTGCTTTTATCTAATTTCTCATATATTATATTAATGATATATCTTAATGCGTCTTCCGCTCCTTTTTTCTCAACAAACCAAATTGCTGCTGATTAACTATTTCATGCATTCCAATAAAACCAAATAACCTATCATATATCATTCTTTCCATAACTTTTAAAATATTAGAAATCTGAGGAATAGGTCTATAGTTCACCGCAACATGCTAAGAGTTTTTATATACAGGATCAACATCTGCCCTTTCAAATGATCAAGAATGATTTATATATATATATATATATATATATATATATATATATATATATATATATAAATTATGATATTAGACTTTTTGAAATAGTTTTTAAATAGTTTTATTGTTGCTAAAAACTGTGCAATACAAGATACAAGCTTGGCTATGATAAGAGAACTCATCGTTCTCAGAGATTACATGTGTTTTTATAATATTCTATGTTACATGATCTTGTGGAAAGTTTATATCTTAAGTCAGCATTTCTACGGGTAGCTGAACTTCATAATTCCTCCTGAGCAAGTTTAAACTTTATACATGATTTACGAATAATTATAATATAAATAATATAATAATGATGAGTGTTATTCTCATAATTTTCAATTTCTTCAATTTTTTGCAACTAAGGGAATGAAATATTCAATTGTTGTAAAGGCTTTAAATTAATCTTATTTATTTTTGTATCAAATTTTTGCAATTGGTCATTATTCATTTCTAATTCTTTATAAGCTTTTGATATCCCATTAAATGTCCACTGATTAATTTTACAATCTCCATCATTGATTAATCTGAAAATTCCTTGAAAATTCTTCTTTATATTTTTATGCTTACAATTAATCACTAGTTCTTGATTGATTGGGGATATAATAAATATATTATTAGTGTTCGAGATTTGCATTACGTTATTTTTACTTTGTTGCTCAATAATTTAACAGTCATCATTATTTTCACTAATCACTATATTTTTAATACAATTATTTATTTTTATACCTATAGTTTGACAATAATTCATATTACTGGGTTCTCTGCTGAATTTCTCTATTAGAATATTTTTATTGTGTTTTTTTATGTAATATGTAGGTTGTTCTGTCAATTTATATAACTTGTTATGACGGATAAAAGGAATTGGGTATAACTGGTATAAAGGGTAAGAATTTATTGAAAGTTCTGGTTCTATTAATAATATATGAATTTGTTCATTTTCTGGTCTACAATATGTAGTTATCTCGTTTACTTGGGACCAAATGTCTTTCTTGCCTGTGATTTGAATTAAATCATCATGGTCTATGATAGTAGTGTCTAACTTATTCAATGAGCAAATTACCAACATTAATTCCATATGTTTACAAAAATCCAGTAAATTTTGAATAGTAATCAACAATTTGTTAATTTTTACTTCCATATCCATCTGACTTAACCAATTTTGTTCTTTATTAAAAGTATCAACTATAATATTGAGATTTTTTGACAATTTATTCTCGTTTAATTTGAACTGTTCCAATTTTGAGTTGAATTTATCTGTTAAATGCTTTTCATTCTTTATTATCTGTTCATTTTGATTCTGGAGGATTTTTTGATTATTTCTTATTTGTTCGATTAAACTATCATATTTTTCTGCGTCATTTTGATCTAAATTACCTGTAATTGATTCAATTATATTTCCTAAACCATTTATTTAACCGCGGTTAACTCTTTTATTGAACAATTTTTGAATTTGCTGTTTCAGAGCATTCATAAAATAAGATAATGCTTTGCTTTGCTCTTCGAAATGATAATTATTCCGGGTCTGTCTTATAATGTTAAATGTGATATTGTGCAGTTTTGAATATTCTACATAAAAGGGGGTAATATTATAATTGAAATAATGTATTATTTCTCCTTCTTTTAATTTACAATCCCCAATTCCGAACAAAAGGAATCCATCATTGTTTGGAATGTCCACTAGTTGAGCGGTGGTAAAAGCCCTGAAATCAAGTTTTAATTTTATCTAATTTGAATTTTCGAATATATCTTTTATCTTTTATTTCTACAGTTCCTAAAATAGGATTATAATTTTCTACTGAAACTCTTTTAAATATAGGTTTTTTATATTTATGCATCAATCTGTTATTTTGTTTAACATATACTTTTTCTGGTAATAATAATAATAATAATAATAATAAACTTTTTATTGAGGCAAAGTTCAGCTGACCGCTGCTCTTCCACTTAACCTCGAAAACATTATACAAAATAATTCAAAAATGATACAGTCCATTGTTTTTGCATTATAGATAATCAATAACATAATTTTGATACATTTGGAATAATATTATACATTGGGAAATTTTGATACATTTGAAATAATATTATGCCATAGGAAATTTTGAAGCATTTGAAATAATGTTATACATTTGGAAATCAAATATTCAATAAATATTACAGTCCATTTGTTTTACAATATAGAATATTATATAAATTTTTTGATTACATGAGAATAACTTCGAAACTATGGAATATTTGAAACAATATCATGAGATGAACAAAATAATTGAAACATATTATAGTGTATTTGTTTTACAATATAGAATATCATATAAGAATATTACAAAGAAATAACTATGAAATATTTGGAATAATATGATGAGATAAGAAACAAAATATTCAAAAATAATGTTACAGTCCATTGATTTTACAATATAGAATATTATATGAGTATAACTTTGAAAATTTGAAACACTATGATAAAATAAACAAAATATTCAAAAAACTGTTACAGGTCATTGGTTTTACAATATAGAATATTACTTGTATGATAATAGTTTGAAATATTTGAAATAATCTGACAAAATACTAAAATGAAAACAGAACTAATTCGTAAATTTATAAATTTACCTGATCTAATTAGTCAACCATGTAATAAATGCATTTTATATTCTTTCTTAAATCTGAGTAACGTCAAGTGCTTATATCTGTTATCTATAGAATTATATAGTTTTGCAGAGTTATATTGAAAAGATCTTTTGAAAATATTAGACTTGTGCTTCGGTATATTGAAGTACATATTGCGTGACTGCGATCTATTCGGAAACGGCAACTTAGAATACAAATATGGAGGTATGGTAGTTCTCACAGTTTTATAAATCAAACAAGCATAATGTAGTTTCCGTCGATCTTCCATCATAAGCCATCCCAATTTAGAAAATGCATGTGAAATATGATGTCTTCTAGGAATACCTGTCACAAAGCGTAAACAGGAATTTTGAAGTTTTTGTATACGTGATTTAGTAATTTGATCAAGACATGGGCCATATACCACATCTCCATAATTAAATTTCGAAAGAACTAAGGAATCTACAAGAATTTTTCTTAAAGGAGGATCTAAGATATGTTTATTTGAATATAAAACCTTAAGACTACTAAAACTTTGTTTTATTGTAAGGCTTACATGCTTTTTAAATCTTAATTCGTTATCTAAATAGATACCTAATATTTTAATATATTGTGATGCTGATATATCTGTACCTAATATACTCAGTTTCATAGACGAATTTGCCCACGTTCTATCTTTCTTCTTGCAGAAAATAATCATATTTGATTTTTGAGGATTAATATGCAATTGATGCTTCAAAGAAAATTTTGCGATAGAATCTAAATCTTGGTTTAATCTTCCCAAATTTTCAGAATATTGACTTTTGGGGAATGACCTATAAATCAGCGTATCATCTGCATATTGGTGACATGAAGAATGTTCCAGCCTCCTATGGAAGTCAGCTGTGTATATATTAAATAATAGGGGCCCTAATACTGACCCTTGAGGTACACCACAACTCAATTTTTCATATGAGGAGACTTTTGATTCTATTTTTACATATTGATATCTGTCTTCTAGATAATTTTTTATTAAATTGATTGAATTTAATCCGAAACCGAAATAGTTCAATTTAGACAATAATAAACTATGACAAATCGTGTCAAATGCTTTGGAATAGTCTAATGTAATTAATATTGACATTTCATTATTGTCAAGAGAGCGTAGGATATCATCTGTTACGTTTAAAACACCTGTGGTAGAACTGTAGCCCGTTCTGAAACCCGACTGCATATGAGGCAGAATATTATTCATATTCAAAAAGCTTGAAATTTGATTGAAGATAATTTTTTCAAAAATTTTTGATAAAGTAGGAAGAATGCTAACAGGTCGTAGATCCTTAAACTCTTTGGGTTCATTAATCTTAGCAAGAGGAATGACATGTGATATTTTCCAACAACTAGGAAAAACATTATTTATCAAACAAAAATTAATAATATGGGTAACATACTTCGATATGAATGGGAAACACATACTTATCATTTTTAAAGAGAGTCCATCAGCACCCACAGCCTTAGATTTCAAATTATAGAAATGCTTTTCAATGTCTAAATTAGTAACTAGATGAAAATTAAAAGGATCAGATACTCTGCTATCTCTATTGGTAGTGTAAAATTCAAACAGATCATTTGTATCTGTGTTACAAATTAAATTATTAACTGAGTTCCTAAAATAGTCCATAATATCTTGAGGGTTGCTGAGATGATCAGGAATTGTGCGTTTATTATCGATTGCATGAAGATTAAAGTTATTCAGTGTTTTCCATAGATCTTTAGTATTTCCAGAGATATTCAGGTTGCTTAAATAGTTTTTCTTAAGAGTTCTAATGGCGGCAGTAATTTTGTTTCTAATTATTTTGTATTGAATAAAATATTCAGTAATATTCGTTTGTTTATAGCTACTCAGTAATGAATTACGAGTTTTAATAAGATTTTTTATCTCAGTATTAATCCAAGGGGTATAAGTATTTCTAATTTTAGCAGTTTTGATGGGTATATGTTTATTGATTAAAGCTAGTATACTATTATTCAAATAATTTACTTTAGAATCAGCGTCTGGTAGTAAATAAATTCGATGCCAACAAATGTTATACAAATCTGAGTTAAACTCTTCTTGGTTGAAGTTTTTAAAGTCTCTATAAGATATTATATTACTTTTATGTTTAACTCTATCTACATGCAGTCTGCAGTGAAGCAGTAAATGATCAGATATATTAATTTCTATAGCATCAACTTCGCTGACATCTTCTGGTTTTGAATAAAGTAATAAATCAATAAGGGTAGCACTATTTTGTGTTATTCTGGTTGGTTGTTGGTTGAGTAATGAAAGATTGTAGGAACTCACTAAATTGGTAATTAGAGCATAACCATTACTTTCAATATCCAACATATTTATATTCAAATCGCCAGTGACTAATACATCATTTACTTCTGGAGTAATAACAGATAAAGAATAATCTAATAATTCTAAGGCATCAAATATATTACTACGAGGTGGTCGGTAAATAACACCACACGCAATTTTTTTATTATTGATTTTGATTTTTATCCATAATTGTTCAATATCTTCTGAATTTAAATCAGGTATATCAATTATTTCAAACTTTAGAGATTTTTTGACATAAAACATGACTCCACCGCCTCTACTTTTACGATCAAGTCGTATGATATTGTACCCTAGTATTCCAAAATTTTCAGAGTTTATATTACTTGTTAACCATGTCTCAGAAATTGCAAATAAATCATAGTTAGTCTCAATTATATTATCATTCAATATATCAAAACCTGTACATATAGATCTCACATTCAAATGGCCAATGAACAAATCATTCATATTTATAATAATACACAAATATTAAATAAAAAAAAAAGGAAAGACAAAAAAGGGAAAAAATAATGATAATATTATCAAAATGTATCTAATTTGAACTCATTATGGGCATTGCTGCATTGTTATATAAGACAATTCACAAAAATTCAACTTATGGTATTATTTATTTATTTATCTGCCATGAGCTTATCGAATTGATCTATATTAAAAATTTTATGTTTTTCATTGCCAAGTTTAATACAAATAAGTCCATCACTAGTCCATATATTTTTAAAGTTAATTTTAGTAGAAATATACTTTATAAGGTCCATTCTTGCTACGGTCAAATCTTCTTTTACAACAGTACCAGTTCCGCGAAACAAGTGTTTTTTATTTAAAATTGTTTGTTTATGTTCATGAAGTACAAATTTAATCAGAATAGCTCGATTTTTATCTGACTGTTTGACACCAACACGATGGCAGCGTTCAATGTCATTCTCATTTAAATTTATATTTAGTTTTGACTTGACGATGCCAGTAATAACGGACAAAATGTTCTCACCAACCGTTTCGTTGATCCCAAAAATTCGAAGATTATTTCTTCTAGAATATTGTTCTTGTTTTTCAATGCTCGCTTCCAGTTTTGAAATTTTGATATTATACTCATCCATTGAATTCTCCAGTTGAGAAAGCTTTTCTTTATAGGAAAAAAGAACGCTGTCTAATTTAGTTTCCACTATGCTTGATATGGCAGCAGTAATAGAACTCATAAATTCTAGAGAGGACACTAATTTTTGCACCACATTTGTTACCAACGATTCATCATTCAAATCTTTTATATTAGAACGCGTGTTTTTGTTATGGGCTGCCATAGTGTAGGCAATTAAATTAAATTAGAGCACTTTTCATGTAATTTATACTTTTAATTCATATAGCACTGATGGGTTATTAGTATATATATAATATTATTATTGATATTCATAAATTTGTGAATAGTTGAAATCAATGAATTTTAAAATAATGATTTGCAGCAGCGCACAATAGATACTTCTACTCGCTTCGACGTATCATCACAGAATGAGAGGTAATTCATTTTCCTTCGTTCTCTTTGCTTTTTCTTTATCCATTATCTTATTTATTGCTTTATTTGTTGTTGATTTCTTCCTAAAATAATCGTTTATAATCTCTTCATCAAAACATTGCTTTTGGAAATATTTATTATTCTCGTTTTGTCCGAAAAGTATTTCGCAAGGGGTCAACTTCGTAGTTGAATGTTTTGTATTATTATATGCTGTTACATCCTTATTTATGATTTATTGTAAATCTTTATTTTTACTTATAGGATGTAATATGCGAAGATGCTCTATTTATACAGAATGAAATCTTTCAACCGCGTTCGATTTTGGATTTGCTATACTGATTAAATGTAGTTTGATGTCATGATTATTGCAATAATTTTTCACTAGGGCATTATCAAACTCTAGTCCATGGTCAGCTATTATCATGTTTGGTTTTTTATAAGTTTTTATGAATTCTTCAATGATTAACATGGTTTCTTCTCCTGTTTTATTAAAAGTAGGATGAATAAAACCAAATTTAGAGAATTGATCGAATATAGTTATAAAATATTGTTTATTCAAAGTTAGAAGATCTATATTTATAATTTCGGAAGGAGTTTTTGGTGTAGGGGTCAAATTATCGCTTAATTGTAAAGGATTTCGATCATATTGTGACGTGCGGGAGTGAGAGGGGAGCTCGTGAATACGACGCAGTATGGGGAGGGGCTTCTTGTCGCCTCTTACGCCGCGCTACGTCGCAGCGCATCATCCCTCCCAATGGAAGCCCCTAGGAATTCCTGGAAATGGAAAGAGTCGCGAAAATCGAAAATTCGAGAAGGACGGTGTTTCTCTATATAAGGCCAAGCCAACGACGTTGAGGAGTACAGTAATGAGAGTATTAGTGGAAATAAATAATAAACAGTGACAGTGAAGTGAGAGTGTATATAAATAGTGAAATATAAATATCTGTGACTTTGATTAAATTAGAATTAAGTGATTAATATATAAATATACTGTTATTAGTGACATAAGAAGAATTAAAGATTTTATTTCATTTAGATTATTAAATAGTGACTTTTATTTATTTACAGAGTGATTCATCGAGCAATAAACATTACAGTGGTGTCAGAAGTGGGATTGTTATAAACAATTTAGTATTTTGTTTATTGCTGTTTCGTAAAGTTGGATAATGGCGTCTACGAAGCTGTTGAAAGATTTGAAGGTCGCAGAGTTGAAATATCAATTGGGAAAGCGGGATTTGGAAACCAGTGGCCGCAAACAAGTTTTAATGGAACGACTTCGAGGAGCTATGACTGGAGACGGTGAGGACCCTGATACATATTTGTTTGAGGTTCAACTTTCTTTAACCGATTTGGCTATAAATTTAGAATCAAAATTAAAAGAAAATTCTGTAAATTTAGAATCAAAATTGAAAGAAAATTGTTCACTTTTAAAGAAGATTTAGAATCAAAATTAAAAGTAAATTCTACAAGTTTGGAAGAGAATTTAGAATTAAAATTGAAAGAAAATTCTACGAGTTTGAAAGAAGATTTATTAGGCAAGTTAGAAGAAAATTCTAGAAACTTGAGAGAAGAACTGCATGGAAAGATGGAGGAAAACTCAAAGAAAGTTGAACAGCAACTGGAAAAATTTAGAGAAAATTCAAAGGTATGGGAGGAAGTATTTGAAGATAATTGTAAAATGTTAAAAGAAGAATTGGATGCAAAATTGGATGAAAGAATGAAGATTTTTGAAGAAAAATTCAAATTTGGTGTTTCATCTCCGGAAAAAGCTTCAAAAGCTGAGATAATTGAATTATCCACACCAAATCTTGACTCAACTACAAAAATGCGTGTCAAACCTCCAACCTTTGATGGTCAAACATCTTGGATTAATTACCATAGGCAATTTGAAGCCGCTGCTAAGGCTAACGGCTGGAATGATACTGAGAAAGTTTCAGCACTTACAGTTGCTCTCCGAGGAGATGCGGTAAACATTTTACAGGCTATTCCACCGGAAGAAGACAACAATTACGAAAAATTGGTCAAGCGACTGGAGCTGCGATACGGCCATGCACACTTGGAGGAAGTGTATCACACGCAGCTCAAGAACCGATACCAACGTCCCAGCGAGAGTCTACAGGAGTTCGAAGCTGATGTGGCACGCCTGGTTCGACTGGCACATCCAACTGGCCCGGATGATTTCTTGGAAAGCTGGGCTGTGAGAATATTTGTGGACGGCATCAGAGACCATGAAACGCAGCAAGCCCTACGTTTGGCGCGGCCGAAAAAGCTGGTGGAAGCATTGGCTCGTGCACTGGAATACGAAGCGGCAAAGCAGGCGTCCAGAAGCAGTGCTCGAGTGCGAGAGGTTACCTGCGACTCCGATACCACGGAAAGCTTGGAAGCCCAGGTTCAGCGGTTGGTCCAAGGAGCAGTGAAAGATCTCAGGAATTCCAGACAACTTCGGTGTTGGAACCGTGAAGAGCTAGGTCAAGCAAAAAGTCAACGCAAGAAATCTTTGAAGATGCTACCCAAAGATAACTCCAGGCATGAAAAAGAACGCCTCGCAAGAATAAAACTCACCGAACAAGACACAAAGATAAAGCCTAATTGCGATAAACTTTCGAAGGAATTGACGACCCTATTACTATCCAAGGGTCAACAATTAGACAATCGGCAACGCGCACAAGCAGAAGATCTGATACGCCGATTCCAAGAGGTGTTTGAAACCAGTGAGGGGCAAAAAGGAAGAACAAATATTGTCCATCACAAAATTAATACCGGCGATGCACGACCAATTCGACAAGCACCACGACGACTCCCAATTGCGAAGAAAGAAGACGCTGAAGCCATCATTCAAGATATGGAGCAAGACGGCATCATTGAACCCTCGAACAGTCCATGGGCCTCTCCGGTGGTACTTGTGAAGAAGAAGGACGGTTCTACCCGATTTTGTGTCGACTATCGCCAGCTGAATAACGTTACCAAGAAGGACAGTTATCCTCTGCCCAGGATTGATGACACCTTAGATACCCTGGCCGGGTCAAAGATCTTCTCGACCCTAGATCTCAAGAGTGGATACTGGCAAGTGGCGATGGATGAGAAAGACCGAGAAAAAACTGCATTTACCATCGGCAGTGGATTGTGGCAATTTACAGTCATGCCATTTGGTCTGTGTAATGCTCCTGCCACCTTCGAGCGACTTATGGAGACCGTACTGAAAGGACTATCGGGAAAAATTTGCTTGGTATACCTGGACGATATAATTGTGATGGGAAAATCATTTGAAGACCATTTGAAGAATCTGGAGCAGGTATTTGAACAATTAAAGAAAGCTGGTTTGATACTTGGTCCAAAGAAATGCCACTTATTCCAAGAACGGGTGAACTATTTGGGACATGTGGTCTCCAAAGAAGGCGTAGCAGTTGATGCAGAAAAGATAAGGACAATTCAAGAATGGCCGGTACCTGCGGATAAACATCAGCTGCGCAGTTTCCTCGGCCTCTGTACCTATTACAGAAGATTTGTTTATGGATTCGCTAATATCGCCAAGCCACTGACCAGACTGACGGAAAATAATCGCAGATACAGCTGGGATGGGGACTGCCAAGTCGCTTTCGAGCGACTGAAACTACTTCTAGTCCAAGCACCAATCCTGAGTTACCCGAAGACGGAAGGACGTTTTGTTCTGGACACAGATGCCAGCGACGTCGGTATTGGGGGCGTCCTGTCCCAATTGCAGGAGGGTCAAGAAAGAGTAATCGGGTACTTCAGTAAGGTTTTGTCAAAGCCAGAGAGAAACTACTGTGTCACAAGACGGGAGCTGCTGGCAGTAGTGAAGTCCATCGAGCATTTTTACAAATATTTGTATGGTAGGAATTTCCTGTTAAGAACTGACCACGCTGCTCTGAGATGACTACTACAGTTCAAGAATCCTGAGGATCAGGTCGCTCGATGGATCGAAAGACTTCAAGAATACGACTTCAACATAGAACATCGAGTCGGTACAGCACATAAGAATGCTGATGCTTTATCAAGACGACCATGTCCAAAAGATTGTCATCATTGCTCTGAGGTTGAAGCGAAGGCGTTCCGAACAACTGTCATTGACGATGCTTGGCAACCACAAGAGATAGAAAAGGACATGAATGGCGACTCAGAGTTGCAAATTATTCAAGAATGGAAGAAGAAAGGAACAAGACCGACATGGCAAGAGGTGGCACCATACTCCCCGACGGTCAAATCATACTGGGCGCAATGGGATTCCATAATCCTGGATGAAGGCGTCTTGAAGCGTGTCCTAAAAGATCCGGATGAAACCAAGAGTAGAGAACAGCTGATCGTTCCTAGAGGTCGGGTTCCGGAGGTCTTAAGACATCTCCATGATGGAGTGAGTGGAGGACACCTTGGGGTAACGAAGACTCTGCAGAGAGTTCGTGAGCGGTTTTATTGGCTAAACTGCAAAGAAGACGTCAGAGAATGGTGCAGGAAATGCACTACGTTCGCTTCAAGCAACGGACCGCAGATACGACCAAGAGCTCCGATGCGATAGTATAATGTCGGTAGTCCATTCGAGAGGATAGCCATCGACGTAGCAGGGCCATTTCCTGAATCAGACGTCGGAAATTAATACATTGTTGTCGTCATGGACTATTTTAGTAAATGGGCGGAAGCGTATGCCCTTCCTAATCAAGAGGCCGCTACTATTGCAGACGTCCTAGTAAAGAACTGGATCTGTCGTTTTGGCGTACCCTTGGAACTTCATTCTGACCAGGAAAGAAACTTTGAATCCACACTTTTCCAAGGAATATGCGAAGTACTGAACATTCGTAAAACCAGAACTACTGCATTACATCCGCAGTCTGATGGAATGGTGGAACGGATGAATAAGACCATCAACAGACACCTGGCCAAAGTTGTCTCCAGTCACCAGAGAGACTGGGACAAATATCTCTATCTGTTCCTTTTGGCCTACCGCTCATCCGTACACGAAACAACCGGACAGACTCCAGCAAAAATTATCTTTGGACGGGAACTTCGGCTACCATGCGACCTAAAGTTCGGCTGCAAACCTGGAGAAGACCTGGCTGGTGGAGATTATGTCATTAATTTAAGGCGTCAGATGGACGATATCCACTCTCGAGTCCGTATAAACATCCAGAATGCCAGCGACCGGATGAAAGAGACCTATGACATCAAGGCACAAGACGGGGGCTTTCAACCAGGAGACTCGGTGTGGCTTTATAACCCAGGGCGGCGACGTGGCCTGTCTCCAAAATTACAGACATCTTGGGAAGGGCCTTACGAAGTCATCAGAAGAATTAACGACATAATCTACGAAATCAGACGCAACCCCAAGAGCAAATCAAGAGTGGTGCACTTCAATCGGCTAGCACCATTTGCAGGAGACAATAATGAAGATCCCAATGACGCACGTGCTCGTAAGATCCACGCGCAGGAAGATTCATTCGAGGAGTTCATGAAGACTTTTTCAAGTGGACGTCGGGCCCGATTCGGAATAACTACCGAAGTGCAGCAGGATCTATTCAGAGTCCCGGCCGACTACTCCTTGGCCCATTGTGTATCAAGAGATTTGGAGATGTCCCGAGGAATAGCAGCAGTTTTCAAGAAGAAGTTTGGCAGACCAGAACACCAGAAGCCTACAGTAGGGAAGACCATCTGTCTGCGGGACAATACGACAACCAAGGAACGCTATATTTACCACATGGTAACGAAAGATAAATTTCATCATGAACCATTCTACCGTTCCATGTGGGAAACGCTGCAAGACATGCGAGGCCATTTAATGCAGAACGACATCCTGAAACTGGCAATACCAAAATTAGGCTGCGGTCTGGATGGATAAGATTGGAAGATCGTTCGAAATATGATAGAGGTAACATTCCAGAACAGCGGAATTCAAATATTGGCCTGCTGCTCCCTCCCAGTAGGCCCGATCGAACCAAAAACTGTCGACTGCTACTTCTACCAAACTACTGGTTGCACCAAGGGCGGCGCGTGTCGATTCCGGCATAGACATGAAGATGTGTTTCGGGACGAAACATTCTTAAGAAGAGGGCAGTGTGACGTGCGGGAGTGAGAGGGGAGCTCGTGAATACGACGCAGTATGGGGAGGGGCTTCTTGTCGTCTCTTACGCCGCGCTCCGTCGCAGCGCATCACCCCTCCCAATGGAAGCCCCTAGGAATTCCTGGAAATGGAAAGAGTCGCGAAAATCGAAAATTCGAGAAGGACGGTGTTTCTCTATATAAGGCCAAGCCAACGACGTTGAGGAGTACAGTAATGAGAGTATTAGTGGAAATAAATAATAAACAGTGACAGTGAAGTGAGAGTGTATATAAATAGTGAAATATAAATATCTGTGACTTTGATTGAATTGGAATTGAGTGATTAATATATAAATATACTGTTATTAGTGACATAAGAAGAATTAAAGATTTTATTTCATTTAGATTATTAAATAGTGACTTTTATTTATTTACAGAGTGATTCATCAAGCAATAAACATTACAATATTCATTTTCTTTGCATATTTTGCACTGATTTATAATTTCTGTGATATCTTTAATCATGTTCGGCCAGAAATATTTTTCTTTCAGCTCGTTATAAGTTGCCATTATTCCTCTATGATTTAAATATCCATTATGATTATCAAAAATCATTTGGGTCTGTTTGTCTTCATTTTGAACATCTTCTACTAATTTATAACATTTTACTAAATTTATTGTATTAATTTCAAATTTATCCTGTAATATCTGATTCAATGTTTGTTCATGTTGTTTGGGGATTAATATCAAATACTTAACTATGTAGTTTTTTAATACTTCTTACAATTGTTGTTCTTCTTCATCTATATTAATATTGATAACAAATCTTTGTTTTTGATAGTCAAATAATTCCATTATTTTTATATCGAATGGTTCATTAGAAAAATGAAAAATATTTCGATTTTTTGCTACGTTTAATCTATCATCTACAGATTTTAATCCGTTAATTGGGTCCTCGTTATAACTATGGATTGTGTCTCCTGATTCTGATTCATTCACAATTATTCAATTCAATTTCAATTCAATTTATTAACTTGTATGAGGATTTTACATATCTTCGAACAAGTGTGGTTGATTGTTACAAAAAATAATGGTTTAACAAAATAGAATGTGCATAGAAATTTAGTATCATAATTACAAGTTTTTTCCTATGTTTTTTTTTTTTTTTTTTGTTTTTTCAAATAATCAAGAACTTAAGATCTAAACCAAGTATTAGAAAACATTAAAGGACATTTGATATAAATTATGTTTATAGGAATGGCTATTACAAAATATCATAAGAATAGTTTATAGAAATGTAGTTTTTTTTTTTTTTTTTTTTAAGCTATCTTATATACCAAAATCTTATACTATATACCTATATAACAAAATATTGACAAAATTGAAAGCGATATAATATAAATCTTGTGTACAGTAAGTTCATGTGAACTATTCATAATTTCCATTGTTTACATGTGATGGTTTAAGCTCAATAGAATATTAACAATAAAGTTTCGTTTAAGAAATGAGTAATTCTAATCATTCATGAAAAAAAAAAACTACGGAGTCCAAGTGCATTTATTGTAAAATAGTAAATGTTATCAATCTTTTGTACATTTAATTCTTCAAAAAGAAGTGAAATAATTTCCATTGTTTACATGTGATGGTTTAAGCTCAATAGAATATTAACAATAAAGTTTCGTTCAAGAAATGAGTAATTCTAATCATTCATGAAAAAACTACGGAGTCTAAGTGCATTTATTGTAAAATGGTAAATGTTATTGATCTTTTGTACATTTAATTCTTCAAAAAGAAGTGAAATGTTATGTTCGGAAGTGTAATTCTTGATATAATTTGATAGGTAAAACTCTCTAAGTGAGCTATATATAGGACATATAACAAAGAAATGGAATAAATTTTCATAATCATTCACGTTGCAAATAGTACAGTTATTTTCCGCATCTAGAGAATACTTGAAGCCTTTATGGAAAATTCTCAAACCCCTTTTACTTGAAAGTCTAATTTGCGCAATTATTCTTTTCTTTTCAAATGTAACGTTTAAGCTCAAGTAATCTGCCATGCCAGAATGAATGGTGAAATGGTAATATAGACTGGTATATTTTGAGTTTGTAGCTTGACAAATATCTCTGTCAAGTAGATTATTCTTAAAACTTTTTATGATATTATTAATTGTATTTCTATCTATGAACTGATCTTCCCAAACTTTCTCGAATTTTAAATCAATTAAGAATTCCTTCAGTTGGGAAACCCAATTGAACCGACTTTTATTTATATGTGACGCATCTAGCGATGAGAGTCTATCATACAACAATCTAGGAAGGCGGGTGTTATCCATGGAAAGTAATCTATGCCACCAATTCAATACTCTTTTCCATACAGTCGAAGCTAAACAATGAACACCTGTTTCTAAACGGAGAATAGCATTTAAGGTATTTCTTGGACATTGTAGCATACATTTCAAAAATGTTAACTGACTTTTCTCAATAATGTCACAATAATTACTGCCCCAAATTTCACAAGCATATAATTCAGTTGCATTAATCACTGAATTCAACAATTTGATCTTTTCCAACCATCCGGATGACATACCCTTTATAAGAACACTTTTAACATTATTAATCGCAATTAATGCTCATCTGGAGTTTTCTTTCGCTGCTTGAATGAATTTACCCGACGAAGAAAACTTAAGACCTAAATAACAGTACGATGTAACAATTTCTAGTGGTAAATCATCATAAAGAAAAGGCTCATTGATCGTTTGTTGCCTGCCCTTGTGAAAAATAAGTATTTTTGTTTTATCTGTATTAACGGTCAGCAGATTTTCTTTGCAATAATTATCTAGAATTAATAATTTTTTCCGAACGTCAACCGGTGAGTCTGCTAGCAAGACAAGGTCGTCTGCATAGGCTAATAGAATTAAATCGTTATGACTATCAATATTAATACCCCTGCAGCCAGCTTTACGAAAAAAGATATCTAGATCATTTACAAAAAAAGCAAACAAAAAGGGTGACAGAATTTCACCCTGCAGTACCCCTTCAGTTATTTTTACATTGTTTGATAAATCGTTATTTAACTTGATATTTAAATTGGCATTTGAATATAATCTCGTCAAAATTCTAATAATTTTAGTAGAAACACCTGTATCGTACAACTTTTGCCAGAGTTTAATGTGATCAACTGAGTCAAACGCTCTTTTTGAATCTACAAAAACTGCAAAAACTTTACCACGTTTAAGTCTTAGTTGAATCTGAATCACGGATGTAAGACTGAAGATGCTATCAATAGTACCTCTATTTTTCCTGGAGCCCATTCGAACTTCAGGTAAAATCTTATTTTCTTCTGCCCAAAATTGTAATCTATCATACAATATTTGTGTAAATAGTTTACAAATTGAGTTGAACAGTGCGATTCCTCGGTAGTTCAAGGGATCACTCCGATCGCCTTTTTTATACAGCAAAACCATTTGTACATTTGACCAAGATGTAGGTGTAACTTCCAGATTTAAGATTGAGTTGAAAAGATTCAGAAGATAATGAATCCAAGCAGGAGTTAGACATTTAAAGAACTCATTTGTAATACCATCCGAGCCTGGAGCTTTATTGCATTTAGAATTGAAAATACTGAATTCTAATTCTTGTAGAGTTATTTCACAATCTAGAGTGGGATGTAAACAATCAACAAAGTGAACTGGAGATTCTAAATGACTTGGATAAATATTTTTGTAAAAGATCTCCCAATCCTCAAGTGAAATTACGTTCTTTGTATGGATTTGAGTTTTCAATTTTCTTATTACACTCCAAAACTCGGTACTATTTTTAACATTTAGAAGTGAAGTAGATACAGATTTTGAATATGCAATTTTAGATTGCTTCAATTTGTCTAGATAAGATTTTTTTGCAGCTAGATAGTTTTTCAAATTATTTCCTGATCTTTCTTTATGATATTGATTCAGTGACTTTCTAGCTTTTTGCTTAAGAGCCAAGCATGATTTATCATACCATGGATTTTTGCTTTTTAATCTTCTTGGACCACTTTGTATTTTCACAACATTACACATACCTGTTTGACACGCGGCTTCTTTAAGTGATCCAATCAGGTTTGTGTTTAAAATTTCTGGATCATTACTATGACAATATATCAGATCAGACATTTCTAAGGCTCTCTGAAATTCAGCTGTATGTGTATGATCAAAATTGAACTTTAAATGGTAACTAGACTTAAAGTTAAGTAGCTCGTTAGTACTTAAAGAAGCATTATCATTTTTGCCTATTGTTAACAAGCAGATGCTGTGAGGCGAGTTATTTAAAGTAGGAGTAATAACTAGTTGTGATATTTGTTCTATCAATTCCGAATTGGCCCAAAGTAGATCAATTACTGACTTACCATTGTTACATAAAAAAGTATATTCACCCGGAATATCCTGAAAAGTTCTACCATTTAGCACATGAAACCCTAAACCTTCCATGGATTCCACCAGCCGTATTCCTCTGTAATTTGTTTTCTGATGAGAAGACTCTCTATTTTGATCTATTTGCGAGTTGATAAATATATTTTCGTCTAGTTGATTCAACTGCCCAATATGTACATTAAAATCACCAAGAATGAGGATGTTGTCATTCATAAAAGCATCACAGATTACCTGAGCATTGTCATAAAGCAGATCGATACAGACATTATCATCCAGGTCGGGCTTCAAGTATATTGTTCCGATGATTAATCTGAAATTTTTGAAAGATATTTTAAGAAAAATCCATAAATTTGTCGATTCAATTATTTCAATAACAGGATTAAGATTTTTATTGATTAATACAATTATGCCACCACTAGCTCTGCCACGATCTTTTATTTTGACAGCTTGACTTTCATATATATGTGATGAATAATCATGTAAGAAAGGGGGCAGAGTCGGTGAATGGTTGTAGTGCCATGTTTCACATAAACATATGATACCTGCACTAAGTAATTTAGTTTCAGTGTCATCGTCTAAGCTGTACAAATTTTTCAAGCCATTAATGTTCCAAAATATTATATTAAAGTTGGCACTATTTACAATGGAAATATTACTTATCTTAGGAAATGATGACTTGCTGTGTAACTGTGCTGGAATTGTATCAGGGTGTGGAATATCTTCTGTTCGATGTACTACCCTTGACTGTTTTGTTTCGTTGTTAGGTCTAAAAAATCATCCAAAGTTCCAGAACTGCCTCTTGAATTGTATTCAGATATACGATTCGATTTCAATACTTTGTTCCTTTGTTTTATTGGAGTGGATTCTGTGGATGATATCCGAGTTCGTTTCTCACCTGAATTTGCTTCCTGATGTTTCTTTTTTCTATTGTTCCTCTCTTCTAGACTCATATCAGTTGTAATGGAAATGCCTGTGCCTCTGAGTGCTTTTTTATTATTTAAAATCACGTACTTGAAGTCTGTTGAATTTGTACATATCAGAGTTGGCCTTGGTTTGTTGGAATTTGGTTTTTTCTTGCCTAATCGGTACGTATCTACAATGTGGCTATCTTGACTTTGAATTTTTAGTTGTTGGTTTAAAAGATTTATAACTTGAATCTTCAAATTTGAGTTATTTTCATCGTTGTCTTCTATGCCATGTATAATAAGATTGCGTTTTTTATTCTGCTTTGATAGGTTTTTAATCATAATCTCTTGTTCTTGAACTTTTTTCTCCAACTCTTGAACCTTTTCATTTGTTTTATGTAGAGTAGATTTAACAATTTCAAAATCATTGGATATTTTTGAGATATCACTGCTAATTTTTTCGAGTATTTTGTGGTCTGCAATCAACTTATCGATTTTTTCCTCCATCACGTGTTGATGAGAAGGTTATGATAAAAACGATATATTTTGTTGATAATATATAGATGAATTTATATACTATTTCAACGGTTATTATTCACTTTACACACTCTTGCTATTTAATATTAATAATGAAACGTTATATTCCCCGTATAAATAATTTTAATAATTGCCAAAAGATAAAATAACTTTACTATGCAATGTTGCCAACCAACCCCCTCATTCACAATTATACTTTGTTGTTCATTTCTGTCGTCATAAATTTTATCCAATGTTTCATTTACTATCTGATCTGTTTCATCTGTTTCTGAACTAAAATTTTGTAACTGTTCATATTCATACAAATTCATTTGTATTTGTGAACTATCACATATGTGCTCCAAAATTTTTATTAACTCTGATTTTTCTAATTTATCCAATCCACATGATAAATATGGAATGTTGATTTGTTTTCTTGAAATATTTCCGATTAACATTTTCTAAATATATATCCTTAGTGATCAAATGAATGATAATTTTATTATCTGTATTTCGAATTATTATATTTTTATTATTCATATTTCTTTCACAATAATTTTCACTATTAAATTTTAAATCAATTTTTCTTGCCAAACCTTTTGAAAATTTCAAATCTTTTGATATACAATGAGCGAAAATATCGGTATTCATTACATCTCCTGATTTTTTTATAATTTTAAATTTATCTCTTTGTCTGGATAGAAAATCTGCTATTTTGTTTGTTTTTCCTGGTTAATACTCAATGTCAGAATTGTATTCTCCTAGTTCTATCTTCCATCGCATAAGCTTCTGGTTTGCATTTTTCATAGAAAATAGCCAAGTAAGAGGTTTATGATCAGTACGAATTGTAAATTTGGAATAAAACGTCTATACCACGAAAGTTTGCCTAAAAAGGACTTTATTTCTTTGACTGTCTTAGGGATCATAATTTTTCCAATTGCTTCAATTTTATTTTCATTAGGTTCAAGACCTTCTTGTGATATAATAAATCCTAAATATCCTGTTTCAGTTCTAAGGAATTCTGATTTGTCGATTTGAATTTTGAGATTTGCATCTTGTAATTTGGAAAAAATATTTTCTATATTTTGTAAATGTTCTTCTAATGTATTCCCAAATATTATCATATCATCCATATAAACTAAACAAATTTTGTTAATATATTCTAAAAGTATTTCATTCATCATTCTTTGGAATGAAGCTGGAGCATTTACTAAACCGAAAGGCATACGAAGGAATTCATAATGTCCTGAGGATGTAGAAAAGGCTGTTTTTTCTCTATCTTTTCCATCTTTTGGTATCTGACGGAATCCAGAATGCAAATCTAATGTTGTAAAAAATTTAGGTTTACCTATATGATCTAATAATGTATCGATATTGGGTAGAGGGAATTTATCTTCAATGGTTTTCTGATTTAATCTTCGAAAATCTATTACTCATCTCGTTTTGCGTTTGCCCGACGCATCCATTTTCTTAGGTACTAACCAAATAGGCGAGTTATATGGACTTTTTGACTTTTGAATTACTTTTGTATTCAGTAAATTTTGCATATGTTCTTCGATGTCATTTTCATAGATTTGTGGTAGTCTATCATTCTTTTGGAAAACGGGTGTGTCGTCTGTTTTGCGAATTTTATGAGTAGTGACATTTGTCGCAGATAATTCTTCGTCTGGTCTCGGAAATAAGTGTGAATATTTCTCTAATAAATTTTTTATCTTGACTTTTTGATCGTAATTCAGATGTTCGTGTCTAAATTGTATAAATGAACTATTTAATGTCTGTGAGGATAATATATAAATTTTTTATTTCCGAATGTTATAGTTTTATTTTTAAAATCCATTAGAGCATTGCAATGTTCTAATATTTTTACACCAAATAACATACTACTTTCCTTATGGAATTCATGGATGAAAAATTTGAAATTATCAGTCTGAACTTTCATTTCTACACAATTTTTGCAATGAACTTTTCCTTGAGCTGTCTTGAAAGTGACTGGTTTATTAATAATTTTTAAATTTCTCTGTTTGACAATATTTGGGGTAATTAAATTTATATCGGAGCCTGAATCAATTAATATAAGGTAATCATTATATTTTATCAAAGGAATAGATTTTGACTTTGAAGTCATTACGTATTTTGTTCTATCTCTGGATTTTCCTCTAAAAAAGCATCGCTGTCATTAGCTTCTATTTCGCAATCTTCAAAATCTTGTTCTTCAGCATCAGTGTTCTCATTTTGCATTATTTCATTGTTATAATTTTGCTTAATTGTTGATGTTGACATAGGTTGGGTATTACGTGTCTGTAGTGACATTGGTTGGGGTTGAGATCTACGTGTTTCGTAGCTGTTTACTAAATTTTGTCTTGCGAACCTATTATATCCAGGAGCTGGTGGTTTGTGAAGACTGACTGGTTTGGAGGGGAAGTTTTGACCTGGAAATTGTTTAGGTGGAAGGTTAAAGGTGAAATTTGGGTTTCTGGAAGTGCTTGGGTTTTGTTTATTATCGTTTCGTGTCATTGGACTGTTGTGTAAAGAATTGGCATAACTGAATTCATTTTTTAATAATAAATCGCATTGTTCTAATGTAGAAGGTTGTTTCACAATAAATGATCCTTTAATAATAGGTGGTAACAATGATATGAATTTATTTACTACAGCTTTTTGATTTTCTTGAAGGATAGCATTTTTTTGCTG
Organism: Dromius quadrimaculatus; assembly: GCA_963989225.1. Classification (NCBI taxonomy): domain Eukaryota; kingdom Metazoa; phylum Arthropoda; class Insecta; order Coleoptera; family Carabidae; genus Dromius; species Dromius quadrimaculatus. The sequence goes on from OZ022327.1 coordinate 21,287,004, forward strand.
TAAATTATAATTTTTTGAAAATATTTTTGCTTTATACAGCTCAAATTTATCTAACATTGTTTTCAATGTAATCTCTGTATTCTGTTCATATTTAGTTTTAAATAATTCTCCTAATAATGTTTCAGCTGACGTTCTATCTGAGAAGTTAGTGCTTAAATATGATTTTAATTCATCCCAGTTAGTGAATTTGTTTTGTGAAACAATCTTTTTTGCATTATTTGTTAATCTATTCTTTATCAAATTGAATGCAAATACTTCTTGTGGAGCTGTTATTTGCAGAGTATTTAAAATAATATATGTTTCATCCACAGTTTGAATGAAGTTATAAAGGGTCGTTATGTCCCCTTCATACGTTGGGATCATTTCGACAAAGATTTTAATATCTTGTGAAGAAGTCATGTTGTTTTCTGTTACTGTTGGATTTCGTATAATATTATTAATATTATCTTGAACAGAATTTACGAATCCTTCGTTATCAGAATCTGACATGAATTATGTATGATTACCTTGTGCCGGGGCTCGTACTCTTTATTACTAGTATTACTAGAGAGTACCCTGTGTATTATAAAATAGTTCTACTTACAAGAATAAACTTATGACAATAGTTTTCATTGCAAGGGGTACTCTAAAGGGGTTCTCGAACTGTTTCTCGTAGACTGAAGTAGACGAGATGTGAAGTTCTTGAAGCTTGTCGTCTGGATTCTCGTGATCGATTGAACAGCAAGAGAAATCGCTTGGACGATATGATGGGACGTATGAATAGTCCTCTGATGGGCACTGTTTAGCCGTGAAGTAGAATACTTCTTCTTCAGATGTGTGGTTGTTGATAGATAAGGGCTTATTGATATAGCCTTATATGTGTTCACTGTTACACACTTTGAATTGTCGCGAATAGCCAATTTTCGTATAAAAATACGACAATTAGATGAGTAACTTTTGTGTTTTTCACTGTTACAAACTTATTGTTGGCTATCCTACCGACTGCGCCAATTATGATATTAGACTTTTTGAAATATATATATAATTTAGCGCTGCAGGCCAAGTAGGCCCATGGCTTCTGTTACAATTTTTCGCCATTTTTTACGGTCCTGTGCTAATCGCTTAAAGTTCGTAATCCCTAGTGTCACTAAGTCCTTTTTCACCGCGTCATACCACCTCTCCTTTGGTCTTCCCCTTCTTTTTTTTTTCACAACACCTCCGTCTAACATCTTTCTTACTACTCTGTCCTCTGGTAGTCTCAGCACATGCCCTAGCCACCGCAACCTTTGTGCTTTAGCCACTTCCACTATTCCAGGCTCACCATAGAGTTCCATTAGCTCGGTATTAGTTCGTCTTAACTACACATCACCCTCTTTTTTACCACCATAAATCTTCCTCAGAATTTGTCTCTCCCACACTTCTAGTTTATTTTGCATAGTCTTGTTTAGCACCCACATTTCACTACCGTACAGTACCACTGGTCTTATAATGGTTTTATATAACCGCTTTTTTGCACTTCTTGACACACTTTTCGATTTTAATAGTTTTCCCATAGCTCCCGCACTTCTGTTTCCTTTCGTTATCCGTGTTATAATATCCCGCTCTTCGCTATTGTTGTTTGTTACCGTAACACCTAAGTAAACAAAATTTTTAACTTTCTCGAATGCGTAGGTTTTACCTCCTCCAACCTGTATTTTAAGAGACTCTTCTTGTGTTTCTTGATGTTCCGACTCTATCTCCATGTATTTGGTTTTGTCCTCGTTTATTTTTAATCCCATTTCCTCCGCCGTTTGGACTAAACGTTTGCATACCTCCTTCAGTTCTGTTTTTGTTCTGGTTATTAACGTTATGTCGTCTGCAAACGCTAAACATTGGTGTTTTAGTTGACAAATGGTTCCTTTTGGATAGATTCTGCTTTTCCTTATAACCCACTCTAGTGCCAAGTTGAACAGGACAGGTGATATTGGATCTCCTTGCCTCAGTCCTCTGTTTACATCGAAACTCTCTGATGTTTCTCCATCCACCAGGATTCTGCATTTTGTCTCTTCATGGGTCATCTTAATTAATCTTATCATTTTTTTGGGCATTCCTAGTTCTGCGAGTGCTCCATACAGCTTCTGTTTATTTATTGTGTCATACGCTTGTTTGAAATCTATAAACAACATTTGCAGGCTTAGATTGTGTTCATAACTATTCGCTATAGTTTGTTTCAGTGCAAATATTTGATCCGTAGTTGATCTGTTCGGTCTAAAACCAGCTTGATATTCTCCTAGGATATTGTCCGCTTGTTTTTGTACTCTATTTTTTAAACATCCTGCTAAAATTTTGTACGCCACGTCTAATAGTGCTATACCTCTATAATTCTCGCATTTCAGTCTGTCCCCCTTTTTATAAATTGGGCATATTAGTGCTTCCTTCCATCTCTCAGGCATACGTTCAGTCCGCCATATATCCTCTATTATTTCCATAATATACTGAATTACTTCGTCTCCTGCATTTTTGTATATCTCTGATGTTATTCCGTTTATTCCCGGGCTTTTATTATTTTTCAAGTGGTTCAGTTTTTCTCGAATTTCATTAATGTCTGGTGGGTTTTGCTCTATACTATTCCCTTCTTGTTGAGTTGTTTCGGTTTCATTTGTAGTTTCCAAAGTCAGATTCCCCTCATTTAGCACTTCCTTGAAATATTCTTTCCATACATGTAGTTTGTCCTTTGCTGTCACTAGTTCTCCCTCTTTATTTTTACAGTACACTAGTGGCGGTTGATACTCTGTTCTTTGTTTCTTGGTCTCCTGATAAAAGTTTCTCAACTCCTTGTTTTTAAAATCTTCTTCTAATATTATCATTTTTTCTTCCATCATTTGCCTTTTCTTTTGTCTACACAATTGTTTCGTTCGTCTTTTATGCATGTTGTATTTCAATTTATTTTCATTTGAGTTATTTTGTAGTAGGTTTCTTTTAGCCATATCCCTCTTCCTAATTGCACTTTTGCATTCTTCGTCGAACCATTCCTTATTTTTGTCCCTCACATTTTTGCGCAGCATCTGTTCTGAGACTTTAAGTATTGCTTCTTCCAATTTATTCCATTTTATATCCACCCTTTCCTCTGAAACTTGGTCTGCTAGCTCTAGCTCCTTCGACAGTAGACTTTGAAATTGCTCTCTGTTTTTCTCATTAGTTAGTGGCAAGGTGTCATATCGTTTCAAACGGTTGTGTTTATCCTGTGTTACTTTTGGCAACTCCTGTTTCATTACTATTTTTACAAGAAAATGATCTGTGTCTAGTACTGCACCTCTTTTGCTTGTGATATTTTTAATTTGTTTCGCATGCTTACTCTCTATTAATACATGGTCTATTTGATTACATGTACGCCCATCAGGTGATATCCATGTTCCTTCATATATATCTTTCCTTTCGAAATGTGTGCTCATGACTTTCATATTGTTAGTTACTGCAAAATCAATCAGCTTTTGTCCGTTCTCATTTGTTTCATCATGTTTGCTATGTGCACCTATTGTAGTCTTATACATTTCCTCTTTGCCTAGTTTTGCATTGAGATCTCCAATAACTATTTTTAGGTCATATTTTGGTATCGAATTTATTATTCTCTCAAGCTCTTCATAAAATTTATCTTTTTCTTCCTCATCCTTCTCGTTTGTTGGTGCATGTACATTTATAATACTGATTTTTCGGTACATTCCTCTTAGTCGTATTGTACATATTCGTTCGGACACTGGTTCGAATTTTATAACTTTCTGCTTCAACTCTTTTTTTATCATAAAACCTGTGCCAAAATATTTGGTGTCGTGTCCACTACTGAAAAATATATAATTATCTACTGCTATTATGTCGTTTGATTTTTGCTTTGTTTCTTGAAGTGCCAGTATGTCAATCTTATACTGTGTTAAGCACATTGATAGGTTTTTGAGTGTTCCCGATTCATTTGTTCCTCTCACATTCCATGTTCCTAATATTAGCGTTTCATTTTTATGTTTCTTAAATAATTCTAAAATTCTTTTATCCTTGGTCATTGCTTGGTCATTTCCTATTACATCCGTTTCTTTGTTGTCATGCCTTAGTTTTTTGCTCTTTCAATTGCCCTGCTTTCGCTGTTCCATATCCAGCATTGCCCTTCGATGTATATTTTCTTATAGCCTACTTTAGCTGTTTTTCCTTCCTTTCTCTCTTTTCCAGCTCTTTCCCTAAGAATTTTTTGAATTGCTATTTCCTCTTTAGTCAGGTCATTGTCTATGTATATCTTGCTGCCTTTAAGTTTGTTTTTATTCTTCATAATCAGTTCTTTTTCCTTCCAACTGCTTAATTTTACTACTGTCATGAAATTGCTTGTTGCTCCTACATTCCCTCCTTGAGCCGACTCTATCCTTACTTGTACTCCGACTAACTCCTTGCAGAACTTCTCTATTTCTTGTCTATTACTATTAAAGTCTTTCCCTTTTATGACAATATTATTTTTCTTCTGCTGTTTTTCTCCTCTATCTACCTTCCCTTCAACTAGCGCAATTCTTTCTTTTAGTTCTTTATTCTCTTTCCTAAGCTCTTCAATTTCTTCATTCACTTTCTCTATAACTGTAAAATGTTTTGCTTGTTCCGATCTCATTTCTTTAATTTCCCTCATCATTTCCACCATCATATTTTTTAAATCTTCCGTTACTGCAGTTTGTTGGGTGGCTTTAGTGGGGGATCTCGGTGTTTTCTTGCACCTTCCAAATAATTCACTCGTATTTTGTCTTTTCCGACTTCCATCTGTTGAAGATCCGTCTGACTCATTTTCTTGTTTCTGCATCGCCTGGTGTTGCTTGACCCTCTTTACAGTTGTTGTTTGCTTACTCACCTTATGCTACGTCAGCAGCAGCCGCTGATATTTGATACCCGGTCACTCACTTCGCGTGGACTTCGTGACGTAGGTAGAGGTCACGTCAGATGTTAGATAATGTGTTCTTTGGACCAATACTCACACTAAAATTTTTCCAAATCACAGGTGAATAATATGCCGATACCTATAAATTTTATTGCACGTTCTTCGCAAGTATTTTTTGTTATTATTTATACAATTAATTCACTATTCCACCACACTAATCCCTAAGATAGGGGCAGAGTTTCACTTGTTTTCACTTTCTTTTAGATTAGCTTGATTATTTATACTTATTTCATTTTGAGTGAGAAAAATCTGATCGATTAGCCCTGGTTTAGGTAACAAAATCGGATCGAAAAACTCACACGTCTTCACACTTTGAACTTCACAACTCAACCTTTTGAAATAGTTTTTAAAAAGTTTTATTGTTGCTAAAAACTGTGCAATACAAGATACAAGCTTGGCTATGATGAGAGAACTCATCGTTCTCAGAGATTACATGTGTTTTTATAATATTCTATGTTACATGATCTTGTGGAAAGTTTATATCTTAAGTCAGCATTTCTACGGGTAGTTGAACTTCATAATTCATATTTATATATATATATATATATATATATATATATATATATATGTATTCAATGATGTACAAGTAAGTCACATGATGTTCACGCAAGATTTTTATTCATATAATTTCACGAAAAATGGTTTGGAACACTATTGTTATATTGAACTTGTCTAGCTTCATGTTTTATCTTATCATCTCTGATCACCTCATCTGGAATTTCCAAATATTTTTGATATTCAAATTTTGATAACTTATTGTCTGGATTCTGTTTTCACATTCTATATAACGCTCCCTTAGTCTCACAAGATATTTTGATAACTTTTGTTATCCATACACTTTTAGGTCTTATATTATTCCTTCATCATTTTTAACCTGATTACAGAGACATATTTATACATATTTGTATCCCATCAATTGGATAATCAATAGCAATATTTGGATTATCTATGGTTGTTAGTACATTCCAATCTTCTGAATTTGCTATTTCTATCGATTTTTCATGATTCATTCCATTAAAATTTGAAGTAGAATTCTCAAGCTGCAAATCGTTATCAAAATTCATAAGCAATGCATAGTGATCTGTAAATCACTGGAGTATTTTATAAGACTTAATGTTCTCATGAAGAAAAATATCAATACAAGCTCCATTACCTTCATTAACAGATGGTCTAGTCGTACCAATAAAACACTGAGTGTAGCCTTACTCAAAAAAATCACTTGAAAATGGTGCTGAATTGTGCGTTGATATTAGTTGAAATATCAATATTGTAATCTTCTACAATACAATGATTTTTGACATGTTTCATTTGATTAAAATATTTGTTTAGATGTAATACAAATTCAGGCACAGGAAAATCATGCGATCTATAAATTGCTGATATTTCAAATATGTCATTATGTTTTATTCTGAATTTTGAGGTAAGTATGCTCAGTTTCCCAAAATTCACCATTGTTGTAGTTGCAGTTTCTTAAACATAATTATATTACAACTCCGTCAGATTCATTCATACGACTATTATCATAATACATATGATGAGAGTCATCCTCAAATATTGATAATATTACAGATTACAAATTTCTAAATAAACTAATATCATGGGTCTGATATCCAGACTTCAATTAAGATTTCAAGCTTAGTGATATTTGCAGTCAAACTTCTACATCCTCATTTATAGTCGAAATAATTGGATATGAGCTTGGTTCATCTTTAGATCCGTTTCAACTCTTATTCATAGATACGATTCAGGAGTAAACTCGGTTTAAATATTTAAACCCACTCGCACCCTAGTTCAAATATGTCTTAAACCTAACCTTTGTGTCAAAAATCAAGAGCTGAAGTGACAGGTTATTATAAAAGTGTATATTTATTCTTCTGGATCCTGTACAGATGATACACATATTCACTGTATTGAATTATTTCATATTTTCAATAAATTCATGAGAAGCAAGAATGAATTCAGGAATATATGTAATAGAAAACCTCATATTCATTCTGTTTGAATGCAATATACACAATTTATTGCGAAATATCAAGAAGTAGAAAATCGATATTTATTATTTGCATGTTGATCCCGATTTGAACCATCATTATTAAATACTTCACAACATTAGATATATCTCATTGATTTTTAAGAATCTTATAATATTTTTCAGGATAATATTTCCCCTTAAATGTGAGAAAGATTCTAGCACTCGTTAGAAACCGAGATAGATGATAAATTATTCATGAATAAAGAGTACTCAAAATTATAGTTATGAGATCCATCAATTATCCATCATTGATTCTTATTATTATTTTATTATTAGTGAAGGGCTTGTGCGTCAAACTACCTGTATCACTGCGACCTAAAGATCTTTTGTAATGTAGCCCTAGCTATTTAATCCTGTGTGATATTGAGGCTTTTAAAGAACCTTAGTATCCTTCCAGGACTAGAATCTTTCACAATGTTGGCCGTCACGAATGCCTTTCCAAAGTGAGATTTCCTATGAGAGACTACAGCTGCGCATTCACACAGCATGTGCTCTGAACTCTCTTCATCTTTTAGACATAGACGACATATATTATTTTCAGCTTTACCAATTTTGTGTGGATAGTAATTAAGAGGGCAATGACCAGTTAAAAGACCTGTCAAGGTTCTCAGGTCTCCTTTGCTGAGAGGAAGTATCTCCTTCAGATTTGTTGGCGACAGGTAGCATTTTGCCTGTTATCATTAATTTTACGATAGTAATTCTTCTCTTTTGATTACAACAAAGGATTCGACAAAGATCACTCCAGTACACAGACTTAAGAAGTTATAAGCTCGGTTGAATATGACAATGGAATAGTCAATAGGATGAGCATATTTATCCGTTCTCAATCGCATCGGCATGAATTAAATCCAATGAGCCAACAATATTTTTAACTGATTCTAACCCAAAAATTTGATAGAATGAAGATAAATTTTCAATAATCATTCAATAATACGGCTAGCTACTTACTTCTCTGCTTCTTTGGATTAGATTATAAATAAATCTGTCATTGGATATGCAAAGTATACGCCACTGTGTTCTTAAAATGTCGGTAACGTAGTTATCAAAATAAATAAATTCATACTAACTTTATTCCAAGGAGATAGGTTTGATCATAACGCGAACTTTTGCTACTCACGTGACAGACAGTCATTATTAATCACTCTGTACATCATAAAGTATAAAGCATCAAGCTCCGTCACCAGATCTTCTATTTTTCCTCTAAATAAATAGATAAATATATATATATATATATATATATATATATATATATATATATATATATATATATATATATATATATATATATATATATATATACATATATATATATATATATATATATATATATATATATATATATATATATATATATATATATAGATATATATATATATATACATATATATATATATATATGTATATATATAGATATATATATACATATATATATATATATAGAGTTGAGTTGTGAAGTTCAAAGTGTGAAGACGTGTGAGTTTTTCGATCCGATTTTGTTACCTAAACCAGGGCTAATCGATCAGATTTTTCTCACTCAAAATGAAATAAGTATAAATAATAAAGCTAATCTAAAAGAAAGTGAAAACAAGTGAAACTCTGCTTCTATCTTAGGGATTAGTGTGGTGGAATAGTGAATTAATTGTATAAATAATAACAAAAAAATACTTGCGAAGAACGTGCAATAAAATTTATAGGTATCGGCATATTATTCACCTGTGATTTGGAAAAATTTTAGTGTGAGTATTGGTCCAAAGAACACATTATCTAACATCTGACGTGACCTCTACCTACGTCACGAAGTCCACGCGAAGTGAGTGACCGGGTATCAAATATCAGCGGCTGCTGCTGACGTAGCATAAGGTGAGTAAGCAAACAACAACTGTAAAGAGGGTCAAGCAACACCAGGCGATGCAGAAACAAGAAAATGAGTCGGACGGATCTTCAACAGATGGAAGTCGGAAAAGACAAAATACGAGTGAATTATTTGGAAGGTGCAAGAAAACACCGAGATCCCCCACTAAAGCCACCCAACAAACTGCAGTAACGGAAGATTTAAAAAATATGATGGTGGAAATGATGAGGGAAATTAAAGAAATGAGATCGGAACAAGCAAAACATTTTACAGTTATAGAGAAAGTAAATGAAGAAATTGAAGAGAGAAAGGAAGGAAAAACAGCTAAAGTAGGCTATAAGAAAATATACATCGAAGGGCAATGCTGGATATGGAACAGCGAAAGCAGGGCAATTGAAAGAGCAAAAAACTAAGGCATGACAACAAAGAAACGGATGTAATAGGAAATGACCAAGCAATGACCAAGGATAAAAGAATTTTAGAATTATTTAAGAAACATAAAAATGAAACGCTAATATTAGGAACATGGAATGTGAGAGGAACAAATGAATCGGGAACACTCAAAAACCTATCAATGTGCTTAACACAATATAAGATTGACATACTGGCACTTCAAGAAACAAAGCAAAAATCAAACGACATAATAGCAGTAGATAATTATATATTTTTCAGTAGTGGACACGACACCAAATATTTTGGCACAGGTTTTATGATAAAAAAAGAGTTGAAGCAGAAAGTTATAAAATTCGAACCAGTGTCCGAACGAATATGTACAATACGACTAAGAGGAATGTACCGAAAAATCAGTATTATAAATGTACATGCACCAACAAACGAGAAGGATGAGGAAGAAAAAGATAAATTTTATGAAGAGCTTGAGAGAATAATAAATTCGATACCAAAATATGACCTAAAAATAGTTATTGGAGATCTCAATGCAAAACTAGGCAAAGAGGAAATGTATAAGACTACAATAGGTGCACATAGCAAACATGATGAAACAAATGAGAACGGACAAAAGCTGATTGATTTTGCAGTAACTAACAATATGAAAGTCATGAGCACACATTTCGAAAGGAAAGATATATATGAAGGAACATGGATATCACCTGATGGGCGTACATGTAATCAAATAGACCATGTATTAATAGAGAGTAAGCATGCGAAACAAATTAAAAATATCACAAGCAAAAGAGGTGCAGTACTAGACACAGATCATTTTCTTGTAAAAATAGTAATGAAACAGGAGTTGCCAAAAGTAACACAGGATAAACACAACCGTTTGAAACGATATGACACCTTGCCACTAACTAATGAGAAAAACAGAGAGCAATTTCAAAGTCTACTGTCGAAGGAGCTAGAGCTAGCAGACCAAGTTTCAGAGGAAAGGGTGGATATAAAATGGAATAAATTGGAAGAAGCAATACTTAAAGTCTCAGAACAGATGCTGCGCAAAAATGTGAGGGACAAAAATAAGGAATGGTTCGACGAAGAATGCAAAAGTGCAATTAGGAAGAGGGATATGGCTAAAAGAAACCTACTACAAAATAACTCAAATGAAAATAAATTGAAATACAACATGCATAAAAGACGAACGAAACAATTGTGTAGACAAAAGAAAAGGCAAATGATGGAAGAAAAAATGATAATATTAGAAGAAGATTTTAAAAACAAGGAGTTGAGAAACTTTTATCAGGAGGCCAAGAAACAAAGAACAGAGTATCAACCGCCACTAGTGTACTGTAAAAATAAAGAGGGAGATAGTGGAAGTGGCTAAAGCACAAAGGTTGCGGTGGCTAGGGCATGTGCTGAGACTACCAGAGGACAGAGTAGTAAGAAAGATGTTAGACGGAGGTGTTGTGAAAAAAAAAAGAAGGGGAAGACCAAAGGAGAGGTGGTATGACGCGGTGAAAAAGGACTTAGTGACACTAGGGATTACGAACTTTAAGCGATTAGCACAGGACCGTAAAAAATGGCGAAAAATTGTAACAGAAGCCATGGGCCTACTTGGCCTGCAGCGCTAAATTATATATATATATATATATATATATATATATATATATATATATATATATATATATATATATATATATATATATATATATATATATATATATATATATATATATATTATTATATATATTATATATATATTACGATGTGATTCTGTGTTTGATCATATATAACATTGGATATATATAATCAAACACAAAATCTCATCGCTCCACTGTCAATCGTTTAGAATCTGTCAGGTAAAATGCACTTCCAGCCAAGTCCGTTGCTATGGAAACAGTAGGCCATTATTCTTGTACTACAATACTCCTAAATTCTGATTTCCAAAATTCTACGATTACCAACATATCTGATTTTATGCGCAGAATTGAAAGATAATTTCTTCTGAAGTGCACTACTGGTTCAGTCTATTGTTATGAATATAGTAGGCAATCATTCAGATGCTACAACACACTGAAATACCAAATTTCAATATTCTACACCTGATTATATCGAATTTATACGAAAAATTCCAAGAGACTGTCAAGTAAGGTGCACTTCCGGCTCAGTGGATCTCAATAAAAATAGGATATGAGCATCTAGACGGTATAATCGTCCCAAATACTGAATTCTAACAATCTGCATTTGATCGTATTGGATTTATGCGGAAAATTCAAAAAATGTCTTGAATAAAGTGCTCTTCTGGCTTAGTCGATAGCAATTATAATGTAAGGTGTACAACTAAGTATTATAAAAGTGCCTAATACAAAATTCTAATATTTTACGACTGATATTTTTGCGTAAAATTCAAAAAGTCTGTCATATAAAGTGCACTTCCGGCTTAGCCGATTGTAACAAAAATAAAAGGTAATCATTGAGATGCTACAGCAATTTCAATTACCAAATTCCAGTATCCTACGGCTCATCATTCTGGATTTATGCGGATAGTTGAAAAAAAGTTCTATGTTATGTGCACTTCCGGTTTAGCAGATCGCAGTCATAATGCAAGATGTACAATAAGATGTTATAGAAGTTCTTTATACGAAAAATATCAATATGCTATGGTGGATCATTCTATATTTATTCAAAAAATTCGAAGAAAATTTGAGTACAGTGCACTTCTGGCTTGGCCGATTCATACTAGAATGGCAGATAACCATTCTGATACAACATAAAGTTCAAATACTGAATTTCAACATCCTACAGTTGATCATTCTGGATTTATTAGAAAAATTCGAAAAAAGTTCCAAGTAAAATGTGCACTTCCGGTACAGACGATTGGAACCATATTGCGAGATGCACAACTAGACCCTATACCAGTCTTAAATACAAAACTCAAACATTATACGTCCAACCAGTTTTGAGATTTGCGAATCACGTACGCACGCACGCACGAACGCACGAACATACGTACCGACATGAAGCCAAAAATAGTCAAAATGGATCAAGGGATGCTCAAAGCGGATATATCCGTCAAAATCTTGATATGTGAATCTTGTCGGGTTCAAAATACTTCCTTGTACTTTGTACAAATGAGTAAAAATGGTATCTATTTTCATACATAAAATCATGATAATGATTGTCTAATATCAATTAGTGAGGTGAGGATTCTTATCTTCTATTCTATAAACTATTTCTTGTTTTTTTCCAGATGAATTTGCTCTATACCTCAAGCTGTAGTCAAGATCTCGTTCTGTTATAAATCATATCATCATCAATATTCCGTTTATTTATCGGAACTGAATATATGCTGCGATAGTGTTTCAAATTTTATCCATGCCGCACCTTCTCTTCCAGTTCTCTATTCATCAATATATTTCCAAGTTAATTTTAAGTTTTGCTCGTACATCTTGTTTTGTTAAACTGACCGATCGCTTACACACTTTGACCTAAAGAGATCAACAAAAAATATGATAATCCTAGTGAACAATAAATTCCAAATGTCAATGCATATCAAAAACAAACCAAAGCCTATGAGAAATAGTTCCTGAATCTGATTTAAACTTAGTTTTGTTAGACCTAGTTTAGAAGTGGTTTAAAAATCTTTATGCAGAGTAATCTAACAAAATCCAAATATCTCCGCACGCAGTGGATAGTGTGACGTAGGTAACTCGAGTTCAAGTTGTTGAATGATGTAACTAGATTTGAAGGTTGGTATAGAATATGGGGTAAAGCATAGTGACATCTTGGTGAAAAAGTCTATATTCAGTACCTCAGTTGATAAATACTTAGAATCAAGCAAGAATAATTGTGTGTGTTTGAATTAAACCTTCCGGCCATCCTGTAGAGGACTCCTACGGACTTTAGGAGTGGGATATTGACCCCGATTATTTCAGATTAAAAAAAAATCTCGAGAAGAGCACATGGATGATCCTAATCAAACCGCAGAGCAACAACCAGGAAGGATGCCCAATGAGGAAGAGTAAGCAATAGCAACTACGCCCACTGCATTGCAAAACATTATTTCCAGTGCAGCGAGTGTAGCATTGGCGAACTTGAATCTTAACAACAGAAATACAAACTTGAACGAACAACGGTAGGGGCAAACCAGAGTTCCGTTAAGTGGAATTTGTGTATGAATTCTGAACTTCAGTGGAAAAAACGAAGAAGATATCGACAGTTGCATCCGTAAAGATGATATTGTATGGATAAATCACCAGTTGGATGATCAAACGGTAGTTTTATTAGCTACAAACAAACTTAGCGAACGTGCGAAAATTTGGTATGATTCTGAAGCAAAGCTAGCAGAACTAGAATGGCTAGAATTGAAAGAAAAGTTGGCCGTCACTTTTCAGTGCACTGTTGATCGTTTAACATTGTTCGATTCTATGCAAGCATAAGAAAGTGGAAACGAAGCAAGAAAATTGAAGATCATCATTACTAAAAAATGCGAATGCTAAATCGATTGAATACACCTTGTGAAGACTCAATTTTAGATTCAATCCGAGGTATTAATAAAAAAATCCTTCGAGTTCAAAATGAAAGAAATGTTAATCGCCATGAAGTCATATGCTTATGAGCTACCGACGTGGACAGCACCAGTAGTGACAGAACCAAAGAAAGTGAATAAGGGCGATTCTAACATCGCCAGAAATGTGACTCAAACAAGATGCTACAATTGCAGTGAGTTTGGACATCATTCGTCAAACTGTTCAAAACCAAGAGGAGACAAAGGTTCCTGTTCTAAGTGTGGTGACATGAAACATGAATACAAGGACTGTCCCGATGATAAAGACGCACAAGGAGTCAAGAATGTCAACGTGAATGTTAAAATCCAGTGACAGGAATACAATGCCTTAGTTGACAGCGGAAGCTCTGCGAACATTTCACGGCACAATATCGTAGACCAATTGGGTTTACAGTTAGAATATGACCAACAAATGTACAGTGGTCTAGGACTAAAAATCATTAAAAGTCTGAAACGCGTAAGAATCATTGTTGGTGTAGAAAATGATTCATACGATTTGTGTTTTTCAGTAGTGCCAGTTTCTGCTCTCTCGCAAGATGTGATTTTGGGCGAACAGTTCTTCAGTATGGTCACGGTCTTGTTCGACCGATATCAAATGAATATTTCAAAGATTTGCAAAAACGTACCCGAAGAAAACAAAATCCTGCAAATAGAGGTCTGTGAAATTGGATCTACTCTTGAGGTCATCCCCAAACATCTTCCAGTTAGACGAGCAGAGGCTTTATAGTGTGCTCACCGATTATCAAGACCACTTGGCAGAGCCGGGGTCATCGGACGAGGTTACCATGGAGATAAATCTGTTAGAAGATAAAATCATCGCACATCGGCCGAGACGACTCTCCGTTGACGAAAATAAGAAGATACGTGCTCTAATAGAGGAACTGCAGAGAAAAGGAATGGTTCGTGTAAGTAAATCAGAATATTGCAGTCCAATTGTTTTGACCAAAAACAAGAATGGGGAAATAAGACCTTGCGTGGACTATAGAGTGCTTAACGCTATTACAGTGGAAGAGAAATATTCTCCCCTCCTTATTGAAAATATTATAGACTAGTTTAATAATAGGCATTTCTTCACTTTATTAGACTTCAAAAGTGGCTTTCATCATATAAAGATGCCGGACGGATCAATTATATTCACTTCACTTGTAACGCCTTTCGGGCAATTTGAATATTCAAAAATGCCTTTCAGTCTTTCTGATGGATCTAGCGTTTTTCAGCGCAACATAAACTTCATACATTCTGAATTTATGAACAAAGATAAGGTACTAGTTTATATCGATGATATTATGATGGCCACTGAAACCTTGGAAAAAAATTTTGATATTTTAGTACGTATCCTGAAAGTATTACAACAAAAAGGCTCAGAATTGCGAATTGATAAGTGTCAATTCTTCATGAAGAAAATAGAATATTCAGGTTATTTCATGAATAGTTCAGGAATAGAACCCAACAAAAGTAAAATTGAATCTGTCTCGAAATTTCCGATTCCAAGGAACGTACATGATATCCGTAGGTTTTCAGGACTCACTCATATTTTAGGCGATTTGTAAAAGACTATGCACACATCGCAAAGCCATCAAGTGATCTCACGCAGTTGAATGTTGGTTTTAGATTCGTTGATTCAGACAACAAGCATTTGGAAAGCTTAAAAATAGTTTGACGTCGCGACCAGTACTTTCAGCTCACAATCCGAACTTGAAAACGCAATTACATACCGATGCTACTTCCAGAGGATTTGGTGCTATATTATTGCAAATGAATTAGGATGGTAAATATCACCCTATTCATTATTATAGTTCAAAAAATGGTGAAACAGAGTCAAAATATCGCAGTTGTGAGTTAGAGGCCTTGGCAATCGTTGAGGCGCTTAGTAAACTTAGAATTAGTCTGCTGGGAATATAATTCAAAATAGTGACAGATTGAAACGTCTTGAAAAATACTTTAAGTTGACGCGAAATATGTCCGAGAATAAGCAGGTGGTGTTTGATGTTACAAGAGTTCAATTACACTCTAGAACATAGAAAATCTGAATCAATGGCGCACGTAGGCGCTCCAAGCAGGCTCCAGTTGCTACTATTGAAATTAATTTAGTTGAGGAATTAAGACGTGCTCAAAATTAAGATCCGAAAATCCGAAAATTGATTTCAAAATTCAATTCAGTTAATGTTCAGATTAATCAAGAATTTGAAGTGCAAAACGAGTTATTGTTCCAAAAGTTTCATAGAAATTTGTTAGATGCCTCGCATTACATGCGTAGAAACACCGTTACTGAATATCACAACAATAATTCTCATTTTGGATGTACGAAAACTGTTGAAGCTATCCGCGAACATAATTGGTTCAAAGGACTTGATCTTTGTCTTCAGTACAGTGATAGAACAAAAAAAGTCGATTTTATGTACACAGCTGACAAAGGTGCTACACCATTCAGAGTTTTACACATTGATCATCTTGGTCCACTCAGCCGAACAAATTCTGAATATAAATATGTTTTGGATGTAGTGGATGCATTTTTCAAATTCATTTTTCTTAGAGCTGCAAAACAAACAGATTCAATAAGTGTAATGAAATCCTTGATAGAGATTTTCGCTATTTTTGGTAATCCAAGGGTTAATATTGGTGACAGAGGAACAGCATTTACCTCAGAAAGTTTTGAAGCCTTCTGTGATAGTAGAAAAATAAATCATGTAAAAATTGCTGTTAGTACTCCCCATGCGAAGGGTTAGGCAGAACGTTACGTTCGCACTGTGAAATCAGCTCTAGCTAAGAGTGCTGCTGTGGACGATTGGGACGAAATACTAGAGCAGATTTAGTTTAGTATCAATAATACTGTACGAGGAACACATGGAACAATACCGAATAAAATTCGGTCAGGTTTTGATCAAGATTATCTTTGTAATCAAGAAATGAGGGAATTAATACGGCAATGTGATAATTGTGAACCCGTGAATATTGATGAGTTAGGGCGGGAGGCGACTGAGAAAATTAAAATTATTCAGGCTCATAATAAAAATGGATTTGACCAGAAAAGGCATATCAGTATAAGGTTGAAGATTCTGTGTGCATCAACCGATCTCAAATTGTAACGCGAAAAAACACCGCTTTCACTCCAAAAGCTTAGGGCCCTTATGTTAGAACCAAAATAATACAAGATGACAGATTTGTTGTACAAGACATTCCTGGTTTTCAACATACAAAATTTTATACTAGTATTTGTTCACTTGAAAATATGAAATTGTGGCTTTCCGAGGATTCTGAAAATGATGTCCTAGTCGAGGACGACTGAGTTGTCAGAATAGCCGAGCTGTAGTGGAGTTTAAATATTCCCGCGCGCAGTGAATAGTGTGACGTAGGTTACTAGATTTTGAGTTGTTGAAAAATGTAACTAGATTTGAAGGTTAGTATAGAATATGGGGAAAAGCATATTGACATCTTGGTGAAAAAGTGCATATTTAGTACTTCAGTTAATAAGTACTTAGGATCAAGCAAAAATAAATGTGTGTGTTTGAATTAAACCTTCCTGCCAACCTGTAGAAGACCTCTACATTTATGAATTGACTTACTTAGGCTAGGTTTGAACTAAGTCTGGTAAACCAAGATTAATCCTGGTTTCATGTGTCCTACTATAAATAAGGCTTTTATGTTCACGTATAATATTGAATTTCTAAAATCTGAATTCTTATTGAGTGTCTGAACATCATCCACAACAATATTTTTCTGTAGAAATTCCGTAACATTTATATTACTCACCAGTATGTTTACTTTTAAATGTTAGTTTTTGCTGAGAGATTGTAGATGGACTGCTTATATTCTCCTCATGGTTTGCTGATAGCAATGTTTTTTCTGCATTTGACGTTATTCTCGTTTGTTGATAATTACATACATTATCAACAATAGTAGATTCCATTAGATAATCTGTCATCTCAATGTTTCTCTTGATTTTATTTTTGAATATCTCACATATGTTACTATCAAAAGTAGCATGATTCAAGTCAAAACTTGTCTTGTATTTATTATTACTGTATGTGAAATTTGAACACTTGAGAGTAATACTGTGATATTTGTATTAAGACTTCCGCAACATTTTGAGCAGCTTTGATCATTATGACATACTGAACCATCATGACCAAATCTTCCGCATTTATAACACATCTTCACATTGATTAAATCATAGACTCTACAAAACTGATGTCTCACAAAAACTTTATCATCATTCGCCCTGATATATCTATACAGTACAGCTGGAACTCCAGCTATTAAACTTTGTAATTGAGTTTTATATACATGCAAAACTTTATATTCAGCTTCAAATTTCTTCGAAATTAATTAATGTCTTGTTCAAAGTCTTTTTGATTATAGCTGCTGAAATTATATGAACCTGTGATTTTCATCTTTGGATTGGTCAACTGTTCCTTCTGCGCTTCGAATTTCCCTGCTAGCTTTTCTGATACAGTTTTTTCAGCTGTGCCAACATCCTCTTCAATTGTGCATCTCACTATTATTTCATTATAACTCTAAATATGGACTTGTTTCTTTATTCAGGTAACATAAAACACATTCTTTGGTAGATAGTTCTCCATCTCTGCTTGTTTTCTTCACCATTAGCTTGGGTCTACGTTCAGAAATTGGTTTTGCACAAGTCACTGCATCGACATATGATGTTCTGTTCACTTCAGGACTGACCTTTTCTGTATCTAATAATATCTTTTTTACCTTCTCTGATAGTTCTTTGAGAAGTTCACTTTTATTTTCCATTTCCATATCAAGTTGCTTAAGTAGAGCATTGCCCAATCTTATTTTTCCCAGATCTATATTGTCATTATATATTGATTTGTAATGATCCTGCTCATTTTTATTTGCTATTTCTGTTGATGATTCTTTCATCAACTCTTCTTCTTTTATCCGCTTGACTTAAGCAATAATCATTCTAGCAGTTTCATTCAATGCAACATTTTTTACTTTCAAGGTTAATTTTGGCTCAACCGCGTGTTCCGGACATATCACTAGAATATCCCTTATAGAATTGCCACAATTTGATTGCTTATAATCACTTATGTGATAAACATTTTTACAAATCATACATACTACTGCTGTAAACTATTGTTTTGGATGGCATTTATATTTATTCCTCTCGACTTATTCAGAGGCACTGCCCCACCGCCGCCATCTCGCCATATGATGATAATATGTACTTTTTTTGTTACAATCATAATTTTTTTTTTAATTAAACCTGAGCAAATTTTATGGGTTCGTAAAGTGATTCGGGTTAACCTGACGCGTTTGTAAATTCACTTGGAGCAACCCGATCAGATACTCCGACCTCCTTTTGATCCTGGATATTTGTATGGTTGGTCAAAATTGCGCGCGAAATTTCAAGTTATTATGTTGTGTATCACGAGAAATATAGAGTGCTCAAAGGAAGTTGATGTGAGTATGCAATTTCCATGGATTATATTTTCTTATTATTTGTATTGTCATCTCAAGAATAGGCAAGTCATCTTCGCTTGATTCTTGCACAAAAATATTTATCAAACAAGTAGTGGTCAATTTTTATTTGGTGCTACGCACCAAGCAACTAGATTCAAGTTTTTATTACCGTTGATTCTAACCAAATAACTATACGTCAAGAAGTGATCTATCCGGTGCGTTCGAGAATGCGTTGAAAAACTGATCGCTCCGATCAACCTGTGACGCCAGAGCTTGGATCTAACCGATCACTCCGGACGAATAAACAAAGACGCCTCATCAGCTAAATACTCCATTTCGAATTTTCGAATTTAATCCACTGTAACTGGAATCCAAAGATTCCATATTTTAAATGCTTCGAGCACTCCACTAGAACGATATAACTGAATGCAGCAATTGTGACTTTTCTCACAGGTCTGATTGCTTGAAATCTACTTATTTTGAGGATGAAGCTTATTCTGGAGTACAAGTGGATCATTTCTTGCCTTGTCTTTGTTGGAGCGTGCAGAGTTTTCACATACGAAAATAAAGTTAACCGAATGTTTTACCAATCTATTTTTGGAAGACTGTGCATTTTCATGTGTTTACTAGCCCTTTATTCAAGATGATTTCACCATGCAAGCTGTGGTCACGATGGATATGCTGACTCATCGCTCATAGGCAAAGACGGTAAGTAGAAAGCTGTGGATTTTCAAATTATCAGTTTATTTGTTTCTAGTTGTAGTTGAATATTCACAACAAATTGTCAAACTTCACAGCTAACAGCAAATGAACAATCACCAGTAGTAACTCAATTTGGAAAAAAAATTTGGATCTATATTTTAAATAGATCTTCCATCGTAAAAAAAATTTTCTAAGCATCACGGTCCATAAGTACACTATTGATTTCGTATAATATTTAGAAACCCTGCCAAGACTTGGTCTTCAAACAATTATTATCTATTGGTAGACTGTACTTACTGATCTTAATACTAGAATAACTATTTTTTGCTACACGCTACTTGAGATATATACCTACAGTGTTTTCCGTTGTAGATAGACTGAAATTGATATGTGCTGCGCTAGCGAGTAGACGTATTTTTTGCAGCTCTTACATTTCCGTTGTATAAATTGTGGTTTTTGAAGTAAATATAAACATATAATTCCAAAATGTCCTCGACGCTCAATATAACAAATTTAAGTAAAATGATTGACGAATCTCTCAGTGTGGTGCTTCTTAATGAAGATTTTGTTACCAAATTGGCCGATAAAAATTTGAACGTTTTGAGAAGAAATTTGAAGAACAAAAGGTGTTCTTCGAATTAATCATTGAAGATATGGGTCAACAGAACAAGGTGCTCAAGGAGAAAGTGGATCATCTCGAACAATATAGTAGGAGAAATAATATCCGTATTTTTGGCCTTCCTGAAGTTCCAGATAGGGTTAAAAATACTGAAAATATGGTATGTGATCTACTCAATAATAAACTATCCCTCAGTGTTAAACCTGATCACATTGATCGTTGTCATCGTGTCGGCAAATTTGTTAAGAAATCCACTAAACCGCGTCCCATCATAGTGAAATTTATGTCATATAAGACTCGTGACAGTGTTATTAAAAACCGTAAACATCTTAAGGGTACGCGAATTTCTATCAAGGAAGACCTCACTAAAACTCGTTTGGAACTATTTCAAGAGTGCTCCAGAGAAGTCGGTTTAAAAAATGCGTGGACACAGGACGGAAATATATTTGTTAGATCCGATGCTTCTAATAGAATAATAAAAGTGTCACATATTAATGACATTAAATGATATAAGCTCTTATTTAGATATTTTGTCATATTACTTCTTATCTGGTCATTATATAGAGCTGCTTTGAATGCATATATTAATTTTCTTTATAATTTTATTTCATTCAACTTCACTCTCAGGCAATTTTGGCTTCGATTACCTTCATTTATAATTATTTACTTTGATACTTGTCGTTTAAGTTTGTTGACCTTGCTTATTTAAAGTCACTTGAATTTACCTGAAAAAAATTATATTTATTCATTCTGCTCTGTTGCCAATTTTGTATTCATGAATTTGTATTATCAAAATGTACGCGGGCCGAACACCAAATTATCAGATTTTTATAATAATTCTTCTTCCTCCAATTTTGATGTTATTACTTTGGGCGAAACATGGTTGAAAACTTCAATTTATGATTCTGAGATAATAAATAATACTTAAACCGTATTTAGAAGTGACCGAGATGCTTTAAGAACAGGCAAACATCATGGTGGCGGTGTATTATGTGCTGTCCATAACAGATTTCACTCTTCTGCAGTTACTTTAGTTCTTAATCCCCTATCTTTAGCTGATATAGTTTGCGCTCGTGTTCAGATTTCAACAAATAAGTTTTTATATATAATTGTATTTTACTCTCCTCCTCCTGTCAACATCTCTCAACAAAATTATATTTATGAGTGCATTGAGTCCATTCCCAACCTACTAAGTAATGATTTTATCATACTGGGCGATCTCAACATTCATCAGCTGTCAGATTATTACATTCACTTTTTCTCCAACACTCCTATAACATCTTTAGTCAATTTCTATAATTACCTTTCTGGCTCGCAATATAATTTCATTCATAATTCTGATAATAGGCTTCTTGATGTAGTTGTCTCAAATTTGAAATGCATTGTACTCAGAGATCCCTATCCGTTTATTCCTGAAGACAAATATCATCCTTCACTCAACATTTCCTTAGATTTTCCTGTTTACTTTCAGAACTCCTCCTTCAACTCTGTACTCACGTACAACTTTCGCTTGGCACGCTATGAACTTTTATATCACTTGTTAAATACGACCAATTGGGATAGTTTATTAGAATATAGTGAAGTGGATGAGGCCCTCGAAAAGTTTTATAATATCTTGTATGCAATTTTTGATCAATGTATTATTAAAACAGTCAGAAAAGCGTCTTCGTACCCTCCTGGGTTCACTAAAGATATTTTGAAGAATATAAAATTGAAAGAACAAAATCGAAAATTATTCAGACAAACTGGTGACTCATATTATTCAATTATTCATAAAGAATTGAGAAGGAAAATCAAAAGTGATGTTAAGTCAGCCTATAGTATATATTTGAGAGATAATGAAAATCACATTTCAAATGATCCCAAAAGATTATGGAGCTATGTGAATTCCAAGAAGAAAGGTACTCGTATTCCTGGTACAATGCACTATAATGGTAAAATTTTTAGTACTACATCAACTACTGTACAAGGTTTTGCTGACTACTTCTCTTCTGTTTATACAAATTCTATTTGTTCTTCTTCATCACATTCCTCCTCTAACGTGTTCCTTGAACCAGTTCTTATCAAGTCTTTATCTCGAGATGATATAATTGTTGCCATAGATAGCTTGAAATCCTCACGAAATTCTGGTCCTGATTCTCTCCCAGCCTATATTTTGAAGGGGTGTCGTGAGGCGTTTATTGAACCTCTTTTGATACTCTTCAATCTTTCCTTGTCTACGAACACATTTCCTACAATTTTGAAGACAACTTATATCACGCTTATCTTGAAGTCAGGTGATACTGATAATATTAAAAATTATCGACCTATAGCTATCTTATCGAATATTTCAAAAGTATTTGAGAAAATACTTTATAGACATATATATGGGGCGGTGAATGGTAATATATCTGATAGTCAGCATGGATTCATTAAAGGACGATCGACATCTACCAATCTTTCAACATTTACTGAATTTTTCTATAAATTCATTGCGAAATAATGCTCAGGTTGATGTAATCTACACAGACTTCGCGAAAGCATTTGAAGGCGTGGATTATTCTGAGCTCATCCGCAAACTCATATACAACTTCAATCTTTCTCAAGAGTTCACTGACCTTATTCTCTCGTATTTGACAAATCGTAATCTGTATGTTTACTTGGAAAACTATAAATCACTTCCCTTTACTGCCGCGTCTGGTGTTCCCCAAGGAAGTAGTATCGGGCCACTTCTATTCAATTTATTTATCAATGATATCACTGATTCTATCAATCACTCCCAGTGTTTGCTCTATGCTGATGATATTAAAATCTATAAAATAATAAATTCTGCACATGATTGCAATCTGCTGCAAGAAGACATTGATAATCTGTTAAGTTGGTCTTCAACCTACAAACTTCCATTTAATATTAGTAAATGCAATGTAATGACATACTCTATGAAACAACATCTCGTTCATAATTATATTATGGGCAGTTCTACATTGTCTAGGATTACACGGTGCAAGGATCTAGGTGTTCTTTTTGATCCAAAATGTCATTTTAATTATCATGTGAATGAAATTGTCAGGTCATCGTATAGAAGTTTGGGATTCATTATAAGAAATTGTCGACATTTTCACAACCGTCTTACTCTTATGTCTTTATACAACTGTTTCATTCGTGCAAAACTAGAATAGTGTTTTTTAATTTGGAATCCATTGTACAAAAATTCTATCAGGGTAATAGAGGCAGTTCAAAAAAAATTCCTTAGATATTGTTGGCATAAATTTAATTTGGTTGCTACTTTGAATGATGATTTTCACTACTCCAAAGCCCTTATGGAATTTAATCTACTCTCATTGGAAAATATTAGAGTTTTACAATCATGTGTATTCCTTTTCAAATTAATTAACAATATAATAAATGATTCCAACCTTCTTTCATCTATAAAGTCTCGTATTCCTCGCACCAGTAATACTAGACAAAAGTACCTCTTTGCTCTTCAAATGGTTAGAGCCAATTATGAACTAAAAGGCCCTATTCGCCGTATGTGCTCTTTTTTAACGACATTAGTAAGAAAACTGATATTGATATTGGATTCGACAAACTTTTCAACATTCAAATGTAAAATTCACTTGTACTTGAGTTACTTAAACTGAAGAATTTTGTGTATTATTCATTATTTCATAATTGGTCTTTTCGCTATTATTGTTCATTTCGAAATTGATTTATTTTTTCTTTGTTACGCTAGCTCACTTTTTTTCTTTTGTATATTTTTATGATATATTATAACCCTCTGTAATTGGGACATTAGTCCTGTAGGGTGGTTTTTCCAATGAATAAAATAAATAAATAAATGAATTGAACTTTAGGTGCTAAATTATAAAATGAACTCTTGTTGAGTTCATCTGTTGGTAACTTTGTATTCTTCACTGAACTGATTGTTCATATAAAAATGTGTGTTCTGTTGAGTACTAAAACGAACTCTGATAAGTAGCGAGAAGTTCAACTAATCTGTTAAATGGAAATTAGGTGAATCAACTAATCCAGAATTAGAATGATTGTGCCAAATTACTTCCGAGCCAAAGTTTCAATCACCTTGTGTGGGTTTGAATTCGAGACATAATTTTGTATAAACGCTGCTCATCGGAGCTACTCCGGATCTGAATTACTCTTTCAAGAACGATAAAGCCGATCAACATCCCAGGGTTATAGACCATTTGAATTTTGAATTCATCTATTCATTTGAAATCTTGCAGCTAACAGTTAGTCAAAATTTCACATTGAAAATCGACAGTTGAAACATATCGCATCATCGGCGATGAATAGTGTGTTCTTTTCTGGCTTTTTATTCTTGTTTTTCTTCTCTATTCTTCGTTGCATTCTCGCCGTCATCTGGATTATCTATTTCGACATCTCGAACATTTTTTTTTATCAAATAATGCAATTTGGGATTTCATCATCACGAGCCCCATCTTCATCTTTTCCGTTCATGTATTTCCGGCAGTGACATCACCTGGATTTTCGCTGTGACCAACGATCTGCGTCATTTTGAGGATTGGCTGTTAGTGAATCCGCACATGCGCAAAAAGTTAAGATCTCAAATTTCTCCTATAATTCTTTGTTATTATTATTTTGTTACTATTTTTGTGTGAACGATAGCGATCAATATGTATATTTTTGTAAGGTGTCGTTATGCGAAACTGCGCGACGCGATACTATTCAGAGTTATCTCCTTATTCACTTTTCTTTCCGCACGTGCTACGATCCTCAAGGATACCCCCAAACGACCCGTAGGAAGTGTGAGCGCTACTGTCTTCTTTTCATTCTACGTAAGAGCTCTAGGCGCTATTGCTAGCGTGAGTATTCGTTGCGGTGGTGCTTGCCATCTGCCTGGCTTTGTAGTCCGTTTTTACACACTTACCAGCAGTTGATCACTATTTCGCTCATCACGTTGAATTGTAATATTTTGACGGTAATAGAACTCACTCATCGCCCAAACCAATTATTGTTATTATCACTTATTATTACGCCCACGTTTCCTTTCGCCTCCCGTCTAGGTTTGGCAATCAACCGATTGTTCAGTCTGCAGTCGCCTGGCGCTCAACAAATAAAAAACGGAATCATGCGTTCATAACTCATTTTCGGGACATGGCAGTCCGGTGATTGAATATTCCAGACTGAAATTGGATTTAGTGATTTATTCAACATTCAAATACCAACAAACAATAAAACTCTTGCGAGACCAGATTGGTTCCAACTTGTTGATGGGTACCGATAATAAGAATAATAATAATCCCTCTTCTAAGGGGCCTCAGCTCTTCATATAGGATTGCGTAGGCACCCTCTCTTAGAACCAGTGGCTCTGAAACATTTTCATGCTCCAACATGTCGCCCTCCCTGGAAGAGTTAAGTCTTTCAAAGATTCGTTCGGTTATAGTTATATACATTTATTAGATTTTCCTACTGATGACATAATCAAATCATAATCATCTAGATACATAGTTCATTAAAAATCGGCTCATATGCACAATAGCGGGCTCTTTTGGTTGGAGCAATATTTAAGAGATGGCGTTACCAGCGAAATGAAATTTTGTCGGTGGTATTGAAACGGTGGTCATATATAGGCAAAGATGGAAGGGAGCATAATGTGAAGAGAAGTATTGGGAATGAGTCATGGTTCAGTGAGAGTAAGTTGAGTATGAAGAATATTTTGTGCTTTACGTTTATGTGGTGTATGAAAGCTACGAATAAAGTAATGAGGAATGAGTTAGGTTTATCAGTACATACGATAGCTGACCGGAATTCTTATTGTAGGCAGATCTGTGTGGAATTGTACGTGTTGCAGAATGAAAAGTTGGGTGGAGAGGCAAAAATTAAGGAAATTGATAGAAGCAAATTTGGGAAACGGTAGTATAACAGAGGGAAGAGAGTGAAAGGACAATGGGTGTTTAATGGGATTGAAAGAGGAACGGATAAGTGTCTTATGGCTGTGGTATCAGAGAAGAGCAGGATTGTACTATTGGGCATTATAAAACAATACATTCCACCTGAGACGACCATAATAAGCGATTGTTGAAGGGCTTATTCGACATTGGAGAATGAAGGATACAAACATATGACAGTTGATCATTCCATCAACTTCAGAGACCCCGATACAGAAGCGCATACGAATTCAATAGAAGGTACGTGGGGTACTATCACAGTACAAGACATAGTAGGTAACCTAACTCGCCCCGAAAATGCGTCCGCTGAGATGATTATAGTTCGCACTGTCACCGCTAGAGGCGCCTACATCAGTAAGGCTTGTTTTACAACAGTGTTTAATGTATAATTACACTAAACTTACAAAATTTTACGAAATCATTTATATATTGAAGTTAACCGTATATGTAATGTCTACAGCATATATTTTACTCCAATTAAAAATTGATATACTTGTTAAATCAGTGTTGCATTGAGTAATATTTGAAATTTCATCATTACCTATGCAAGAAACTCAGTTGAATAAATTCCGAGATCACATGCGATTATCAATAATTCAGAAATATTTGAACAATACATTAACAATGTGTTTAATCTTCAAGAATACATATGGATTATATCTTTTTAATAACAAGAAAATTGTTCGAACTCTCAATGAAGGAAACATGGAAACATAAGTTAAACAAAAATTAGATTCCGTTCAAAATATTATATTTCTATATTATACATAATGTTTCACAACGTAATAGTATTTTATGTATCAAGGGCACTTATATTTATTTTTAACAAATACACGTTATTTTAAATTATCTTATACTTAAATCATTGACACTGTCAAAATCTAGATTTCATCTGGATGACTTCATACAAATTACCTTTGTGAGTAAATTTGAATGAGAATTAAATTCATTTATGAAACTGGACCTAATTTAATAGTTATTTATACAAGTGAATTGAACCATTGTTTATTTGCGAGAAGAAAGTTCAAAATCACAAGCGTGTTTAGCGCGAGTGCTTTAATTCTTTGAACAAATGAAGAAATTTAATTCACGTGTTTGTATACATAATTTTATTCAATTTTGCGTGAATTTCGGGAACATGAAACTGAGGAACAAAATTCAAAAGAATTAAATTGCAGTTGCAAGAGAGCTTCGTTAATATCGCGACGAGTGTTTGTTTTTCAAACATTCGGGAGTGTGACTGTCAGTAAACTGTCAGTTTTGTGAACTTTGAATTGAAGCGTTATAATTGTGAAAAGTTTTGTCTGAAATGATGGAAGAAAGTGATTGAAACAATGTTCTCGTCCCCGATACCATTTTTGACGAAGCAGCCGCAGAAGTTGGGGAAATTATGCCTCAGAAATCAAAATCTTTCTATGAAAAGGAACTCCAACAGTAATTTAAATTTTTTCAAATCACTAATAACTCATTTTAAATCACTAATAAATAAAGATTTACTTATGTCAGGGATTTTTCTTAAAGTATTAAATAACAATAATTTAATTGCAGATAATGACGTTAGCATAACATGCATATCAGTAATCTTATTCAATAACTGTTTCGTCAGTCTCGTTTCATAGTTCTAAGTGAATAGTTGTGTTTTATTGCAGTGTTTGTGCCGAATATTATAATGATATTCACGGTGAGTTATCCGTGGTTGACCATTCTAGATATTATGTAATTTGAGTATTGCTATTGTTGTTATTGAGTATGATGTTGAGTATTAAGCGATTGAGCTGATATGTGGCTATTCTTCAATTCCTTTATTCCAGCGGTAGCCTCCTGATATCTTTAGTGTTTATCAGGAGGAGCCTAGCAATGGAGTGTTCCTAGAACTCACTTCGGTGGGGAAACGATCAGCTAACTCCCAACGATGCACTGGTGTAATTCCAGGGCCAGCGGTGCCCTCCTGCCATCTTTAGTGCTATATCAGGAGGTGCCTAGCGATGGAGTGTTCCTAGAACTCACTACGGTGCGGGAACGACCAGCTAACTCCCAACGATGCACTGGTGTAATTCCAGGGCCAGCGGTGCCCTCCTGCCATCTTTAGTGTTTTATCAGGAGGCGCCCAGCAATGGAGTGTTCCTAGAACTCACTTCGGTGGGGGAACGATCAGCTAACTCCCAACGATGCACTGGTGTAATTCCAGGGCCAGCGGTGCCCTCCTGCCATCTTTAGTGTTATATCAGGAGGTGCCCAGCGATGTAGTGTCCCTAGAACTCACTACGGTGGGGGAACGACCAGCTAACTCCCAACGATGCACTGGTGTTATTCCAGGGCCAGCGGTGCCCTCCTGCCATCTTTAGTGTTTTATCAGGAGGCGCCCAGCGATGGAGTGTTCCTAGTACTCACTTTGGTGGGGGAACGATCAGCTAACTCCCAACGATGCACTGGTGTAATTCCAGAGCCAGCGGTGCCCTCCTGCCATCTTTAGTGTTTTATCAGGAGGTGCCCAGCGATGGAGTGTTCCTAGAACTCACCACGGTGGGGGAACGATCAGCTGACTCCCAACGATGCACTGGTGTAATTCCAGGGCCAGCGGTGCCCTCCTGCCATCTTTAGTGTTTTATCAGGAGGCGCCCAGCGATGGAGTGTTCTAGAACTCAGTTCGGTGGGGGAACGATCAGCTAACTCCCAACGATGCACTGGTGTAGTTCCAGGGCCAGCGGTGCCCTCCTGCCATCTTTAGTGTTTTATCAGGAGGTGCCCAGCGTTTTGGTTGCATATCTTTGAGTTTCAACTTGACTTCAACTCTTTCTTCTATGGCCTCGCAGATCACTTCACGAAAGTTTGCAAGTGTCGCAGCAGCGTGGAGTGAGATATTTTTCCTCTCCTAAAGTTGTTCTGCATACCAACTCCTGTTTTCTGAGGGTCGCTTGCGAGAATGATTATATTAGTGTCCTTTATTTCAGTCATGGATCCTTACTGAGTATGATTTACTCATATCTCTGTTTTCTTTTACAGACTTCCTGAACTTCGGACATCTTGATTTGGAGACTCTATGATCTACATATTATTTAATGGAATAGTCGACAGACTTATTATTATGTAACAATATGTATGTATTTTATTTCTTTTGTAAATAAAGCTTATTTGATTCAACTAAACTGGAATTCTTAACAATTATCAGAAGTGGGATCAGAATCAGGATCAGGTTCAGAATCAGGTTTATGTATAATTGGATTGACGACCTGGATAACCGGTTCAAAATGTCGACAGATAGAAATATTGCGGACGATTTGAGCTCTCCTCCTATTCTTAGACCTCCGAATTCAAGGCGTCACACAGAGTATTTAGCGTATGCAGCAAATGCAATCTTCAAGTATCCTCACAACAAATCACATGAGATTGGATTGTAGAGAAATATTCGTATTTCGGACCCATCAGATAGCTAATTGTTCGTTGAGGAATGGCTGAAAAGCATTACGGACCTTCGAATGTCACATAAATGGGACTGTTGAAACTTTGAATAAAGTGGTTCGCAGATTCACATCCTGTGTGGATGTGGAGCGAAGTGATTCGCAGATTCACATCCTGTGTGGATGTGGAGCGAGGTGGTTTGCAGATTCACATTCTGTGTGGATGTGGAGTAAGATGGTTCGCAGATTCACTTCCTGTGTGAAAGTGGAGCGAGGTGCTTCGCAGAGTCACATCCTTCCATATCATATAAGGATCACTTCTAGTTATTGCAAGAAATGACGGCACCAACAGAAAGGATTGTGTAACTGATGATGAATATTGCTATGAGAAATTAACTTCTAAATGGATATGACATAATAAATAGATGAGATTGAACTCGTAGCTTCTATTTGCATCGTGTCCAAGAACTCTCAAATCATTCCAATGATGATTGAAAAGTCTTGATCGAAACATAGGAGGATTGTGATTCATAACGATGTGACTAGAACGTGAATTGTACAAGGAACAAGTTGATTGACTGAAACAGACTTGCCAGAGTCTACCAAAAAGTGTGTGCTGGTAACAATAGGATCTACAGTTATTCCGCTGGGATATGTTGAGCACATAATTTGCTATCTGGATAGAAGAGGCGATTTATTCACTGATCCAAGTATGAGAAAAAAAAATATGCATTGCGTCCCACCAGTAGTGCATCAAGCGGTTACTGATTTGATAATGAAGCATGACAAAGTTCTAGCTAGATGCTATGAATGGAAAGAAGATTCTGAGGAAGAAACTCAGAGTCGTGAAGGAAAAATTCAATCTTAGTGGATATCAATATTGGAATTTGAATTAGGTCACAGTGAGTGGATCTATGTCGTGTTGTTTATCTGTGTGAAATTTCACGCTACGCTGTGGAGAGAAGATTATTCTGCGGTTTAGCTAGAGCTGTTCTTTGGTTCAGCTGTCCCCTTGCCTAGGATTGATGATCAGTTTGACCGTTCACGAGAAAAATATTATTTCACATCACTTGACGTGACCTCTGAATATTGACAAGTATTTCTCACGAAAAGTATCATAGGACATACTTCGGAATATCGGATGGACAATACGAATTGAACGAAGCACCGTTCGGATAAGCTGATGCGCCAGCGATTTTTCCAAGAATGGTGAACAACGAATTGGGAGCTTACCAAAACACCATTCTATGGTTTATCGAGATGACCTTTTACGCCTTGCAAGCAATTTGAGAAAGAGAAGCAAAAATTGGAAACGTTACTTGCTCTTATAAGTAAAATATTGAGTCAGTAGCAATGTCTGTGTTTTTGACAATAAAGTTGATTATCTAGGATTTGGAAGAGATAATGATGGAGTGAGACAAAGACAAGAGAGAACCAAGGCTTTGAAATGGGTTTGAACATCCATCAATGTTCATCAAGTAGATACTACAATTTCTAGAACTGATAAGCTAACTCGATAATTTGTGGAGGAATAAATAAAAATTGCGCAGTTGGCAAACAAAGATTATGACTGATAGAAGTATCGCTTCTACCTCCAAGAGATCTGTGATATTCAGCCAACAAAACAGAGTCAAGCATGTCCTGAATGCAGTAGCAACACTACGAGGGAATGGATATTGTGAAAGATATAATAGTACGACATTGATATCATTTGCAATTGCAATGAGAGACGGAAAAACTGGGATGAATAACTTAACAACGTTCAATATTATTGATAACAACATAGTTAATATAGCTACTAGGCAAACACCAAGTGAGCTGTTCCTTGATTATCAACCCAGATCATGAGCTGATGTAATTTTGAACGCAGAAATGAGTGTTGTCCAATAGCCTACACGGAATATGCGGGAAATGTGTCAAGAAGTAGCAGTTTAACTGACACAGAGTCAGTCAAAACAAAAGAGAGATATGATCAACAGAGGGTTGTTGGTACGAAATACACAGAAGGCAAAATTGCTCTTATTGAGACTGATAGAAGGAATAAGTAAGAAGTTACTATCACCATCTACAGAGCCATACATAACTACGAGAGTTGAGCCAAATAACAGATTGTAGTCGGAGATGTATTTGATTCATCCCAGATACAACAAGTTCAGTATCTTAACGTCATAGCTGTGGAATGTA
The DNA here is from genome assembly GCA_963989225.1 of Dromius quadrimaculatus. Lineage (NCBI taxonomy): Eukaryota > Metazoa > Arthropoda > Insecta > Coleoptera > Carabidae > Dromius > Dromius quadrimaculatus. The sequence continues at coordinate 21,319,002 of OZ022327.1, forward strand.
TGAAATGGTATAACCTTAGTGTTAGGAAAAACAAGTTTCGATTCTGATATCTATGGCTTGGAGAATTAGTTTCTCGAGGACGAGGAGAATGTCAGGAAAGCCGAACTGTTAGGGATTTTTCTTGAAGTATTGAATAACAATAATTTGATTGCAGATAATGACGTTAGCATAACATGCATATCAGTAATCTTATTCAATAACTGTTTCGTCAGTCTCGTTTCATCGTTCTAAGTGAATAGTTGTGTTTTATTGCAGTGTTTGTGCCGAATATTATAATGATATTCACGGTGAGTTATCCATGGTTGACCATTCTAGATATTATGTTATTTGAGTATTGCTATTGTTATTATTGAGTATGATGTTGAGTATTAAGCGATTGAGCTGATATGTTGCTATTCTTTAATTCCCTTATTCCAGCGGTGGCCTCCTGATATCTTAAGTGTTTATCAGGAGGAGCCCAGCAATGGAGTGTTCCTAGAACTCACTTCGGTGGGGGAACGATCAGCTAACTCCCAACGATGCACTGGTGTGATTCCAGGGCCAGCGGTGCCCTCCTGCCATCTTTAGTGTTTTATCAGGAGGCGCCCAGCGATGGAGTGTTCCTAGAACTCACTTCGGTGGGGGAACGATCAGCTAACTCCCAACGATGCACTGGTGTAATTCCAGGGCCAGCGGTGCCCTCCTGCCATCTTTAGTGTTTTATCAGTAGGTGCCCAGCGATGGAGTGTCCCTAGAACTCACTACGGTGGGGGAACGATCAGCTAACTCCCAACGATGCACTGGTATGATTCCAGGGCCAGCGGTGCCCTCCTGCCATCTTTAGTGTTTAATCAAGAGGTGCCCAGCGTTTTGGTTGCAAATCTTTGAGTGAGCAGGCGAAGACTAAGTTTCAACTTGACTTCAACTCTTTCTTCTATGGCCTCGCAGATCACTCCACGAAAGTTTGCAAGTGTCGCAGATTCACATCCTCCGGATGTGAAGCGAGGTGTTTCCGCAGATTCACGCTTAGCGTGGAACGGAGCTCAGTTTCACATAAATGCCCGCGGGCAGCGTGGAGTGAGATATTTTTCCTCTCCTAAAGTTGTTCTTCATACCAACTCCTGTTTTCTGAGGGTCGCTTGCGAGAATGATTATATTAGTATTCTTTATTTCAGTCATGGATCCTTACTGAGTATGATTTACTTGTATCTCTGTTTTCTTTTACAGACTTCCTGAACTTCGGACATCTTGATTTGGAGACTCTATGATCTACATATTATTTATTGTTATAGTCAACAGACTTATTATTATGTAACAATATGTATGTATTTCATTTCTTTTGTGAATAAAGCTTATTTGATTCAACTAAACTGGAATTCTTAACAATAATGACTGTTGCTATGGATTCAATAATGTAGATTTAAAACGTCAAATGCCCGGTTTTATAGAGGGCAGAGTATTTTACTTCCAGAGTGAATGAAATTTACACTGTTAGATAACAGTCGATTATTTGACAGCAATGATTTTGTTGTCATAAGGAAGTTCGAACTGATCAGAATTTGTTAAATAAAATAAATTCACTTGGTCCTTTATAAAACCGGCCAAAAATTTAATAAACTATTTTATCCCTAACTAGCACAAAAGTGTATTTTTTGCCTTGGCTTATTTTCCATCCTCAGCCAAACAAAGAACTATTTACCCACTAATTTTTTTTCAACCGTGATAATTTTCGTTTTTGTGCTGTTGCTGATTTCAATTTCAAGCGTTCTTGTCGCACATGATGGTTCATTTGTCTTAGAATATAATAATATATGACATAGCAAATAATATCTAATTTATGAGTGTCGCAAGGAAAGGTAAATTTATGATGTTTTGTGATGTGCTCAATAGTTTCTTCGTACACATTGGTTTTAGAGACGTTCTCAGCAAAGAAGACTTCAATACATTTAACCATTTTGAACATTGATAAATTGGGATGCGTTAAAAAACCAAATGATTTAAAATTAGTCAATGCTGCTGCGGGATGGTTCTCCCGTTGATAAGGCATTTATACAAGTTGAACAAGTAGTTGTTCTCAATAATTTCTTGCAAACAAAACCAGTTAGATGATAAATGACACAATCAACAGATTTTACGTCTGAATCCCTGATGCAATCTTCATCATCCCAAGAATCGGTCATAATTAATCCATCAAGTTGGCTTCTTAAATTTTTCAAGTGCTCATGTTGGTACGATCCTGAATTTTTCTTGAAGATATTCCTGAACTCATTGAACTTCAAAGTATTAGGATTTTCAGGTGTACAATTCCCATACATTGGTGGTTTTATCAATTTGTAAATGGATAACATACGATAAAGTTAAAGGAACGTATACAAAGTTGGATGATCGTTTTGGCATCCAGCTTGCCGAATCATACCAAAATAACACTGTCAAACTGGTCGGGAAAATTAATAACAAGAAAATACAATACCCTATAAATTTATATCGTATTTCAAACAGAATATTTTTTCATAGCTGATTTAAACGTAATCTTTGCTCAACTCAATATAGTAGATAAAGTTGCACATTAACCGAAAAGGAAAAATCATAATTAACCAGCAACTTTAGATGGAATACTTTGAAAATTTACAAACAATATAACAACCCATCCTAATATGATTTTGAAATAAATTGTGTTCAACTACTTTTATGATTGGTTTTTCTTTAAAAATTGAAAATAAGATAGAAATTGAGTTCTATATTGTAACAAATATGGGTGTGAAACATAAGATATTTCAAAAACAACCTACCTGCTACACACATGTGCCTGGCTAGCTAAAAATCAGACGGCGGCTGGGTCGGAGTAAGCAGAAGCTTTTAGAACTACTGTGCTTAACTGAGAAACAAATTTAACGCCTCATCAAGCAAGTGATAAGTTTTAGCAAGTATTGTTCTGAGAACTTGCTTAGGCGCCACCCCTAAGAAAGGGAATTGCTAGGAATTAGGGGATTCCTAGGCTACAAATGATAAGTGACAAATGAAGTTCAAAAACAATTATTTAATGAAAAATATTAGAAAAATTTAATACACCCAAAACTTTGTAAACTAATTTTGAAATATAACTTACAACAATATCGAAGGGACTTGGTAGGCGTTCCACTCTCTCGTAAGTAACCCCTGGAGTCCGCTGACCTTCTGTTTGTGTCAAGGAGAACCAGAGCTCACGGTCGGCGAGTGTCCAAGACGTTACTCCTGATTAGCGATGGTGGTAGTAGGCGAAGGTACTCCAAATAGCTCTCAGCTAGGCTGGATGTAAGCTGAGCTTAGTTCGATGGTGATCTATCCCAACTTTTAGAGGGCCTCAAGACCGGAGCCTCGATCGCTGTCGAAGAGGTGATAAAAGCAGTTTGTTTGTCGGAGCAGCAGTTGTTAGCGCCTTCTGGTCAGGTTTAGTGCTCGATCCTGCGACCGGTACCTCAATGGTTCTCCTCAACACAACCAGAAAGACGGCCTGACTCCAACCCTAAAAAAAAACCCAGAACAGCAATAGTGTCCTTTACAAACAAGCCAGAAGGGCTGAATACTACAAAGTTGTGACAATAACGTTGAAGAGAGATGGACGCAATTGTACAAAAAAATTGAGAATTGATTTAACTTAAATCAAAATGAGGCGTAGTGATACAATGACAGTGAGTGATGACAAGAAAAAATGATAATGAGGATGAAAAGACTTGAATACGGCCCGCAATGGTGAAAACGCACAATAAGCGACTCGACTGATACTAATCAAAGCTCCTGTGAACCGTAATAAAATTGTAGCAACACACCTGCTCGCGCAAACAATCCAAAAGACGCGCGAAATGCAGAAAAATTGAGAAAACTCTCGGCTAACAATTTAATGACTTCAAAAAGCGGCATAAACGTCCAAAGTCAAGGCTCACAGTAGTCAAAGTCCACTCAACACACTCTCACACCATCCAGGAGTAAATAGGACAAAGGAGGGATTAAATCGCCCTGGAGTACAGTCTGCAACACCCCGATCGGGGGAGCAACCTGTCAAACCCGGGTTACGGTTTAAACGGAATCTAAACAATAGCAAAAAGTTTGATGGTGACGCCGTGTCACAATTGAAGTTACAACTGGCAATAACTAGGTTGAGGTTATGCCTCTTCCGCTGCTTAATCGATGAATCAACAGATTCTCATAATTAATAAGAATAAGCGAAACAATAATTGACTTAGACTGCAAGGCAGCCAAGCTATCAAAAAGGGTCCCCGGGGCGCCGGAGCTCAAAACTTTGTGACAAAAGTTACTCACAAAGATGGAGAATCAGGTCGACCCAGCCTGTGAACAGGACAGGACAGGTAGTAGGGAAGAAATGGATTCTAAATTCAGATCCTACTTGACACAAAAATCTAGCTCAATATAATCTTTGCTTAGACTCTAAAATCTCCAAAATGTCCCTCAAAATACACCCGCAACCCTCGTTAGGGAAGTTAACAACAACTTAAAGCCCAAAAAGAACAAAGATGCTACCGAAAAATACCGATGACTACAAATGCCACCTGGGCCGACATCTTTAAACACACGTGGACACAACGACGTAGTTTTGGAGATTTTACAGGAGAGAAACAAAATCGTCAGAAGACTTACCCTTGCCACATAGCACTACACTAGTACTTTAAGTACTCAAATATTCAAAAAAACAAGGCTCAGAAAACAAACAGCAAAGATTAGACTGAGCGCGGATTTAGTGTGTCTATCACCGCAGAGCTCTAAACCAAGAATGTCAAATTTTATCTCGTATCCGCTGCTCGTCAACATCACATCATTTCCGGCAGGTCCAACAACCAAATTTTTAATTCGTCTCGCGGCCAGCGAGGGCTTCACAGAACACAAAAAATGTGAATACATGGGCGTAGGTGAAAATAATTCTAAACGTAACAATTAATTTGTTACACCACCCCCCTTCCCAGAAGAAAATTACCCAGGGTTAATTTTCTATGTCATCCTCTGAAAGCATGTCGTCGCTAGAATCGCTATCAGGAGACGGTTTCAGATCTTTAATGTGCCAGACGCCTAAATCATTTTCCAGTGTGTCTTTCAAACGATAAGAGGTGGGAGAACGTTTCTGAGAGACTATGCATTTTATGTAACGCGGTGCAAGCTTGGAGGAAAAATATTTAGAACCGGCTGACAAAACGTAATTTCGTTTCCAAACCGAATCACCGACAGAGAATTGCAGAGGTCGCCGACGCAAATTATAATAATGGGCATTTCGGTTATAAGCCGACTGAATGCGAGCTTGAGCTACCGAGAAATATTCAGAAAAAGAATTTAATTTGTGAGCGTAATCAGGGCGAGAATCGGAGCAGATGTTATCTGGGAGAGGATGATAATAGTTTCCGGACAACGGTACCTGCCTACCAAAGTTAAGAAAAGCAGGGCTATACCCCGTAACTTCATGAACAGCCGTTCGAATCGCTTGAGTAATAGCGGGCAAATTAGTGTCCCATTTACGGTGATTATCCTTGACATAAGAACGAATCGCGGTTTTAACAGTGCGATTAGTACGCTCTACAAAATTCACTTGGGGATGAAACTTAGCATTGTACCAAATTTTGGGTACAGAGTACTTTGTCATCAGTTGTTTAAAACAATCACTAGTGAACTGCGTTCCGTTGTCAACAAAGACGATTTGAGGCACGCCGAACAGCAGAAAAACATGGTCTTCTATCAGCTGACAAATTTTTGGGGCCACAGCCTGACGAAGAGGAAATAAGACCGGGTATTTGGAAAACCAATCGGAAATAGCGAGAATATACTGATTTCCGTGAGTAGACTTGGGTAAAGGGCCCATTAAATCGATGGAGATGGCTTGCCATGGGAAACTAATTTTCTTGGCTTGTCCCATAAGACCAGGGGGAGGTAATTGTGGTACTTTTTGAGCCAAACAAACTGAACATTTTTTGACATACCGGTAAATACTAGCACGCATTTTCGGCCAATGATACAAGTCGGAAACGCGATGAAAAGTCTTAAAAACGCCTAAATGAGACGCGGTAGGAGGGTCATGACAATCGTGAATAACATGCCGACGAAAATCTCTGGGCACATAGATTTTCCAGGGTGATAAGTTAGCTGGTAAATTAAATGGGGTTGAAACTAATTTGTACAAGATATTACCGTCCAAACGAAAATCAGGGTATGGAGCTGGATTAGCACGAACCGAGTTACATAATTCCTGGAAATGTAAATCTTTAGAATCCCGAAAAGAAAGTGGATCTATAGCTGCAACTTCTAAAGGAGCACGAGATAACGCATCGGGCAAATCCTGAAGTTTCCCGGGGCGATGTTCTAAGTTAAAATCAAATTGCTGCAACTTTACAGCCCAACGAGCAAGTTTGCCCGTAGGATCGGTCATGCGCATCAGCCACAAAAGAGAATAATGGTCAGTAATGACTGTAAAAGTTAAACCTTCCACATATTGTCGGAATTTATCGATAGCAAAAATGACAGCAAGGCATTCGCGTTCCGTTACGGAGTAATTTCGTTCAGCTTTATTAAGGGTGCGACTAATGTAAGCGATAGGGTGCTCAGCACCGTCAGAATCGGGTTGAGTTAACACAGCGCCAACTCCATAATTAGAGGCGTCTGTATAGATTCGAAAAGGCTTTAAGGGAAGACTATAGTCAGGACTAGCTAACACGGGGGCAGAAGTGAGGGCAGTTTTAAGTTTACAAAAAGCAACCTCCGCTTCCGGAGTCCATGAAATAGAATTTTTTTTACGTTTACCCTTAGTGAGATCATTAATAGGGGCTGATAAAGTGGCAAAATGGGGTACAAAACGACGGTACCAGCCTAAAACTCCCATAAATCTTTTAACTTCAGTAACAGTCGTAGGACGAGGATATTCTTCAATCGCTCTAATTTTATCAGGATCGGTGCGAAGACCCTGAGCATCGACTACATAACCCAAATATTTAAGGAAAGGGCGGCAAAATTCACACTTGTCAACATTCACTGACAGACCAGCAGCACGGAGACGCTCAAAGACTTCAAGTAGAACACAAATATGTTGCTCAAAAGAGGAAGTAACAATGATACAATCATCCAAATAGACAAAAGCATTAGGCTCCAATTCGGGACCTATAATGCTGTCCATCAGACGCTGAAGGGCCTGGGGCGCATTACATAAACCGAATGGCATACGAGTGAATTCAAAGTGTCCACGACCAGCAACGGAAAAAGCCGTTTTTTCGCAGGAAGATTTTTCCAAGGGAATTTGCCAAAAAGCGCTCTTTAAATCGATCGATGATATAAACTTCGCATCTCGTAGTTTAGACAGGATGCTATCTACGCGAGGAAGAGGGTACGCATCTTTTTTAGTGACGTCATTAAGTTTACGTCCGTCAAAACACAATCGGAAGGCTCCAGAAGATTTTTTGACAAGTAAGAGTGGAGACGACCATGGACTATTAGATTTTTGAACGACGCCTAACTTCAACATCTCGTCTAACTCTTCGTTGAGATGCGACATCATAGGGGGCGAAAGAGGGTACTGACGTTGTTTAATGGGACGAGCATCGCCCGTATCAATGAAATGTTCTGTTAAAGGAGTACGACCTAAACCGTTAGAGCCGAGAATTTTAAATTTCGCAACCACGGTATCAATAGCGGCGCGCTGAGAAGACGAGAGATCAGTTCGAGGGACAAAATCAGTAACAGTGGCGACTTCGTGCGAAGAAAACCACGAATTAGTGTCAAAATTAAGTGAAATTTTGAAAAGTCGGCAAAAATCAACCCCTAAAATAAGAGGGTGATTGACTGCAGGGACAACAACAACCGGCAGTGTATGACGTAGACCGTTCAATTTAATTGGGAGGAAAACGCGACCTAGTGAACGGTGAACCGCTCCATCAGCAGTAGAAATGGGGCTAATGGACTCAGATGCGGGTAAAAGATTCAAAAATTTTAACAGAAACAAACCGCGATTTCCAAGTACAGAAACACTAGCTCCAGAATCCAACAAACAGGAAATAGGCTTCCCGGCAATAGTAACATTTATAAAAGGGCGATCATCCGCACCGTGAGTATTAAAGATAGGGGCGACTTCAGAATTTTTCATAAAACGAGCAACCGCATTTAACCAAGCTGTCCAGCGAGTTAAATCAGAGGAAGGGCGCGTTATTTTCCGGCGGCGGTTGTACCAGACGCGCGGCGGCCGTTTTTTGAACAGACGGGACAATTTCTGATAGTGAAAGACATTTTTCCACAACCAAAGCAAAAACGTTTTCTCGGTTGAGAACAATTAGGAAACGAATGACCTTTTTGTAAACAGTTCCAACAATCTAAGGGAGGCTGAGAACTAGTTTCGACAGCGGCAAGCTGTGGTTTCGAACCATGAGCTTTAGAGGGTCGCGTGTAAGCTAGTTCCGGCTCTAATAAAGTGTTAGAAGCGCTTGGAGGAGGTTGATAAGAAGCAACATTCGCTTCGGTATCTTCGATTAGTTTACAAACTGCAATTAAGTCGCTCAAGGAATTGATGGTGTGGGCCATGGCGAAACGTTGATAATGAGGCAATAAATTTCTAATAATAGTAGAAACACGAGTTTTCTCATCAGGGGGATTTGACAGGCGAGAAAATAAATTTTCCATTTTCGCGACAAAAATTTCAGCCTTTTCCAGGGCTCCTTGCGTGCGATTGCGAATTTCCGCTTGCAACGAGAGCTCATAATTACTTGGCAAAAAGGAGGACCGCAAACGAGAAACAAGATCTGTCCACGAATGCACCGAAGGGCTAACCATTCTAAACCAATAAAGGGCGTTACCGCTAAACAAATCAGTGGCTTGTCGAAATAATGTGTCATCAGAAACTCCGCGAGCATACGCGCATTCTTGAAGTCGTTGAATAAAGTCATTCACACCGGTGGTACCATCATACTGGATGTTCCATTTATTAATTTGGACGTGAGACTCGGGGGCGCGAGAATACGGCATAAAAGTACTATGAGGTAACATATGAGTTGCAGGAGAGGAACTAACAGTTTGCGAGGCCATAGGGGCTCCCAAAGTAGTGACATTGCTAAACTGAACTCTATTTAGACGCTCTTGTAAGGAGGGCCAAGGGTCAGTAATTGACTGTGCAAAAACGGGAGGATTAGCAATCGTGCGGGAGGATGAAGCTATAATATCGCGCAAACGTTCAGAGTCTACGTCGATTAGACTCTCAACGCGGCTAGCCTCAACCGACTTCAACTTTCCAGTCAGCGAGCTTTTGGCAAAAGCCATCATTGTGAGTAGAGGGCTTTGCATGGACTGTGGAAGACGTAAAACACGCTGATGCAAGTGCATCAAGCGAGCATTGCACCTCGACTCAAAATTCAGGTCTCGCTGAGGGCTAAATAAATGGATCTTACTCAGTAAATCCTGTAGTTTACGCTGGCAGGTCTGGTTCTCACTTAAGGGCTCAGGGAAACAAGTAGGAGTCACATTACTCGCATTCATTCGTTCCATTTGCAGGAATCCGTCCAGTAGAAGTGTCATGTCATTTCTATTTCCAGTGTCAGTACAATTCCGTATCTGCAGCTCATACGATAACTCGTCATCCGTCAGGTATTGTAGATCCATCGTGGAGAATGTGTACCGAAAAATTTAAACCGGTTAAATACAAAATTAGAAAAAAAAGGAAATGAAAATGAGAGGACAATGAAATGAAAATGATAATGAGGGGAGAGGTAACAAAGAAAAGAATATTTGATGAGGGAAAAGGTTCCTCAGATTTTTAGCAAGCTAAAAAAATTTTGAATAATTGAAAACTTAAGCACAAGCTTAACAAAAACGTCCCAAAGGCCCCACGTATTGGGCACCAAATATGTGTAACAAATATGGGTGTGAAACATAAGATATTTCAAAAACAACCTACCTGCTACACACATGTGCCTGGCTAGCTAAAAATCAGACGGCGGCTGGGTCGGAGTAAGCAGAAGCTTTCAGAACTACTGTGCTTAACTGAGAAACAAATTTAACGCCTCATCAAGCAAGTGATAAGTTTTAGCAAGTATTGTTCTGAGAACTTGCTTAGGCGCCACCCCTAAGAAAGGGAATTGCTAGGAATTAGGGGATTCCTAGGCTACAAATGATAAGTGACAAATGAAGTTCAAAAACAATTATTTAATGAAAAATATTAGAAAAATTTAATACACCCAAAACTTTGTAAACTAATTTTGAAATATAACTTACAACAATATCGAAGGGACTTGGTAGGCGTTCCACTCTCTCGTAAGTAACCCCTGGAGTCCGCTGACCTTCTGTTTGTGTCAAGGAGAACCAGAGCTCACGGTCGGCGAGTGTCCAAGACGTTACTCCTGATTAGCGATGGTGGTAGTAGGCGAAGGTACTCCAAATAGCTCTCAGCTAGGCTGGATGTAAGCTGAGCTTAGTTCGATGGTGATTTATCCCAACTTTTAGAGGGCCTCAAGACCGGAGCCTCGATCGCTGTCGAAGAGGTGATAAAAGCAGTTTGTTTGTCGGAGCAGCAGTTGTTAGCGCCTTCTGGTCAGGTTTAGTGCTCGATCCTGCGACCGGTACCTCAATGGTTCTCCTCAACACAACCAGAAAGACAGCCTGACTCCAACCCTAAAAAAAAACCCAGAACAGCAATAGTGTCCTTTACAAACAAGCCAGAAGGGCTGAATACTACAAAGTTGTGACAATAACGTTGAAGAGAGATGGACGCAATTGTACAAAAAAATTGAGAATTAATTTAACTTAAATCAAAATGAGGCGTAGTGATACAATGACAGTGAGTGATGACAAGAAAAAATGATAATGAGGCTGAAAAGACTTGAATACGGCCCGCAATGGTGAAAACGCACAATAAGCGACTCGACTGATACTAATCAAAGCTCCTGTGAACCGTAATAAAATTGTAGCAACACACCTGCTCGCGCAAACAATCCAAAAGACGCGCGAAATGCAGAAAAATTGAGAAAACTCTCGGCTAACAATTTAATGACTTCAAAAAGCGGCATAAACGTCCAAAGTCAAGGCTCACAGTAGTCAAAGTCCACTCAACACACTCTCACACCATCCAGGAGTAAATAGGACAAAGGAGGGATTAAATCGCCCTGGAGTACAGTCTGCAACACCCCGATCGGGGGAGCAACCTGTCAAACCCGGGTTACGGTTTAAACGGAATCTAAACAATAGCAAAAAGTTTGATGGTGACGCCGTGTCACAATTAAAGTTACAACTGGCAATAACTAGGTTGAGGTTATGCCTCTTCCGCTGCTTAATCGATGAATCAACAGATTCTCATAATTAATAAGAATAAGCGAAACAATAATTGACTTAGACTGCAAGGCAGCCAAGCTATCAAAAAGGGTCCCCGGGGCGCCGGAGCTCAAAACTTTGTGACAAAAGTTACTCACAAAGATGGAGAATCAGGTCGACCCAGCCTGTGAACAGGACAGGACAGGTAGTAGGGAAGAAATGGATTCTAAATTCAGATCCTACTTGACACAAAAATCTAGCTCAATATAATCTTTGCTTGGACTCTAAAATCTCCAAAATGTCCCTCAAAATACACCCGCAACCCTCGTTAGGGAAGTTAACAACAACTTAAAGCCCAAAAAGAACAAAGATGCTACCGAAAAATACCGATGACTACAAATGCCACCTGGGCCGACATCTTTAAACACACGTGGACACAACGACGTAGTTTTGGAGATTTTACAGGAGAGAAACAAAATCGTCAGAAGACTTACCCTTGCCACATAGCACTACACTAGTACTTTAAGTACTCAAATATTCAAAAAAACAAGGCTCAGAAAACAAACAGCAAAGATTAGACTGAGCGCGGATTTAGTGTGTCTATCATCGCAGAGCTCTAAACCAAGAATGTCAAATTTTATCTCGTATCCGCTGCTCGTCAACATCACATCACTTCCGGCAGGTCCAACAACCAAATTTTTAATTCGTCTCGCGGCCAGCGAGGGCTTCACAGAACACAAAAAATGTGAATACATGGGCGTAGGTGAAAATAATTCTAAACGTAACAATTAATTTGTTACAATATATGACGGTAATAGCTTTTTACCTATTAAAATTCTACATGTTGACAATGTGTATTGGTTTTATGAAATCGCAATTTAAATATAAATTATACTTACTTCCAATTTATCTTGGTTAGTTTTGCCGGTCAAGACATAAGAAAAATCACACTTTGTGATAAGATATTCTGTCAATTTCAATAATGAGTGCAAAGTTACACGTAATCCTTCGGTGGTGTTAGGAGTGAGGAAATACTTCTTTTCAATTTTATTACTATCAAAATCTTGGACTTTTCTTTCCCATTCATCAAGCCATTGGATATTTGATCTGATGATCTACAAATTTGATTTATGTAATAATAGTGGATAAGATTTTCAATTAGGTGCAATAGGATATCATAGCATACATCTAAATCGGAGCTATTTAATTTTACTCCATGCTCCGGTGTTTTTCTATTCATTGAATCAGATAAATCATTCATGCGCTTGGTAAATTTGATAGTATCGTAAGCGTCTTGAAGATCTGGCATTCCTTCTTGTCTATAAAATTTAAGACCATCACAAACAGAATTACTGAAAATCTGAAATTCAAATGTAAGGATTTAAACCATGAGTAATAATCGTGATAATATTTTCTTACTTGTGTAGCTAATTTTACACGCACTTTTAAAATATTTGATGGTTCAATGTGAGATTTGGAAAGTTTTGGACAGACTCGTGAATTTCCTGGCAACTTATAGTCTTCTTCAAATAATATTTCATAATGACGCCATTTCACAGATTCGTTTTGATTTATCTGCAAAATATATAAAATATGAATTGTTATTTTCGTTACATTCGTTGCTCAAATAAAATAGGTACGTGAATTAACTTACTTTTAATATTTTGCTATTATACAATCGATTTCTAATACATTTAAATAAATGTGGAGTATCCGATGAAACATATATGAAACGAGAAGCATCAAAACGGTGTACAAATTTATTACGAACTTCCCCTAGTTTTCCACTAACACCAAAATAAGTCCACATCTTCCTATTGGTGCTTGCACTGTCGCATATGATTCCATCAACAATTGCACCAGCAGATTCCAGTTTTTCAATTATTCTTATTAATAATTTTGACAACACCAAACCGCTAGTTGCACCCTAGGCAGCGTACACTGCAACTGGTTGTGAATAATCATCTGCAAGCGCAGAAAACATGAATACCAGTCCATGATCTGCAAGGTTCTCAGTATTTGTGGCTTGTATTTCATCTTTGCCAAAATCGCACACACCATTAATTTTCATTGTTTTTACATTTACTGCCCGACTAGCACGTACCGACATTTCATCAAATAATAAAATTCCATGACGTTGTTATTCTGTTTTTTCTTTTAGTTTAATTTCAAATGCTTTAAAGAATTTTTCATCTAAACCACATTTTTAATCAACTCTCCTTAAATAACTACGAATAGTTTGAGAACATGGGAGAGGCAAAATTTCTTGATTTCGGATGAAATTGTAAGTGACTGGACTCTTGATATTCATTAAAAGACATGTAAGTAACCAGTCTCCTGTATAACGCCTACCCTGTTTGGATTTACAGGCACCAATTTTGATGCATTCCATTATTACTGCACGTTGAGGTTCCGGTATATTTAATTGCTTGAGTTTGTCAGTCATACAGGTATTCATTTCAATATCATATTCATCCTTCAGATCGTCTATTTTTTTAGTTAGTTTACTAATTGAATTCAATGTACGTACTCGTTGTTTCCTTGATATGTCTTTAAGTAACTTATATTTATCATACATTCTATTTGTTGACGTATTTCTTATTGCCAAGCGAATCGTTTTACGCTTTAATTGTCTGTCAAAATGAGCTGATATTTTACTGCATGATTCACATGAGTTATGGGAATTATGAGAGATATTTGTGCAGTTATTATGTCGCCAGCGATTTGTAACATTGTCAATATGTGCAATAGCAGTAGAATCAGCTCCAATCTTTGATGCAGAATTTATAGCAACTGTGGGACCTCCCCAGCAAATTATTAAATTTGAAAAATCTTCAATTATTTCCTGCAAATTACTTATCGATAATAGTTTCTTGTTTTTTCCACTTCCATGTATCAGACGTATATGGAATTTTTCCTATAAAAAACTGCATGTTCAAATCCTCAGAAATTAAAACTGTTCTTTCAAGGCTAGGTACGATTGTTGCTGACGGCGATGTCGATAACTCAATATTTGAAAATGAAATAAAGCGAGAATTCGTTACTGTTTCAATCTTACGAAAACCCCATGTTAACCCTGGAAAATTTACTTATTCCGGTGAAGTCCAGAGACTTTCAAAAGTATCCTCTTCATTATATTGAAATGAATTTTTTGGTATAAGATCTGGAACAAAATTTTGAAATAGAATATCATACACATAAATATGACTCTCCTTTACTTAAATCAATAAATTTAGCTCAAAATTTCACTAAGAAATATGATAAATTTCAATTGAATTAGAAATACTAACCTATTTCTGAAATGATATCGCTGTTTTGTTCTCCTTTGCCGGATAAAGTACTTTTTCTTAATTTTGTAGGTGGTTCTACATTTCTTGTAGTCGGTAATTCTCGTTTCCGCACATTTCTTGACAAATATGAAGGACAATTTGGAAAAATAGTTGGAACTGCCCCTTTTTTCAACTGTGGAAATTGATACGGAACCTATTTAATATAAAAATGCGTAAAAACTGTTCACAAACGTTCCTTTGTATACTTTTTCAAATTTATTATTATTTCAAGAAGTTAATTAACAGTGTGAATTGCCATTCTGTATTATATTGCCCATTATTTTATATTAACTTGTTAAAACTAATTTTTAAATAATAATTGATAACTTACCCTTGTGAGGCCATCTGCAGAAATCCATTCTCTAATAATATTGTCTTGTGCAAAATGTCTTTCGCAAACTCTATCATTCAAACCTAATTCACGATCACTTCTAGGAATTGCTTTGTCCCAAATTTTTATCAAGTCAAGTGGAGCTCTAAAAACACTATATTTTATCTTACAACTCTTATATCCAGAATTACAATTCGGGACAAAACATTTCCCAGGCATTTTAATTGAATGTTCATTTATCACACGGCTATCACTTTATTAAATTATTATTTATTTACTATAATCTGACTGTATTCAACGACACAAACACTAAAATCAAACGCTTTTCAATTGGCAACTAGGCCCTACATATCCGCCATCTTGAAACATTTTCTCTCACCTCTCACGTCCACATGCTTGACGCAGTCAGCGGACACATTTTTCGTAGACCGGCAATGAGAGGTGTTAAGAGAGAGTGGGTTGCATCTCAACAACACGAAATGTAAAGTTTGACCGTTACCTGCAACCATTGTAACACATGAACACTTTATTTATATCGAATTTCAGCCCAACATTATGGAGTACAGTTCCACCTTCGAGGTGGTTTTCTCTCAAGTTCAGTCTCATAGGCGCGCGCAGCGCGATTGCGGTAATATTCAAAAAAATAATTTATTTATTTCTCGAAAACACGTACAAGTTGCTGTACTCAGATGTTTATGTTTATGTTTATTCCACAATAATCAGATTATAACTAACTTAGAATTATACAATATGATATAAAGTAAACTCATTGACTTCATTGGAAGGAGTTACACGTGTTTATTGAACATGATACAAGAAATTACTTGAAAGTGGAAATCTACTGAGGTTCTACTATCATCAACTTTAATCTTGGGAAGAGGATGTTTTAACTCCTCCACCTGTAGAATTTGGCACCGTCGAGAAGGTGTTACTAGGATTGAAGTTGAGGTAGACGCGATATGGATGACATCTCTTGAAGCTGCTGTTCTTGGCTTGGATCTATTGATTTGGACCTCAGAGATCTGCATTTTATGAATACTGAAGATATAGTGTATATGAAAATCTATAAAATAGAATATAGAACAATTATGGAATAGTTTGTTGCGTCAAGTTCGTATTTTTCGATATCTTCGAAATTAGTTATTGGTGATTTCAATTCTTCATTCGAATTTGAATTGATGGCTTACTTCGGTTCTTGGATGGAATTTAATTGTATGTTGGAGTCTTCTAACACTATTGGTTTTCCAAAGATTCCTTCTTTGAACTTCAATTCTTAGTTTCTGAATTCGATTTTGAAATTATTCTGCTTAATCGAGTAGATTCCTTGAAGAAGTTTTTTTTTCATCGCCAGGGTCACACGATGCTTCTATTTTTTTTTTTGATATGGTATTACAGTCAGGATTTGATTGATTTCTTCGATCACTACTGTTAGGGATTTTTCTTGAAGTATTAAATAACAATAATTTGATTGCAGATAATGACGTTAGCATAACATACATATCAGTAATCTTATTCAATAACTGTTTCGTCAGTCTCGTTTCATCGTTCTAAGTGAATAGTTGTGTTTTATTGCAGTGTTTGTGCCGAATATTATAATGATATTCACGGTGAGTTATCCATGGTTGACCATTCTAGATATTATGTTATTTGAGTAATGCTATTGTTATTATTGAGTATGATGTTGAGTATTAAGCGATTGAGCTGATATGTTGCTATTCTTTAATCCCTTTATTCCAGCAGTGCCCTCCTGGATATCTTTAGTGTTATATCAGGAGGTGCCCAACGGCCAGCGATGCACTGGTGTAATTCCAGGGCCAGCAGTGCCCTCCTGGATATCTTTAGTGTTATATCAGGAGGTGCCCAACGGCCAGCGATGCACTGGTGTAATTCCAGGGCCAGCAGTGCCCTCCTGGATATCTTTAGTGTTATATCAGGAGGTGCCCAACGGCCAGCGATGCACTGGTGTAATTCCAGGGCCAGCAGTGCCCTCCTGGATATCTTTAGTGTTATATCAGGAGGTGCCCAACGGCCAGCGATGGAGTGTTCCTAGAACTCACTACGGGGGGGGGGGGGGGGGGGGGGGAACGGTCAGCTAACTCCCAACGATGCACTGGTGTAATTCCAGGGCCAGCGGTGCCCTCCTGCCATCTTTAGTGTTTTATCAGGAGGTGCCCAGCGTTTTGGTTGCATATCTTTGAGTGAGCAGGCGAAGACTGAGTTTCAACTTGGCTTCAACTCTTTCTTCTATGGCCTCGCAGATCACTTCACGAAAGTTTGCAAGTGTCGCAGATTCACATCCTCCGGATGTGTCACATCCTCCAGATGTGAAGCGGGGTCTTTCCGCAGATTCACGCTTAGAGTGGAACGGAGCTTAGTTTCACATAAATGCCTGCGGGCAGCGTGGAGTGAGGTATTTTTCCTCTTTTGAAGTTGTTCTTCATACCAACTCCCGTTTTCTGAGGGTCGCTTGCGAGAATGATTATATTAGTGTCCTTTATTTCAGTCATGGATCCTTACTGAGTATGATTTACTCATATCTCTGTTTTCTTTCACAGACTTCCTGAACTTCGGACATCTTGATTTGGAGACTCTATGATCTACATATTATTTAGTGTAATAGTTAACAGACTTATTATTATGTAACAATATGTATGTATTTCATTTCTTTTGTGAATAAAGCTTATTTGATTCAACTAAACTGGAGTTCATAACAATTATCAGAAGTGGGATCTGAACAGTTCACATCAGGATCACGGCTACATCTAATTGCATTGATAATCTAACGAATGCTTCATCATGTTACAGCCAAACCGCCCGCTTCTCTATTTCTTTCTACAGCTGGAAGCCCATCACTCATGGATAGGAGTAGAGAAAGTAACCTGGGAAGCTTGATTTGTGTGACCTCACGAGAGAAAAGGCAGTTTCCTGCACGATAGATGGTATCAATGACTTCAATGAACGTTCTGCAGCTCTACTAGATACAATAAAGAGCCAGAATCACTTTTGTTGTTTCTGGAAACAGTAAGAGGCAAATTCGCTATCCAATAGCTTAAGGAAATCTCAACATAAGATGAAATGCTCTCACGTAGCGGTGAACAGACTTGGAGATGGACTAGTATCTGCTCGCTGCTTTACTTATGGACAGCAAGGACATAGACATTCACAATGTATGAAACATCGACGTGGTGCACATTATTCAGGTTGGACTCAGTGCAACAGAAATAGACATCAGTCTGCATATTAAGAGCAAATACAGCTACCGACTCGGCAACAACAAGTTCAACCAGTAAGGAATGTTTTGGCAACCATAATAAAGTAGAAGAGAACTCGAAAACGGATATGTTAAATATTTAGGTGAAACTGAGGAGCACATGTTGGAAATTGATAGAGTGGAACCGCAAGTAGTCTTTTACGTTGATACCGTACAGTCAATATCTATCATTGTAGGACAACTACTTACAGAGTCGTCGGAAATTGTGGTCTCCAAGAGAGTTTTTGGTTCTTGAAGAAAACCGAATCGTCATTAAATGGAAATCGTTTCGACAGAGTGAGTACCTATTACTTATAGACCACATAAATGATCCATTGTGGGGAGAAAGCGAGAACAACAGATGGTTCAAGAACTTTCAGACGCTTATACAATCCGCTAATCAAATCTCTCTTTTGGCTCAAATATTTCTGGTAAAGAAGAAAATTGGAGAAAAACTAATGTGCATTGATTTTAGACGTCTCACTTAAGTTACAGTGTAAGATTGTCACCCCTCCAGACATGACGTTAGGATATTACTAGACACTCATAGCAAAAAGTTCGAAATATAGACTGCGCTTGTGACCTCCGATAGCCAGTATGGGTTCAATTGTTCATCATTCAGATTAACAATTAGAAGTGTATACCAAGTGCAATAGTTTTTAGGACTCACTAGTTACTCCGCCAATTCATCAAGAACTATGTAAGCATTCTACAACCAATAACAACTTTGGACATTTTGAGATAGATAAATTGGAGATAATCAATTTCTTGTGAATAACTTTGTGAATTCGACAACTAAGATAAGTCCAAGTGGATTACTTTTTAGCTACCGTCCAAGTACACCATCAGACGTAGTTGCAAGCGTACTTAGAAGTACAACAAGAACGACCAACAGTGAGTAAAATACAAGAATTGTGACAAGAAGTAGCTACAAACATGATTGAGAGTAAAATACAACAAATTGCAAGTGTTCGCAATAGTAGAAATTTATAAACACAGTAAGCAGGACCTTTCATTTTAACGCCAGTACTACAAAACAATAGATACAAAATCGAAGATTTGCCTCATTCAAATTGCAGTAAGAGAACGAAGTACCGAAATGTCATAGCTGTGGAATGTATGAAATGGTATAACCTTAGTGTTAGGAAAAACAAGTTTCGATTCTGATATCGAAGCTTCTGATGCCGATATCTACGGCTTGGAGAATTAGCTTCTCGAGGACGAGAAGAATGTCAGGGAAGCCAAACTGTTAGGGATTTTTCTTTAAGTATTAAATAACAATAATTTAATTGCAGATAATGACGTTAGCATAACATGCATATCAGTAATCTTATTCAATAACTGTTTCGTCAATCTCGTTTCATCGTTCTAAGTGAATAGTTGTGTTTTATTGCAGTGTTTGTGCCGAATATTATAATGATATTCACGGTGAGTTATCCATGGATGACCATTCTAGATATTATGTTATTTGAGTATTGCTATTGTTGTTATTGAGTATGATGTTGAGTATTGAGCGATTGAGCTGATATGTTGCTATTCTTTAATCCCTTTATTCCAGCAGTGCCCTCCTGGATATCTTTAGTGTTATATCAGGAGGTGCCCGACGGCCAGCGATGCACTGGTGTAATTCCAGGGCCAGCAGTGCCCTCCTGGATATCTTTAGTGTTATATCAGAAGGTGCTCAACGGCCAGCGATGCACTGGTGTAATTCCAGGGCCAGCAGTGCCCTCCTGGATATCTTTAGTGTTATATTAGGAGGTGCCCAACGGCCAGCGATGCACTGGTGTAATTCCAGGGCCAGCAGTGCCCTCCTGGATATCTCTAGTGTTATATCAGGAGGTGCCCAACGGCCAGCGATGTACTGGGGTAATTCCAGGGCCAGCAGTGCCCTCCTGGATATCTTTAGTGTTATATCAGGAGGTGCCCAGCGGCCAGCGATGCACTGGTGTAATTCCAGGGCCAGCAGTGCCCTCCTGGATATCTTTAGTGTTATATCAGGAGGTGCCCAACGGCCAGCGATGCACTGGTGTAATTCCAGGGCCAGCAGTGCCCTCCTGGATATCTTTAGTGTTATATCAGGAGGTGCCCAGCGGCCAGCGATGCACTGGTGTAATTCCAGGGCCAGCAGTGCCCTCCTGGATATCTTTAGTGTTATATCAGGAGGTGCCCAACGGCCAGCGATGCACTGGTGTACTTCCAGGGCCAGCAGTGCCCTCCTGGATATCTTTAGTGTTATATCAGGAGATGCCCAACGGCCAGCGATGCACTGGTGTAATTCCAGGGCCAGCAGTGCCCTCCTGGATATCTTTAGTGTTACATCAGGAGGTGCCCAACGGCCAGCGATGCACTGGTGTAATTCCAGGGCCAGCAGTGCCCTCCTGGATATCTTTAGTGCTATATCAGGAGGTGCTCAACGGCCAGCGATGCACTGGTGTAATTCCAGGGCCAGCAGTGCCCTCCTGGATATCTTTAGTGTTATATCAGTAGGTGCTCAACGGCCAGCGATGCACTTGTGTAATTCCAGGGCCAGCAGTGCCCTCCTGGATATCTTTAGTGTTATATCAGGAGGTGCCCAACGGCCAGCGATGGAGTGTTCCTAGAACTCACTACGGGGGGGGGGGAACGGTCAGCTAACTCCCAACGATGCACTGGTGTAATTCAAGGGCCAGCGGTGCCCTCCTGCCATCTCTAGTGTTTTATTAGGAGGTGCCCAGCGTTTTGGTTGCATATCTTTGAGTGAGCAGGCGAAGACTGAGTTTCAACTTGGCTTCAACTCTTCCTTCTATGGCCTGGCAGATCACTTCACGAAAGTTTGCAAGTGTCGCAAATTCACATCCTCCGGATGTGAAGCGAGGTGTTTCCGCAGATTCACGCTTAGAGTGGAACGGAGCTTAGTTTCACATAAATGCCTGCGGGTAGCGTGGAGTGAGGTATTTTTCCTCTTTTGAAGTTGTTCTTCATACCAACTCCCGTTTTCTGAGGGTCGCTTGCGAGAATGATTATATTAGTGTCCTTTATTTCAGTCATGGATCCTTACTGAGTATGATTTACTCATATCTCTGTTTTCTTTTACAGACTTCCTGAACTTTGGACATCTTGATTTGGAGACTCTATGATCTACATATTATTTAATGTAATAGTTAACAGACTTATTATTATGTAACAATATGTATGTATTTCATTTCTATTGTGAATAAAGCTTATTTGATTCAACTAAACTGGAGTTCATAACACTACTATGTGCCTCTTCTTGATGTTCAACTTTGAGTATTGACAATTTTTGTTATTGTTATTTATGATGGTATTTTCCTCGCATGCCTCATAATTCACATCATTGATTCTATTTGGACATTGAAAGTCAACACCGCCTGTACATTTGGAATTTAGAGATTCAATTTGGCCATTTTTGCCTTCGGAAAATATTCATGACTTGGAATTACAGATAAGAAATCAGATTTATATTTTGTAGGAGTGGGAATAAGATGATATAGTTCAAAAGAAATAATGTCATTTGTTTTTATAATGCTAGGATATAAAACGTGCAATTTGCAGAAGGTTAAAGAGTTTTTGATGTCTTGCAATAAATTCAAAGTCATTGTGAACAATGTGCTCAATTGGTTATAAATTTCGTTAATAAAATATTTATTTTTGTAGTGGGCTCCTGCAACAATAGTATGTGCCAACTGCTCAATTTTTTATTTCAATTCCAATTCGTTCTGTTGAATTATATAAATAGCTTCATTAAAATGATCCATCAAATTTGGATTGACTGAATATTGATACTTGAATCGATCATGTAATTTCTTTTGACTTGTTTCTCAATGACTTGAAATTTTGTTATATCGTTTTTCTTCCCCTGCGTCCAAATTTCCAGTAATTGTTTTGATGACTGATCCCAATCCTTTAATTAACCCTTTTCTCTGTCTGTGACTAGCTGGATGAGTATTCAGATGACTGAGTTTATCTTCAATCGAAATTTTGATGAAATTGATGGTTGTATCGTGCAAAAGTTTCTACCAAGCTTTGATGTTGTTTGTTAAATCTGCCATATTGTTGTAGAATAGGAAATAAATCGTAATAATGTTGGAAAGTGTGCTGGAATTTCTGTAATTTTGCACGTCTAAGAATCAAGTCCGGGGTTTTGGATTATTTTGTATCATTCCTAGTGCTAAGGCGCCCGTGAGGATGACGGACCTGGAGAATCCAGACTTTTTCCAATAACTTCTCTTGGTCTTTTGGTATTCGAAATATGAATTTTGAGTTGTTTCTTGTCTTTATAAACTGTTTCTATTTCAGCTGTCTTCAAATTTTCATCTACATATTTGATTTTTTTCTTTTTATATTTCACATTGCTTGTTTTACCAACTTTTTGCTTATTATGAACATGAATAATTTTTGAAATTTCTGACAAATTTTCTCTAATTTCATTCAATTTCTCTAAAGCATTTGTTTTCTTATTCTGTAGATATTGGTTTATGTTTTTGTAAGCCAATTTCGTTTTCTCTTCGTGATTTTGGACAAATTCTTGGTTTAATTGTTCATCTAATCCGATTTCTAAGAGGGAATTTGTTTCTGAATGTCAATAATTGATCATATCTATCGGTTTCAAATTTGTGAAAGAGTGATGTGTGTTGTTCCAAGCGAGAATGGCAGAGTGAACTTTGTTTTCTATTATTTCGTTCTCGAAATTGTCTTGTTAATTGAAGAAACGGATATGTTCGATCAAAGTTGAGTACAAAACCGTTTGAATTGGGATTTTGTAAACAAGTGAAATGAATATTCACTTTATGAAGTGCTAAAAGTTCTTTTGAAATTGAATTTTTGAATTCAACTCCAATATCTGAAATTATCAATTCAGGTAGGCCGTGATGTGGGAAGAATGTGAGAAGAATGTTGTTACTTCTATTGCGTTTGTCGAAGATAGTTTGTAAGCTTGAACGTATTCACAGAAAGCATCGATCAAAGTTGAAAATTTACAATTTGTGTTATAATGAGCATTGATTGCATTGGATCTGTTTCGTATTTTGATTGTGAGCAAATTAATCATATATTAATGAAATCTGTAATGACTTCGAATTCATTAGGCCAATAATATTTCTTTCTAATTTGGTTATAAGTTTCTTGAATGCCACGATGATTGGTTTTACCCTCGTGGTAATTAATTTTTGTATCAATTTTATCATCGTCTCGATCCACATCAATTAATTTGAAATTTGTTTTTACAAAATTAATATCGAAGTTTTCGAATTACTGTTGTATTATGCTACTGAACTCTTCAATACACTGGTTGTTCGTAATAAAGATAATAATCAATTCTTGGAACGATATATTCTCTCACAAAATCGATGAAGTCTTTTTCAAAATTATTTTGAGATAATTGAGTTGTCAGTCTCATTATTTTATTATCAAATAGTTTTATTATCTTTGGTCTAGCTGGAGGATGTAGAACTTCTGAGATTATTATTTGATTTTTGCCTACGTTGTGTGGTGATTCGATGATGGGAATGCCGACAATAGGGTTGTCAAAGCTAGAGTGGAGGATTCTTGTCGGGCTCAACGATCATTGAGTTTGTATCGTTATTTTGCAAAATGGAATTGTTAAGATTTTGCATATAGTTGATAAAATCATCGTAGTTAGAATTCTCATTGAATTTATATTCAATTCTATTTTTGAAATGAGAACATCGTCCATATTTTCAACACTTACTTTGATTAGACTTTCAGATTTTGGTAGAATCTTGATCATTTTTGAACTGGGCTTATGATATTGGATTTTGATTTCTTGATTTGGCGTTATTATTCTATCGTTTATAAATTTTTTCGTCATAGTTTTGTTCGTTACATATGTCGTCTGTTTCAGTGTTGTGTAACTCTTCAATTGCAAAGTGTTGTGGATGGTATGATTGTTGCGGACGGTGAGCGTTGCTATAACCAATCCAGCTCTTGGTGTGAATGACTGTTTTGTGCTTACGCTCATTGCTGTAGGTTTAGGGAACTTTTGATTTAGATTGGACCCACAATCATTGGCCCGTAGTCAGGACGCAGTTTTAGACTCGGTTCTAGGTCTGGCTTATGCATAACCATGACAACATGTCGGAACAGTGCTATAACCTAATCGATCTCCAAACGTCGTCATGGTTATATATAAGAAAGACTCAGGCCTGGCTTTAAAACCGCGTTCTGACTACGGATTATCATGTCTAGCTACTTGTTAATTAGTTTTAGGAGAGTTATTAATGGCTGGACGATTATTTTGTTGATTAATAAAATTCATTGGTCGGTAATTGGTCTGTGGAATATTGCTCTGATTCTGAATAGGTGCAGGTCTATTATTTAGAAAATCAAATGTTTGTCTTGGTTTCATACTAAATTTTTGCTGAGATTTACCATGAGAATCAAGTTGAGAGTCATTAGTCAACATGTTTAGGGCCGTATTCATACCAGCAGGATTTTCCGTACCAAGTAGTTCTTTTAAACCGGGCAGCAAGACACGAACTGCATGATTTATGAAAATCTGAAACAAATATGGATCAGCTTCTGTATTCACTTCTGTACTAAGGTATGAAATTTGAGGATTGAGTGTTTCTCGTACTTCATAGAAAAATTCGAATAACGATTCGGTTGTTTGTCTAAATTCACAGCATGAAAATTTCTTTTATCTGAATATGTGATTATAAGAGCTGTTTTGATACTGGACCAATCATGCACTGTACAGCTGGCAATATTTTTTGCAGCTTCTTCCCTAATTTTTGATAATATACTGGACATGAAATATTTCTTTCGAAAATCACTAGGATCTGAATTGTTATGGAACTCATCCTAGCTTCTTGCAAACTGCTATGAATCGCAGTGAAAGTTTATTATCACTCAAGAATTCAGGTACCATACTAGAATATTCTTGTCTGAGGGTAGGGGTGGCATGCTGTATTTCTGGAGGAGGTCATGTTTGTTAGTGTTAGACTATTCATTTGGTCAGCTGAATAATCAAGGATGAAAGAATTCCCCAAATTGTTAGTTAATGATCTTACAGAAATTATCTGACTTCGTTTCTGACTGTTCTGTATCTGAGTTCAAAGAACTTCTATGTGTATATATACATATATATACATATATATATATATATATATATATATATATATATATATATATATATATATATATATATATATATATATATATATATATATATAGATATATATATATATATATATATATATATATATATATATATATATATATATATATATATATATAGATATATATATATATATATATATATATATATATATATATATATATATATATATATATATATATATATATATATATATATATATATATATATATATATATATATATATATATATATATATATATTCATATATATTGTGAGTGATGAGATTTCAGTCATATAATTTATTAATTTCTTCTTTGCTTCGCAGTTTCGGCTGCGCCTCAGTCATCCTCAAAGGCAAAAGGAATTATTGCTCAAAAAATAGACAGTAACCCGTTCACCGCTCTGTCCAAACAAAAACTGAGCTTGTGCTGCGGTAACTTGCCCTGTGTATAGAACAATTAGCTAACTACAGTTAATGAGTTATAATAATATAATCAATAAGATATTTGAGTGTGAGGAATTTACATGATCATCCTTGATTATTCTCTAACAGATTGTTATGCAATGGCTTCATAATTAAATCAAACAATCAACATCAAAAACCAGACAGTTACGTATAAGGGATAGTAAACTGCGAGACAACACGGGTGATGTTTTGTTGTCATTAAATTAGACTGATTTATTTCTGGGCGATGTGAATTGTGTATTGGGGTTTGTAAATAAACTGAATTAAAGTGATATATTGTGTTTATTTCAAGATTATGTCTTAAGTGGAATAGTTGTGGTGTTGGAAACTGTATCAGCGTAACAAGTCAGAAGTGGGATAAAGTACCGATAGGTATGTCGAGTGACGCGAGTGATAGTGAACCATTTGCAAGTAGCAGAGTAAAGAAAAGGTGCAGACAGTCAGAGTCAGATCGATGCGATGCCGAAAGCAGCGAGACTCCTCGGGCAATCCTAAAATAAATTGTGGAGATAAAGGTAGATAATTGACTACAGGAAAATCTAAACGAACAGGTGAGAAACGTTAGCAGAAGGGAGCACGAATTTTGCTCCATTTCATTAGACATGCACGCAAAGGAATTACGTATGGGGGTGTTATCGCACAATGACATTCCGTTGCTCGGCCCATCGGATGAGAATGATATCATAGAAAGATGGCTACATAGAATTGATTAGGATGGATTCATAGGTGAACTAACTATATAAAAGCCTGCTACATTCAGGAGAAATTAGCTGGAGAAGCAAGAAAGTGGTACAATCGGTGTAAATCATACGATTATTCTTGTCCAGAGTGGAAGCATCTATTACATAATGCATTCCCAAGGGGACATTTATTATGCGCCTATTAGAGAAATCAATCGACAGAAAGAAGCTACATAATGAGACAATGACTGAATACTATCATGCAAAATTTGAATTAGCGGATAGGTGCGAGTAAAAAAATTATGCCATTGTCTCATGCATAATACACGGTTTACCAGTCGAGTTACAGCCAAATGCTAGGGCGATCAAGTGTGACACGCCAGGTTCTCTGTTAATTATCTGTTATCACTAGATAACTATCAGAGCACATCTGTACCAAGAGACTTAGTGCGAATTGGCGAGCGCTATGGCAATCGAAATGGCGAGCGCTACGGCGATCGAAATGGCGAGCGCATTGGTGAGCGTAATGTTGGGCGCTGTAGTGAGCGCAATGGTGGGCGCATTGGTGAGTGTAATGGTGGGCGCATTGGTGAGCGCAATGGTGGGCGCATTGGTGAGCAAAATGATGGGCGCACTTGCAAGCAAATTGATGGGCGCACTGGCGGGCGCACTTAAAGGTGCTATAATTACCAACAAAAAGGGCATTTGGCGAGAGAGTGTAGAAAACCAAAAATGGAACGATGTTTCCATTGTGGTGGTGCCGGGCATTGGCGAGAGCATTGTGGAGAGAATAGCAACTCTAGAATTGAGGCAATTAGAGCAATGAACGGTGAAACTGACAAGTGCATAAAGCTAGTAAAGATAAATGGCGATTGTGTCAAGGTGTTGATTGACACTGGCAGCCAAGAAAATATTATGACAATGACTAGATCCACGGCGAGGATCTCAAAACTGGTTATAAGTCCAGCCCACAAGGTGTTAAGTGGGTTTGGAGGTGGTATGTGTTTGGCGACAAGTGTAACAGAGTTTAATGTTAGTATTGATGGTGTACAAATACTAACAAAGGCATTGATAATTGATGGTGAAATCGGTGTAGGAAAAGTACATCTAATTATTGGTCAACTAATCACCAATAGCAGTCGAGTTTCACTGTTAATACATAATAATACCGTAATAGTATATTACATCTGAGGTGGGAGGTATTTCATTACAGCCGAGAGTTTATTATATGACCGAGAGGCGAAGCCTCGAGGATCAGATATGACTCGAGGCTGATATGGAATCTTCACCGGAGTATGTATACTATTTTATTCACAATCATTCCTAATTTTCCGAGAAATGAATGATCCAATTTCGTTCTTTTTCCAACAAAATAAATTGATGTAGTAGTCTATAAAAACAAAAATGTTCTGAAATATTTGGTTAATTTGACATTTGTAGGATTCATGATTCATGAATCAAGCTATTTATACTTGTATCCATTGAAATTGTGATGAGTGCAGATATCAATAAGTTATTACAGTGAAATGGAGCTATACACTTAACCAGAATCGAACGAAAGTGCTACGTATGTGAGTTAATAGCAATTTTGTCCATAATTTACAAATTTATGAATTTATAAGACATAGATTCACACAGAATTGGAACATATTTCCGCTTCTTCTCAATATCAATTGTTTTATTTGGATCATTAGATTATATGATCGGTATTTCTGATAGCACACATTATTTTACTCCAACAAATATTAATGACTGATGCTAGGCAACCCTGTATAAACATTTCCCACCCAAGAGATGGAAGTATCGCTTCCGACCCGTGAGCTGGTCATTGCAGTTGGAAATTATATACTTCCTAACCTTCATAGATCACACTTGAAAAGTGCACTGCCAGACACTGTGTTACAACTGTGAACGCGATCATCATCCTCCCAAGGCAACTAAAGGAGATCGAACTTCATATTGAGGGAGCTCAGGCGGATGAAGAATGCACAATGCCATCGAAAGTAATCGAAGTGGACTCCGCAATGTATAGTATGCCAGGAGCAGTATTTGGTGGCAGCAAAGGAAAACTGACCCTCAGCAACATATGTGATATGCCGATCGTTTGGCCTGTAGGTAGGCTCTTAGCACGAGCAGAATGGTGTGTTTCACACATCTTACACAAGGGAACAACTGTAGGTCAGGTAACAGTGAGTGAAT
This sequence comes from Dromius quadrimaculatus, assembly GCA_963989225.1. Lineage (NCBI taxonomy): Eukaryota > Metazoa > Arthropoda > Insecta > Coleoptera > Carabidae > Dromius > Dromius quadrimaculatus. Next base: position 21,347,606 of record OZ022327.1, read on the forward strand.
CTCCCAAATTAATACTTCAAAGTGTCAATTTAGATATAGGCGAAGTAGGTGAGAACGATAAGAGAAGCTTGATGAATATCCTAGACCACTGAATAGAATGCTTTGCACAAAATAAAACAGATATAGGTACAGCTTTGGCAGCCCATATGAAAATCGAACTTACTTCAGACAGTGCAATTCATTACAGACCATATAGATTATCGTACGTGGAACGAAATAAAGTGCGTCAAATAGTAAAGGAGCTATGCGATTCAAACGTTATACGCGAATTAATTTCAAACTATGCAAGTCTAATACTATCGGTTTTAAAAAAGAACGGTGATTCACGGTTATGCGTTGACTATCGTGCCTTAAATAAAATAACAATCAAAGGCCGATATCCAATGCCGCTGATAAATGATCGAATAGATAAATTAGCGAATAAGGTATATATCACAAGCTTAGATTTAGCCTCGGGTTATCACCAAATTCCGGTGCACGGAAACTCAATACATAAAACGGCATTTATAACACCTGCTGGTCATTTCGAGTACCTGCGCGTTCCATTTGGCCTAACAAATGCACTGGCCGTATTTCAAAGATTTAAGGACAAAGTACTAGGTTGCATGAGCCATGAAGGAATATTAGTTTACATGTACGATATTTTTATTCCATCGCGAACCATAGTTGCAGGCTTAAAGTTATTAAATCGAGTATTGGATGCGTTAGCAAATGCGGAACTCAAACTTAACATGTCTAAGTGTTCATTCCTTAAAAGTGAAACAGAGTACTCAGGTCACGGAATTTCAGTAGATGATGTACGACCGGGAAAGTTACTGCTGTATCAAAATTAAAAGCACTCAGTAATGTACATGAATTACGGCAATTTTTGGGTCTCGCGAGTTATTCCAAGAAATTCATACATAAGTTTGCTGTCATTGCCAAGTCATTGACCGCATTGACGAGAAAGAATGTGAAGTGGCATTAGGGTGTAGATGAAGAAAACGCATTTTTCCAATTGAAAATACTTCTGACTGAACGACCAGTACTCACGCCGTTTATTAAGGGTGAAAGTACGGAAATTCATACCGATGCGGGTAAGCTTGGTCTTGGAGGAATATTGTTGCAAAACCAAAACGACGTACAAAAGCCCATTGCCTACTTTAGTCGTGCAACAGCTTCATGCGAGAAAAATTATCATAGCTATGAGCTGGAGACAATGGCAGTGGTAGAAACGATAAAAAGATTTCGTATCTATTTAGCTGGTATACATTTCAAAATAGTAACAGACTGTTAAGCAGTACGCGCAACATTTAGCAAACGGGACCTGGTACCGCGTATAGCACGGTGGTGGCTAGCAATACAAGAACTCGATTTTGAAATCGAATACAGAGCAAGTACGAATCTGGAACATTCCGACGCTTTGAGCAGAGGTCCTGTCACTACAAGTATTTGTGCGGTGACGGTGAACAAAGATGACAGATTTTTAACTATGCAGTTACAAGGCGAGTCACTCCAACTTATTGGAAGGCAAATTTCAAATGACGAAGCTATCTTTGATATGAAAAATAATTATTCTCTCAAAAATAGTCGTCTGTATAGAAAAACACAATAAGGTGAACGCTTGATTGTCCCAAAATTAGCATAGTGGGCTATTTTGCGCAGATATCATGATGAGATTGGTCATCCTGGGATAGCCAGATGCACTGATCTCATTAAAAGTGAGTTTTGGTTCCCTCGTCTGTCCCGATTTGTGACAAAATATATAAACTCTTGCTTAGAGTGTGCGTTCAATAGAGGTAATTATGGAAAACAAGCTGGACTGTTGCACCCTATCCCAAGACCTGATGAGCTCCCACATACTGTTCACATAGATCACTCAGGACCTTTCACGAAAAGCGTTCGAGAGAAAAGTTATCTATGGATTTGTGTTGATTCTTCTAGCAAATTCGTCATTGCACGTCCTGTTGTATCTGTCAGTTCAAAAGAAACGATTGATACATTGAGAGATATTTTCAGTGTCTTCGGCTATCCGCGTCGGGTGATCTCAGATCAGGGTGAAGCTTCTACGAGTAGGCAATTCGAAAATTTTGCGATGGGGCATGGTGTTAGGCATATTCTGAATGCAGTTGCCACACCGCGTGCAAATGGACAGGTGGGACGCACAAATCGAACAATTCTTGATGCCATCAGGAAATCTTATGAAGACGAAGTAGAATGGGACAGAAATTTACCAGAAGAAATTCGGGGCATGAATAATACAATAAATGACAGTACAAAAGAGAAGCCTTCTAGGCTTGTGTTAAACCATCACGGAGGTATCTAGTGCGATGTCGAAGACAGTTCGATTCAGATCGATTTAAATGAAAAACGAAAATATGCGTCTGGAAATTTGAAAGCAACGGTTTTAAAAATGAAAACGTATCACGAAAAAAGACATAAGGCCGGTGAGAGTTTCAAAGCAGGTGATTTAGTGTTATGGCGAAAAGCGGCCACTTGTAATAATAGTAAATGTGTCAATAGAAAACTCAATAACCTTTATAAGGCATCCGAGAGTACAATAAGTTCAAGGCAATTTTAGCAATACACTCTTTAAGGCGCTATAACAGCGCAGCAAATCATTGCTCGTCAGAAAGCTCAGATAACGAACTATCAGAGAGTTGAGTTACATATCATTAATGAGGACACTAATCTTTTTTTGTTGCAGGAAGAGAGTGTTATGCAATGGCTCCATAATTAAATTGAACAATCATTGGGTAACCATAGATGAATTAAAAATCGAACAGTTACGTATAAATGACAGTAAACTACAAGACGTGGTCATGACAACACGGGTGGTGTTTTGTTATCATTAAATTAGATTGATTTATTTTTGGGCGATGTGAATTGTGTATTGTTAATAAACTGAATTGGAGTGATATACATATTTTGAGACTACCTTCAGAGTGGAATACTTGTGGTGTTGGAAAATATATCAGCGTAACAATATAATTATATGAATTGCTATGAATCGCGGTAGAATTTTATTATCGCCAAAGGATTCAGGTACCATGTCCAAATATTCTTTTCTGAGGGTGGGGTTGTCATGTTGTATTTCTAGAGGGATCATGCTTGTTGGTGTTAAACTATCCATTTGGTCAGCGAAATAATCAAGAATAAAATATTTTTTTTCAATTTGTAGTTAATGAGTTACAAAAACTATCTGATTTCGTTCCTGACGGTTCTGTATCTGAGTTCAAAGAACTTCTATCTGTATATTTATATATATATATATATATATATATATATATATATATATATATAATTTTTTTAACAATGATTTCTTTCGCTTTTAAGGATGACTGAGGCGCAGTTAGAACTGTGAAGCAGAAGAAAAATTGATAAATTATATGACTGGAGTCCCAGAAAATATTATATATATATATATATATATATATATATATATATATATATATATATATATATATATATATATATATATATATATATATATATATATATATATATATATATATATATATATATATATATATTGTGAGTAATATTTTCCGAGATTCCAGTCATATAATTTATCAATTTATCTTCTGCTTCACAGTTTTAACTGCGCCTCAGTCATCCTTAGAAGCGAAAGAAATCATTGCTCAAAAAATTGAGCTCATACATCTATTTGAAATAACATGAATATTAAATATCCGAAACTGTAGAGCAGAAAAGAAATAAATAGATAATTTGACTGAATTCCCACAAAATATCACATACAATATATATATATATATATATATATATATATATATATATATATATATATATATATATATATATATATATATATATATATATATATATATATATATATATATATATATTTATATATATGTAACATAAAAGTTCCAATGAGGTGCATTTTGCAGCCACTTTCCATTTTGGCCTATTCTGCAGCTACGTTAGATAATCGGAAGACCATCTTTCTCAGAAATGCTGCCGCATGCGCTTGATGTGCTGCCATCACTAGAGTCTGCTCACCTTTCCTAACTCCTGTGGAAATAGTACTCTATGATGAGAACATTGAGAGTTGAATATATCATAGGTAATTCTATCCCAAATAAACTGTCAAACTAAGAACCGGTTCAACATGAATAATCCAAATGTTTCTTCCCATCATATTATACAAGTACAGCCTTCATATAGCTCACAGCATATAGAAGATATAGTTAATGTAACGTGAGGAAGCGCCAAACTCAATTTATAATAGTGTTCATTTCTTATTCAAATGCGAACATCTCTGACATCCTAGATACAGATGAACATAGTCTATAGTCTGATGTACCGCTCATCCTAATATATGTTTGCAAATTGCACAGAAGCGTGTACATTAAAACATGCTTCACTTATCTCATTGTGGCCAAAGACCAGAAATAAATCGATGGATTTGAAATGAATCAACTCTGTCTTGCCTCTGAGCTCGAGTATGCGACCGTTCTGCTGTTTGATGTGCAGCGACCTGAAAACGTTCCAAGTGAAGTTTCGTAGATGGTTTTCATTACATTCAAGTACTGGACACTATTTCATAACCAACTGTATAGTTTAAAATTTTCATCTACGACGGTGCGCTAATGGATGACTTGCCCACTCATTTGCGTGTCATTATGAATTTCATAATGACACGCATTTTTGTGAGAGAAATAATAAAAATAGAAATTCTAACAAATTCCAAGTTTCTTTTATTATGAATAACTATCAATAAACACACATTAATTTATGTTCCATGAACGTTCACGACAAGATCAGAGACAAGGTTTCCACAATTAGATATGTTTATTTTCTTCATAACTTTGACAGCTGTCAAACAAACAAATAGTTGCAATAATAATGAATAGATTGCAACTTGATCAAGCTATGAATTTCACACTGAATGTTTTTCGCATGTCAAACATGAGATAAAAGAATCTAATTCAGCAGCTATTAAGGCCGGCGTATATAAAATATTTTATCTACGACTGTGTGCTAATAGGTGATTTGTCCACTAATTTGCGTGTCATTATGAACTCCATAATGGCACTAGTGCCATTATGAAATTCATGACACGCATTTTTGTAAGAGAAATAATAAAAATAGAAATTCTATCAAATTTTAAGTTTCTTTTATTATAAATAACTATTAATACACACACAAATTTATGTTTTATAAACATTTACGACAAGATTTTCACAATTAGATGTGTTTATTTTCCTTATAACTTTGACAGTTGTCAAACAAACAAATAGTTGCCATAACAATGAATAAAATGCTACTTGATCAAGCTACGAATTTTACACTGAATGTTTTTCGAATGTCAAACATCGAATAAAAAAATCTAATTCAGCAGCAATTAAGGCCGTCGTAGATAAAATATTGAATAATACACGATTGATACAGCTAATGTAATGAAACTTGAGTGATAAAAACACTCGGCGAATCGCCTCGTGATTTAACATCACACACGTTTCATTACAAGGGCTATATCAAACTTGTATCATTAATATCTATAATGATACACGTTTGATATAGCTAGTGTAATGGAACTTGAGTGATAAAAACACTCGGCTGATCGCCTCGTGATCTTACATTACACACGTTTCATCACAACGGCTATATCAAACTTGTATCTTCAATATCTATAATATCGTATATATTTGAGATAATTTGACGTCAAACTTAGGTCATAATATGACGTCAAACTTACGTCATAATATGACGTCATAGAGCTCCACGCATTGACGTCTTGCTGACGCGATTATGACTAAAAATGTGACATCGTATCGACGTCATATTTGGTCATTATTATTACTTGGGATAGTTCATCTCCATTCCAATAGATGTAGACTAGATATACATCAAAATATTGGAATAGAATCATTGTGAATCAGAATTTAAGATCGGGGTACTGATTATAAGACTCAAAGATTCAGTCATTCTGAAGCCCTATGCTTCTAAACTGTTTGTGCGGATGCGTCAGTCGTCCATTGCAAATCGACTGCTGCAGAGGTATACGTAGTCTAGAAGTGAGATTATCGGGAGCTAATTTTATTGAACTTTTCCATGTGAATGAAAGTTTTGTTGATGTATTTGAGCGTAAGTTATTTCCCATTTGCATTTTTTTCTGTGAAATATTTTATAGCTTATACAATGATTATTGTGTTAAGGATGACTTATGTTTTGTTTACGTGATTCTTGAGGAATTGTTCACCCGCGGTAGAGATCCTGAAGCAGAAATTATGAACTTGCGGTAAGAGAAGCAGCTGCTACAGGATTCCATGATCATTAACTTTGTCGAGAAAAGTATTCGTTGTCACTTTCTGATGAATTGAATCTACAAACATTGTATCGACATTCTTCAAGAAATATTTCATTTCAGCTTGGATAAAAAGGCCGAAAATAGCAAAAAAATCGTCTTTAGGAGAAAAAAGAATTATATATTCACAGATACCAGAATGCCATGACAGAAAATCTGTTTCAAATTGAAAATGAGACAATAATAGATTCTAAAAGATTGTAACATCCTGTATAAAAGGTTACAATGTATGAAATAGTACGTTGCAGAGACTGTATCAAGTCCAATGAATAATTATTAGAAGTTATCAATAGCACTTTTGCCTATAGTTGATGTGTTTCAATAACTTTGAAGTGCTCTCAATTGGAATAGAAAATAGTTAAAATATATCCAAGTGTATATTATGATGGTATTTGATGTAATTTTTTTTCTTATTACTATTTTGGAGGGAAAATGTTATTTTTATCGAAGAAGAATTTCAGACACATGTTGAATTGATTTCAATACAAGTAATATCACAATTCCAGAGGAAATTGAATATTGTAGCTATATATAAGGAGTCAAAACATGTAGCGTGGGCTTTTGAGTGCCAGAGTAGTGACTGAATAGATCAAAAACATGCAAAAATATATCAAAGAGCGTGAGCTCCAAAATTATTACTGGAAGAACGTGGAATATGCATGCTCCTTTGAACGCACAATTGGAGCTGAGTAATTCAGACTAAGAGCAGTTATTTAGAAGAAAATCTATGAGGAAAAAATGTTTCTACGGAAAAAATAGTCCTGCTTAATAGGCGGTATATCAATCTCGCAATTAAGCTCAGAAATCAGATACGCTAATTCATAGAAGAAATCAGCGGAATGATTCTCCTGAGAGACATATGTAGGATAATGGGAGTAAGTGATGAAAACACAAAATTTGAACTGAAATTATATTTCACTTTCCCACTTGATATCCTCGGTTTCGCCTGGAGTAACCATCTTTTTGTATTAGATAAAATTGATGAAGCTGACTGGATGAATGAATTTGAGTGAGTAAAAAGTCTTGGGAATTCAGTCAATCGCTTCTTAAGATGGCCGAGGTACAGCCGAAACTGTAAAGTGGGGAAGAAATTAAAACAGAAATATCGACTGAATTCCCAAGACTTTTTGCTCACTCAAAATCTTCTTGTATATTCGATGTACATGCATCATTTCAGTCAGCATTATCAACCATATCTATTCAAAATAATATTGAGAGTTGCAAAGGAGACGGACAGATTGTGATTACATACAAATTGACGAGCGAAGCGATTTGTGAGGATGTAAGTATGTCGTCAAGATAAAACAGAAGGATTACATGAATTGTAATAACTAATACACCAATTTGTAAATATGGGAAACATGGCACAGACATGTTATCTCGCTGTGAAGTTTTGAATTTAGACTTTGTAATTCGTTGAAGAGTTGAAATCAATTTATCCGATTGATGAATACATGAAATAATATTGAAAATTGTCAATAAAAACAGTAAAATCACGAGTAGAGAAAAATACACAAATATATTATGGAGCAGGAGGATTTTGTGGGCTAAAAATATATTTGGAATTTATCTTATGGAGACAGAATTTTTGCCGGAGGCGGTACACATATCGAGCTGCGAAGCCTAGGGCTTAGGCCTGCGTAGCAGGCCAAGCGCTCGTCCTATATACTAATCCGCTTAAATTTTTTCAATTACAACTGTCAGTTGTATGTTCCCAAAAAAAAATTCATCCATCGCTACAGCTCAAACGGTATATTTAATTTTGTTCATTTCTTCTCTATTCAATACATCTTAATGAGGACTAGTGCCTTTTATATATTTGAATACCATCACATGTATAGTAATCACAGAATAAGTCCAAAACCATTGGCTACAATTGTCAAAAATGACAGTTCACCGGCCGTCACAATATTCTCAAGTTATCCTTGACAAAAAATTCATGAACATCAAACTGCTTCTGTCAAGTTTGACATACAGGTACTTGAAATATATCTCAAAATATCACAAAATTCGCTACTTGATGTAGATATTATGTATTGTTATATAGATGAAATATTCAAATGGATCATTTGTGATGTATTTCAAGCTTTTATAGAGCTTATTTTAATAGAAATGAATTTTTTGACATTCAATAGAACGTCAGTGTTGCCAACTTATTCCTCAAGCAGAAGCTGCACATGCGTACTCGCTTTTACGCGAAATGTCAATGCCAGTTCACAACAATGTACACATCTTATAAATAGAAAGTAAGTAGTTTAATTGAATATTATTAACAAAATGACAATCTTATGTAATATTTTTCAGGCTATATTCAAACTTTTTTTGAAATAAAGTATAATGTCACAATACTAATGCATTTTCAACACAAAATAGAAAACAGGCATATTTCGTACAATATAATTCCTTTCAAACAAGCGATCGCATAGGTTCCAAGATGATTTCAACATGTAATTGTTATGAGAAAATCGATTCTAATAATCAAGAAACTTATTTTTGTAATTAGAGTGTAATTTATGTAATATTTTTTAGGTTATGCTTGAGGATTTACTAGAAGTTGTTATAGTAGAATGCTCGATGATTACGATTCCATTTGTTATCAGGAAATCAATTGTTTCAATCAAGAAACTTACTTTTATATAAGATGCCAACAATAGCTCTTTCCATAATTGGAATTTTTTGTGCGCATGCCTGGACATCCGCCATGTTTCTTGGGCACTTATTACGTAGATAAGCCCTTAATACTATGTTTTAAATGTGAGATTTTAGGAAATTCATATTTATTACAATTTTGATATATATTTACAGTAAAATCATGATACAAGCTTTTTAATGAAAATAAATATTGTTATCAGTTCACAAAGGGGTAGAATAGCGCTTTTGTGATGGAATATGTCACAGCGATATGCGTAGTAAGTGATTTTTGGACAATTAATATTATTTGATTAACTTCCCAAAGCCTTGTCTTGAATTTCGTCGAAAACTTATCAAATCAACGAAGCAAAAGTATCTGAAATTATGTCCAGAATGTGTTAAATGTGATCTATTACTGAATTTTCTGATTAACACCCTCTGTATTTAGAATTAATACTGTATTGAATAATTTGAACCTAATATTAAAATAATTGTCATCCTAGCGTATCAATAAGTTCTGCTTTATTACCACCATGAGGACGAGCATAACATTTCAATCATCGTCGTTATTGTATTAACACACCATCAATTACTCTTTCATATTATTGAACTGGTAATAGTGGTAATGATCGTTGTTGCCCAGCCTTATTTATAAAAAGTATTCTGGCTTTTGCGACAATTTTTTTTAGATATTTCTCAAATCGATTATATTCATTCAGGATCATCAACGGAATAAGGTTATTCATTGGTATGTATTCATAATTATCCAACTAACTTCGTATTTTATATCGTAGAGTCGAATAAATCATCGAGAAAAGTATTTGAGATGAATGAACCATAAGCATGTATTCATTAATACACTAGACAATTTATCTTATATTTGAGAATATTTCAGAAACATGCATACAATAAATTCATAATTAGCGCTGCAGGTTGAAGAGAAGTTCAGTCAGTCTACTTGGTACCTATCTAATCACAAAATTATAGTTTTGTGGTGATATTATTGAAGAATATTTAATTATTTGTAGGTACTGGAGAAGAATTAATAAGATTTGGAACGTCTGCTTGAGTGATATGAATTTAATTCACTAATACTGATTCATCCATTTTCTGACGATCCATCATTTGAATATACTATTTTTTAGATACGATTTATATCCTAATTTACAATATTGATTTCCTGTAAAATAAGTACTGAAGATTAAATGCCACTTGAAATATCTCAAGTGACTATAGTTTGATACATGTGATAAATATTCTGCAATAAAAAAATAAATATTCTCATCAACTTTTCATTTGAGGTTATGTGGAAAATAATTCTCCTGAAAACTGCATTGAGCTGATGAAACACGATAAGCTTGGGTGTGGACGATTCAAATAATAAAATAATACTCGAATAGATTAAACGTATATATTCTGTATACTATAAAAAAGTGACCAATTTGATATTTATTATTAATGTTCCTATTCACTGGGTGAATGAAATGGAAAATGATAAGAGATAATTACTTGATGATTCTGCTTTCGATCCCAAAAATTCGATCGATGTACATATACTGCAAATATTCATTCAGAGTTTGATATAAAGACAATTATATCATACTGCTATATACCGTTGGAAGATCCTTGGCTATATCAAGTTCATTGGAAAGAGTAGCAAATCCCAGTAGTTCTAAGATTTCGATCTGAAGTTTCTGACATCTAATAGCCTAGGCTCTGATGTTTATTCATGAGCTAATGATTCAATGCGTAGTAGACAAATCTGATGTATGCACTAGAGACTTAAATGGCATTGTTGAATTCAAGAGTTCATTGTTGTACACAGGTTATACACAACAAACGTAGCCTATATGGATTACAGAAGATATGTATCCAAAAGATACTCAACTTGGAGGAGTTCTTAATGATAATTTTGTACTTAATATTTCATTAAAATATTAGTGAGTTGCTCTTTCTACGTTTTAAATGTATGAATCAGACATTAACACATATATTGCAAGGACCTACCAATCCAATCGTACATTTTGTTGAGATACAACAATGAAACATGCAATCATCAGCAGATTATAAAATCCCTTCCAATCAATGAAGCCAATACATTGAAAATTCAATTGAATCAACGAATAGGAGTTTGCATTGATCAAAATTAGTGAGAACCATCAGTTCATAACCTAACAATGGACCAAATAGAGTAATGACATTAGATTACGACAATGGGGCCATCAATCTGAATTTTTTATTTGTTCAAAAATATAAATCAAATATTTCTCAAGGAACTAACTGTACCTAAATATTTTGTACAATAATCTATGAATCATCAAATGGATCATGTTACAATATGATGACACAAATTAAGTATAAATAGTTCTATCAATTTCGTATTTGTAGTATTTCTATATTTCTCCTAAAAGCTGCATTGAGCTGATAAAACACGATAAGCTTGGATGAAAACGATGATGAAAGTATCATTTGTCATTATTCATTCTTTCTTAAATTTTGAGATACAAACGGAACGTACGCATACACATCCAAACCGTTTGTGCGCATGCGTCAGTTGTCAATTATTAATCTGTTGCTGCAAACTAATTTGAAATCTAGAAGTGATGTTATTCTATTAAACTTTCGTATGCGAATAGAGTCTTCCATTAGACCATAAGTAATTCGGGTAGATTTTTACAATAGGAACCTAGTGGTAGTTATAAAAGTAAAAAGAGATGGCGCCACAGAGATTCGAAGAAATTTTCCAGTGACACTAGAACGGTGGGGACTAGTATTTTACATAACCTAAAACGAGCTTTCCAGGCCAATTAGTATTGGAAAACAGTAAATCAGTGTTTTTTAGTTCAAAAAATACAAAACTTAACCTAAACCGAGCTTTTTAAGGTCAAGTAGTATTGGAAAACAGTAAATTGTACGTATTTAGGTGGAATTCTCTTTGTTTGAAAGCCACTGACTATAGCAATACATGTACAAGTGACGCGCATGCGCACGTCACTAGGTTCCTAGCATTAAAGTGAGCCGTAATTTGTATTCGTATTTTTTTCTATCAAATATTCTACAGCTTTTACGATACTTATTGTTTTAGCGATGTGAGAAAATGAAATTTAATATGTTCACGAAAAATTAGAATGTCGTGACATGAAAATATTTTAAATTTATAATGAGACAGCAGATTCTAAAATATTGTATCAATCTGTATAATAGATAACAATGTATGAAATAGTATATTGCAGGGAAAGTATCAAGTTCAATGAATAATTGTTAGAAGTGATCAAAAGTTGTTTTGTGGGTGAACTAAATATCTAGATTTGATTTAATGTAAAATATCATGGACAAAATTATAACTTCATAAATATGATTTGGAGCCTTTATGGTTTTAGTTACTATCGCGCGCTGCGAGCTGCTCACATTTGACATTGCGCATGCGTGGTTTGGAAGCCTGGCAGGCCACTATTGGACGTGTGTGAGAGGTGGTCTGTCTGTGTTTAGTGTCGCTAGCGACAGGCCGAGTTTAGCTTATTTATCACATGTGACAATAGTTGCCCTGGTGCAACATTTATTACAAGCTTCCTTATCACGCATGACAATTAGTTGCCCTGGTGCAACATTTCAGAAAGATAAGGATTAGAGTGACGATCACTCTTGATTCGATCAATAATAATAGTAACTGATAGCGCCGGCTATTCAGTCCGACTATTCATAATCGTAATCATTCGCAGGGCTCCAGCCCTGCGTCAAAAATCGTGTCTGATCACGAAACAAATATGTATACTTTAATCACAAAACAATTAACTGGGTTTTTTATGCCGTCAGGCTTTTTCCCATAGAAATGTGTTTTATCGTTATTCCTACATCAATCCTGTCCTCATACGGAACTACGAGAATATTCCCAATCGGAATGTTTTCGACGATACAAAAGTACTCTTTTCTATGGTTCATTCATGTCATGTATGGTCCAAGGGCTCTTACGGCATTACGATTTGAGTCTTTCAATAGACTGAAATGCGAATATGATCCACTCACAATGAATATAGGTTTCACGACAAGTTTGCTAGAAATAAAGTCAAGAAATAAGAGCAACAAATATAGTCACATATTAACCGAATGGAAGCAAATTTGAATCTTCAAAATAATCTGTTTATAATAATTGATGAGCAACTGATAAATGATGCAACTGACACATAGCCAAGTGTTATTGTGCTTATGTGAAACTGGTTCGCATCATGGTCAATCGGAAAGCTAGAATCATAGTCCCATAAGAATCTTTGGACCGTTCTCAACCGAAATGTATTTCAGAATTATTGTTATTTTATCCAAATTATGATCTATTCCAGTTAAAAATGTGCTACTTCGATTTAAGTCTTCTGAACCAGTTTTACAATAGCACAAAATTGTTCTTTGCTATCAGACAGTTCCATCTACTGTTAGTCGTGCATCAAACATTAATAACATCATAACTGAATTCATGCAGTCAGAGGATTCAAATTAGATCTGTTCAGGTAGTTGATGTATATATTTGTTGCTCTTATAACTTGATACAATTTTAAGAAACTGTGTCTCAAATCATGTATATTTATTGAGAGTAAATCGACTCGATATCCCGGTCGACCTGGAGGCTGAGATATTGGTCCCATTAAAGCTTTCGGACCCTTTTTTAACTGGCATGTCGAATAAAAAGTGTATTATTCAAAGTAATTAGGAGACAATATATGCTATGCTATGCTAAATTCTGTTTAATTACTCAACTAAATTTGTATTTTGTACCATAGAATTGTATAAATCCTTAAGGACAGTTTTAAAGGAAAATTGAACATGACTAAGTATTTATGAATGCACTAGACAATTTATACCACATTTACAAATATTGTAGAAAACATGCTCATAATAAATTCATTATTAGCGCTGAAGTTGTGAAGAGGTTCAGTCAGTTTACTTGGTATCTAATTACTGCGTATGTCAGTGGAATTTTAGTTTAGATTCGAAACGTTGGCTCAAGAGATATGAATTTAATATACTAATCCTGCTGATTCATCCATCATCCGACGATCCATCATTTGATTATACTATTTATAGGTACGCTTTTGCGCACATTTCCAATTTCAATTCACAACAATGTACACATCTCATAGAAGAGAAAGTAGGTAGTTTAATCAAATAATAATAATGAAAAGACAAATTTCTGTGATCTTCTTTAGGTTATGCTCAGAAATTTCTAGGATTAGAGTAATATGCGACAATATTATTGCATTTTGAATACAAAATAGGAAACATGCATATTCCACACTATAAAACTCTTATCAAACAAGAGATCGTAGAATCATGTAGTTATTGACAAAACTTCAAGATGAAATTACCATATAATTGTTATAAGAGAATCCATTCATGTAATCAAGAAATTCATTTTTGTTATCAAGAGATATAATATTATTATTATCGAGATGAAGTAACCAATTGTTGGAAACAATGTATAGCATGAAATTTGAGTCCATCATCGTCAATTTACAATAATTTCAATCTCTTATTTCTAGCAACTTGAAGTGGAAGATGTCAGCAATCACATAAAATTTCTTGAACGCAATCAGGTATAGTCCGTGAGACAGCGCCCAAATTTTTTGTTGATTACCGCTCATTCGAAACTTTGTGAGTGGCTTCATTGTGATGAGTCCGACAACTTTTTCATTTAGCAAAATTCTAGATTTGGGGGCGTTTACCCGCGAGGGCCTATTAATTAAAAGAATATTACCGTAATACTGATCTTTACACTAATCGAAAAATTTGTTGATAATAAAATGAAGGAAAAATATTGTCCGACATGAATATTGAGGCTACCGGTGAATCCGACAAGCCGCACTTGTCATAAGTATGTTGGTACTAATGGTAAGTATGTTGGTACTTATGACAAGTCTGACTCACCGGTAGCCTCAACATTCATGTCGGACAATATTTTTCCTTCATTTTATTATCAAAAAATCTTTCGATCAGTGTGAAGATCAGTATTACGGTAATATTCTTTCAATTAATCAGCCCTCGCGGGTAAACGCCCCCAAATCTAGAATTTTGCCAAATGAAAAAGTTGTCGGACTCATCACAATGAAGCCACTCACAAAGTTTCAAGTGAACGGTAATCAACAAAAAATTTATGCGCTGTCTCACGGACTGGTACTCTTCAACTGAATTCTGCCAAAGATGTGCCTGATTGCTCTTTATTGGATTTATTTTGTTCTCAAAAATTCATTTGGCTACTCAATAATTTGTAATCATCTAGGAAGATAGATCTGTTGCAGAAACGTGTTTTTTGAAGGGGCTCTGATAGTGGTGCTTGTGTTCTTCGGTTTATGTCTATCATCTTGCAAATTTCCAGTGATTGAAGCAAACGTATATTTGAAATTTGATCATGAATACTATAGGTAACATACTTGAATATTATTGAATGTAACATATCAAATACTTGCTCTGCATAGCTTTCCTGAATATTTGGAATTTGATGTTACTGATCTAAGTTTTCAAACATCAATTTTTCAGTTATTGGTATGCAACTCCATTCAAAATTAAAATTAAAATCAACCACTGAGACGCATTTACAAAAAAGTATAAGGACAGTTGTCGCTTTAAATGAATCTTCACTTTTTAGACCCTACTGAACCCAAAAACATAATTTAAAAGAAAGTCAGTCGTTGTTTGTCTATGTCTCGAAACACGAGTACTTGAGAACGCCTATAAATCTTTGACTGAAATTTTATATTCAAGTTTTTTATCCAAAAAATAGGTTCATATTTATATATATATATATATATATATATATATATATATATATATATATATATATATATATATATATATATATATATATATATATATATATATATATATATATATATATATATATATATATATATATATATATAGTGGCTTGGACACCCCAGGTGGGGTTGCGCCGCTTCTACTGAAGCTCTCTAGATCCTTCATTTGAGGGGGATCAGTCCTCATCGCCTTGTTCTAAATATTCTGACATATCTCTCTCCATGTCTTCCTATTTTCTGTTTTCTCCTCCCATTTTTTTATTCCTGCTTTACTCAGATCTGCGTCTACTTTTTGTAGCCATTTCGACCTGGGTCTGCATCTTCCTCTGTTTCCGCCTGGTTCCCATTGTAAAATTGACCTTACGGTGTCTTCTTCCCTTTTTCTCCATATGTGTCCTAACCATTTCGTCCTCTGTTGTTTTATTCTCCTTACTATATCTTCTCTTTGCAGCTCTTGTTCTATTTCATGGTTCATTAATATTCTATATTCGTTTTCTGTCGTTTTTACTAATCCTGTAATAGTTCTTACTATTTTTCTTTCTACTATTCGTAAATCTTCTTCATCTTCCTTGGTCATTGTCATTGTTTCTGCCGTGTACATTATTATTGGTCTGATTATTATTCTATAAACTCTTAATTTTGCTTTCTTTGTTAGGTTTTTATCCTTGAGTAATTTTTTATTTGCGTAAAAGGCTCTGTTTGCTGTTCATATCTTCCCTTGGATTTCTGTTTTCCTGTCTCCATTATTTGATAGCATAATGCCTAAGTATTTGAATTTATTAACCTCCTCAAACTGTAGGCTACCTATTTTTAAATTTTTACTTACTGATTTTCTTCCTATCCTCATTATTTTAGTTTTGTTCTCATTGATTTTTAGACCCATTTTGTTTCCTTCTGTTACCATTTTTTCGACCATTTCTTTCAATATTTCCCTATTTTTTGTTGCCAATACTATATCGTCTGCGTATGCTATTATTTGTCCGCTTTTACTTCTGAGTGTTCCTTTGTTCAAATTCCTCATCACATATTCTAACGCTATGTTGAACAAAGTTGCTGATAGTGTATCTCCTTGTCTTACTCCTTTGTTTATTTCGAATTCCTGAGTTTCTCCTTTTTGTGTTTTAATTGTGGTTGTTGTTCCACTTAATGTCATCAAGATCAATTGTCTTAGCTTAGCTGTTATCCCAAATTCTTCTAGGGCTTTCATAAGTTTTTCTCTTTTGATCGAGTCAAACGCTTGTTTGAAATCAATGAATGATAAGTCTATGTTCATTTTATATTCATGTGCTTTACCTATTATCTGTTTAACTGTATGGATAGCGTCTGTTGTTGATCTGCCTTGCGTGAATCCGCACTGATGCTGTCCTATTATGTCTTCTGTTTCTTTCTGGACTCTCTTTTGTATTAGTGTTAACATCATTTTATATGTCGTGTTCAGTAGCGTTATACCCCTATAATATTCGCATGTTTGTTGGTCTCCTTTTTTGTGAATTGTGATTATTTGTCCTCTTTCCCAATCCTTTGGCATTTGTTCTGTTCTCCACACCTTCATTATAAGTTCATATATATATATATATATATATATATATATATATATATATATATATATATATATATATATATATATATATATATATATATATATATATATATATACATATATATATATATATATATATATATATATATATATATATATATATATATATATATATATATATATATATATATATATATATATATATATATATATATATATATATATATATATATATATATATATATATATATATATATATATATATATATATATATATATATATATATATATATATATATATATATATATATATATATTCGTGTAGTTCATCTCCTCCATATTATATTAGTTCTGTGTTTATTCCATCTTTGCCAGAAGTCTTCCCATTTCGCCTGCTTTTTATTATTTCTCTGACTTCTTCTTTTGTTAGTTCTTCTGATACTCCTTCGTCCGCAATTACATCTTGTGTTGTAATATCCACGTTTTGTTGCGGGTCTGTTAGCAGGGTTTTGAAGTATTCTACCCATGTTTTCTTATATTGTTCATCGTTTTCTGTTGTGTTGCCCTTTGCGCCTTTTATACAGTAGACTTTTGGTTTGTATGTTCTTTTTTGTTCATTTATTTTTTTATAGAATTGTTTTGAATTTGTATTCACACTTTCTTCTTCAATATCTGTTATTTTATCGTCTATTCAATCTCTCTTGTTTTTTCTTGGAATTTTACAGCATTTCTTCCTTATTTTTTTATAATCTTCTCTGTCTTCTATCCTATTTGTATTCATCCACTTCAGTCTTGCATTTTTTTTTTTTAATACTATCTCTTGGCACTCCTTGTTGAACCATGTTTTCTTATATTTTTGTTTTTCTTCTCCTATCCTTTTTTTTGCAGCTTGGTTTAAACAGTTTTGTATCTTATGCCACTCATTCTCTACATTGTCTTCTACTTCATATCTTTCTTTGATGTGCTTCTCTAATCCTTCTTTGTACTTCTTCCTTGTGTCTTCATTGCTAAGTCTTTCTATGTCCCATTTAGTTTTCTTGCTTCTGTCCTTCTGATTTCTTCTTACTTTCTGTTTAAGACTTGCTATTACCATAAAGTGGTCTGAATCCGCGCATGCTCCTCTGTATGATCTTACATCTGTTATATCTGATTGTTTTCTTCCTGTGATTAGTACGTGGTCTATTTGTGTCTGGGTTACTTGGTCTGGCGATACCCAAGTTATTTTATGTATTTCTGGATGTTTATGTTTGGTACTACTTATAGTCATGTTGTTTCTTGCCGCTATACCACATAGTCTTTGACCGTTGTCATTTGTGTTTTCATGTATTGTATATTTTCCTGCTACCTGCTTTATATAATCTTCTTTTTCTATTTGAGCGTTGAAATCTCCTAATAGTAATAGGGTGTCTTCTTTTGGTACTCTTTCTAATTCCTCTTCTAATTTTTCATATAATTTTTCTATTATTTCTGTCTTTGCGTTTTCTGTTGGTGCGTATACGTTTATTATTGACAACTTGAAGGAAGTTGTTTCTATTCTCACATAGGCTGATCTTCCATTTATTGCTTCAAACTCTATCACTTTCTCTTTTAATTTACCCGTTATTAAAAAAGTCACGCCGTATTGCCCTTGTTTTTCATCTCCTGAGTATTGTAATATGAAGTCTTTCTTCTCTATCACTCCTTTTCCTTACCATCGAGTATCTTGTTTTGCCGCTCTGTCAATGTTATATCTTGATATTTCTGATACTATTTCTTGCATCCTCCCTGGTTGCAGCATCGTACGGACATTCCATGTACTGATTTTTATTTCATTGCGCCTGTTCCTCTTTTTTGATTCTTTTTTGGTTTTATTTTTCACTTTTATGGTGCTAATCAATGAATCCTCATATCCATTTTCTTGCTCGGTCGTCGTACCTCTTCTTTCCTTCCCTTGCTTGCGGCTTAGTCTTTTGGGATCAATTTCTCTCTTTGTCCCACAGCCACATGCTGTTATATATCATCAGTTTATAAGTGTAAATTCTTACCTGTTTTCATCCTCTCTTTCCTGTTTAGCTCTTTTTATTATCTCTCCTTGTATTTTTCTCTCATTGACTGTTGGGAATTTGTCTATATATATTCCTTGTCCCTTCAATTTATTTTTCGCGTTGAATATCTCCTGTGTATCTTTTTCGTTGTTTACTTTTATCACTACTTTTTGTCTTTCCGTTATCTGTTTAAGCTTGTACGCCTCCACGATTTTTATATGGATCTTTAGTTCATCTTTAATGAATTTTCCAATTTCTTCTTTTAAGTTCTCTTTTATTTCTAGTCCTGTTATTATAAATTTGTTTTTGTTTGCTTCTTTTTCTCTTTGTTCTTCTCTATTCTCGAGTCTTTTTATTCTTTCGCCCATTTCCTCATTTTCTTCCACCCACATTCTCTCTTTTTCCTTTATTTGATCTATTTCTTTATTTATACCCTCAATATTGCTTATAATTTTCTTATACGACTCTTCCATATCTTTTCTGATTACTATGTTCCCGTTTCGTACTTCTTCCCTTCCTTTCGTTACTTCTCCCTTTATTTCCTCATAATTATTTGTAAGCTTTTTTAGATCTTCCGAAATCCTCTTCAACATTTCCTCCATTTTTGTCGCTTTCTTCTGTTCTTCTGTTGTACTTCTTTCAACAGTAAATCTTTTTTCTATCGCGCTTCTTTTAGATTCTCTTAGTTTTTCTTCTTCCTCTTCTTCTCTCTTTCTAATGCAACTGGTACTATTGCTTCTTTCTCTACCATTCATTTGATTGCTTCCTCTCTAACTCTATAATAAATACTGCCTATGCTTTTATTATTTAATTGCGACTCCAAGTTTTACGATTAAAAGAAAAAACTATTTATTTTTATTTTTGCTATTGTTTGCAACACTGGATTCGCCGGGCTCGCTGCTAAGCTACACGTGCGTTTGTGTAATAAGGTACTTTCAATCTGTGGTACCAAAACTTCATTGATGGAATGTTTGAGTTTTTTGCGTTTATTTTATCAACGGTGGTATTTATCAAAAGATATAAAATAACTTAGATTGATCCCCAAATGAATTGGCACAACATTCACCTGGAGGATTTCCCAAAATTATCAGCGGTTTTATTTTATTTATTATAAAGCTCGATGAATTTTTCAAAAGTAGGGAAATAATTATTATCAATGCAGAATCAGAATTTTTTATAGTCATATTTGGACGTGGCATGCCAAGGTTTGTCGATGGTAACGTTGACGATGCGTTAGATGGAAAACGTTTCAAATAAGAAAGAAGAACATGAATATATAAGAAAAAAATTATGTCCGCTAACTCTTAAATTGTTGCAAACTTGATATATGGAGTAAAGTATTTTCACAGTGGTATTGGCAATTTGTAAAACTTTCGCATTTCTCCATGCAAAAATAGAGCATGTGAATTCACGCATCACGGTCTTATATACAGGTCTTGGCACTAGCATCCCACTACCTTTGGTGAGAGGTTGACTCTTATTGGAGTATTTAGCTATTATTAGTTCCTTAAGATGTAAGAAGCTGTGATATATTGTATTTGATGATTATATATCTACTTATAATAATAGTTTTAGGCCCGGTTGAAAAGATGGTTCTACTAGAGGAACAATTTCGCCATCTTGTCGCTAATTCTTAGAGGGAATGAAATCAATGATTTTGTCAAGGAACTTTACCTGGATATCATTGGAAACTGTCAATCAATTCAATCACGGGCAGAGAAAAGTGTAGAAATATAATATGAATCAGAGGAATTATGTGAGCCCAATTCAAATTTGAAATTGATTTTGTAAAAGAAGAATTATTGTGAGAGAGGCGGTACATATATGGAGCTGCGACTCCTCGTATTTTTGTAGTTTGTAAAGAAGTTGAAATCAATAATTTCTCTCCAGATAAATACATGAAAAAACATTGGGATTTGTCTATGAAAAACAGTGAAATCACGAATAAGAGAGAATGCAGAAATATAATATGAAGCAGAAGGCTTCTGTAGGCTGAAATTATAATCGGAACTAATCTTATCAAGAAATTATTTTTGCCGGAGGCGGTTCACATATGGAGCTGCGAAGCCTAGCGCCTAGACCCGCGAAGCGGTTCGAAACGCTAGTCTTATGTACTAAAAGGCATAAGGTACGCTTTCAGTTAGCCACGGCTACAGCCTAAACGAGAACTCTGATTAACATGATTTTTTTTATAAATTTGATATTCTTGACGAGCAGTGCCTTGTGGGGGTCTCAATTTTTTCAGTCTCATAGGTTTCGTGTAAAAAATCAAAAACCGTCAAAAATTCATCCTGGACATAGTAGGCATGTACAAATAATTGTTGAACATCGATGACATCTGTCAGCTTTGACGTTTAGGTTCCAATATTATTTCATTGAATACTGCAAAATGAGAGAGATTTCCACAAATTTATGTATCAATACATCTATTACAAACATGAGCAAATCACTTGTGATATATTTTGAGCTAATATTATGCTTAAATATTAAAATTGTTATTTTTTTGACATTTCGATAAATTCAGTACTGCCAAATCATTTCCCAAGCGGAGAATGTACATGCGTACTCGCTTCCACGTGAAAATAGTTGCCATTTATAAATAGATGTTGAACATCGATGATAAATGTCAGCTTTGACGTTTAGGTTTCAATATTATTTCATTGAATATTGCAGGATGAGAAAAATTTTCACAAATTTATGTATTAATACATCTGTAACAAACATGAGCAAATCACTTGTGATACATTTCGAGCTGATATTGTGCTTAAATATTCAAATTACTATTTTTTTGACATTTCAATAAATTCAGTATTGCCAACTTATTTCCCAAGCGTACTTGCTTTTACGCAAAATTCCAATTTCAGTTTTCAACAATGTACACATCTAATAAATAGAAAGTAAGTAGTTTAATTGAATAATATTAACAAAATGACAATTTTATGTAATATTTTTTAGACTATGCTCAAACATTTTTTGAAATGAAGTAATATGTCACGATATTCATGCATTTTTAACGCAGAATATGCCTGATCGCAAAATGGATTAGTTGTTGGCTAAGTTAAAGAATGATTTCAACATATAATTGTTATGAAGAAATCGATTCTTATAATCAAGGGATATTTTGATTCATGATGTTTCTCTGTTGTGGATGAAATAAGTACTAAAGATTGAATGAAGTTTGAAACATGTCAAGTATAGTTTAGCTGGTACATGTGGTAAATATTCAACAATACACGAGTATTTATTTAGATTTTCAATATTGTTTGGTAATAGTTTAGTTTATGCTATTATCACATCTCTTTCAGTTGAATAAATTTGAGTTGAAGACTTGATAAACCCAGCCAATCGAACATTTTGCTTGAGTCAACAATGAAACAAGCAATAATCAACTGATTATAATATTACGATAATGGAGCCATCAATCAATATTTTGTACTTGTTGAAAGATATAAATCATACATCACTCAATGAACATCTATTAGAGTATGAATATTCCCGATAACCTCGTATTTGAGGTTATGTAGAGAGTAATTTTACTAGAAGCGGCATTGAGCTGATGAAACACACTAAGCTTGGGTGAGAACGATGATGAAAATATCGATTGTCATCACTTATTTTTTGAAAAATGTAAATTATAACATATAACTGAAATAAACTGTACGTGAATATTCTGTATAATACATATCACTTTGTTACAATATCAAAAGTCACTAATTTCTTATTTAGTGAGGATGTTCCTATTCAATTGGTATACAAAATTGGATATGAAATATTTTCTTGATGACTCTGATATACTGAGTGCATTGGGGAGAGTAGCAAATCTCAGTGGTTCTAAAACTTTGATCTGTAGTTTTTGACATCTAATAGTCTAGGCTCTAATGTTGATTCAATCCAGTAGTGTAGTAAGGAGAGTTCCGGACCACTTTCCAAGATGGCGGCTGGTCTTGAACTCTCAGAGAGTTCTGGACCAATTTTAAAGATGGTGGTCTGGTCGGCGGTTACTAGATGACGTCATAGTTTGCACGTGTGAATGAGTCATAAGTTCAGGTGGACAATGACACGAGTCCGCTAATAGCTCAGGAATGCACCTGATTAATTATTACACCTGAGGAGGCACGCGTCCAACACGTGTCCGAGGATGTTTAACCCGCATTAACCCCAAGTGCTCGTGTCTTAACACCTGCTAACTAGGAACGCGTCTTAAGTTCAATGCACGTGTCTCATTACCACCTGAAGATGAGTCATACCCAATATTAACCCCCAGTGACAACAGATGTGTAATTGTAACACCAGGAATGTGTCTTAAGTTCACTGTACTTTTGTGCTAGGAGGGCAATGACTGAGGGTATGTTCAGGTGTGCAATATTGCCTGGACCGAAACTGTAGAGTAGGATAGAAATAATAAACTTGTGACTGAATTCCCGTAGATCATAAACATTTAAATTAAGATTATTTAGATTTCCAATCCAAGGTAAATTTGATCAGATGAATTAGAGAACATGAGAGAAGGAATATTAAAACTAAGAATTGGTTTAAAATATTTATTCCATTAAAAAAAGATACAACTGAATTACATATTACTGACGATGTTTGTCAGTGGATTATAACTTATCAACTTATCATGTATTATTAAACAATAAGCAGCTGTTTTATCAGGCACATTTTCATTTGTTTCAAACTCCAATCTTATATCCACATTTCCTAATTTCAACAACTCACTTTGATGAGAACAGTCGATTATCACCAAAGGTGCTATTTTGAGGAATTCATTAGGTGAAAAAATCGGCTCGTTAGGCCGTTCGTAGTACGATTGTTGAAACTGAGCGTACATTTCATAAAGCATTGCTCATTGATTGTTCTTGAAGTTCAAGTTAAGATTGTCATATGGATATATTTCGGAATTCAAATATAGCTTAATATTAGTTAAATGACAATGATCAAACTTACTCATATCTTTATTAAGTTCATTTTTGCGATCAGTTTGTAGACCAAATATGATGAAACGAGGTGTTTCCAACTGCGTGCTAGTTTTTATTGGCCAAGAATGACGTTGAGTTTTCAACAGCATCGGAAATTCATGTAACTCCCAGCTACGGAATGCCATCTCCAGATTGACACTTTTTTCCATATATTTCAAAAGCATTAATCGCTCTGCATCAGCTACAGAAATATGAGGTATCTTCCAATGTACTTTACTCGATTGAATTTTCATATTTTCATTTTCAACACTGTTTTCAATGGCATTTATATCTGAACTGCTTCGTATGAGTACCAATTCTTGTTGCAGATTCATGACAATTTTTCTAAAATCCTCAAAAAAACCCAAAAGCATGTTTAGAGGAATACACACGTTAAAATTACCATGTTCATCAACTATTTGTTTTGTATTATCAGCGAGTGGTGACCAGCCCGCATTTTGCAGACGTTTACTTTCATTTGTATTGTACGAAGTGTAAGCTTTCATTGTGGAAGTTAAGCCGGGATTCCGAACTCTATCTATTACTATGCCACCAATTTCATATCGAATTTCGCTAAACAGAAATGCAAATGCATTATTGACCAATTTAGCTGTTTTCGACACTTTATCATCATGAGTTAGAAGTTTACCCTCAAGATATAACCAACTATTCCAATGAAGAGTGTATAAATCAGTTTGTTGAATAGGAATACGGACCTCATCATTATTATTTAAAGTTGTTGCAGCGTAAGGTTGATGAGTATGTTTCTCAGCATGAGTGATTGAGTTATCAAAAAGTGCTTTTTCAGTTACACTTAATATATTAACATTCATTTTGATGTACGCAAAGTACGAAATTTCTTGATTTTTTAAATTGTACTCCGAACCAAACAACAATTGCTCTTATCTGTTTTTTTCCTCTTCGTTTATCCAGTTCGAATGTTGAATCCCAGCGATCTTAAAAAACGTGAATTGATAGGTGTGAGTCGCTTGAAATCTGTCCTATCAATGACGCTATGATGATTGTGTGGGATATTTATATGCCTATAAGCTGAATTGTTGAACTTAATCCCCATTTTGCTTTCTTAGATAAAGTCCTACCGTGATGACTTCACCTCTAAAATTGACTAAGTCACCATCTTGATCGACTATTTTAAGAGTTGAAGAATTTATAACACGTGTGTTGATTGGTAGAAAAATTATTTGATTTGGAATTTCTATTATTTTGAATCCTGGCGGGACGCGCGGAAAAAACTTGTAAATAATATGTACGTTGTTGTTATTTGAATAAGAGTTTGTGGTTATGCTACACTCAATACAAATCGCGTTCACCTTGATAATTGATACAGGATTGTCGGATTCGTGATGAGTATTAGCTCCTAATTTACGTGGATTGAAGCCTAGTATATCACGAAGCGTATCTGTAGGGTTGAAATTTATCTCCCGATTACTCTTAATTTCACATTTAAGAGTATTATTATTCGCGGCGATGTTTAATTCTGTACCAACACTCACTTTTTCTTTTAAATATTTATTTATATCCTCCAACTCATATGATCCCTCCGGTATTGTAATTGTCTTACCATCTATGTAAAATTTATTATTTTTCTTATCAATATTCGGTATAGCATTGAAAACTTCAAAGCTTATTAGGCCAAGAAGATATTCTGACTTATCGTCAAGAATTATTGGTGGATAGAATGTTTGATTGATGATGGAATTATCTCCAAACAACGTAAATGTGTACGACATGACGGTTGATTGAACACTAAGCTTGCTTATATAGAAAAGTTAAACATAAATGACCACATCTCACACTATCGTAAGATTGATATCTGTCATAATTATAACTAATAGTACAGAGTTTTCCAAAATATTCAACTAGTTCTTTTGGCGGTTTCAAGTTTTTAAAGCTGTCAAAGTATACGACTGAATTATTACGTTTAATATAGGCAACCCAATGTGTTCCTGATCCAACATTTTTATCTAGATTAATAATCGCACATTCATTACCGTTTATTTTCTTTGGTAACTTATCCTTCATGAATACACCTCTAAAGAATGGAATTTTCAGTTGTTTAGCATATTTCTCAAGATCAATGTTACTCAAAGCGCGCGATGGTAGTTTTATTGGTAGTTTTTTGACTGATACAAACCTAGTCCTTTACGGTATGGTTTCAAATATTAACCTTTTCCCATTGCTATCGACTCCAACATAGCATTATGTCTTTGAGATTCCTTCAATTGTTCGGCTGCTGCTCGTGCATCATTAACCGCCTTAGCTATACTAGCGGCTCCGCCTCCCAATGCTCCAAGCGCACTAAGTCCAGCGAAAATTGGAATTAATGGTAAAAATCCACCAGTCTTGGGCGCTGCTATAACTCGAGGAGATTTAATTTTCTTCTTATTTTTTTTCTTGATTAGTCGTAAAGCGATTTTTGTAGATTTTTTTAAGTCTGGTTCAGTATTCTTAGACTTCCTAATTCGGCTTACAATATCGCGAAATGATAGACTTTTACCAGATTTTCTCGTCATGACTATTTAAAGCGCAAACGTGTAATCTGATCAACAGTCAATTAAGAACTGTGCTAGTGTTATGATACGATTTCAATTTATACCATCATGCAGGCTATAAAACAGAATTACAATCTTGAAGTGAAAAATTATGATTTCAATGATGTTAATGAAGAGCGACGTCATGGCACATTATTGCCAAATACAGTTCGGTGCATAATATCAGGTCCGAGTTCATGTGGGAAGACGAATGTTATGCTTGCACTCTTGGAGCATAAAAATGGATTATGTTTTTCAAATGTTTACATTTATTCAAAATCCTTATTTCAACCCAAATATACATACTTAAGAATGTTACTAGAACCGATCAAAGGAATTGGTTTTCACGCATTCAATGATAATACTGAAATTGTAAGACCTAATGATGTAAAATGTGATTCAGTATTCATATTCGATGATGTTGCTTGTGACAAACAAGATGTAATAAAAGAATATTTTAGCATGGGTCGTCATAAAGCCGTAGACTGTTTTTATTTATGTCAGACTTATACCAGAATACCTAAACATCTTATACGTGATAATGTTAATTTTATAATATTATTTAAACAAGATGATTTAAACTTGAGACATGTATACCTTGATCATGTAAACACCGATTTCACGTATGAACATTTTAAGAACCTTTGTTCCTTTTGCTGGCAAGATGAATATGATTTTCTTGTTATTGACAAAGACAGTGATATCGATAGAGGGCGATACCAAAAAGGATTCGATCAGTTTATAATATATAGCAAAGATCTCTGCTAATACAATCAGTTACGAGGTGAACATCATAAGAACAGTTGATCAGAGCTGTTTATCAGTTCAACAGAACTGTTCGAAAGATGTTCATTGGTACTACAGAGCTGCTGGAAAAGCTGTTTATCAGTTCAACTGGGTGATTCGAATAGCTGTTCATTAGTTCTACAGAGCTGTTGGAGCTGGATTTTTTGGATTCATCAGTTTTTATCGTCGTTGTTGAGCTGGTTATTCTAATAATATCTATCATCCAAACACTGTTCATTTGTCTGGTTTAATCATGGATCCAAATTTGACGCGAGATATCATAAAAACTGAAAACATTGTTAAAGAAAAGCTCAAAAAGCTCAAGCTTGGTGCCTTGCAAACAGAAGCTGAATTACAAACTCAGTATAAACCAATAATCAAATCATTGCAAAATATTGCGAGCAATCTACCAACAGTAAATATCAAACAGGAGATAAAACGTGAGCCGGAAGAAGAGGCTGTGAAAGAAGAGGAAATAAAGAGAAAGAAAAGTGGTCCTGAATTCCTTGAAACAAGTGTTGTAGCAGAAACGCATGACGAAGGTGAAGATGAAGTGTTCACTGAAAGTCTTCCAAATTTAACTCAAGAGGACATATTGAATTTAACTCGTGAGCCTTCATTTCAAGAATATTTGGATCAATATGATCCTTTACCAAGAAGCTATATTGAAGCTATGTTAACTGATGACAAAGATTTATTCGACTTTAAATATGATATCCGACATGATGTAGAGTCTGAAAAATTTTCAATAGGAGACTCTGAGATAAATATTGATGGTAAAGATTTTATTATCAATGATCTAAGATATGAGGGGACTCCTGGATTGTATGAATTATCATTCAAGAAACACCCAATAAGATTTACTGACGCTGACCGTAAAAATTACGTTGATATTGTGAAAAGAACCAATGCAGCTCGTCGCCATTATAGTGACTCTGAGCAATTAGCTGGTTCAAAGTCATACAAATATACAAATGTTATTGCACCCTCAATCGCAGCACGTAGAAGAACTCCATCGATACCAAAAAGATCAGGAACTCCATCGATACCAGAAAGATCAGCTGTGAAATCTGGTAAAGGTTATCTCAAGAATTTTAACAATAAACGGGTAGAGTATGTTTACTGGGATAATATTAACGAACTAGTTGATCGGCTACGTTTATTGATAGCATCACGTGACGCTGGCAATTCTAGTCATAATAATGAGATTGTGTCTATAATTGAGGAGTTAAAAGAAGCGGGAATTATAGAATAGTGTCATTTCAACAATGACTCTAGATAAATTCGGATCACATATTGAGCAGCATAAAGCAAAGAGATATATCGATAAGAAGTTAGCTAACCTCAATAGGGAATTGCTTGCGAACAAAATCAGAATTGATGATCTTAAACCCGAGCTTAAAAGTGATATTTCACGTTTTAAAGAAAACACTAGGATTGAAATATTTAATATTATAAAAATTTGAGGTCACTCACTTTCATTAATCTATCGTTGAAATTAAGAGATGATACGTTTGAAATTTTAAATAGCCCTGACTCATCTCACTATAATTTTTTAGTTCCAGGAAAAATATTGCAAATCAGAGTGAATAACCCCCAGGCATTTTTAAATTATAGAATCAACGATACAAGGCGAGTTTCGATAATACTTGATGAAAGTATATCAGTTGGTGATAAATTAAAAATATATCCGATTTCGGTAGAAAAAAAAATCTCTGATTTACAGTTGGAGATATTATTCGAAACTCCAGTACATTATGTCGACAATTAAGCGTGGAATTGTTGAGGAAATGCATAAACCAGCTCGTATCAACTTTCCAAGACGAAGAGTAATTTTCAAGGGCATAGATGAACTATTCCAAGCAGATTTGGTAGAAATGATCCCATATTCTAGAATTAATAAAGGGTATAAATATATCTTGGTTGTGATTGATGTTTTTTCAAAGTTTTTGTGGACCAGACCTGTTAAAAGTAAAACGGGGGTAGAGACCACTCAAGCTATAAAAAATATTCTACTTAAAAGTAATCGCATTCCTGAAAATTTACAAACAGACCTTGGTAAAGAATTTTATAATGAAAATTTCAAAAATTTGATGAGAAAATTTAGTATAAATCATTACTCAACTTACAGTACAAAAAAGGCCTCTGTTGTTGAGCATGTTAATCGCACTCCAAAATCAATGATGTGGAGACAGTTTAGCTAACAAGGAACATATAAATGGTTAGATTTGCTGCCTAAGTTAACTGAAAAATACAATAATTTGAAACATAGAACTATCAATATGAAGCCAATTAATGTGAGTAAGAAGAATGAGAAATTGCTCCTTGATACGGTTTACAGCAAAATCTAAATTGTTGGAGTAGCGAAATTCAAAGTAGGTGACTCTGTACGTATAAGTAGACATAGAGAATCTTTTGTGGAGGGATATACACCTAATTGGTCTAATGAAATATTTACTGTAGATGTAGTGCAATTGACAAACCCTATCACGTATATTCTCAAAGACCAATCTGAACAAGCTATATCAGGGGGATTCTACGAACACGAATTGAAAAAGACCAAGTACCCAAATATGTATTTAGTTGAAAAAATTTTGAAGAGGAAAAATGATATGGTATTTGTGAAATGGCTTGGGTTCAACAACACACATAATAGCTGGATCCATAAGAACAACTTCGGTTAGTTAGAATTAATTAGTTGCAAATGCGGGTATTAGTATAAAAGTCACTATTGCGTATCAATTTAGCTCAGACAGTATTTGACCAGAGAAATGGCGACAATATTAGACTTGCAAGGATTTTTTATTTTTATTAATAATATTAAAAAGTTTATTCTCAAAGAACTGGCTTTCATGAGAATAAACAATGAATCTGGGCAAACTTGCCTTTTTAAACCTCCGATTCTATGGAATAAATTGGATTATAAAAGCAAAAAGAATATCCTTTGGATTAGTAAACATTATCATAATTTGGATTGGAATGAAGGGGATATTCCTTATGATAAAATTCAAGAAATACTTGAGCCAGTGAGAAAAACTAAAGAAAAAATTTACGTCAAAGGATTGGGGAAAGTTCACTGGTTGAAAGATATTTTCAACGACGATTCGGTAGAAATTGTAAACATTGAAGAATTGGGCTGTCCTGCTTTAGAAAAAATATCTGCTACAAGCGCACAATTTTGTGGAGCTCATACAAATAATTGCGCTTCACATAATGTGCATATGATAAAAGAATGGTTCAATAGTCGATTCAACCTATTCAATTCTTTTCAAAGATTTCATGATGAACAATTTCTAAATTTCATGATAGATGAGGATATAGCGAATCTTCCAATGGAGTTTGTCATGATATATGCCGCAAATGGAATAGAAAATTTGTGGTACAGATTTCCATTGCAATGGCGAGAGAACAAGGAGTTTGAGAAGTACCGTTGCTGTTTCACTCATGACCAAGGCGACCAGAACCAGGATGTAGCTGGAGACATATATCCATTGAAAAAAAATTGTTTAAATTGTATTGAATAGGACTATTTTTATATTTATTATTATGGGATTATTTATGTATAATGAATGATCTAATAGAAGCAATGTATCAATTAGAACTTGTTTCTCTTAATATTACCCTATCTTCATCCTTAAAGAAAATATTCCACCATAGATTGTTTTTTGACAAGACGCTTATCATTAGCACAAAGTGTGAACAAAATTATTGTGATTCAACTAATACATAAAATCTAATAGAGCTCAATGTTAATGTGACTCATCCTCAGCTGCATTCTAACAGCAATATTGCACACCTGAACATACCCTCAGTCATTGCCCTCCTAGCACAAAAGTACAGTGAACTTAAGACACATTCCTGGTGTTACAATTACACATCTGTTGTCACTGGGGGTTAATATTGGGTATGACTCATCTTCAGGTGGTAATGAGACACGTGCATTGAACTTAAGACGCGTTCCTAGTTAGCAGGTGTTAAGACACGAGCACTTGGGGTTAATGCGGGTTAAACATCCTCGGACACGTGTTGGACGCGTGCCTCCTCAGGTGTAATAATTATTCAGGTGCATTCCTGAGCTATTAGCGGACTCGTGTCATTGCCCACCTGAACTTATGACTCATTCCCACGTGCAAACTATGACGTCATCTAGTAACCGCCGACCAGACCGCCATCTTTAAAATTGGTCCAGAACTCTCTGGGAGTTCAAGACCAGCCGCCATCTTGGAAAGTGGTCCAGAACTCTCCTTACTACACTACTCATTCCATAAGCTAATGTTTCAATACGTAGTATAGGCAATTCTGATGTATGCACTAGAGACTAGAGTGTGATTGTTGGAATCATGAGTTCATTATTGTACACAGCAAACATAGCCTATATGGACTACAGAAGATAAGTACCTGAATAATGCATTTTTCCAATGATTCTCTTCTTGAAGAAGTCTTCAATAATAGCGTTGTACGAATTATTCAAGTCAAACATTTTTGCTCTCTTTACGTTTCAAATCAGTAAATCAGACATGGATATATATATATATATATATATATATATATATATATATATATATATATATATATATATATATATATATATATATATATATATATATATATATATATATATATATATATATATAAATCCTCATATCATTTTGGCGTCCTAATATTGCGCGTTTGCATTTAATCTGGCGTCCATTGTGAACTGGAGTCCGTATATCGGACGCCACTTTAGAATTGCTTCAAAATTTTTTTCTGGCTTGTTCCCGACCTCTAGAGGCTAAATTCAAAATTTCATTTTGACGCCAAAATGATAGGGAAATGAAAATTTTCGTATATTTTTAGTTCTGAAAAATTCCGCTCCAATTTTTAGTGGCGTCAAAAATATACGTGTATATTCCCACTTCATATATTTCGCCATCATACTAGCGTCCAGAAACTTGACAACACTGTCTCAGAACAACGATCGATAATGAAACAGATGCTTGCGCTTCTGACATGGAATTTGTTGGGAGTATGGCTTGAATTTGGAATTGCATTCCTTATGTATGTCATAACATAATATTTCTACCAATATTTTATTGCAGACTGAAGTATTATAGTACAGTTACTTGATGTCAGAAATTATTCTTGCTTAAAATTTGAGCAGTCAATTTGAAATATTAGGAAAAAACAGTTGAGTACTGACTCAAGTATGAGGAGTAAGTGAGCAAATTCATGTACCTCTTTCTAATAGTTCAAGAGCCGACCGCACCTCAACGTTCCTAGTCAGATTAAGGGCCGAATTGTATATGAATTGATCGAAGATATAGTAGTCATTAGGATGTCAACTTTTATTAATCCAGGATCTAGTCGTAAGGATCGAAAAAAGGCCATATCCGGTCAATAAGTGAGTGGTTAATCTGAAACTAGTATCAATCGATTGCAGAGGTCAAGTACTTTAGGACAAAACCAGGATACTACCTCTGTTCTACTCAAAACAGAGGAAAAAGCACAACAATCATAAGGGAAGTTCTAAACGACAGGGCAGAGGGTGATACCTTGGTTTTTTCTCGGAGTATCCGACCTTCGCTACTAACAAGTACCAGTTTTAATCATAAGTTCTATCAGAGAAGTTGACTCTGACGAAAATTGACCGGAAGTAGCCTTTTTCTGACGCTTAGGACAAGATTCCAGATTCAAAAAGTCTGTCACCCAATTGACCACTATATTTTTGATTGATTCATATAAAATATGACTTTAAGTTCGATTAGGGAGCATAAGGTGCGGTCGGCTCCTCAACTATAGGATCACTATAGAATGTGAGAACTCGCTATTTCATCCTTGATGTGGTCTTATAATTGTTGTAGAAAAACAAATCATATCGTTTGTACAAAGCAAGTGGAACATTTTTGTTGCAAGTTCATCATTGCTGTTACTAGGACCAAATTGATGAATCTCAAATTATTCATGTTTTTTAAGTCCCTGATCTCAGTGTGATCGAAAGAAAGTTAGAATGGATGGATGAATTATCATTATTACATATCTCCTGTAATACATTATAAGATTATTATAAGCTTGTGATATACAAGGGAATGAAAACTAATTTTTGCTCCTAATAATATGATCTATTACAGGATATCACATCCATCATGGCTGAAAAATATAAAGAGTTGGTATACAACATACATATAAGTTGGGACTTGGCGAAAACATTATTTGAATTTTTCTTTTTGTTCAATTTAGAATTCACTGGCAACATAGAATCGGAACAATTTTGTGTAAGAAATGAAAATGTTGCTTTATTTTTCTTAAATCTGTCGGTAACAGAGTACACCAGAAGATAATTTGAGTTTCTGTGGAAAGCCACAATTTGGTTCAAGGTACAAGTTGAATTTTTTTCAAATGAGAGCTTTAACTATTCGAGTGCCCGGTTTTTGCAATGGGCTATATATTGAATGTACTCAACAATAACTGTAGTTTGGAAATGATATGCTTAAACTGATTTCATATAACATACATCCATTCTATCTCATATTTCAATTTGAGCGAGTTATCATATCATCGCTTCTCTTATTCAGTTTGTGGATAGATGAACATTGACTCTGTTGTCGCAACTGTGTGAAAACATTTCTTGAAGTCGGGGAGCCGGCCGCCCCTCAAGTTCCCTGATCGAACTTATGGTCAAATTGTATAATATGAATCAATCGAGAATATTGTGGTCAATGAGGTGACAGACTTGATGAATCTAGAATTCTGCTTCAAGTGTCGGAAAAAGGTTACTATTGTTCATTTTTGTTAGGATCAACTTCCCTGTTAGATCTTATAATTGAAACTAGTACCAATTGATAGTGAAGGTCAAATGCCTTAGGAAAAAACCATGGTGCTGAATATACGACATGCTCCCAGCAACTTTGAAGAATAGGAGTCAAATATTTGGACAATTTTGGTCGTAGAATAATTTTATGCACACATAATTGTTGTATTTATCATCAGTTACAGTTTTGCTTCAGAAGTTTATGTGCGATTTGCTATAAATCAATTTTGTAGGCGATTATAACGGAAAAGGTATTTCTATGGCCTTTTTTGTTACCATGGAGTTTTACTTACTTGTGCACATCTATCTAAATTCACTATTTGCACGATTGGGCGTACTCATATGTTTACCGGCTCTCCATTCAAGATGGTATGTTGATTTTACCGGCAAACTGTGATTACTATGGTTATGCTGACTTACCGCCCGTGAGCAAAAGCGGTGAGTTAATAATTGTGGACTTCCACAGAAAGTATGAATTTATTTATCGTTATTTATGATTGAATATTCACAATAAAATGTCAAACTTGACAGCTGACAGCGAGTGCGCTATGAGTGGTTACACAATTTGAAAGAGAATATTAGGATTCATATTTGGGGTAGGTCTTCCAATCGTGCAAAAATTTTTTTAAGCATCACTGTCAATAATTACAGGACCGATTTTGCTCAATATTTGCAAACCTCGCCAAGGCTCGGCCTCCAAACAATTATTCTCAATCGGTAAACCGTACTTAATGATTTTAATACTTGAATAACTATTTTGGGACTGATCTATGAAAACTACTTGACTAACACTTCACACCCACCTTTATGCGCAGTTTGATGAAGTCTTAGAAACAATTTTCGCCGAAATATGTATCATATCCTCCCGTCAATCTCTATAGATCTTGCAATTAGAGAAGTAGATACGCATTTTCAGACAATAAAATAAGAAAATTTCAATGGCAACTAAGATAAACATTTGCAATGTTTCAGAAACGAATGAATAAAATTTAGTGATTTTAAATTCTTTCGTGATGATCGCTTAAAAAAGCGAGATATTCTGATACTCTCTTCTATTCTCAGCTGGCGTTTCGGCCGTGAACCACAAATTCGACCAAAAATGATCACCTCCATTGTCTTGATACACTAATTCCTTTTTTGTATCTTCCATATAATTCTTATATTGTATCTTCCATCTAACAGGATCGATTCATAATAGTGAAGTGAGTTTTCTCTCAGGTATTCATAAGGATATGTATGAAGACTACTCGATAGACTGGTATTAATTATTGAAGTACTCAGATGACGCATCTTATGAAAGCAACAAATGATAACTCAGTACACAGATAAAGTTTCATTTAGTTGCCTGAAACTCCATTACTGTTGCTATCCAAATTTCATTGTCAACCAAAATTTCTGTAGGAAAGATTTCCCAGCATTTCATTAATTTAGATTGAGGATTATTGATTGAACTGATAACGCATACTTGAATTAGAGTAGTAACACTAGTTTAAATATTTTGAATGTTAAGAGAAAAGTCGGTAATATGATAATAATTGTAGACAAATATTTTATCCGCTAGAGCTGAATCCAAGGGCAGAACTCTAAGACATGTACCAAGTAGTATAGGGTATTTGATAAGGTGAGTAGGAAGTATTCCTTACCAGAGCCAGATTATGCATAAAGCCCGATAGGCACGGGTTCACGGACCTTGGCTTAAGGAGGCCTTAACTTTGAGGATTTCACAAGCATTTGAGTCACCAGCTCATGGATCTCATTGAATTACGACCTATGAGCTTCAATGAGTCTTGATCCGGCATTTGTGTTGATTAAGAGAGGACGTAGACATGATAATTTCACAGTGAAAAGTATCTGAACTAAGATTGTGAAGAATTCAATACTCTTCCAAGACGTTATGAGATTTTTGTGTGCCTTACGGCTCTTAGGATATTGCAAAAATACTCTGTACTTTCTTTTACAATATGATGACCTAATGAGGGGAGGTTTCCAGCTCCCATAATTAAGACTTATATCCACACTGACCCTCATCACTCATTTATAGAAAAATCTTGAGCAAAATGCAAGTTTAGACCAAAATTTCGTCACATTTCCATAGAGCAATTATTATCACAATTTATATGACATCCGTAAGTCCTTCCTGGTAAATTATCCTTCACATACTTCCATTCATGGAATCTATCAACAGTTCACGGACATGGCGAATACATTTTACTTCAGAACTCGAAAATAGCAATTATCAATCAAAAATCCATATTTTTTCGCAAAATCTTTCAATTTATCATGAGTTCTCTATCAACCAATGACATATTACTACTCTATGAAGATGTCTTAAGTATCAACCTATTTCAAAACTTGAATAATGTAATTCTACCCAAACTTTTGAATATATCGCTTCACATGTGTCATCGATAGAACATTCTACGCAAGAGAGGTGCTTATCGGACTGTAAAAACTAAATCTGGCAACAAGGGGGACGCCACTTCAAACATGAAGTGAAACCATATATATAGATAGGACGCCACTATAAACGCAATATGTAACGTATATTATTGACGCCACATTGATGCTATGATTAAAGGAGGTCATATTGTATAGGAAATGGGAACTCTGTGGATATTGCGTGAAATGGAGTTTCTGTGTGAAATCTGAAGAGCTCATGAGAAATTATGTAATATACTTCGATCAGATCTCAACTATACGCGTTCCTTTCAGTAGACGCCAAAATGAACATCTTTGTAAGGACGTCAAATTGATAAATACAACTGATAAATACTAATATATATATATATATGTGTTGCAAGGACCATGAGATCTTAAACTGAAAATTGAAACGTGCATCACTGCTATTAGTGGTACATTTTAGGACTAAATTTCAATAACTTATAGATGAGACCCTTGTAAGAATAGATATATACAAACAAGATTTTAGAACCAAATCAACTCATCTACTTTCATACAGGCCTGTCAAATTGTTAAATATTAACGAGATTCATGGCTTTTTGGATATTCTTTGAACCAAATTGTACAATTTTATTAAACGTCAACAAAATATATCTTTGTATTTATAAACTACGAGTACGATAGAATGGTAGATGACGTGAATGAAGATAAAACGAAATAAGAATTATTGGTTAGAACTTCCAATTTAATAATAATCGGTAATATCGATGAGAAAAATCATATATGGGATTGGAAAAAATCAATTTCTCAAGGAATGTAGGAGACACATGATATGGATAGATTCAGTGCTTTATTCTCAGATTATACGTATTCAAGAAAGGGTTTTCGCGGGAAATGTTGATAGATGATACGGGTTGCTGCAAGTGAAAATTTACTTTTGTAATCAGCTGATTTTAATGAATGTCATTGGAACAATCAACACAGACATCTATTCCAACAGTTGGTAATATTGTTAGGTGTGACGTTGACGCTCGGGTGCGCGTGCGCAGGCGCGTGTGTAAGAAAGAGTGGATAGAGATATTTTGTAAGAGTCAGATATTATTTTTCTTTTAGTGTTTGTTCATAATATCTGTTATTGAAATATATTGTAATTGTGAAGAAGAAGAGTTTTTTGTTGGATATTAAGGAATTGGACGACGAGTAGTCAGATGATACAACAGCTGTCAACATTTTCATTGCTACATTCATCAATTTCATTATTTTGATCAATTCCTTAATATTGTATTTTATTAAATAGGCACTTTGAACAACTAATATTGATTTGATGAATAACTTTACTGTTCTCATCAACAAGACTGCAACAGCAATTTCTTTGTTATAATCAACAAGCCATTATTTTCATCAACATTGGTACTGTTATAATTGGTAGTTTGGACGTTTTAGTTACCTTATACTGTTGTTTTAATGCTACGACCAAATTGTATACTCAAATCCATAATTTTATTGTTGGAATAAATGATTTGATTGTATTCAATAATATTTTTATTATAATCACATGACTCTTTCAAACTAGTATTGTTATTGTAGTGGTTATCATGATCTTATAATCAACAATAATTCCTGAGTAGAGATCATCGATTGTAGATTATCACGGGCAACAATCATTTGTTGTGATCAGCTCAATTTTGACTTTAATCGTGAAGTAATTGTTAATTCATGAGATAAACGATAAAAGCCTACTGAAAATTATTGTTGTCATTCACTCAATTCCAATTGTGATCTTTGGTTGATTGTTGCAATCGATGGACTGACTATTTAATGGATATCGTACTATTGGTATAATCAACAAAAAATGCTATGTACAAGTCTTTATCAACAATTTATAATTGGGATCACCTTCTCTTCCATTGCTTTCGAAAATATTGTTTTAATCAGTCCATCTTTTGTTGTGATCAACCAGCAATGATTTGTTGATGAGGATGAGCAAAATATTGTTGCAATCGATTGCAAACTGATAGCTGTGATCATTCAATGATCACTGAAGTGAAATAAATTGTTGGCATCAATATCAATTTCAGAATACAAAGCGTAGATGATTCTCGCCATCTCGCCGCTAATCCTTGAAGGGAATGAAATCGATGATTTTCTCAAAGATTTATACCTGAATATTATTAGAAACTGTCAATCAATATAATCACGGACAGAGAAAAGTGTAGTGATATAATATGAAGCAGGGGAATTACGTGAGCTAAATTCACATCCGGGATTGATCTTGTCAAAGAAGAATTCTTGTCTCTGTAAATCGTGAAGGAGTTGAAATCAATAATTTTTCTCCAGATAAATACTTAAAATAACTGTGGGAATTGTCTATAAAAAAGAGTGAAATCACGCAGAAATATAATATGAAGCAGGAGAATTCTGTAGGCTGAAATTATAATTGGAACTAATCATATCAAGAAATTATTTTTGCCGGAGGTGGTTCACATATGGAGCTGCGAAGCCTAGCGCTTGGACCCGCGAAGCGGGTCGAAACGCTAGTAGCATACTAAGATTAAACTCATTTTCCCTACTTGTGTATTCCCAATGTATCACAATGGATAACAATTTGCATAAATTAAACCCTGCATAAGATGTATTCCAAGGCGGATGCAGAGAATCAGGTGAATCTTGACATGCAATATTCATAATTTGCGCAATAACAGAAAATAATGACTCCATTTCAGTTTTTTACGCTAACTCATTCCACAGTATACAAAATCTGAGGAGAGTATATTGTGTGACAAGTTAGGCCCCAAAATCCGTCCCAGTTGCACATCCCAGAGCTTTCTGCTACCGTCAATAACTTTTTAGTCCATCAAAATAATTCACCTCTTGCACACCCTGTAAATTTCAAATTCAGTGATTCTGCTTCAACAAACAACACCTCTCACCGTTAGTTCATCAGTCATCAACTGCTTTGAATCCGTTTTAATATATTTCACATGTGGTGGAGTAAGGTTAGGTTTTGGAAAACACTTGAAATAAAAGCAACTGATATTGTATGATCTGTATTTAGGTCTTGTGCCTTACCGTAATAAAATCTAAATGTCATCAATCGTTGTCCTGTAAATATGTTGTATATTGTATGTTTTTTTGTTTGACATTCTGCGTGACCTTTGATCATACACAAACTAGATCCAACACTTGACAGTTCCTATATTCCCGACCGAATAAGTATTTAGGACAATTTTAGTTTAGAGGAAATAAAATTAGAGAAGGATGTATCCGACAGGAGAGTAATAAGAAATTGGTTATTGTAATGGAATTTGTATTTGTAAAATTACTTCTTCTTTTTTCTGTATGTCTTCTTTACATTATTGTTAGCTCTGATATGAATTTAATTTGAAAACATGTTAAGTGAGGGTATACATAACACCTTCAGGCCAGCTTAAGTCATTCCTTTGTAAGTCCAGTCTTCTGAGCAGCCGTTCCAAAGTACGCTAGCAGTTCCGATATCGAGCGTCATCTTCAGAGTGTTTACCGTCCAAGTGAAGTTTTTGTGCTAAGTCCATTAGAACAACGGTCTGACACAATTTGTGAGTTTGTTTGTTTTCTATCTCAGTCCGTGAGAGAAACTTAGAATAATTTTGCTGTACTGAACTTAGAATATTTTTGCTGTTTCTAACTTAGAATATTTTTGCTGTTTTTTTGAACTTTGAATATTTTGGTGTTTTAAACTTAAAATAATTTTGCTGTTTTTTAAACTAAGAATATTCTCTGAATAATTTACCGTAGAAGCACTGCTGATAAAGTCTCCGTGATTTCGCAGCGTTTGATTGAATTAACGTAGGAGCACCGCTGACGAAGTCTTCGTGATTTCGGAGCGTTTGATTGATTTAACGTAGAAGCACCGCTGACGGAGTCGTCGAGATTTCGCAGCATTTGATTGTTTCAACGGAGAAGCACCGCTGGCGAAGTCATTGCTGACTTCACTGTGTTTGAAATACCTAACGTAGAATTACTGCTGGTGGAGTCACCTAGTGACTTTACAGTATCGAACCGACTTGACATAGAATCACTGCGAGGGAGCAAGTTTGGTTCCACCCGCATAGAACGAGTAGTAAGTTACTCCACCGTTTGGGAAATCGCTTCACAATTTGTTTGTTTCAATGTTTCTCGTCATCTGCGACTGCCTGGCTCCGTCCTGCGACCGCTGGTGTCGAGTGTCATGTTCAGCCGCTCCGTAACCGTCAGCCAAGTATCTCTGTGCAAGTTCATGTAAAATATATGTTCTATGCTCACCGTCATCGTTTTGTGTAATAAATCTCGTTGTGACACCTACCTCCTGATGATTATTTCTGACAACCCTTACCCTTCCCTTCTGAACTATCCAGCCGTCCGCACATAGAAAATGCGTCACTGACCGTATTGGCGCCCGAGCACACCGTTAGCAGTTTCGAACAGCGACGCCAGAAGTAAGAACCATGCCATCAGCCAAGGATATCGTTACAACTCTTACTTGAATTTAAAGCTTCTTCAGTGCATTATTTGTATACAAAGTCAATGGATCTTGCACAGAAATCGTTTTTCTATCCCATTCCAAAGATATATGAATCTGAGGTCACGTCAGTGCCCCCGCCAAGACGAGGAAAGCAGAGCGCAAAGGCACTACCTACCTTTCCTTCTTCGCTATTTTGAACTCTCATAACTTGAGTTTCGATTATACCAGATGAACAATATTTCCGGGATATGATGTCAATAGTGGAATCATCAAGTTTGCGAAGTTCCGATCACATAGCTTCCATACTTTAAATTTTATTGATATCTAATTTCCTAATTCTAAAACGTTTTCGTCACCGACTCACTCACTGATGATCATCAAAATGTTTTGGGGTACTTCCTGGAGTCCTAAAAATCTGAAATTTGGTATGTGAGCTAGTATTAGTACACAAACAGCAAAAAAACTCTAAAACTTGGAACGTTCATCTCCCAACCCCTAAAACTAAGGGATGGAAGTTTGTTCAACATTTTTGCAAACTTTGATGCTAGAGATCTGGAAACTGATAAAGGAATTTATTGTTATAAATAATAGTGGAAAAATTGGAGAAGAATGAGCAAAATAAGAGAATATTGTTATAATCAGCTTACAAAAAGAAGTAAAATCTAATTAAAAACATTTTCATGTAAAATGTTGTGAAGACGAGACCATTTGTTTCGCACTGTCAGAAAGTTATAAGATCTCATGTGGAGCCAAGCCTCTAACACTACACGCTCTAACTCTATAAGCGCTAACTCCGCAAATTCTAGACCTTAGTCAAAATATGTGGCTTAGCCATTCCGCTACGGTCACATGAGCATAAAGCAAGAAATTTATTTACTATTCATCACTTTTCTGTTATACAATAGCTCTTGTTATAACGAAACGGCCAAGCAACATATTTTGACTAAGGTATAGTGTTTTCTAAGTTAGGACTTGTAGAGTTAAAGCGTGTAGTGTTAGAAGCTTGGCTTCACATGGGATCTAATAACTTCTAGACAGTGCATGACATATGGTCTCGTCCAGGCAGCATCTTACATGAAAATGTTTTAGTGGAATTATTCTTATCACGAGATGTCAGATGATATTACCTGGATATGGTTCTTCCTCTTTATTCATAGACGTGCGTATATAAAAATACAAGGTATAAGAAGCATAAAATATCTATAGTTGAATAGGTTCCATTGCCGTTCTCGAACACCAAGTGACCAGTGTTTGGGAAGATCAAGGCAAGGCTGGACGGTCAAAAACTTCAAATTTCATAAGAGAAAAGATTATGAGGCTCATTGTACACCTGTTGGTGATAATTGCTTCACTGTCAACGGAATTTGGATACAAAAATGTTTGGTCTCGTGATGGCGAAATATTGCCACAAATCTGAGAACATTGTCCGCAAGGTTTACTTCAATGATACAGCTGATGAACTTTTGAATTCTATTGATGATCCTTAATATTATTGAAAAGGATAAATTATTCAAAGCATAATTCAATATAACACTTGTATTGCATCCCAATAAAACATTAAAATGGAACAATATCCATCTATATTTGATGTTCAGCGGTCGCCGGTCTCAGAGTGTAGATCTCAATAATTCTAAAAATAAAATACAACATGAGCAAACGACTGGCTTTGTAAGAAATCACATCCGCACACACATCATACAATCATAACCATCAACATCAAATCACACTTTCTGGTATACACATAAAGAGATAACGCACAAAGTGCGAAAACACATAAACAGTATCATCAGTGAGCGCCGACCAGCCGACCTGCTCAGCCCTGCTGGGAGCGCCGAACTGTCGACCTGCTCAACCTCTCCTGGAAGCGCCAACACTACGTCCAGCTTGATCTGCTCAACCCCGGGTCTTCAACGTCAGCCCCACTGGTTCGTCCGTCTGGGAGTCGAGAGTAACTTAGTCACATCTGCCCTGGGTATACTGCGGTCACCTCACCGGCTTTACAAAGGCCTTATGAGGCGTTAGAAAAGCCAAGGTAAAACCCTCTGCCCCTACCGTATAGTGACCCAGCAAACACTTGCACAAGGCTAGCAATTGTGCACACACATATATGTCGTCCTCTTGGCTCACGCTCTCCACTCAGAGCTACGACCTCACAACAACAGCACAAGGGATATCACAGGGATATAATCACAGTCACATTGGCTTATCGTATACACAACTAAAGGCATACAACTATTCCACCAATGCTCACTCTCTAAACGCTGTCTTAACCAACACACTGCATACTCATTCACCTTACACACCTAGCAGCTAAGCTCACACCTCAACGTCCTGAATCAACTCACCCTTGACTTTTCTGAAATATATCAAAACACTATAGAACTCATCCCGCGTAAATAATAACACAACCTGTGGTAACAAATGATTGTCGAGCTGTGTGAATAACTTACGCATTGTGTAACTCCCTGAAATATGTTTAAAATGATATGATTAATGATCTCACGTGAAGCCATAGAAGAATATGCGTATCAATATGGAGCAGTATATTAAATTTTATTTTAAATCTACATTATTTTATCTCATTTTGTACTTTTGTGAATGAATATAATTGAATTTACTTATTTAGTTACTTCAAGTTAGTATAAGGTTGTTGAGCTTGTCTCATATTTGGCAGGTTCTAACTCATTTATTTGGTATTCACTTCCGTTTGAAATTTATTTCTTATATTTAGATGTTTGATACTTTCAATAAATATTTACTATCAGAATATTTCAAGCCCCAAAAAATATACAGATTACTACTCACCAGAAAATGCCAT
The DNA here is from genome assembly GCA_963989225.1 of Dromius quadrimaculatus. NCBI lineage: Eukaryota > Metazoa > Arthropoda > Insecta > Coleoptera > Carabidae > Dromius > Dromius quadrimaculatus. The sequence continues at coordinate 21,391,695 of OZ022327.1, forward strand.
GAGGGATTTGCTAACCACACCAACCAAGGAGAAGATGATTATTATAATGAATTATTTTAAAAACGCTTCAAGATTAAGAGCATTTATATTGAATATCTGAAATGTGTACTCACTTGAATTATTTGATTGTATTTAATAATATTATAAGATGTGATTGTTGCCTCTCCATTTGTATGGAATTTATTTTCTTAACAAATAAATATTATTATTATGTTTTTGGCCTGAATACAAAGTTGACTGATTTTTATAATGATTCATCCATATGTTATTATGACATTTTATGTTAAACTGAAACTTGGCTTGACTCTTCAGTTTTTGACTCTGGAATTGCTAGTAATGAGTCTGTTGTATCTAGAAGTGACCGTGATTTTGCTAAAGTTAATAAATGATCTAGTGGTGGCGTTTTTTGTGCGAGTAACAAGCGTTTCTCTGTTTATCCAGTAAATTTATCTCTTAATACTTCTTCCATTGCTGATATAATCTGTGTTAAAATTTTACTATCACAAGTTAAATTTATTTTTGTTGTTACTGTTTACATTCTCCCTCCAATTTCATTAGATCATCTGAGTTACATCTATGATTGTATTGAATCTGTTACTGGTTTTATGGGGAACAATTTCATCATAGTTGGTGATTCCAATATTATCAAGCTATCTGACTAATATGCAACAGAATATTCCAACAATATGATAACTTCATTCCTGAATTTTCATAACTATTTAGGAGCAGTGCAGAATAATTATATACACAACAAGAATGACAGATCATTGGATATTGCTCCTTCCAATATCAGTTGTTCTGTTGGTTGTGATACATGTCCTCTGGTTAGGGAAGATGATCATCATTCAGCTTTAAACCTGTCTGTCAATCTTCAATCGGCTTTCCTGAATTCACGATTCAATAATTCTGTTTCATCTTATAATTTCCAGCGTGCAAATTTTTTTCTCCTGTAATATTACCCTAATTCTGCCGATTGGAGTATTCTATCTTCCTGTCAGTAAATTCTATGATCTACTATTTGCAGTTTACGCTTGATGTATTCCTAAATCATTCAAAAAACATAATAAATATCCTTCCTGGTTTTCAAGATCTATCATTTGAGATATTTCCCTAAAATATAAATACTTCAAATTGTATGAACTAAGCAATGTTACACAATATTATGATCGTTTTGAGACTCTTCGTTCCAAATTAAAAACTGATATAAAAGATGCGCGGGAATCATATCTTAAATCAGTTGAAGATGATATATCTACTGACCCACGTCAATTTTGAACTTACATTAATAATAATAGAAGAACATCTCGTATACCGTTATGCATGTGTCTCGATGACAAAATTTTTCCTGAAGCTCTCGCAATAGTTGAAGCATTCGCAGACAATTTTTCCAGTGTATTTGATCCTGAAGAAACTTGTGTGAACTTTGCTACTAATAGTTCTGTGCCAACCTAGTAGAGTTCTATTCACTCAACTAATATTTCTGTGATTGATATCATCTCATCTATTGATAGATTGAAAATTTCTCGTTATCCAGGTCCGGATTGCCTCTCGTCGTATATTTTGAAGTGTTGTCGAGAAATATCAGTTAAACCTCTGTATATTCTTTCCCATTTATCTATTCGTACTAATGTTTTTACGTCATCTCTTGAAAATACTTATATTACTCCTGTTTTAAGTTTGGTGACAAAAAAAACATCACCAATTATAGACCAATCGCCATAATATCATATATCTATAAATTTTTTGAAAGAATTTTGCTCAGTCATATTTTCAACTCAGTTGAGCCTTAAATATCTGTTCATCAACATGACTTTATATTAGGTAGATCAACGACAACTAGCCTCACTACTCTCACTAATTTTCGAAATAATTGTCAAGTCGATGTGATCTGTACCGACTTAAGGAGGCGTTTGATAAAGTGAACCACAAAATCCTCATCAATAAACTTATTCATAATTTCTCTTTTTCGCTAGATTTAGCTTCTCTCATATATTCTTACCTTGATAATCCTAATTTAATTGTTCATTTTCATAATTTTTCTTCTCTTCCATTCATTGCCATATCAGGAATTCCACAAGGCTCTAATCTCGGTCCTCTCTTATTTTACTTGTTCATCAATGATATTACTTCTTGTGTTACTGATTAAAATTATTTATTATATGCAGATGATACTAAAATATTCAGAGTCATTAGCAGCTATGATGATTGTTTAAAGCTTCAAGAAGACATTGATAATCTGTTGGATTGGTCAGTTCCAAATAATCTGCTTTTTAACGCTAGTAAGTGCAAAGTCATGACATATAGTATGAAAAGGAACATCATTACATTCAACTATGAAATGAATAACACCACTCTCTCAAGAGCTGAACAATATAAAGATCTAGGAGTGATATTTGACCTAAAATGTCATTTTACTCAACATTTTTCTTTTATCATAATTGCAGCTTTTAAGAATCTTGGATTCATTATACGCAACTCTAAAAACTTCCACAAAGCAATTGCTCTGAATTCAATGTATTATTGTTTTGTGCGTGCTAAGCTGGAATATTATTTTCTTGTTCGGAATCCACTCTAAAAAAATTCAATTAGAGCAGTCAAAGCTACTCAAAGGAAATTTCTGCGATACTGCTGGTTCAAATATTATCACACTAGTGACACTAATTAAGCTTTTCATAACTAACCTCCTCTAAATGAATTCAAGATGATGTAGCAGAATCTAGTTTACATTGACAATTTTTAAGGATCCGGGGAACTGTTTTATTATGATTGTTTTTGTTATTTGTTATTGTTTTGATATTTTTGACGTTACATATATTTTTCCACTTAATCGTTGTTTGTAATTGTAATTGTCTGTGGCAATAAATATTTCTAAATAAACGTTAATCTTTACCCGCGAGAGTACGTTTAAAGTGGTGACCCCGACGTGATCATGACAGACGGCGAACGAAATTCACTTGCCTCGGATGCTAGCACAGTGGAAGTTATACGTGTGCACAGTGTTTCCTACCGTTTGCCTAGATTTTGGAAGCAAGATCCGGAGATGTGGTTTCTGCAGGCTGATGCAATTTTTTCATCGGGTCGTGTTGCATTGTCGAAGAGGAAATTTGAGGACACAATTTCAAAATTAGATTATGATGTTCTCAAGCAAGTATCAGATCTTATTCGAACTCCTACTGCTCAGCCTTATGAAGATCTACGTTCAAGACTTATTGGTATTTATTCGGAGACCGAAAACGAGAGAATAAGAAAATTATTGGAGGATAAACAGTTGGGTGATCAAAAGCCAACCCAGTTTCTATGGGAAATGCACATGCTTTCTGGAAGCTCTATATCCAACGATCTTTTGCGTAATCTTTGGTTGAGAGGTTTTCCCAGCCGTATGAAGGATATTCTTATGGCTATGGATCAGAACGATTTGGATAAGCTTGCTGTAGTTGCTGACCGCTTAGTTGAGACTTATGAACCACCGGTTGTCAACCAAATAAGTACACCAGCATCGCAAGGTATTGATTCTTTGTTTTCGGTGGGTGAACCATCAATTTTATTGAATTTAATTCGTCAACTTACTGCTGATGTGGCCGCACCAGTGATATTGACATTTTCAGTGATTCATTGCAAGTATTTAAAAACAAACTGCTCGTTTCAGTTAAGTGATTATATTTGTATTTTCAATATTTCCTGGACAATTTTGGTAGTTTGATGTTATTTTTAATACTATCACTTTTTTTTATATATGTTAATATTTTGTGACTCGCAATTAATTAATTTTTTTTCCTGTTACCAGTCTGTAATTAAGACTTTTGTCCTGTTGAGTGTGTCAAATGAGTTGATAAATGAATGAATAAATGAATGAATAAATAAACTATGTATTAGGCAGCACAGAAAAAAGTCGAAGATAACATTGTGGCAGACTGTGATGAAGAGAGTGGTCTCGATTGCGCTTGGCAAATTTGTTCTGTAAGATACGTTACTATAAAGGGTGGAATGTGAAATTGGAAGCACCTTTTTTCTCGGAAATTATTATAGATACTAAAAAATTGTTCGATTGAAGTTTTTTGTACTTCTGATAAGCTGACTAAATCTGTGTGAATTTGGTGAAAAAAAATATAATTCTCGTAGATATTGCCATATTTGTACTTTCTTCAAATCTAATCCCCTGTATATTATTGCACTAATGAATGAAAAATAATTTTTGCTTTGAAAATATCGAGTGTTCTTACCTGCTAGACTTGATAGTTTTTGAGATATTAACGAAAATATCTAAATGTTGCTTCACAAAATCAAATGTGCGTTTAGAACTTAATTTTTTGACAGTTGAGTTATTTTATATTGTATTTGCGTTAAGAAAAATTGTGTTGTAAACACATCATTGATATTTTTGTGTCAATAATATTACTGTTAAGTACGCGGGGAATTACACAACGTTTATATTTTTTGAATTTAAATATTTTTGCGCGCTCAGACATTTGGACATCATCAAGAACGAAATGCATAGTTCAATTACTATTGAAAACAATGTACAAAATAAACAATATTATTATCATAGTAGAACATAAAGAAGTACGAGATAAATGTTATCAAACTACACAAAATATTCAAAATTTACACCGTTTTCTCGGACCCATAAATAAAGTCTTTTCAATAAATTTTGTTTTATATTAACTGTATTCAATTCAACAACAGCTTGTCTTGTTCGGTTTTTCAGTTCATCAAGTGTAGTAACGGACATTACATAAATTTTGTTTTTTATAGCTCCCCATAGAAAAAAATCTAAAGGCAATAGATCCGGAGATCTTGCGGGCCACGATGTAAGGTCTCTGTTGCCAATCCAGGAATTTGGAAATTAATGATTCAAATACGCAGTTACATCCAATGAATTATGCAGAGGTGCACCATCTTGTTGGAATATCCTTCTGCGTCTAACTGCCAATGGTATATCATCCAGATTATCTTGAAATTCATTTTGCAGAAAATTTAACTATCTCTGTGATGTCAAAATGCCCTCATAAGAATATGGATCCAAAATAGTGTTGTTAATCGTACCGCACCATACGTTTATTGAAAAGCGTATTTGAAAATTTGGAATAAATGTTTGACGTGGATTTGATTGTACTGATTGCTAATAATGTGAATTATGTCTATTCGATATTCCATTGTAAGAGAAATTTGTTTCATATGACCATAAAATTGTATCTAAAAAATTAGGCTCTGCAATATTTTCCAGTATTAAGTAATTACAAAATTGTTAACTTCTCACATCATCGCCAGGATGAAGATTATGAATTTTGTAGATTTTATAGGCTTTGAACTTATGCTTTTTCAGAATCTCAAGAACCTTTGTAGGTGTGGTATTCATTTCCATTGCAGCTCCTCTTATTGAATTTTCAGGGTATACATTGAAATATGCCAATACATCAACTTCTAAATTTTCATCTACTTTCTCACGTGTTTAGTAATTTCTTGGAACTGACCCAGCCCTACGCAGCTTCCTCTCTAATTTGAATAGATACGAATGGTTTTGGATAAAAGCGTTCCAGATACTGTTGAATGTATAATTGCAGAGCTTTTCTTGAATTATTATTTGATAGATAAAAACATTTTATCATATCTAACTTCTCATTGATTGAATAATCTGCCATTATTAACACTAAATAATAATAGTATGTAGCAACACGGTTTTTTGTAGCGCAAATAGAATACAAAATAACTCAACTGTCAACAAATTTTGTTCTCAAGGCACACTTGATTTTGAGAACAGCATTTAGATATTTTCGTTTATATCTCAAAAACTATCAAGTTTAGCAGGTATGGACCCTAAAACTTTTTCACAGCAAAAAATATTTTTTATTCATTAGTGCAATAATATACAGAGTATTCCATTTGAAGAAAGTAAAAATATGGCCTATATACGGGAGTTAATTTTTTTTTACTAAATTCACACAGATTCATTTAGCTTATTGAGAGATTTAGGAACTTTGAACAATTTTTCTGTATCTATAATAACTTCCGAAAGAAAAGGTGTTTCCAATTTCGCATTCCATCCTGTATACAATTTATCATTTTATCGATTGTATCATGTCAGCGATAAGTTATCAACTCTCATATTGAACATATATAATACGGAGTGCTCTTGAATATGTGTTCAACATTAGAATAACTTTTCCGATCACAAAAAATGGTATGAGAAATTGGAAGCATCCTATTTCGCTGTTCACAGCAGATTCATCGTACTGTATATATTATTTGGTTTTACAATCAATAATTTCTGCCACTAACCAAAATCGTGATAAATGATGATAAACCCTGATGAATCAATGAGAAAGTGATGCTGAAGTTGCAAGATGCATGTGATTCGCAAAAATGAGGTTCTACTATATAACAGGAAACAAGTATGAAACTGAGCATGAGTTTCAGTCAATCAGTGGATCATTTTATTGAATAAAGCTCAGTGTAATCCTTGCTATCCAATTTTCAAGGATAATTAAGTTATTCGTATGAAAAGATTCCAATATGAAGAAATTCGGAGTTACAAATGATTCAGAATACTTCTACCTTCTACTCCCGATAAGATTGACTCAAGTGATTTAGTTCAAAATTTCGAGCGCATGTATATCTGTATGATGAGGAGCTTCCATTCTGTCAAGCTTAGACATTATTGCTTTGCTTCTGTCCGTCTGTCTTATGCATCCGCCTGTACATCTGTCACACTCATATGTTTTGACATGAAGAGGACTCTACACCGGCTGAAATATGAGATGTATCAATTTGGGTACTCCATGAGATATTATTAGAGAACTATTAACACGTACAGTAGACAATAGATGCACTTGATACGTTCTCTTGGTGAAAAAAAATCTCACTCAACTAATATAGAAAATACGTACTAGATCATAATAATATAAACCATCACTTGAAGCTCCCACACAGCTGATTTTCGTGGAGAACAAAAATAAGTCTTTACTCTTCCCACATGAGAAAAACACAAGTCGAGTTCTGAAAAATATAACTATTCGAGAGAAGGGTCCTCCTAGAATCGACACCAGCTTTGAGCTAGATTCAAGAGAATCCTGACATGGACTCCTCCATAGGAAGGATTTGTTCAGAATATTGATTTTGTAGAATATTTTCTAATTTAGAATGTCACTGGAAATAACCCAATACATGAAACATCTTTTGGGTTTATTGCAGCACAGATAATTGCGCTGATCCATATTTTCATTTCTACAGATGTTGCAGTTACCTTTCCCAATAATATACATTCTGTATACATATTTGCTGTATTGTTGTCGAAACTTGAGAATTTTTTTCAGTGTGCAATTTGAACAAGCATTCGTTTTATGTACTTCCAGGAAAACTTGAAGTCGTTCTTGATGACTTACAAATACAGGAATGAAACCTTATGTGGGACAACTTGGAACAATAGTTTATAGAACGGATAAACAGAGTGACTTTCGCATTTATAATATTAGTAAGGATTTATTGTGTGCACTATTTTTCTCCAACCTTGATATATAAAAGTTCATTGTCAATTCTTCAAGGTACAGTAACTTACAATGATTATTTGAGGTTGTTTTCAGTACAGACTCTCCACAATCATATAGAAGGTTAGTTGTTTACAATTTTCAATTTTTCATGTAACACGGCAACCGTTACGATCGTCTATTATTTGTTTTATTAAGTCTTACGTTGTGATTATTTTTGTTTTACGAGTGACCAGAACTCTTGAAATTGAAGTCGTGGCTGTGCAAGTTTGAGTAAAGAAATACAACATGAATACAGATCACAAATATAATTCAGTCATACTGTTGTTTGTAAAATTATACCATATATGTAAAAATACTGTGTTCATACAAACAAGATGTCAAGTGGTAGTAGTCAAGGTTGTTAACCTTAAAGGATGGAATGGTCACGTCAACTGAACAGCAATTGGACCCCTGGTGTGATGCGTATAAGACGGGCTGGCGCTGATCGTACTTCACGGGGATGAAGGAGCGCGGCACCGAGAAGTCTACTAGAAGGCTCAAGGTTCTCCCTGTTTCATGATAGAAGGACGGTTTCTAGACGCTGTCGTAGGCTTGGAAGTGAATGCTCTCTCACGTCCACAGACCCATAGATAGATGGACAGCGATAGCGTAAATTCTGTAACAGAAAGGTACCTGCTCCGCAGGTAGACTGCGTTATAGCGTAAAGGCTACAACGACTACAGTGACTAATTATAGCACCGCAGATTTGATAAAATGATAACCTGTTCTTCAAGTATATCTGTGCACTACGTTAACAGTGGTGGACAGAAAATAGTAATAATAATTAGGCCCCAAAATCCGTCACTGTTGCACATCCCAGAGCTTTCTGCTACCGCAAACATTTTTTAGTCCATCACAATTTTATTCACTTCTTGCGCACCCTGTAAACTTTAAATTCAGTAACTCTGCATCAACCTACAACATCACATACCGTTCATTCATCCGTGTTCAGCTGTCTCCAATACCGTTTACTATCTTTCACATGTGGACGAATAAGGTTAGGTTTTTAAAGACACCTGAAATTAAAAGAAGTTGAGATCGTGTGATCTGTATTTATGTCTTATGTCTCACCGTAATAAAGTCTGAATGTAATCCACTGCTGTCCTGTAAATATGTTGTGTATTGTATATTGTATATTTGTTGTTGTTTGACATTCTGCGCGACCGTTGACCATATACAAACTAGATCCGACACTTGACAATTTCTATATTATCGACCGATGTGAAAATTATTTAGAATAATTTTAATATTAACGAAATAAAATCAGAAAAGGATCTATTCGACAGGAGAGTAATAAGGAATGCATTATTGTGATGAAATTTGTATTTGAAAAATTACTTCTTCTTTTTTCTGTATTTCTTCTTTATATTATTGCTAGCGCTAATATGGATTTGATTTTTTAAACATGTTAAGTGAGGTTTCATCAAAATATAAGTGTAAATAAGGCCTTCTGGCCGACTTAAGTCACTTCTTTGTAAGTCAAGTCTTCTGAGCAGCCGTTCCAAGTACGCTACTAGTTCCGATACCGAGCGTCATCTTCAGAGTGTGTACCGTCCAAGTGAAGTTTTTGTGCTAAGTCCGTTAGCACAACTGTCCGACACAATTTGTGAGTCTGTTTTGTTTTCTTCTAAGTTTGTAAGAGGAACTTAGAATATTTTTGCTGTTTTGAACTTTGAATATTTTTGCTGTTTTGAACTTAGAATATTCTTGCTGTTTTTGAACTTAGAATATTTTTAGGATTATTTAACGTCAAAGCACCGCTGAAGAAATCTTCATGATCTCGAAGCGTTCGATCATTTTACGTAGAAGCACCGCTGAAGAAGTCTCCGTGATTTCGAAGCGTTTGATTATTTAACGTAGAAGCACCGCTGAAGAGGTCTTCGTGATTTCGAAGCGTTTGATTATATAACGTAGAAGCACCGCTGAAGGAGTCCTCGTGATTTCGAAGCGTTTGATTGATTTAACGTTGAAGCACTGCTGGAGGAGTCACCTGGTGACTTCACAGTATCGAACCACCTTAACGTAGAATCACTGCGAGGGAGCAAGTTTGGTTCCACCCGCATAGAACGATTTCTCGTCATCTGCGACCGCCTGGGTCCGTACTGCGACCGCTGGTGTCGAGTGTCATGTTCAGCCGTCCGTCACCGTCCGCCGAAGTATCACCGTATAAGTTCCTGTAAAATAATGTTCTATGTTCATCGTCATCGTTTTGTGTAATGAATCTCATGGTGACACCTACCTCCTGATAATTATTCCTGACAACCCTAACCCTCCCCGTCTGAGCTATCCAGCTGTCCGTCATAGAACAACTGCGTCACCGACCGTATTGGCGTCCGAGCACACCGTTAACAGTTTTCAACAACGACGTCAAAAGTAGCAACCACGCCGTCAGCAAGGGGATCGTTACACTATTACAGTCTTGTGAGTATTTATATGTAAATCTGGTTATCAGGTTTTTCTGTGCACTACGTTTACAGTGATGTACAGAGAATAGTGATAATAATTATACGACTATTACAATCTTGTAAGTATTCACATGTAAACCTGGTTATAAGGTGTATCTGTGCACTACGTTTACAGTGATGCACAGGCAGATAATACTGCGGTTTAAAGATGGGCTAAGAAGCCTTAAAGTTGAGTTTCTTCGAACGTGCCAACATTACACCGGCAGCTGGACGGAGCGTTGAGGTGGCTTGTGAGGCCGGGTTTGTTGGACCCTATCGACGTTTGCGTCGCAGTAAACTACGGCGACTCCTCCGTAGGTGCCAACATTACACCGGCAGCTGGACAAAGCTAGCTACCATTGAACGTGTCAACATTACAGTGGCATCTGGACTCTAGTAAATTTGATAGAACGTGCCAACATTATGCCGGCAGCTGGACGGTCAAGTTGTGGTGGCTTGTTAGGCCGGGTTTGTGAGACCCTATCGATGATTGCGTCGCAGTAAACTACGACGACTCCTACGAACGTGCCAACATCACACCAGCAGCTGGACGAAGCTAGCTACTGTTAAAAGTGCCAGCATTGCACAGCATCTGGACTCAAGAAGATTTGACAGAACATGCCAACATTACTTTGGCCGCTGAATCATCAAGTTGAGGTGGCTTGTGAAGCCGGGTTTGTGAGACCCTATCGATGATTGTGTCGCAGTAAACTACGACGACTCCTTCGAACGTGGCAACATTACACCGGCAGCTGGACGAAGCTACTTACCATTGAACGTGCCAACATCACAGCGGCATCGGGACTCTAGTAAATTTGATAGAACCTGCCAACATTACACCGGCAGCTGGACCGTCAGGTTGAGGTGGCTTGTGAGACCAGGTTCGTGAGACCATATCGATGATTGCGTCGCAGTTAACTACGACGACTCCTACGAACGTGCCAACATCCACCGGCAGCTGGACAAAGTTAGCTACTATTAAACGTACAAGCTTTACACAGCATCTGGGCTCAAGTAGATACGACAAAACGTGCCAACATTACACCGGCAGCTGAATCGTCAAGTTGAGGTGGCTTGTGAGGCCGGGTTTGTGAGGCCCTATCAATGATTGCGTCGCAGTAAGCTACGACGACTCCTTCGAACGTGCCAACATTAAACTGGCAGCTGGACGAAGCTAGCTACTATTGAACGTGCCAACATTACACCGGTATCTGGACCGTCAAGTTATCAAAGCCGAAACCAAGATGCCTTCCCAAGTGAAAAGCACCACTTTTTATACTACAAAATCTCCCCCTTGTTTTAGCGTTCAAGTGCATTCAAATATTACGTTACCATATGTAAGACGAAAACAGCATGCTTTCTTCTGCGAAAATGTACTTGATGTTACCAAAGATAGGAGATTCAATCTTCATGCATCAAAGAGATCTCGTTGTTGATTTCTTGGAAGTAGTATTGTTGGGGATGGTCAGCATACGTTGGAGGGGTTGGTTTCTAACATGCTGATTTGTTCTTAAATTTGTGTTGACTTGCATAATTTCGCATGCGGGAAAGGATAGAGTGAGATATATCATTCATACGTGCATTAAAAAGAGCAAAGTAGCTTCACAGAATATCCCTTCTACTTAGTGGTGGGTGTTAACCTTTTAACGTTTTTTAGAGAAAGAGTGAAAGCGAATGCTATAATCACAGGCTGAACTGAAAGGTTAAATCGTAGTACAAATTCTACCCCTACTTGATCTACTTGGAGAAGGAAGGAGCTATGGGAGATTTGGTTCGTTAGTCTGCGATAGTGAATAAAAGTTGAGATCCACCCCCTCTCTTGGCTTGATTTGACTTCAATTATTATATCCTAAAACTCTTTCTTAAACTCCAAGTATTTAATAAATTCATTTTATGATTAGACAACTCAATAAATTTTATTATCCAATTGTATCATTCTTGTAATGTGAACAAGTATGCAACTACTCAGTACCAGGACTGTATTATATGATACTTTCGAAAAAATATAATTATAGTTCATAATTAACGTAGATGCATCTTTAATCGATGAGAGACCTAATATATTCAATTTTTATTGACATCCTATTTCCCACTGACTTTGCACTAAGCAATCCTTGAGATAGCCACAAATGTTTTGTGTCACTGTCAATGATTTCAGTTTATGGTCACCCAATTGACTGATGACAGCGGTTATTCGCTTTGATTCATGACTTTTGGGCCAGCTTGTAGCTTGTTCTTAAGATTTCACATCTGTGTCTCACAAAATGTTGGGGTTGATATTTAAAATGACCTCTTAATGATACAACACATGTATAATCCGTGAGACAGCGCCTAAATTTTTTGTTGATTACCGCTCATTTGAAACTTTGGGAGTGGCTTCATTGTGATGAGTCCGACAACTTTTTCATTTAGCAAAATTCTAGATTTGGGGGCGTTTTCCAGCGAGGGCCAATTAATTGAAAGAATATTGCTGTAATACTGATCTGTACACTAATCGAAAGATTTTTTGATAATAAAATGAAGGAAAAATATTGTCCGACATGAATATTGAGGCTACCGGTGAATCCAACAAGCCGCACTTGTCATAAGTATGTTGGTACTAATGGTAAGTATGTTGGTACTTATGGCTAGTCGGATTCACCGGTAGCCTCAATATTCATGTCGGACAATATTTTTCATTCATTTTATTATCAAAAAATCTTTCGATTAGTGTAAAGATCAGTATCACGGTAATATTCCTTCAATTAATTAGCCCTCGCGGGTAAACGCCCCCAAATCTAGAATTTTGCCAAATGAAAAAGTTGTCGGACTCATCACAATGAAGCCACTCACAAAGTTTCAAGTGAGCGGTAATCAACAAGAAATGTATGCGCTGTCTCACGGACTAGTACATATTTGTTCATTGTACTAAGCAAAACGTCTTATCACTGCTTTCGCATCGATTATGAGACGGGAACAAACACCAAAAAAAATCATCTCAAGTTTGTACTATAGTATGTGACAACAATGTTTCATAGTGGAACTGTCGTTGGTTCTATAATAACACGTGTTTAGTTCTCTTATGTTTGTAGTTTTTGTATGCCAGTAAATTCAGGGTGTAATTACCTATTATGTTGACAAGTTTGCTTTCATGTGTTCCACAGATGGAAAAGAATTTGCACGTCAGTTCTCTTATGTGTTGTTTTATGAAGTCAATGTTTGCTATTCCGTTAAGCTTGCTGATTTTAGTTCTTCGTGAGGAATTCAAGATTATGCGAAGACATTTTTTTAATGAATAGTTTCGCTTGTATTACTCCATCCGAAGCACGTATATGTTAAAATAGGTCTGATGAACAGTTAATAAATGATCACTTTGTTTTTTACACTTTTGTAAGAGGCTTTACTTAGCACTGGATAGAGTGTACACATTATGCCTGTTGCTTTGTTGCAGCTTTTATCTATGTGTGTAGTATGTCGTAGTCCTGGATCTAGGTGCATTCCAAGATATTTGACATAGGTTGACCATTTAATTGTATTGTTCCCTGACTTCATATTTTCTAGGTTCTTTGGATGGCGCCTGGTACATAGTATGGCTTCAGTTCTAGTTGGATTCGTTTTGATTCGTTTTGAATCTCCATTTTGTAGAGTTTTTATCGATTTTATCAAAATGTTTCACTAGATTATTATCAATTGCATTGGGACGATTGGATAATGTGAATAAAGCTCAGAAGGCGTGCGACCAACTGAAGATGTGCTGTTCAACTTGAAATGGAACTCGACTATCATAGATAAAATCATCCAAAACTCACATGCTTAGCATTGATATTTTGAGCCAGATGTCATCGAGCCCATCGAATTGATAATTCGGTAATAAAAAAAAATCCAGGTTCAGGAAATTGAAGACCATCGAATTAGAAATTCCACCACCAGCAATATTCAATCTTTCCGTCCTCGACACCGACGATACTAGTGCAGTGTATGTGAATTTAGGAGCTCATAAGTGTGATAGTTATGACTCTATGAGGCTGAATTCACGCCCTTTGCATACTAGTGAGTTCTAGTTATATTTTTTTCTCCTTATTTCTACCCTCTGTTGGTACTTATTTCAATCTGACCGATTCATTATCCAAATTTCTAGTTACACGCTGCTTAGAACAATTGGCGATTGATGGAGATAATTATTGAATTGTAGAACTGTTATTCGAACTTTCATGTAATATGCTCGTAGGATGTTACTGCCACAAAGAAGGAGATACCTTCTCTAGCATCAATAGTATCTGCACCAAGCTTTTAATGAGAGCAGATAAATAGGAATGTATTATTCGATTGAAAAATATGAAGGAATGAAAAAACAGAACATCAGACATATCAGTGTCAAAGAATTGAACGGATGATGGAATCAAGAATATAAGAAATCAACTCATATCTCCTTGAATGTGTCCATAAAATCTATGCGCAAATGCACACGCTATTTTAAATGGCAGCGTCTTCCAAATTTTCCGTAAATAAAATCTCGCTCTACTAAGCAGCAATAGGGTCAGTAACATTATTCAGTATCAAACTGGAGGCAGAGGTATTTGATGGAACAGCTCTGTTGTATAATGGAAATGGAGAACATTTCTGCCTTCAAATGAAACGGTGGCTGGAAGAATGAGATGAGTATTATTTTCTGTATTCGAAATTCTTGTATGTGTTTATCCCTAAAGTCAACTTACAGATTAAGTTGCTATTGAACACCACAAATTCAAATGAATAACAATTCCGTAACAGTATTCATAGAAAATGTGGAGCAATTTTCTTCTCGCAGAGTGAAAAGTATAATTTTCTCAAAATAGTGTATATCCTTATTGGAAAAAAAATATTCATATTGTCTTGTAGCTCATATCATTCCATATTGACATAAATTTGTGAGGTAAAATTTTTTCGATATCTCAAATGGTATAATTCAATTCTTTTCGGGTTTCAGAATGCTTTGGAAACCAATCCTTGACTTGTAGAGTAACGTTAGACATAAAAATGTGGAAAATTTGGAACCCAGTTCCACTTAATAGATTTTCATGGAACCTTTCCAATTGCATTGCTAAAAGCCTGAATAAAAGAAGTCTACCCATCAAAACTCTCCGATCTTGATCACAACAATTTATCACAATGAATAATTTGAAGATGAGAACAATATGTAGGAGAAAAAATTTTCTGATCAATAAATTATATTTGTATAGTAACTTCAATATTTTATTATGACTTCTAGGCTGAAATTAACAAATTCACGATAAAAAAATTGTTGATGGGGCAAGTTGCTCAACTTATTACCTATTGGAAGTTACTGATCCCATGTTAATAACTCTTGAACAAAATCAGTCTGTCGGTTTAATTTAATTTCACGATAACTTCTATGCTTCCTTGATATTCGAACAAAATCTTATTGATTTGAGATCACTGGTTTACAGAAGGACTGATGATTTGTTCCGAAGGAGCCACCGCGACTCATCAGTCTATATTGATATATCTAGATTGTGTATCTTTAATTCATTAACAGAAATTGATTGACAACTGAATATTGATTAACACTTACTGCTATTCTTCTTTGATATTCATGCAGAGTTTCATAATTATAGGACCTTTGATTTCGAGATAATATCTTGTTTTCTTTCGAAAGAAGCAGTGTGACCTATATTTCCAGTTGGAATTTTCAGGTTTCAAATTGATAGCTGATGAACATGAATGTATTGATACTCAATTTTTATTTTGTAGTCACTATCAATATTACATGCTATAATTGCAGAGCTTCGTTTCTGTAGGGCCACTGGTTCAATAATTGATTTATTATTTGTTTGGAAGTAACTGATGAGTTCCAATTTATTCCAATATTTTCAGACTTTAGTCAATGCAAGAAGAGAGAAAGTTATAGAGGACTACATTCTATTCTATGAGCTCTGTTTCGTGGGTGAACTAAATATCTCAATTTGATTTGACGTAAAACATCATGGACAGAATATAACTTCATAATTATGATTTGGAGCCTTCATGGTTTTAGTAACTATCGTGCGCTGCGAACTGCTCACATTTGACATTGCGCATGCGTGGTTCGGAGGCCTGGCAGGCCGCTATTAGACGTGTGAGAGAGGTGGTTTCTCTGTGATTAGTGTCGCAAGCGACAGGTCGAGTTTAGCTTATATATCACATGCGACAATTAGTTGCCCTGGTGCAACATTTATCACAAGCTTCCTTATCACGCATGACAATTAGTTGCCTTGGTGCAACATTTCAGAAAGATAAGGATAAGAGTGACGATCACTCTTAATTCGATCAATAATAATAGTAACTGATAGCGCCGGTCATTCAGTCCGACTAATTTATAATCGTAATCATTCGCAGGGCTCTGGCCCTGCGCCAAAAAACGTGTCTGATCACGAAACAAATATGTATACTTTGACACAAAACAATAAATTGACGTTTTCATGCGTTCAGGCTTTTTTTCCATAGAAATGTGTTTTATCGTTTTTCCTACATCAATCCTGTCCCCATACGAAACTACAAGAATATTCCCATTCAGAATTTTCTAGACGATACAAGCACTGCTATCCTTCCTTGATCATCATACAAAGTTTTATTGACTCAGAACAACTAGTTGGGAGAAAGACTGACTGATTTCGTTGAAGGATCCAAGGATATTCGTACAGAGTTTTATTGATTTGTAACCAATGGTTGAGAGACAAATGCAACTCATCAAACATGCTTTTAATTCACTCCAGCATCTTCAGATTTCAGTCAATACAGCAAGAAAAAATTAACATTCCCACCTGAAGATCCCAAGGCTCGGTTCATACTAGTCTGTACTAAATAAAATCTACATTTGAATGCAAAAATAGCTAGTTTAAAAGAAAAACTGATGAAGTCTTCAAGAGATTATCAATAATTTATTCTAGTATTCGAACAATTGGGATTGGAGGAAATTATTGAGTGAATATTTTAGTATCTAGTGTTAAAAACACATTCCAGAAGATTTATTGAAAATTCGTCTAGTAGATTCGGGTTCCTAGGTTCAAACCTTAGGGCACGCTACTATTGATATTTTCCTCGATAAAGGAAAAAGTGCAATCGCGATAAGGAAAACATAAAAGTCAAAAGCGTCAGTAATCAGCCACAAGTCCCGCAGTCCTCGGAAAAAAAGAGAACATTTGCAGCAAACATGACCCTGCCAGTTTATTGTTTTATTAGAATCTCAAAATGATATCCAGGATGTTGAAGAAAAATTTGAACATGATAATTTGTAGCTACTTTCATGCCATTCTGATATCCTATTATTAACTACATATGTTACAAGTTAGGTCGCAGCTTCTAACAACTCTAATGGTTCGTTTTGGGATGGGAGACAACTATTTACATCTATAGCTCACCTGCATTTAACACTTGAAATACAAATTACTAATAAGGTTTCCACTTGTTTCTACAATTACTGTACGACACAGTATGGCGGAGTCGACGCATGCTCAAATTCGAAAATATTTCATGAACAACGCTATTGCAAACGTTTTAGTTCAAACTGAAAACTGAAACGTTATCAGTACCTACTGTATTGATATGCCAACAGAATTTGGATGATGCTCACAAAAATTGTTGCACGATAAGAAGATCTATCTGAAATATGGATCCGAGTTTTCTCTCTCAAATTGTTTTACTACTGGTGATTGTTTATTTGATGTCAACTGTCAGGGTGGACATTTTATTGTGAATATTCAATCACAAATTATCATTATAATATGAATATTTTTTGTGAAAATCCAAAATCTTTCACTTATCGTCTTTACCCATGGGCGGTAAGTCAGCATAATCATAATGACCACAGCTTGCACGATAAAATCAACATACTACCTGAAAAAGAGGGTCGGTAAACACATGAAGTTACATGATCGTGCAAAACAGAGTTTTTTGTCCAAATACAGTTCTCCATCCGAATGTTTGAATATGTCAACCACATATTAGATGCAACAATAGTACTATTGTCACAATTGGAATCTCTCTAGATTTAGAGAACAAGAAAAACTGTTGTATCACATAATTGTGAAGATGAGAAGGAACAGTCTCAATATAAAATTTGAGTAACTAAACTTGTAATGAACAAAATGACAAATGAATTTAGGACTTTTTGAGAAGAAGGAAGCAAGAAACAATTCCAATCTCCCAAAGTTAGGAACTATTTTAGGTTGATGACACAAGCTGTCAAACTATGATTCACTAGTGTTGAATGAAGAGAACAAAGATAATTACAAACTTCAGAATAATCAGCTTCAAAGAATTGCAGGAGAAATAGATATACGAAAAAGTTATTTCTCCTTGTGGGCTGCTAATTCTAGTGAGTAAGTATAAATATCGCTCAAGTCATCAATATCTGTTATTTTATCCATTGTATTCAGGATCTTGTATTCAGCACATTTTCAAGAAGGCTCGTCTACTGAAATTTTTTCCCAGGCTAGCGGAACGAGTATGTAGTTTGAATTTATCATATTATTCTCCTGTCATCTATATGCGGTCCCGTGGAACTCTTGTAGACTTGTAGTCCCGTGATTTCATATTTGAATTGTTTGGCTTGAATTTGTTTCGAAGAAAGCTGTTAGAAGTCTAGAGTGTCAATTATGGTGGTAAGTGTCTCTGAATAGCACATGAATAAATACGATGTCAATATACAATTTGTGTGATTTTTGGTATTGTTGCATTGCTTGTCTAATAGAAAATGTCAGCCCAATCTATTCCGAAATGAAGAATGGTTTCGAATTTGAATCACTCTTCTGTAGCAGCATACCGTCAGAGCCAAGACGAACTAAAAATCTGGAATAAAATAAAATGTCACAGTGATGATCTTTGATAAGAACAGGCAGTTAGATGTGTATATAATCACTTCAAATTTTGGAATTTGGATTGCATCGAGCAACGCCAAGAGCAATTCTTGCCGCAGAATGTCTGAATTTATGAGAACACATCAACGAAGCAGCATCTACTCAAAAGACAGAAATGAGTCTATATATACGTATGAATGAGTATATGGGTACTAGAAAAATCCTATCAGATATAAAATAAAGTTTATATCTGGAAATATGTAGAGCTTATTTCAACACAAAATTCTAACTTTCATGACAATACACATTTGATAATGCAGAAGCTTGGAGAGGAACATACAAATTGAATGTGTGTGCACCAATGAATACCATAAAAGAGCCATAACTCAAGAATTGAGGATTTTATCCAGAAAATAGATACAATAGCTTTCGACGCAGGCTGTTATGTTTTCAAGAATGACATCGTAAAGCAATATCGGGACTTTTTCAATCTTCCTATGTAGAAAAGACAAGATCAAGAAGGAATCCTCAAGGGACAGACAGACGGACATCACTTTCTGTGATTTTAGAAAATGGACTATATAAAGTTCTTTGAATGGTACTGTTCAAAAATTTTCAGATGCAAGAATAATTGCTATTGTACAAAAATGCTGGAATATGAGATTATCACCATTTTTTCAAATGCTGTTACTTTCTCCATTCCATTGTTACTCGTATTCATTGAATTGTGATTTGTGACTTGAGTTATCATGATTCAATTTATATCTCTCATTTTTGAATCATGAATACATAAATCGTGAATCACAGTCTTACGGAAATTCTGAGTAGAAATTAAATGTAGATTAGCATTTGCGCTCTATTGAAGTTGTTCAATGAGATCGCGGATAGATGGTGCTGACAGTAATATGCTTAGCTTGAAATAACATGGGCGCTTTGCTTCTTCTTCAGTAAATTTGTTCAGTATCAAGAATGGTAACATTATCGTGATAAATGATGTGATTTGTTCATTTTTCATGTGGAGCTGGAGGTGTTGACTTAGGTTTTGATTTGCTATCATTCTTGTGGGAAATAAGACAAGTTTTCAGTCTACTTGAAGTCTGTCCCATATGATCTCTCCGTAATTGATATTGTCTTTTTATTTGGACGTTTCGAATTTCAACTGGCCCTATCATCAGCACTTCAGACAAATTATTTGCACTTGTAATATTTAACAATGTAATGTGAGAAACAATAAATTCAATTCGATTTGGACATTGAAGTTCCAACAAAAAAGGTCTCCCTCAGACAAAATTTACATCACCGAAGGTGGAGAAGAACAGTTGAATGCCAGACGATATTTATTCTTTCTGTTTTGAATGTGATATTAATGTTATCTAGTTTTATGTATATTTCATGTATCTAGTTACTTGCTTGCTTTATTTTCACTTATTTGTACAAGTACAAAGAAGAACTGTTAAACCGACAGAATTCACCTATCAAGATTTAAATGCAGATATTTGTTTCGAGCATACCTGGATCTATTTGGACTATTTTTGGCTTGATGTCGGTTAGTATGTGTGTGCGTATGTTTTTTCGTAACTCGCAAATCTCGAAACTGGTTGAACGTCCAATGTTGAAATTCTGTATTTAAGACTGGTAGAGGGTCTAATTGTGCACCTTGCATTATGGTTCCAATCGTCTGTACTGGAAGTGCACTCTACTCGAAACTCTTTTCGATTTTTTCAATGAATCCAGGATGTTATGTTTCACATCACTATTAACTGCAAAGCTTGTAACAATTTTACAACTCGGTCCCATTACAGTGACACCTAAAATAAGACAACACATCAAACTTTGTGATCCACAACTTTCAAAACAAAGGTACTCACCCCACAATCAAAGATTTGCTGCACGAAGAGGTGGAAAAAATGCTGGCAGAGAGCGTCATTGAACCATCTCAGAGCTCATGGAGCTTCATCGTGGTAATCGTGAAGAAATGATGTTGGCAAGCCACGGTTCTGCATATATCTACGTCAGCTGAACGAAGCAAGCGAGGAGAATGCCCATCCGTTGCCCTACATTTCGACCATCCTCGACACGTTGATGGTCGCCAAGTACTTCTCCACCCTCGACATACGGAATGGTTATTGGCAGGTGGCTTTAACGGTCGGCAGTAGATGATTAACGGCTTTCACAGTACAAGGTGAGGGCCTATACCAATTTAATTCAAGGTCTCGCCTTCTAGGTTACACTCTGCACCAGCTACGTTCCAGCGGCTACTTGAATCAGTTATCGGGCCCGATTTGGATCCCTTTGCGTTCGTCAATCCAGACGAGATTGTCATCGCCAGCTTCATTCTGGAGGATCATAAACGGAATCACCAGGTTGTACTCCAACGACTCCGGGAGGCAAACTTGCGCATTGGTCCAGGAGAGTGTCAATTCAGACTCTGTTCAATTGAATACTAGGGGCACGTGATCACGGAAAAGGGTATTCAGACTAACCAAGACAAAGTCCAGGCCATTCAGTTTCCCACCACAATTTTCTAGCTGGCCCAACTGCTACGGAAAAAACCAAAATAGACCAGAGCAGCACAAGATATACAAGCAACTGAAAACAGCATTTATCACAGTCCCAGCTCTCGCATGTCTTAAATTCACCCGGTCATTCATTCCGCAGACAAATGCCTCTGACGTCGGCATATGCGTCGCCCTCATCCAGGGCAGCTCAAGCAAGCTCCAAGCGATAGCCTACGTCAACCCTACGCTCAACACAGGTCCTTCGATATTTGAGGTCTTTGAAGGAGCCGACTGGACGACTGGCCCGATGGGTAGTAGCCCTGCAGCAGTATGACCTAACAGTGGAATATCGAAAAGCTTCTCGAAACCATTTGGCGGACATGATGAGCCGCAAAGCGTTGCCAGGAATAAGTACCGTCACCGTCAGATGCCCCTGGTACACAAGAATGATGACCGACGTTCAGGAGCAGCCGCAAAATCACTCCGAGAACCGTATTTCCGACATGAAGCTTTACTGACGGTTCTGGAACTCCACCGATCTCTCCGAGACAGAGCCACATCGCGAATGGAAGCAGTGCACTCCACGAGAGCAATGAACGACGGTGTTAACCGAAAATCATCATGATCCGACAGCTGGCTACCTGGGGATTGCCTGATCCATTTTCCAAATGGCGATCTGTTTCTACTGGCCAGGCATGTCCCGGAATATATAAGCTTATGCCTGTCGCTGCACCAGCTGCCAAACTTTCAAGGCCGGCCAACAAAAATGCTGGTATATGAAATTATCACCATTTTTTCAAATGCTGTTACTTTCTCCATCCCATTGTTACTTGTATTCATTGAATTTGTGATTTGTGACTTGAGTTATCATGATTCAATTAATATCTCTCATTTTTTAATCATAAATCGTGAATCACAGTCTTACGGAAAATCTGAGTAGAAACTAAATGTAGATTAGCATTTGCGCTCTATTGAAGTTGTTCAATGAGATCGCGGATAGATGGTGCTGACAGTAATATGCTTAGCTTGAAATAACATGGGCGCTTCGCTTCTTCTTCAGTAAATTTGTTCAGTATCAAGAATGGTAACATTATCGTGATAAATGATGTGATTTGTTCATTTTTCATGTGGAGCTGGAGGTGTTGACTCAGGTTTTAATATGCTATCATTCTTGTGGGAAATAAGACAAGTTTTCAGTCTACTTGAAGTCTGTCCCATATGATCTCTCCGTAATTGATATTGTCTTTTCATTTGGACGTTTCGAAGTTAAACTGGTCCTATCATCAGCACTTCAGACAAATTATTTGCACTTGTAATATTTAACAATCTAATGTAAGAAACAATAAATTTAATTTGATTTGGACTATGCTGAAATTTTGTTGCATTGTTTCTTTTCCATGAGTTTTATAAATGATTTGAATTAACTAATTACACTTATATTGAAGTTCCAACAAAAAAGGTCTCCCTCAGACAAAATGTACATCATCGAAGGTGCAGAAGAACAGTTGAATGCCAGACGATATTCATTCTTTCTGTTTTGAATGTGATATTGACGTTATCTAGTTTTATGTATATTTCCAGTATCTAGTTACTTGCTTGCTTTATTTTCACTTATTTGTACAAGTACAAAGAAGTACTGTGAAACCGACAGAATCCACCTATCAAGATTTCAATGGAGATATCCGTTTCGAGCATACCTGGATCTATTTGGACTATTTTTGGCTTGATGACGGTTAGTATGTGTGTGCGTATGTTTGTTCGTGACTCGCAAATTTTGAAACTGGTTGAACGTTCAATGTTGAAATTTTGTATTTAAGACTGGTAGAGGGTCTTATTGTGCACCTTGCATTATGGTTCCAATCGTCTGTACTGGAAGTGCACTCTACTCGAAACTTTTTTCGATTTTTTCCAATGAATCAAGGATGATCAACTGTGGGATGTTGAAATTCAGTATTTGAACTTGATCTAATATCAGAATGATTATCTTGTATTTTGGTGTGAAACGCCTGAGTCGGAGGTGCACGTTATTCAGAACATTCAAATTCCAATTGAATATTTTAGATAACCGTGAGTGTGGATTCCAGCCATCAATGCTTTTAGCATTCAATATCCAAATTTGATCATGAATTTCAATTGAATATCAATAGAGTGCAAGTTTTTGGATCTTATTCAATTTGAAACATTTCTCATTATGAAAATCAATTATTTTGAATATTCTAACAAGCAAGACAAATTCATTTTAAAACTATATGTTATCCACCCGCTTCGTGAGTAGTCATAAAATTTTACTAAATGTCAGCTGAGCGACACCATCAGACTACTTTGGATAGTAAGTTACCAAACGTCATATCAGCCTAGATATACTTTTGCATTAGTCATATTGTTATAGTGTGTTATTTTGGCAACACCTTTCATATCATGACCTTATGACCCATGAATAATTAGGACCGGATAAACTGTGAAAAGATTTCCTTTTTTAGGAGAATAATCAAGATATGAGATTCTTGTACTTGGCCGAGAATTTTAAGTTTCACTGAATGTCTTTTGAGTTTTTACAAATATTTGTGATGAATATGTAGATATCATGTGACTCTGCCCAGTAGGAAGAGAGCACTGAATGTCTTCTGAGTTTCCTTGAATTTTTATGATAGATATATAGATATTTTTTTTTAGATGTAATGCTAGCCTCTCAAATTCAGATATTCATATCGAAAGCTAGCTTCTACCTATTGGTTGTTTACTGTTGCTATCTTTACTTATCATATAACTAGCGCTAAATTATTATTAGAAATATTATGAGCCAAATTTGGAAAGGACAAGTCGACACCAATACAGCGTGCTTCAGACTACCCGTACTCCCCAAATATCTCGCGAAATACTTAACAGATTGAAATAAGAACATAAGAAAAAGTTTCAGACAAAAACTAGATGCGTGAAGTTGGCAAACAATTTTAAGCATTAACGAAATGAACTATACTGTTGGTTAGTGCTTCGTTAGTGCTTCTTAGTGCTTCCAACTTTTTTATAGCAGGCTCCTCTACTACGTCATGAATGACGTTCGACTGTTTTCCTGCCAACTTTACGCTAGCTGACACTTTTAGACAAAAATTGATAAACTTGATGTCATTGGTTAGTGCTTCGTTAGTGCTTCTTAGTGCTCCCAAATTTTCTACTTTAAATGCCACAGTGACGTTATGAATCACGTTCAATTACTTTCCTGCCAACTTTACACTAGCTGACACTTTTCAACAGAAATTAATGAACTTGGTCTTATTGATTAGTGCTTCGTTCATGCTTCTTAGTGCTTCAAAATTTTCCACTTCGAATGCTACAGTATTGTCATGAATAACGTTCAATTACTTTTCTGCCAACTTTACGCTAGCTGACACTTTTCAACAGAAATTGAAAAACTTGATGTCATTGGTTAGTGCTTCGTTAGTGCTTCATAGTGCTTTCAAATTTCCCACTCTGAATGCTACAGTAGTGTTATGAATAACGTTCAATTACTTTCCTGCCAACTTTATGCTAGCTGACACTTTTCAACAGAAATTGATAAACTCGGTGTGATTGGTTAGTGCTTCGTTAGTGCCTCTTAGTGCTTCCAAATTCTTCACTCTGAATGCTACAGTAGTTTCATGAATAGCGTTCAATTACTTTTTTGCCAACTTTATGCTAGCTGACACTTCTCAACAGAAATAATTAAACTTGATGTCATTGGTTAGTGCTTCGTTAGTGCTTCTTATTGCTCTTGAATTTTCTATTTTGAATGCCACATTGACGTCATGAATAACGTTCAATCACTTTCCTGCCAACTTAACGCTAGCCGCTAGCCTAAACTTTTCAACAAAAATTTATATGCTTGGAGTCACAGGTTAAAGCTTCGTTAGGGCCTCTTGGTGCTTCCGATTTTTCTACTTCAAGTGTCATACGCCTAATCACTTTTCTGTCAACTTTACGCTAGCTCATACTTTCAAAATAAATCAATGGGCTAGGTGTCATCGACTAGTGTTTCTTTGGTACTTCTTAGTGCTTCCAAATTCTCCACACGAAGTGCTATAGTGACGTCGCGAATAACGTTTTGTCACTTTTTCTCCAACTCCACGCTAGCTGGCACCATTAAATAGAAATTAATGAGCTCAGCAAACAATATTAAACATACTATACATTGTTGGTTGCTATTTTATTAGTGGGTTCTAGTGCCTTCCTAGAAATTCCAACTCATCACTCAGTGACACCGTAAACAACGGTTACCTCCTAGAGCATTACGAAAGCTGACTTCTATTTCCAAGAAAAGATGAGTTTGGCATCATTGTTTTGAGCTTTGTTTGTGCTTTCGAGTGTTGGAGTAACAATGCCGAAAGCCATGATAACTTCACAAAAAGCTTTCAATGATTCTTATGAGTGAATGTACGGCAAGATTCAAAGTTTCAACAGAATAAGCTCCGTAAATAACGGTTTTCTGCTTAGATATCAAGCTAACTATTTTCTACATAAGCTAATTGGTGTTATTGGTTGACGCTATATTAATGGTGAACTTGAGCTGCTCTATCCATAGATTGACAAATGAACTTTCTCATTCATGTATGACGAATAAAATGTGTGTATTATGCTTGTCAAAGTGTATCAGATG
Organism: Dromius quadrimaculatus; assembly: GCA_963989225.1. Classification (NCBI taxonomy): domain Eukaryota; kingdom Metazoa; phylum Arthropoda; class Insecta; order Coleoptera; family Carabidae; genus Dromius; species Dromius quadrimaculatus. The sequence goes on from OZ022327.1 coordinate 21,417,603, forward strand.
TAATATTGTATTCAAAATAATAAAATTTCGTCTTTGAATAAAACGATGTGCCATATTAAGGGCCAATTCAACAAATTCGGATTAACTTCATCACAGATGTATAATATCATTTGTTTGAACAATGATTGCTTTGGCTCATAGGAGTTTATATCGAGTCCACAACTATGCAATTACCTATTTTTAATGTGTTGTGTGAGTGGACCACAACATGTAATATTGTTGAAGACATAAGGCAACTGAAAGGTAGCTAGATTAGGCTTATGTTTGTATGGTGTTAAATCAATAGTTTCACTTCATTTAGCACCTTCTTCCAAGAAAGGTTGTGGAATCGACATAAGATATTTTGTATTTAATTGTGATAGTGGGCACAGAACATGCAGAAAGAAATATAAATTTCTTTCATTTCCCAAAGAGGATATTTTGTTGAATAAGAGGCGAAATCGTACGAAGGCAGGGAAGCATAATTGGAAAATCACGTTTTGTTTTTGAGTAAAAAAAACGCCCAAGTGCAGAAAATGATAATAGGATGGTAAAATTTTCAAAAAACTTAGAGAAAGTCTTGTCCACAATAATCTTCAATTAGGTTAAAAAACTAATCTGTTTCGATTCCTTGAAGAATCATCTTCAGAGTCAGTTCAAACTACAAATAGAAACACTCACATAAAGAAATGTTGTTACAGAAATACGCACGAGATAAATTTTCAAAATATACTTACACTATACGACTACAGAAAAACTACTAACTTGAGCAAAAATATTTCAGGAAAATTGCCTGAATACGTCAAATACAATACTTCTCATAATTTATAGAACAATTTTGTAATGAATAAGTGCGTCGAATACGCATGACTGTGCGAAAAATTTGCCGTAGGAAAATCGGGAAGTCAGGTCTCAGCCCCAAATTCTATAATAACTCAAGAAGCGCGCTATTTCTCATATTCAACTAGTCATAGAAATTGAGAGCTCTGTTTATTGGAATAAATCTTTCCAATGATCTATACATGTTTTCAGAATTATATTATAATAAATAGATTTTTTTTTGTTCCAATTCTATTTTCACGTTCCACTTTTTATCCGAAAGTCTTCTTCAGAAAAAATGATACAAAAATAATCAATGCAAGAAGGTATCTAGATAATCACTAGAGAGCGGTTCCATAAGCATGATGCTTACGCTAAATATTAAAAGCATCAAAAAAACTCTCTCAAATGTTCACGAATTGTGCAAAATATGGTAATTTGGCACAGTTTTTTTTGCTTATTTTCCTTTTTCTCCGATTTTCGTGCTTGAATTGATTTTTTGTGTGCTTATTTCAAGCATTTTCATAATTTTTGGTGTATTCAATTCTTTTCTAAATCAGTTCTACCGTAACACATCGTCGTCATTTCATTAAACATTTCATTTTCATTGTATCGAAAAAAATATAATCTGATATTTTCCACACTATCATTCTGTCCTCTAGTTCAGCTCGGCTACCTGTACAGCTAAGTCACTGAACTATATATATAACGGGAACTCTGATGTCCTATGGCAGTGCATTGCAAGAATCTGTTTTTCATGGAGGCCGCCATTTTGATGGGTTGGCAGCAGTTGGAATAACAATTTTTAGAGTTTTTACAAATGGGGATTGGTACTATTTAGTGACTTTCATTTTATTGTGCTATCGTTTGTTTACCAAGCATGTATTTTTGTGTGGAAGTATTGTGTTGTTTTGTTTGTTATATTAATAAATATCGTGTTATCTTGGATTATTTTTTTTGTGTTTCTAATTTATTGTGGACTTTATTGTAGAAACTTGAGTGCTTGAGTTTTATTTTGTTTTTATTGGAATCGGCTGGAAATCGGGTCAAAATGCCGCAATGTTACGTTGCGTCATGTAGACTTACTCATCGAAATAAACCAAAATTCATCAGATTTCATAAGTAAGTCCACAGTATTTTATGAAGAATCACTATATTAATTGAATACTTTATTTTTAGATTTCCGATGGCTTTGAAAAAACTTTGGATGAAAGCTTTGGGAGAAGATCCAGAAAAAATGATCTCAAATCTAAGTATAGTATGCTCAAAACATTTCAAAGATGAGGATTATGAAATAAGAGGCTCAGTAAAGCGATTGAAAAAAAAACGCTATCCCATCGCTAGAGCTCACATCATGTGCAAAACGATTAACTTTTGAGGAAACCACACAAGCTAGTGCAAGTAGAGATGAAATCCCATCACCCGTACTTTTGCCTTCAAGCAGTACGAGTGGAACAGAAAATAGTGGTACTGAGCAAAAAACTGGAACTAGAAAACGTAAACGGTATATAAATTATGCTGGTAGTGATAGAAGCAGAGCCGATTGCATTCAATCCTGCCTCATGTAACATGGAGATAAATCCAATAAAATGCCGAAAAGACATTAATCGCTATGAAATATTTGCTGGTAGAGATCCATAAGATTTCATCTTCTGTAGTTTCACTTCCTTCTTTCAGCCATTGTATATTGTACTTCACTCTCTGATTATGTGATGGTTTATTTGTTCTTGCCAACTTTATTTTTATTTTTCCCCTCACTAACATATGGTCGGATCCCACATCAGCTCCTCTCGTAGCTCTTACGTCTAATAATGAGTGTCTTCATTTTTTATCTATAACGATATGGTCTATCTGATTTTTAGTTTTCCCATCCGGCGATATCCATGTGATTTTGTGGATGTTTTTATGAGGGAACACACTACCTCCTATCATTAGATTGTTCTGGGAGCAGAAATCTAAAAACATTCCACCATTCTCATTTATTTCTCCTACTGCTTCTTTTCCCATCACAGTCTCTCCTCCTAAGTTATTTGAACCTGTTTTGGCATTTGCATCTCCTACTATAATCATTATATCATTCCGGTATTTATTTTGTAAAGCGTAATACGTGGATTGCAGCTGCTCATAGAACTCTTCCTTTATCTCTCTTTCTTTCTCATTTGTAGGTGCGTATATATTCATAATAGTCATATTTCTAAATCTCGTTCTGAATCTTGCTGTTATAATTCTGTCTGAAATAGCTTCTCAATCTAATAACGCATTTGTTGCTGTCTTTTCTAGCATAAGTGCTACTCCACTTTCATGTTTATCACTTTGTTCTGTTTTCCCTGAGTAGAGCAGCGTTTTATCCTCGTCCAATTTCAATTTACCACAGCCTTTCCACCTGATTTCGCTTAGACCTAATATTGTTATGTTGTTCTTGGTCATTTCTCTTGCTACTTGGTGCACTTTGCTTGTCTCGTACATAGTCCAAACATTCCAGCATCCTATATATTTAACCTTTCTCATGTCCATTTTTGTAGCCATAGTTGTCTTAGTTTCATCCTTCCGTTTTCCGAGGCTTGTAGAAGTTTCTTTAGCGTTCTTGTGATTTCATGTGGCCGGGTTGCTAGCCCTGCGCACAACCTTCCTCCTTTCTCAGCCGGGCTTAGAACCGTCCATGGCGGAGTTTTGGTACTTCTTGGTGCTTCCAAATTCTCCACACGAAGTGCTATAGTGACGTTCTGGAAAATTTCCAATAACCTTCCTGTTATTTATATATAGATATTTCTCAATTTTAAATCAAAATCTGCATCAAAAAGAAGGTGATGTCATTCAAAATTACAAAGTTGCACCCTTCTTACCCTCAGGGGGTAATCATGTAGACCTGAATCTGCTACGATTCAATGGAATTTTGAGAATCCTTTTACACGAACTTTTTCTAATCTCAATCTGTTCAGTATTTTGCGAGATATTTGGAGAGTACAGGCACCAGTATTTATAAGAGCTGAGCTAAGTAGAGAGAATTATGAGTAATCAGGAAGTCAGGAGCTAGCTTTTAACCCTAATATCTTCATTTCGGGGATCTAGACTTTTCTTACTGCAGTGGTGCTACTTTCAATTTGAGTTAGGTGAAACTAGATAAGAAGTATTTGAAGCAAGCTTTCCATGTTACATATTTTACTTGGGGAGTTGGTATCGACTTGCTCATTCCGAATGGTACCCTTAATATTTCTAGTGATAATTGAGTGCTAGTTATATGATAAGTGAAGATAGCAACAGTAAACAACTAATAGTCAGGAGCTAGCTTTTGATATGAATATCTGAATTTGGGGAGCTAGGATTACATTCTAAGAAGAATTATAAAAGAATAAGGATGGGGTACTAGATTTTACTCTAATGGAGCTAGCTAGAGCTAGATCAGAAGTATTCGGAGCATGCTTTTCATATGAAATATTTGTCTTTGGAGGGCTGGTGTCGACTCAACGTCTCCCGAACATAGCCCTTCATATTTCTGGAAATAATTAGGTGCTAATTATATAGTAAGTGAGGCTGAAAACAGCAAACTATAAGTGATCAAGAGCTAGATTCTGACATAAATATCTTCAGTTGGGGTCGCTAGTATAACATTTTCTGGAATTCTCTGGGATAATATTGATGATGGTGCCATCTTCAATTTCAATCGTGCTAGCTGGAACTGGATTGGAAGTATTTGGAGCGTGCTTTTTATATGGGATATTTGACTTTGGGGGGCTAGTGTCGACATGGCCTCTCCCGAATGTAGCCCTCAATATTTCTGGTATTATTAAAATGCTAGTTATAAAATAAGTGGAGCTGGGAAGAACAAACTGAAATAAGTCGAGAGTTAGCTTAATTCGAGGAGGCCAATTCGGCCGACCCGGTTTAACAAGTCATTAATAATATGGAGTATGAGAATATGACTGTAGATATCTACTCTATCAATTCTCATCATTTGTTGAATAATCAAAGATAAGGAAGGAACAATCAGACAGAAAAAAGAAAGAATACTCGAAGAAATATGTTGTAGCATAAGAATGATGACCTTCTATTCCCATAGTGTGTGTTATCGATAATTTGTGAGATAAACGCTATATATACGCGGAATACATATGTGAATATTAACGAAAATCCTGCTTGATGTGTGTCTCAAGTTGAACAATTGAGAACATCTTGTTGCCTGAAACAACACTCTATGACAAATAAGACAATTCGGATGCCCGTAATATCTAGAGTTACCGGGTAATTTTTCATTTCCCTTATTGAGTAAAACTTGTTTATACAATCCTAATATATAATTTATTCTTGCAAACTCTCCTACTCTATCTGCGTTCGCAGGACGCAAAACATCTCGTCCTGTTCAGCGAAGATGAGCTCTTTGCAGGAATGCTACAAAAGCAGTCTACACGGAATGTATTGTGTACTCTATTCACTGCTCAGTGAAAGCAATTGTACCTTTCGAAGGATTGTTTTGTGAAAGACATATGATATATGTTGGGGGATGTCCAATTTCCATTATAAACAACTGCAGGTAATCTTTTCAGTTCTCGAATTGAAATCTTATGCTCTAGAAGCAATGCATGAGTATAGAAATTATCACACGTCAAAAGAAATCACTCAGTCACCCATTGGATAGAATCTTTACAAAGAGTAAACAATACAGCAACAAGCGAACAATCCTAAGTGAGATATTTATATATTGCAATTATTATTGGAATCTCAATATATACCAGTTCTTAAACAGAAATACTCTAGGATATGAAGCTCAGTCCAGGATATATTTCGCTGTAATTTTTTCTACAATATCACAATAAGCGCGTCTTGAGACAGCTTATATCGATATTCAAACATAAGGCAAATACAAAATGATCAACTTTGATGAGGCATTAGGGATGAAATTACATGATTGCGCGTCACACAACGTGAATTGCTGTTCTAATAATACATAGCATATTGCAGTCTAACAAATTCAATGAGTAGAAGTCGTTGATAAATATATTTTTCTAGAGAATACTCAAAATAATTGAAGCTGGCAGTCCTAGGACTGGGTAACAATGAGAATGCAACAGTCTATACTAAAAAAAAACTTTCCGATGCCCAAGTGAGGTATTTGATTACTAAATTATGATGGGAACTCATTTCCAGATGGAGTAAAAACTCTGATTGGGACCTAATTCATCCGATCAGTAATAATCCCCACCTAGACCTGGTCAAGTTTCATCCAAGTTCTAGAATATCTTGCCCAATGGAAATGATGATTGTCCTCAACCTAATGTACAAGCTCATTTTAGGTCATTCTCAACGATTAGGACTAGGATTTATTGTTGCATCTTGAGTAGCAGGCTCTTCAGTTTGATGATGATAAAGTTAACTTAATGCACTTGGAACACCAGAATTTATCTGCCTCAAATATTGATTCTTGAACATGACCTTCATATCTTCACTCTTATGAGCATGGAATTAGGTAACATTGATCATTGTCTCCAATTCTTCTAATGCATCTTAATATTCAACATATTTCTCACCAGCAAGAAATATCTTGTGATATTTGGCAGTTGATAGTGCTATCTTTTCCAATGCTTCTAGGTATTATCAAGAAGAAAATAATACATGTTTCTCCCTTCAACGTACAATATGCTCATCAAAGTGCGTTGTGAAGCTTGTTTGAATGCATACAGATACTTCATACGCTGCTTGAATATTCAACTATTGATTGCTTATGAGAACTGAATTGTCTTGTTCCGTTTGACAGTCTGGTATTACTATCAATGACTATTGATTCTCGACAAAAACCTGGAGATACAGTATTATTGAAGTTTGCGTACCGAAATTGAATATTGAGCTTCTTTTATCACCAACTTGATTTCTGTGGTTCTTCAAACTTTCACTACAAATATTCTCTTGCCTAATGGATCGAGTATATTGCCATCATGATTTCATCACGCGTACAACGCGGTCTTCATGAAACAACGTCATAATAGTAGTAGACTTTGCACACTCAGCTGCAGAATGACGGTGTTAGAGGAATCTTACTAGCTCTAAAATTCATCCCGTGATACTCTCGTCAACCTCTCTGCAGCAAAGGCACCAGATTAGAATTCCTCATATTATGTTGATATTAGACTATCAGCTGTAAGTGAAGAGAGTGATTCTGGTATTTATCAAGAGCTCACAGATAAAGCATCTCATTTTTTTATTGCAATTCATCGAACATCATTATTTTGCAGAACTCAGAGAAAACTAGTTAATGATCATATTGTATACACTTCCAATGATTCCAACACTCACATACAATTCACAGATGAAACTGAGGCTAACAACAGCAAACTTCCTTAGAAATATGATTAATTAGAGAAGAATATGGCAACATTACCACTAGGTAGGTAATAGTCCAAGAGCCAGAGCCAAAAAAAATCCCTGAATCTACTTAGCCCAGTTATTGATAGTTTTAGTGGTGTGTACACAAACATACTGCGGTCAGTCTAGCAAAACTGAGAACGGACATCTCAGGTATGCTTTTGAAGCTGTCATTCCCTCCATAGTAATAAAATGAATTTACTAAGGCTATTGAGGTAGTGAAAAATTTCTGCTTCTTGGGTGTATTGTTTTTCAGCTCCGGGAGCCATTCACTCTTTCATGAGCAGCGACATAGTCAACACGCTGGCTGTCACAGTCGCATCGATCCAACAAGGTCATCTCCAGCCCACTCAAATGTCCAATGGGGCCATTGTCTGTACTCAGGGCACGCTCACGACCCGATATCTCATCAAAGGAGTATGGAAACCTCTCTCTTTTCGATGCCCTCCCGAACTGATGTATCCCATAATCGAAGGGATGGATACGCTGACAGCCTTGGGTTACACAGTTCATACCGCCCTAAGACACATCACTATTATCTGGTAGCTGGTAACAATTTTACAACTGGGTCCCATTACAGTGACACCTAAAATAAAACACCACATCAAACTTTTTGATCCACAACTTTCAAAACAAAGGTACTCACCCCACAATCAAAGAATTGTTGCACGAAAAGGTGGGAAAAATGCTGGCGGAGAGCATCATTGAACCATCTCAGATCCCAGGGAGCTTCATCATGGTAATCGTGAAGAAATGATGTTGGCAAGCCACGGTTCTGCATATATCTCCGCCAGCTGAACAAAGCAATCAAGGAGAATGCCCATCCGTTGCCCTACATTTCGACCATCCTCGACACGTTGATGGTCGCCAAGTACTTCTCCACCCTCGACATACGGAATGGTTATTGGCAGCTGGCTTCAACGGACGGCAGTAGATGATTAACGGCTTTCACAGTACAAGGTGAGGGCCTATACCAATTTCATTCAAGGTCTCGCCTTCTGGGTTACACTCTGCACCAGCTACGTTCCAGCGGCTACTTGCATCAGTTATCGGGCCCGATTTGGATCCCTTTGCGCTCGTCAATCCAGACGACATTGTCATCGCCAGCGTCATTCTGGAGAATCATAAACGGAATCACCAGGTTGTACTCCAACGACTCCGGGAGACAAACTTGCGCATTGATCCAGGAAAGTGTCAATTCAGACTTTGTTCAATTGAATACCAGGGGCACGTGATCACGGAAAAGGGTATTCAGACTAACCAAGACAAAGTCCAGGCCATTCAGTTTCCCACCACAGTCTTCCCGCTGACCCAACTGCTACGGAGAAACCCAAAATAGACCAGAGCAGCACAAGATATACAAGCAACTGAAAACAGCATTCATCACAGTCCCAGCGCTCGCTTGTTTCAAATTCACCCGGTCATTCATTCTGCAGACAAATGCCTCTGACTTCGGCATATGCGCCGCCCTCATCCAGGGCAGCTCAAGCAAGCTCCAAGCGATAGCCTACGTCAACCCTACGCTCAACACAGGTCCTTCGATATTTGAGGTCTTTGGAGGAGCCGACTGGACGACTGGCCCGATGGGTAGTAGCCCTGCAGCAGTATGACCTAACGATGGAATATCGAAAAGCTTCTCGAAACCATTTGGCGGACATGCTGAGCCGCAAATCGTTGCCAGGAATAAGTACCGTCACCGTCAGATGCCCCTGGTACACAAGAATGATGACCGATGTTCAGGAGCAGCCGCAAAATCACTCCGAGAACCGTATTTCCGAAATGAAGCTTTACTGACGGTTCTGGAACTCCATCGATCTCTCCGAGACAGAGCCACATCGCGAATGGAAGCAGTGCACTCCACGAGAGCAATGGACGACGGTGTTAACCGGCAATCATCATGATCCGACAGCTGGCCACCTGGGGATTGCCTGATCCATTTTCCAAATGGCGATCTGTTCCTACTGGCCAAGCATGTCCCGGAATATATCAGCTTATGCCTGTCGCTGCACCAGCTGCCAAAATTTTAAGGCCGGCCAACAGGGACAAGCTGGCCACATGGGTTCACAAAAGTCCAGTCAGCCGTGGGAGATAATCGCGGCCGACATCATAGACCTGTTACCCTGTATTTACAGAGGTTATCTATACCAAGTCGTCTTCCAGGACCAAGCGACCAAATGAGTCGAGTGCCACCCTCTGCGTCATGCCACCGCTTCCACCGTTCTCAACGCCCTACAGGCAGACGTTCCAAGCCGTTTTGACTTCTTTAACACTATGCTCACCGCCAACGAAACCGAATTCGACAACAGAGCCGTCTGATAGTTTTTACAGAAGCATCATGTCCAGCAGAGACTCATGTCGTCCTACACGCCACATGCCAACCCAGTCGAAAGGGTGAATCAAGTTCTGAAACCTATGTTAGCTTAATTTTGTGGGAATCATCATCGAGACTAGGATATGTACCAACCCAAATTCATGCTGGCTATAAACAGCAGCCGCCACGCTTTAACAGGATACTCTGCAACGTATCTCAATTCCAGAAGAGAACCACGTTTGCCAAAGCAGCTCCAAGGAACTCGTTGGAGACCATCTGCGTGTGAAGGCTCTCTGAGAGGCCAGAGAACTGGCATGGCTGAACATCAGTCAAGCCACCACGAAACAGAGTCGCCACTACAACCGACGGCATCTAGACATGCGGCTTTATCCTGGCGACCAAGGGATGCGACGGTAACATCTGCTCTTCGCAGCAGCCAAGTGTATCGCAGTAAGACTTTTCTCTGAATACTCTGGTCCCTTGACTATTCAAAAATGTCTCTCTCCTCTGACTTATGACCTCCGCAACGAGCACAGCCGAGCTCTGAAACGCATGCATGTAAAAGATTCAAAAACCACTCATATTGTATATGATGAACCGTACCAAGCAGAACGTACCAACTTTCAGGACGCTGTCAAGAGGCCACCAAGCCGTCTAGAAAAGCCAGACAATGGAAGAAAGATCTATTCAGTAATGGAGGCCCTGATGATGACAGTCTGCCGGCCAGACGTGCATGAGCAGTGTCCTTCGTCACCGCTGCCCATTCATACACCGTCTTCCATTCCGCCGAAGCCCCGGTCAGGAAGTCGATGATGCTGCTTGAGCTCAGCCTTAGAACAGGGACTGGAGGCATTGAGGGCCTGATGACGAGTCTGCCTGTCCTTCACCTCTCGTCACCAGGACTCCTGGCGACTCCAGATCAAGCTAATTTCCGCTCGCTGTCGCCATCGACGACACCGCCACGGGCTACCGCCCCCGTACTTCATCACTGGTCCTGGCTGCTCTGTTCAAGACTCCGCCATCGACAGCATCAAGCCCTTCACGATCCAAGAAACGTCATCACCACCCGTGTCACAAAGCCCAGCTGTCACCACACCACCGCAAGTCAAGTCAGCTGAAGAGCCAAGAGCACCAAAAAGCGCCGCGATGCGCTATGTGCGCAAGCCGGTGCTCCATGAAGAGAGGAATCCGGTAGGCCAATGTTCTGGTCCTAGTGGGAGGCTTCGTCCTTCGGAAACGGCCCAACAAGCACCGCCGTCGCAATCAACAACGAGCTGCCCTCTGTTCTCACCAAACGTAAATGTTTTCAGGCTGAGTTTACTTTTTAAATAAGAAAAAAATTCAAATGCAAAATAAAGTTATTATGATGATAACCGCATGTTCCAAACTTTTCTTGTTATCGCGAAGTGAGGAGAGAATTTGACGGAGCAGTCTTCGTGATCTACAATCTTATAGTTGATTGATACCGTACTAAGAAATCAACACTTAATTTGACTTGTTACACTACAGTTTAGCTCAATTAGCCGTTTTAACCGTGATTCTGTTTCATCTGTTTGATCTCAACAAGTTCATCCGGTTACATTCCTCAAGTTGCTAATGAAGTCACAACATCAAGATCCAATCCAAGTTCGTTTCTGTAACATCCATCACATCCGTATCGGAATAATAATTACCTCACCTCCGTGAAAAAATTCTTCGTTCCGTTTGAAGCCCCAATTGAGGTTTTGTTTGAATTCTTACAACATGGGTCATCTGAGGTTGAATTGCAAATCTCACATGGTTAAATGGAATACAGAATCTAGATAAGAATAACATTAGATAAGACCGTACTATAGTTCAAACGGAAATATTACTTACCGTTTAGCAATTTATCGTTCATTGTTCATTTTTGAAGGTTTCTGCTCTGCCTCTCAAAGCTACGTTTGTTTATCCTCATGTTCAACTGCATTAGTTGTTAGTTTAGATATTTCAATAAAAAGCTACAATATCAGTCACCATCCAGCGAGTAATTAAGGAGCTATGATATTTGTGCTTGAATTTGAATAAAATATATTCAAGGAAGAAAATATCATGCATATGATTCTCAAATGATGTTATAATGAACAAAAATATGTATTTCATGTAACGGATATTTTTTACATAGACAAGGTTAAATCAAATCAGAAAGTACCTAAGTAAACCTGCTGAGTGATTATTCATAAGGATCGGGGTATGAATACAGTCCAAAATCGAGCAGTGAGACACTTTATTCTGAGACTTGAGCCAAGTGAAGTATCTAGCGAAGTTACCTGTAGAACCGACGTCCGAACCGTAACTTGAGTGTGCCTCGTCCGTCTAAGTGGCCCTCGTAGCGTGAGTTACCAGCAGCCTCCGTTTGAGTGGTCTTCGTAGCGTGGGTTACCAGCAACCTCCGTTTGATTGATCCCCGTAGCGGTAATTACCAGAAGCCTCTTTTGAGTAGCCCTCGTAAAGTGGGTTGCCAGAAACCTCCGCTCGAGTGACCTCCGTAGCTTGGGCTACCAGAAACCCTTTTTGAGTGGCCCCTGTAACGTGGGCTACCAGGAGCCCTCTTTTGAGTGGCTCCCGCAGCGATGGCTACCAAAATTCTCCTTGTTTTGTAATCGTACTGTGATTTGATTCATCCCTGTTTGTCGCCGTGTATATTTTCTTATCCGTTTCGTTCCACACCAATGTTCATTTGCTTCTTTTAATGTATCCAATAAATACTGTTGTCCTAACTATACGTTCCAGTCTTTCTTCAACAAACCCTCTACCATCCTTCTAGCTACCCAGCACCATCATCACCAGAGAGTTGTACTGTATTGGCGTCCGAGCATATTTGACCGACAACAGCTTCAGCGAGATTCAACAGCGTCACAGAATATAATGAATCCAGGAAAAATTTCATCTCCTTCATTTCCACTTTCAATTTGGAAAATACATTATGTCAAATATTCCACATGTTAATAATATCCAATTGGCTACATTTGAAGATTTCCAATTCATTATGAACCAGAATAATATATACGAGTCTTGAATCAAAATTTTTCAATGTGAGCTCCTTAGTTAAATCAGTCGTAAACTAGACATGAGAGAAGTTCGGAAAGTGGATCAAGCTGTTCATCTGTAGAATTGAAATAACAAGTCCTTGTTCAGAATAAATAGGGGCTCATATACAATATTTCAGCTCAATGATACTTCAGATGCAAAGCAAGAAGCGTACAAACTTGTTTACTCATTTATTTGATGCAACTTCTTAAGGCTGGTTTATGATGGATTTATTCCAAGAATTCACATGGAGAAATTTTAATTTGGAAATATAAAATACATAATAACTTATGAGCTGGTTCTTGATGAACTTAATTTACGAATTTGAATTTGAAATACGCATTTCCAAATCCTAATCCAAACCCAAACAATCACAAATTAATATCAATTGTCACAAAAAAAATGTCAAACTTATCAACTGTTAGATATGATAAATGCGCCATCAATGTGTCAGAATATATCAAATCCACTCTGACAATAAGATAAAATTCACTTACTCTATTTTGATTTTGGATTTGAAGTATACGATATGTCGAATATTCCACGTGTAAATGGTATACGTATGATTGACCATGCACATACAGCAACTTCAAATTCATCATGAGCTCAAGCAGAAATCACGAATCATGAGTTTAAATTTCGGAATGTAAATTCCCACATTGAATCCATCATGAACCAGCCTTTGGATCTTGATTGAATATCAGGTTCTGCATCCACACAAAAACCACAAGCTTATTATATTGATCTCTTATCACAATAGAAATTATAGAGCATTGCTGGTAAAATTTGTATCATGAGTCCTGAGATTTTATTATCTATTCAATAAATTGTAGTTTGCATTCGCTTGGCTGCACAATATCCAGACTGTAGCTACATCCAAGCTCAACATTCTTGCCATCCAATTTGCAGACTCCTTGTCGTCTCGTATATCTCGAAAGTTCGACGACAACCAGTAGTGCTATCGGCAGTGCTGCAACGGTACTACAGGAATAGATTGAGTACTAAGTGAAGATTCCACAATCTGAACGAAAAAGTGGTAAGTAGGCAAAAGGAAGATGCGAATTGTGATTTTTGAGTTTTGAGCACTGCTCTACTTCGAAATTCGGAAACAAAAAAAAATATAACTCCAGTAACCAAGAAATTATTCATCCAAAGTACCCAACGTGGAAGCTGTCTGATGCTTCAGAAGTTAATGCATGTTCAATTATTTCTTCTGTCGTACATCATTGTTTTTATACCTTGTATCATAAGTAATGTTTTTGGTTTTCCATCTATTTTCCGTATGAATCTCATTTCTATATTTCTCACTTTGCTTTGATGTTTTTCTAGCGTAGTCCAGGATTCGCTGCTGTATGTCAATACTGGTATTACCACTTTCTTGTACACTTCTGTCTTGACATTTTTTGGAATCTCTTTTTTATTCAGGAATTTTGTTTTTAGTGCGTTTAATAGTCTTCCCGTGTTACCGACTCTTCTATTTATTTCTTCGTCAATACTACAAGAACAAAATTGGACAAAATAAGGAACACAGTACACAGAGAAAACTTAAAAGTCAGACCAGTACAACACATCATTCAAGAAGGACAATCAAGATGGGCAGGACATATCAGAAGAATGGAAGAAAATCGAATAGCGAAGCAAGTGTACGAAGCAAAATTGTGTCACAAAAGAAGGAAGGGGAGGCCAATTGAGAAGTGGGAAGAAGAAACGAGGGAAGCAGCGGAAAGGAGAGATCTAACCTGGACAGACGCTAAAAAACAGATGTTAAATAGAAGCGGTTGGAAAGAAATTTGGAAGAGAGCACCGTCAAATAACTAAGAAAAACAAAACCAAGCGCATCACGCCCTACACCGCAAGGTAGAAGGGCATAGGATTAAGTGAGTAAAAAAAATCATAAGTAATTCCTCATAGCGAAAAGATCTCCTCACGATATCAAAACTTATCTCAGAGCAATTTTTCAAAATTGATGTTATTGACTGCACGTTGAAATGAAGTCTGAGATAAATTTTTTTCATGAGTAGAATGGACTTTTGAGTTGGTGAATGTGGAGTGTGAGGCAGAGGCAGAACTTGCATTGATTTTGTAGAAATATTGCATAGTTGAATCGTTATCATCTATAATATGGTATTGATAGAATTTCTTGAAAAAATCTAGTACGATCTATCAAACTGGTGAAGTTGAAGGTGAGGGTGAATCTTCAACTCATAATGATACAAATGAATAATAGCCAGGGAGCTGGCGATATTTTTCTGCGGCTTATCTGTTCGTCGATTAAAATCATTGGAGTTTTCAATTAAGTACCGGATATCACGAAAATCGTCCATTTACAACCAGTTAGGATGACAACGTTCGTCTAGATCGTTGAGGTAGAACATTTCCTGGAACAACGATCTTACCGCAAGATTTCAAGCAACAATTCTTGTAGCAATATGCTTGTTAATATATCATGATAGATTAGCGAAGTTTTCAGTGGTGTGTATATCAAAAATTAGATGATTTGTTAGAGTCTTAATGTCTGCAATGAATCCGTATTAAATTAGAGCTAACGTATAGAATTAGCATGCAAATCCTTTATCTCAGAGACTCTAATAGTTACTTATCTGAGAAAAATATATACTAGCTACTTGACTCCTAGTTATCATATCCGTTCCCATGCAAATTGAACGTGAGAGTTTTGAGGAGAAAAACTATTTTGCACCGAAAATACCAATTTCTCCGCGACAATTCAGTTTTTTGAGATGGAATTCGGTAGACTAATAGATTACATTATTCCTCAAAGTGCTGTGCAATAATTTTCGATTTTTATCAATCAGTATTTCGTTCATAACATCTTTTGCGTACCTTTGGGAGTATAATATGATATATTATATAGATGATAATTTCTTTCTGACATCGGCCACTGAATTCTGCGCTCCGAGCTCTTGATATTTTGGGTACTCCTCTAATGTCTATTTCCATTTTATATCGAAATTTGTCCTGGATAAATTTGGCTGCACTCGGTGGAGACGAGGGCAAAGCTCGTGGCAAAGGCAAGGGCGAAGTACGAGGCGAAGGCAAGGGCGGAGCCCAAGGCGTCGCTTTATGCAACCAAACTTGGTTCAGTGTCCGTGTTGTATACGATAATTTTTGTAACAAGTGCACTGAAGTATCGCCATCACCAAGCTTTCTGAATGAATTTGGATGTATTGAAACTCACTCATCGATTCGACAAACAAATTTTTGCAAATGCGATCACATTACAATACTCTACGTCTTCACTAATACAGTGTGAGACATTACTTACATGATTTGTTTTATTGAATGATATTTCTCATATTTTCTGTGCTATCCTGTTCACAATCAGTGCACACACTATAACGAACGCATCCTATGATACAAATTTCTTCCAGATATGAATTTGACATGAATTCAATGAAATCAAGGAGCCCAACGGTATCAATGATCCACAATTTCTATTTTTACCCAGCAAACATTAATATCTAATAATTCTTTGTACACAGAGAAATAATAAAAATTATTGTCATAGTTTGGAATTGGGAGCTTTCGGAGCTGAATTCAGCTCAGTGACGGGGTCGTTCTGGTGCACGCAAAATAATAACATTTCACGGCTTAATATTCCTTGGAAACAATATATTTTCTGAGAATAGTTAAGATCCAAGTTTTCAAAAAATCTTCGTTTTCTTGTTCAAATCATAGATTTTCACTGGAAAGAAACAATAAATGGATAAAAACAGTATCTGTAATAGTATCATTCAAAAGTCATATGCACTTTTCACTATATTGGTCTGAGTCTTTGCAACAATAAATAATGGAATAATGATTTTTGGTGAGTATATTAAAATCATTATAGCAATGTGTGTATGGCTGTCTAGTGCTGCGTGCTGTCATCTGTACTTCAAGCATGGAACCACGAAGGAAAATAAAGGCTCAACCCGGCTGCATTCAGTTTTGGAGATATTATTCATGTAACTTATAGTTCGGTACTCTATTAAATATAGGAGAACGATTTTAATTTGACGAAGCTAGATATAATACTGTTCTAGAAAGTTCATCAGACTGAATACATTGAAATTGAAGTTTGTTAAATTTTTACTTCCAGATCCTGAATGCTACTTCACTATAGCTGTAATTGTACAGATGAGAATTTGAAGTTATCAATACCATAGTTTTGAAGTTGAATTTTGCAACAAAATATATTAATTTCTATCACTTCTCCAAAAGCAGAAATAACTAATTGAATTCTTATCATAAGAGTCAGCTCTGGCAGATTGAGAAGCAATTAGTAGGTCAATAATAATTATTGGAAAAAAATATTTTTTTTGATATATATTATTATTTGAATGATTTTTTCTGCCATTCATACAATAATTGCCTTTTTCGGGATTAATTGTACATAGTGATTAAAGAAAATTGTACGTGCCGCCTTGTTCTGATTTCTTCTTTGCTGCCTACTTAAGATAGTGAGCTTCAAGTGACAGATGACAGTTTCTCTGAAAACACAATTCTTACCTAAAAATTTGTAGAATAATAATAAATTTCCAATAACCATTCCATAAAACAGCTATTCACTTGCTTACTTGTTTTCTGGATCAGATTGTGGATAAATCCGTCACAAAATATGCAGAATATACGCCATTGTGTTCTTAAAATGTCGGTAACGTGGTTATCAAAATAAGTGAATTTATACTTATCTTATTCCATAAAGATAGTTCTGATCATAATGCGAATCATTGCTAGTCACGTGACAGACAATCATTATTGATCACTCTGTATAACTAGTGCATCATATCAGCACTAATGAGCTCAAACAATTAGATCTACGACTTCACAATGCAATCATTCACACTTCAATACTGTAATAATGATTCTACCTTACTGGTCACATGAATAATACCTATGCATGCATAATATAGAATATGTTGCAATGTTTATATTCATCATTGGTGCACCTGTTAGTATTTCTATAGATCTTAGAAATATTAGATTTTCTGCTTGTAACAAAAAACAAATAATACATTTTATTCCCATATTTCATACTGATACAGCTGCTCACCGATCCTTGGCCTTACTTCTAATACCTTTAAGAAACCTATTTTATATATGGGCATTAATTTTAGTAGCTTTGTCTACGAAATGGTCAAACATTTGAATTTTTGTCAATCCCGCCGTAATCATTGATCTTCCTAAAGCCTCACCCACTCCTTAACAAGATAAGACTTGAAAGAGACAACTTGTACCGTTCCACCTTAAAAACATATTATAAAAAATCGGAAAGTCATCTTATTTGCTCATCGTTGATCTTTTGAATGGTTATCAAATGATATTCGACGCTGTCAAAAAAATGTACCCACTTACACTCATTTGGCGAGACAGTGCACCGCATACATAGATGTGGGAAGTATTTCAAAAATTAACCAATGTGTTCATGCTTGAAATTTTTCATGACCAAAGAGAGCCATATCGTACATGCAGAAAACATTGTACTCACAACCGATCCGCGAGATAAACTTAGTGTAAGTGTTCGTCAAAGTCATCGATCATGACAAATGTCAAGTATGAGCATATAAATCAATTTTCGGAGACAATTGAACACTTGCGCTTCTGTAAGTGGTCCATTATATAGCTAAGAAAACGTGAGGTGTCATCGAATGTCAACTCACAATCTCTCAGAATATTAACGACGAGCAAATGAGGCAATTTTTCAATTGTTTTATATGTTGTCATGCTCCTGACAACAGAAGGTCTCGAGGTGCGCTTCAAGTAGTGATTACCATAATTGGGATGAATATTCCGATATTCTTTTATCGACGAGCAGATTTATACCTTTTCATGTCATCAGCTCCCAAACTATGAGTACAAATGCTATGCAACATAAAATAACAAAATACTTTGCTCAATTCCAAATCGAGAGACTTATTCCACAACTAAATATCATATGAGAGTCAGTATGACTTCAACAAGTTATCTAGAATAGACCCTCAACTATTTTTGGCAAATCACAAGCTGTAAGCTATCTAGTTTTGCTAGTGTAATCACGTTGAAAAAATTCATTCAAGTATTCATTTCTGGCTTTGCGATAGATGTTTCAATATTTCTCAAGTCCTTACAAAGAGAGTTTAGTTTCATGTTTGTGATAAATATGTCACATATGCCAACCGCATTATTTTTGCTTATGTTCATAGTACCATAACTTTTCTCTTCATGCATCAAGATTTCACGTGATCATTTACACGATAACTTCTCCAACCGCTAGGTCTTATCAAATTCTGTGTGGCTAGGGACGAAACAAGACGATTTCAGCTGAGGGTGAAGATTGTTTGCCCGAGCGAAGCGAGGGCTGGCATCACCCTCGGCTGAAATCGTGTTTCGTCCCGTGCCACACACTGTATTTTTCATAATACCTGCATTGAAACTTTCCATTTTACAAATTTGGCATAACAAAGCATAGATTTCCTTTTGATTTTGCAGGCAACAAGTCGACAGTACTGCTTGTTCTTCATCATTAAGATGTTGAGGTGTACTTGAAATGGTTGTATTATCACTTTTTTATTTTGAAACTCATCGTTTTTATTATTCAATTCTCTATGACGAATACTAAAACTGTCAAATTGAATGAGGTTATGAAATCGACTGAATCAGTATCAATGTCTCAAGTCAATCGACATAACGCATATTACAGTCCTAGACTATAATAGTGCGGAAAAAATCTTATAATATTTTAGCATTAGGAAAATTATGATAGTATAACAGAAAAAATAATATATAATTGTCATTCAAACAGTTCCAAATAATTTAATATTTCCAACAGAATTGATTTGGAAATTGATAGCATTGATGGAGCAATTATCAAAATTATGAATGGCTTGCTTTGAAGTCGCTGTCTCTGATGTTATTGTACTCAAATTTTCAGATTCGGTAGAAAAACTCACAAAGACATCATTTTTCAATCTTCTTTCAAGAGTTATGGGATTTAATGATAGAGGCGGTAATGGATGACCAATAAATTCGGTAATTCGATTGGAAATTTTTCTTTTATTACTGGTTGAGTCTTGGATATAACCTTCAGCAGTCGTCATTGACTTCCAACCACCATGGCGCTTGATAGTCATAATATCCGCTCCAGAATCAGCAAGCAAGGTTGTTGAAGCTCTCCGTAAGCTGTGACCCGTATATTCTTTGCTACCTGGTAGATTTAGAGACTCAGCGATTTGTTTTGGACATTCAGCAATTTTATTTTTTCCAACTACTTGTCAGGTACATTTCCTTTTCTGATAATTCAAGAAAAAACGGCTAGATTCCACATTTTTCGGTCTTAAATTGGAATAATTTTTTATAATTGTATGATATTCGCTTCCAACCGTGAATGATCGATTCGTGTGGGTTTTTGTTTTCGGAATTGTGATTTTAAGTGACTTTTGTACAAGATCTTCAAAATCAGCTACTGACATGTCACTCAACTCAGCTCCTCGACATGCTCCGAGAACTTCAAGAATAGCTACTACCTTTATGAAAAGATACTCTTTATCGGGAGCTTCATTAAGAAATTTATTTATTCCGCCGGGAGGAAAAACTTTTAATTTTTTACCCTGGTATCCATTTTTTTTCTTCCTTAAGAAAGATTGCAGCCGACTATATTGACCAATATTCATATTGTGTTGTAAGCCTATCGTTGTCTTCAGCATTGAATAAATTGACCACATAGTTGTAGGCGCGTATTTTAAGGCTTGATCTACAAAATAGCTTAGTAATACATCCTCCGACCAAGATGTAGTTCCTTCTGCTTCTTTCCATTTTACATATTTTTCATAGCAAATCAAATACTTTTCTTTCGATTTTACAGGCAATTAGTCAATAGATGCTGCTTGTGCTTTATTAATTAAATGTTGAGGTACACTTTAAATTGTATTAATACTCTCCTCATTGGAACACATCGTTCTTTCAAATAAATTCAATGTAACAAATGCAACAACTGTAAAATTAACTGAGATAATATGATTTTTATTTGGAGACTGACAATGAACAAATGCGACTCTGCCAGGGATGAAACGATGTAAGAAACAAGTTCAGCGGGCAGAAACAAGCTTGTTCCTTCCCTCGGGCTTAAACAGGCCTGTTTCTGCCCGGCTACACTCGCATTTGTCTGAAATTGCCTTGTTTTGACCAACGAAACAGGCGTTGAAACGCGCTGTTTCAATGCAGGTATTATGAAAAGAGTTCTTATCAAAAGGTTCGCCTAATATTGGATTCTATAATAATATATACGTGCTCGTTTATTAATTATATGAGTCTTGTATATCATTGATATAGTTTTTTTTTTATCATTGTACGGAGGTCTTGTTTCACGAGGTGATTGAGGCAAGAATAGGTATTCAAGAGCCACAATACATTATTGGTAAAGTGTTAAATCGTCAAGCGGTAACGCTGTCGTCATTGTGTTATAGTTCTACTGATGCGACTGTAATTTGGAATTATTGAGGAATTAGGTACTAAATCTTGATACAAGCATTCCATATAATTAGGAATCAATTGAGTTCATTACTGCAAATAATAAAGTGATGAGGATGTCTTCAAAGTAGCTGTTTTATATTCTTGCCTAGGGTCTAGTTAATGAAAACAGGATAAACATCATACAGTACCTAGATACTCAGATGACAGAGCCACCGCTTGACATATTTTCTGTGATGAAATGAGAAAATAATTCAACTTTTTTCTGTAGGTGTACTACGTGATATAAATGGTATTTGTTTTATCAACTTACGGAGCCAAACAGTTGCTGCTGATTTTCACTATTGAATTTCGTTCAATAAGTGGAGATGAACTCGTAAAATTGCAGTTTTTCTGTTCTGGAAACACAACTTTTCACACAAAAATGTGTCGTCCTTGGAGCGTACAGCAAACTTGACAAAAATGCAAAGAATCTTGTACAGTGTTGGGAGACTTACTCAGTTGTCTCAGCGTGTTGTAGCGATTATCACGCATGACCAGAATTCATGAGAATTTTTTTTTAAATGAGAGCTTTAACTATTCGAGTGCTCGGTTTTTGCAAAGGGTTATATATTAAATGTATTCAACAATAACTGTAGCTCGGAAATGATATGCTCAAGCTGATTCTATATGACATACATCCATTCTATCTCATATTTCAATTTGTGCGAGTTATCATATCATCGCTTCTCTTATTCAGTTTGTGGGTAGATGGGCATTGACTCTGTTGTCGCAACTGTGTGAAAACATTTCTTGAAGTCAGAGAGCCAGCCGCACCTCAAGTTCCCTGATCGAATTTATGGTCAAATTATATAATATGAATCAATCAAGAATATTGTGGTCAATGAGGTGACAGACTTTATAAATCTAGAATCCTGCTTCAAGTGTCGGAAAAAGGCTACTATTGTTGATTTTTGTTGGGGTCAAATTGCCTGTTAGATCTTATGATTGAAACTAGTACCAATCGATAGTGAAGGTCAAATGCCTTAGGAAAAAACCAAGGTGCTACCCCCCTGCTCCGTTCGGAAGGGAAAGGAGAAGAATAGACGAGGGTAATATTATGTGGTGGCAAAATTGGGCTGGTAGCATTTTGAACAATTTTGCATACTATATTTAATCTTTGATGGAAGATATAACAGTTTTGCTCGAAAACATGAAAGAAATCTAATGTGAACACCACATGTCTTACTTGTACATCTTTTGACTCAATAATTAACAGTTGATACTAATATTGACTCTAGGCATAATCGACTCCAACCAAAATTTGAGATGATAATTCAATCATTTAGATGCTACGGTTCATTATTTGTACCGCTCTAACTCAAATTTTAAGCTTCACTTATACAAAAAATGTCGAATCGAAATAAGAACAGCAATGATCATGTCACATTCAATTTTCAAATTTTGATACGATATTGTTGATTTAGGTGGCACCTAAAATTTAAGTGACAGAGGAGCAACTGGTCATGGAACGCTTTAGCAGTCTCAAATACCAAATTTCATCATTCTACGGCCGAAGTCTCGAATTTATGCGAAAAATTGAGAAAGATTGTCAGATAAAGCTTACTTCCAGCTAATAGATTGTTATGAAAATATTAAGTTATTATTTGAATGCTACAATTTCTTTAGATACAAAATTTCAAGATTCTACGGCTGATTGTTCTGGATTTATATGAAAATTCGAAAACGTGCTTAGTAAACTGCACTCCTGTTTAATCCGACTGCAGTCATAATGCAAGGTGTACAATTAGGTTTTATAGAAGTGTTTGATACGAAATTTTAATACTCCAGGGCTGATTGTTTTGAATTAATACAAGAAACTTGAATAGACTGTGCACTTTCAGCATAGCCAATTAGTATTGAAATAGAAAATAACCATTAAGATGCCTCAGGAGAATTCAAAAAAAGTTCCAAATACAGTGCATTTCCGGTACAGACGATTGCAACCATAATAGGGGCTGCAAAACTAGACTTTGGACCAGTCTCAAATACAAAATTCAACTATATAGATACATACATTCATACGTATGTACCGAAGTCAAGCCGAGAATAGTCAAAATGCATTTAGGGATGCTCAAAACGAGAATTTCCATTAAAATCTCGAAATGTAATTTTGGCGGTTCAACAATACTACTTATTTATACTTTGTACGAGTGAGTTGAAAGAGATTCACTTGGATTACCCCGATACTCATTGAATGTTCATTATTTCATATTATAAGTAGTATCTGACTTTGTGCACCATATTGCAACACGAACAGCGAAGGAAATTCTTAGGGATATACGATATGGAAAACTCCCGACTTTCAAAATTATACGTTTACCAATTTGCATTGTGGAAAAACTAATCAGAGAATGTAGTTGTACATAGTTCAACAAAATCCATTCTCAACGCTTGAACTTTCTGCCTTTAGATTGATATACAAGATATGAAGAATAAATACTGATATACGACATGCTCCCAGCAACTTTAAAGAATATGAGTCAAATATTTGGACAATTTTGGTCGTAGATTAATCTTATGCCCACATAATTGTTGTATTTATCATCAGTTACACTTCTGCTTCAGAAGTTTATGTGCGATATGCTATAAATCAATTTTTTAGGCGCTTATAACGAAATAGTTATTTGTGTACCAAGGCCGTAAAGGTTATCTTTTTTGGTCGAATCTGTTGTTTGCGGCCGAAGCGTAGCTGAGGCTGCAATTCAGGTGAGACCAAAGAAGAACTGTGGGCCGAGGTGCACACAACGTTTTTTAGGCGATCATCACGAAATAATTCAAAATCACAGAATTTTATCTATTTATTTCTAAAACATTGCAATTTTAAATCTTAGTTATCGTTGAAATTGTTTTATTTTATTGTCTTTTAATCAAAGTGACATTTGTAAAATATGCGTATCAATTTCTTGAATTGCACGAGCTATGAAGGTTGACGGAATGATATAATATGTATTTCGGCGAAGACTGTTTCTTAAAGACTTCATCAAGCAGCTCATATAGGTAGGTATGAAGTGCTTATAGAGAAGTTTTTGACAGATCAGTCCCAAAAAAGTGATATTTGACAGATCAGTCCCAAAAAGTAGAATATGACAGATTTGTACCACAAAGTGAGACTTCACGGCCGTAAAAGGAGCCACAGAAACAACTTTTTTTGTTATGATCGCCTACAAAAGGTATTTCTATGGCCCTTTTTGTTACCATGGGGTTTAACTTACTTGTACACATCTATCTAAATTCACTATTTGCACGATTGGGCGTATTCATATGTTTACCGGCTCTCTATTCAAGGTGATATGTTGATTCTACCGGCAAACTGTGGTTACTATGGTCATGCTGACTTACCGCCCATGGGCAAAAGCGGTAAGTGAAAAATTGTGGACTTCCACAGAAAGCATTAATTTATTTATCGTTATTTATGATTGAATATTCACAATAAAATGTCAAACTTGACAGCTGACAGCGAGTGAGCTATGAGTGGTAACTCAATTTGAAAGAGAATATTAGGATTCATATTTCGGGTAGGTCTTCCAATCGTGCAAAAAAAATTTTAAGCATCACGGTTAATAATTACAGGACCGATTTCGCTTAATATTTGCAAACCTCGCCAAGGCTCGGCCTCTAAACAATTATTCTCAATCGGTAAACCGTACTTACTGACCTTAATACTTGCATAACTATTTTGGGATTGATCTGTCCAAAACTACTTTTTTCGGACTGATCTATGAAAACTACTTGATTAACACCTCACACTTACCTATATGGGCAGCTTGATGAAGTCTTAGAAGCAATTTTCGCCGAAATATGTATCATATCCTTCCGTCAATCTCTATAGATCTTGCAATTAGAGAAGTAGATACGCATTTTCAGACAATAGAATAAGACAATTTCAATGGCAACTAAGATAAACATTTGCAATGTTTCAGAAACGAATGAGTAAAATTTAGTGATTTTAAATTCTTTCGTGATGATCGCCTAAAAAAACGAAATATTCTTATATTCTCTTCTGGTCTCAGCTGGCGTTTCGGCCGTGAACCACAAATTCGACCAGAAAAAATCACCTCCATGGCCTTGATACACTAATTCCTGTTTTGTATCTTCCATATAATTCCTATTTTGTATCTTCCATATAATTCCTATTTTGTATCTTCCATCAAACAGGACCGATTCATAATGGTGAAGTAAGTTTCCTCTCAGGTATTCATTAGGATATGTATGAAGACTACTCGATAGACTTGTATTTATTATTGAAGTACTAAGATGAGGCATCTTATGAAAGCAACAAATAATAACTCAGTACACAGATAAAGTTTCATTTAGTTGCCTGAAACTCCATTACTGTTGCTATCCAAATTTCATTCCCAACCAGAAGTTTCTGTAGGGAAGATTTCCCAGCACTCCAATAATTTAAATTGACGATTATTGATTGAACTGATAACGCATACTTGAATTAGGGTAGCAATACTAGTTTGAATATTTTGAATGTTGAGAGGAAAGTCGGTAATATGATAATAATTGTAGACAAATATTCTATCCGCTAGAGCTGAATCCAAGGGAAGAACTCTAAGACATGTACCAAGTAGTATAGGGTATTTGATAAGGTGAATAGGAAGTATTCCTTACCAGAGCCAGATTATGCATTAAGCCCGATAGGCACGGGTTCACGGACCTTGGCTTAAGGAGGCCTTAACTTTGAGGATTCCACAAGCATTTGAGTCACCAGCTCATGGATCTCATTGAATTACGACCTATGAGCTTCAATGAGTCCTGATCCGGCATTTGTGTTGATTGATAGAGGATGTAGACGTAATAATTTCACAGTATCTGAACTAATAGTGAAAAATTCAATACTCTTCCAAGAAGTTATGAGATTTTTTTGTGTGGCTTATGGCTCTTAGGATATTGCAAAAACACTCTGTACTTCTTTTTACAATATGATTACCTAATTAGGGGAGGTTTCCAGCTCCCAGAATCAAGATTTATATTCACACTGACCCTAATCACACATTTATAGAAAAATCTTGAGCAAAATGTAAGTTTAGACCAAAATTTTGTCACATTTCAATAGAGCAATTATTATCACAATTTATATGACATCCGTAAGTCCTTCCTGATAAATTATCCTTCACATACTTCCATTCATGAAATCCACCAACAATTCACGGACATGGCAAATACATTTTACTTCAGAACTCGAAAATAGCAATTATCAATAAAAAATCCATATTTTTCCGCAAAATCTTTCAATATACTATGAGTTCTCTATCAATCAATGACATATTACTACTCTATGAAGATGTCTTGAGTATCAACCCATTTCAAAACTTGAATAATGTAATTCTACGCAAACCTTTGAATATATCGCTTCACATGTGTCATCGATAAAACATTCTACGCAAGAGAGGTGCTTATCGAACTGTAAAAACTAAATCTGGCAACAAGGGGGACGCCACTTCAAACATGGAGTGGAAGCATATATATAGATAGGACGCCACTATAAACGCAATATGTAACGTATATTATTGACGCCACATTGATGTTATGATGAAAGGAGGTCATATTGTATGGGAAATGGGGACTCTGTGAATATTGCGTGAAATGGAATTTCGGTGAGAAATCTGAAGAGCTCATGAGAAATTATGAAATATACTTCGATCAGATCTCAACTATACGCCTTCATCAATTTGACGTCCTTACAAAGATGTTCATTTTGGCGTCTACTTATTTTGTTTCCTTAACTATTCGCAACAGTATATTAGGATATTGCAAAAATTTTAGATTAGTCAAGCTTTCGGTCTTCAATTAAAACCATCCTCAGGACTCTAGAATTTCATAAAAACAGTTGTTATCAATCACAATTTTTTGATAACAATTTTAAAAAACATTTTTTACTTACATCCAGTGAGATTCCAAGAATATATAAATTTTCATCGCAGATCAGCATATTTGAACAAGAATTGGAAATACATGTTAAAAATTTGAACAAAAATTGTTCTTCAAAAAGTAGAATTTAGTGAAATGTTGGACCACCAAACGGAAACATGACAGTCAGCCATTTTGCAACCAACAAGATTCAACAAAGTCAACCAACGAAGTTTGGTCCGAAAAAAATAAATTTAAAACTAAATTACACAAAAACAGTCCCTAGAAAAGTTACTAGTCAAGTGGCGGCAGAGTTTGAACAAAGTTTTAAAAAACCAAGTTAATTAAAAATTAATTAAAGTAGAAAGAAGAAATTATTTAAAAAGAAAAAATTATTTTGTGATAATCTAACACAAACCTGATTTTTAAATTTATCTGGTGTACAACAGATTTGTATCATTTTGTACGTTTTTAAATAAAATTTAGTTTTGTCAAAACACATAACTATTTAAAATTGTTTTTATGAATAATTTGATAAATTTCACTTCATTCTCACAGAAAATTTTGTAGAACAGAACTGATAAATTCGTCAAGTATCACACATCAGAAATGAAGAATAAAATTTAACATGTTAGAACCAAGTTAATTTGAATTTGAAAAAATTAAATATGTGACTAATTTCTGAACTAAACGAAAGTTGGCAACGTGACTGCAGTAAGCCCGCGAGACATAAACATTTTTATAAATACTGTAATGATTGATAAAGCTCATTTGCTTCTTGTAGAATTGATATTATTATTTTTGTTTCTATTATTTGCCAAATTTAACAAATAAACATATATATTGCTCAAGTTGTCAATATCAGTTTCTTTGTTCATGGAGTGTTGATTGCTTTGGATATTTGTCATCTCCAAAAAATTTCTGTTAAATAAATTCTTTTCCATATCTAATACTTTAATATTTTGGTATTCAATCTGATGTTTGGTTGTGTTTTGTTGGATGGCTAAAGCTGTTGACATTGGCTTTAATTTGTTATCACTTTTGTGGGACGTTAGTCTAGATTTTAAGTTTCGTGACGTCTGACCTATATAATTTTGATTTCCGTCTTTCCATGGGATGTCATATATTCGTATAATATTGATTTTCTTTTTCATACGAATTAGTCAATACTTCTGTAAGATATTTTGCTATTTTGCTGTTTGATGCATCTATTGATGCTATGATTGGTCGAAGCACCAGGTCTTGTTTGTGAATTTTTGGTTGGCCATAATATTTAGGTGGCACAGCATTATAAATCATCAGTGACTTTGCCAAATCAGGTGGTATAATTTGTTGACTTTTCAATTTGCTGATAATTTGATTTGCTTTTTGTTGATATGTTGATGTTGGGTTTTCATTTAGCAATCTGTAGCAGTTTTGGTCAGACAGCATCTCCAGAGATAGATCATGATATTTTTGTTTATCCATAACGCACGTAACATTACCTTTGTCAGATTATGTAACTATGAGATTAGGATTGGATTTTAAATACTTTTTCGTGCTAAAAAACAAGTGATGGAGGTGAGATGATTCATCATTGTTATTTAGATAATTTGTGATTATATTGGTAACTTGAGCTCTACACATGTTATTTCTGTTTTCGTCAAAGTTGCTAATTATAAATTCAACATCACTTAGCAATTTACGTACACATACTTGGCTTTAAAGTGGTTTGACACAAAACTTGGGACCAAGACTCGATAAAGTTTCAACTTCTGTAGGTACAGAAGTAGACAATATATTCTTAAACCACGATTTTTGAGTACGCAATTTGTTATGTTCAGTATCAATTAACGCTTTTAATTTTAGTTGATTACTTGTTTTGATTCTATTGAAAAATTCTTGGTTCTGTTTGATTTTAAAATTATCAAAAATACATTTGGGAGTTAAGTTTAAGATATCTTTTTCTAAATTACATAATTTGGTTTCAATATTAGTGATATGCTTCACCGTGCTGTCGATTTCAATGTTAAGAGTCTGTTTCCTTAACCTGTGATACATGTTGTCCAATTTGGCTATATTTTTGGGGTCATCTGTCAAAATTCTGGTCGGATTGTTGTGGATGTCATTGGTTATGTCCTGAGGGAACTGGTGACTATAGAAATAAACAAAGGAAAAACAAACATACTAGACACATCTGCACCTAATGAAGACGCAAACAACAACGGAAAAGACACTTACTTGGATGAACTACAAAACATAGTTGAAGAGTTAAAGGATCCAATTTACATCTCAATGCACGGGTAGGGAATAACAACACAGGAATTAAAGAAGTGATGGGTACATATGGAGAAGAAACCAGAAATAATGACGATAACAGATTGATCGATTTCTGCATTGTTGATGATCTACAGATAACAAATACCTTCTATGCACATAAAGACGTACAAAAATACACAAGAGAGGTACTTAGCAGTAATGAAAAATCCATTATTGACTATATAATAACTAAAAAGAAAAATAGATGTAAGATAAAAGATGTGCGAGTGAATAGAGGGCCAGAAATAGGAAGCGATCACTTCCTTTTAGAGTGTAAAATAAAAATATTGAAGCATCAAGAAAACAGTACTAGGCATGGCGAAAGGAGAGAGAAAGAAACTGTTAAGGTATACAAATTGGAAGATACAGAAGCAAGAGTTAAATATTAACAAAGAGTAAGTAGCAAAATATCAGAACTTGGGAACTATAACAGTCTGGACACAGAAACAATATGGAATACAATAAAAAATATGATACAACAAGCAACGAAAGAAATTTGCGGCAAAAACAAACCGAAAATAGGCAGGAGAAGCGCCCGTTGGTGGAATGATGAGATTAAACAGGGAATAAAGAAGAAAAAACAAAAATGGAGGAATTACTTGAACCATAAAACCCAAGAGGAATATGAAATCCATAAGAAACAAAGAAAGACGGTGAAGGAACTAATACAAGAAAGTAAAACACAAGAATGGGAAGACTTTGGAGGAAAAATCGAGACAAACTACAAAGAAAACAAGAAGTTATTCTACAAAATTACAAAAAGTATAAGGAGAGGAAAAGAGCCGCCGCTAAAACAAATAATGGATGAAGAAGGTAGAATACCTATTACAAGCGTGATGAACAGATGGAAAGAACATTTTGAGAATCTTTTAGAAGTAAAACAACACGAACCTGAATTGCTTATCCCCAGAGATGACAATGGTATGTCAATACAAGAAGAAGAATTAGAATTTGCATAAGTACAGGAATTCATGAAGAAAATAAAAATTGGTAAAGCTGTAGGATTTGACAATATCAAGCCAGAACAAATAGAATATATAGGGACCGCTGGAGAGGAAATGCTGTATACTCTGTTCAATAAAATATGGAACGGAGAAAGTATACCAAGAGACTGGGGGAAAACCATTATTATGCCCATATATAAAAAAAAAACGACAGCAGAATCTGCAGCAATTATAGAGGGATCTCACTGCTATGTGTTGCAAGTAAACTTAATGGAGCCATAATCGAAAATAGACTACGAAGGAAAGTAGGTAATGAACTAGGAGAATCGCAGAGTGGATTTAGGCAAGGATATTGAGCACAAGATCATATTTTCAGCCTTCGGAAAATCATAGATAGAACCCTAGAACTCAATAAAGATATGTAAATCTGCTTTGTCGAGATAAAAAAGGCGTTCGATAAAGTTGGCAGGGGAAAATTATGGAGCATCTTGAAAAGAAGAGAAATAGGGAATAAATTGCTACATGCTATACAGCGATTATATGAGAATAGTAAAAATTATGTAAGAACCGGTAATTGTATTTCGGATGAATTTAGAACATCACAAGGACTGAAACAAGGTGGAAACCTTAGCCCGTTCCTGTTTACAATATATTTAGATGAAATAATAGAAGAAGTCAATAAAAGAGCAAAAACAACAGCGATAGGATACCTAAACCTTGGAGAAATTAAGGTCTTTGAGTTATTGTTTGCAGATGATATGGCGATACTCAGCGATTTCAAAGAAAAATTACAAGGAAATATAAACATTTGGAACAACGAACTGAAAAGAGCAAATATGAATATGAATATAGAAAAAACTAAAGCTATGGTTATATCGAAGGAACAAAAACATATCAACCTAAAAATCAATAACAAGAGAATTCAGCAAGTCGAAACATTCAAATACCTTGGCAGCACCATAGACGCCGGAGGAAATATAGAGGAAGAAATTAATACCAGAATAACAACTGTAGACAGAACATACCACCTACTGAGAACGACAATATTCAATCATGAAAAAGTAACTGTAAGAACAAAGATGACCACTTTCAAAACAATAATACTCCCAATACTTTCATATGGAAGTGAATCTTAGATATTAAATGAAAGAAAGATGAAAAAAATACAAGCTGTCGAGAAGAAATGTTTGAGAAAAATCCTTGGAGTCACTAAAATGGATGGATTGAGAAATTAGGATATCAGAAAAAGACTACAGGTAGAATCAGTTCGACGAATAATACAAGAGGAACAACTATTATGGTTCGGACATTTGAATAGACTGGCAGAAATGAGACAAGTGGAAAATATATGGAAAGCACGATCAACTGGCAAAAGAAGCAGAGGAAGACCGCGTAAAACATGGGACGACACCGTGAATGTCATACTGAAAAACAGGAATTCAACAAATGGACAAGCATGTATCCAAGGACAAGAAGAAATTGATGAATTTTGTTGAAAATTGAATAACGGATACACCTCAACACCCGCAGGGTAGAAGAGGAAATTATTATATATATATTTATATATATATATATATATATATATATATATATATATATATATATATATATATATATATATATATATATATATATATATATATATATATATATATATATATATATATATGATTATCTGTTTATTCATTTATCACTCCATAGGACTCAGTCTCAATTACAGGAAAAATAATTACCTAGAGTAGTACAATAGAAAGAAAAAAAAAATGCACAGTACCATTGAATAATAAGGCAAACCAAAATTATGTTATGAGCAAATAGGCAAAATAAACATGAAAATACTCAGCCTAGTTATATACTTAATCAATTTTATGAATAACGGAAATAATCAAATAATACAATTCTTAAATTCGAGAGTTCTCTCAAGAAAAATCGTAATCGTATTTTGAATCATTGATTATCCTGCACGTACGATTGATGGGGAAGTTACATTCATGATTTGTATGATTTGCATTCAAATGAAAAAGATAGGTGTATCAATAAAGAAATGAATAAAAACACTGTTGGAAATAGATTTTCACTGCCTCATATTGAAGATTTGATAAATGAATCAATCAATTGTAAGTACTTTACCATTTCTAGATTTGACAGATGGTTTTTTTTTCCTTGTTGAAATTTGTACTGAATCAACTAAATATACAGCTTTCGTTGAACAAAACGGACATCTATATAAATAAAAATCAATGTTTGTATGTTTGTATTTCATGCACTCCGAAACCATTGATCAGATTGTTTTAAAACTTTGATAGAGTGTTCTGGGACGAGACGCTTCGTGGCACAAAAAATCCATTCATAAATGAGTTTCTCTCCCATGAATTTTCCTGCTTGGGTGGGTGGAATTTATATTAATAATGACTTAATACACAAATAACTAACTATTATTATAACTCCATCAAAGATTATATCGAAAATTAGATTGATATCCGTATTATATGGAACAAAATCAGGTTACTTATACCATTCATAAATGAAGAACGGCTTGACCAATTTTCATGTCCTTTAATTCTTTGAATTTGTCTTCGTCCAAAATAGCAGAATAAGTATTGAGAAATTGGAAGGAGAAATGTCATTCTCTCATACATTTGAAATATTGTATGCAACAGATTTTTTGATGATATCATGAGACCTATTCATCGCATTCAGCTTATTCAATTCGATGCGTAGACAAGAGTAGTTGTGTGTTGCTGTTGCTCCGTGCTTGAATTATTCTTTAATGTGAGTTATTTTTTTTGATCGTTGAATAAATTCAACAATGGCAACTAATACTCGTCAGATTAACAGTGTAGTTGAAGAAGTGCTCAATTCATTGTTAACCAGTGATGAATTTATCAACAATCTGGCTGATAAGGTAGCAGATCATATTAATGAGAAACTTGAACAACAAAAAATTCATTACGAAGGATTGATATCTGATTTAACTGCTGATATCAAAATATTAGAAGACAAACTAGATCTCCAAGAACAATACAGTCGCTGTAACTGTGTACGAGTTTTCGGAGTACCGGAGGTTCCAAATGAGAAAACTGAAGATCTGGTTCGTTCAGTGTTCGTGAAACATATGTCTGTGGATATTCCTTCTGAACTTATCTATCGCTGCCATCGAACAGGTAGAAAAATTGATTCTACTCATCCTTCAACCCCCTTAAAACCACGCCCTATTATTGCGAAATTTGTGTCGTATAAAAATTTAAGTAAACGTAAGGAGCTCAGAGGTAAAAATATGTCTATTAAAAAAGATTTAACCCAAAACAGACTTTCAATCCTTATTCATGCCTCGAAAAAGTACGGTTATCGCAATGTTTGGTCCAAGGACGGTGTTATTCATGCTAAATCTGATAACCGTATTTTGAAAATTACTGATATAGTTCTGACATAAAATTAATATATTCAATTTATCTTATTTTCTTGTTCCAAGTAGTATTATTATCTTAATACTCTAAATACTTTCATTGGCTCACAGCAATCAATTATTGCTCAACGGTTTTTCTAGAGCTGCATCAATTCATTGCTAACAGAATATAAATTATTAGTTCACCTAGTTCTGTTTATTGTATATTTTTTAAACTTTTGATTTCTCTACATTTATACATCTTAAGCATACTGTATATTTCTATTCTAAAATTTTGTTCCTGCATTCAACATTTGTTCAAACAATTCATTGTTTCTACCCTGAAACTAATTTATATCATTAATTTTCAAGCAAGGTGTTACCAGTTACTTTACTTGAGCATCTTTGTTCATCAATAGCAGTGTTTCTCCAATTTTTTAATTCACAATCATGAATATCTGTTATCAAAATGTTAGAGGTCTCAACACCAAGATGGAAGACTTCTATAATAGTTTATTGGCATTCAATGATGATATTGTTGCAATTAGCGAAACTTGGCTCAATGACTCAGCTTATAATTCTGAATTATTTTCCACTAACTACAATGTATTTAGAAAAGATAGAGATACAGCTGTAAGTGGCAAAGTACGAGGAGGCGGTGTCCTTTGTGCGGTTTATATCAAATATAGATCTCTACCCGTTCTTATTGATCTCAATCCTAACTCTTTAACCGATCTAGTTTGTGTAAAAGTTTATTTGTCTTCTTCAAAATTCATCTATGTCATTGTCATATATACTCCTCCTCCTGCGACCTTTGATCAATTGTGTTACTTATTCGAAACTTTTGAATCTTTTCTACCTCTATTAGATAACAATTTTATAATAATTGGTGATCTCAATATCCCTAGACTTGCTGATTTCTACAATCATGGCCTTAGAAATCAAATTATTTCACGATACGATAGTTTTTTGAATTTTTTGTGTGCATCACAGTTTAATCTTGTTACTAATGAATTCGGTAGATTGCTGGATGTGGTAATTTCTAACATGGATTGTGTTGTTTCTCGTTATCCTGATCCATTTGTCACCGAAGATACTCATCATCCTGCCCTTAACATATTTTTTACCTGTTCAGCCCCTGTCAACATTCCAAATTGCACTGTTAATAATTCTAAGCCTTCATATAATTTTTGTGATGCTAATTTTGACTTATTTTATGATTCACTATCACAGGTGGACTGTGATTGTCTCTATGAATTTGATGATGCTGATTTGGCTTTTCGGAAGTTTTATTCTGTTTTATCTGAAATTATGGTTAATGCAATTCCTATGTCTAAACGAAAATCTTCAATCAACTCATATCCCACTTGGTTTACTCATGATATAATTATTTATATATTAAAATCGAAATATCACCATTTATATAAGGTCCACAAACTTGAACAATATAACTTGGAATTCAAAAAGCTTAGAACATTGATTAAAAGAGAGATGAAATTAGCACATAAAAACTATTTATCTTCTATGGAATTCACAATCGCATCTGATCCAACAAAATTCTGGAGATTCATCAATAGCAAGAAGTCAAAATCGCTTCCTGGTATAATGAAGTCGGGAAATCAAACATTTAATACCTCTTCAGATATTGTCCAAGGATTCGCAGATTCTTTGATTTTATAATACGTAATTCTAAGTCTTTCCATAATGTACAAACGCTCAAGAAATTATATTTCACATTTGTCAGGATGAAATTGGAATATTGTGTTCAGATTTGGAGTCCAATATATAACAAATACTGTCATCTCATTGTAAACATACAAACAAAATTCCTAGGATATTGTTTTTATAAACTTCATGGCACATATCCAGTTCACAAATACTCTAGCGAACTCTTACTTTCCGAAATGATAATGGTATTATTAGATAATCGTCGTAAAATTCATTCATGTCAATATTTGTTCAAATTACTTAATACTCTTATTGACGATCCTGTAAGTCTTGCACGAGTTCCAATTTCTATCCCGAGATTCTCTTGTCGCTCTCAATTTACTTTTAAAACATCATTCACTAGAACTAATTATGAAAAAAGGTCTCCTGTAAGACAACTATGTACAATATTTAATAACTTAGCTATCAACATCGACATTTTTGCTGATTCATCGGATAAATTCAAACATTTGTTTTACAACCAATATATGTATGCTCAATTTTAATATCTTATTTCCACTTACTTCAGTATTTTTCAAACAATATATATAAATTTGTGTATTTGCAATTTCTCTGTCGACGCATCTGTAATCACTCTGTATGATTTGTTATTTCTTTCCCCTGTTATTGGGATTTTATTATCCTGTTGGGTGGAATACAATAAATAAATAGATGAATAAATAAATAAAATCAGCTCCAGGATAGAACAAACAAAAGTAGCCGATAGGACCTGAGGATGAATTCGGAGATTTCAGATCTTATCGCCCACTTTTTCTCGCCATGCGAGCGAAAAGAGCTTGGTCAAAAATTAGTCACCATGCATGCAAAGCGAGGTCTGTTGACGTTTAAATGCCTTACTAGAAGTGCGAACTCGATTAACGGTGGGCTGCGATGCTAGCAAAGCAATTTTGATCAACGTTTACCACCGTACGAGTTAATCAAGTTCGATCAATAGTAGACCGCTGTGCGAGCAAAACGAGCTCGATCAATGCCAAGCTACTATGCGAGCGAAAAGAGCTCAGTAAACGGCAAGCTGCCGTGTGAGTAAAACAAGCTTGGATAACTATAAAGTATCGTGCGAGCGAAGTGGGCTCGGTCAACTGTAGAACGTCAAGCGAGCGGAACGAGATTGGTCAACGGTAAAATGCCGTGCGAGCGAAGCGTGCTTGGCCTACGTTAAGACGCCGTGCGAGTGTTGCAAACTAAGTTGAAGGCAAGCAGCCGTACGAACGAGGCGTCGTCACTCAACAGAAAACCGCTATATGAACGGAGCGAGTTTGGTAAACTTGGATTATTCCCAGCACATACATATTCATTTCATTGTTACATTTTGGTTGGTTTCATATTCAAATAGGCAAATTATGTCCAATCTAATAATCACTTGAATAAGCATGTCATGTGAGATTCATATATTCAATGTATAATCTCCGATAAATTAACAAAGAAGAAAATAATATGAACTCAAAAGACATTCAATGGAACTGCAAAGTCTCGGCCAAATACAAAAATCTCCTATTTCGATTGATTCCCTGCAGAAGAAGATCTGTTCTCAGTTTGACATGTCCTTATCATTCCCGGATTTTAAGGTCCTAATATAAAAGGTAGGCTCGAGTACCCTGCAATCTGAATTTCTAATCTGTGGCGTTACGAAGTACGCCGGGTCAGCTAGATATAAATACAGAAGGATGCCTATTGGATTAGTTAATTTACTGTCAGTATTCATGCGTTATGTATGCAAAATATTTGGAGAGCTGATACTTGAAAACAAATATCAAATTCATATAATGTCATTTTGGTGACATTCATTCGGGAATCGGATATGCATAAATGACAAAAATTGTTTCTCTGTAAAACACAGAAACAAAAATTGATGTTAATTATTCACAAGGCTGTTTCCTATTTTACAATCTTACAATATTATTATTCAGTATTAAAGTTATCCGTCAGTCATAGCTTTTGTTTTCACGTATATACTCAGTCTGCATGATGCTGCTGGAAAATTTCAGATGAGAAAGTATCTAGATCCTTACAACTCCCCCCACGGAGGTAAAAAATTTTCCGATCAAATTCTCAAGAAGCCAGTCCTTCATGCATTTTTTTAGCGGAGAATGGAGTCAGTTTCGTTATATGGAGTAACTTTGATTCCGATTTCCTTTGACCTGTGTCGATTTTGTATATTGTGTTTGATATTTCGCCTAGGATCAACTATACGGTCCAATTTTCAGCTCATCGAATTTCTTCCTATCGAGGTGATTGCCATTCTCTAGATAACTCACTTTGAGTTCATGATCTTTTCGGTTTTCGTCAAACCTTTTTTTTTATTGTAAATGTGGTATTTTTTGCTATTTTCCAATGCCTGCTTATTATCTTCTTTTGAATCTTCATCTTTATTTTGAATATTCAGTTTTCCTGGTAGAATTGAGGTATCAGTACCTAATAATAAATAACTTGGACTGAATTTAGTAACAGTGTGCTCCGTCTCATTATATTTTTTCACACATTCATGTTCTGTAGTGGTCCATGCAACTTCATTACCTTGTTCATCTATCTTACATCTGATTCTGTTAACTATTGTCTGATTCAATCTTACATTCAGTCCATTTGAAAGTGATGCGTTTTTTGCAATGAATATAAGTGGCATGTTTTTATTCAAATCCTGTAAATCTAGACACAATCTTGAGCCCTCATTTTCATCTTTTTCGTAAGCCAGGGTTACAGTAGCCTCGAAAGGACTATATGATTCTTCGATTGAGTTTCGCTTCAATAACTCTGATATCTGTTCTTCTATTTCTGTCTTGTCCTCAATCGTGTATCTGTATGGTCTCTTGCAGCAAAACTTATCTACTGATAAATATATTCTGACTTCATAGTCGCTTACTGTGCCAATATCATATTCAGGTGCTCCAGCTTACCTATTTCATCGTACAGATCTTCTGTTTGCTTAAGGCACTCTGTCAACTTTATCCGAGACGAAGTTTGGCAAACCTGCTGCAATTAGGTCAATTAATGCTCCTGTATCAATACTTTTCCTTACATCTAATAGAAGCCTTTCTTTTTTTGTAGCATAATCTGGCAATGTGCCCACTTGATATTTAAACAAGAAAGCATATCTGATTGGGACGCAGCCTTTATTTGCATAAGTATCACAAGAGTTTTTCCTCCATATATTCCATTCTGTTCCCATCTAATATTCATTCTTCATGCTTTGATACCAATCCATACAGCATTTTTCCAGACAATATTCCAAAATCATAATCTCTTTTCCATCTTCTATTATTTCCAGACGTTCACATTCTTTTTCAAGTTCGTTCATCCACTGAGAAGCATTTGAATTCTTATTTGCTAATTTTTCAATTATAAATTGCTCTGCAATCACTGCAATATTCTAATTTCATTGTTGTGATTCGATTAACTTTTCCAATAATTTATTTAAAGATTCATCTAATGCACATAATTTTTCTGAAATAGCCTCAGCCTCTTCTGTGATTTTTTCCAAGTAAGAATTGTTAAATTGTATATTATCTTGTTCATCTGTATAAACTCCAGCTGAATGTCGATTCCGATTTCTCTTGCTTGATGCCTTTTTGATATAGTATTTTCTATTTTATTGGAAGCAGGTGTACTAGCAAGTTTCTTGTGTAAATGTGCTGGTTGATCGTTAATTGGTATATCGAATACGTTGCCATTTGGGGTTTTATTTGAAGTTATGCAGAGAATGCTTGTTTTTCTAACTGATGCAGCTTTTACTGTGAACTAAATCTTAATTTTTCCATTGCCGTGAATGCTCAACAAGAATATTATTCCATAATGTTATTTAGGTGACATTAATTCGGGAATGGGATATGCATATATTTGATTTAGCGCTGCAGGCCAAGTAGGCCCATGACTTCTGTTACAATTTTTCGCCATTTTTTACGGTCCTGTGTTAATCGCTTTAAGTTCGTGATCCCTAGTGTCTTTAAGTCCTTTTTCACCGCGTCGTACCACCTCTCCTTTGGTCTTCTCCCTCTTTTTTCTTTCACAACACCTCCGTCTAACATCTTTTTTACTACTCTGTCCCCTGGTAGTCTCAGCACATGCCCTAGCCACCGTCACCTTTGTACTTTAGCCACTTCCACTATTCCAGGCTCAGCATAGAGTTCCAATAGCTCGACATTAGTTCGTCATAACCACACATCACCCTCTTTTTTACCACCATAAATCTTTCTCAACATTTGTCTCTCCCACACTTCTAGTTTATTTTGCAAAGTCTTGTTTAGCATCCACATTTCACTACCGTACAGTACCACTGGTCTTATAATGGTTTTATACAACCGTTTCTTTGCACTTCTTGACACACTTTTTGATTTTAATAGTTTCCTCATAGCTCCCGCACTTCTGTTTCCTTTCGTTATCCGTGTTATAATATCCCGCTCTTTGCTATTGTTGTTTGTTACCGTAACACCCAAGTAAACTAAGCTTCGACTTTCTCGAATGCGTAGGTTGTACCTCCTCCAACCTGTATTTCAAGAGACTCTTCTTGTGTTTTTCAATGTTCTGACTCTATCTCCATGTATTTGGTTTTGTCCTCGTTAATTTTTAATTCCATTTCCTCCGCCGTTTGGACTGAACGTTCGAATACCTCACTTAGTTCTGTTTTTGTTCTGGTTATTAACGTTATGTCGTCTGCAAACGCTAAACATTGGTGTTTTAGTTGACAAATGGTTCCTTTTGTGTAGATTCTGCTTTTCCTCATAACCCATTCCAGTGCCAAGTTGAACAGGAAAGGTGACACTGGGTCTTCTTGCCTCAATCCTCTGTTTACATCGAAGCTTTCTGATGTTTCTCCATCCACCAGGATTCTGCATTTTGTCTCTTCATGGGTCATCTTAATTAATCTTATCATTTTTTTGAGCATTCCTGATTCTGCGAATGCTTAATACAGTTTATGTTTATTTATTGTGTCATATGCTTGTTTGAAATCTATAAACAAGATTTGCAGGCTTAGATTGTGTTCATAACTATTCGCTATAGTTTGTTTCAGTGCAAATATTTGATCCGTAGTTGAACTGTTCAGTTTGAAACCAGCTTGATATTCTCCTAGGATATTGTCCGCTTGTTTTTGTACTCTATTTCCTAGACATCCTGCTAAAATTTTGTACGCCACGTCTGATAGTGCTATACCTCTGTAATTCTCGCATTTCAATCTGTCCCCCTTTTCATAAATTGGGCATATCAGTGCTTCCTTCCATCTCACAGGCATACGTTCAGTCCGCCATATCTCCTCTATTATTTCCATAATATACTGGATTACTTCGTCTCCTGCATTTTTGTATATCTCTGATGTTATTCCGTTTATTCCCGGGCTTCTATTATTTTTCAACTGGTTCAGTATATCTCGAATTTCATTTATGTATGATGGGTTTTGCTCCATACTATTCCCTTCTTGTTGAGTTGTTTCGGTCTCATTTGTAGTTTGTCAGATTCCTCTCATTTAGCACTTCCTTGAAATATTCTTCCCATACATGTAGTTTGTCCTTTGCTGTCACTAGTTCTCCCTCTTTATTTTTACTGTACATTAGTGGCGGTTGATACTCTGTTCTTTGTTTCTTGGCCTCCTGATGAAGGTCTCTCAACTCCTTGTTTTTAAAATCTTCTTCTAATATTATCATTTTTTCTTCCATCAATTGCCTTTTCTTTTGTCTACGCAATTGTTTCGTTCGTCTTTTATGCATGTTGTATTTCAATTTATTTTCATTTGAGTTATTTTGTAGTAGGTCTCTTTTAGCCATATCCCTCTTCCTAATTGCACTTTTGCATTCCTTATTTTTGTCCCTCACATTCTTGCGCAGCATTTGTTCTGAGACTTTGAGTATTGCTCCTTCCAATTTATTCCATTTTTTTACCCTTTCCTCTGAAACTTGCTCTGCTAGCTCTAGCTCCTTTGACAGTAGACTTGGGAATTGCTCTCTGCTTTTCTCATTAGTTAGTGGCGAGGTGTCATATCGTTTCAAACGGTTGTATTCATCCTGTGTTACTTTTGGCAACTCCTGTTTCATTACTATTTTTACAAGAAAATGATCTGTATCTAGTACTGCACCTCTTTTGCTTGTGATATTTTCAATTTGTTTCGCATGCTTACTTTCTATTAATACATGGTCTATTTGATTACATGTACGTCCATAAGGTGATATTCATGTTCCTTTATATATATATCTTTCCTTTCGAAATGTGTGCTCACGACTTTCATATTGTTGGTTACTGCAAAATCACTCAACTTTGTCCGTTCTCATTTGTTTCATCATGTTTGCTATGTGACCTATTGTAGTCTTGTACATCTCCTCTTTGCCTAGTTTTGCATTAAGATCTCCAATAACTATTTTGAAGTCATATTATGGTATCTAATTTATAAATCTCTCAAGCTCTTCATAAAATTTATCTTTCTCTTCCTCATCCTTCTCGTTTGTTGGTGCATGTACATTTATAATACTGATTTTTCGGTACACTCCTCTTAGTCATATTGTACATATTCGTTCGAACACTGGTTCGAATTTTATAACTTTCTGCTTCAATTCTTTTTTTTATCATAAAACCTGTGCCAAAATTTGTTTTTTTTGTTGTCATGCCTCAGTTTTTTGCTCTTTCAATTGCACTGCTTCCGCTGTTCCATATCCAGCATTGCCCTTCAATATATATTTTCTTATAGCCTACTTCAGCTATTTTTCTTTCCTTTCTCTCTTTTCCTGCTCTTTCCCTAAGGATTTTTTGAATTGCTATTTTCTCTTTAGTCAGGTCATTGTCTTTGTATATCTTGCTGCCTTTAAGTTTGTTTTTATTCTCCATAATCAGTTCTTTTTCCTTCCAACTGCTTAATTTTACTACTGTCATGAAATTGCTTGTTGCTCCTACATTCCCTCCTTGAGCCGACTTTATCCTTACTTGTACTCCGACTAACTCCTTGCAGAACTTTTCCATTTCTTGTCTATTACTATTAAAGTCTTTCCTTTTTATGACAATATTATTTTGCTCTTGCTGTTTTTCTCCTCTATCTACCTTCTTCAACTAGCGCAATTCTTTCTTTTTGTTCTTTATTCTCTTTCCTAAGCTCTTCAATTTCTTCATTTACTTTCTCTATAACTGTGAAATGTTTAGCTTGTTCCGATCTCATTTGTTTAATTTCCCTCATCATTTCCACCATCATATTTTTTGAATCATCCGTTCCTGCAGTTTGCTGGGTGACTTTAGTGGGGAATCTCGGTGTTTTCTTGCACCTTCCAAATAATTCACTCGAATTGTGTCTTTTCCGACTTCCATCTGTTGAAGATCCGTCTGACTCATTTTCTTGTTTCTGCATCGCCTGGTGTTGCTTGACCCTCTTTACAGTTGTTGTTTACTTACTCACCTTACGCTACGTCAGCAGCAGCCGCTGATATTTGATACTCGGTCACTCACTTCGCGTGGACTTCGTAACATAGGTAGAGGTCACGTCAGATGTTAGATAATGTGTTCTTCGGACCAATACCCACACTAAAATTTTTCCAAATCACAGGTGGATAATATGACGATACCTATAAATTTTATTGCACGTTCTTCGCAAGTATTTTTTTGTAATTATTTATATGTTAAGTTGTTGGAAGATCCAGTGTAGTTGAGGTTGAATTTGAAAAAAAGGCCTTAAGCGATCCAAATTGTTTAAATGTTATTTATTTGGACATAACTTAGGACGTTTCGAGAGTCCTACTGCTCTCATCATCAGCTAAATATGAGTAATATATAGTCTTATTCTTTAAAGCGGGAATGATATAAAAATATTTAAATAGAATTGCCGCAAAGTGCAACGCAAATCCATAGTCAGGGCCACATCCGAGGCAGTATCACATCTTGAACGGTAGGCGAACAACAATATAACATGTTTACAAACCTGAAGCTTCATTATGTTTATAAAATAAATAAGAATATTTTCACATACAAAGAAAGGTGGATTTATGATAAATAAGTTTTACGAGGAAAAAGTTATGTATCTACATTAGAGCACATTGGGCAAAGCATTTTGGCGTGTGACAGGCAAACGAATTTTCCTCACATATCACAAAAATATTTTGATCTACTGTCTTTTGTGCAAAAATAACAGCGCTTTCGTTCTTTGGGTTGTTTCGCAGCCTCTAAAGTAGTCACACCAGCTACTTCTTTCATCCTGTCACGCACATTCCGTGGTAAATTCGTTATTTGAGCACGATGCTCGAATCATTGTCAAAAAAAGGTTCTTCTGCTTCGCATTCATCCAATAAACGACGTAAATGCTCCTGTTCTTTTTCATAGTTTATCTAAAATATTAGCTTTGATAATGCATGAGAATCTTCCATCAGAATATTTGAACTCTACCTTATAATTCCAAAATCGATTGATGGTGACAAAAAAATCACGTATGATGAAAGAGGAACACAACTAGTTGCGCCGGGTCTGTAAGATTTTATCGCTGATTATAGGCCAGACAATAAAACGTACTGACATTGAACTTTACTATGCTTTACAGAATCAGAAACTAGAAAGCTATACGGCTGCGCAAGTATTACCTCTTCCCTGCCCTTAAATGAACAATAAATTGAATTTGGTCGGGTCTGTGAGACTTGATGCGACTAGTGGAAGGTTAAGGAAGTATCTAGTTCCTTACAATTATATGGACGATATTTTAATTGCAACTGAAACTGTTGAGGAAAATTCTGGAGAAATAAGAGAAGTATCAAGTTTTATGACTGAGTACAAATTGAAGCTGGAATTTAATAGATGTAAATGGACTCAAACACATATGGACTATTGAGGCTAGCAAAAAAGTGAAAATGCAATTGAAC
Source organism: Dromius quadrimaculatus (assembly GCA_963989225.1). NCBI lineage: Eukaryota > Metazoa > Arthropoda > Insecta > Coleoptera > Carabidae > Dromius > Dromius quadrimaculatus. Next base: position 21,461,619 of record OZ022327.1, read on the forward strand.
CAGGCTTGACGGAAACAGAATCTATCAGAATCTTCCTTTTCCTACAAATTCAACAGAGGGACAAAAATTTTTACAACTAACCGGATATTTTAGGAAACTCATTAAGGATTACGCGATAATTGCAGAACCGCTGACAGATTTATTGAAGAAAAATGCTGTATTCCAAATGAAGTCACAACAAATCAATGCTTTCGAGCAATTGAAAAAAATGGTAGCCCAAGAACCAGTCTTTGAAGTGATTGGTTCAAATAAAGAAATAGAACTACATTCGGATGCAATTCCCCAAGGATTTGGAGCGGTCTAACTTCAGAATTTCGAAGGTAAACTTCACCCAATCTATTTGTCGAGCATTAAAGCTTCAGAATCTGAGTCAAAGCTGCATAGTTTAGAGCTTGAACTGTTAGTTATTGTAATAGCTTTTGAGAAATTCAAGACAGATTTGCTTGGGAAATATTTTTCTTCAATCACTGATTGTAACGTGTTGTCCCAAACTTTAGAAAAGAAAAATCTGAATCCTAAAATTGTACGATGGAGTTCATCGCTTCAGAATTTTAGTTTTGATGTTTCTAATCGAAGTGGTGGTCGAATAAAACATGTGGATTGTTTGAGTAGACAAATAGCAATGAATATGTTTGACACAGGCGAAATAAATTTGGCAACATTACAGAAACAAGATCCTGAAATTGTGAGTATTAAAAATGCAATATTATCGGGTAAAAATCAGGGCCAGAGTAAGGAAATAATCTATGATAAAGTAATGAAACGAATTGATGATAAATTGGTTCTGGTGGTACAACGGAAATTGAGTTGCGAATTTGTGATAAAAACACTTGAAAAGCTCTCACATTGAGGATATGAGAAAAAGTTCAATGAGCTGAGACCTAACTATTATTTTAGAAACATGCAAAAGTATGTGGAGAAATGAACACCAGATAGGATAATATCAGATCATGGTTCTAAATATACAAGTGAGCTATTTAGGGACTTTGACGAATTCTCTCCTGAAACTCCGTCACAGTTGCACATCCCAGAGCCTTCTGCTATCGTCAAGTCCCAACAAATTTCACATCCTGCTCACCCTATAAATTTCAAAATCCGTAATTCTGTTTAAGCACTGCTCCGACGCTTACCGCAGCATCAGCAGCCATCAGCTAAAATAAGTATGTTTTAATATTCCACATGTAGTGAAATGAGATTATGTTTTTGGAACATCTGAAAGTGAATTCAATCCTATATTGTTTGATCTGTATTTATGTCTTGTGTTTACCGTTAATGAATTCTGAATGTAATCAGCCGTTGTTCTGTAAATATGTTGTATATATTATATCTCGTTCTGTTCTTCGTGACCTTTGACCATAAACAAATAAAGAGCTGACATTTGACAGTTCATCGACAGAGGACTAAATCGTGACTAATTTACCGACAGGAAAAAATAATTTGGGAAAATATTAATTTCAAGGAAATGTGATCGATAAGGATGTGTTCAGTAGGAAAAGAATAGAAAATTTGTTGTTGTGAAGAAATTTGTATTTGTGAGATGACTTCTTTTTTTGTCTGTATCTCTTCATCACATTACTGACCGCGCTTATAAGAAATTGATTTTGAAACAAGTTAAATACGAATTCATTAAAATTTGAGGCCTTGTGGTCGTCTTCAGTCACTTCTTTTGAAAGTTAGTTCTCCGAGCCATCTTTCAAAGTTCTACTGTGTTTACCGTTTGACGTCAATTCAAAGTTTTCTTGCTAAACGTGTTCGGTCCAATTGTCAAAAAAAAATTGTAAGTTTGATTGCTCTCCTTTGTTTTTCATAGTCCGTAAAAGGAACTTGATTTATTTTGCAATTGTTTCTGCTATTTTCGAACTTAAAATATTGAACGTTGGATTAACTTGACGTGGAATCACCGATGGCGAAGTCTTGATTGACTTCACTGTGTTTGAATGATTGAACGTAGAATCACCGCTGGCGAAGTCTTTGTTGACATCACGGTGTTTGAATAATTTAACGTAGAATCTCTGCTGGCGAAGTCCTTGTTGACTTCACGGTGTTTGAATAATTCAACGTAGAGTCACCACTGGCGAAGTCCTTGTTGATTTCATGACGTTTGAATAATTTAACGTAGAGTTACTGCTGGCAAAGTGTTCGTTGACTTCACAGTGTTTGAGTAATTTAACGTAGAGTCACTGCTAGAAGAGTCATTGCTGGCTCCACAGTGTCAGAAATATTCAACGTAGAGTCACTGATAGAGAGGTCATCTGGTGGCCTCACAGTATTGAAACAACTTAATAGTAGAGTCAATGCAGGAGAACTAGATTGGTTCCACCATCATAGAAGAAGTTGAAAAAGTTAATCCACTGTTCGGGAAGTCACTTCGCGATGCCACGAATGTTGATTGTCTTGGGCAGTCATCGCATCGTCACCATCAGCCTTCAGCACAACTATCTCCGTGCAAATCTCTGCAATATATGTATATGTTTGACAGCTTCATTTTTGTGTGTAAATAAATATCATAGTCGCACTAACCTCCTGAATATTATTCTCAGAAACACCCTGACGTTTTCCTTTGAGCTACTCAGCTGTCAACCTTCGAAAACTGCGCCACCGACCGCATTGGCGCTCGAGTATACCGTCGGCAGTTTCAACAGCGACGCCAGAATTAACAGCACCGCCATCAGCGAGGTATCGTTACAAGACTTTTGTGAAGGATATAATATACAATAAGTTCAAGTAGCTGCGCGCACACCGATGAGAAGTATTAAGGTAGAGAGATATGATAAAACAATTCTCCCTGCAATATTGAAAATAACACAGTCACCTGATAAATGGCATGAATGTCTGGATGAGGTCCAATTATCGGTTAATTCAACGACACAAGAAACAACCAGCAAATCTCCATGCAAACTTTAACTTGGCCACAAACTAAACTACGGATTCAGTAAAGAAACTATGTAGGAATATGTTAGAAAACGGCATAATGGATGCGATTTCATTACGAAAAGAATTGAAACACGTGAAATTGCTGCGATACATACTGAACATAATCAAATAAAAAATTGAGAAAGGTATGATAAGAGCAGGAAGTTTCATGGTAAATACAAAGTCTTAGAACGGCGTCTAGATTCATCGGTCCATTTATTTTTCATGCTGTTCTTGACCATGGTAGGTACGTTGTAGAAGACATTCTAGGCTACCAAGCAACTTGTGAGTCATATGAGTGTGTCTTGCCACCTGAGCGTATCAAGGAATATTGAGCTTTCCTGTCAGAAAAAGAAGAAACCAAAGATGAGAAAACCGAAAATGAAGATGATGATGAGCAGCTGCGTAAAGATGAAGCAAAGAAATTACAAGAAGATACAAGAGAAGACGAAGAGATAGAGAATAAAGATAACGCAGTGAAAGAAGAAAGAGAAGAGAACAGATCTGACGACCAAGAGAAGGAAGCGAATGCACGCTAAAGTTGTCTCAGATCATGAAATCAAGATCCAATACAACCAGATTGAGACAATCAAACATTAGAATGGCCGAAACTAATAGTTTATTTTCCATAAAATGAAAAAAATGCTCGAAAAAATCAAGTAGTGATATTAATTTAGACAATTGTAAGAATAACAACAACAAGGTAAGTGAGGCCCACAAACTTCACAATCTTAACAAACTTAGTAACTCAACAAATGAGATGAAAACTACCTGGTCTATAATTGAAGAGGAGACTGGCCGTGTTGTGAGTAGTAATATATGTTCTATAACTGCTAATGAATTCAATGACTACTCTGTGGCGATTGCGGTAATATAACCGCTGATTTACCGCCCTCGCAACATAATTATTTTGATTATCTTTTGACACTAAATAGAAGCTCCAATTCTATTTATCTTGATCCAGAACCGCCATGTGAAATCGTTTATATCATTCAACGAATGAAATGCAAAGATTTTGTTGATATATATTAAATCAATACGAAACTAGTTAAAACTGTTGCCGAATTGATTGTTAACCAATTGTGCGATTTATTTAATACATGTTTAACATCAGGCGTTTTTCCTGACCAATTAAAAATAGCCAGAATAATTCCTATTCACAAAAGTGGATCAAGAGATGTTACATTTAACTATAGACCAATCGCGATTCTTCCCATCTTTTCCAAAATTCTTGAAAAAGTAATCCATTCACGGCTCTTGAGTTTTTTCAATCTACAAAATTGTCTCGCTGATGAACAGTTCGGTTTCCGTAAAGCAACTGCCTCTACGGATGCTCTGTTGTCCTTAATACAAACAATAACAAAGTCATGGGAAAACCGTGAATAATGTAGAGCATCCTTTGTGGACTTGAGCAAGGCCTTTGATATAATATCCCACAAAATATTATGTGATGAATTAGAGTATTACAGCGTAAGAGATGTTGCCTTGAAATTACCTAGGTCATATCTTGCAAACAGGCAGCAAATGGTTTCAATGAATAATACACTAAGAGATGTTTAAGAGCATAAAGATGGTGTCCCTCAGGGGAGTATATTAGGTCCGCTATTATAAATTATAAATGTTAACGATTCAGCAATAAATATGCGTTCTTAAACCTTACAATTTGCACACAGTCTTCATTACTAGTAGTGCCACTCTTGACATCTTAACCCTGGGAGGGCAATGACTTGTTTGGTGCTAAATGAACCTATGAGGTCTGACCAGACCTTCACGGAGTGTTATTGTTGTGTGACTTGTAAGAGTTTTTATAAGGCTTTACAAGTGTATTTTAGTGTTGAATAATCAACTAAATGATTTAATGGACTGTGCGGGTGGCAGTGGGTGTGTATGTGTGAGGGTGTGAGGGGGAGAAAAAAAATAATAATAAGCTTTATTATTTGACTTGGCACAGGGTATACACCATATTTATATAGCTTATTTTCCACTATTTCATTCAGTTATGACATACGGCTCAATAATCTGGGGTCAATCACCACATACTGGAAGAATATTCTTATTGCAAAGAGAAGGAATTCGAATTATTTCAGGTGCTAGTACTAGACACCCTTGTAGAGAACTTTTCAAAAATAACCAGGTCCTTACGGTATATTCTCAGTATATATTGGATTGTCCATTGTAAATCAAGAAAAATATACTGAACTACAGATCTTCCGCTGAGCTTTATGGCCAAAATACGAGAAAAAACAACAACTCAATTGTTCCTGGACTTGCATATACAAATGCTAGAATTAACAATTTGAACTTAAATATTTCTAACAAACTACCTCTGGAGATAAAAGTTTCAAATTTGAATGAACTTAAATCTATTCTGACTGATAAGCTGATTCAGAAGGCGTACTATAGCATCGAGGAATATCTGACAGACGGAAATTTCTGAGGTTGAATATTCATTGATTTTAATAATAGTAATAACTACGTAGAGAGTTAGTGTCGACGCGATAACCGTAGGTACGGCGCAGTTTGAGAGAGTTTTTGCTGTAGTGAAACTAAAATAAGTGATTTGAAAATCAGTGAAGAAGGGACATTAAGGTGTGGTGAAGAAAGTGTATGTGTTGGGGTGCGGAAAGTGAGTGACAGTAACGTGGAAGAAGGGTTTAGAACAGGAGCAGTAGCTGCAAGGTCAAACGAAGCAGACAAAAGTCAGCTGGCGCACGACAGCGCATACAACGACAGGAGTAAGCGATAGACAGGGTCGGCCGAAGCACAAAGGACCAAAACAACAAAAATATATACACAGTAAGAGAACACAAAAGAGGGCAAATGAGCATAGATAGGAAAAGAGGAAGAGAAAAGGAAGACGAAATGAGAGAAGACAATAAGGATTCTGAAAAGGCATTCAGGACAAGCAAGAGAGTTATAAGATCCCCAGAGCAAAGAATAGCAGAGAGAGAAAGGCAGATAGGTGGAAGTGATAATAGGGAATCAAGAGGTAAAGACAAAAAATATATCGGAGAAGTAAATAACATGGAAGAGATAAGGGAAATGATGAAAGAAATTTCGAAGGAATTAATGAGAGAAATGGCGGAAAACACAGCCGAACTAAAAGAGGAGATCAAAGAAATGAAGAATGAAATGAAAAATAAGGAAGAGAAATGGGAGAAGGAGAGAATCCAACTCATAGAAAGAATAGAAGCTTCAGAAAATAGAGCAGAAAAGGAAGAGAGAGTCAAAAGGAAAAACAACATCATAATTAAAGGAATACGCGTAGACAAAGATAAGGGAATAGAACAAGTGGAAAACTTCATAGCGAAGGAATTACAGACCCAGGCAAAAATTATGAAGGCATACAAAATAGGCAAAGACCAACAACCATGACTAATCCGGGCAGAAGTAGAGTCGTGGCCCAAAAAACAAGAAATAATGAGAGCTAAAAATAAGTTAAGAAAAAGCCAAATATACACTGACAATGACCTGACAGTGGAAGAAAGGAGAATTCAGAAGGAGATTAGAGACATGGTCAAGGAGGAAAGACTAGAAGGAAATAGAGTTAAGATTGGATACCAAAAAATTACAATAAATAGCGAAGAACATACATGGGACACAAAAGATCAAGGAATAACGAAAGCAAAAAACGATGGAAGGGGGCAGTAGCCCCAATAAAAGAAAACAAGGAAATATTGATGACAACGAAAGCAAAGTACCAGGCAAATGAGAAACCAAAATATGATAAAACTAATAAAAACATATCAATAAAGAAAGACAGCAAGAATACAAGAACAGAATGTGAAAAAGCACGCAATAAAGAATGCATAAGGGTAATAGCAGCCTGGAATGTGAAGAGCATAAGTAACAAAGAAGTGGAATTAACAGAAGAATTAAAAAGAGCGAAAATAGATTACATAGGAATAACAGACACGGAAAAGAAAGGAAGGGGATGTGAAAAGCTAACCAATGGATACTGGATGTTTTGGTCGGGAGTAAAAATGGAGGAAAATGCTGAAGCAGAAGTAGCATTTATAATAAAAGAGGAATTAATGAAATGGATAGAGAGAGAAAACTATATAAATGAAAGAATTTCAACAATAGAAATGAAGGCAGAGATGCACAATGGAAAATACACGATAATAATAGCTTATGAGCCGAATGAGGACGCAAAAAGGAGAAAAAAGACTCCTTCTTCAACGAACTACAAGTACAGGTAGATAGAAGCAATAAAAACGTTATAATAATGGGGGATCTAAATGGCAGAGTGGGAAACAAAAGCAACGGTATAGAATGGTGCTTAGGTAAATATGGAGAAAACAAAAAGAACACAAACAGAAAAAGATTAATCGAATTCTGTACAGAAAACGAACTAATAATAGGAAATACACACTTTGTGCGGAATATATTTTTTTGTGCACAAAGAAATACATGAAATAACAAGAGAAGTGACAAGTAGAAAGGAAAAATCAATAGTTGACTATTTCCTAGTTAGCAAAGAAAGCTGGGCGAACATAAGAGACATAAGAGTGGGAAGAGGAGCGGAGATAGGAAGCGACCATTACCTAGTCACACTGACTTTTAAAGACAAGAAATGAAGAGAACCAGAGCAAAAGAAAAGAAAGGCAACAAACAAAAAAAATAAGATGTTACAAACTGAAAGATGCAAACATAAAGCTAAAATATCAAGAAAAGTTAAACCAGAGTCTAAGAGGAACATGTAAACAAGAGAAAATAGAAGAAATGTGGAAAACTTTCAAACAAAACATCATAACAGCGGCAGAAGAGTGCTGCGGAACAACAAAAATCACGAACAAAGAGACTGATAAAACAAACGCTTTGGTGGAATGGAAAAGTTAAAGAGGCAATTAAGAGGAACAAAGAGAAATGGAAAAGATACATAAATACGAGGAACGAAAAGAATTATGAAAGCTATAAAGCTGAAAAAAAAAGGCAGAGAATGCAGTAATGAAGGCAAAAAAGAACTCATGGACAGAATTTGGCGAACTAATGAAAACAGCATATAAGGACAATCAAAAACTATTCTTCGGGATAATAAAGAAAACAAGAAAGAGAAAGACACAAATGTTGCATAATATTAAAAACAAGATTGGAGAACTGATGACAAAAGAGGAAGAGATAATGGAAACATGGAGACAGTACTTCAAAGAGCTATTAGAAGGAGAAGATATAAAAGAAAAGAGAAGTACACCGGAAAAGAGAGAACCCACACCACAGGAGAAAAAACTTGAACAAGATGAGGAAATGACTCTAGATGAGATAAAAGAAGCACTAAAGAAAACCAAAGCAGGTAAAGCCCCAGGACATGATGAGATAACGGCAGAAATGCCTAAAGCAGCAACAGATATAGCGCTGGAAAGGTTGAAGGAAATTTACAATAAAGTAATTAGTTCAGGAATTGCACCGGAAGACTGGCAAATAGGTATTATATGCCCCATATATAAACAGAAAGGTGACATAAAAGAATGCCAAAACAACCGAGAAATAACACTCTTAAATACAGCGGCGAAATTGTTGGCAAGAATCCTGTAGAAGAAACTAAGGACCCAAGTAGAAAAATCCCTAGAAGATAATCAATATGGCTTCAGACCAAACAGAGGAGTAGATGACGCAATAAGTATAATGAGGCAACTGAGTGAGAAAATAATAAAACAAGGAGACAAGGTGCATCTGTGCTTCATAGATCTAGAGAAGGCGTTCGACAGAGTGAATAGAGAAGACATATGGAACACGTTAAAAGAAAGAGAAGTAGATACTAACATAATAATGAGTATACAAAGTCTACACAAAAAGACTAAAAATTATGTAAGAACAAAGAAAGAAACATCAGACATGTTCGAAACTACAAAAGGAGTGAGACAAGGCTGCATATTAAGCTCGTTACTCTTTACACTAGTCATTGACAAAGCAATAAAAGAAGCAAGAAAGGAAGCAAAAGGATACATAATAGGAAAGTGGAAAATGGAAAACGTTAAAATAATAGAGACATGTTATGCAGATGACATGGTAATAAAAGAAAAAGACGAAGACACACTGAACAAGAACTTAGAAATATTCAGAAGACATCTTGAAAAAATTAACATGAAGATTGACCGCAATAAAACCAAATCGATGGTCATAAGCAGAAACGAGGAAAAACACACAATCAAGTTCGAAGGAGAAACGTTAGAACAAGTCAAGAAGTTTGAATACCTAGGAACAATACTGACTTATGACGGAAAACTAGATGATGGAATAAACGAAAGAACAGGAGCCACAGGTAGACTTTTTAACGCTTTGAAGAAGACTATACTAACAAATAAAGAAATACCGAAGGAAACCAAAGCACAAATATACAAAAAAGTAGCTGTGCCTATCCTGTTCTACGGATCAGAAGCCTGGACAACAACAGAAAGACAACGTAGTAAATTGAACAGTACAGAGATGAGATTCCTTAGAAAAATAGAAGGGAAAACAGTTTTGGACAAGATAAGAAACAAGGTATATAGAGAGACACTGAATGTAAAACCGATAGAAAACGTAATAGAAGAAGGACAATTGAGATGGTGAAGCCATATACAAAGAATGGAAGAGGAGAGAACGACAAAAAAAGTGTACGAAGCAAGAACAGCAAAAACAAAACAGAGAGGAAGACCCAGAAAAACATGGAAAGAAGAAGTGAAGAAAGCACTGAAAAAGAGGGGCTGTAAATGGGAGGAAGCAGGCCACTTAAGCAAAAAGAGAGAAAAATGGAAGGAGATCTGGAAGCGGATACCAATAGAAGAAGAAGAAGAATGAACAAGAAAAGTAAAAACCACCAACCTTACACCTGAAAAGGTAGATAGGCTTTAGGATTAAGTAAGTAAGTAATAACTACGTAAATCTGTATACTAACTATTAGCAATCACTGATGTAAAGCCTGACAGTAGTTTCCTTTACCGACTATACTACTCATCCATATGATCTAAATTATAAATTAAGTTTTCTCCACACTTTTTTCAGTATGTGTGTACTTTTCAATATTGTAATCTATGTACTGACTTGCCGTGCATGTATTTGCTCACCGGTAAATGAACTAAATAAGAAATAAGATGTATTTTGGATATAGAATTAAAATAAATTGCATTTATCAAAAATAGTTATTTGTCGGCTCATTTAGAACTCTGACAATATATAGATCAAAATAAGACACTCTGTATATAATTTTTGCTCTCCGCACATCTTCTTCACATAAACTTTGAGTATTCCAAATCTCACATTTCCCCGTACATGCAATATAACTGGAAAGGGATCGAAAGTGTGCTCTTGACGTGATAATATAAAGATTCCATCGTGCGTGAAGTACAAAATTTTCTCCTAAAATTGAATTAAGACACCCAATATATTTACTGCACCTCTTTCTCCACACAGATTTCAAATATGCCTAGATTCACTTACTTCGTGTGCGGGTTATAGTGCACGTAGAAATATATTAGTCCAAGAGCTCATGACCCATGTTTTATGAAGTGAAAACTGGCCGTGGAAATAGAGTCCAGTTTATGTTGTTTTAATTGACCTTTTTCTTTGGATCTCCAAAAACGCCCATCTGTGCGCACAAGTGATGATTGGATGAACAAGATGTGCCCAAGACTGCAGCACATGAAATAACACAAATATATTCGATTTCCCTGTAATTTTGCAAAGAGCGTGAAAACTGCAAAGGTGTCAAAGGTTCACTGTGTCGTACATATTGTGCATTGACTAATTTGAAAATAGTATCTTAGTGACGAAGCTCTGCATGTTGAAGTATTATCTGGCAATAATTCCTAGAATCTATATTGAATTTCTTCAGAACATCTTCCTGTAGTGTTATTTTATGTTTGTAATGTGTTATAAGGCTATTGAACAGACAAATAGGGCTCCTGAAATTCCTGAAATACACTTGTTGCTTCTGATGACTGCCATGATGATAAAAAGCCAGATTTGGATCAAAACTATTCTTCAGATCTCTGATGTTGAGTTTGGTCATTAATGTTGTCCCCTTATTTTTATAGTCTTCACAGATCTTTCCTTGATTCCTTGTAGAATGAATAGTTAAATAGTTTGACATATCAGGAAGTAAACAGTCATTTTAACAAGAGTCCTGCAAACAGTTTAAGTTGATCTGGTTATCTCTACAATCATTTGAATTCTCAATAGATCTATAGATTTCCAGATCGCCTGCGTATATTGAAGAAAAATGAGTCAGAATGCAATAGGAAATATCATTGATGAGTGGAGTCAATAGCAAGAGTCCCTAATGTTGATCTTGAGTTACATTAGCTGTTACTAAGATTCAATTTGCCTTCAAGCTATTGAAATATACGAATTGATATCTATTAATTACTTGCAATTCAAACACCTAGGGCCTGTAGTCTGCGAATCAACATTGAGTAATGTATCCGATTGAACACCTCACTAAAATCAGTATTAAAAACGTCCAATACATATATAACGTAGTTAGTAAAGAAATAAGAAGAAAATATATCTTCCAGGTTTTTGCTCAGTTAAGCTGTTTTAAGATATCAAATTAGGTCCTTTGTTACTCTTTTCAATTTATCTATCACAGATATTTATTAAACAGCAATAGGCGGACCAGTAGCTCAGTGCATTAACGTCTATGACGTACGAATCTAGGAGTCCCGGGTTTGATTCCAGGTGTGTACGTATATGTTAACTGGAAAAGCGCTACAAGATCAAGCACACCTGTATGTCGTAATCCTGGTAGTATGAGAAATCACTCTGATGCCGCTCAATCGTTAGTGATTTGAGATCGTCGCAGAATATGAGGTTACAAATCTACCAGGATGATTCGGTAACGGAAAGGAAATGCATGTACTCAAGACTTTGACTCTTCTTGGGTTTCCGTGCCACAGTAGAAGACAATAGGCACTCACTCGAATTGGATGACATTCATTTCGTAAATTATAAGACTCTTTATCTCCTCAACGAGATACATCAGGAGCAAGTATTCCATCCTTTTTTTGTGAATAGGAGAATAAACACGCGAAGAAAGCACAAACAAGCAAGGAAAGAGCAGACGCAAACCATTAATCAAGAGTTCGCTGAAAAACGGAATCGTTGCCGTGTTTTCTTATTGTTGTCGATAAAATAAATTTGGTCTAAATGCCGCCCTGGCGTAATAAATATCCCAATGAAATGTTTGCAATCTCTGTAGGATTATAAGCGAATGGGGGAATCAAGAAGACTGTTCGAGCAGACATCCCAAATTTGGTAATTGTGTGACCACTGCAATAACTCACAGCAGAGAATTACTGCATAGTAGGGAAGTTTTCTCCTTCACATTTCAACGGATTGTATATACGATCGGAGAGTCTGTCGATACTTTAATTTGCAATTGAATAGTGAATTGAAAGTTTCATCAATAGATTCCATTGATTACATTTACGTTTCCATTTATGTCAAGCGTACAGCCATATTTTCATATGAAATCAGTCTGAAAATTTAAATTATAAGAAGTTTATCACGATTACCAATCATAGAATCTCAAAATGATAAATAAAGTACTTTTCTTGCATAGTGACGAGAATAGTCTCATCTTGATCACGGTAAATTGTGAAGAAAATTATACTAGCAATAACAATTCTTCAAGCTCTTTTATCAAATCACTCAATCCTCGCGTCATGACTTTGTTGAATTTAACAACATTCTGAATCAGTTGTTGATTAGACTTACACTTTGTAGTCGTTGCGCATATTGGGACTGCTGTTATTGGTGTGAATTAAAAATCTGATTTTGGACTTTTTGTGCATTTTGTTATATGCTTTTAGTTTGGTTGATGGCTATCAGTGCTGTGGATATATTCCATTTCAAATTGATATCGGGTGCAGGACTCAAGTAGACATTGCATGAAGGGTCTATCAATTTGCATAATGAAGATTCAAGGTTTAACTGATATCTATTTCTGAACCAGAAGAGAAAATATCTTCGGGCAGAAACAGCTTGAAATATACAGAAAATATAGCTTCAGGCACTAACTTAGGTGAAAATGATAGTAAGGAATAATCACCGTTACCTGACTTCAGTAAGAAAACATTGAAATATCTGATATTTCTGATAAGTTATTGATGAGGAAGAAGGTTGTTAGTTTTTATGAGGCTAGAAATCAGAACTTTTTGAATTGAGATACCTCATACGTCGTATCAAAAAGAGCTACGTATAATTTAGGAAAAATTTATAATGGGAGATGTAGGCTTCTCAAACCACAGCTAATTTATGCCTTATCCGAAAGACTCCAGTTGAAAAAACTATGTGTGTTTGATCGTTAATCATAGTGAGATCTGTCATACCGCTAATTTGATTATTCAGTGATATCTGATGAATGATCAACTGGAACTATTGAAAATATCAATTTTATTAGCCCGAAAATATTTCTTATGTTTTACTCTCTAATAACAATTATAAATATCTATATTTTATGATTTGACATCGCAACTACAATTCAAAAGGCGTGATTGATAGTCAATTTTATCAGTTATTCTGATGATACATCGTATAAATCAAACCATCATACTTTGCACGACTTATTTGAACTCGCCTTTTCCCGCATAAGTGACTTTGATAATATTGTACTTATTCATAGAAGCAAAAATTCTTGCTTCAATCATGTTACTTCATGGAATATAATAAGGAACAAATCATAGTCATTTGAAAACATTCAGAGCTCTATCTACACCTTTGTCAAGACGCAGATATCTGCACGACAGATATGCTTTTATTTCCAAAATAATCTTTTTATTCTATGAAAGGAAGCAAGTCGTGAAAAAGTAATTATATAATAATAATAATATTTTTATTCTGATGGCTCTTCAAACTTTATTCAGCTTATAGCCTTGTTGGATACTTTTCATTCACAAGTTTAAATATTGCATCACATATAAATGCTCCATATAATATTCAACGACACACACAAACAGCCATTCTTCGGGCAAGATTCGTACTCACAACACCAGCAGACAGTGAAGAAGGTTATTTAAGCGCTGCTTCAACAAACTGAATCCCCAGTGCCGACTTGAAAAAGTGATTACAATGCAAATAATGCAGACAGCCGTTTATCAGGATCACTTCAAAATACATGTATTTGATTACCTAAAAGTACTTAACGAATGCGATGTTGAGACTAAGCTTGACGAAAATGGCTAAGAGGAGAATCCATTGATAGAGGAAGTAATCTCTGAAATGGAGTATCCATTGGGAAAATTCTCAAGAATATCACAAAAAATGTCAAACACAAATGTCTACCACGAATTTCTTGTATGTAAAGATGAACGAACAGTTCGAATTGATTTTAATGTCGTTGACCGAACAGACTTATCCAGTATTTCTCAGGTGTACATTGAATCCTTCTTGTTCATATTCTTGCTATCTACTTACCAGTGTTCAGCAAAGATATTCCACATAAATGGAAATGCCAGTGAAAATGACACGTTCGCTATCGAATATATATATATATATATATATATATATATATATATATATATATATATATATATATATATATATATATATATATACATATACATATCTTGTATTGGTTCACTGGTCCACCAAATATTGTTTTCATTTCAATAGTTTGTATGAGTGTTGAGAATCGTCCTCCTGTTGGGTGATCAAATCCTCTAGAATGAAAGAATTGAGAAAAAATATCACATAGAAGCTTATGTTGGAAAATGGAGCAACATTAAACGCTATATGTATCCAAATGTAATATGCTGTAAGCGGATTCCGTCTCCCCAGTCCTTGATATCAAGGACTGGTAAGCTGTATTTACACAGAGTGTATTCTTTCTGTTTTTTAACGTCGTTTATTCATTCACTTTTCTCCCAATTCCAACAACGCTCACTTTCTATTGAGCTCTGGGTGTTCTAATTCTTCGAGCATCCCATGAGGCTCTGATCTTAGACCTTTTTCATATCTCTTACCCATCAAAGATTTATATAATATATGGAACTTTCATTTGCAGACAGCCTTAGGATCTTTAATTCTATTCTATCATTCGACGATTCACCTCAAAATACAAGAAAAAACGGAAAACCTGTCTTTATAATGCAAAATACATAATCTAGAGCTTGGCATAAAAAAATTCAATATTCTCTTCTCTAGTAGAAATATGACATCCCTAATTATTTATTATAAATTGAATGACACCGATTTCAAGAAACTCATATCCTCACGCAGAATAGAAATTAATGAAACTTTGCATTCCTATTCTTCTTAAGACGGGATAGACCATGGTATTTCAATTGCAAAGCCTCTATTTTCTTACCTTGATATAGTGTTACGTTCAATTTTTGATTTCAGTTCAATTTCTATTTATCCAGTTCAATATATTTTTTTCGTTTCATTTAGTAGTCGCTTTAATTCTGAAAATATGGAATTAGTATAACTTAGTTTGATTTATAATATTTTTTTTGATCACCTACATTTTATTTTAAATAGTTTGCCATAGATTTTGAGGTTAGTTTCAATTAATAAACATGTGGCTTTGTTTTGATTGTGAATTCATCGCGCGGATCTTCTGCGGCCGTCGAAGGCACTTGCGTGGTAACGACAGTGTCTAGAGAATGTTTGAATTCATTTCGTTTCCGCTCAATTCGTCCTGCCCCTTTCTCTCCTACTTTCTTCTTACTTTGTCGATACTTAAGTCACATTCCGCCAGGTCTGTCTGTCTGTCTCCTCCCTTTTATTTATTTAGCGTCAGCCAATCGGGTAGTTTTTTTTTTGGTTTCAATGAAAAACGGTTTTTTCCTAATTAAGTCCGGTCGTCCGGAATTAACTTAACAGAAGTCGCCAGTCTACAGTTGGTCTTCAACTACCATAGTACATTCTGTTTATTGAAATTTTTTAGAATCGCTTTTTGTATATTGCCTTGCACAATCCTCTAGGAGGGAATTTTGTGTTGTTCCGCAAGCATCTCCATTGTTGGAGGATCATTAAAATTTTGTGCACGATATCGCTTTCTTTGCGCCGACCAATTGCGTGCGTAGTTGAACTACTTTGACCAACATCTCGGCTACGGAGTGCCTGATACCATCAAGGCACGCTTTTTCCAACCTTTGACCTTGGTGTGACGTCACCAGATTCCCTGAGTCAGTCCGGACCAGGAAATATCTGTTTGAGGCGTCCATCTTGGTCTGACAAACCAGTAGAGATCAACGAGCTCCAGCTACCAACCGAAAGTGACAGGTAAGTGGCATTACGTTCGTGGTTTTGTTTTTTTCTTATTCCGACTGCCGATATTTTTTTTCTTTATTATTACTTATCCACTTTGGGTGGCCAAACCGCCCTACACGGCTCAGTCTAATTTAATTTTGCCTACTATTTTTTTCTGCGTGATCATTTGGACCACGCTGTTATTTTGCAAATTGTATAGGGTCAGTCGACGAAGTAGTTTGTTTTCTTTTTAACGCTTATAAGGAATACTTTGCTGTGAACTTGATTCGATCGAAGAAGGGCCATATTCATTGTTGTTGTTTTTTTCTAATATACTTATAGACGTACGCGCGAGTTGCTCCGCATTTTCATTTACTTTTTTTTTTTCGTAGTTTCTGTAAAACATCGAGGGCTCTAACCTAGCCAATTTACATTTTTTTATTCTATTTTTGCGCTACTTAGGCGTAGGTCATTGTAGGGCCTACTATTTACTGTCATTTATTTGTTTTTCTCGCGTTATTTGGGCGCGTAATTTGAAATAGTAAATTTCAATTACTTTTATTCATTCATTTTTACTTCTGCAGTACTTAGGTGCGTTGTCAAAAAATTACGTACTCACTTAATTAAATTTATATTATTTTGGGTGAATACCTCTTTTTATTTGAATGAAAATTGCCCATACTTTTCTTTTCAGCAGTGTAGAAGAGAGCGTAATTTCTCTCAGTAAGCTCGAGGTAAGTTGCTGTTTGAGTAATATCAAATTATTTGGGAGTCAGGAACCAGATTGACGCTGACGAACAGAATATCAACACCTATTCTCCTGTCTCCCGATTATTCCTTTCAACACCTTAGTTTCAGGTATTTTCGTGGTTGAGTACCTTGGAAAAAATAAGTTCAACTACGTGGCGCCCTACTATTTATTTCTTTACCTATATTTCATTGTATATATTTTTGCTGAAGCTAGCCTCATTTCACCCAATTATTTCCCTGAGTCTGAGCTAGACTTACGTAGAATTTTTAAAGTCATTTTAAGCTCAGAATTTCAATTTAACGTAATAATAGACATTCTTTCACTTGGAAGATGTGGGTGTGGTGTCTGAATTTCAACTTTTTGTTGTACTTGGCCAGATACACTGCCGTGTCTCTTGATCTATAATCCGAAATTCACGCCTTTGATGATGTACAGACTGTATGCCAGCTTTATTTCTCTTTTGTCCATTGCAAAGCTAAATTCAGCTCAGCTATATGGAACCCAGCCCATGAATATCATCAGGTTCATATAAATTCAAAATATTTTCAAGTATTTTTATTCCAAAATCAATGACATAAACCCAGATAATACTGTTTCTCATCTTGCACTTTTGAAGATGTTTCATATACGAAGTTTTCTTGAGCGATGAGAATTTAATTGAGTATTCTATTGAAGAAAACTACTTCATAGTGGAAACGATGATTCTGTTTGTCTCAGTATTCATTTCCATGAGCCAGCTCGTAATTCCAAGATATTCTACATTCCGTTCTTTGAAGCAAATATTTTCTGAATGTCTCCTATTCATCGAATTCACTCCATTTGCAAATTTAGTAGAAGTGATGTTTCTCTTTTATCTCCGGAATAATCAATGTTAAAATCCGACGTGAACATTACGTGACTTACTTGTACATCATTTGATATATACACAAATTTACTCAATAAAGCTTTCTGTCGCTTCAAATTATAATTAATATAATTTTAATGATATTTTCACATGTACAATGTCAGACAGAATAAAAAAGATTACAGCAGTTTATTATTACATTTCTACTGGGGGCTTTCACTCTTATGAAGCAGATTGAACAGTTTTGCACTTTCTAGCGGATCTGGAGAAAATTAAAACTTTTAGCTGTGTGAGTTAGGGCTCAGTAGCTTGTGCGCGGTTGAATATTTTGCTGGAATCAGGTTGACAGCTAATGCTTGTTCATCTTGTTTGTGGAAATATGTGGGATGTGCAAAAATAGAAGATATTTTGAAACTTTGGGCAAAACTGGTGAGGAAAGTTAGATTGGCAATATTTTTGAATACATTTTAGTAAAAATGAAGTATTCACAAGCTATTTCCGTTGAAAATCTCAATGTATATGTACATAACTATTTTTTTAGATGAGACACAAGAAATCTTGTTGCGTCGAAGACTGTTCTTCATACAACAAGAAACCGATTATTCGATATAAGTACGAAATTTGTGTGAAATTTTTAAAAGATAATACATTTTTTTCAATTCAATCAGAATAAGAATTTAATATGGGGTTATTTTTGTGTGGTTCAAACGAGCAAATTGATACTCAAGTGGACAAGACTTTGTGCTGTTTTTGATCCTATACAATGACTTGCGGTTGGACACTGCAAGAAGTCATCGAAATCAAATTATCGCAAGTAATTAGTGAGTATATAACTATTATAACGTCGGTGATTTATTTAACAAGGCACTTCATCATAAAAGATGATAAATACAGAAGGAATTTGAATATGGATCCGATAAATACAAAAATATTGTGTATTACTGCAGAATTAAATATATTTTCTTTTTCAGTCGACTAACTCACAGACTCTGCTACTCAGCGCTCGACCTTGACTCACAATTTTAATATAAAAAATTGCTGGATCAGTAAGAATGATGTCAGTGGCAGGTCAGTGAGAGGATTCACGGTACATCCACCCCGTCTGGTCTACAGCTACGGCTTTGTGCGTAGACTAGAATTGAGTCGGTTGGGCAGCATTTCGAGGTCTCTCTCTGCCTCTCTTTGGCACCATTGGTTTTGATTTTTTCCCTTTTCGAACCTGAAACTTAGTAAAATCTTTGGTATACTTTCCTATCGACTTTGTTGATCTTTCTATCTCTCCTAATTCGTATGTGGCTAGGGTGATCATTGTCTTGATTCGATACGGACCATCTCTCTTCAGAGCGAGTTTTGCACTCAAACCTTCACTGGAGCTGCATAGTACATGATTTTCGACTAGAGCTTTGTCTCCTCAAGCATATCTTCCTGCTAGGCGTTGTCTGCTATCTCCCTTATCTGTCCTGTTGTTCCTTAATGTTCTCTTTTGCTTCTCGAAGAGTGATTGTGCACTTCTTCAAAAAACTCGTGATACCCAATACAATGGTATCAGCTTCATCGATGTATCGTAAGCCATGTTGTACATCGTCTGGTGCTCGCAACTTCCTTTCAGAAGTCAAGTATGCTGCACAGTTCCCAGTTGATGATGTGGTTACGTCTTCATCGCAGAACGAATAGCTAGTAAATGTTCAGCCCATTCTCCGTGTTTTTTTTTTCCACAAGAATAGCTAGTTGTGTCTTAAGATCTCTATTCTTCTTTCCTATAGAATCACTTTCCGGATGGTAAAATGGAATGGAACTTTGACGAATTTCTAGCCAGTAAGTAAATTGTTGCATGACGTCAGATATGAATTGCACACCATTATCACTTATTATGCGTCTTGGTGATCCATATCTCAAGAATATATATTTTATCAAAATCCCTGCACATGCAGTGGCAGTTGCTTGTTCAAATGGAAATATTTTTTTCCACTCAAAAGCTGTGTCTTCTATGATGAAAATCCACTCATCTTTCGTTCCTGGTAGAGGTCCTACCAGATCAATAGCTATAGTCTTGAAATGCTGTGTCGGTGCTGGAATTCGGAGAAGTCCCACTGGTTTCAAATCTGTTGCTTTGTAACGTTGACATTCTGGACATTTCTTAAAATAGTCTTTGACATATCTACGCCTACCAAGGGAAAAATATCATCTGGATAATCTTTTGACTGTTCTGTCCACCCTATATTGGCCGGCTGTTGGTGCATTATGATATTTCTTTATTATACACTTTCTTCCTTCAATTGGTACAACTAATTGAGGTCGTTCACTTGCATTGTCTTCGCAATATCTATACAAAAAACATTATTTGTTCAAAATCTTCACGAATCTCTTGTGCACTTCGATCACGAACATCTACTGTGACTGTACATACATCGCATTTACCTGATGCTGATTCTGGACATGTTGGTCTAGACAACATCTCTGCAATTCCTTTTTTTTCCAGGTGTATAATCAATTTGTGAATCATATGCTTGAAGACGTGAAGCCCACAATGCCAAACGACTTGTCGGTGTCTTCAGCCAGAGTAACCATTCTAAAGGTGGATGATCTGTACAAATTTTGGTTGTGACTCCTTCTAAATATCCTCTGAATTTGTCAAATGTCTACACAACTGCAAGATCTCTTCCGGTTGTCGAGTAGCGTCTTTTTGCTGGAAGTAAGAGTCGGCTCGCGTATTCTGTCGGTCTCTCTTGATTCATCTTACCCTGCAATAATACTGCACTCAAGGCATAAATACTTGCATCTGTTCGTAGGATATAAGGTTTGGTAGTATCGGCTTGTAGCAATATAGTAATTGTTGTTAAAGCTTCCTTCAATTCTTCGGAGGAACTTCTCTCTCTAATCCCATTCTCATTGTTGGTCTTTTCTTGTCGGCTGGCATGATGGCAAGAAAATATCCGAGAAGTTTCGCATGGACTTCCTGTACCATGAACAAGTCTGTGAAAATGATTCCAATTGTTTAACGTTTCGCGGTGTTGATATTTTAAAGATTGCGTTCATTCTATTTGGGTCAACTTGAATACCTTCGGCCGTAATAAAATGTCCTAAATAACGCATAACCGTAAACGCAAAATCACATCTGTTTCGTTTTACCCGCAAATCAAACAACAAAAGTCTATCAAACACGCGTTTCAGATCTTGCGAATGTTCTTTAAATGTTTCTGATCATATCATGATATCGTCCGAATATGCGAATATCGATATGTCACTTAAACCTGCTTTGAATTTGTCGAATAATCGTTGGAATGCTGCCGGCGCGTTTTGTGAGCCGAATGTCATTCTTAGAAAATGGTTTATTCTGGGAGGTGTGACGAAACAAGTCTTATCTTGATCTTGCTCCCTGACTTCAATCTTGTGATATCCAGCCTGTAGGTCGATTGTTGTCATAAATAGAGTTCTTTTTGCATTCTGCAACAATTCCTCAATTCGTGGTATAGGGTAGCTCTCACTCACTGTGATGGCGTTCATTTTTCGATAGTCCACGCAGATTTTTGATCAATCATCTTTCTTTAGTACCAGTATAGTCGGTGTATTCCTAGGACTTTTACATTCTTCAATAATTGTATCTTTCAACATCTGGTCAATCTCCATCTTCAGGACTTCTTTCTCATTGGTTGAAACTCAATACGGAAGAACGTATATGGGTACATGATTACCTGTATCAATCACATTCTCTGCAAAATCTGTGGCCTCTCCCTTTGGTACAATGATTTTCACATTTGTTGTCAATAACAAATTTAATTCTTTTCTTTGTTCTGTTGGAAGCATCGTGCCTTCATTTTCCCGGAGCTGCATTCCATCTAGACTTACTTCGTTCAATCTTCATTGATGCCTCTGCTTCGTATGGAGACTTGTCTTCAGGTTTATCACGAAAATGTCAAATTCTCTGACCACTAGCAATGACAATATTGGCTTTTCCCAAGAAGTTCACACCCAGCAAGTTATTAATATTTGGTAGTATTGGAAGCACATCCAGATTAGTGGAAGTTTCTTTCTCTTATTTCGACATCTACGGTCGTTTTGAGAACATCTTGTCTCTTCACAACACCATCTGCGTAGACGAGTAGTATCTCTTCGGCTTCGAATTCACATCCTTCATCCTGTGAAACTTAAAGACGAGTAGAGCCAGTAATACTTGCCTGTACTGCAGTTATTGGTAGGACTGGTCTGAAATGATTCTTTGGTTTCTCTCCAGATGTTAGTTTGTAGAACTCTACAGATTCAGCATTCACCTTGGTTGCATTTTGACATGTTGAACGTACGATCTGATGCCCCTGGGCTCCACATCCGTAACATTTCAATGTTGTTTACGTCATTCCACTAGTTTTAGTCTCTTGATACGTTTTTTTCTGCTCCGATACTATACTTTCATGCTCGTTTGCTGTCTTCTCTCTATTTGGGCATACTTCAATGCCATGTCTAAGTTTTCCGCAAAACTCACATTTTCGTTTCCTACAACGATTGTTCGATAACACGCTCTTCAAATGTCTTGTAACGTTCCAAACTGACCTTAGTTCGTTTATTGCTCTTAATTCCAAGAAGATTGTTGGTGACGTGAGGCGTCGCAAAGTTAGACTCCAGATATACCTGGAGCGCCACGATGTTGTCTTTTCGTCCGCAGGACACACGACAACGAAAGTACCTGCAATAAAGGGGCGTTTGGTCGGACGAAGGAGTTACAGGAGTGGGTGACCGCCTAATGGCCTTCAGCATCCACCAGAGGATCGACTTAAGCGGCACTGTACTCGCCACAAGCCACACCTTCAAATGGAGATTGTGGCAGCTAACCTGTCTGAAAGAAACGGGCAGGTCCACTCTTTCGCACAATAAGACAAATATTTTGAACGGAATTACTGACTTTAATATATGCAAAAATAAATAAGTGTCAAAAAATAACAACAAGTGTGAGGTGAGTGAAGTCCTCCTAACACTTCCGTGAGATGAAATTCCACAAGAATTTCATTTTAGGCACGGTAGCACATAGAGTGAAGAAATAAAAGCAGAATAGATCAAATACATAGAGAAAACAAATAGAAATGATAATAATAATAATAATAATATATATATATATATATATATATATATATATATATATATATATATATATATATATATATATATATATATATATATATATATATATATATATATATATATATATATATATATATATATATATATATATATATCACCTGTGAACTAAACAATTAAGTGCAAGCTATGTGAACAAAAATTGAACTATGATCTCTTAAAAAAGCATATTTGACGTCTACTCACGACATTTTTCTGCTGTTTTGATATAATTATGACTCATTGGAGTGAAATAAATTTTAACAACATGTGGTAAAACATAACCACAATAACAACATGTGGTAAAACATAACCACAAAAATGAAAACCTATATTTATTCTGAATGTTCGAAAATCTTTATTCTAATCTCAACTAATTGTCCTGAAGATGATTTTAAATAAAAAAATCGAAAGCTTGACAAATTAACAAGAGTGTTAATTTTTTGGCCCAATTATTGACTGCCTTACCCACTATAAACTCTGTCAACGTAACTAATTGCAGTCGCGATTACCTTTTATCATATATATATATATATATATATATATATATATATATATATATATATATATATATATATATATATATATATATATATATATATATATATATATATATATATATATATATATATATATATACCTGAAGGCAGCATTGATGAATGATTTTGCAACGCAAAACGATTAATGATTCATGTCTGGCTATATATATATATATATATATATATATATATATATATATATATATATATATATATATATATATATATATATATATATATATATATATATATATATATATATAAATCCTCATATCATTTTGGCGTCCTAATATTGCGCGTTTGCATTTAATCTGGCGTCCATTGTAAATTGGAGTCCGTATATCGGACGCCACTTTAGAATTGCTTCAAAATTTTTTCCTGGCTTGTTCCCGACCTCTAGAGGCTAAATTCAAAATTTCATTTGGACGCCAAAATGATAGGGAAATGAAAATTTTCGTATATTTTTAGTTTCGAAGAATTCCGCTCCAATTTTTAGTGGCGTCAAAAATATACGTGTATATTCCCACTTCATATATTTCGCCATCATACTGGCGTCCAGAAACTTGACAACACTGTCGCAGAACATCGATCGATAATGAAACAGATGTTTGCGCTTCTGACATGGAATTTGTTGGGAGTATGGCTTGAATTTGGAATTGCATTTCTTATGTATGTCATAACATAATATTTCTACCAATATTTTATTGCAAAATAAAGTATTATAGTACAGTTACTTGATGTCAGAATTTATTCTTGCTTAGAAGTAATTCTTTATCAACTTAAAATTTGAGCAGTCAATTTAAAATATTAGGAAAAAACAGTTGAGTACTGACTCAAGTATGAGGAGTAAGTGAGCAAATTCATGTACCCCTTTCTAATAGTTCAAGAGCCGAACGCACCTCAACGTTCCTAGTCAGATTTAGGGCCGAATTGTTTATGAATTGATCGAAGATATAGTAGTCATTAGGATGTCACTTTTATAAATCCAGGATCTAGTCCTAAGGATCGAAAAAAGGCCATATCCGGTCAATAAGTTCGTGGTTAATCTGAAACTAGTATCAATCGATTGCAGAGGTCAAGCACTTTAGGAAAAAGCAGGATACTACCTCTGTTCTATTCAAAACAGAGGAAAAAGCACAACAATCATAAGGGAAGTTCTAAACGACAGGGCAGAGGGTGATACCTTGGTTTTTTTTGGAGTATCCGACCTTCGCTACTAACCAGTACCAGTTTTAATTATAAGTTCTATCAGAGAAGTTGACTCTGACGAAAATTGACCGGAAGTAGCCTTTTTCTGACGCTTAGGACAAGATTCCAGATTTAAAAAGTCTGTCACCCAATTGACCACTATATTTTTGATTGATTCATATGAAATTTGACCGTAAGTTCGATAAGGGAACATAAGGTGCGGTCTGTTCCTCAACTATAGGATCACTATAGAATGTGAGAACTCGCTATTTCATCCGTGATGTGGTCTTATAATTGTTGTAGAAAAACAAATTATATCGTTTGTACAAAGCAAGTGGAATATTTTTGTTGCACGTTCATCATTGCTTTTACTAGGACCAAATTGATGAATCTCAAATTATTAATGTTTTTGAAGTCCCTGATGGTCACAAAGTTGCACTTTCAGTGTGATCGAAATAAAGTTAGAATGGATGGATGAATTATCATCATTACATATCTCCTGTAATACATTATAAGATTAATATAAGCTTGTGATATACAAGGGAATGAAAACTAATTTTTGCTCCTAATAATATAATCTATTACAGGATATCACATCCATCATGGCTGAAAAGTGTAAAGAGTTGGTATACAACATACATATAAGTTGGGACTTGGCGAAAACATCATTTGAGTTTTTCTTTTTGTTCAATTTAGAATTAATTGGCAACATAGAACCGGAACAATTTTGTGTAAGAAACGAAAATGTTGCTTTATTTTTCTTGAATCTGTCGGTAACAGAGTACACCAGAAGATAATTTGAGTGACTGTGAAAAGCCCCAATTTGGTTCAAGGTACAAGTTGAATTTTTTTCAAATGAGAGCTTTAACTATTCGAGTGCCCGGTTTTTGCAAAGGGCTGTATATTGAATGTATTCAACAATAACTGTAGTTTGGAAATGATATGCCCAAACTGATTCCATATAACATACATCCATTCTATCTCATATTTCAATTTGTGCGCGTTATCATATCATCGCTTCTCTTATTCAGTTTGTGGATAGATAAACATTGACTCTGTTGTCGCAACTGTGTGAAAACATTCCTTGAAGTCGTGGAGCCGGCCGCACCTCAAGTTCCCTGATCGAACTTATGGTCAAATTGTATAATATGAATCAATCGAGAATATTGTGGTCAATGAGGTGACAGACTTTATAAATCTAGAATCCTGCTTCAAGTGTCGGAAAAAGGTTACTATTGTTCATTTTTGTTAGGGTCAACTTCCCTGTTAGATATTATGATTGAAACTAGTACCAATTGATAGTGAAGGTCAAATGCCTTAGGAAAAAACCAAGGTGCTACTCCCTGCTCCATTCGGAAGGGAAAGGAGAAGAATAGACAAGAATAATATTATGTGGTGGCAAAATTAGGCTGGTAGCATTTTTAACAATTTTGCATTCCATATTTAATCTTTGATGAAAGATATAACACCGTTTTGCTCAAAAACATGAAAAAAATCTAATGTGAACTCCACATGTCTTACCCGTACATCTTTTGACTCAATAAATAACAGTTGATACTAATATTGACTCTAGGCAAAATCGACTCCAACCAAAATTTGAGATGATAATTTAATCATTCAGATGCTACAGTCCATTAATGGTCAGTTGTACCGCTCTAACTCAAATTTTAAACTTCACTTATACAAAAAATGTCGAATCAAAATAAGGACAGCAATGTTCATGTCACATTCAATTTTCAAATTTTGATACTATATTGTTGAGTTAGGTGGCACCTAAAATTCAAGTGACAGCGGTGCAACTGGCCATGGAACGCTTTAGCAGTCTCAAATACCAAATTTCATCATTCTACGGCCTAAGTATCGAATTTATGCGAAAACTTGAGAAAGATTGTCAGATAAAGCTAACTTCCAGCTAATAGATTGTTATGAAAATATTGAGTTATCATTCGAATGCTACAATTTCTTTAGATACAAAATTACAAGATTCTACGGCTGATTGTTCTGGATTTATATGAAAATTCGAAAACGTGCTTAGTAAACTGCACTCCTGTTTAATCCGACTGCAGACATAATGCAAGGTGTACAATTAGGTTTTATAGAAGTGTTTGATACGAAATTTCAATACTCCACGCCTAATTGTTCTGAATTAATACAAGAAACTCGAATAGACTGTGCAATTTCAGCACAGCCAATTAGTATTAAAATAGAAAATAACCATTAAGATGCCTCAGGGAAATTCAAAAAAAGTGCATTTGCGGTACAGACGATTGCAATCATAATAGGGGCTGCAAAACTAGACTTTGGACCAGTCTCAAATACAAAATTTAACTATATAGATACATACATTCATACGTACGTACCGAAGTCAAGTCGAAAATAGTCAAAATGCATTTAGGGATGCTCAAAACGAGAATTTCCATCAAAATCTCGAAATGTGATCCTGGCGGTTCAACAATACTACTTATTTATACTTTGTACAAGTGAGTTAAAAGAGATTCACTTGGATTACTTCGATACTTATAGAATGTTCATTATTCCATATTATAAGTAGTATCTGACTTTGTGCACCATATTGCAACACGAACAGCGAAGGAAATTCCTAGGGATATACGATATGGAAGACTCTCGACTTTCAAAATTATACGTTTACCAATTTGCATTGTGGAAAAACTAATCAGAGAATGTAGTTGTACATAGTTCAACAAAATCCATTCTTAACGCTTGAACTTTTTGCCTTTAGATTGATATATAAGCTATGAAGAATGAATACTGATATACGACATGTTCCCAGCAACTTTGAAGAATAGGAGTCAAATATTTGGACAATTTTGGTCGTAGATTAATTTTATGTCCACATAATTGTTGTATTTATCATCAGTTACAGTTTTGCTTCAGAAGCTTATGTGCGATGTGCTATAAATTAATTTTGTACGCGATTATAACGGAAAAGGTATTTCTATAGCCCTTTTCGTTACCATGGAGTTTTACTTACTTGTACACATCTATCTAAATTCACTATTTGCACGATTGGACGTATTCATAGGTTTACCGGCTCTCCATTCAAGGTGGTATGTTGATTTTACCGGCAAACTGTGATTACTATGGTTATGCTGACTTACCGCCCACGAGCAAAATTTAGTGATTTTAAATTCTTTCGTGATGATCGCCTAAAAAAACGAAATATTCTGATACTCTCTTCTGGTCTCAGTTGGCGTTTCGGCCGTGATCCACAAATTCGACCAAAAAAGATCACCTCCATGGTCTTGATACACTAATTCCTTTTTTGTATCTCCCATATAATTCCTATTTTGTATCTTCCACCTAACAGGATCGGTTCATAATGGTGATGTGAGTTTTCTCTCAGGTATTCATAAGGATATGTATGAAGACTACTCGATAGACTGGTATTTATTATTGAAGTACTAAGATGAGGCATCTTATGAAAGCAACAAATAATAACTCAGTATACAGATAAAGTTTCATTTAGTTGCCTGAAACTCCATTACTGTTGCTATCCAAATTTCATTCCCAACCAAAAGTTTCTGTAGGAAAGATTCCCAGCATTTCAATAATTTAAATTGACGATTATTGATTGAACTGATAACGCATACTTGAATTAGGGTAGCAACACTAGTTTAAATTTGAATGTTGAGAGGATAGCCGGTAATATGATAATAATTGTAGACAAATATTTTATCCGCTAGAGCTGAGTCCAAGGGAAGAACTCTAATGCCCGATTTAATGATCTCGAGTTAAATTAACCTGGGTTAAAGTGACGGAGAGTTAACCAATAAACAGGCTTTCAATTCATTTGATTGACTTGATTGGGCAGTGATGACACAAAAAATACAGAAATTGATATTGTTACCAAGGAAATGAGCTCTTTGAACCGGATTAATTCAACTCGAGATCGTGAGACCGGCCAGAAGACATGTACCAAGTAGTATAGGGTATTTGATAAGGTGAGTAGGAAGTATTCCTTACCAGAGCCAGATTATGCATGAAGCCCGATAGGCACGGGTTCACGGACCTTGGCTTAAGGAGGCCTTAACTTTGAGGATTTCACAATCATTTGAGCCACCAGCTCATGGATTTCATTGAATTACGACCTATGAGCTTCAATGTGTCTTGATCCGGCATTTGTGTTGATTAGGAGAGGATGTAGACATGATAATTTCACAGTGAAAAGTATCTAAACTAAGATTGTGAAGAATTCAATACTCTTCCAAGAAGTTACGAGATTTTTTTGTTTGCCTTACGGCTCTTAGGATATTGCAAAAATACTCTGTACTTTTTTTTACAATATGATGACCTAATGAGAGGAGGTTTCCAGCTCCCAGAATTGAGATTTATATTCACACTGACCTTCATCACACATTTATAGAAAAATCTTGAGCAAAATGCAAGTTTAGACCAAAATTTTGTCACATTTCTATATAGCAATTATTATCACAATTTATATGACGTCTGTAAGTCCTTCCTGATGAATTATCTTTCACATACTTCCATTCATGGAATCTACCAACAGTTCACGGACATGGCAAATACATTTTACTTCAGAACTCGAAAATAGCAATAATCAATCAAAAATCCATATTTTTTCGCAAAATCTTTCAATTTACTATGAGTTCTCTATCAACCAATGACATATTACTACTCTATGAAGATGTCTCAAGTATCAACCCATTCCAGAACTTGAATAATGTAATTCTACGCAAACCTTTGAATATATCGCTTCACATGTGTCATCGATAGAACATTCTACGCAAGAGAGGTGCTTATCGGACTGTAAAAACTAAATCTGGCAACAAGGGGGACGCCACTTCAAACATGAAGTGAAAGCATATATATTGATAGGACGCCACTATGAACGCAATATGTAACGTATATTATTGACGCCACATTGATGTTATGATGAAAGGAAGTCATATTGTATAGGAAATGGGAACTCTGTGAATATTGCGTGAAATGGAATTTCTGTGTGAAACCTGAAGAGCCCATGAGACATTATGTAATATACTTCGATCAGATCTCAACTATACGCGTTCCTTTCAGTAGACGCCAAAATGAACATCTTTGTAAGGACGTCAAATTGATAGGGTGATTTATATATATACATATATATATATATATATATATATATATATATATATATATATATATATATATATATATATATATATATATATATATATATATATATATATATATATATATATATAGCCAGACATGAATCATTAATCGTTTTGCGTTGCAAAATCATTCATCAATGCCGCCTTCAGGTCTTTTAAATGCCAGTTACCTGCATGTTTATCCTCTGTGTCTTGCAGTTCGTAGACCGTAGTAGACAATTTCGTCTGTATGGTATAAGAGCCTACAAACTTTGCTGCCGACTTACTGGCATAACCTTCTGCGGCATTTGACAATTTGAAGCTACGACGCCACACCTGCTGTCCAATGCAGTAATCGACGGGTCGACGCCGTAAATTTTATTGTTGCTGTGCCTTTGCTTGAGCCAGATCCAAGAGCTACGTATTTCAGCGTGGATTTTCAAGAAATGAGCGGGCCGTTTTTTTTTTCACGTCATCGCGGTCGTAGTGAACCTCTCCATCGGCGTTCACTGCATCTGCCACATAGTCCGTGCCTGGCAGGATGCGCTCTCCTCCGGAGTTCACGAGGTATGGCGAAAATCCGGTTGCTTCGTGCACTAGGGTGCGCACTGCACAACTCACGGAAGGTGGGTGAACATCCCACTGTTTCTGCTTGTCCTTCACGTATGCTGCTAACATTGTTCTTAGCACACGATTCACCAGTTCAACGGGATTGTTCTGGAGATTGTACAGAGCGTTGAACAAGATCTTCACGCCATACTTGCCGCACAAGCCCATGAATTCTCCACTTCGGAATTGGACAGATATTGTGGGACACCAAACATCAGGAAGACGCCGTCTTCAACATGCCTTGCCACGGCTTGAGCAGTAGCAGTACGCATCGGGAACGTAAGTACGAACTCACTGAAGTAGTCCCTACGTTGCGCGCCAATTTGTAACGTCCCAAACTGAATTAAGTTTGTCTATTGCTCTCAATCTCGAAGAGATTGTAGGTGATGTGACGCGTCCCAAAATTGAACTCCGGACATACCCGGAGCGCCACGATGTTGTCTTTTCGCCCGCAGGGCAGACAACAACGGAAGTACCTGCAATGAAGGGGTTTTTGGTCGGACGAAGGAGTTACAGGAATTGGTGACCGCCTAATGGTCTTCAGCAACCACCAGAGGGTCGACTTAAGCGACACTGTACTCGCCACAAGCCACACTCTCAAATGGAGATCGTGGCAGCTGAGCTGTCTGAATGAAACGGGCAGATTCACTCTTTCGCACAATAAAACAAAGATCTTAAACGAAATTACTGACTCTGATATATGCAAAAATAAATAATTTAACAAGAAAAGGAATATGAATTTAAATAAAATTTGATCAGTAAGAAAAAATATAAATAATGTGAAAATGAATGAAGCTAATTCTTGTAAAATAGATCGACAGTGGCTGAAGGCCAAATACATACAATACCGCGCCTTGGAGAACAGCACGCAACCAACAACACACCAGTGTAAGCAAAACCTGACGCCTATATGCCTTGCACCTTACTAGTCTGAGCTCACAGTAATCACAGAGACAGAGGCGTAGCCCAATCGATTGCGCTGTACAGAATAAGCGTATAGCGCCAAAACACTACTGCGTTCACATATGCTGCATCCATTGAGCGCCTAACACAAATTAATGACACGTACGTAGACAAAAAAATTACAAACGTAGACTTCTGCTCCAACAATAACTACACCAACAAATAGTACAAAACAAGACACTTGGCTGAAGCCACAAGTTCTTTAAAACTGTGGCGATGATGTCGCCTGACCTGGTGTAGGTATCGGTCCAGGAGTTGGTCGTGGACGGCGTCAAAGGTAAGTAACCTGGAGATGGTCTCAGGAACTGGATGTTCGGTGCTCGCGTCGCTGGGTGCTCTGTGGGTGTCCAGACAATTCCCCTTAAATGTTTGTGACGGTTGTCGAAGCACGCGGTATTCGGAACAGTTTTCTCTTCAGATCCCCAAAATTGGACTGCTCGACCGATGTACACAACCAACTCGGTTACTCGGTTGGGTCACGACGCAGATTTATTATAAATCCCGCTATGCGGCTTAAATCGCTTTTAAAGGTAAAAATGAGTCCGTGCCTCGAGTAAACTACTGCGCGACCGTCACGTTTTAAGACTTTTGCTCGAATCCCTTACTTAAATCAGTTTCCGAACAATTACTTCAAAAAAAGACCCGTTTCTCCTTAACTTTTTCGTTATTTCATTAGTTTTGGCTAATTACAAAGATAGTAGAGTAGAGAGTCTAGCAGGAAAGGATTATTAGGGTCGAGGAATTTTATTGTGAGTGTTATGTTATTTCAGTGTGTTTATATTTTGTGAGGTGTTGTGTTAAATGTGATTTTAATGTGATTCTAAGTTTTAAATAAAATGTTTTTATTCTGAAAGAGCGCCTTGTCAACTTCTGACATCTTGCGGCAACTACGTGAATTAAAAATACAAAATCAAAATACATCATCAATTACAAAAGTGTCAAATATTAACAACAAGTGTGAGGTGAGTTAAATGTTCTATTTATCTGAAATAATAGTGTTGAAAAGTTTAAATTGGAGCAAAAAGAAATGAAAAAAAGTCTGGAATATGGAATATGGGAAACTAGGAACAAGGTGCGAAATTGGAACGTAACAGTCTTTACTTGATCACGCAAAATTTATTTTCGAAGTTTCCTGTGTAACAATCTGTACACCATGACTAATTGAACTACACTCGTCAAAACTCACAGAATAAGCGTAATAAGGGCTTAGCCTGATCAATTGCACTTCACAAGTTGACGTACAGCGCACGTATCAACTACTGCGCTACAACTATTGTGCCCAAGGGACGTTTAACAGTAACAAAGAGAAAAAATTTAACAGAAAAATATGTACTATGCTTCTAGCTGCCCTTAGAGCACCGCAAATAATCGAAATAATAAAAAGAGGACGGTTCACTTAGTTGAAACCACTGGGCTTCTGGAACAATGGCGTTGACATCGACTGGTATTGGTGAAGGCATCGGGCCAAGATCAGTCGAGGGATGGTGTCAAGTTTAGTGATCCTGGGATGGTCTGTAGGATCCAGGAGTAAGTACTTGTGTCGCTGCGTGCCTGGCGGGAGACTAAGACCTCGCCTTGATGGACTTGGCTGTTTTCACAACACGGGGTCGTGGCCGTAAGTTTTCGAGAAAATCTACAATTGGCTGCTCGATTGCGGACTTGGTTTCACGGCATTTCACACAACGAAAGCAGACGCTGATCCAATTTTTAGTCCTGCAAATGTGGCTTTGAATATTCAAAATATAAAATGAAATCGACGCAACAAAAACCTAATGGCGCGACCTTATGTTCTCTAGTACTTTCCTGAACAGCGAAGTCATGTTTGTCATACATAACCCAATACATTCGTTGGGCCCCTGAGTGCACTTGACGATTTCATCGTTTAGCCTCTCTTCGTAGTTCACTGGTAGAAGTTCACGTTCCATTCCCTCGACTAGGTTGTTCCAAGTATGGAACACACTTTTTTTCGTTCGGTACCAAATCAGCGCATGTGCTTCGAGCGAATCCACCGCAGATGCCAGTGATTGTGCTCTGGAAACGTTTCACGCCTGTCGTAATTCATCGAAATGGTCCAAAAAGGCATTCGGCAACATTTTCGAGTATTTTCACTGAATTTGAGACCCCACATGAGAACTGACACAATCGCTTTCGGAGATATTCCGACTTTAGCTGTTGTAGGCTCATCGCCATCAGATGAATGATTTTCGACGTAGGATAGCTGAAGATTGACCACACACCAAGACCGATTCGAGATTCTGTCTATGATAGTCGACGAAAATCTTGATATATTCGCCTTAAACTGTAATTCGGCTTCCAAAGTCACACATTTGATTAAGACTTGCTAGCGTTTCTTCTTCTGTTCGTCACCCACTGGTTCACTTCGGTTAACTCTTCCCAAAGTATGCGCTAATTTAGTCTTAATTTGCTGATATTTGCACGTTCCTTCTGCCGGGAAAAGAAAGCTATGAGACTCGCTATTTTCCCAAATTTGGCCTCTAGCTATGCTGCATTGTCCGCAGGTACGTATGAATACGCTAGCAACACGAACGAGGTGTTTTCCTCAATTTTTGGAAGTGCACGGGGCGTATGTTGCATGGCGTCAACTGTTTCACTCTCTTCCACTCCTTTCACGTGCAGCTCATACTGAAGCTTCAGCTCACTGAATCTATTTGTCTCCATTTTTGATTCTAGCTCAACGCCAAATTGAGCTATGTGACCTGATATGCAGTATGCAACAAAACAGAAACTCAAAAGAAGTAGCCTTAGAATGTGCAACGATACTAGAAAATAAGGATCACGTAGAGCAGATGTGCCGTAGTGATAACTAATCTAATACCCTCATTATAATTCCTGAGTATGCAGGAAAATGAAAGAGGACATGAAGATTAAACCTGATCACGAAATCAATCTCGCGACAATCCAACAAATTCAAACAAAGAAGAGAAAACAAAAGAAAAATAGCTGCTAAGAAAATTAGCTCTCCACCGACGGAAGTAAATATGTGTACCTGTATCATGAAAAAAATCCCTGTGTGGGGTTGCTGGTCCTCCATCGGGCGCCTCTCCAGGTGGCAGAACGAGATGGACTATAGGAGCGTGAAATGTCAGGAGTTTATATAAGCCAGGAACCCACTCAGAACTCAAAGAAGAAGTAATTAAGAGTGGAGTAGATGTATTGGCAATACTAGAAAAAAGATGGCCAGGCTCAGGGAATCTCGAACAAAGCTATTTCACGCTATTTCATAGCTCTT
This sequence comes from Dromius quadrimaculatus, assembly GCA_963989225.1. Classification (NCBI taxonomy): domain Eukaryota; kingdom Metazoa; phylum Arthropoda; class Insecta; order Coleoptera; family Carabidae; genus Dromius; species Dromius quadrimaculatus. Next base: position 21,496,066 of record OZ022327.1, read on the forward strand.
CGAACAAAAAGAATGAATTAGGAACTGCATTTCTGATAAAGAAAACAATAAGGGAACATGTAATTAATTTCGAACCAATTAATGAGAGGATCAGTACTATCAGACTAAGAGGAAAATTCCACACCATTTCAATGATAAATGTGCACGGACCAACAGAGGACAAGAATGACAATATAAAAGACAAATTTTATGAACAGCTTACTGACATTACATCAAAAATGCCCAGACATGATTTAATAATAATACTGACGGACTTAAACGCTGAGATAGGAAAGGAAACTATATACAAGCCAACAATAGGTGTACATAGACTACATGAAGAAACAAATAACAATGGCATGAGAACAATTGAGCTAGCCGCTTCACTAAATATGGCAGTAGCTAGCACCCAATCCTCACATTAAAACATCCATAAGGGAACCTGGGTCTCCCCTGACGGGAACACTACAAACCAAATCGACCATGTTCTAGTGAAAAGAAGATAAAGATCAAATATTGAAGATGTAGGGAGCTGTAGAGGACCAAGCGTGGATTCGAATCACTATCTTGTAAGAATTAGGATCAGACTTAGAGTAGCAAAAGCACATAGCAACAACAGAGAAAATAGGAGACAACATGAATGGAACTTAGACAAGCTCACAAAGGAAGAAGTGATAACTAAATATGAGAATCAAATCACACAAAGGATAGTGACTCAGGGAGCAGACAAGCAAGAGTGTATAGAGAACAAATGGTGCAGTATTAAATAGATAATCAAAGAGTCCGCAACAAGTACGTTGGAGGAAAAGAAAAGAATGAAAATAAATAATTGGTTCGATGATGAATGCAGAGAAGCCATTCAGAGAAGGAATGAAGAAAGGAAACGATTGCTACAACGTAAAACAAGAGCAAATGAGACAGCGAACAAGAAGAGCAGAACAGAATAATAAGAGGGAAAAAAAGAGACATGATTAACAAACAGATAAACAAGATGGAAGAACATGGAATCAAAGGAAACATGAGAAACTTTTATCAGTCAATAAAATGCAGCAACTTCAATAGGGAACAAAGTAACAAACTGATAAAAGACAAAGAAGGTAAGATAATAGGCAACAAAGAGAAAACTTTGGAGAGATGGAATGAGCACTTTCAAGAGTTACTAACCAGTAATGGAGATAACGAGAACGGAAACCAGTTGAATGATAGAAATAGCACGGAATCAAGCACACCAGAACCAACACAAGAGGAAGTAAATAATGCAATCAGTAAACTTAGAACGTATAAAGCTGCTGGATTAGATGAACTACCAGCCGAACTGATTAAAGCAGGTGGCGAAGAGCTAGCTAAACAAATATATGAGCAAATAATTAATATATGGAAAAAAAGAAGATGCCACATGAGTGCTACACTGGAGAGATAGTACCCATATTTGAGAAGGGAAACATGTTTGATTGTAACAATTACAGAGGCATCAGCCTACTATGTACAACATGAAAGATACTGGCTACTATTCTTTACGAAATAATAAAACCATATGCAGAAAACGCTATAGGCGAGTATCAATGTAGATTTAGAAACAACAGAAGTACGGTAGACCATATATTCACTATAAAACAAATTTTGGAGAAGAATTGGGAATACAATGTAGTTACTTACAGCCTGTTCATAGATTTCAGAAAAGCGTATGACTCAATCAAACGAAGTAAACTCTGGAAAGTGATGGAAAATTTGAAAATACCTGCAAAACTCATAAGATTAACCAAGTCAACAACAGATATCTCTCTAAACAAAATTAAGATAGGACAAGATAGCTCAGAGCCATCCGAAACCACAGATGGTATTAGACAAGAAGATGCGCTGGCTCCATTGCTAGTCAATCTCGCTTTGGAAAATGCAATAAGGAAAGAAAAAATAAACAGGAATGGTAATATATTCATGAATACGCATCAAGTACCCGCATTTGAGGATGATGAGGCTATCATCACAAGAAGCAGAGAAGAACTTGAAGAAACGTTTAGGAGATTAGAAAAATCAACAAGAGGAATCGGTCTACAGATACACGAAACAAAAAGTAAGCTGCTGATAGCAAGAAAAGGACAACAAGCAGAAAACGAAGACCTGAGAATTGGTGACTACACATTCCAACAGGTGAATAACTTCATCTACCTAGGCTCGATAATAAACAAAGACAACAACACGTCAGAAGAAATACGAGGAAGATTAATTCTGGCCAACAAGAGCTTCTATGCAAATATGAAATTAATGAAGTCGAGAGCAGTGTCACAGAATAGCAGAATAAGAGTTTACAAAACATTAATCAGACCAATATTTACATATGGAAGCGAGACATGGACTATAACCAAAGGAGATGAAAGAGTACTCCACACTTTCGAGAGGAAAATATTAAGGAAAATATACGGGCCAACGAAAGAAGGAGTAGGGTAGAGAACTAAATACAACTTTGAGTTATATGGAATAAACAACAGTCCCAATATAGTCGCAACAATAAAAACCAACAGATTAGGATGGTTTGGACACATTAAAAGAATGGGAAAGCATAGGATGCCACAAAGATTACTACAGAGTAAGCCTAGGGGATCATCAAGGAATAGAGGCAGGCCGTGGAATAGGTGGGAAGATCAGATACTACAAGACGTTAGGAAATTAGGACTCACAAATTGGACAAGAGCCGTTCACAATAGACCCTAATGGGAGAGTAGCGGCAGATGCTAAGCTTCGACTAGGAGCGTAATGCAGAGAATGATGATGTTGATCATAAAAATCAGGGGCCCCACGTTACACGCCAAATAATTTGCAACGCCCCCAAAAGGAGATGTCTGCAATAGAGCGTAGTCAACCAGCTAAACTCAGTTGAGATGGGGTGATTCGGTAGTTTAGCAACAAGATCGGTCTTAAGCGCCATTGGTGGTAAATAACGATTGACTACGACTCGACGCACAGTTCGCCAGAAGTGCGGAAAGGACGTTATAGGTGCGTTGGTGACTGAAATAAGGTACACAATCAATAATACAGGTAGTTTATATCAGCAAAGGGACGATACAATAATTTGTCAGTAATAAATTATCTCGATGCGTAGACAAGAGTAGTTGTGTGTTGCTGTTGCTCCGTGCTTAAATTATTCTTCACTGTGAGTTATTTTATTTGATTGTTAAATAAATTCAACAATGGCAGCTAATACTCGTCAGATTAACAGTGTAGTTAAAGATGTGCTCAACTCATTGTTGACCAGTGATGAATTTATCAACAATCTGGCTGATAAGGTAGCAGATCGTATCAATGAGAAGCTTGAACAATAAAAATTCATTACGAAGGATTGATATCTGATTTAACTGCTGATATTAAAATATTAGAAGACAAACTAGATCTCCAAGAACAATATAGTCGCCGTAACTGTGTACGAGTTTTCGGAGTACCGGAGGTTCCAAATGAGAAAACTGAAGATCTGGTTCGTTCAGTGTTCGTAAAACATATGTCTGTGGATATTCCTTCTGAACTTATTGATCGCTGCCATCGAACAGGTAGAAAAATTGATTCTACTAATCCTTGAACTGCCTTGAGACCACGCCCTATTATTGTGAAATTTGTGTCGTATAAAACGCATACTTTAATTTCAAGTGAACGTAAGGAGCTCAGAGGTGAAAATATGTCTATTTAAGAAGATTTAACCCGAAACAGACTTTCAATCTTAACTCATGCCTCGAAAAAGTACGGTTATCTCAATGTTTGGTCCAAGGACGGTGTTATTTATGCTAAATCTGATAACCGTATTTTGAAAATTACTGATATAGCTCGGAATTAAAACTAATATATTCAATTTATTTTTAGCGCATTTTTTTTTCTTGTTCCAAGTAGTATTATTATCTTATTACTTTAAATACTTTTATTGCCTCACAGCAATCAATTATTGCTTAACAGTTTTTCTGGAGCTGCATCAATTTATTGCTGACACAATATAAATTATTAGTTCACCTAGCTCTGTTTATTGTATATTTTTTAAACTTTGAATTTATCTACATTTATACATCTTGAGCATACTGTATATTTCTTTTCCAAAATTTGGTTCCTGCATTCAACATTTGTTCAAACAATTCATTGTTTCTACCTTGAAACCAGTTCATATTATTAATTTTTAAGCAAGGTGTTACCAGTTACTTTACTAAAGCATCTTTGTTCATCAATAGCAGTGTTTCTCAAATTTTTTAATTCACAATCATGAATATCTGTTATCAAAATGTTAGAGGTCTCAACACCAAGATGGAAGACTTCTATAATAGTTCATTGGCATTTAGTGATGATATTGTTGCAATAAGCGAAACTTGGCTCAATGATTCAGCTTATAATTCTGAATTATTTTCCACTAACTACAATGTATTTAGAAAAGATAGAGATACAGCTGTAAGTGGCAAAGTACGAGGAGGCGGTGTCCTTTGTGCGGTTAATATCAAATATAGATCTCTACCCGTTCTTATTGATCTCAATCCTAACTCTTTAACCGATCTAGTTTGTGCAAAAGTTTATTTGTCCTCTACAAAATTATTCTATGTCATTGTCATATATATACCACCTCCTGCGACCTTTGATCAATTGTGTTACTTATTCGAAACTTTTGAATTTTTTCTACCTCTATTAGATAACAATTTTATAATAATTGGTGATCCTAATATCCCTATACTTGCTGATTTCTACAATCATGGCCTTAGAAATCAAATTATTTCACGATACGATAGTTTTTTGAATTTTTTGTGTGCATCACAGTATAATCTTGTTACTAATGAATTCGGTAGATTGCTGAATGTGGTAATTTCTAACATGGATTGTGTTGTTTCTCGTTATCCTGATCCATTTGTCACCGAAGATACTCATCATCCTGTCCTTGACATATTTTTTCTCTGTTCAGCTCCTGTCAACATTCCAAATTGCACTGTTAATATTTCTAAGCCTTCATATAATTTTCGTAATGCTAATTTTGACTCATTTCATAATTTACTATCACAGGTAAACTGGGATTGTCTCTATGAATTTGATGATGCTGATTTGGCGTTTCGGAAGTTTTATTCTGTTTTATCTGAGATTATGGTTGAAGCAATTCCTATGTCTGAACGAAAATCATCAATCAACTCATATCTCACTTGATTTTCTCATGATATAATTAGTAATATAAAATTGAAGTCGAAATATCATCATTTATATCAGGTCCACAAACTTGAACAATATAACTTGGAATTCAAAAAGCTCAGAACATTGATTAGAAGAGACATAAAATTAGCACATAAAAACTATTTATCTTCTATGGAATTCACAATCGCATCTGATCCAACAAAATTCTGGAGCTTCATCAATAGCAAGAAATCTAAATCGCGCATTCCTGGTATAATGAAGTCGGGAAATCAAACATTTAATACCTCTTCAGATATTGTCCAAGGATTCGCAGATTTTTTCTTTAGCGTTTACACGAGCAACACTGAAGAATCTTGTGCAGATGTTGATTCTTTGTTCAATGACTTTGAACCCACATTTGTATCTCAAGTAACTGAAGATGATATTCTCTTTGCAATCAATAAATTAAAATCAACTCGTAATCCTGGTCCCGACAACCTGCCTGCCTATATAGTTGATGTCGTAACCTACTATTGAAACCTCTTCATATTTTGTTCAATTTATCTCTCTCAAAAAATACTTTTCCATCGTCTCTCAAAACATCATATATTTGTCCTATATTCAAATCTGGCGATGCTACTATCCTCTCTAAATATAGACCCATCGCTATATTATCTAATATCTCAAAAGTTCTTGAATCCATCCTACACAAATATATCTATGATTTTGTCAATAAATATATTTCAATCCATCAACATGGGTTTGCCAAAAAGAGATCAACCACATTCAATTTAATGAATTTTACCGAATTTACAGTCAACTCGTTGCATGACAATCAACAAGTCGACGTGATTTATACCGATTTTTCTAAGGCTTTTGACACCATTGATCATAAGCTCCTGCTTTATAAGCTCAAATACAACTATAATTTCTCTGATGAACTTGTCAAACTTCTTTCATCTTATTTACACAAACGGGAGCAATATGTGCAATACAACTATTACACTTCTCAATCTTACTATGCCACTTCCGGTGTACCACAAGACTCAAATCTCGGACCGTTACTTTTCAATTTATCTATAAATGACATTGTGGGTAGTATTCATCATTCTGAAGTTTCACTATATGCTGATGACCTGAAAATTTTTAATATCATCAATTCGACTGATGACTGCATAAACTTACAAGAAGATATAAATAGTATTCTAACTTGGTCTAAGACGTCAAAATTGTCGTTCAATTTCAATAAATGTAAAATAATGAGTTTCTGTATGAAGAAAACTCCTCTAAATTACAAATATTATATGGATAACACTGCTTTTGAAAGAGTTCAAAGATTCAAAGATCTTGATGTTCTATTTGATGAACATCTATCATTTAATGAACATATTAACAGTATAGTAAACTCAGCATTTAGAAATCTTGGTTTTATAATACGTAATTCTAAGTCTTTTCAAAATGTACAAACGCTCAAAAAATTATATTTCACATTCGTCAGGATGAAATTGGAATATTGTGTTCAGATTTGGAGTCCAATATATAACAAATACTGTCATCTCATTGAAAACATACAAACAAAATTCTTAAAATATTGTTTTTATAAACTTCATGGCACATATCCAGTTCACAATTACTCCAGCGAACTCTTACTTTCCGAAATGAGAATGGTATCATTAGATAATTGTCGTAAAATTCATTCATGTCAGTATTTGTTTAAATTACTTAATACTCTTATTGACGATCCTGTAAGTCTTGCACGAATTCCAATTTCTGTCCCAAAATTCTCTTGTCGCTCTCAATTTACTTTTAAAACATCATTCACTAGAACTAATTATGAAAAAAAGTCTCTTGTAAGACAACTATGTACAATATTTAATAACTTAGCTATCAACATCGACATTTTTCTGATTCATTGAATAAATTCAAACATTTGTTATATAACCAATATATGTATGCTCAATTTTAATATCTTATTTTTACTTACTCGGTATTTCTTATACAATATATTCATATTTGTGTATTTGCAATTTCTTTGTCAACGCATCTGTAATCACTCTGTATGATTTGTTATTTCTTCCCTCTCTTATTGGGATTTTATTATCCTGTTGGGTGGAATACAATAAATAAATAAATAAATAAATAAATGTTAGGGATTTTTCTTGAAGTATTAAATAACAATAATTTAATTGCAGATAATGACGTTAGCATAACATGCATATCAGTAATCTTATTCAATAACTGTTTCGTCAGACTCGTTTCATCGTTCTAAGTGAATAGTTGTGTTTAATTGCAGTGTTTGTGCCGAATATTATAATGATATTCACGGTGAGTTATCCATGGTTGACCATTCTAGATATTATGTTATTTGAGTATTGCTATTGTTGTTATTGAGTATGATGTTGAGTATTAAGCGATTGAGCTGATATGTTGCTATTCTTTAATTCCTTTATTCCAGCGGTGCTCTCCTGCCATCTTTAGTGTTATATCAGGAGGTGCCCAACGGCCAGCGTTGCACTGGTGTAATTCCAGGGCCAGCGGTGCCCTCCTGCCATCTTTAGTGTTATATCAGGAGGTGCCCAACGGCCAGCGTTGCACTGGTGTAATTCCAGGGCCAGCGGTGCCCTCCTGCCATCTTTAGTGTTATATCAGGAGGTGCCCAGCGGCCAGCGATGCACTGGTGTAATTCCAGGGCCAGCGGTGCCCTCCTGCCATCTTTAGTGTTTAATCAGAAGGTGCCCAGCGTTTTGATTGCATATCTTTGAGTGAGCAGGCGAAGACTGAGTTTCAACTTGGCTTCAACTCTTTCTCGTATGGCCTCGCAGATCACTTCACGAACGTTTGCAAGTGTCGCAGATTCACATCCTCTGAATGTGAAGCGAGGTTTTTCCGCAGATTCGCGCTTAGCGTGGAACGGAGCTCAGTTTCACATAGATGCCTGCGGGCAGCGTGGAGTGAGGTATTTTTCCTCTTTTAAAGTGTTCTTCATACCAACTCCTGTTTTCTGAGGGTCGCTTGCGAGAATGATTATATTAGTGTCCTTTATTTCAGTCATGGATCCTTACTGAGTATGATTTACTCATATCTCTGTTTTCTTTTACAGACTTCCTGAACTTCAGACATCTTGATTTGGAGACTCTATGGTCTACATATTATTTAATGTAATAGTCAACATACTTTTTATTATGTAACAATATGTATGTAATTCATTTCTTTCGTGAATAAAGCTTGTTTGATTCAACTAAACTGGAGTTCTTAACATAAATAAATAAATCCGATTAAAATCAGCGTCACTGGATCAAAACTAGCCAAAGCCAGCATACAATCAGTTAAAGCAAAAGAAAAGGATATGACGATGCATCAGTAATTACTTCAGTAATATAAGAAAAGGTGAAGTTGAGCCAATATTTGATTCACAATCCTACTTGAAAAATTTGTTCTATCAAAATTTCATACAAGAGAGCCTCTGCTTTGAGTCATCCAAGAAAACTATCTGATGAAATCAAACTTCTATGTGATGTTTTCTTGAAAGATGGTTATAATGAACACAGATCAAGGGAGCACTTAGACAGAAGAATTCTACGCTTCCTGTTCAAGATGTGAATAATAAGAGAATATTTGTAACGTTGCTTAAGTGTTTTCATTGTAAAATGTGTGCTAGTGTTATCTGGATCATTTTTATATTGATTGTCTTTGGCATGAAATAAATCAGAAACGTACTTCAATTTATAATGTTTGCACAGTTCATTAAGGACAGATTGGTTTACTTTGAGTGGACAAAGATTCCATTAGATCATGACGATTGTCGGTCACTTGATAGCAATAAGTATGTTGTCAAGAAACTCAATTCAATTATAATTTGTGCAATAAAATAAACGTACTTGGTCTGGAGTCTGAATTCTGAGAGAATATTTACTTGATCTTTTAAAGAACCATCAACCATAAGTTAATCAATATCCATCGTATCAAAAGTAATTAATTTCTTCTTCAACAAATAGGTATCTTGTTTGACTCTTGTAAGACTTGTAGTCCTGTCCTGTCCTGTACCTGTAATTTATTTATCAATATAAAAGTGATAGTTTCTCAAAATCAACGTTACAGAATCAATTGAAGTTTGATTTAAACATATAACCGAATATCTGGAAATACAAGATAGATAATAATCGATAACAAAATGAAATAATCTTCAAATAAGACTGATAACTTGTGGAAATAATCAATTGATCAAAATATTCTAGTCGATTAATCTGGCTAACCAAATAATCAAAATGATTGAATGATTGATCGATCGATTCATCAATATAATCGATTAATCAAAATAATCGATAAGTCGAATCAATCGGTCGAAATAATCAATATTTTCTTGGAATCGACAATCGATTATGGGATTCTATAATCGCCCAGCTCTACTGCTGTCACTAACAATAACAGCTGTCACTATGGAATATGCAATTAATTGATGCGACAGTCTAAATTTATGGAGCAGCGATGAAGCTGGTCACAAAATTCATAATCAGGGGAGACTGTAAACTGTATGGTCACAGCAGCTTTTTAGATTCATACTTCAAATATAAGCGTACTTCGAACTTGAAGTCGAGCTTCACGATAATATCGTACCATTTATGAAATAAACGCAAAAAACTAAAAATTTTCATAAATTAAGTTTTAGTACCGCTGATTGGAAAAAGCTTATCTACGAACTTAAACCTATACTTTTTGATGATGAACCTTAATATGTATAAAATTTCAGTTGTAAATTCGTAAGCGTTCTCAAGTTATCTAGATTTCAAACAGACCGACAGATCGACAGATCGACAGAGAGACCGACAGAAACTGACAGAGACCGACAGACGAGCCCACTTTTTCAAAATTATGTTTCTCGTGTTCAGATAACACTTGGTCAAAATGAGGCATTTTGTTAATATAAAGAGCAGAGGCAATTCCAACCTACTGATCGCCAGGGTGCAAAGATATATAAAGTGCGCCCCTCCCCCCTACCACCATTTCTTTATAATTCTTCTCTTTTTTAGATCTCAATCCGGATCCATAATCCACAATTTTAATCGCAATCTACAATCCACAATTTGAATACCAATCCACAATTATTTTAATCCCAATCTATAATCCACAATTTCAATCGCAATTCTAAATTTAAATCCTGATCAACAATCCACAATTAGAATCTCAATCCACAATTTCAATCCCAGTCCACAATTTCAATCCTAATTCACAATCCACAAATTTAATCCTAATTCACAATCCACAATCTTCAATTAGAATCCACAATATCCATCTCAATCCGCAATCCAAAATCCGTAATCCACAATTTTGATCCCAATCCATGCTCCAAAATTTTAATCTCAATCTACAATCCACAATCAATAATTTCAATGTCAAACCTCAATTCACACTTTCAGCCCTAATCCACAATTTGAATTCCAATACAAAATTCCAATACAAAATTTCAATCTCAACTCACAATTCACAATTTTAATCCCAATCCCAATTAAAAATCCACACTCACAATCCCAATTCTAAATACACAATTTTAATCCCAATTCATAGCCCACAATTTCAATCCCAATCCAAAATCCAAAATCCACAACCCCAATCGCAATCAAAAATCCCAATCCCAATCAAAAATCCATAATCCCAATCCAAATCCCAATCGAAAATCCAAAATCCAGAAACCCAATCCTAAACTTCAAATTCTACAACCCCAATCCCAATCGAAAATCCACAATTCCAATCTCAATCAAAAATACACAATTCGAATCCCAATCCCAATCCAAAATCCAAAATCCAGAAACCCAGTCCCAATCCAAAACCCACAATCCAAAATCCAGAAACTGAGTCTCAATCCAAAATCCTAGTCCCAATCCAAAATCCACAATTCCTGATCTAAAATCCACAATTTTAATCCCAATCCAAAATAGAATGATTGATTATGGATTGTGGATTGTTGATTAGCTCTAATAAAATATTCTGTTGAAGAAATTGGTCTTATATTTGAAGAATTGTGTTCGGGGCCCAACTGCCGCCTTCAAGGACAGGGCGCCGGGATGCCGTGCACCCCTTGCGCCTTCGCTTGAGACGCCTCTGATAAAGAGAAATGAGACCAAAGTTATTGATAATGCGACCACCCAAGAAGTCAGAGTCGGTATATGTAAAGAGGCGGCAACAACAATAGATAGTCGAATACTTCTAGTATAATTGGTAGCAGTATCGCAATAATTATGACTAAAATGTAACTTGATTGAGGGATATTCTATTCATATACAAATGGTATAATATAGTTTTGTGGCAAATTGTGCTGTGCGGTCTCCCCGCATTGCGGGACTTTCCGGATCCTATGTACGCCACATCTAGGAGAGATAAAAAACTTGGATAGTTGGAATTTGATCACCCATCTTGTTGATATCAGACATAATTACACATATCTTTTCAAACATTGAAAACTTTCTATTTATTGCCTTTTGTTGCTTCCCGTTCACAGCTGTCATTGTCGATGTGACGGTTGTCATTGTCTAAATGACAGCTGTTGTTGCTATGGTGACAGATGGCGGCTCACAATATAAGTATTCTTGGAAATGAAAAGTCTTTTTCTAGATTTTCAAGTTGAAGAAGCTCATTTACAGATTTAAAACTAGTGGGGGAAATGGAAAGTATCGGTGACTATGATTTTCGAAACAAATATTTGATACATATAAGCATAAGTCGTCAGTTTCCGGTGATTAAATCGTTTATGTAGAAGAGAAATGTATGTATTGGTAGAATCCCTAATGAACTAAGAAAATTGTTGATTCTCAGCAACATTGCTATATCATATAACAATAATAATTGCAAATACTGATTGAAACATGACATGATAAACTTTTCATTCATTTCTATTGGTGACTATCTTGGAAAACGTTGCTAAAATCGATTCATAACATAACTGACAGGGAGGATAAAGAGTAGACACTAACGCTAAACTGAGTGTTCAGATTGGATAAATCAATCGAGAAAGGGGACTCCCCCTAAAAATCAAGATCAAGAAATATCAAGAATTCTTGGAACAAGACAAGTAATGCGTCGTCAAGAAATGGTCATCAAGACAAGAAATCTTGCCTTGATGAAACACTAAATTTCTGTTTCACGGTCAAACTTCAAAGGTCACTTCACAATGTCCTGCATTTCTTTATATCAAGATTTCTTCAGCCTTGATAGTACTTTCTTGTCTTGTCTTGGGAAATAGAAAATACTCCTTGTCTTAATCTTCTCTTGATTTCAAGACAAGATCAAGAATATTTCTTGATTCTTGTGAAACACCACATAAGATGAACCATAAATATGTTATTCTAATTCCTTGCAGCTTCTACGTATCTTTGGGCGTTGTCTTGTTACTTATAATCGATTTTTTTGAGGAAAGTGAGTGTTCAATGATACCTAAGTGCAGTCAAATATCAAGAATGTACATTGATCAATCTTGATTAGCTATATTTGTTCTAATAAATCCAGCTATGAATAAATGTCAACTAGTTTTTCAGTCCTTCACGTATTTTGGACGATGTATCGAGACAAGATCAAGATTATTTCTTGATTAATGTGAAACACTACATGAATTAGACCATAGATGAGTAATAACAACTCCTTGGAGCTTTCATTTATCTTTGAACAATGTCTTGTAACATATTGTCACAAATTCAATTGTGAATAATTTATTTACACAGATTACAGAGCGAATATTTATTCTGTAATTTCGTATGATCACAATATCGCGCTCTGTTACTCTTACTAAATCACCTACTCCTTACCTCCTACCCAACTCCAACAATGGCCAATAGGCCTACATTTGAATGTCTAACAGTTGTTGCCTGGCAACTGCCAAATATCTAGTAACCATAGGCTGTCAATCACGTCCGAAAATTGAACATCGATTTGGTCAATGCGCGTTCAAATATTTCACATTTGTGAGAGTATTAACGATTTTTTTAAGAAAAGTGAGCCTTCAAACATATCTAAGTGCAGTCAAATATTGAATATGTACCTTGATCAATTTGTATTAGCTGTATTCATTAAGATAAATCCAGTAATGATCAAGTGTTTACTGTTTTTTTGGGCTTCCACGTATTTTGGACGATGTCTTATAACAAATTATCGTGTTCTCAACAGGAAGTGTGCCTTTACCGGAACTAAAGTTCAGTCAAATGTGGAAGATATTCCTGAGTCAATGCATAAGTATTAGCTATTTTATTCTCATAAATCAAGATTTCTTGGAGCTTCTACGTATGCTTGACCGTAGTCTTGTAACATATTATCGCATTTTCTGGAAGAAGTGTCTTTTTAATCATAAATGAATGCATTCATATATTGAGAATGTATCCTAATCAATTTGCTATCAGCTATATTTGTTGTAATAAATCCAGCCGAAAATAAGTAATTACTATTTCTCGGAGCTACCATGTATTTTGGACGTTGTCTTCAAGCTTATTATCTTATATTGAACGAAAAGTATGCCTTCGACGAAACTCAAGTTCACTTAAATATATACAATATCCCTTGATCAATACGTTTCAGCCATTTTCATTTACATCAATCAAACCATAAATACATGATTGCAATTCATATGGAACTTCTATGTATATTTGGTTGTTGACTTGTAACATATTATCGCATTTTTCTGAGAAAGTGTCCCTTGAATCGTATTTAAGTAAATCAAGATATTGAGAATGTATCTGGATCAATTTGTATTAGCTATATTCGTTCTAATAAATCCAGTCGTAAATAAGTAATTACTATTTCTTGGAGCTACCAGGTATTTAGGACGTTGTCTTTAAGCTTATTATCTTGTTTTGAACAAAAAGTATGCCTTCAACAGAGCTTAAATTCGTTCAAATATGTACAATATTTCTCAATCAATACGTTCAAGCTATTTTTATTTACATAAATCAAACCATAGATCCATTATTCCTATTCTCATGGAGCTTCTTTGTATGTTTACTTGTTTTCTTGTAACATATTATCGCATTTTTCAGGAGAAGTGTTTCTCTAATCATACTTTAGTGCATTCAGATATTGGAAATGTATCTCGATCAATTTGTATTAGCTATATTCGTTCTAATAAATCCAGCTCTAAATGAGTATTCACAATTTTTTGAACAAGATTTCTTGTCTTGATCATTTCTGATAGATGGATAGAGTATAGCTGATAGATCATGAATAAAAATAACAAAACAGAAGACCACACACGTAGAGTAAGAAAGCGGCGGCTGATACATTACTAAGAGAACAGGTGAAGTACGGAGAGGAGTATTCGGATTCCACAAATGGGTTTGACTTTCAGCTAACCGACGCGGCGGCTTATTGTGACACATTGTTTTTTGTTTATAATAAAAATGATTGTTATACTAGGCTACATTTTGCGTAATTATTCTGATAGATCTTTTTCATGGGAAGAAAGCATATAGAATATAATATGAATGATGAATTTTGCTCACAAATATGTTTATCCAACGGCACAGCGAATGTTTATGTTAAATGAGTTTTCCTGTATTATCCGCATATCACCTGCAAATCTGAACCGATTCTCATCATTAGTTTTTTCATACGAATTCATTATCTACGGGTATTTTGCAATTCGGTCAACGAGTCCTGAAGAGAACTCATGGAAAAAACGCATAGGTATAATCACTTAGAGCGGAAAATGTCGGAATAAATAGTTTAAAAATCTTATGTGGACAGAGATGTATGTCTTCGGTGGAAGTGACAAATCCGAAATTGTATTGACTTCTGGCAACTATTTTATGAACTCACGTCTTGTCACAGATCTTTTAGTATAATAACATACCGTGAGAATCATTATCTTATAGTGAATTGCTCCCAGATACTCGAATTTTGCGCGCTTTTTTCAAATAGGGCTCACTATGTGAATATTCATCGTGAGCTTTGAGGGCGAGTATAAGGGATTTGATGATACCTAATCCGTGTACAGTATAGAACATAGTATTCATATTTATGGAATTTTTGTCTGGTAGCTGTTCCATTATCTTGAGAAACAGTGAAAATTTTGCAAATTTATGAGTAAGGTGAATTGATGGTCATGGGAAAATATCTATTTAATCCATTTGAATCATTACGTGAGCAAGTAGAACTCATTAAACGTCATTTAAAACATACTAAGGGGAATATTATATAGTTTTGTGAACTGTTGAAGCTTCTCTGAATATAATACTTGATTCTTTGGGTCTACCTAGATTTAAATAGACTTTTTCACGAATATACAACATAATAATGCTTTTCAAGAACTATTTGATGAATTCAAGACCAGAAAACTTTGTCACAGAGCTTCCAGTGTGATGATATCTAGTCATAAATAAGTAATTACTATTTCTTGGAGCTACCACGTATTTTGGACGTCATCTTCAAGCTTATTATCTTGTTTTGAACGAAAAGTGTGCATTCGACGAAACTCAAGTTCAGTCAAATATATACAATATCTCTTGATCAATACGTTTTAGCTATTTTCATTCACCTCAATCGAACCATAAATACATGATTGCAATTCATATGGAGATTCTATGTATATTTGGTTGTTGACTTGTAACATATTATCGCATTTTTCTGAGAAAGTGTCCCTTGAATCATACTTAAGTGAATTAAGATATTGAGAATGTATCTGGATCAATTTGTATTAGCTATATTCGTTCTAATAAATTCAGCTCTAAATGAGTATTCACAATTTTTTGAATAAGATTCTTTGTCTTGATCATTTCTAATAGATAGATAGAGTATAGCTGATAGATCATAAATAAAAATGACAGAACAGAAGACCACACACGTAGAGTGAGAAAGCGGCGGCCGATACATCATTAAAAGAACAGGTGAAGTACGGAGAGGAGTATCCGGATTCCACAAATGAGTTTGACTTTCAGCTGACCGACGCGGCGCGCTTATTGTGACACATTGTGAATATTAAAAATCAATGTAATACTAGGCTACATTTTGCGTAACTATTTTGATAGATAGAAAAGCATATGGAATATGATATGAATAATGGAATTTGTTCACAAATATGTTAATCCAACGGCACAGCAAATGTTCATGTTAAATGAGTTTTCCTGTATTATCCGCATATCACCTGCAAGTCTGAACCGATTCTCATAATTAGTTTTTTCATTTGAATTCATTATCTACGGATATTTTGCAATTCGATCAACTAGTCCTGAAGAGAACTCATGGAAAAAACGTATGAGTATAATCATTTGGAGCGGAAAATGTCTGCATAAATAATTGAAAAATCTTATGTGGACAGAGATGAATGTCTTCGGTAAAAGTGACAAATACGAAATTGTAATGACTTCTGGCAACTATTACATGAACTCACGTCTTGTCACAGATCTTTTAGTATGATAACATACCGTGAAAATCATTATCTTATAGTGAATTGCTCCCACATGCTCGAATTTCGCGCGCTTTTTCCAAATAAGGCTCACTATGTAAATATTTATTGTGAGCTTTGAGAAAAAGTATAAGGGATTTGATGATACCTAATCCGTGTATAGAATGGAACATAGTATTCATATTCATGGAATTTTTGTCTGGTAGCTGTTCCATTATCTCAAAAAACAGTGGAAGTTTTGCAAATTTATGAGTAAGGTGAATTGATGGTCATAGAAAAATATATATTCAATCCATTTGAATCATAACGTTAGCAAGTAGAACTCATTAAACGTCATTTAAAACATACTAAGGAAAATATTAAATTGTTTCGTCAATTGTTGAAGCTTCTCTGAATATAATACTTGATTCTTTGAGTCTACCTAGAATCAAATGGACTTTTTCACAGATATACAACATAATGATGCCTTTCAAGAACTATTTGCTGAATTCACGACCAGAAAACTCTGTCACAAAGCTTTCTGTGTGATGATATACCATGAAAATCTCAATTCGATTGAAAATTGCCGCCAGGTATACGAGTTTCGCACGCATCTTTCGACTGAGGCTCACTATGTGAATATTAATAGTTAGTTTTGGGGGCGTATATAGGATTTGATGATACTTCATCCTTGTACAGAATAGAACATAGTATTAGTGTTGATCACAACCTAGACCAGTACCTGTTCTATTCTGTCTTTCACCAGTTGTTTTGATGTGGGCGGAATTATTCATGGTTTCGCAAGGTATGGATATTGACAAGAATTAAAATGCACTCAGAATATAGATCGGTAGTCAATGTTACAACTGTTCCCAAAAGTCAAAATTAACTCTGCAATCTCACAAATGTATTGTAAGATTATTTAGATAATCTTCATACTAGGAGTGGCAGGTTCGAATCTTTGTGCTTTGGCAGCCCGCACAAAAAGTTGCAAAGTGCCGCAGGTTGCTGACTCCTGATCTAAATGATCAAATGTATAAACCTGTAGAAATAGAACATCTGTTTATCGACTTTTGTGCTTGGCTCACTTTGTTAAGCTAGAACTACTGAATGTTTGAATTGAAGTGTGTGAACAGAAAGCATAGTGTGTTGTATTCCTATCATAGTGGGTACGCTCGTAGGTTCACAGGCACAGCTGTGCGAAATAAAGACCACACATGACGAGTAAAGGACCATTCACACTACTCTAAATGCTGATTCACACCATTAAATACGTTATATGTTTCTAATATAAAAGAAGCGGAAATTATTGATACCAAAGGCATGATAGTTATTCATTGTGCTAGAATGGAATGCGATATAATTAGTCACAAAATAAAAAGTTTTTCCACCACGACACCTGAGAGACAAGCTGATACTTTTCTTGAGTGATTAATCACATTTTATACGGATCCAATACAATTTTATATTCAAATCATATCTCAAAATGCATCAAATAGTTTTTTTTCCTCTAACATCACATATGTAAGTAACAACTTGTGAGTCTCCGCTGCCAAGGTGAAGTGTCACTTTATCGATTAGGCAGATAAAATAGCAACTTATATTGTAAAGGTTATATATTTTAACTTTGTATTTGCACGCAAAGGATTTTCAATATTCACTAAATTAATGTCACCAAATTCATCCTAAATATAGTTTGCGAATTCCTAGTTTTGTAATGTACTCGATTGAAAAAAATAAAATATGCTTCTATGCATTTATTAATCGGTTGCCAAGTTTTTATGCCTCTGTTGGGTGGTTGCTGTGGAAGCGACATTTTTACTGCCTAGGCAGTAAAATTATCACTTTATAGACTGTTAACTAAAATCAATTTGTTAAAACATTCGATATGCTATCAGTAAAACTGAATAATCTGCTGTGGCCATCACAGTTCTTCCCCGATCATAAATTTCATTCGTTCCAACATAATTTTTGGTTATGGAATATGCAAATTTCAAAACAGTGTTGGAAAAATTTATTCTATATTATATAACAGTTGTTAAGGAATTTAAAGTTAAATAAGATTAATTTACTCTGGGAGTAAATTTACTTGCTCTTTAATCATATAGGTCATTAAACTTTTTAATTCGGATGAATTTAACAAGAAATTGGAGTGTGAGTTCACACGCGGTAGAAGTAAAACTTTATATTCTGAATGATTTATGTAAAAGAATGTAGTGAATCACAAGAATCAAGAGATAATCTTGATCTTGTCTTGAAATCAAGGCAAGAAGTATTTTCTATTTCCCAAGACAAGACAAGAAAGTAATATCACGATTCAAGGCTCCTTGTCAAGAAATTGCGATATCTTGATAATCAGTCTCTCAAATCGGCATATTTATTGATTTATTGAAATAATGAGATCAGTGTTTCTTAAGAATCAAGAAATAATCTTGATCTTGTCTTGATTTTGTCTTGAAATCAAGACAAGTCCAAGACAAGAAATATTTTCAATTTCCCAAAATGAGACAAGAATGTACTATCAAGAATCAAGACTTTTTCAAATACCTATATTTATATTAAGCCATTATTGAAATGGTAAAATCTGCTGTATGGCCATCAAAGTTTTTCCTTGACAATAAATTACATGCGGGCAATTAAATCACTGTTTCATGAATTCAGAGTGTCACCCTAACTGTTAAAATGACATTTGTCATTGTCAAACTGACAGTTGTCTTTATGAAAGTGACAACATCATTGTCCATGTGACAGCGTCATTTCCAAAGGGACAGCTGTCATTGTCAAAGTGACATTGTCATTGTCAAAATGACAGCTGTTATTGTTATGGTGAAAGACGGCGACTATCTTCTAGTCATTGCAACATGAGTATTTCCGGCAATAGAGAGTCTTTCCAGGATTTTCTGTTTGAAAATGCTCATTCACAAACTTAAACCTAGCTTTTTAATAAAAAACTCATATATGAAATTTAAATCAAAAATTTGTACGGGTTCTCAAATTATCATACTTTCAGACAGACAGACCGACCGATTGCATTCAAACTTTTGTTTTTTTGGGTTAAGTGGAGTCTAAAATATGAAAATTCATCAGAATTAAACTTGAGAATGACAGACTTTCCATTTATTTTTATTAGTGGCAATCTTGGAAAACGTTGATAGAATCGTTTGATAACATAACTTTCAGGGAGGGTGAAGAGTAGACACTAACACTGAACTTGAGCGTTCGGACTGGATAAAGCGATAGAGAAAGGGGACTCCCTCAAAATTTCAATATCAAGAATGGGGAACTCTTAAAACAAGACAAGAAATGCATCGTCAAGAAATGGACAAGACAAGAAATTCTTATTTTCTTGTCTTGAAAATCAAGACTAGACAAGAAATGATCATCAAGACAAGTAATCTTGTCTTGATGAAACACTAATTTGAATTATTTTGTGAGTGAGTGAAATTTCTCAAGCGTCAATAAATGTACCAAGGAGAAAAATGAATATTTCTTTGAATAGTTAAAATTCTTACTATTTTTAGATCGGAGGTTTTGACTCTCGTAAGAATGTTTCACAAAAGCGAGACATTAGGTTAAATTTTCTATGGACATTCAACATAATAATGATTTTCAGCAACTATTTGATGAATTAACAATCTAAACATTGTCACAGAGTTTACTGTATGATAACATACGGTAAAAATCTCAATTCCACAAGAAATTACCGCCAGATATTTGAGTTTCGCGCGCTCTCTCCAAAATGAGGTTAAACTGTGTAAAAATTAATTGTGACTTTTAGAGGCGAATGTAGGATTTGACAATACTTAATCCGTGTACAAAATAGAACGTTGTACTTATATTGATAACAATTTTGTCCAGTATTCTTCCAGTTTTCTTAGGAATTGGTGAAAACTTTTGCAAATAAATGAGTAAAGAAATCTGATGTTCTTGGAAAAATATCTATTCAATCCATTTGAGTTATTTTATGAGGAAGTAAGATTCTTAAAGAGTCGATAAATGTACTGAGGAGGTAACTAATCATTTCTTTGAACTGTTAAAACCTTCTGGATAACAGATTAAAGTTTTTGAATCTAGTAAGAATGTTCTGTATTAGCGAGACATAAAGTTGCATTTTTCATAGATATTCAGCATAATAATGACTTTTAGCCACTATTTCAAAAATTTACGATCAAAAAGTTTGTCACAGAGCTTTAAGTATGTCTAATGCCTGTTTTGCACGATGCAATTTATTGATGAAAATATTCATGCAGTTTTCCTTGGATTTCTTTGTGAATTTATTGTCATGCAGATTAATGTTGGTTCGTTTTTACATATATGAAGATTTCCATTAATTTATTGTGAAGAATTTAAAAGTATCAACCTGAATATCAGTTGTCATTTTATTGTCCTTGATTTTTGTATTGTGTTTCTTGCAAGTTTCTGTAGACCATTCCATGAAATGAAAACCATATACCATTTTATAATATGAAAACCACGACAAGTTCAAGAATAAACACTCTCTAGAATCTTACCTGCAAAAAAGGTAAGAGATAAACAAAGATAATGCCAAATTCAAATATTAGCAAAGACAAAATGTGAAGAAAAAACCCCAGAATTCCCTGGAAATTCGTCTATAAATTCATGAATTTCTTCATGAAGAAAAAGTTCACGAAGTGTTTCGTACTATACGATCCAATAAATTTGAAATAAAACTTCGTGAATTTATTGATGAAGGAATTGAATCGTGTAAGACAGTCATTGGGATGTCCATTTTACAAGACATTTTCTCCAGGTATTCGAATTTTGCGCGCGTTCTTCAAATTAGATCAAATTTGTGTTCATTTTGAAGGCAAATGAGGGGTTCGATGGTACTTTCATCCGTTTACAAAATAAAATATATTTTTCATATTGGCAACAATGTTCCATTTCAACAGGGAAGCAGAAAACAGTGTGAAGTCTTGGAATTTATGAGTAAGAGAATCCGACGTTCTCAAAAAAATATCTATTCAGTCTAATTAGATCATTCTGTGAGTACCCAATAAAATTTATGTTATATCAAATGTACCGAGGAGAAATGCATATTTCTTCGAATTGTTGAAATTTGCCCAAATACTAGATTAGGGTTTTTGAGTTTACTAAGAATCTGCATACTTCCAGAATATAGCTTGTTTTCATTTGTCTGTTGCTGGGCGTTGGAGTTACACAAAAATGACTAAGAGTATCACAAATAATTACTTTCAGTGATAGATTAGAATTTCACATTCTGTATATGAGTTTGGCTTCCTGTTGTCCCTTTTCATATGAACTTTAAGTATGCTAAATCTCGAACTTTTTTGTGCGTGCAATATGTTTTAGAAAGGGTACAAAATTTTTTGTTCACGTATTCCCTCCATCCCTAACCCCTGTGAAATATGAGCAACATGTCGGAATTCTCTTCATTCGGTGTTTATTTTTCGATATATTTCAGCTGCAAAAAGTATTACTTTCAGCAGTGAATCAAAATGAGACATTTTGTATATAGTTCTAGCGTTCTGCATTTCTTTTCTATATAAACCTCAAATTTACTAAGTCACACATTCCTCCGTGCGCGCAATATGCTTAAAAAATGGTGCAAAGTTTTCTCTTCACGTATATCTCCCTTTTCTCCCTCCTCGTGGAGTGAGAATCAGATTTTGGACATTTTTTCATTCAGTGTATATCTTCCGATATATTCTAGCGGTAAATAATATCACCTTCAGCGGTGAGTCAAAATAGGACACATTGTATATAATTCTAGCGTTCTGCAGTCCTTCTTCATATGAACTTTGGATATGCTAAATCTGCATTCCTCCGTGCGCGAAATATGCTTACAAAGAGGTAAAAAAGTTTTCTCTTCATGTATATTTCCCTTTCCTTACCCCTCGTGAAGTACTAATCAGAGCGAACATTTTTACATTCGGTGTATATCTTCCGAGATATTGCAGCAGAAAATAATACCGCTTTCAGCAGTGAATCAGAAAGGACAGCCTATATATAATTTTAGTGTTCTGCGGTCCTTCTCTACATAGATGTTGATTATAGTGAATCTCACACTCCTTCAAGCGTGCAATATACTCAAAGAATGATACAAAGTTTCCTCCTCACTTATACGTCCTCCCCTCCCACTCAATCCCTATGAAGTAAGAATTAGATACAAGACATTTTTTTCATTCGATGTATATCTTTTGGGATATTCCAGTGACGAATATTATCCCTTCTAGCGATAAATCAGAACAAGACACCCTGTGTATAATTTCGGCGTTCTACGGTCCTTCCCCATATGGACGTCAATTATGCCAAATCTCACATTTCTATGTGCGCGCAATATGCTCGAGAATGGACAAAGCTTTCTCTTCACGTATACCTTCCTCTCCTCACCCCTCGTAGAGTGAGAATAAGATATCAGACATTTTCTATTTGGTGTATATTTCTCGAGATATGCCAGCGGCAAATAACATCGGCTCCAGTGGTAAATCAGAATGGGACATCCTGCAATACTTCTACATATGAACTTTAAGTATGTCAGATCCCACATCCCTTCATTTGTGCAATATGCTTGAAAAGGGGTACAAAGTTTTCCCGTCGCGTATACTTCCCTTCCCTCACCTCTCATTGAGTTATAATTGGATATCAGACATTTCGGTGTGAATTATTCGAAATATTCCAGTTGCAAATAATAGCGCCTTCAACTGTGAATCAGAATGGGACACCCTGTATATAATTTTAGCGTCCTGCAATCCTTCTACTTATGAACTTCAAGTGTGCCGAATCTCACATCCCTTCACTTGTGCAATATGTTAAAAAAAAGGTACAAAGTTTGCTTTTCACATATACTCCTCTTCCCTTGCCCCTCGTTAAGTGAGAATTGCATATCAGACATTTCGGTGTAAATCATTCGAAATATTCCAGCTGCAAATGATATCGCTGTCAGTAATAAATCAGAATGGGACACCCTGTATATAATTTTAGCGTCCTGCAATCCTTCTACATATGAACTTTGGGTATGCCAAATCTCACATCGTTTTGTTAATGCAATATGCTTGAAAAGAGATACAAATTTTGCTCTTCACGTATACTTCCCTCCCCTTACCCCTCGTTAAGTGAGAATTAGATATCAGACATTTCGGTGTGAGTCATTCGGAATATTCCAGCTGCAAATAATAGCGTCTCCAGCGATAAATCAGAATGGGACACCCTGTATATAATTTTAGCGTTCTGCAATACTCCTACATATAAACTTCAAGTATGTCAAATCTTACACTTCCCCGTGCGCGCAATATGCTTAAAAAAGGGTACAAAGTTTTCTCTCCACGTATAATTCCCTTCCCTCCCTCTCGTTGAGTGATAATTGGATATCAGATATTTCGGTGTGAATTATTCGAAATATTCTAGTTGCAAATGATAGCGCCTTCAACGGTGAATCAGAATGGGACACCCTGTATATAATTTTAGCGTCCTGCAATCCTTCTACTTATGAACTTCAAGTGTGCCGAATCTCACATCCCTTCACTTGTGCAATATGTTAAAAAAAAGGTACAAAGTTTGCTTTTCACATATACTCCTCTTCCCTTGCCCCTCGTTAAGTGAGAATTGCATATCAGACATTTCGGTGTAAATCATTCGAAATATTCCAGCTGCAAATGATATCGCTGTCAGTAATAAATCAGAATGGGACACCCTGTATATAATTTTAGCGTCCTGCAATCCTTCTACATATGAACTTTGGGTATGCCAAATCTCACATCGTTTTGTTAATGCAATATGCTTGAAAAGAGATACAAATTTTGCTCTTCACGTATACTTCCCTCCCCTTACCCCTCGTTAAGTGAGAATTAGATATCAGACATTTCGGTGTGAGTCATTCGGAATATTCCAGCTGCAAATAATAGCGTCTCCAGCGATAAATCAGAATGGGACACCCTGTATATAATTTTAGCGTTCTGCAATACTCCTACATATAAACTTCAAGTATGTCAAATCTTACACTTCCCCGTGCGCGCAATATGCTTAAAAAAGGGTACAAAGTTTTCTCTCCACGTATAATTCCCTTCCCTCCCTCTCGTTGAGTGATAATTGGATATCAGATATTTCGGTGTGAATTATTCGAAATATTCTAGTTGCAAATGATAGCGCCTTCAACGGTGAGTCAGAATGAGACACCCTGTATATAATTCCAGCGTCCAGCAATCTTTTTACATATGAACCTCAAGTATGCCAAATCTCACATCCCTTCGTTCGTGAAATATGCTTAAAAAGAGATACAAAGTTTTCTCTCACGTATACATTCCTCTCCTCAGCCCTTGTTAAGTGAGAATTTGATATCAGACATTTCGGTGTTAATCATTTGAAATGTTCCAGCTGCAAATAATAGCGCCTCAAGTAATTATTCAGAATGAGACACCCTGTATATAATTTTAGCGTCCTGCAATCCTTCTATATATGAACTTCAAGTATGCCAAATCTCACATTTCTCCGTGTGCGCAATATGATTAAAAACGGATACAAAGTTTTCTCTTCACATATACTTCCCTCCCCTTACCTCTCGTTCAGTGAGAGTTAGATATCAGAAATTTCGGTGTGAATCAATCGAAATATTCCGGCTGCGAATAATAGCGCCTTTAGCGGTAATTCAAAATGGGACAGCCTGTATATAATTTTAGCGTCCTGCAATCCTTTTGCATATGAACTTCAAGTATGCCAAATCTCACATTTCTCCGTGCGCGCAGTATGTTCAAAAAGAGGTACAATGTCTTCTCTTCACGTATACTGCCCTCCCCTCACCCCTCTTTGAGTGATGATTTGATATCAGACATATCGGTGTAAATCATTTGAAATATTCCAGCTGCAAATAATAGCGGCTTCAGCGATAAATCAGTATTGGACACTCTGTATATAATTTTGGCGTCCTGCAATCCTTCTACATATGAACTTTGAGTATGCCAAATCTCACATACCTTCGTTCGTGCAATATGCTTTAAAAGGGACACAAAATTATCTCTTCATGTATATTTCCCCCCCCCTTACCCCTCGTTGAGTGAGAATTAGATATCAGACATTTCGGTGTGAGTCATTCGGAATATTCCAGCTGCAAATAATAGCGTCTCCAGCGATAAATCAGAATGGGACATCCTGTATATAATTTTAGCGTTCTGCAATCCTCCTACATATAAACTTCAAGTATGTCAAATCTTACATTTCCCCGTGCGCGCAATATGCTTAAAAAGAGATAAAAAGTATTATTTTTACATATAACCCCCTACCCTTTCCTCTGCCCTTGTGGAGTAAGAATTAAATGTCTGACATTTTGTAATGCGATGTATATTTTTCGAGATATTCCGGCCTCAATAAATATTGTTCTTAATGATAAATTGGGATAGAACATCCTGTAGATATATAATTTGAGCTTTTCGTACTTCCTCTCCTTATGAACTTCAAGTAAGCCAAATCTCATTCTTTCGTGCGCACAATATGCTTGAAAAGGGGTACAACGTTTTCTACACACGCATTTTTGTGCTCTTTGCGAGTAATTTCAATTTAAAAAATATTGAGTAGATACACTGTAACTATAAAACACAACTAATGCCTGTAATCAGCCTCATTGCCTTCATTTACATCTTTCAGGTATATTTGTTAGGAATCAGATTTTTGACCTCACTATTTTATAGCTACTTCGATTTACTTGTCCCTGAACCATTATAGGAGAGTCCCCGAAGATAAAATAAAAATAAAAAGAAAGTAATCAAATATATAATTTTCAAAAGGGCTCCCTGAAGCCAGAGGTCCGAGTGCGTTGCTTCTACTTGCTTCCCTGTAGCGACGCCACTGATTCAAGTACACTTTTTCCCTGAATTCTCCACAATCAATAGCCATGATCACAAAAACGGTTTACAATTGGTAAGTAACAGCATCTAGTAGAGAGAAAGTGAACCGCAATCTACCGTATTTTTTAGTTCCAAAATTGTCCACTGAACAAGTTGCTGAAAACTTCATTGAATGTGTTTTGTTTTTGGCTACGTAGCCAAAGACATAAATTGTAGCCAAACACTACGTTAGATCAACGAAATGTAGCGGAAGACTACATTGTAGCAATATATATATATATATATATATATATATATATATATATATATATATATATATATATATATATATATATATATATATATATATATATATATATATATATATATATATATATATATATATATATAGGAGACGGTAAATTTTGTAGGCTTCAGTCAGGTTTTTTTTGGCCAATAAAATAAAAGATTTCTCTTTTAAGATTTCGTCTAGCTTTCGGCTTGGTTTAAGCCTTCATCAGGACAATTTTTATGCGAGATTATTTTTAAGAAAAACATCTGTTAGTGAATCGAACAATATACGAATAAATTTAGAAAAATAATGAATTTTGACACTTTATCTGGTGTACAACAGATTTGTATCATTTTGTAAATCATAAAATAAAATTTTGTTTTGTTAAAACACATAACTGTTTTAAAATTGTTAATATGAATAATTTAATAAATTTTACTTCATTATCACAGAAAATTTTGTAGAAACAGAACTGGTAAAATTTGTCAAGTAACACACATCAGAAATGGAGGATGAAATCTCATTTCAACAATAATCTCGCATTAAAATGGTCCTGATGAAGGCTTAAACCAAGCCGAAAGCTACGAAATTTTAAAAGGGAAATCTTCTATTTTATTGGCCAAAAAAAACCTGACTGCTAAGCCTACAAAATTTACTGTCTCCTTAACTAATTGCAGTCGCGATTAATCCTAACTTATATATATATATATATATATATATATATATATATATATATATATATATATATATATATATATATATATATATATATATATATATATATATATATATATATATATATATATATATATATATATATATATATATATATATATATATATATATATATATATATATATATATATATATATATATATATATATATATATATATATATTTATATATTTATATATATATATATATATATACATATATATATATATATATATATATATATATATATATATATATATATATATATATATATATATATATATATATATATATATATATATTCAGGGTGTACCACGGATAGTGAAACATAGGCGTTTGACATGAGAATTCAGTTTTCCTGTGCACATTGTTCTCCAAATTATCTTGGACAAAAATTTCAAATTGATATTGTAGAGCAAAATTTCTCTACTGACTTAACAAGAAAAAAAAATCATAAAAAAAATCATCATCAGAAGAGTGGACTTCCAAAGAAGTCAATCAAGTCGACCACAAAGCCTCATTTCCACCTAAGTTCCAATGAATCATCACCTAACTTGTTTTATAGTCCAAGATCCCAGACCCGCCAGACCTTACTTATTTTCTGAGAAACAAAATTTGTGGATTGGAATAGTGTTGGTCGATACTTTGATCATACACATATTTACTAGTTTGTGCCGACGGCCAATTTATAAATACGAGGTGTTATAGGTACATCAAGACATTACTCACTTTTCTTGAAGTCTGAGGGCTGATTTTCATGAATGTTCTAGAGAATATTGTTGAAAATTGATAATTAACACTGCCAGACACTTCTCATTGGCAGTAATTCCTGCTAAACGCTTCAAAGCTCGCAAAAAAAATCGTTGTCTCACTTATAGTCTGAGTCCTAATTTTTATATATAATACTCAGTGAGCCATTTCAAGACTTTCTATGAATAGACAGACCAAGGAAGAGTTGGATGCCCATAGATACTTCACTTACTATCAAACTTACAAATAGTGACCACGCGCTTCTACTTACAGCAGTATTTTAGATGTGTCTGAGAGATGTTTAGCCCTACGATTAATCTAGCTGTTAACAAAAAGTATTGAAATTGTACCCTGAGTATCATATATGAAAATTAGCACTCAAACTATAAGCAGGATCACGTTATTCTTTGTGAGCTTTAAAGAGTCTTGCAGAAATTACTACCGATGGAATGTGTCTAGCAGTGTTGATTATCAATTTTCAACAATATTCTCTGAAACATACCTCAAAATCAGCACTCAAGACCTTAAGAGAAGTGAGTAATGTCTTAACGTACCGATAGCACCTCGTATCTGTAAATTGGCCATCGCCACAAACTAGCTAGTATGCGTATGATCAAAGTACATACTAACACTACTCTATTCCACACATTTTGTTCCTCAGAAAATAAGTATGGTCTGGCGGGCCTGGGATCTTGCTCTATTAGAATCAAATTTTTTTTAGCGCGGTCAGTAATGTAAAGAAGAGATACAGACAAGAAGAAGGAGTCATTTTACAAATACAAATTTTTTAACAACAACCAATTTCTTATTCTTTTCATACTAAATACATCCTTAGCGATTACATTCCCTTGAGACTGATATTATCCTGAATTAGTAACGATATAGTCCTCTGTCGCTAAAATATAAAATCTTCATTTGCTTATGGTCGAAGGTCACAAAGAACGAAACGAGGTATACAATAAACAACATATTTACAGAGCAACGATTGATTACATTCGGAATTCATTAACAGTAAGCACAAGACATAAATACAGATCAAACAATATAGGGTTGGATTTACTTTCAGATGATTCAAAAACATAAACTCATTCCACCACATGTTGTGAAATATTAAGACGGATTTATTTCCGCTGATGGCTGATGGTGCTACGGTAAGCGTTGGTGCAGTGTCTAAACAGAATTTCGGATTATGGAATTTATAGAGTGAGCAAGATGTGGAGCTAGTTGTGGTGTACTTCAAAATATTTGACAATAGCAAAAGGCTCTGGGATATGCAACTCTGACAGAGTTGTGCGGAACAATGCGTCACAATGTAAGTATTCACACACAGCGTTTCCACAGCAATGTGCTGCTTTTTTCAAGTATATATATATATATGTATATATATATATATATATATATATATATATATATATATATATATATATATATATATATATATATATATATATATATATATATATATATAAATATAAAGATGAGGATTAATCGCGACTGCAATTAGTTAAGGTAACAGATGTTTCATGGGCGTTTGCAGTCAATGGAAATTGGCCAAATAAAAGATCACTCTTTTAAAATATTCGTCCAGCTTTCGCCTAATTTTAAGGATTCCTCAGGACACTAAAAAGCTTATTATTCATTAGATTAATTTACAAAAATATTAGTAAGCATGAAAGCTAATTGTGAATAGTACAATGAAGACTTACATTTTTGTACGAGCTAAATGTATGAAATTCCATCAGTTTGACAGTCGAATGAATTTTTTTTCTAGATAGTTTACATTTGATCTTCTAAAAACATTGTATTCGAAGATTAACATAGAAGTAAATTTTCCAGAAACCATATCAGGCTTTCCACACTCTCAGTTTTGGAAAAAAATTTCTTCTAGTTAGTATTATGAATGAATAGTACAAAGTTACACTCTTTTATTAGAATGTACATTATAAAAATTTTTGAAGATTTTACTTTTCATTCTTAACGCAGTAAAATCATGACCAAAGCATTTCTATCACAGAAGCAAAATGGAGTAATTTTTCGAACAAGTTTAAACAGAATTAAATTCTAAAAGGTCTTTCATGCTGCCAATTTTAGAACTAGTTTGACGTCAAACAAAAACGCGCGAAAACAAAATGTACAGAAATAAACAGTAAGCTAAACCATGTCGTATATGAAGGTCAGCTATTATTTTGTAATTGCCAAATATTGACACCCGAATGTTTGTTAGACAACTTCAGAAGGTAAACATATATATTGCTGAAACTATCAATATCTGGTTTTTTATTGATAGAATTCTCATTGTTCTTAACAAATATCATTTCAAGAAATGTTCGCTCAAATAAATTTCTTTCTACATCAAGTATTGTTACATTAGAATAATTAATTTGGTGTTTAGTTTGATCATGATGTATTGTCAAAGCTGTTGACATATGTTTCAATTTGTTATCACTCTTGTATGATGTTATTCTAGATTTGAGGTTACGTGAGGTTTGTCCTACGTAGACAGCTGGACATTCCTGACAAGGAATGTGTTAAATGACATTTGACTGGTAGTGTATTGGTGTTTTATCTTAAATCTTTGTGAAAATTTGTCTTATGGTCACACAATTTCTTGTAGCAATTTTGAAGATATCATCTTTCAAGACCTCAAGTATTTTGAGTTAGTTTTTTAAGTTTGTCCATACCTACGCACAGGTGTTGTTCTACCTCTGTAGGATTTACTTGTATTTTCTTTTGTATTACACTTGTAATTTTGGAGCTAAATAAATAACTAAATAAATAAATAAATATATATATATATATATATATATATATATATATATATATATATATATATATATATATATATATATATATATATATATATATATATGTATATGTATATATATAAATGTATGATAAATGAATGAGCAAAATAGTCAAGACGACAAAAACACAAATGGTGAGTAGATGAGTATAGAATATCAACTCCTAGGACCGTAGAGCTCTGCCTGTATATAGCTCATTCAATGTCCACAGGTCTTTAATGATACACTGGCAGGGGGATAATACTAACCAGGGACTAATGAAAAGGTTTAAAGATGTATACCCCGGAGGGAAAAAACTTACTGAGAGAAAGATCACAGAAACAAACCTGACTACACTGACATGCACGGCAAACCTAGAGGCAGAGGGTAAAGAAGAAGACGCCAAAAAATCAATATTCTCGATCAAAGGACCTACAGTGGATGCGACGAATGTAACTATGAAAGACAGATGGAAAGAGATATACACCTGCGTAGAAAAAATGTAAGACAAAATGAAAGACATGGAAATCAAGAAGATCGCATTCGCAAATTTCTCAGAAAGTGACAAAGGAGAAGGTAGGAAGATACTCAGGTATCTACTGCATGATGAGGGAGTGGTGGTGAAATTTTTCACGGCCAAAAATAGGAAAAAGCAGACGAAAGAAAACAGGATCCCTGCGAAGAGGACCTATAACACTAGAACCAAGAAAACATAAGCGGTGATAGTAAAAGCAGGAGAAAACACATACGCCGAACTTGTTAAAAAAGTAAGAGAAGTATCTGAAGACGTGAGGAGCCAGGGCATAGTTCTAAAAACTATGAAAAGAACAACAAAGGGAGACCTGTTAATGGTATTAGACCAGAAAGGATCCTCTAGAACCCTGAAGGAGGTGCTGGAGAACAAGATCCCAGGAAGAGTACGTGAAACAAACAGACAAAGCAGGGAAATATATTATATAACAGGGATGGACGCTGAAACAACCCCAGAGGAAATAGAGTCAGCCATCAGAGAGAAGGTTGACGGTAACAAGGAAATACAGATTAGACGACCAGGATACAGGGACACCCAAAATACGACCATACAAGTCAGTTAAAACGCCGCAACAGAACTTGACAAATACAATGCACTCGTAATAGGAATGTGCAAGTGTAATATCCGTCGGAAAGTGAAAATGGCCCAATGTTACAGATGCTTGGACCATGGGCATAGGACGGCACAATGTAAAGG
Organism: Dromius quadrimaculatus; assembly: GCA_963989225.1. NCBI lineage: Eukaryota > Metazoa > Arthropoda > Insecta > Coleoptera > Carabidae > Dromius > Dromius quadrimaculatus. The sequence goes on from OZ022327.1 coordinate 21,528,083, forward strand.
CACTGACAGAAGGGAAACGTGTATGAAATGCGGGAACGCAGGTCACAAAATAAAAGACTGCACTGAAGAACCGTACTGTTGGCACTGTGAAAAAACAGGACACAGAACGAACAGCACCGGATGCCCAAAATACAGAGCGTTTATATACGAGGAGAGCAGCAGGAGGGCTGCAGAAAACAACAAGCCTAAAATATGAAAGTAATACAGAATAACTTAAACAGGGCTTCCGCCGCCCACGACCTTCTGTATGCGGACATAAGAAATACGGACGCGGACATACTGATAATCAGTGAACCGAACAAAAGAATAATATCAAGCCAACAAAACTGGAAAACAGACAACGACATAAACGCCGCCCTTCTGATCAGGAACCACAAGAAGAATCCAACCAAGACATGGGGAAGAGGGAAAGGGTATGTCTGGGTGCAAACTACACACATCCGATATAATAGCTGCTATATACCACCAAATCTCACAAGAGAAAGCTTTGAGACATACCTGCAAGATTTGGAATACAGTCTAAGTAAAACGAAGGGTAACATAATAATCGGAGGGGATTTCAACTCAAAATCTAGCGACGACAGATTATCGGGGGCGCGAACTCGCGGAAATGGTCCATAGTCGGGGGCTAACGGTTGTAAACAGGGGACAGGTGCCTACGTTTGCGAATGCGAACGGAGAATCCTACATAGATATAACGATATGCTCAAACAACATGGTGGATGAGATAAGAAATTGGGAGGTCCGGGAGGACGAAAATGCAAGCCCGCACCGACTGATAAGGTTTGAGATAACATCAAAAAACGAAAATGAGAAGACGCTGCCTACGAAAAGAGGCTGGAAAACAGGCACTCTGCAAGAAACAGAGTGCAAAATATATATGGAGGCTCACGTACAAGAGCGAAACATAAAATATTCTCAAGACCTTAAAAGAACGCTTGAAAGCATATGCGACAATACAATGAAAAAGAAAACTGGAAACAGCACAGAAGAACCAGTGTATTGGTGGACATCAAACATCGGAGAGCTAAGAAAACGGGCTAACATATGTAGAAGGAAGTACACTAGGACAAACAAAAGAAAAATTAGTTGCCTACACTCCAAGAGGAGGAAGACAGAAGGATGGCTAAGACGGAATACCACGTAGCTACAAAGGCCCTCCAAAAGGAAATTGAAAGGGAAAAAGAAAAAGCGTGGGCTGTCCTAATCCAAGAGGTAGAGGAAGATATATGGGGGGAGGCATACCAAATAGTGATGAAGAGACATAAGAAACTACATACGGAAAGTATAGATGAAGATGTAAGAGCCAAAATAATCAGACAACTCTTCCCAGCAAGGGAGGATGATCAAAGAAATACCCGAATAGAGAGGGCAGAACACACGCCTATTACGGATGAGGAAATAATAAAAGCGGCGAGAAGAATGCGCACAGGAAAGGCACCTGGCCCAAACATGATACCACCGGAAATAGTGAAACTCGCGGCCATAGAGCACCCAGGAATATTCAGAAAAACATACAACGATATTCTTGAGACAAGCGAGTACCCGACAGAATGGAAAAAAGCTAGAGTGGTACTGATCCAAAAACCCGGGAAAACAGGCATGGAACCGACGGATTCCCGGCCTCTATGCCTGTTAGACTTTGAGGGAAAACTCATGGGAGCCATACTAGAATCCCGATTAACAGGATGGATGGATGAAAATGAGATCCTGGCACAGCGCCAATATGGGTTCCAAAAACAGAGATCGACCATAGAAGCAATAAAAGAAGTACGAAACATGGCACTAAAAGAGATGAGGAAAACACAGAAAACTTGAGAATTCTGTGCCATGATAACAATGAATATTAAAAATGCGTTCAACACCGCTCCGTGGGGTGGCATTATGCAGGCATTGGAAGACACGGAGGCACCTGCCTATCTCAAAAATATAATGAACAGCTATCTGCAAAATAGATACATAATGGACGAAGACAATACACAGTACGAGGTACGGCGAGGCGTCCCACAGGGATCAATCCTAGGATCGACCCTGTGGAACATCTTCTACAACGGGGTACTAGAAATCCAGTTACCAAATGATACGCACATAGTCGCATACGCCGATGATATAGCTGTAGTATCGGTGGCCAAGACTAAGGAGAAGCTAATGAATCAGGTAAATATTGCGATGTTCCTGATAAAGGAGTGGAGAACCGAACACGGTATGCGACTGGCGGCAGAAAAAACAGAATGTGTAATGCTAAGCGGGAAAAAAGATACCACTGACGTAATATTTGAGCTCGACGGAATAGAAATTAAACCGCAAAGAAGCATGAGGTATCTGGGCATAAAGCTTAGCGGTAGACTTGACCATGCGATTCATATTCAGATGGTAATACAGAAAGCCGAAAAAGCCTTAAGCGGCTTAAAAAGGCTGCTCCCAAGAATGGGGGAGCCAGCGACAAGAAGAGAAGATTCTTGGCAGCAACAGTACAATCAATTATACTGTATGGAGCACCAATATGGCAGAATGCATTGCAGACAGAGAGAAACAGAGAAAGATTAGACAAAACACAAAGGAAGCTAGCACTACTGGTTTGCAGAGGGTACCGCACAGTATCCTCTGCAACGGCATTCGTCTTGGCCAGCATTCCGCCGCTGTCCCTAGTAGCACAAGAAAGAGCTAGAAGCTACGGAAGAACTAAAGAAGAAAAGACTGTAAAGACAGAGACCATACAAGAATGGCAAAAAAAATGGGAAGAAGTAGATCGGGAAAAGTGGACGAGGAGACTGATCCCGAATCTCACAGCTTGGGTTACGCGGAAACATGGGGATATCACGTTCCACCTTACCCAGATATTAAGCGGCCATGGCTGCTTCATGCAGTATGTGAAAAGAATTAAGAAAAGAGACTGTGATACATGTATGTACTGTGAAGACATAGATACCGCCGAGCATACGCTCTTCTACTGCCCCAGATGGGATAAAGAAAGAGCAGGTGTAGCTGAAGAGGTAGGATGTACCTTGACGGTGAGCAACATTGCGGAAGAAATGCTCAAAGATACTGGAACTTGGGAGGTAGTAAGTACGTATGTATCGAGAATAATCAGCGAAAAGGAGACAGAGGAAAGAAAACGGGAAGAAAGATAAGAATAGTAAGCCCTCTATCACCGAAGTAATGCATAACGCGGTTTCCAGTGTTAGAGGAGAAAAAGGGAGGGGGGTTTTAGTGAGTGAGAATCCCACACTCCTTCAGGACACGGGATTGTTCTGAGGGGTATTTGGAAGATTTCCGCCCTACCCACGTAAAAAAAAAAGGTCTTTGAGAGATAGAGATGGAGATAGTAAGAAATTGGTTACTTCTTGTGGTTCTAGGTCAATATGGCTTTACTATTTCTGGTTTGACGCATAACTGGAACATTCACAGAGCTTCAGGAGGTGGTGTTGAATTAACTCTTGCAGGTAGATTTGTAGATGAAAATAACTTAAAATAAATTATAAACAAGTGACTAGTAGCCACGATCGATCAAGTTCATTACCAATATCAGAATTCAGATCACTCGATGACTTTAAAACATATACTTCTATCATATATATATATATATATATATATATATATATATATATATATATATATATATATATATATATATATATATATATATATATATATATATATATATATATATGTTATGAAGTTTATTGGGTAGTCAGTCTTTAATTATTCAAAAATTCTCATCTATTTCAATGACCCAAGCTTTCACCATTAATTTTTGGCTTCTTCAGGGGACTAAAGTAATGTAAACAATAAGACAGTAAAATCAAATGGACATGTAAAAACGGATAAACTTCAACTTACAGAAAAATAGAGAATTAATTATTACAAACATTCAGAAAACTAACAGCAACTGGACAAGAGTGAACCAACAATAAAAAACCATAAAAAAACATCAAAAACTCTTGAAAAATCAATAAATAAAAAAGGATGGAGGAAAAAAATAACTGACGATGATAAAAATATAAAAATATATTCTTCACAACATGTGTAGAATTTGATAGATAGATAAATGAATGATCAACAAATGAATAAATTCTTTGAAATTGGAAAAATAAATAAACATGGAGTGTCATGAATATGAACACTTGATTATATTCGAATAATATGAACTTAAATTTTGGGTATCTGTTTTTTTATTAAGAGTGTTGCTATGGCAATTTACATGATATATTTCAAGAAACAGACGTTTGACATAATTATCACTCCTGTCAAGAATTTCAACATTATCAAAATCTGGATGATGCTTGGATTTGCTAGTATGAATTGATAACGCACAACAGTTGACTTTTCTAGGATTACTACAATCACTCCTATGGGCTATAATTCTTGACTTCAAAAGCCTACATGTCTGTCCAATATAAATTGAAGTGCAGTCCTTACAACTGATTCTATAAATAACATTACTTTGATTATCAATAGATGCGGAATCTTTAAGTTTAGTGTGAAGACTTCTGATAGTGAGGTAATTCTTGAATGTCATAATGGAATAATCATTATTTAGAATTTTTCTAATTTTGTCAGATAAAAAAGGGATATATAGTAAAGATTTATAAATGACAGCATCAGGGGAAGATCGATTGCTCAAATTAGAAGGAAGAGGAATTGATAAATAACAATCATTTATATTAGAATTGATATTGTTCAAAAAATAATAATTATTATTTCTAAAAATGTATTTATTGATAAAATGCAAGGGATAACCATTATCTAAGAAAATATATTCAAATTTTTGCAGATTTTCATGGAGATACTTATCATCAGAAATAAATGAAACTCTGTTTTTCATATTAACCAAAGTATTAATTTTCTGTTTTGAACTATGTTGTGACAAAAAATGAATGTATCTCTTAGAAGATATAGGTTTCTGATACCAACTCAATTCTATTTTGTTATGAATATTCCTGATTGAAAGTACGTCCAGGAAAGCAATTTTTCTCTCAGATTCTTTTTCAATAGTGAATTTTATAGAAGAATTGTAGGAGTTAAATGTCGAAAGTAATTCAGGGATATTATCTTCCTTCACAGATAGAATAATGTCATCTACAAACTTTTTGATGAATGGAATATTAAAAGAGAGTTTAGGGATACAAGAATCAAGAAGATCATCCATAACAAACTGTGACAGGATAGGACCTATAATACTACCCATAGGACAGCCATTAGTTTGCTTATAGAATTTATTCCAGAATTGACAATAATTTGAACCAAAAATAAAGGACAGTATTTCAGAGAATTGATCCAAAGTCAGTCTACAATGTAATGGAATGATATTCCAATTCTTGAAGATGACAGAAGAAGCTAAATCTTCAGAAATGTTACTAAATAAAGAGACCACATCCAAGCTAATCAAAATATGGTCATCAGGGATTTCAAAACCTCTAATAAATTCGGAAAAATGGAATGAATCTTTAATATAATAAGGATTATTTTTTTATTTTTATTTTATTTTATTTATTTATACATTCGGGGAGCCAACAGTTTCCCGATAATAGGCTTCCACAATTTAACAATAAAATTAATACATAAAATGATAAGTGCAGTGTCAGATGCAACAACTTATATATAATTAATTCTTAATTAAAGCCGTTTTAAAATAAAATAACATAATCAATTCTTAATTAAAGCCGTTTTAAGTTGATTGTAGCTCAGACTAAAAAGATCCAAGTGCTGAAAGTTATTATTGTAAGTAGACATCAATCTATTCACTACAGAATTCTTGAAATTATTGGAATTAGTTTTATTCAGATAAAACAATGTATTATTTCGAGTATTAACACATGGAACGTGAAATTCAAATTTATCTATAATATCATAATTATCAATCATATTATTGAATAGTTTGAATAAAAATATCATGTCAGCATTAGTTCTTCTTCGTTCTAGAGTCAACATGTTGAAATCTTCGAGTAAGTCAAAGTAAGATGAATCTCCCAATTTAAATTTATACTTTAATAAGGAAAAAAATTTTTTTTGAATTGATTCAATAAGTGAGATATTTTTGTTGTACATTGGATTCCAAATTTGCGACGAATACTCAACAATAGGGCGAACGTATGCATTATATAGTAACAAAAGAGACTCTTTTCTATCATAACATTGAGACATTCGAAAGACAAATCCTAGAGTTTTGTAAGATTTTTTCACCATGGAGTCATATTGTTCATTAAGTAATAATTTAGAGTCCAAAATTAGGCCTAAGTCCCGAGTAGATGTTTTCCGTGTTAAAACAGCTCCTTGTAAGTTATAAGAATAAATTATTATATTTTTATTCCTGGTAAAGCTGAGAATATGACATTTATCCAAATTTAAAACCAAATCGTTATCAACACAATAGTTATGAAGTCGTTCTAAATCTTCTTGAAAATAATAGCAATCATCCAATGATTCGATAGGTCTATAAAATTTCAAATCATCCGCGAATAGTAAAAAATTCGAATATTTGAAACAGTTAGAAATAGAATTAATGTAGAGGAGGAAAAATATTGGTCCCAAGTGAGAACCTTGGGGAACCCCCGATGTTACATTTATTATTCTAGATTTGAAACCATTGCAGTTAACTAGCTGAGACCGATTGGTGATGTAGGATTCAATCCATCTTAATAGGGAACCGTGAATGCCATATGACAATAATTTCTGTAATAGTCTATGGATATTCACTCGATCGAATGCTTTACTAAAGTCGGTATATATTGTGTCGACCTGTATTCTCTCATCCATGTGACGACTTATAAATTCCGTAAATGGAACCAGATTATTTAGCACAGATTTCTTTGGACAAAATCCAGTTTGTTGAGGGATAATCAAATTATGTAGATTGAAGCTAATTTTTTTAGTAATGATACATTCAAAAAGTTTTCCGAAGATAGGTAGTATAGAAATTGGTCGATAGTTTGTAACATTGCTTCTATCTCCTGATTTATAAATTGGAACTATATATGATAATTTCCAAATTTCGGGAAAAATACTTGTCTGCAAAGATTTATTGAAAATGAGCAGAAGAGGATAAACTAGGTAGTGAGAGCATGTTTTAATGAATGAAGGGTGGATTCTATCAGGACCGCAGCCCTTGTTAATATCCAGATTAGTTAAACAATCGAGAACATCGCTGAATTGTAGACTAATATGACTTAAATTTAAGCTGTAATTCACAGCGGAATCAGAATCAGCGCTTATTGGGTTTGTTTGAGTGTTGCTGGCAGTGTACACAGATTTAAAAAATTCAGCAAAGAGGTTACTTATATCATGACCGTTATTAGCAGTATTATTGCATTATAAGATTTAAAAAGTATATTAGTTAACAATAACATAGTTTTGTATCAGGAGAATTAATAGAAGATATGACTGGACGTAAAGATAAAGAAGGCTTATGAATTTTGGGAGCACCATAAAATTTTGGGGACACTGCATTATAGAAAAATAATTCTTTAGCTTCTTTATCAGTAACAAGTTTTTTTGCTTTCAGATTTGTAACTAATTTATTAGATTTATGATGTAAAGTGTAGGAGGAAGTATCATTTAGAATTTCTTCAGACTTTGCTTCATATTCACATCTATCCATGATAACTGTAACTCCACCCTTGTCAGATTGAGTAACAATTATGTCATTATTGTTTTTCAAAAATTTTTTTGTACGAATATATAAATTTTGAATCAAAGGAATTCTATTTTGATTATTATTCAAAGAATTTATATAATTTGTGATTATATCAGTAACAGATGCCCTAGCAGAGTTCTTTGAACTATCATCTAAAGTATTAATTATATTTTCAACATCAGCAATCAAATATCTTATTTTTACTTGACTAGAAATAGGTTCAACGCAAAATTTAGATCCAAGACTGAGAAATTTCATAACAAAAAATGGTTATTGATGGCTATTTATATTTTTCATCCATGCATTACTTGTTTTTATAGAATTGAGTTTTTTACTCTCCAAATTATTGTATTTACCTATCATTCCAGTTTTTGATGACTTATAGAATTTATTATATCCTGAGACCATTCTTTTTCCATAATTATTGAAGATATAATTTGGAACTTTCATAAATAACTCTTGTCTAGTTTTACAAATTGAATTATTCAAAATTTGGATTTTTGATATTGTGATTGATATTTCAATATTCAACAATTTATGATTCACGCTTTGTTGTAAATCAATTAGAGATCTTGTAATTTTTGAACTAGTTGATTCCAAAATGAGATTATGAACCAGCTTATCTCTGTTTTTATAAAGGTGTTCTGGGAGTATATTAGATTTTCTACAGCGTAGTAAAAACACTCTTCTATTTACCATAGATGCTAATTTTGTGGAGCAAAATTTCTGTACCGACTTAATATGAAAGAAAATCATTTAGACTACTTCATGATAGCAGAAATTATATATGAATACTCACGGAGTTGCATTTAATAGTATTAGCTATGGAATTATAGATAAGAGACGAACAAAAGCGTGACATTTAATAGGTCAGTGACAGAATGATGATTGTCAAAATAGATATCTTCCGTAGGTTGTAAATATCAATTTTCTAAATAGAAATCCAATAATAATGATGGTAAATAATGGGTGGTTTATAGCTATTAACATTATGAGTATCATAACAGCCGCAGATGTCAGTTTGGAATTCGAGCAGAGCGAGGATTTTAAGACATCTAAGGTCTGTTATGATTCCTAATATCCGTGATTTGTTAAATAGTTTACCGGTTGCAGAATATAATCTCGTTAAAGTCATTTATGGAATTTAATTTTTTGAAATTCTCTTATGAATGAAGCCTACTTTTGTTCATGTAAATATAAGTTTAATATCCTAAAACCGGTAAATTTGATTTATTGTTTAAGATTGATGAAATGAAATATGAACTACAATAAACTCTAAATATTCTTAAACCCCCAAATTATAATTGATGTTCAAACAATCCTCTGTTTTGTGCTAAACAATAACCCAATCTATTGTAGAAACTTTGCCGAACGTTACTTAATTGCCTATTATTTATTTTCTGACATTCTTGTGTTATAGCATATTCAAGTTCTTCTATACTTTGGTATCTTCTTTTATGAACATCAGTTTTCAAATGACTCCAAAGAAAAAAATCGCACGGGTTCAAATCAGGTGACCGTGCTGGCCAGTTAATTTGTCCGCTTCGTCCTATCCAGCTTCCAGGAAATGTTTGATTTAGATATTCCACAATTTCTGTTGTACTATGTGCAGGGCAGCCATCATGTTGAAACCACACATTTTCTTTCTTTGTTCCGGCAATTTCTGGTCCAACTATATTCATTAATAAATTCAAATACGACTCCGAATTTATTCTTGTAAGGAAAGAACGGCCCTCTATCATAATTCGACCTCTCCATCATTATTCCACAGAATGATGCACGCACTTCAAAATCTCGTTCCGAAAGATGTTGATGATCTTGAAAATTGGAAGAAATATATTTATGTTTCTTAAGAATCCTATGAACCGTCATAAAATGAGTATTCAGCTCCCCGGAAATTTCTCTAACACCTATTGTATGTTCTAGTTCTATCAAAGCAAGAACATTTTCTCCATTTTCATTGTAGTTCTCGATAGTTTGTTCCTCTTTCTTAAAATTGAGTGTACCTGTCTTCTCAAACTTGGCAATGAATCGTTGAATGGTAGACATCCCCGGTATATCATGATTTCGCCAAAGAGTACTAATATAATCATGAATTTGTCGTAAACCATTGTCAGAATAACACCATTCAATTATTTGTAGCTTTTCTCAATTTGAATAGTCATTCATTTTTGAGAATAACTCTTATATCGATCTTTTATTACAATATTACAATTTGTTAAAATTATTGATAATAATTTGACGTATAAAACATCATGCTTTTGCTCGTCTCTTATTTCTGATTCCATGGCTTATACGATTACCTGTAATTCTGTGAACTTTCAAATTCTATTTCTGCTGTTATAAGGCTGCCAAAATGTTTTTTTTATTGATTCGAATGCAGGAATTTCTGTTTCACTATGTCCATTTGAAACTTTTTGTCTGAAATAATTAGGAGAGCAATGCGCAGGGAAAAACTGATTTCTCATGTTAAACGCCTATGTTTCACTTCCCGTGATACACCCTAAATGTAAATATATCCATATATATATAGATGTATATATATATATATATATATATATATATATATATATATATATATATATATATATATATATATATATATATATATATATATAATAGAAGTAAATGTGTTAAAGTCACCGAGTAATTTGGATTCTGATATTGGTTATGAACTTAATCGATCGTGGTTACCAGTCACTTGTTCATAATTTATTTTAGGTTATTTTCATCTACAAATCTACCTGCAAGAGTTATTTCAGCACCACCTCCTGAAGCCATGTGAATGTTCCAGTTATGCGTCAAATCAGAAATAGTAGTCAGATTGACCTAGAACCACAAGGAGTTAACAATTTCTTATTACTATCTTCATTTCTATCTCTTGAAGACCTGTGAACATTGAATAAGTTATACCACAGGCAGAGCTCTACGGTCCTAGGAGATGATATTTTATACTCATGTACTTACTATTTGTGTTTTTGTCGTCCTGACTATTTTGCTTATTCATTTATCATACATTTATATATGTATACATGTATGTATATATATATATATATTTATATATATATACATGTATATATATATAATATATATATATATATATATATATATATATATATATATATATATATATATATATATATATATATATATATAATAGAAGGTAATCGCTACTGCAATTAGTTACGTTGACAGAGTTTATAGTGGGTAAGGCAGTCAATAATTGGGCCAAGAAATTAACACTCTTGTTAATTTGTCAAGCTTCCGATTTTTCATTGAAAATCATCTTCAGGACACTGGAATACATATTGTCAATTTAGATTCGAAAGAATTTTGGAAAATATATAACAATTACTTACATTAGTTGAGATTAGAATAAAGATTTTCGAACATTCAGAATAAATATAAGTTTTCATTCTTGTGGTTATGTTTTACCACAGGTTGTTAAAATTAATCTACTCCATTGAGTCATAATTATATTAAAACAGCAGAAAAGTGTCGTAAGTAGACGTCAAATATGCTTTTTAAGAGATCACAGTTCAATTTTTTGTTCACATAGCTTGCACTTAATTGTTTAGTTCACAGGTGACGTATTCAGGCGAGCGTAGACATTTTTGTGTGAAAGCAAGCAGACGGAAACTGACCGCATTATCCACCAAACACAAAAGTAGTCAGGAGTACCAGGTCAAAGTCCCTAGACTCAGTCAACTTGATGATAGAGTAATTTTTCTTGTATTTTTTAGCGGTAATTTATTTTAATCAGTAAGATCTGATCTCAAAGTGAATGAAGTTATTTACTGGTGAACGAGAAAAATATAATGAATGAATTAACGAGTTCATATATTTTTCAAAAACGGGTTAATTTCTTTTGGTGGAAAAATAAAGATTTTGTTCAATATTAAATTTATTGTCAAGATATTGTTTCATTTTTAGCTAGTTTGAGTAGATAAATGTAAATATTACTCAAAGCGAATGAAATCCTGATAACATTTAACAATTATAATCCATTGTTACAATTTACAATTGAGATAGAGAAAGAAAACTCAATACCGTTTCTCGACACCAATATTGTCAGAGATAAAACAGGTATCTTGAAAACGGATTGGTATGTAAAACCAATTGCTTCACAAAGATACATCCACTATCACTCCGACCAACCAAAACAAATAAGAATCAATGTTATCTTGGGTCTAAAAAATCGTATACTCCGAGTCTCTCATCCGACGTACCATCAAAAAAAACTTGAGACAATTGAGAGAGATATTACTGAAAAATTCATATCCAAAAAAATCAATGAATCATTTGCTTTTTAACACTCCAAGTCCACCAGTTATTCAACGTGAAGAAATTGTGATCCAAGACGAGTCTGATATTAAAATAAAATATGCCTCAATTCCTTTCATATCGGATCTAACACCTAGAATAATTAAAATTGTGAAAGAAGATACTGTCAAAATAGCTCAATAGCAAATTAAAAGATAAAGAACCAATAAGAAATCAATCAAATATTGTTTACTGTATACCTTGTGAAAACTGTAATCAGAAATATATAGGCCAGACCTCCAGAAAAGTGACACTAGATTAAGACCAGAGGCTAGTGCACTGTCACAGCACTGTCACACTAAAAAACATCAAATGGCTAATAATAATACAACAATATTAGACACGGAAAAAAATCTTACAAAGCGGTCCTTTCTTGAAATGGCTCATATAAATGACACCGATTATACGATGAATAAACATACGGACATTGATGGTTTGAGTATTATTTACATTTATCTACTCAAACTAGCTAAAAATGAAACAATATCTTGACAATAAATTTAATATTAAACAAAGTCTTCATTTTTCCACCAAAAGAAATTAACCCGTTTTTAAAAAATATATAAACTCGTTAATTCATTTATTATATTTTTCTCGTTCACCAGTGAATAACTCTATCCAATTTAAGATCAGATCTTACTAATCAAAATAAATTACCGCTAAATAATACAAAAAAAAAACAAAGCAAAGCAAAAATTACTCTATCATTAAGTTGTCTAAATGTCTACGCTCGCCTGAATGCGTCACCTGTGGACTAAACAATTGAGTGCAAGCAATGTGAACAAAAAATTGAACAGTGATCTCTTAAAAAGCATATTTGACGTCTACTTACGACACTTTTTTGCTGTTTTAATATAATTATGACTCATTGGAGTAAAATAAATCTTAACAACATGTGGAAAAACATGACCACAAAAATGAAAACCTATATTTATTCTGAATGTTCTAAAATCTTTATTCTAATCTCAACAAATGTGAGTAATTGTTATATTTTTTTCAAAATTCTTTCGAATCTAAATTGACAATATGTATTCCAGTGTCCTGAAGATGATTTTAAATGAAAAATCGAAAGCTTGACAAATTAACAAGAGTGTTAATTTCTTGGCCCAATTATTGACTGCCTTACCATTGCTCTGGAAACGCTGTGTATAAATGACATACAGTGTGATGAATTGTTTCGCACAACTCTGTCAGAGTTGCATATTCCAGAGCCTTCTGCTATCGTCAAATATTTTGAAGTACAACACAGCTAGTTCCACATCTTGCTTACTCTATAAATTCCATAATCCGAAATTCTGTTTAGACACTGCATCAACGCTTACTGTAGCACCATCAGCCATCAGCGGAAATAAATCTGTCTTAATATTTCACAACATGTGGTGGAATGAGTTTATGTTTTTAAATCATCTGAAAATAAATTCAACCCTATATTGTTTGATCTGTATTCATGTCTTGTGCTTACTGTTATTGAATTCCGAATGTAATCTGTAAGTATGTTGTTCATTGTATATCTCGTTACGTTCTTCGTGACCTTCGACCATAAACAAATGAAGATCTGACATTTGACAGTTCAGCGACAGAGGACTATATCGTTACTAATTCAGGATTATATCAATCTCAAGGGAATGTAATCGCTAAGGATGTATTTAGTAGGAAAAGAATAAGAAATTTGTTGTAGTTAAGAAATTTGTATTTGTGAAATGACTTCTTCTTCTTGTCTGTATCTCTTCTTTACATTACTGACTGCGCTTATAAAAATTTGATTCCAAAACAAGTTAAGTGATGATTCATTGAAACTTAGGTGGAAATGAGGCTTTGTGGTCGACTTAATTGACTTCTTTAGAAGTCCAGTCTTTTGAGTAGTCATTCTAACTCCGATTCCGAGTGTCATCTTCAAAGTGCGTACCGTCCAAGTGGAGTTTTTGTGCTGAATCCGTTAGCACAACTGTCCGACACAGTCTATGGGTTTGTTTGTTTTCTATATGTCCGTAAGAGGAACTTAAATTTGTTTGCTCTTGCTGTTTTGAAGTTACGAGTATTTTCGCAGTTTTTGATTGATTTCACAGTGTTAGATTGTTTTACTGTAGAATTACCGCTGGAGAAGTCCTTGTTGATTTCACAGTGTTCGAATAATTCAACATAGAGTCACCGCTCGCGAAGTCTTTGTCGATTTCACAGTGTTGAATCAACTTAATGTAGCGTCACTGCTGACGAAGTCTTCAAGATTCTGCAGTGTTCGATGGTTTTAACGTAGAATCACCGTTGTGGAAGTCATCATTGGCTTCACAGCGTTGAGCAAGCGTAACGTAGAGTCACTACTTGAGAACCAGTTTGAATTTTCAAGCGTTGAAGATAAGTTAATCCACCGTTAGAGAAATCGCTTCACAGTTTGTGTGCTTTAGAGTTTCTCGTTGTCTGCGTTTGCCTGGCTCCGTACTGCGACCGCTGGTGTCGAGTGTCATGTTCAACCGTCCTTTCACCGTCAGCCAAGTTATCTCTGTGCAATTTCCTGTAAGATATATGTTCTTTGTTCTCCGTCGTCGTGTTTGTGTGACAATGAGTCTCATTGTGACACCTACCTCCTGATGATTATTTTGACAACCCTAACCCTTTCCTTCTGAGCTATCCAGCCGTCTGTCTTGAAAACTGCGTCATTGACCGCATTGGCGCCCGAGCATACCGTCAGCAGTCTTGGCCACGACGCTAAAGGTAGCAACCACGCCGTCGGCGAGGCTATCGTTAGAACAGAACTTTCTCCCAAATAATAGAAGATTATATTATTGGGAGCAGTAATTAGGCTTTATATGCTAGGGTTTGCAGTTTGATTGATGACCGTAGTGAGGCAGTCAAAATAACCGAAGCACATAGAGCCAATTTTGCTCCGAACGATAAATACAATTTTTTTTCTCAAACGAGTACTGAAATTATAATACATGAAGTTGATATATTGATTCTTAGTGCTATGCAATTAACTCTAAGATTAAGCCAAATCATGATACCTGATACAATTTTGACATGGTTACGATATAAACAAACATTAAAACAA
The DNA here is from genome assembly GCA_963989225.1 of Dromius quadrimaculatus. NCBI lineage: Eukaryota > Metazoa > Arthropoda > Insecta > Coleoptera > Carabidae > Dromius > Dromius quadrimaculatus. The sequence goes on from OZ022327.1 coordinate 21,543,085, forward strand.
ATTGCAGAAGAAACTAAGACTGTCATCCGTGACATATCATCAGCTGATATTAGCAATCTCTTAAGAAAAGAAAGTGCAAATGGTTCATTTTGGAACCCAAGTTCCGATAACAGTACATTCACAATGAATATTACTAGATTATTCTTCTGGAATATCACATTTTTTTCCTGTTCATATGAAGTGAATAAATGTTAGTATTTTATCTGCCTAATCAGATAGAATGATGCTTTTTTCATGATTTTTTGGATTAAGAATTGATAATAATTGACACTCCAAAATTTGAAGAGATGATGGCGCCACCGCGAGATGCCTGCCAGAATTATACTTTTTTGATATATAATACCTGGATTGTTAGGAGGAAACCAAACTGACAGCTTCTGATTCGTCAAAAATTATGATTGAATGATCCTAAACGGCATACGAAATTACTCTGAACTACGCGTTTGAATGTCTCTCATTTCAACCTGGCTCTTGGTTATCGAATAAGTGAATTCAAAAACAGTGTCACAGAGAAGAGTTTCCATCGCATTCGCTCTGCAAAAGACAAATAAACTTATGACAATGACAACCGTTTCTAGTACTTATTCAAAGTTTTCAGCTTGAATCGTTTGGTGGGCATGTGCGGAAAGATCTGTTTTATATTGCTTAATCTCCAGAATTCTTCTTTCTACAGTTTCAAAAAATGTGAATATTAAAGTCTCATATACAAACTGTCCCCTATGAGCTGGATAGAGGAATTCTATGATAAGAATGTAAATGTAATTGTAAAAACATTCTACAATTCTCTGTACTAGTGTTTCTTGACTTGAAAGAATGTAAATGTATCTGTAAAAACATTCTACAATTCTATGTACTAGTGTTTCTTGACTTGATCAGCAATTTCTTGCTCTTGTCTTGCAAGACAAGAAATGTGTTAGGATTCTCACTTGCTCAATTCTTGTGAGGTAATTTCTTGTCTTGTCTTGCAAGACTCTTGCACACTTCTTATCTTGCATATTTTACTTTGTATTTTACATTTGCAATAGATGACGTTACTAGATTTCCTGCTTTTTGTGCAAGATTTGCCTTTGCGGGGATTTACCAAGTTAACTCGTAGGATTTGTTAGGAGGCAGCGCAGAGCGAAGGCGGTTTGAATATTGTTCACTTACGTGTGGCGTAGGTACATAGATACTACAATAACTGTACTTTTATCGTAGAGCAAAATGTCCGCATTTTTGTATCCGTGCCCATCATGAGTGAAATACAGAGTGGCAGTTCTGGCAAGAACAAGAGTGACAAGAAAATCTGCAATTCTTGCTAAGTCTTGCATCTTCTTGCAAAATCCATTTCATATTCATGTTTTGCAACTTGGGCATTTCTTGTCTAGCATATCTTGCGCAAGACAAGACAAGAGCAAGAAGAATGCAAAACTATTGTAGATATTGTCCTCTTTATCATAGAAAGAATCACAAATATCCGAAATAGTTTTTCAAAACTTCAATAAGAATGAATAATGAGAGAGTTATTCATCTCTTAGAGGCAATAATTCTAAATGCTGTTTTTGATATAAACACAAATAAGAGCTGCGGTCCTGATAAAATACATGATATGATTTGCTATGTTATACATTATTATATATTTGGACAAATAAACCATCATGTGCGACAAGAACGCTTGAAATTATCATGAGCAACAGCAAGAAAAAAACAAAAATTATCACGGTTGCAAAAAACTCGGTGGATAAGTGGATAGTTTTTTGATTAGCCGAGGATGTGATATCAGCCAAGGCAGTGAATACACTCTTGTGCTAATTAGCATTCAAATAGTTCAAATCAGGTCCAGTTTCATGAATGAATTTATTTCTCATTGAAATTTACTCACAGAGTGAATTTGTATCAAGTCGATCAGATGAAATCTGAATTTTGACAATGTTAATGAATTTTCACTCATACTTTTATTCATTCATGTCCTATCAGAAGAGAGAATGAAAAAAACAATGGAATACCCCATTGAAAGACAGGACCGACTGATGTAGGCGTTTCTAGCGGCGACAAATATACTTATAATATAATTTTTGTAATCCGTGAAAACCTGTAATTGGATTTCATCTGTTGGTCTCTCAAATATTTATGGATGGATGAATAAATGAATGAATACATTACCGTTATTGTATCATCAGTGGAGGATTGCAAAAATAATATTGATAATGATAATTGAATTTTCAGTGACACCCATTCAATGACGGGATCTAGCCAGAGGCTGTTCTCCCATACAACCAAATAGTCAATTATTAATGATCGGAAATGGCATAGCCCGTGATCTATAGGTGACTTTTTGATTCGTAGTATTCATAACAAGAGAAACATTGCTAAATCGCCATAGAAACAGTACATATCAACGGGTATTTGGACGCGTAGAAATACCATCGGGTATAACACTAGTAGTCAAAATGAGTATTTCACTCAAAGATGTGACTGCTTCTAATTTGTACTCTTGTGCTTTCTTCGTATTCAATGAAATATTTTTCTTGGTATCTTAATCAATTTTATCTTCTGACTTATCACCAAACCTTTCTGATCTAGTTCCCATATCAGAACGCAATTTATTTCTCTATTATTCGTCAAATAAAACGCAAGAAGTTCTAATTTCTCAATTTGAAAGAGGTTTGTTCACTCGTTCCTATGAAAATTATGTGACTTGTTACTTGATTCATAAGAAACTAGTTTGAGAAAATGGTTTGACTCCTGGAATAGTCCTCCATATACCATTTATATTTAAAGTATTATAGACTATTTTTGTGCTGTAATCACTCATGTTTATTGTGCTTGTGAATACCTTTGTGCTGCACACTCGTGGTATTCAAATGCAAGCACAATAAACATTCGTGATAGCACCACAAAAATAATCGATAATACCTCAACTACTTGTGATATAGTAAATGAATATTTCATTGATTACCCATACACTCGAAAAACCAGCTTGTTTATGCCCATATATATGATACTTTACCTATATTCTTACTGCCGAGGCAACATTCTCCCTATTTATTTCTCAGATTGTAAGGGAATAACAATTAAAATATTCTTAACATCTCACAAGTTGATAAAATCTTCAAATCCTTCTTTAGATGATTCACTGACTATCTATTGCCTTATCTTTCAACCGTACGAATGAAATACGTGAGAAACAAGATGTACAGTCCAGATTAACTTTGTCTGACGTAATCGTCTACGCTCACTTCCAGCCTTGAATTATCTCTCTTGGAATCACCAAAAGCTCTTCCGCACCAATGTTGTGGACTCAAAATGAATGAATTTTCTTCCAATCGTGGTTTGGAATGTTACAGTATACATAGCTGCTGTTTCCAAAGTTGCTCTGAGAGAGTAAATCTGAGGAACTCAACCACCCCAAAAACCTAACAGACCAAATTCAGCTTCATGTTGACAAATTTCAAAAATGAACTTTAGGAGACAAAATTATGCTATCATATTCTAATATTATTTATATCTTCTGATTATCCTGCGAGAACAGAGACGGTGCCAGGGGTAGGCCCGGGTGGGCACTTGCCCCTCAAATTAGGTTGTGCCCACCCGGGTGCCCACTCGCATATCACATTTTTACAGTCGGCTAGCAGGCCATGTCCACATTTGCTCACATCTGGGTGCCCACCCAACAACTTACACGGCCAATTCGTGCACACCCATCAATTTAATCCTGGCGCCGTCGCTGTGCGAGAATCAGTAAAAAGAATATAGAGATACCAGAATAATACTTGTGTGAACCAAAACGTCAGGAAATAAGGTTCAGCGAAAACATGGCATAACCAAATAGCTTAGCCTTTCGTTAGTGTTGTGGGGTATGTCATACCCCATTAACTCTATTTTCAATCGTAAAATCAATTTAAGACAAACAAGTGATTTCTTTTTCTCAGTAGCTTAGGATTATACTTGAACAAAGAGAACAGACTTATATACAACTATGTATAAACTTTCAATTGAGCATCAGACTTGCTGGGAGTTGGTTGGGATATGACATACCCCGGTACACTTTTAAAGTAACTTCTTATGTATACTCATTCTGGAGGTAAAATTCAGAATTATTCTACGTAATACAATAAGCTACTTCATATTTTGGTATTTTTTAAGGCCAATTTAGCCAAATGACAAAAGACAAGCAGAAGATGTTCTGTTTGTCCTAGAAACAAAGATAGAATAGTAAATTGTGCAACAAGTGCGATAAGTTGTCGATTGCCCACGAAAGCGAAATTGGGCGTACGAACGAAGCAAGTGCGTTCATTCGCTCAAGTGGGTAATTGACAACACCTCACGAGTTGCAGATATAGTACAGGACAAAATATTTTAGCATGGCTTTTCTTACTTCCAAATATTATGTTCTAGGAAAAGTACAGAAATTAACTCGAAAGAAAAATATTCCTAATACCACCCTTTTTCACAGGTAAACAGATCTCTTGCTGTGCCGCTAAAATAAATTGACCTGTACTATACTATTTTTTATTACGAATGCGGGATAAGTACCATTCTGCGCTTATTTTTCTAAGCGGTAAATGATTTGCGTGCGACAAGATTACTTGTCACACGCTAATTATACTTGGCGCACTCAAAGGCCAAAGAGCCATTTACTGCCCAGAAAAATGTGCGCAAAATAGTGCTTATGTATTAAAAAGACATTTAATGCTTGTAAGCGATGTAGAATTCCACTGTGCTTGGAACATGCAATTTTGAGTTGCAAAAACTCTGCCCAGTTTGAGGAGCAATAACTTTTTTTTCTTTGATGATACTTGAGTAATTTTTTCTTGCTTCACTTATTTTATCCTTCTTCTCAAGAAACACTGTGAGATCTTTGATGTGTGATGATATTAGAAGTATTTATGAGCGATAATATTGAAGTATGTTTTTTCCAAGGCAGACTTGCTGATATTCTGATTTATCTTTTATATTTTTACAATAAATATAGCTGGATACATTTTGTTTAGTTTATATCACTTGGTAACAAGTTGTGAAACATGCGCAAACAGGACAATTAACATATTTTAGAATTTAAAATAGCTTGAGAGGACTTTCATATGGGGTATGACATACCCCACAACACCAACCGTGAAACTTTTTTCGAGAACACTAACGGAGGGTTAGATATAGTTATCCTTTGAGAAGATACATTCCTCCCCACATATAGCCTGAACTTGAGGATAAATGCACACACCAGAAAATTCTTCGTGTAATTCTTCGTAAATTCAGTTTTTTATTTCGTGCTATCAATCAGTGGTAAACAAATTTTAAAATCATGCGCAGCAGAGAAATTAATTAATAAATATCGTGTCGTGAATAAAATCCCACTCAACATTAAATTGATCTCGCAAATTGTTGGCACTGATAGCGTACAAGAATACATCTAGTTACAATGTGATTGCAAGGATTGACATTGCTGCAAAACGCTGTCCTGTCATTCCAAACAATAAAATTGCTTGTTTGTTCTTAAGCTGACAGATTTGTGCTGAGGTCTGTTTTATCAACAGAAACCGATGAAAGCAATTTACAGGAAGCTAGTAGGAGCAAATGTGATAAGTAATCACAGTACGAAACAAAGCTCCGTGAACAGGCAATCCAAATTACAACTATCAAATTTTATTGTGAAACTTCCTTCCGAAGAATCTTCTATTTCAATCTGATATAACCGACAATTTATAACTTGTTTGTAAGAGACTACACTGTATTTCGCTTTGTTCATATCTTTAAAATCAGAATGATAGAGAGTTGTTATGAAAAAACTTTAAATTAGCTGTTTTTATTTTATCATAATAGAGTTGGTATCACTGCCACTAGTTATCAAGTTCAAAAAATATATAGTTGGCAACAGTGTCTAGAAAAGCTGTTGATTTAGCGTTTTGTTTTTTGCATAATGTAATGTTTGTTCTCTTGATGTGTAGTGTTTTTTTTTGAATAATTAAATCTATGTTCAATGTTCCTAAAATCACGTTGTGTTCAAATAAGTCCTTATGTACTCAACATAAAAGGGGCGACCGTGACAGGACATTTAACGTGTTTAATTGAAAAGTGAGGCTATATTGAAACATGGATCAAGATAAAAAAGCGCGGAAAGCAGTCAGAGGATCATTCACAGCTATTTTAAACAAGTTGAATGCAACTGTTAGGAATTAACTATAAAATGTTTATTTTACAAATTGCCATAACGAAAACGTGCCTGTCATGTGCATATCATAAATTATCAGAATTGCCGTCAGGCGGGCACCAGGCCCTTCTCATTGAAAAACCCCAAAACTTTAAGTGTTTTTGCTTAAGCCCTTGTATTTTGTGACGTGTTATATAAATTTGTGGTCAAGTGGTTGACACCATGACTTAAAATAATATAGTGCAGTGATTCTCAAATTACCAAACTGCACGTGGTTATCTTGATCCATATTATTTCTTAGAATTGTCAGCCCTCTCTAAAATTTTGTTTTCCACCAATAGAATAAGTATGTGATTTTAAGCAACCAATGAAATTATCAATTTTAGCCAACCCCCACTTCAACTATGCTCTGTTAAGTTAATAAAATATCATGCATGTTAAAAAATAGAACAATATCATTGTCAACCTCAATCTTATTCAATATGATGGCAAAGTCAATCCATCAGAACTTTAGTTAGAGTTTTATTGTATGTATTTATAGTGCTTAATACTACAAAAGAAAAATTATGTATTACTAATCTGATTAAATAAACTATTTCTACTATAATCCAAAGAACTTTTATCTCAGCGTTTAATAAAAACATTTATACGCAAACATTGGTCCTTCGAGCCGAATTTATAGTAATCAGTGACTAAATTTAATCGTGAAATTTGTGTGAACAAGAATTTGTTCAGAAATCAGTGACTTGCAATCGTGCAACACTCAATAATCGTGAAATTTGTGTGAACAAGGACTTGTTCAAAAAATCAGTGACTTGGAATCGTGCAACATTCAATAATCGTGAAATTTGTGTGAACAAGGATTTGTTCAAAAATCAGTGACAGTGACTTGCAATCGTGCAACACTCAATAATCGTGAAATTTGTGTGAACAAGGACTTGTTCAAAAAATCAGTGGCTTGCAATTCGTGCAATACTCATCAAGGTCGCAGGAATCATTAGCAATCCTGAGGTACCAGCCAACAGGCATCATATTCAGCAGCATCAAAGAGCTTGATGCTCAGCGTCGCCAGCAGGGAGCAATCACCAGCGACGTCCAGAAACCAGAGGCAAATAAGTAATTCGAACAGTGAGTTAGTTCCCTTTATACTTATATCCTTATCTCATAAAGCTTCAATTTGATAGTCAAAAATGTCGTTAGAGAGTATGAAAAAGCAACGCGGTGTGATCAAATCGAAACTCACACGTTTCAAAAATTTTATTGAAAATCCCGCTAATAATGAAAAATTCAGTGAAATTGATGAAAGATTATCAAGATTCACATTACTTGACGAGGAATTTGATGTAATTCAGGATAAAATAGAAACGCCGATAGCAGCAGATAATATCAATTTGTTAACCGCGGAAACACTCGAACGTGAAGGGTTTGAAGATGAATATTATCGACTTCTAGCATTAGCAAAAGATTTGTTAAATAGAAACGGTAGCAATAGGGCTGATTTGTCTGTAAATTCAGTCCAGCAAGACTCGGCTGCATCAGCAACATCAATTCTGAAACAATTGCCAACACTTTCCGTGCCAAAATTTGACGGTAGTTTATCTAAATGGATTAAATTTCGTGATTCATTTATTTCACTTGTGCACTCGCAGGTCACATTCTCGAATATAGATAAATTTAATTATTTAAATCAAGCGCTAGAAGGTGAAGCCGCGCGCGCAATTCAATCGTTGGGCATTTCGGAAAGTAATTATGATCACGCATGGAAAAAGCTTAAAGACAGATATGAAGATTCAGGAGAATTAATTGAATATCATACGCGTTCATTGTGTGAATTAGCTGCTATGACAAAAGCATCATACACAGATTTACGGCGTATTATTGATGACGTGAGTAATCATCTAGCAGCATTGGATAAATTGGGCGAATCAACATCAAAATGTGATTCACTACTAATATATTTGATTAGCAAGAAGTTAGACGTGGAATCTAAAAAGTTGTGGGACAAGCGCATCTTATCATCAACAGATAAACGTAAATTCATAGATTTCATAGCAGTGCTTGAAAGTCATTGTAAATATTTACAAAAAACCTCAATAAATCAACAGATTTCGTCATCAACTAATCAAAAATGGCAGTCGAACACTAAAGGTAATAGAAAATCTTATGAACAGGTTACAGCGCATGCAGCAACTACAAGTAATTGTCCTGTATGCAATGAGAAACACTCAATTTATTCATGTAGAACATTCAAGGCACTTACTATTCCTGCTAGAATTGATGAAGCTAAGGAATTAGGTTTATGTTTTAATTGCCTGGGATTAGATCATCAGAGTAGATTTTGTATTTTTGGCTCGTGTAAAAAATGTAATCGACGTCACAATACACTTTTGCATTTAATTAAGCAAAACTCGAATGTACAAAGATCTTCTACATCAGTAGAAAATGAAGTGATTGAGCAACCAGCAGCTTTAACAACACAAGTATCAAGCACAGTAGTTTCGCAGGTATTACTCGGAACTGCAATCTTAGAAATACAAGATTGGCAAGGAAATTTCCATGAATGTCGTGCGCTTTTGGACTCAGGTTCTCAAGTTCATTTTGTTACTCAAGAGTTATGTAATAAATTGAATATAAATAAGGCGCGATCGGAGACTACGGTATCTGGTATACATCAATCAAAGATAGATTTGAAATTCAAGACTCTTTTGTATATTAGATCTAAAACAACGGGTTTTAAGACTAGTATAACTTGCTTAATCACTCATAAAATAACAGAAAACATGCCAAATATTAGAATAAACAAACATTTTATTCAAATTCCACCAGGAATTGAGTTAGCTGATCCCTATTTTGATAAAAGCCGTCCTATAGATTTGTTGATCGGTGCTGGCTTATTTTGGGATTTATTATGCGTTGGTCAGATAAAAACAAGTCGAGACCAGCCTTTCTTGCAAAAAACCAAGTTAGGATGGATAGTTACGGGAAGCGTTCAGTCCGAACTATCATCATCAAGAGAAGTTTCATGTCATATGGTTACAAATTCGCAATTACATGAACAATTGGAAAAATTTTGGAACATTGATGAATGCAATCAGCGCAGTGGTGCACCCCCATTAGATTTGATGGATCCTTGTGAACAATACTTTACATCAACATTAGAAACAAATGACTCAGGTAGATTTATCGTTGCATTGCCATTCAACGAATATAAGGAGCAATTGGGTGATTCATACAATTTAGCATACAAGCGATTATTGTCCATGGAAAAGAAATTTATGAAGTTTCCAGAACTTCAAACGGGCTATAGAGCATTTATGCAAGAGTACGAGGACTTGCAGCATATGTCAAAGGTACTTCCGCAGAACATGAAGGAAGAAAATACAGCATACTACTTGCCACATCATGCAGTATTCAAAGAGCAGAGTACAACAACAAAGCTGCGCGTTGTATTTGATGGTTCAGCAAAAACTAGTTCTGGACTTTCTTTAAACGATACCCAACATACAGGATACGAAGTACAAGATGAATTATTTTGTATCTTGTTGAGATTTAGGAAGCACAGATACATCCTTGCGGCTGATGCGACCAAGATGTATCGTCAAGTATTGATAAAGGAAGATGATCGACGTTTTCAGCGTATTCTTTGGCGCTCAGAGCCCTCCCAATCTGTGAACATCTATCAATTGAATACAGTGACATATGGCACTAGAGCAGCGGCATTTTTAGCAAAACGATGTTTGAGACAAATTGGAGAGGAAAACAGAGAGAAATATTCGAACTGTAGCAATGTCATCATCAATGATTTTTATGTTGATGATCTACTTACTGGAACAGAAACGATTGAGTCAGCCAAACAATTGAAGCAGGAACTGGCAGAGATTCTAGCTACTCATGGATTTGAGTTGCGTAAATGGGCGTCCAATGATTCGCAAATAATAGACAAAGATAGTGCTAAAGATGTGAATATTCAAGTGGATAAAGATCCTAAGACATTAGGTTTGAAGTGGATAACGAGTTCAGACAAATTATGCATTACAGTTAATCCACAAAATAATCATAAAATCTCGAAACGTACCATATTATCTCAAATCGCACAAATATTTGATCCTCTTGGACTTGTTGCACCTGTCACCATTCGAGCGAAAATGATTTTACAGAAATTATGGCAGCTGCATTTGGATTGGGATGAATCGCTACCGCAAGAACTGCATACAACTTGGAAGGACTTCCAACGATGTCTTATAGATTTAAATAGGATAGAAATTCCACGACGAGCAGTGGAGAACTATCACATGCAATTAGAGCTTCATGGTTTTAGTGATGCTTCGGAATCAGCGTTCGGAGCATGCATCTACCTCAGATCCACAGATGAGACAGGCAATCATGCGACTCATCAACTATGTGCTAAATCCAAGGTCGCCCCGCTAAAACAAGTCTCAATACCGCGATTGGAACTATGTGCGGCTGTATTACTCGCCAAGTTAGCCAACAAATCAGCAAGGGCATTAAATATAAATATTGAAAACCAATATTATTGGAGCGACTCTATGATAACATTAGCGTGGATAAAGGGGCAGTCTAGTAGATGGAAAACATTTGTTGCGAACCGCAGTGCAGAAATTCAGAGACTGACCAATTCCAATTGGAACCATGTGCCGTCAGAAGAGAATCCAGCCGATCTTATATCTCGTGGAACTGATCCTACTGATTTAATCAATTCTGCATTATGGTGGCATGGACCTTCATGGCTCTCGCAAGATATTTCAGAATGGCCAATTCGTGAAATAGAACAAATTATAGAGATTCCAGAAATTAAAAACACGCAGACAGCTCTTGTCTCGACAAATTATGACTTTGAGATATTCAATAAATTTTCATCATGGACATATCTCACTCGAGTGATCGCATATTGTTTTAAATTTGTTAGCTTAGCGCGTAATAAAATTGAAAAATCTGATGAATCGTATAAATTAACAACTGATGAGTTGAAACAGGCACAAATCATCATCATCAAATTAGCACAACAACAAATGTTTTTGGAAGAAATAAACGATCTTCGGAAAACTGGTCAAGTAGGAAGAGCTAGCAAATTAATATCGTTGAATCCATTTATTGATGTACATGGTGTCATTAGAGTCGGAGGTCGACTACAGAATGCACCGATACCATTTGAACAAAAACACCCGATAATATTACCTGCAAAACATCCGTTATCATGGCTGATTATTGAACACGAGCATAAGCGATTAATGCATGCAGGATGTCAAGCACTCATGTCATCTCTGCGCACAAAATACTGGCCAATTTCAGCAAAGTCAATGGTTAAAAAAGTTGTGAAAAAATGTGTCACTTGTGTTCGTCTCCAAGGGATTACCATTAAATATATTATGGGCAACTTGCCATCAGCGCGACTAACTCCCACGCGTCCATTTTTTGTTAGTGGAGTAGACTATGCTGGTCCACTATTTTTAAAAGAAAAAACTCGAAGTAGAGTCACAGTCAAGGCATACATTTGTATATTCGTATGCTTCGCAACGAAAGCTGTACATATCGAACTAGCACATGATTTGAGCACAGAAGCTTTTTTGAATTGCCTTAGACGATTTATTTCGCGCCGTGGTCGATGTCAAAAAATATATTCAGATAATGGTTTGAATTTTGTAGGTGCACGAAATGAATTGAATGAGTTAGGTTGCTTGTTGCGAGATAGAAAATTTCAATCCGACGTGTCAATATTCACAAATAAAGAGCAGATGGCGTGGCACATGAATCCACCGTACGCTCCACATTTTGGCGGTTTATGGGAAAGCGCGGTAAAATCTGCAAAATTTCATTTAAAACGGGTAATTGGTGAAACGCGTCTCACGTACGAAGAAATGTATACGGTGTTAACGCAAATTGAAGCTTGTTTGAATTCCCGTCCACTATATCCTTTATCTGAAGATCCAAATGATCTCAGTCCCTTGACTCCAGCACACTTCCTCATTGGCGAATCGCTCATGGCCTTGCCTGAGCCCGATATTAGAGACTGTCCTGTTAATCGGTTGTCAAGATATCAGCATTTGCAGTACATGACGCAACATTTTTGGAAACGCTGGCAGCGTGAGTATTTACATGGGTTACAGCAGAGATCTAAATGGAGCAAGGACATGTCAAATCCATTGAGGCCAGGAATGATGGTTATCCTGAAGGATGACAATCTTCCACCTACGAGATGGCGCCTAGGACGAGTTGTTCAAGAGCATCCAGGAAGTGACAACAGAACGCGTGTGGTGTCAATCAGAACTGCATCCGGAATTACAACCCGTCCAGTTGTGAAGGTTGTACCACTTCCTGTCGCCGCTGAAGACGAGACCCAAGCCGAACAATCAAAATCAAAATTAAGTTGAAGTGAGTTTAGTGAGTGTAAAGTGAAATCCAAACCATGAACATTTTATGAAACAATACAGTCCACTATTATTGAAAAACATTATCTAGTTATGCATTTAATTTGTTGCTAATTAGGTTTATTGAAAGGGGATCCTTTCAAGGCGGGGTAGATGTTAGGAATTAACTATAAAATGTTTATTTTACAAATTGCCATAACGAAAACGTGCCTGTCATGTGCATATCATAAATTATCAGAATTGCCGTCAGGCGGGCACCAGGCCCTTCTCATTGAAAAACCCCAAAACTTTAAGTGTTTTTGCTTAAGCCCTTGTATTTTGTGACGTGTTATATAAATTTGTGGTCAAGTGGTTGACACCATGACTTAAAATAATATAGTGCAGTGATTCTCAAATTACCAAACTGCACGTGGTTATCTTGATCCATATTATTTCTTAGAATTGTCAGCCCTCTCTAAAATTTTGTTTTCCACCAATAGAATAAGTATGTGATTTTAAGCAACCAATGAAATTATCAATTTTAGCCAACCCCCACTTCAACTATGCTCTGTTAAGTTAATAAAATATCATGCATGTTAAAAAATAGAACAATATCATTGTCAACCTCAATCTTATTCAATATGATGGCAAAGTCAATCCATCAGAACTTTAGTTAGAGTTTTATTGTATGTATTTATAGTGCTTAATACTACAAAAGAAAAATTATGTATTACTAATCTGATTAAATAAACTATTTCTACTATAATCCAAAGAACTTTTATCTCAGCGTTTAATAAAAACATTTATACGCAAACAGCAACATTACAACAAGAAGATCCGAATAAAGACGACATTCGAGCAAACTTTGAATTACTGGATCAAAGAGCAAATGAGCTGACTAAATTAAATGAGCTAATATTTCAGCATTTGCTAGACAGAGATGCGTCTGATGAAGAATTATCTAGCGAAACTGCTACTGCAGATGAATATCAATGTAAGTATTATAAAACTCAGATAGAAGTACTTCATATTCTAAAACCTGCAGACAATTTGGCAAATACCCAGGATGGTGATAATGTATCAACAGTTTCTAGTATCAGTAGAGGTTCTAGACGAAAATTTAAGCTTCCAGACATCGAACTTAAAAAGTTTAATGGAGATATTAGAGAATGGATTCATTTTTGGGGGCAATTTAAGAAAATAGACGAAGATGAAGAACTCGCTGATGAAGATAAGTTCCAGTACCTTATTATGAAAGAAGGCAGCAGAGCAAAAGAATTCGAAATAAGTTTCCCTCCATCAGCAGAAAATTATAAAAATGTAATTAATGGACTGAAACAAAGATTTGGAAAAGAAGATATGCTCATAGAAGTGTATGTTCGCGAACTTTTAACTTTGGTAGTAAAGAAGACAGTAAGTAAAGAAAATATAAATTTATGTGCACTCTATGATCAACTGGAGCCGCATTTGAGAGCTTTAGAATCATTAGGAGTAACGAGCGAAAAATATGCGGCAATGCTCTATCCTTTGATCGAATCATGTCTGCCAGAAGATCTACTTAGAACGTGGCAAAGAATGTCAACTTTACATAAAGAAAATGCATCGTCAGAGGCAAATATTCAAGAAACATCAACAATTGATAAACGTTTGACAAAGTTGATGTCATTTATAAGCTCTGAGGTGCAAAACGAAGAAAGAATAATATTGGCAAGTGCAGGATTTAATATAGCCAATGAAACAAAGAGTAAGAAAAGAAATTTCACAATTACAAGAGAGAGTGATGTGCCAACAGCGACCAATCTTGTCAATATGAATGAAAAACCCAACAAGAATAATATTACGTGCTGCATTTTTTGCGACAAGAAACATAATAGCGCTGATTGTTTCAAAGCTAAGAAAATGTCTATCGATGAGAGAAAGAAGGTAATAGAAGATAAAAAATGTTGTTTTTATTGCCTGAAAACAAATCATTTTGCTCGTAAATGCAAAGCATTTATAAAATGTACTATTTGTGATGGAAGACATATGATATTAATGTGTCCAAGTTCAAATCAATGTCGCGAGAATTGCAACTCTAAAAAACAACCAGAAAAGGAATCCGAAACTACGCAAAACGGTTTCACCAGTTTACTAGCAAGATCTGAAATTTTATTGCAAACTATCGTTGTAAAAGTTAAAGATGGAGAAAAAAGTATGTTAATAAGAGCAATCATAGACACTGGTTCTCAGAAATCTTACATTTCTGAGGAAATCATCAACAAAATGAATTTCGAATGCTTAGGAAAAGTTAAACTATCGCATGCTCTATTCGGTGGCATAAAAACCGAGCAACAACAACATCGAATATACAAAGTGATTGTCGGACCTACTGACAATAAATATAATTGTAAAATTGAAGCGCTTAGTCAGCCAGCGATAGTAAGTGAGATATCACATATTAAGAATGGAAAATGGACACAAGAAACACAAGAATTAGGCATTTCTCTAACTGATACTGGAAAAGTGAAAGGTCCTATACATCTATTAATTGGGGCTGATGTAGCTGGAGAATTATATACTGGAGACCAGGAGCGGTTGAAATGTGGTTTGGTGGCATTAGAAACCAAGTTAGGATGGACACTTATGGGAGCAGTCACCGGAGAAAAAAGGGGAATCACCACAACAGCCATATCATTGTTCATTAATTCAGCGAAAATACAGGATATCTGGGAACTAGACATGTAAGGGATAAAAGATCCAGTCGATATAAAGCTAAAACGTGAGAAAGAACAGGAAGTGGATCGGAGATTTCTGAAAGGTGTAAAGGTGAATGAAAATGGAAGATATGAAGTCAGATTGCCGTGGGTTAGTGATCAACCTGAACTACCTACGAATTATGATATTGCGAAAAGAAGATTGAATTCTTTAGCTTGAAAATTACAAGCAGAAGATATTCTAGAGCAGTATGAGGAAGTTCTGCTGGATTGGTGTAAAGAAGGAATAATACAAGAAAGCAATGATCATGTGAATGGACATTATTTACCACACAGACACGTAATTAAAGACGGTTCGACTACAAGAATAAGACCGGTATTTGACGCGTCCGCGAAAATGAAGACACAGCCATCGTTGAACGAGTGTTTGGAAGTTGGTCCGAATTTGATTGAACAAATACCAGCTGTCTTATTACGTTTTCGACTGGAAAAAATAGGTGTTATATCGGATATAAAGCGTGCGTTCTTACAAATAAGTGTGGCCTCGGAAGATAGAAACTATTTAAAATCTTTGTGGTACGATAAAAATGGTAAACTCATAGTCTATCAGCATAACAGAGTGGTGTTCGGTGTCGCGAGCAGTCTTTACCTACTAGGAGCGGTCATAAACTGTCATTTGAATAATACATTAAAAACTGTAACGAACAATGTGGATTCTGAAGTGTCAGCCGAAACCGTAAACAAGTTAATTAAGAGTTTTTACGTGGACAATTGCGTAACTAGTGTCGCTGATGAAAATGTACTTATTCAGTTTGTGAATCAATCAACAACTGTTATGTCTCGTGCTTGTTTTGATCTCCGAGGGTGGGAGCATACATTGGATAAAAATTCTGAAGAGAACGCAATAGTTTCTGTTTTGGATCTCAAGTGGGATAAGTTTCAAGATACTTTGGAGATTAATCTTAATTTTCTCAAGCCGGTTAATGACTCTGCAGTTACAAAAAGATTAATTTTATCAATCGCGCATAAATTATTCGACCCTATTGGTTTTTTGAGCCCTATTAGCATACATCCAAAATTAATGTTGCAGCAAACTTGGCAGTCCGGAATAGGCTGGGACGAGGAGGTGAATGAAGAAACCAGAACACAATTCAACCTCTGGTATAAAGAATTGAGTCTCTTGTCAAGGATAAAGATACCAAGGTGGATTAACGGAAAGGCTGATAGCATTACGAACATCAGCATTCATACTTTCTGTGATGCATCCAAAACAGCATACGCAGCAGTAGTGTTCATGCGAGTGAATGCTGAACAAGTGAACGTACAACTTCTTCAAGCAAATGTACGAGTTTCTCCCCTGAAGAAGATTACAATACCCAGGCTAGAACTAATGACTGCGACTTATTGCTGCTCATCTGACAGCCAATGTTTTGGAATATTTGGGTTGGACGGAAGTACCTGTTTATTACTGGACTGATTCTACGACAGTGCTCATGTGGCTGAAGGAGAATAAGAAGCAAGAAATATTCGTTAGAAATAGAGTCCAGGAAATTAAGAAGTTAACGCAGATGAAATATTGGCGACATGTTCCTGGCGAGATGAACCCAGCAGATCTACCATCTCGTGGGTGTACTATTGAACATTTTGTTGAGCAGAAATGGTGGGAGGGTCCCATCTGGCTGAAATCTGATGCTCATGAGTGGCCAAAAAATTCCTGGAATTCAGCAGAAGAAGAAGAGGTAGCGGAAGAAGGTCAGTCTAGTACTATATTGTCAGTCTGTAAAAGTGAATCAAATTGATTTTATAATTATTTTGACAAATATGAAAAAATTGTGAGACTGATTTCGTGGATAACTCGTTCCACAAATAACTGTAAAAGAAAGGAAAATAGAAGAAAAGGCAATCTCAGTATTGAAGAACTACTTTCTGCCGAGAAATTAATTGTTAAATTGATTCAGAAAGAATTTTACGATGGTGAAAATTATAAAAAACTCGCTACACTGAATGTTTTTCGAGATCAAGATGATATGATAACAAAAACAAAACTAACACTTAGAGAAGATACAGAAAGCTTCAAGTACCCAATAGTTTTACCGGACAAGCATCCAGTTGTAAAATTACTAATTATGGATAGACATAAAAGGTTTTTGCATGCAGGTGTACAAATATTGTTAAATGTATTAAGAGAAAAATTTTGGATCACTAGAGGAAGACGTGCTGTACGAGAAGTATTGAAGAACTGTTTAAGATGTAAGAGACATTCAATGAAGAATGAAGAAACTTCATCTTGTCCTCTACCATACAACAGAGTCAGAGATGCACGCGTATTTGAAGTCACAGGAATTGACTATGCAGGACCTTTATATTTAAAAGGAGGACAAAAAGTGTGGATTTGTCTTTTCACCTGTGCTGTATATAGAACAGTTCAACTCGAGTTGGTTTCCACTTTGTCAACAATAGGTTTTATGCAAGCGCTGCGAAGATTTGTCGCTCGTCGAGGTAGGCCTAAAACGTTCTATAGTGATAATGGGACAAATTTCGTGGGAACAGAAAATCTGTTTTCTACCATAGACTGAGAAAACATCGAAAATTATACAGCAATACAACGTATGGAATGGAAATTTAATCCACCAACGGCGGCCTGGTGGGGTGGTTGGTGGGAAAGGATCATCAGGATTGTAAAGGATCTATTGAAGCGTGTCTTGGGTAAGGCATGCCTTAAGTACGAAGAGATGTTAACACTGCTGAATGAATGTGAAGCAATTGTAAATTCTCGTCCGCTCACATACGTGCCTGATGGAGATCCAGATGTTGCACCCATATGTCCTAATATGTTTCTGCAAGAAATTAATACAGTTGGGGTTCCTGATCTAGATCAAATAGACAGTAAAATGTTGAATAAACGCGTATCGTATGTGAACAAACTCAGATCACATTTGAAGCAGTGTTTTCGTAATGAATATCTTGGTTGTTTGAACCAGAAACCGAACAAAGACTGTAAAATCAAAAATCTTCAGATTGGTGAGCTAGTGTTGGTCGGGAGTGATAATAAAAAACGTTTGGACTGGCCTATGGCGAAAATAATTGAAATAATAACTGGTCGTGACGGTGAGTGTCGATTAGTGAAGCTGAAGACTGCTAACGGTGAAATTTTACGACCAGTGCAAAGAATTTACAGATTAGAACTCAGTGCAGAAGCTACTAAAGACAATGTAAAGATTGAAAAGGTTGTAACAGACAATAAAGTAACTGCTCAAGCTGTTGAGCCGTGTATAAAGCAAACTGAAGAAAAAACTATCAGTACCAGAAGTGGACGAAATGTTTGTAAACCCAAAAGATTTTTGGAATAAAATTTTATTATGTAATTGTGACACCAACTCTATTAGTGGGAGTATGTTATGAAAAAACTTCAAATTAGCTGTTTTTATCTTATCATAATAGAGTTGGTATCACTGCCACTAGTTATCAAGTTCAAAAAATATATAGTTGGCAACAATGTATAAAAAAGTTGTTGATTTAGCGTTTTGTTTTTTGCATAATGTAATGTTTGTTCTTTTGATGTGTAGTGTTTTTTTTTTAATAGTTAAATCTATGTTCAATGTTCCTAAAATCACGTTGTGTTTAAATAAGTCCTTATGTACTCAACAAGAGTTGAAAAGTGCACACCGACATCTCATTCATATATTCAAGAATTAATTGCAGGAAAGCAAGTTAACCTCGGATCTCATTGATTTCAAATTATGAACACTAAACTTTTCAGATGATATTTTTTAGGCTAACTGGAATGGTGGATGAAAGTATATTGGAGAGCCCAGTCAATAAACAGTATATATTTTTTTTCTTAGATTAACAGTCTCAGCTACACCTAAGCCATCTTCAATAGCATCGCAATTTGAAATTCAATCTGATACTATGTGTCTATTGCTAACAAGAAACTTAAAAGAATGGTGATATTCACGAAAGAATTATCAAGTTTGAATTTGTGGGCGTAGCCAAAAATCTGTTTTGGAATTAACCAATGAGAATATGTACCACAAACAGTGGGAAAAAATTGATTCATGAACTGATTCTTGAAAAATATTGTGTATTGTATTCAGCGCTTTTCAAAGAAGTTGTGTTTTTCTTGTCTTGTATATAAAATCTCCAGCATCAGTCAGTGGAAATAAACTATTCAAAAATGAATAGAAATATAAAAATAGTTATTCAAGTATAAAGGTCAGTAAGTACAGTTTACCGATTGAGATCAATAGTTTGAAGACCGAGCCTTGGCGAGGCTTCCAAATATTATGTGAAATCAGTACTGAGTTTATTGATCGTGATGCTTACAAAAATTTTTGCAAGATTGGAAAATCCATCTCAAATATGGATCTGAGTTTTCTTTTCTAAATTGAGTTACTACCAATGATTATTTATTCGCTGTCATATTTTATTTTAAATTTTTTACTTACCGCCTTTGCCCATGAGCGGTAAGTCAGCATAACCATAGTTACCATAGTTTGCATGGTAGAATCAACATATTGTAACATTTCATTTCCTCTACCTCTCATCTTTTGTTTCGTCAGACCTAAAATGTTTAATTGTTAACTATAAATGTTATTTGTTTCTTACCCTCGTTATACTACTAACCTACTTTCATTGTTTATCAATTATAATCCTGTCAACTGTTGACTTTCGTTTTCTGCTGTATGGTGCTGTTGTCTGGCGGCAATAGTTGTAACTAATCTTTTTTTCGCGTTCTTATGCAATTTTTTTTTCAGATCTGTATTTCCAGCTGATGGAATTCCCGATTGGAGTTTGAAATGCCGATATTTTTATTATTAAACTAACGATTAGTAATTTCCATACCTAACAGGAAAACTGTACTTAACTTTGAGAAGGTTACTTTAAAGGCCATTCATTCCGATTTTGGAAGTCTTATCGAAAAGTGCTAGCGAATTATCATTTTGTGAATTTTGTGCCAAAGTTTATTATCGGGCCGAAATTTGAAACACCCTTGGTGGATTTGAATTTGCAGCGTTCCGAACCACGGTTCAGCGGAAATTATTCCGGATTTTGTTTCGAACTTGATCTTCAAAAATCAAAACCTACAAGCCGATCAACATCAGAAGGTAGAAGCTATTGCAATTTCCTAGAGTCATTTATTCATATTAGTTACATTTTCTTATTTGCTAAACTAAAACTTAATTAAAAATTAATTGCTCAAATCAAACTAAAACTTAATTAAAAATACATTGCTCAAATCAATTAGTTCATCGCAGTATCGCATTTCAGACTTTAATTCGGCTTATTCTTTCAGGCTTCTCTTTTGTGTCTCCTTCTTTTGTGTGTTTCCCGTATTCCATTTTGCGTATTCGACTTGCGTCGTTTCGGATTCACCGCTGGTATCTTCGGGACTTTCCGTTCGTCATCGCCTGTGACGTCATCGTCATCCGTCTTGCGGCAGAGCATCTGCGCCATCTTGAAGATCTACCTCCACGATCTCCGAGTGGACATCGAGTCGGCGCAAAAGCTAAGATTTATTTGTGTTACGATTTTATTGGTTAATTATTATAACATTTATTCTTGTAAGCCCAATCAAACCGATATTTACTTTTATTCAATTTTCTACTGTTTTGGTGAGTTGTTGCCATTAACGTGTGGCAAACGCACTAAGCGTTAACCGCGCGGCGCCGTAGCTCCTAGAGCGAGTCAATCACTAATTCCTTTGTGTGCGCACTACGATCCGTGAGGGTATCCCCAACTGTCCCGTAGAGTGTGTTGAGCACGACTGTCATTCGCCTCGATTTTTGCACAAGCTCTATCCGCTATTGTGTACGCGATTCTCGTAGTACTGCGCCTGCCATTCGCCGCGACTGTAATAAACATCAGTTATCATCATACTCAGTTTGATTGGCATACTTGTTTCTGGAGTTTCGTAGTGTAAATAAAAGCCGAATTGTCTGCAAAGCTAGTGACTAGTTTTTTCGCGCACTTGCCTTTTTCCTCCCCCTCCCGTTTAGGTTCGGCGATCAACCGTCGGTTGAACCAAGGACGCTACCAGGTCGCCTGGCGCCCAACAGAAACATTAATAAAATCCTCCAGATTCGACGTAGACCGCACGCCGTCTCCTACGAGCTAGCTGAGGTTTCAACCCGGGTAGGGATTGAACGGAGGTTATAAATTGGCGCCCAACGTGGGGCCTTTTCATTATTCTATTATTATACTTCGGTTTCCGCGAATTTTAATTGCTAGTTTTTGCTTATCGCTCTTAACGTCACTTTTATTCACCGCGCGTGTATCCAATACTGCTTGTTGTTATTTTTGTATTGCTTGTATTTGTCACACATTTATTGCTAACATGGATTCCCGTATGGACCCTTATCGGTTATTGTCAGCCGAGCTAACATACGAATTATTAATTCGTGATCTTGATGCTGGAGGCACTGTAGCTGAAAGACGCTTACGCTTGTCGGCTCATCTCAAGTCCGAGAAATCAGAAGATGCGTCTGGATTAAAGGCTAATCTTACTCCCGCTTTAGAGCACAAAATATGTCAGCAGCAACTCCAGCAGTTGTCCACTGCACTAGGAAAATTCGATTTTAATAATTTTCAAAATGAATACGCACGAATAGGTAGTCGTTTAGCGCACTTGACACTCCGCATTCAGCGAATTCAGCCCCTTGATGAGCAGGAGCATAAGGTTCAGAAAGAGTTAACCGCAAAATGCCAAGAATGTGTCACGGAATTAAAATTAAAATACTCAGCTAAAGCTTCCGCATTACTTATGGGTGAGCACGAACAATCCATGACCGAGCCTGAGGTTGAGGAAGAAATTCCCGTTGTTGATGTCGCCTCACCTCAACCTGAGACTGCAAGTAGCCCGATTTTCCGTCCTGTTGATATGGACGCGCGTCTGGTACAAGCTCTTGAAAATTTGTCTTGTGTGTACACTCAGAACCGACCACAATCTTCCGAGGCCGCACCTGCAATCTATAAATGGAGCTTAACTTACACGGGTGGTACTGGCTTAACGAGCTTTTTGCAACGCGTTGAAGAGTTGAGAATCGCCCAGAACGTCACCAAGGCTCAACTATTCGCTTCTGCGGTCGATTTGTTTAGTGGTAACGCACTTACTTGGTTCCGAGCTCGCAGACACAATTTATTTTCGTGGGATGACCTAGTGGACGCTCTCAAGACCACATTTCTGCCCTGTGACTATGAATTCGATCTATGGACAGAAATACGTAATCGTACTCAAGGAGACGAGGAGAATGCATCGATATTTATTGCCTAAATGGAATTTTTGTTCAATCGTCTGAATAGTCAACCCTCTGAGATAGAGCGAGTAGCGCACATTATGAGGGATTTACTACCTTACCTCCAAAAAACGATTGGTCTTTCGCGTTTCACCTCCGTAAGTGAATTAGACACGACCTGCCGACAGCTAGAAGAAATCCACTTACGCACGAAACGATTTCAGCCTCCGCCTACCGTTCAGAGATCGCTGGAGCCTGACCTCGCTTATCGTCGTGAGCGGTCTGACCACCGGAACGTCGCACTGAATTCTCTGGAAACAATTAAATGTTGGAATTGTGATCAACCAGGACACGTTTCGGGAAACTGTACCCAACCATTGCGACGACATTGCTTTCGCTGTGGCCGTGTGGACGTGACAACGCGTACTTGCCCTAAATGCACGTCGTCGGGAAACGGTCGTGGGAGACGCTAGATGGTCGCGCTATGTCCTCCCGCTCACTCAAGGCGGTCACTTACGTCTCAGAAATATTAAAATCTGAAAATGAGCAACTTGCTCGTAACAAAGTTATATTAAATTACCTGTTAGAACATAACGTCAATGACGAACGCCCTTTTTTGCGCATAAAGATATTCGACGTTGAGTTTTTAGGATTGTTAGATTCAGGTGCCACAAGATCTGTTATTGGAGGGCCAGGATGGAATCAATTGCGTAGTTTCGGTATCGATTTGAATCAAAAAGATTCCCCTGATTGCACTGTCGCGAATGGAAACGCTTGTTCAAGTTTAGGATCGGTTTCCTTACCAGTTCGTCTTCTCGATCAAGTTAAACTGGTGAATTTTCTTGTAGTACCTGCAGTTAACCAGACTGTAATCCTTGGACTCGATTTTTGGAAAAAAATGGCCATAGTTCCTGATTTGCGTCGCGATGTGTGGACGTTTGGTCCTATTACTCCGACTATTAGTTTGGATAGCGTAAACACTGCTTTAGAACTTTCGGACGAAGAGCAAGTGCAGCTCGTGAACCTTTTGACGAAGATGTGGGACGCCATGGGCACGACTTTAGGTTGCACTGACCTGGTGGAGCATGAGATTATTGTGGCGAGTGCTCCCATAAAACAACGACATTATCCTGTCTCACCGGTTATGCAACAACACATTAATGACGAGCTCGACAAGATGTTGAAAGAGGGAATAGTGGAGCCATCCACAAGCTCATGGTCATCTCCAATTATTTTAGTCCCAAAGAAGGACAAGACGTACCGCTTTTGCGTCGATTTTCGTCGGGTAAACCAAGTTACGAAGAAGGACGCATATCCGCTTCCATTCGTCTCTTCTATTCTGGATAGTTTGCGTGGCGCTCGGTATATTAGTTCACTTGACGTGAAGTCAGCATATTGGCAGATTCCAATGAAAGAATCGAGTAAGGAAATTACGGCGTTTACGGTCCCAGGGCGTGGCCTTTTCCATTTCAATCGTCTTCCGTTCGGTGTTGCTAACGGACCCGCTACCTGGCAAAGGTTAATAGATAAGGTTATCGGCGCGGATTTATTACCAAATGTATTTGTGTACCTGGACGACATAATTATCATTTCGAGAACTTTTGCTAAACATCTCGAACTCCTTAATAAAATTTTTCAACGATTGTTTGCCGCCGGACTTACTATCAGTCGGGAAAAAAGCCAATTCTGTCGTCCGGAAATTAGGTATCTCGGGTACGTGGTGGACAAATACGGACTACGGGTCGATCCTTGCAAAGTAGAGGCCATATTGAATATCCCCGCGCCACGAAACGTCAAAGAAGTTCGCTCGTTCATCGGAATGTCCGGTTGGTATCGTCGTTTCGTACCAGATTACGCTAACTTGCTTTTTCCGTTGACGCAACTCTTGAGGAAGAACCGGAAGTTCACGTGGACGGAGGAATGCGAGCATTCTTTTACGCTACTAGAAGAAAAATTAATTAGCGCTCCCATATTAACATGTCCAGATTTTAGCAAACCTTTCGTGGTGCAGACCGACGCCAGTGCCTATGGGCTCGGCGCCGTACTGTCACAAGCCTTCGAAGATGGTGAAAAAGTAATTGCGTACTTGAGTCGATCACTATCAAAGGCAGAGCGTAATTACAGTACTACTGAACGCGAGTGTCTAGCGGTGATATGAGCTCTCGATCGTTTACGTCCATACATCGAAGGATCTGAGTTCACCGTGATCACAGATCACTATTCGCTGTTGTGGTTAAGTACGCTAAAAGACCCCACTGGCAGACTTTGTCGTTGGGCTGTTCGGCTGCAACGCTATTCATTCACGATCCAACACCGCAAAGGGAAGGATCATGCAGTTCCCGATTGTTTATCACGTTCTGTGCCGGTAATAGACTTGGTTGATGTGCCGCAGAACGTCCCCGTGGATCGATGGCATGATGAGATGATCCAGAAAGTCATCAAGAACCCAAGAAAATTTCCTGCTTGGAGGGTAGACGGTGAAAAACTTTACCGATATGTAGAAAGTGATTTACCTGCTCTGGATGAGGATGAACTGACGTGGAAGCTGGTAGTCCCAAAACCAAACCGCCGTACAATTATCGCTGACGCACATTGTGTACCGACAGCTGGGCATCCTGGTGCCTATAAGACATTTAGTCGACTCAGTCAACGCTATTATTGGCCCAAGATGAAGTGTGACGTTGCCAACTTTGTGAGAAAATGTCGCGTCTGTTTGGAACAAAAACCAGTACAGCGAAAGCCTCCCGGACTCATGAGTGGGAAACCCAAAGTATACCGTCCATTTCAAATGATTAGCGCTGACTTGATTGGACCCCTTCCGCGAACTTCATCCGGTTACCGATTTATCCTCGTCGTTTCGGATTATTTCAGCAAATTTGTCATGACGTTCCCCTTGCGAACTGCTACCGCTAGTGCTGTAGTTCGAAACATTGAGGACAATATCTTTCTGCTATTCGGCGTTCCACAATTTTCAATTTGTGATAATGGAGTCCAATTCAAGTCAAACGATTTTCGCAACCTATGTGGCAAATACCAAGTCAAGACATTTTATACCGCACTATATCACCCGCAAACCAACCCCACTGAACGAGTGAACAGGGTTATCAAGACAATGCTTTCGTCGTATGTCAAAACAAATCATAGCTCGTGGGATAAATATTTACCGTCTGTCACTTGCGCGATTCGCACGCTGAAGCACGAGGTTATCGGACAAACCCCCTATTTCGTCAATTTTGGTCGTGAACAAATCATGCGCGGCGACGAATACGCTACACGCGACTTAAACGCCACCCCCGATCTCGACTTTGCTCGCGACAACGTTCCTTTGCGACCTCAAGGCTTCACTGAACTGTATGAGAATATTAAACAGCGGTTAGCTCTAGCATACTCAAAAAATAAGCAGACTTACGACTTACGTCGTCGACCTCTGGAGTATGATGTAGGACAACATGTATGGCGGAAAAACTACGTCCTATCTAACGCTGCGGACAACTTCGCGCAAAAGCTAGCCCCAAAATACGTTGGTCCATATCGTATTGTCAAAAAACTTTCTCGGCTAATTTATGAACTAGTCGACGAACATAACGCTAAAAAAGGTACCTGGCATATGAAGGATTTAAAAGCACATCCTCCCGACACTATCCAAAACACTGACCTCGCTAATGATGACGACCCGGAAGTTTAGGATATTTCCATTTCTCATGTTACACATGTGGAAAATTTTCATCTGGAATTTTTCCACAAGGAAGTGGAGGGCGAGTTGTAACAATTCATTTCCTCTACCTCTCATCTTTTGTTTCGTCAGACCTAAAATGTTTAATTGTTAACTATAGATGTTATTTGTTTCTTACCCTTGTTATACTACTAACCCACTTTCATTGTTTATCAATTATAATCCTGTCAACTGTTGACTTTCGTTTTCTGCTGTATGGTGCTGTTGTCTGGCGGCAATAGTTGTTACTAATCTTTTTTTCGCGTTCTTATGCAACTTTCTTTTCAGATCTGTATTTCCAGCTGATGGAATTCCCGATTGGAGTTTGAAATGCCGATATTTTCATTATTAAACTAACGATTAGTAATTTCCATACTTAACAGGAAAACTGTACTTAACTTTGAGAAGGTTACTTTAAAGGCCATTCATTCCGATTTTGGAAGTCTTATCGAAAAGTGCTAGCGAATTATTATTTTGTGAATTTTGTGCCAAAGTTTATTATCGGGCCGAAATTTAGAACACTCTTGGTGGATTTGAATTCGCAGCGTTCCGAACCACGGTTCAGCGGAAATTATTCCGGATTTTGTTTCGAACTTGATCTTCAAAAATCAAAACCTACAAGCCGATCAACATCAGAAGGTAGAAGCTATTGCAATTTCCTAGAGTCATTCATTCATATTAGTTACATTTTCTTATTTGCTAAACTAAAACTTAATTAAAAATTAATTGCTCAAATCAAACTAAAACTTAATTAAAAATACATTGCTCAAATCAATTAGTTCATCGCAGTATCGCATTTCAGACTTTAATTCGGCTTATTCTTTCAGGCTTCTCTTTTGTGTCTCCTTCTTTTGTGTGTTTCCCGTATTCCATTTTGCGTATTCGACTTGCGTCGTTTCGGATTCACCGCTGGTATCTTCGGGACTTTCCGTTCGTCATCGCCTGTGACGTCATCGTCATCCGTCTTGCGGCAGAGCATCTGCGCCATCTTGAAGATCTACCTCCACGATCTCCGAGTGGACATCGAGTCGGCGCAAAAGCTAAGATTTATTTGTGTTACGATTTTATTGGTTAATTATTATAACATTTATTCTTGTAAGCCCAATCAAACCGATATTTACTTTTATTCAATTTTCTACTGTTTTGGTGAGTTGTTGCCATTAACGTGTGGCAAACGCACTAAGCGTTAACCGCGCGGCGCCGTAGCTCCTAGAGCGAGTCAATCACTAATTCCTTTGTGTGCGCACTACGATCCGTGAGGGTATCCCCAACTGTCCCGTAGAGTGTGTTGAGCACGACTGTCATTCGCCTCGATTTTTGCACAAGCTCTATCCGCTATTGTGTACGCGATTCTCGTAGTACTGCGCCTGCCATTCGCCGCGACTGTAATAAACATCAGTTATCATCATACTCAGTTTGATTGGCATACTTGTTTCTGGAGTTTCGTAGTGTAAATAAAAGCCGAATTGTCTGCAAAGCTAGTGACTAGTTTTTTCGCGCACTTGCCTTTTTCCTCCCCCTCCCGTTTAGGTTCGGCGATCAACCGTCGGTTGAACCAAGGACGCTACCAGGTCGCCTGGCGCCCAACAGAAACATTAATAAAATCCTCCAGATTCGACGTAGACCGCACGCCGTCTCCTACGAGCTAGCTGAGGTTTCAACCCGGGTAGGGATTGAACGGAGGTTATAATATCATCTCGAATAGAGGACCTTTGAACACATGAAAACGCCCAATCGTGCAAAATAGTTATTTAAGTATTAGGGTCAGTAAGTACAGTTTACCGATTGAGAATAATAGTTTGGAGGCCGAGCCTTGGCGAGGTTTCCAAATATTATACGAAATCGGTACTGTACTTATTGACCGTGATGCTTACAAAATTTTTTGCACGATTGTAAGAGCCAAAATATGGATCCGAATTTTTATTTTCAAATTGAATTACTACTGATGATTGTTCACTCGCTGTCAGCTGTCAAGTTTGACATTTTATTCTGAATATTCAATTATCAATACAGATAAATGAATTAATATTTTTTTGTGAAAAATAACAATTTTTTACTTAGCGCCTTTGCCCATGAGCGGTGAGTCAGCATAACCATAGTAACCACAGTTTGCTGGTAAAATCAACATACCACCTCAAATAGAGGGCCGGTAAACACATGAAAACGCCCAATCGTGCAAAAAAGATATTTGTGATATCAAGATATCATTTTATCATATATGATTGAATGATTATTCAGAATAATATATACTTGTACGCTGCCAGTCAGTTTGACCATGCGTACCTGTGGAATCATGCAGTTGATAGGAATTGTTTTATTCCTACCCTTCAGTCCGTCTACGAAAGGGACCGAGTACAAGTCATGAAATTTGATGAATCTGTCTAAATCTAATCTAATCTAAGTTGTCAATTTTACACAAATCCTTATAAGTGCGCACCGAACCGTCGAATACCCATGTTGACAAATGTCCACAGCAATGTAAGTTCACACCATCGAATACTCAAAAATCCACCCCCATCACTGCTCCGTATGTCAATGACACTGAATTAGTAATTTTTGTTTGGAGCCGGAAGTGCTTCGCACCCAACAAACGGACGGGCCTCGCCCGCTCTGACCTAACTCGTCGTACCATGCTTAATACCTATAAGAAAATGGTTTATGTCTTCAACCGACTGTGCTTTGCAACCAATTATCAGGCGGGTGTGACCCGCACTGACCACGCTCGACGTGTCATTTTCAATGTTTATTAACAATTTGTTTTCGTTTTAGACTGGCGGTGCCTCGCACGTAGCTAACAGGTAATATTTGCCAGCTCTGACCAAGCATGACGTGCTATACTCAATGTTGAACGAATCGCCAGTACAGTCATCTCTTCTTAACAGACACACCTTAAGCAGAGGTGGTCGCCGCCGTGGGCATTCGACGGTGTGGACTTTAGTCGCAGTAGACATTCATCGAAATGGGTGTTCGACGATGCGAGCTGCTCCATTCTGAATTTCCAAAAGGGCACACGTTTAAGTGCGGTGATTGGCACTATATAGTTAGAAATTAAAACTTCAAAATCTACATAGCGTGTGATGTAAAAACATGGTCATCATTTGATCGTGGTCGATATGTAGGGTCGGAATCATGCAAGTTCATTTCAGCGGTTGAACCGACCGATCTCCATCTATTCTAGGGAAAATTGACCAATTGCTATAGTATGAGTTATATTATTGACAAGAATGTGAAATTGTTAGTATATTATAGGATTATCTCAGTCCCCAAGATCACCTGCGATCGTCCAGTCAAAAACTGTGATATTTTTATTGGATGAAGAAATGCAGAAAAAGCTTTCCTAGTTTGGCTTTGAAAGTGCATCAGCGGGGTGATCGATATGACCTATCGTAAATTTCGATACAACTCAATAAGTGATTATAAGACTAATCTGTCGACACAGAGAAGTATAAACAGCCACAAGAAGTCCTGGTAGTAGATCCAGTCGCATTACTACAGTGTAGCAGGACCAGAATTTCGTAATACAAACAGAGAGACATTATTTTGCAACTGCGCGGCTACTGCAGCAATTTCTCTTTAATGCCAGATCTTAATTAGTATATAAGAGATGATATTCCCCGTTTGTGAGAAGATGACCTGCTCCCAAGAAAGTTATATAAAAATAGATGACTTGTGGGATTACCCAGATCAGTCTCTTCCATTGCTGAAACTCAAGGCTGATGCGCTAGTAAATGATAGAATACATATTGCTTAGTAGAGGTTACAATAGTTGAGATAATTTTAAATAATTTGTTAGATTCGATACTAGAATCTTTTATGTCACACAACTGGTTGTTCAAAGCTCACAGTGATAGATTGGTATTCCCCATTAACTCTGCGAGATATGAAGAAGAGCATGCATTTTTTAGAAGCTTCATATCCATTCACGTATTTCCTTTTTAAAATCAAAATAGATAGAGGAATGTTGTAACTACAAATTATTCTTATGACTATCTTTCATTCCCATAATAATTATTTAGTAGAGGAGGTGATTGCCACAAAAATAGAATACTAAACTAATCATGACTTGAATCAACAAGTAAAAAGCAAACTTGGTCGGAAATTGCGATCTACAGCGTGTCCCCATACGAACGATCCAAAGAACGGACACGTGTGTATCACTTTCAAATTCAAGGCATGATGAATATTTGGTGATTAAGAAGATTAGACTTCCTTGGAAAAGTATTTCATGCATTCAAATCATAGGTACAAAAATATCACTTTAAAGTTTCTTACCCAATATGTCTCATTGATCTACTGTTATAACTGCAAATGTCAGACACAATTTCGGTGTAGCGTCCGGGTGAGTTCACGGTCCTCTTGAAACTGATGATTAGATCCAAACCCGAAAAGTGTTAAGATATCTGAGCACAAGGCTCAGTGAGAACTTAACGATGTCGACAATTCCAACACACAACACACACCTACACACACTTTTCTCTCGTTAGCAACTTGGTCAGGGTTGCTTAAGTTCCAATGCTAATTCTCAGCCGTTGATAACCTGACAAGAGTAACTACAACCCAAAGCTGCTCGCTGCATCGTTGGCGGCCAATCACGGCACGCTACAACCCAAGGCTGCTTGCTGAGCCGTTGGCAACTAACCAGACTAGCGAGAACTAAGAATTTTTGTGAGTGCTTCCTACGTCTATTGGCTGAAATAAATAATAATCGATGAAAAATTATCAATTGAGTTACAGAATAGTCTGAAATATTGGTCTTTGATTTGAATTATGATGATCTATAATAATGTTCCCACAGAACTCAAGTTGTTGGAATGAAAAATTTTTAAAAATGGATGACTATAGTCGTTTATCCATCCCTCCTTTCTTATTCAGTTCAAGGCTCCTTCCTATGATGTTCGTCTTCTGGTGGACTGGCGATTCCTGGAGTATAAGTTTCAGCCTGTAAGCTGCCAACGTCTCATCTTTTCGATAAGTTATTTGTTGGTTAACGGTTATTTTTCCTGGATCCGTCAGTTTTCCATGTTTGATTCCTGTCGTACAATACGACACGATTCTAGAAGCGTTATTTTCTGCTAGGTCAGTAGTATATCTGGTGGCATGCGAATCTTTTCAAGGTAACTATGAAGAGTGTTTGAGATTTCACCAGTGGCTCCAATAATAATTAGGATATGAAGAAAACAAAATGTGGGAGTTCAGTCAAGAGTTTTATCTTGATCTACTCTACAGTTTCGGTAGAGTAGTAGATTAAAATAAGACTCTTGACTGAACTCCCACATTTCGTTTTCTTCATATCATCTAACAGTCAGCATTATCCACTACTTTTAATAATTAGGATGATTTTGACTTTTTCTGTGTTCCAGATTTCTTTTGATTCCCTTGCTAATGCTGTGCACTTATTGATCCTTCCTCTCCAGGTCTTTTTCACATAAGTGACATGTAGTATAGCAATATCTGTCAGGTACGTTATACTCTTCTTGTTGTCACAGAATACAAAATCTGGCCTGTTGTTTCGAATTGTATGGTTCATGAGAATTTGTCTATCCCAGTATAGTTTCCCCTGTGCTGATATAATTACATCCTCTGGTTGGTATTGGTGTATAGGTGTTGTGATTGGTTTAGCCAACATTCTTGCTGCCAGTTGCTGATGTATTATTTTTGCGACTTTATTATCTCTATTAGGTGGTCTATGTTCTCGCGCGCAGCTTAGCACATGCGGCATTTGTCGTCAACTAGCGTTGGGTCTTCAATAACAAATTTTCTATAATTCTTTGTGTCGATGACCTGGTCTTGTATTGCGCATATGAAGCCTTCTGTTTCAGGGAATATATCCATTGCCTGTAGTCATTTCATACTTGCAGCCTGATCAATACAATATTCAGGAATCTCAAGGTTTGCAATGTGTCTTCCATGCAATTCTTTTTCTGTCCATGTGCTTATCTTGTCTGTATCAGTGCTGATGTGTTAAAACAGATCGTACGTGCTGTCTGCTAGACGTAGTGGTGTGTAGCCTTTGTCAGCACAGCATATATTTTTGTAATACTGATTGTCTGTACTTTTTGTGGTGAAGTGAGTCTTAGATTGTGTACTTGTTTGTGTTGAGCATTATTTAGATCCATTATTCCTCTTCCGCCAGCTGCTCTGGGGAGATGAAATCTTTCAATGGAGCTGCGTGGGTAGTGATCTCGGAATTTGAGATCAAATGAATAGTACCTTCAATCTTCTATTCAGATCTTGTAAATTTGTGTTCGTCCATTTGAGAATGCCAGAGTAAAATGGAGTATGTGATAACTGCTTTCACTCTATTTTTTGCTGATAGCTTAGTTTTCAGTATCATTCTTGTTCTTCTTATCATTTTATCTGTTACTTGTTCTTTCATCATCCCAATTTCCTTCCCTCATTTCGTTTGTTTTACATTCATGCGTACCAAATTGCATTCTCATATCATTGCTGAACTCCTCTACTTTCTTGAAAAGTCTGCACAGGTTCTGTTTTGAGGATGAGAATATCATAACATCGTTCATATACATAAGGTGAATGGTGTGGTCTTCTGATCCATTCAAGGTGTAGCCGTTAGTGTCAGTACTGTTTAGTGCTTTTGACAATGACTTTAGTTCAAGACAAAACCAGAGAGCACTGAGGAAGTCCCCTTGGAATATACTTCCGCATATTCTGATGTTTTGTGGTGATTTTTCACGATTTATTTTCAAGCTCGTTCCTCATGTACTCATCCAGGTTCTTAGAAATTGAAACTTGACTCATTGAAAGTTTGGGAATTCAGAAAGTTGTCAAAGACAAGAAGAACCTAATGAGCGACCGACTCCATCCTCAATGCAATTTAATACAACAATATCCTCTAATATGGCGACAGAACATGATCTTATTGTCATAAATAACAAGAAAATTTGTGAAATATTCAGACGTAGTGCAATAAAAAGCACAGTGACTTGGTCTATATGTGGGAATGAGCTGCATCAAAATTGTTATATGAGAAAAAATTTTGTAGTTATTGACAATATAATAAAATGCTATGATTTGAATAACGGTCTTGTGGGTGCCAGTGACGTACTTGAACCAGTCACAGCTGAGATAAGTGATTCTGAGGTTTTGCGTACCAAAAGCTGATCGAGGAAGAAGTCTTGGATATCAAAAATGAATGCAATATAATCAAACACAAAGAAACCATGATATTCCTGCTAAAAATCAAACAGAGACAATCATTCTCCTCACCTAATTTCATGCAGGTGACCAAACAAACCACCAATTAACGAATAAAGCTGCTTTGGCGACATCTGACAAAGCTGTGCCAAGTACAAAATCGTCCGATACAACCGCTACAAGGTCAGACCTAGAAGAAAATCTTCCTGAAAAATTATTTTGATCTCTGTATCTCGACGTAAAGTTTATAACTTATAATTGACAATTCTGTGGATGAGACTTTTTTTTCCATCGCGTTATCTCAACAAACCACATACAAAATTGTGGAATTTTCAAATTTTGTCATGTGATCGACGGAACGCTGATTTTGGCCAAGGCCCGCTGTAACGTCATCACGCAGTATGACGATCCGAAGTTGGTGCTTGAGACTGGCTTGAGAAATAGAGACCGTAGATTAATTCGACTTAAAATAGAATCAGGCACAAAATAAGTTCTGATGTGTTCATGAAGGGACAGTCAGATAATTTGCCAGAGGTTCACGAGTTAATTATTGTCGACTTTATCATGGCCCTTTCTTTTGAGAGTACAACGTTTTTTTTTTGTGTTCGAAGTATAGTAAAATACTGTTTTAGTGATTTATTAATTCAAGCATGATATATTAAACAACTGAAACTTCTTAGTTGATATTCAGTGTTAACCTATAAAATTTTGTTGACACATAGCATTTGATTATGTCACGTCAAAGACATCAATAATAATAGTTCAATATTCATGTGATGAAACTTGGTAAAAATCAATTTGATCGAGTGAATTTACAATTGTCATGTTACAAGAGACTAACCTTATATTTCAATTGCATACAAAATATTGGATGAAAATGTATCTTGATGGATGCCATGTTCGTTACTTCTTTCGAGAGTTTCATATGACTTTTTGGAATCTCAGTACTTTAATAGCCATTTGCACCGCTCTAGCTTAAGTTTTAAGTTTCACTTGAACAAAAAATATCGGATATGACAGCAATGTTTATGTCACATTTGACTTTCAAGTCTTGGTACGATATTGTTGAATCAAGCGACACTTTAAATTTGAGAGACAACGATGCAACAGGCCATGAAAACGTAATAACTACATGAGAGGTATTCTGTTTCAGTTTGGAGCCATGAACAGAACTCTTGAAGCTATTTTGAGATTGTTGTATGCGACGATGTTGCTGGGTTACTCCGTAATTAACAACAATAACTGTACATGTACTGTTGGTCTAGCGGTTAGCGTGCTCGCTCACTACGCCAACTATCGAGGTTCAAGACCGCATTGGGTAAACTTTTATATTTTTATTTTTGATTTAAAATCGGTATGCAGCAATTCGAGACTGAATAATTGAATACTTAATGGATAGGCAGTATATAAAGCCTCCGATTTCGATAAGAAGTCAGTTGAACTGTAGCGCCTTCCTACAGCTAAGCTCCCCAGAGCTGGGATGTAGTAGGTTCCTACAGCCCACCAGCTCTCTAGGCTAGTGGACAGCCTCCGAGTTAGCAGCCAGTGGCGTTTGTCAGACTGAGGGTAAGCAAACCGATACCTAGTGCTCGACTTGTGTCTCCCAAGTCTCCGTCCTAGTTGTCTCGCGTCTTCCAAGCTACACCCTGGTTCCGACTCGCGTCCTCCGAGTTAACGTCCAGTTATCCAGCTCGCGTCTTCCGAGCTACATCCTACTATCTAGCTCGCGCCTTCCAAGCTACTTCCTAGTGATCCGACTCGCGTCTTCCGAATCAACGTCCTTCACATCTGTTTTAGTGGATCTGCGTTGTGAAGTACGTAGAAGTCACAACGTCACAACAACATGGCGGTTTCTTGTAACCATTTCAAACGTCTTTGACCTTGGAATCGTGTTTACCAGTCACAGGTATTCCCCACAACGAAAAAATTAGTGAAAATAGTTTTAGTGGAAGGCCCTATTATCAAAAGATGTGAACATAGAATTTATTACCGGAAATGCTGCAACTAAAATCATTTCAAATGAATCTGGGGAGAAGGCTGATTCATAGGCAAATATTGTTTGTGGTCAAGAAGGAAATAGACGTGATAATAAGAGTTACAGGCAATGCTTCAAATTTGACATTGTGACGAATTAGGCCCCAAAATCCGTCACTGTTGCACATACCAAAGCATTCTGCTACTGTCAATAATTTTTTAGTCCATCACAATTTTATTCACTTCTTGCGCACCCTGTTAACTTCAAATTCAGTAACTCTGCTTCAACATACAACGCCGCTTACCGTCAGTTCATCGGTCTTTGACTGTTTCAAATACGTTTCATATATTTCACAAGCAGACGAATGAGGTTAGGTTTGAAAAACACCTGGAAATAGAAGAAATTGAGACCGTATGATCTGTATTTATGTCTTGTGTCTTACCGTAATAAAGTCTGAATGTAATCCACCGTTGTCCTGTTAATATGTTGTATATTGTATATTTTTGTTGTTTGACGTTCTGCGCGATCTTTGACTATACACAAACTAGATCCGACACTTGACAGTTTCTATATCACCGACCGATTGGAAAATTATTTAGGACAATTTTAATATTAAAAAAATAAGATCAGGAAAAGATGTCTCCGACAGGAGAGTAATAGGAAATGTATTATTGTAATGAAATTTGTATTTGTAAAATTACTTCCCTTTTTTTCTGTATGTCTTCTTTATATTATTGCTAGCGCTGATATGGATTTAATTTAGAAACATGTTAAGTAAGGTTTCATTGAAATATGGGTATAAATGAAGCCTTCTAGCCGACTCAAGTCACTTCTTTGTGAGTCCAGTCTTCCGAGCAGCCGATCCAAAGTACGCTACCAGTTCGGATTTCGAGCGTCATCTTCAGAGTCTATACCGTCCAAGTGAAGTTTTCGTGCTTAGTCCGTTAGCACAACTGTCCGACACAATTTGTTAGTTTGTTTTGTTTTTTTCTAAGTCCTATTACCTCCCTACAACCCCTATCCGGGTTGACCCTAGCTAACTCGGTGGAGACGGCGTGCGGTCTACTTTGAGTGGTGGAGGATTTCGTATTTGTTGGGCGCCAGGCGATCTGGAAGCTCCTCGGGTCAGTGAATGGTTGATCGCCGAACCTAAGCGGAAGGGGGAAGGAAATGGTCGGGGCGCTGATTGACAAAAAATGCGTGATCTCGCGTTGAGTGATTTTATTCACAATCTTGCCAATGGCTACAACAATGGTGGGCTCGGAATTGCCAATCAAACATTGGTAAGCGTAGGCCAAGAATTAGGTAGGCCGCGCGAATGGCAAGCACAGTCCCCGCGAGAATCGCGCTCACGATAGCGGTTAGAGTTCAGGTGACCAAACAGCGGTATAATGAGAACTAAGCGTCTACTGTAACCTACGCGACAGATGAAGGTACCCTCAGTGTTCGTAGTACGCTCGTGAAATAAAACTAGATTACCTAACTGCTCTCTAAAAGCTATAATGTCGCACGGTTCGGCGTAGAATGCGTCCGCCACCCGTATGTGGCAATAACACAACGTAAGCAAAACTGAATACGCATGCAACTTAAATACCCGTTTGATTGGTATTACAGAAGGTTTCACCCAATGTAGTAGTATTATCAAGCAATTAGCAAAATCAATAACGTAATAAATAAAATATGTAATGAATTGGAGCATAAACAAAATAAATGGTGCTTAGCTTTGCGCCGGAGCGGGAAATCGGGACGATGACGAGATCGCAAGATGGCGGCAAGTCGTTCCTCGAGAAGCACCCAGATGTCGAAGATGACGTCACAGACACGGAGATGGACGAAGATGGTCGGTGAATTTGAACGATGGCTCCAAGATGACGAGAATGATGAAAATGGTACAGGAACAAATGGGAATGATGCAACGTAGACGAAAAACCCAACGAAAAGGGTACAAAACAAAAAGCCTGAAAGGAATACCAATTAGAGCCTGAAATGCGCTTCGTCGATGATATGTTCAAAGTGTGATTTTAATGATTTTAATGTAGCAAATAAGTTTTAACGTAGAAAATAAATGACTGTAACTTGAATAATTCTTTTACCTTGAGGTGTTGATCGGCTTTTAGCTTGAAGAAATTTATCAAAATAAATCCGGAGAATCTCCGCTGAACTAAGTTCAAAAAAAACGTTGAGAGTTTAAATCCACAAAACGTGAGAGAAATTTCGGCCCGGTAATCAATTTGGCACTGAAATTTCTTGATAAACTCCCGAACACTATTTGATATGAACTCTTCACTAACTAATTTAAAAGTGGCCGTTAGAAAGGCCTTCACAAAGTTAAGTCTCTTTTCAAGTTAAGTACGGTTTTTCTAATTATTAGTTTAATAAGGAAAGAAGACGCATTTCAAACTCCAATTCTCATCCACCAAGAACACAGAGACGCTAAGAGGGTTGCAGACGAGACACAATAATACTGGTGACAATAGTTTACGCTAGAGGGACATGGTGCATGAACACACGAATCTGACAGATGGTCGAAAAGCAATGAATTAGGGTTAACAGGTAAGGAACAAATAAACAATTAGGAGAGATGATTGACAGTAAATGATTTTAGGTGATGAAGATGAATGTGGTTAAAATGAAATGTAACAGTCCATAAAAGAAACTTAGAATATTTTTCCTGTTTTTAACTTAGACTATTTTTGCTGTTTTGAACTTTTTTGAATAATTTACCGTAGAAGCACCGCTGGAGAGGTCTTCGTGATATAGAAGCGTTTGATTATTCAACGTAGAAGCACCGCTGAAGGAGCCTTCGTGATTTCGAAGCATTTGAATATTTAACGTGGAAGCACCGCTGAAGGAGTCTTCGTGATTTCGAGGTGTTTGATTGATTTAACGTAGAAGCACTGCTAGAGGAGTCACCTGGTGACTTCTCAGTATCGAACCTACTTAACGTTGAATCACTGCGAGGGAGCAAGCTAGGCTCCACTCGCATAGAAAATTTCTCGTCATCTGCGACCGCCTGGGTCCGTAATGCGACCGCTGGTGTCGAGTGTCATGTTCAGCCGTTCCGTCACCGTCAGCCCAAGTATCTCCGTGCAAGTGTTCTGTAAAATAATATTCTGTGTTCATCATCATCGTTCTGTGTAATAAATCTCATTGTGACACCTACCTCCTGATAATTATTTCTGACAACCCTAACCCTTCCTGTCTGAGCTATCCAGCCGTCCGCTATGGAAAAAATGCGTTACCGACCGTATTGGCACCCGAGCACACCGTTAGCAGTTTTCAACAGCGACGTCAAGTAACAACCACGCCATCAGCGAAGGGTATCGTTACAACATTCCTCAAAACAGCTCCAAAAAAAGTATTTGTTTTCGCTTTACGTGTGAGTCAAGATATCAGCAACATTTTCATTATTAACCATAATATTTTCGAGGAAATCATGAGACCAGAAACATGGCCAAGTGGAACAAAATATTGCTCGGTTTTATTATCGACGCAGTAAAATTCAAACCTCAGTTTGACATCAATTTTAAATAGATCAGAGACTTGCTCTGTTCCTCTTTTCATAGTCGATCAGAGCATCTAAAGCTTACGGAGCAAAAATGGAAGAATCGAGCTTTTATTGATCATTCATCTTTGTGACATATTGTGCCTTCCTGAATAGTGACTGGTACAAAATGAACAGTTTGCGTATTATTAAAGAAACTTTCAGATAGCTCGTGCGTTCTCAAGGCAAAGATATTGTCATGGTGGTGCTATTGTTTATTGTAGAAATACATTTTACTATGAAAAAATAGATTTTTTTAAACGTAACAAAAGTGGCATGTTATGTATCTCTGTAGCCAAGGATAAGGTGTCACTTTATCTAACTAGGTCGATGAAATACTAATTTTCTATATATGTGTTACGTTTCATTAAGTAAAAAATCTGATATTCCAGCAAGATAATTCAGCGATACTTATTGTGGGTGTACTTATAGTTATTGAAAATTTGGTTTTGAAATAAACTATTTGTACTCACATCACCTGGTGGATTATCGGTATTAGCTCATGATAATACGGTTGACAGTTGGAATTTCTTTCACAATTCAATTTTATGTTTATTTATATCGTAACCATGACAGAATTATATTGGGTTTTATGATCAAGCTTGATTTTAGAGCTGATTGCATTGCATTGAGAATCTGGATATCAACTTCATGTGTTACAATTTAGATACTCGTTTGAAAAAAAATGGTATATATCATTCGCAGCAGAAATGGCTTTATGTGTAGCAAACCTTAGCACATAGAGTCTGATTTTTGCTTCTAATGATATAATCTACTTCTATTATAGATCTGAACATTTAGCTTATATTTGAAATATATGAAATTTGAATATTTGAATATCATGAATTATATCAATGTTATATATAGGTCACCTGATTTAGGACATATGTCTGTCAAGAATAACAACAAATCATATTACTCCAAATACATTTGTTGTAGCTGACTACATATCGAAGGTTTTAGAATGTGCAAAAAGTTTTGAGTTTAGATCACGCAGCTACTAAATAAAAAAAAAGTGATGCAATCAGAAGTCACTTTCACAAAGATATCAATTATTTATTTCATTACGCGCCGAAAGCAATCACTAACAACATGCTATTAGCTGCATGGAATAAATAGTATATTTCGGAAACAAACCAAGATTGTGCTTACTGTTCAACCACGGCTTCTAACTAGTCGCGGTGTGAATAAGGCACGATCCAAAGAGACATTTGATGACATTTATGTTCACCAGTCAAAAGAATTCAAAGCTATGGCGGTCTAGTACTTTTTAATAGATTTGTTCCAATTGAGAGCAGTTCAGAAGAATAGAAATTAATATAGATTTTTTTATTTGAAAAAAGCAACACTTTGCTGCTGGAACGTTGTGTCTCTCATTTTTTTTTGTACTGAACTTATTTCTAATCGAATATATTTAATAAATGTAAGAAATTGATCATACCTTGAGAAGATGATTGATGTAAAGGTTGAAATAATGGACGTCTTTTTCTTCACTCTGGTTTATGGTCAGCGCATTGAAAGTTCATGGAAAAACTGCTTTGGAAATAAACTAGAATGAAGAAGAAGATGTCTAGAAATTATCCTTCACATATTTATTAAAAATTAATTTCGAAAAGACTCTTCCTTCATTGGAATAAACATATATTCAAAAATTCTAGATTATAAGCACTATTACCTATCTTTGAAAAAAAAACAAAACGAATGGTCAGGTACTGGGAGTATATTTCAAAATGACTGCCCTGACCGTCAACAGTAACCGTAACTTACGCGGTCAGTTTGGTTACAAGAAAGTAACCAAAAATTTCGATAGCCGCGTTCCGTAAACTAACCGGTTGTCAAAAAAGTAGCCGCGATTACCGTGGTTCAGTTACAAAAGATACTAAAGTTATAAAACGCAGGATTCCCTGAGCATAGATAAATTATGCCGCGTACATGAACGAGCTGAACGAGTGAACGGTGTGCTTGAACATGGATTATTCATAGTGTGGAATTCAGAATGTATTGGTGTATTGTCAAATTGATATCGCCAATTCCGATATATCGAAAAGTTCACGATATCGTCAATATATCGGTTTCAGTATCGAATCGGATGCATGATGCATCCCTAATTAAAAGCCTGGAAGTAATGAAAACTATTTAGTCCATTTACGTATTCTTGTACTACAATATTTGTAGTTAAGATTGATTTACTCAACAATTACTTGAAATAGAAGAGAATAATTGAGAAAACATCAAAGATTTTCTTGAAACTTCCCAGATAGCGACAAAAATCTTATGAAAATAACTATTAAGAAACGACAGCCAATGAAAACTCACAATCGTAGATTTCAGCCACTATTCTTTCAATGTCTTTCACAGATAGAGGAAGCTGCCTGTTAAGTGGCTGACACAATAAAATGATATGGAAGCATTTTTTTTGCCCCATTTTCGAAAATTTGTCCTCATTAAACGCAGTAACAGTCAGGTGACTGAAGCTTGATTTATTGTTGCTAATTACATTGCGAAACTTCTGATACAAAATACGTTGACACTAAAATCTTTTAATTCTAAGTATATCAAGAACTATTTGAAAAAGTCATATTGCAAAAAAATGCAGACATATAGATTTCAGCCGATTACATTTACATCTATATCATATCGGCAAGTAACGTCTTAAATAAGTGGCTGACACAATAAAATTATATAGAAGCATCAATTGACTCTCAATCAAAAACTCAGCAGCGCCTGAATGACTGAAATGGTTTTTCTTGCTCTTTATAATGATTTCATTACAATTATCAACTTTATTCACACAGTAAGATCATATAAAAATCTCTGTCATCAGCTCCCCAACTATAATGCATCCAATAAATCAGGTGCATCAATCTCATTATGCAAAATTTTCCAGACGAAAACTGTCATTATATATTCTTGTCTATGTTTCAATGTCCATATTCCAAATGAATTCACTTGAGTAGTATATGAGCTATGCGCACCATCCAAGTTTAAAAGTTAACTGTAGTTTAGCCATCAGATATTTCTTCTAAATGTTTGCATCATTATCTAAACTTCGCTTAAAACGACGTTTAGTAAAACCCCCAATATTCGTAGTTTAACTGCTGAATCTCGTTTAGCGTTTATTACTGGAGAATAAAAAATTGTCTCTGTCAATAGTACATGCTTAATTGTGACCTGAATTGTAGAGTATCCTTAAGGTTAGTATTCTTATATGTCATAGATAAGTTAATAATTTGAGAACTATGATTTTTGGTGTATAGATGAATGATAACCATGATAGTGAAGTAGAAGATATTCTAAGCGACGATGGATTAGATGACATTCTTGTAGTTGACTTCATTAGAAACAGAATAATTAAAAAAGTGTATGAGAGAGCAAATTCATATGAAAGACTAGATAATAGAGAATTCGTTTATATTTCGATATTATATCCTATAATGCAACTTTTTCATGAATAATATAGTTTGGAATTCTAGTTCTTCTCTCCTTTGACATCTAGAGACATACAAATCAGAGTATTAAGAACAATTGAGAATGAATTAACATTAAAATACTAACTTTACGTAGCTATCAACTGAAATACTTGGAAGAAATATATCAAGTGCAAACTGGCGGACATTATATTTCAAATTAAATTTAACGTCAAACTTCAAATGTTGCCAATAGAATTTTAGGGAACACTTTGATTTCTACGAATAACTAATTTACATATTATTGTGTATTGCGCAACTACCAATGTAATAAAACTAAGATTTATTTAAACGACGATTCGTTAATTACTGGATATAACTGGAGATGGTGCAAATGGCCATTATAGTATGAGTATCTTAAAAATCTTCTTTGTACTTTTTTGCCCGCTTCTTCACTTATTTGTGTCAACGGACTCCAAATCACACATGCGTATTCTAAAATTGCACGAACCAAAGAATTGAATGAAATAATCAAGGTGTTAATACTGAAATTACATCCTATCCTTAATATACAATTCAGTGATCTGTATGATTCAACTACAAAAATTAGGTTATAATGCAAATTGAGTTTAAAGTTATTTTGGAATATTACGCCCAAGTCTTTATTATCATATACTTGATCCATAGTTTTTCGTAAATAATAGAATAAGAGTGTGAGAGAAAGACCATTTTTCAAGTGAATGTTATGATTTCACATTTTCTAATATTGAAATTTAATTTATTTGTTTCGCACCATACTTCCAAACTATTAATATCCTTTTGCTAATTACCGCAGTTCTCTGTAGAATCAATCTCTTCAAGAAGTTTGAAATCGTCTGCATGAGGTGAACATTTTGTGTTGCTCAACGAAAGTGGTATATCGTTTATAAACAGTGTGAACATCAGAGGGCCAAGCAGCGACACTTGCGGCACTCCTGAGAATGGTACAAATGTTTTGGACTTTCTACTATTGGAGCTGACATATTGTTCTCTTTTTGATGAATATGATCTCAAAAATTATAATAAATTATTTAGTCCAGTCAAAATAGACATACAAACTTGCATAA
Source organism: Dromius quadrimaculatus (assembly GCA_963989225.1). Taxonomy (NCBI): domain Eukaryota; kingdom Metazoa; phylum Arthropoda; class Insecta; order Coleoptera; family Carabidae; genus Dromius; species Dromius quadrimaculatus. Next base: position 21,586,404 of record OZ022327.1, read on the forward strand.
ATTTCCAAGAAGCTGAAAATTGGCATGGACGCTCGGGGTACCATAATGATGAAGTTATGGAGAGTCCTCATCGATCTCATATGTGCAAGAAATTTTATGCGAGGTCAAAGTTTGTAGAAATGAGTTCTTCGAGTTTTTAACGTAATTATCTGTTTTATGATAGAAATAGCTCGAACAGAAATTGAAGATCTTCCAATTCTCTATGAAAATGATGACCACACTTTTTTTCTAAAGACTCACCATTCCTGAGAAAAAGCCATTCTAAAGTTATATTCTCCATGATATGCCCACTTTTCCACGCCACCTATAAGGTAGTGTACTTGGCGTGTATTTTCCGTCGTGGTTTCTCCGGTAGTCCTATTTCACGGTCTTTATATTGAAGTTCAATATAATAATAAGTCTTGTTACTCAACTGCCTCTTCTTTTTCTTCATCTTCCTGAGTTGACAAAAATTGTTCAAACAGCGATACATCAGTTGTTCCGTCGTTGATGTGAGGACAGCTTCGGTTGGAGATTCAGTATTTGAACACGAATGGCCTCCACAGCTGGTGCATGCTTGTGAATAAAGTAAGCCTAATTTTTGCAGCCGCATTTCTAATAACACCTTTTTTTGCAGTTAAAAATATAGTAATCAGGAGCTTTTCTGGTGCAGGAAGGAGTAGGGCGTGAATTGATTCCAATACATTATCAATTAGCTCCCAACCTTATTATTCTGGGTCCAGTTCATTACCAAGCCACAATTGAATCTGGCAATATAATCGATAAAATGTCGATAAGCAGAGGCCAAGGTTAAAGGAAGATAAGCTAATTGAACACCTTTTTCCATTACGTGTATGTTTTGTAAAAGATACGTAATGTAACTTATCAATGCAAGTGATTCAATGTAAGTAATAGAGAAATACTGCCACGTTGACAATTGAACGGAAGATAGATGTTGCTTAAGGACACATGGTCACATAAAATAATGGAATGGGTTTCTTTTAATTTCATATCTTCAGAATTATCATTTAATAATAATGTACGAGTACTAGTCGCGCAGACTAATAGTTTCACTAATATTATACGTCAATAATGTACATAGGCAGCGTTGTCATGCATATTATTGAGAATATAACTTTAGGATGGCTTTTTCTCAGAAATGGCAAATCTTGGTGAAAAAAGTGTGTGGACCATTTTTGTTGAGAATTGGAAGATCTATAATTTTTGTCCAAGCTATTCCTTCCATAAAAACTGACAATTTTGTTGGAAAGTTTGAAAACCCCATTTCTACGAACTTTGACCTCGCATAAATTATTTTGCACATATGGAATCGATTGGGACTTTCTACAACTTTTTTATAATGGTATCCCTTACGTTCATGCCAATTTTCAGCTTCTTGGGAATTTATGCAAGGATACACGTATTTTTAAGGCACCTTGACCGGACTAATTATATATTCCATACATTCCCAATTTAGCTATTAGAGTTTCATGCGATACTTCATCGAACGCTTCACATAAATCAGTGTATATTACATCTAATTGATTGCCATTTTCAAAAGCTTTAGCTATATAGTTACCTATTATTGCAAGATTGAACACTCTCGTTTTTTTTTTATGAAACCATGCTGCTCAGTAGCAAGCACGCCATTTATATGAATATATATTCTACAATATACAATTCTCTCAAATATTCTTGACATTGCTGACAAAATTGTGACAGGCCTGTAATTGTCTATATTTTTAGGATTTCCAGCTTTGAATATAGGACTCACATGCCCAACTTTAAATTTATCTGGATATATATTACATCTTATTGCTATATTGAATATCATAGTCAATGGTTTACTGAGAAGATCTCAGCAACCTTTATAGATATAAGAAAGTATTGAATCTCCCCCTACAGCATCTTATGCATTAATAAAATTAATAGCACTTTCAACATCTATTTCTGTTACACTTTTCGAACTAAACTTACTCAAATAGTAATTTTTCAATTTCAATTCGTAATTATCTTCATCAATACCATCATCAGCTTGGTATACTGAGCTAAAGTATACCGCCAAAGCATTTGCAATATCTGTATCCGATACAGATTCTTGATTACTGGAAGAAAACATTGAGGCCATACAATTACTCTTGCGTACCTTATTGTCGTGAGGTTAGAATGATTTCGGATCAGTTATTCAATTGAACTCTATTTGTTTTAAATAATTTATATTTGCAATCTTGATCAATTTCTTCACTTCAGATCGCAACATTTCTGAGTATTTTTTCTGCCTAGTTAATAGTTTTTTAGATCTCTTGTAAAATTTCTGCTCCGATCTTATTTTGCTTCTTATTTCACTTGTGGACCATATTGAGTATACCCAGTTTCTGCGTACTGTACATTCGGGAACACAAAGATCGAATATTTCATATAACATTCCTTAAAATATATTCAGCTGAACATTGAGATCTGATACCATTTCTAATTCAGACCAGCTACACTGATACAAGAGTTGGTACATACTTATGATCAAAATTGACTCTCTTAAAATTGAACTTCCGAATATAATCATCACTGTGACAAATTATGTCCCAAAACTCCGTCACAGTTGCACATCCCAGAAGCTTCTGCTACCGCCAAATATTTAAAGTAAAGTGTGTGTGTTCAGCAGCTCCATTTGTGTTTAAATATATATCATAGTAATACTTACATCCTGAATATTATTCTCAAAACCACTCTGCCCCTTTCCTCTGAGCTACTCATCCGTCGACTTCCAGAAACTGCGTCACCGACCGCATTGGCACCCGAGTATACCGTTAGCAGTTCCAATAGCGACACTAGAATTGATAACCTTGCCATCTGCAGAATACATTGTTACATCACTTATATCTTCGGTTTGCCTGATGGGTATATACAATTGTAGGGAAGGATGATGTTTATCAACATTTACTAGCGAATTATTACTTTCGATTGAATTCAACTCTGTAGCTATGATTGTACTCTAAATCAAGTCCAACGTGACTGAATTCTTATCCAAACAATGGTTTAGTGAATATAAAGACCATTTCGTCATTAAATTATTCATAATTTTTGATTTAGATTACCCCTTAAGGCTGGTTTTTGATGAATTTAATTTTCAAATCAAGATTCTCTTAATTATAAATCCAGCCAATCATAGACATTGGTTGACATCTCAGAAATTTAAGATTGATAACTGTCACAAAAAAGATATTACAATCATGAATATGATGGAAAAGCACCCTAATTCATATGATAAAAGTAATGAATCAAACCAAAATCCAATCATTTGTGCGAATAAAATAAGTCAATTTAAGGTTATATTCTGAAAAATGAACGAGAATGAAGATCTAAACCTATGAATTCAAATTTCTAAATGTGAATTCTTGAATTAAATCCAGCATGAACTAGCCTTTGGAGTAATTATAGTTTGTGCTATCAATTGCATTGATATTAAAATCTCCTACGATTAATACATTGTCATATTGCATTACATACGAGAAGAGCTCAATTGACTCTACAAATTTGACATAATCCTCCACTCTAGATACTGGAGAGAAATAAACACAGATTATGACGATATCAGATTCAAAGATTTTTGCTTTGACACATACCCAGTCGAAGAAAAATTATCTTCATTTATGTTATCAATCAAGATTGAGGTATAAACTTCTTTGATTGCAACAAAAACTTTACCACCACGTTTTTTCTGTGTTGAATTGTATTTTCCATCTTTGCGAAATATTTTGTATCTTGAATCAAATATTTCATAATTAAAAATGAAACAATGAATCCAGCTTTCAGTAACAGTAATCATATGAAGGTTTTCACTCAAGACGTTATTATGGAATTCACTAAATTTTGTTCTCAGACCTTGCACATTTTGATAAGGGATAACAATTCCAGAAAAGGAGTAATTTTGTCTTCCATTCAAATTCAAGTGTCAATTAGTTGCGTCTGGAATACAATTATTCATAAAAAACTCGATAACTTTGGTGCCAATCTCTAGACTCTCTAAGAAATTATTTACACAGGTATATTTTGCCCAAGTTAAAGGTTCTGAAATTATCGACTTATCTTCTGGAGAAACAGTGACTTTGAAGGACGAGTACTCCATCGGGTATTTGGATTGCATTTCCTCACATTTGACTGATATGCAACCTTTTCCTTCCAAGAAATTACTCAGCGCATCTTCTGTTGTAGCTGGATCAAGTCATATTGTTTATGAATTTCTTCCAAATGTTTTGAAGCTAAGTCCGATGGAGATTCAGACATTTTATTTGTTATTATTTGTCCACCTACTTGGATTTTCCTAGATGTCGTTGGCTTGACAGATCTTGAGCATTCATTCTTATATCTCACATCAATTATCGAGTTTTACGGAGATAGGTGTCTTCACTTGTATTATTGATATATTGTGATTGATTCATATTATTATCAAGGTTATATTTTTCAGAAGTACGATCAGATTTTCTCGATAAATGAATTATACACTTTTGACCACTTGCCCTATTTGTAGAGCCTTATGTCTTTATTATAACTTCTTTCACAATTTTCTAGTCAATAGATCAATCTTGTTTTCAAATAGGGTGTATATATTGTAACGATATCCTTGCTGATGGCGTGGTTGTTACTTTTAACGTCGCTGTTGAAAACTGCTAACGGTGTGCTCGGGCGCCAAAACGGTCAGTGACGCAGTTTTTCTATGGCGGACGGCTGGATAGCTCAGATGGGAAGGATAAGGGTTGTCAGAAATAATTATCAGGAGGTAGGGGTCATAATGAGATTTATTACACAAAAAACGATGATGCTGAACATAGAACATTATTTTACAGAAACTTGTACGGTGATACTTCGGCTGACGGTGATGGACGGCTGTACATGACACTCGACACCAGCGGTCGCAGTACGGACCCAGGCGGTCGCAGTATGGACCCAGGCGGTCGCAGTACGGACCCAGGCGGTCGCAGATGACGAGAAATCGTTCTATGCGGGTGGAACCAAACTTGCTCCCTCGCAGTGATTCTACGTTAAGTCGGTTCGATACTGTAAAGTCACCGGATGACCCCTCCAGCAGTGACTCCACATTAAGTATTCAAACACTGTGAAGTCGGCAATGACTTCGACAGCGGTGCTCCTTCGTTAAAATCAATCAAACGCTGTGAAATCACGAGGACTCCTTCAGCGGTGCTTCCACGTTGAATTAATCAAACGCTTCGAAATCACGAATATTTCTTCAGCAGTGCTTCTACGTTAAATCAATCAGACGCTTCGAAATCACGAAGACTTCTTCAGCGGTGCTCCTACGGTAAATCAATCAAACGCTTCGAAATCACAAAGACTTCTCCAGCGGTGCTTCTACGGTGAATTATCCAAAAAATATTCAAAGTTCAGAAACAGCAAAAGTATTTTAAGTTCAAAACAGCAAGAATATTCAAAGTTCAAAACAGCAAAAATATTCTAAGTTCCTTTTACGGACTTGGAAAAGAACAAAACAAACTGACAAATTGTATCGGACAGTTGTGCTAACGGACTTAGCACAAAATCTTCACTGGTACAGTACCCACTCTGAAGATGACGCTCGAAATCGGAACTGGTAGCGTACTTTGGAACGGCTGCTCGGAAGACTGGACTTACAAAGAAGTGACTTAAGTCGGCCAGAATGCCTTATTTATACCCATATTTAATGAAACTTTACTTAACATGTCTTCAAATTAAATCCATATTAGCGCCAACAATAATATAAAGAAGATATACTGAAAAAAAGAAGAAGTAATTCTACAAATACAAATTTCATGACAATAATACATCTCCTATTACTCTTCTGTCGGATACATTCTTTCCTGATTCTATTTTCTTAATATTAAGATTGTCTTAAATGATTTTCCAATTGGTCGGTAATATAGTTTATGTCGGTAAGTTGAAACTGTCAAATGTCAGGTGTTTTCATCTGTGTCTTGTCAGAAGTCACGAACATAACATCAAAAAATATACAATATACAACATATTCACAAGACAACGGTGAATTACATCCAGACTTCATGACGGTAAGACATAAGACATAACTACAGATCATACGATATTAATTTCTTTCAATTTCATGTGTTTTTGAAACCTAACCTCATTCATCCACATGTGAAATATATTAAACGTATTTAAAACAGTTAAAGACCGATGAACTGACGGTAAGCGGCGTTGTATGTTAAAGCAGAACTTCTGAATTTATAATTTACAGGGTGTACAAGAAGTAAATTAAATTTTGATGGATTAAAAATTATTGACGACAGCAGAAGGCTCTGGGATGTGCAAGAGTTACGGATTTTGAGGCCTGATTCGTCACAATATAGTATATCATTCCAAAAACTCTCTTTTTTCCGGTAATACAAATCGATAAACAAAAAAAGCCTTATGTCACACTTATATACTTACCAAATAATATAAAATCAAGTGTTTTGAAATGTACAGTGCAAACATCAATCTTTCACTTTACTTTACTAACTGCCAAAGCACTTTTAATTTCATAGATAGTCAATTTTTGCAAACGAATTGGAAATTTTATTATTTAAATTTTTGAGAATTTTCACTTGAGCAAATAGAGCTTGATACATGATTTCACTGAATGCAGTCTTATAATATTTCTTGAATCCGCCACTAGAGGTCAAATTTTAATACTTTTCAGATTGGATTAGATTATGTGAAATATTATTAAAAGTTCTGCTACTCAATTTAGAACTAAATACCTAATTGAAACCCAACTTTCAGAATTTGGGAGCTGCTTCAAAGATAAAATACATTTTCTAGACAAGAAAAATCTGTCTAAATCTATAAGAACCGAGATCCTGATACAATTTGATTTTTGTTATGCTTTTGCCTATAAATTCACAAATACATGCTATTGGACAAGTGACGCTTGAGTTAGCCCAGTCGACAGCGCTACTGTCCGCTATTTTGAAAATACGCATGAAGCGTACAGAGAGCAATATATCAGTTTCATTCCTAATTTTTCGGCATGAAACGTTCACTTTATGAGTTTTCAAATTCAATTTCCATATATTTCAAAATGTCTCTGAATGCAATCCAATAAATGAATTTAAAATTATCACCAAATAATTTATCACATGCCTTTAATTAATTCAATTTTTTTTCCATGGAATTGGTGTTTTAATTCATTTCGAAAATAGAATTTTACGATAGAATGATTTTGACATTCAATCCACTCCCAATAGTTGTTAAACATTTAAATACCAATTCATTCAATATATAGACCTTAGTGTTCATTTGAAATAACATAATGTTCACTCTCTAATTTTGGAAGAATAATTTAGCTGAATATGATTTATGAAATTATTCGTTCTATTCAACGAAGCGTCGAAGATAAATGAATTGAGGATGAAATTTAAACCCATCCATCAAAACTCAATTTACTTTCTATATTTTTGTTCTCAGTGAAAATTGTCTATAGCAACCAGTGAACAAGAAAATATCAAGCCGTCAGGAGAATTATGTCTTCTTATTAAATTTGTTGTACAACTTATAATCATCGTGATCCAATTACAGTGTTAGTTCTTGTGTTTGTTGACAGAAACTTCCAAAGAAAAATTATGAAAATCAAATTACAAGCAATGATGTATGATTGTACCCGTCAACAATGAAATGAGAAAAATTGCAAGCTGAGATAAACTCTTTCTTGACTTATGTTAAACTTAATGACATGTTCGAGTATGCTTATTATATGAACAGAAGAGGATCTATCGTCGGATTAGGTGCAATGTTCAAATGGAATGTACACCAATGTTTGCATAATAATAGGTATATTACAAAATCAATATAATAATAGTAATAATTATATAATATTGGATAATCTTGTGGACGCTGACTGAGATAGGGAATGTGAGTAAGAACAAAATATAAGAGTTGAGTCAAAATTCATTTGTTTTTTCCTCCCTAGCACGACAGTTTAGGCTACACCTCAGCCATCTTCAAGAGCGAAAAAAGTCCCTGGAAATTGATAAAGAATCAAAAAATTCGAAAAGTCTGATGTATGAGGTTGAAAATGTGAAATTTCCATTTCGTCCTATGCCACAACCGACTATTATGAACGCTGCTGAATAAATATTCACTCTACTTGGATGCAATGTACTTACACAATTGCGAGATTTCAAGAAGTAGAAGTTTGTCTGTGTTTATCAAAGGGACTTAGTTCTTCAAATATCTCGTTGATTTCCTTTTTATTTTCCTGTGTTTTGAGCGTGGAAGTTTGTTCAGATGCGAGAGCTCCGAGCTTCTTAGTATTTCCTTTTTTTTGTTGTAAAATATGCTCTACTTCATCGCGATTACATTCTGATGTTGCTCTTTCTTTTATTTTTGACTGTTCAGGTCGTGTTTTTTTATTGTTTTTCTTTAGTTTGTGCGCATTCTCTCCGTTAAATTCCGTTGTTAAGGGTACATTCTAATTCTTCAGAAAATCTGCACTCCTGTATGCCGCGTTGTTTATGTGGAGGATAGCTTGGTATAAATCAACATTGTATCCTTCTCTTTCTGCTCTTATCATGTGAGTCTTAGGAATTTTCCTAACCTTTGGAGCTTCCGGTGTGTGATCCTCATCTAGAGGGATGCTTGGACCTCTTAAGAATTAGGCGTTGAGAAGCTTATTCCTTCCAACTGCTTTTGCAGTTAGTTCTATAAGTATTGGTCTAGTATCTTAAGAGTTGAATTTGCTCAGACTTTAGATTCAATCAAAGTGTATAACTGAAATATCTGTCAGTTGTAATCTGTCTTTGAATAACTGCATTAATTTTTGCTCCAGGTTTCTCCCTTTCTATTCCTTGATTCCAAGGAAAATTATATTTTTTTTTGTGTTTTTCTTTCTAGGCTCCCAATTTGTTGTTGCCTCACTTTGGGTTGTTTTCGAATTTCTAAGGCTAGTTTATGATAGACTCCATTTACAAATTCTGATTTTCTAATTTATAAGTCAAGCAAATCGCAGATATTGGTTGAAATGTCAGAAGCTCCAAATTGACTACTATCACAGAAAAAATATATACATCAATAATATGACCAAAGTGCACCTTCATGTATAGTGAATAAAACCGGAATTTATTCATTTGTGCGAATAAAATGATTTTGACGATACAAATGGTTACTCAAAAAGTCAATTTCAGATTATATTCCAAAGAATTATGGGAATGAGGATCTGAAACCAATTATCTTAGCTTCTCAAAGTAGATGAAGCATCATTCAATTTGAATATTCTAGTTGTAGAATCCATTGATACTTGTAATTTTTCGATGTTCGAATTTATAGGTGCCAATGGAATTTTCATGTCCTCTATAGAAGCCATGACTCAAAATTTATTACTGCCAACGCTAGAAACACTGATTTGACGTTGAACGAGTCGGCGTAGACTCAGCACTGAATATTCCGGAAGCATAAGATATGATCCTTGAGTGAGCAGAAAAAACAAAAATTCGTAATTTGTATAAGTTTTATACCTCAAATTGCACACAGATACGTTTGAATGTTGAGCACTGCCGCGAACTATTTTTAGCGCATTTTTGCAAAGAATATACGCTATAATATACATGAATTTGAAGAATCAAAGCCTGATAGTTTTCACAAAAATACAAATTCAGGAGTCGAATTTCACACCATCATCCTGAATAGGGCAGCAACCATAGATACGTGTTTCGTCCTTATTAGGACTCTTCAGTACGGTATAGCAACCCGCAGATTGCATGCAGAGAAATGAATCTGCAGAAGTGCCATCCACTATAATACAGCCGAAGTGGCAGGTTTGCGGAAATGCAGGACACTGTTGAGTGACCTTCAAAGTTTGACCATGAAACAAAAAGTGATGAATTTGAAAAATCAAAACCTGATAGTTTTCACAAAGATACAAATTTAGGAGTCGGTTTTCACATCATCATCCCAAATAGGGTAGCAACCGTAGACACGTGTTTCGTCCTTATAGACCGTCAGATAGTCGTAGATTTGAGTGCCCCATTTTGTTTTCTCCGCCTTCAAGAGTTTTGATAAGTACGTTCATTTGGAGAATAATAATGCCAAAATTAAAGCTGGGCCGTGTGGCCAGCATAATAATAATTAATTTTAATTTTTTATAAAAAAAAACCTGCTTTGATCCAATTTTCTCGTTTCTGCCATGCTTACGGAACGAAATTTAGGGAAAAAAGAGTCAGCGAGAAACGATAGACAGAAGTGATCCACTTGGCCAAGGGTTTGGAATGACGGCTCGATTATGCAAAAAAATCATATCAATTGCTCACGTTCTTCTCGTTTCTGCCGTTTGGCCATATGAAAGTTGATATCATAAGTGTCTCGTAGAAATGAATGGCATAAGTTTTTCGAATGACCAAGTCAAGACTATTGAAGGCAGAGAAAACAAAATGGGGCACTGAAATCAACGACTATCTGACGGTCTATTATTAGGACTCTTCAGTACAATATGACATGCCGCAGATAGTCGAATTTGTAGCCGCAAGACTCTTATATACACTTGGGCTGCCTGGCTGGCTGGCGTGACGCTGAGATCTCATCTACAATACCTACAGACTTAAAACAGATACCAAATGAGAGCTGCTGCTTCGAAGCTTTGCACAAACTGCTGGATTTTATCATTTTGGGTGATAAATAGAATAAAAACTCCAACTGAAAATTGCCAGACAAAATGGGCAACATTTTAGGATAGAAACTATTCATCTTATTATCTCACAATTTACACATGATATTGACATTTAGTTATTGATGTTAGAATTGTAATGAACTAAACTTCTGTTTCCATGATCAAGTTAGGACTATATATGACCGCCAGTCACTCATTTTCTTTAATCTGTAATTTGGAGGTAGTTGTGCCAAATCTTCAGGGCGTTTTTCAACATGGTTAATAAGAATATAATTATATTCTGGGGTACAGCACATGACCTTTCGTCCGTCAATAACTGAACAACCAAGACAAGAAGGTCTTTTTGAGTTTGTACGTGCACAAGTTATGTATAAAAGAGTTACAGCTTGAAACTAGTGCTAAATGAAAGTTACTGTTCCGTTAGTTGGCCCAAACTGCTTCTTCAAGCTTGGTGATTGTAGAAGATTGTAATTTGCGAGATATCTGAGCATTAATGAACTGCCAAAAATGCATTCTGATCATCAAGATGATTCTCCAATTTTTTAAATCAATGATAATATTACAAAATTGGAGTTTTTATTCAACTCCATCTTTTACTAACAATGTGAGTTGATGAAGTACTTCAGAAAACAAACAATGCAATTGATTCTCAAACTATTCCATCATTCTGATATTTTTCTCCATGTGAATCAGGTTATACATATTTTCAGGATAATTGTAAATGGTGAAAGTTGGGAGAATCATGAGTTTTTTCTCCAACATATTTAAAAGTATCTACTGTGATCAGCACATCTCTTCCCTGACCTAAAATTTCATTGCTTGTTCTATCGCTGTTTCATAATTTAAATTAATTAATTAACTGCATATTTCAAAGTGACAACTGTCATTGTCTAAGTGTCAGATGCCATTGTTGTACCATGACGGTAATATCTTAGTCCTCACAAGAAGTAAATACTATCAAGAATAAAGGGTCCTTTTTCAGATCTTCAGAGCCTTCAATTCATTGGAACATACAATTAAAACATTTGATCGCCAGAAATGAAATTCAAAGATGGTACCGTTAATTCCACATTCATTTTATATTTCGACAAAGCTCATCTCCCAGACAGCTTTAAATTGATACCAAACTGGACATCGTTCAGATAGCTTGTGCAGAATGATTGACTATCATTCTTATATAATTTTTGACACTTCTACCAGAATTATTTTCAAACGAGTTTTTTTGATACCAAACAAAATGAAACCAAATTACCTATTCCAAAAAAACTATTGACAAATATTTGCACGTGATGTCCAAATATGAGTAATAATAATTCTTATTTCACATTAATATTTCCATTTTTCTTTTCTTCCAATGATACAGGAGAATATGACTTATTTTATAATAATTCAAATTTTGATGATAACAAATGAAACACTGCTAGCTACGAAGAATATGTCAGGTCAATGCTCCCTAAAATTATTTAAAGTTCAATTTCAGTATTCTGTAATAGATAATACTGTTTGAAACGAACGCAAGTAAATCATTCACGAACTTCAACCTAGTTTTGGAATAAAAAACCTGGATATGAAATTTCAGTTGGATATTCGTACGCGTTCTCATGAAACTCGTTTGGGTTGTACGAAATACTCCTTGAGATACCGCAAACCTAGTGTCTATTGAGCTGGTAACAGCTTCACTCGACAATCATTTATAATGTTTATCTGTCAAAATATGTTATACTTGGGGAAAGAAATAGGTAAATTCCATGTCAAATCTTGTTGTTACTTGAAGGTTCATGAGAAAAGTGATATTTTGAATCAATGTTACATAAAATGGGGACCGAATTATCCCATTCTTTCAGATTTAACAGCATAAATAAAAGTGATAGGATAAGATGCACTTTTAAAAAGACTTTCAGTATATTTGTTCATCAAAAACTTTACCGCAAGCAGCTTGTTCCAAGACTATAGGGCGTGCCATGTAATCATATTTCATGGAGCTTTATATCTTTATAGCTCTCAAGTAGCAATGACTTGCTCAGGAAGGATCATCCATGACTTCAATTTTTTTTAAAATTGAAATTGAAGAGACCTTCAATTAAAATGTTCCACAGCATATTCATAAATTTCACAATTCAATTTTTTTTGTTACTTGGTCACAGTATTTTTCTTGATGGTAATACGGCAGTGTTTCTCATACTTTCCAGAACACATCTGAAAAATTATGTGTACAGACTGCTGTATTCCCAACTCTTGAACAAATATTTTTCAAATTGACAGGTCGATTTCCACCAGAACACAGTAAGAGAACATATCCATCTGAAGTAGTGTTAGCTCCGTCAACTTCATTATTATGATCCTTTTTGAAATATATTCGGAGAGCAAACTTACATAATTAGAGTCTATTTGAGTCGATCTTGGATTGAAATCCAACAGCCGACCGTGAGAAAGATGAAATTATCGAATTATCGAATCAAACTTTAAGGAAATACGGATCAATTATAGCTTGAAATCTGATCCGATGGCAAGTGAATGGTCTGATTCAAGTACAAATCTGGATTTGATCACCGACCTCATCGAGGTTGAGCTTCTTAATCAAATAAAATTGAACGTTTCCAAGAAGAACATTGGGAAGAATGAAAAATTGCTCTGAAAAACATTGATTGAACCTCATTACATGTTGTTTTCTTAACTTGTTATTATTGGGAGCAGAAATATGTCTAACTCCCGTAGTAATATGGATGAGTATTCGAATGTCGTTCAGAAATGGTTTTGTTGATATATGTATGAATCCAAACATCAACTGCCTGTGGGTGTTGGGATACCAATCGTCTGCTGTTGAACGAACAATGCACGATATTAGAAAAAAACCTGGAGTTGCTATTAAATTTGTACAACGCCTCATCCTAAACTCACAATCACTTTGATAAATGCTCTATTCTATCTATTTACAAATATCTGTTTTTAAAATTCAAATTTGACGTTGCTCAGCGGAATTACTTCAACTATCTTGGTTTGATTTGCGCACAAAATAGTCCATCCACCTTTTTTTGACTTGTTCTTCTATTTTTTATGCACAACGCTTCAGTCGTTTTCTCTGAAAATTTTATATAATCAGTGCGAGCGACATCAACGTCAGTAGGTGGACCATATCTCCTCTACAGGCAATTGGGCCTCGCTGACCAACTGCAATCACAAAGCAACGGTTGAAAACGAGAGAGATTTATATTAGGTTGTAATGGAACCGTTAAAACAGAACTGTACAGTTCAAATGGAAAGCTAAAATTTAGTTTACTCAACGGAGAAAATACACTGAACACTGCATATAGTTCTATGTATTCTTAGAAGTGTTTCTCATTCTCTTGCAGTCGAAAGAATCTTGTAAAGGATTGCAATGGATTTTCAGCTTCCTGAGACGTATTCTTTTGAATAATATACACCTACAACAAAAATGAAAGACCACCGAATCTAGTGATATCAAATGTCTTGTACCTAGTTTTTGCAATACTGATAGTTAATTGAGTATTGAAAATAATCATCATTTACCTCTAGAGATAGAAGTTGACTGACCTCCTGTGAATCTGGGTACAAACATTTCAATGACTACAGTCTGAATTACAATTTGTATCAGACTGATTCATATTTCATGTGGCTCAATTGAATCAGATAATATTACCTTATATCACTTATAAATTCAATTACGATGTGCTACATTCTATGTTTGATGAATGTACCACAGCAGACAAAAAGAATGTCAATGACCATTTACCTGGTTCAACAAAAAAATAATACAGAAAATGAGACAGAAACATGAACTTAAGAGATTTCATGATTAATTGCTGAATCATAATGTCTATTCTCACGAATATAGGACAACCAGGAATGAATTCAGAGATGAAATTTAAATAGCTCACATTCATTGCTTTTGAGTCTATAAGAACTCTTTCATTTGATGATCTCAACAAGTTTTCGAAATTTGAGAAGGAAAGTTCACTTATGTCAATTGTGTATACGATAAATTATGGCCACGGTTGAAAACGAGAGAGATTTATATTAGATTGTAATGGAACCGTTAAAACAAAACTGAACAGTTCAAATGAAAAACTCAAATTTAGTTTACCCAACGAAAAAAATACACTGCATATAGTTCTATGTATTTTTAGAAGTGTTCCTCATTCACTTGCTGTCTAAAGAATCTTGCAAAGGATTGCAATGGATTCTCAGCTTCCTGAAACGTATTCTTTTGAATAATATATACCTACAACAAAAATGAGAGACCACCGAATCTAGTGATATCAAATGTCTTGTACCTAGTTTTTGCTATACTGATAGTTAATTGAGTATTGAAAATAATCATCATTTACCTCTAGAGATAGAAGTTGACTGACCTCCTGTGGATCTGGGTACAAACATTTCAATGACTACAGTCTGAAATACAATTTGTATAAGACTGATTCATATTTCATGTGGCTCAATTTAATCGAATAATATTACCCAATATCACTTATAAATTCAATTACGATGTGCTACATTCTATGTTTGAGTAATGTACCACAGGAGACAAAAAGAATGTCAATGACAATTTACCTGGTTCAACAAAAAAATAATACAGAAAATGAAACAGAAACATGAACTTGAGAGATTTCATGATTAATTCCTGAGTCATAATGTCTATTTCCACGAATATAGGACTATCAGGAATGAATTCAGAGATTAAATTTAAATAGCTCACATTCATAACTTTTGAGTCTATAAGAACTCATTCATTTAATGATCTCAACTAATTTTCGAAATTTGGAAAGAAAAGTTCCCTTATGTCAATTGTGTATACGATAAATTCTGCATAGCTACAGTGACAATTATAGAAACAAATTGCTTGCCAACGTGAGTCTGCAAAGATAGTTTCTGCAGCCAATATCATTCAATACGTACTCATGATGGCAATTTCATTCGAGAAATATTTTCCACAAATACGACTTTAATTTTTTCATAAATTTTCTTTCAAACATTTTTACTTACTTGTACTAAGGACAAGATGGTACTGTGAAACCGACAAAATTCACCTTTCGAGATTTTGGTGGAAATATCCGTTTTGAGCATCCCTAAATCCATTTTGACTATTTTTGACTTGATGTCGGTAAATATGTTCGTGCGTGCGTTCGTGCGTAACTCGCAAATCTCAAAACTGGCTGAACGTATAATGTTGAAATTTTGTATTTGAGACTGGTATAGGGTCTAGTTGTGCAACTCTCATTATGGTTTCAATCGTCTGTACCGGAAGTGCACTTTACTTGAAACTTTTCTCGAATTTCTCTAATTAATCCAGAATGACCAACCGTAGGATGTTGAAATTCAGTATTTGAGCTTGCTGTTGTATCAGAATGGCTATCTGCTATTTTTGTAGGAATCGGCCAGGCCAGAAGTGCACTTTACTCCAAACTTTTTCTCAATTTCTGGTATAAATATCGAATGATCCGCCATAGCATATTGAAATTTAGTATGAAGAATTTCTGTAACATCTCATAGTACATATTACATTATGACTGCGATCGGCAAAGCCAAGACTGCATTTTACTTGAAACTTTTTCTCAATTTTGCGCATAAATTTAGAATGGTCTGCCATAGGATACTGGAATTTAGCATTTGAAATTGCTGTAGCATCTAAATGGTCATCTCCTATTCTTGTAATAATCGGCTGAGCCGGAAGTGCACTTTATATGACAGACTTTTCGAATTTTCCGTAAGAATTCTGATCAATCAGTCGTAGAATATTCAAATTTTGTATTAGACACTTTTATAATATCTAATTGTACACCTTGCATTAGGATTGCTATCGATTAAGCCGGAAAAGCAATTTATTCGAGACATTTTTTGAATTTTCCGCATGAATCAGAAAAGATTGAACGTAGATTGTTGAGATTCAGTATTAACGACAATTATACCGTCTGAATGCTCATATATTATTTTTAGTTAGATCCACCGAGCCGGAGGTGCACTTTACAACACAGTCTTTTGGAACTTTTCGCATAAATTCGGAACGATCAGGTGTAGAATATTGAAATTTGTTATTTCAATCTGCTGTAGCATCTGAATGATTGCCTCTTATTTTTATAACAATAAACCAAGCCGGAAATGCACGTGAGTAGGAATTTATTTTTCAATTTTGCGCATAAATTCAGATCGGTTGCCAGTCGTAGAATTTTGGAGATCAGTATTTAGAAATTTTGTAGCATGAGAATAATGTCCTACTGTTTCCATAGCAACCGACTTGGCTGAAAGCGCATTTCACTTGACAGATTTTTAGAATCTCTTGGGTAAATTCTAAACGATTAACTGTGGAACGATGAGATTCTGTGTTCGATTATTTATATCCAATGATATATATGATCAAACACAAAATTACATCGTCCTATATATATATATATATATATATATATATATATATATATATATATATATATATATATATATATATATATATATATATATATATATATATATATATATATATATCCAAGGATGTACAAGTAAGTCACGTGATGTTCACGTCTTTAGGCAACATCCTTCGAGTCATCTCCTCAGATTGGGTCTTTGAGTCGCGCTCCCGTAATATAATCGGTCGGATAACTCTCCCGTGGCTTGTTTGAGAAAAAATTATCGATAAATTCACAGTCCCTTGTGATATTATATACGACAAAAGACGGACATAATACTATGCTCGAGAATAATGTTTAAATGTCCATTGCCTATGAAATTGCTAGGACCTCTGCAAAACAATCCAAGTTATCCTTTCAATTCACTAGCTCAACACTAACAATGACAATAATTCCAGTAATAATATAACGTTATGTTTGTAACATTTCATTTCTTCTGCTTCTCATCTTTTGTTCCCATAGATCTTAAATGTTAAATCGTTAGCTTCAAATAATATTTGTTTCTCACCCTCGTCGTACTACTAATCTATTTTCATTGTTTGTCAGCTGTGACCTTGTCAGCTGTCAACTTTCGTTTGTTGCTGTACGGTGCTGTTGCCCGGTGGTAATAATTATAACTAATCTTTTTTCGCGTTCTTATGCAGCTTTCTTTTCAGATCTGTATTTCCAGCTGATGGGACTTCCGATTGAAGTTTGAGACTTTGATATTTTTCATTCAACTAATGATTAGTAATTTTCAAGTGTACTCAACAGAAAATCGTGACTGAACTTTGAGAAGGTTATTTTAACGGTCATGCATTCTGGTTTTGAAAATCTTATCGTAAAGTGCTTGCGAATTATTTTGTGAATTTTTTGCCAAAGTTTTATTATCGGGCCGAAATTCAAATCACCTTTTGCAGCGTTCCGAACCTCGGCTCAGCGGAAATTGATCCGGATTCTGTTTCGATCTTGATCTTCAAAAATCTCAATCTACAAGCCGATTAACATCAGAAGGTGAAAAACTATTGCAATTTCCTAGAGCCATTTATCTATATTAGTTACATTTTCTCATTTGGTACATTGAAACTTGACAAAAAATTAATTGCTCAAATTAATTATTTCACCGTGGTATAGCATTTCAGACTTCAATTCAGGTTACTCTTTTCAGGCTTTTTAGTGTGTCTCCTTTTTGTGTTTCTTCGTATTCCATTTTGCGTACTCGATTCGCATCGTTTTGGATTCACCGCTGGTGTCTTCGCAAATTGCCGTTCTTCATCGCCTGTGCCGTCATCGTCATCCTTCTTGCTGCCTGGCATCTGCACCATTTTCAAGATATACTCCCACGATCTCCGAGTGAACCTTGAGTCGGCGCAAAAACTGAGATCTATTTAAGTTATAATTTTTATTGGTCAAGTATAACATTTATTTTATGAATCCAATCAAACCGATATCTATATTATTATTGTTGCTTATTATTATATTGGTGTGTTGTTGCCATAAACGAGTGACATACGCATAAGGCGTTAACCGCGCAGCGCAGTAACTCCTAGAGCAAATAAATCACTTACCTTTTTGTGTGCGCACTACGAACCGTGAGAGTACTCCCAACTATCCTGTAGAGTGTGCTGAGCGGTATTGTAATTCGCTTATGTTTATGCACGAGCTCTATTCGCTATTGTGTACGCGATTCTCGTAGTGCTGCGAGTGCCATTCGCCGCAACTATAATAAACGGCAATTATTATCAAACGCCGTTTGACTGACATATTTGTTTATCTGAACTTACCTAATTGCCAATAAAAGTCTCATTGTCTCCGAAGCTAGTGATTATTTTTGCTCCGCGCGCTTACCTTTTCTCCTTCCCCTCTCGTTCAAGTTTGGCGACCAACCGTCAATTGAACCAAGGGCTCTACCAGGTCGCCTGGCGCGCAACAGAAACATTCTTTAAGATCCTCCAAATTCGACGTAGACCACACGCTGTCTCCTACGAGCTAGCTGAGGTTTCAACCCGGGTAGGGATTGAAGGGAGGCTATATCTTATGTTTTTCATTAAGATGAATTATCAATTCGTAGTCCGAAGTCTAGATCTGGAATCTACGGCCACATGCGCTCAAATATTCAATTTACTTGTGTGAAACAGTTATGTTCACTGTGAATAGTTCATGTACTCATATATTCTCGTTTTTCTGGATTCTTCTGCTTCAAATTTTCTCATATCCCCACATTGTCCTGATATCTGACCTGCTACCCTTACCCAATTTTTCCACATCTGTTCTTCTGGGCTATTTTTTATAATGCTTATCTATACTCGCTCTGTATGTTCACTCGGGTCTACGTATCATCCTAATTTTGAGCTTCTTTCTGCCTTCCTCTTATCAAATTACTCAAATTTCGTATGCAAGATCATTCTCGAAGATAACCCAATATTTCAAAGGTTTTGAAGCTGAAGAATGCTTGGATTTGATGTAAATCATCAATTCATGTTGCCATCCGGGAAGATAGAAACAAGAAAACAAACATCTGTTAGATCTTGGGAATTAAAGTAATTGTTCTACTTCGTATCAATTGAATTACTTACAACCGCACTCCCCTCCACCCTAGAAATCGAAGACAAAAGCGTGACTTCTAAAGTTGAATGTTGCCCTCCCAATAATATTGCTGAAATTCTGCTACTGAATTTTAGTAACGGAAACAAAATATTCAATGTGAACCAATTGTCAAGCCTAAAAGTATAATGGTACAATTTGTGGAAGCATGAGCAATCTTAAGCTTCGAAATTTTCTAGAAATCTTCTTCCAAAGATGTCAGAAGCAAAAATTGGAGCTATTATTCCCGTTGGCTCACAAATTGAAAAAACTTTTGGCAATGAAGGATATCCAAAATTGCGAACTAGAATGCTCAAAAAAAGCTTGATACAGTTCCAAAGCGATATCAATTTTTTTCAGGATATAACAGGGCTGGAAACCACTAGCAGTTTGCTGGAAAATTCATAACGAGCTACAATGAATGTTCTGATCATGAAATTGAACTTTTTACATTTCGTTCCTATTTTGGCTATAGGAATAGTTCTTGACTTGAACTATTCTCATAGATTTAATAATTTTTGCTATGTCCTAAGCCTGCATTCTGTAATTATTTAGATTCCTTCAGTTGAAGCTGTTTATTCAGTATTCTTCACATCAAATCTACATTCCTGTGTTTTACTAAATAAAAATATGTTCTATTGAAAATTCCTGGAGCGCGATGCGATAGTTATTCAGATTTTGAATTATATATATTTGAGATTCTAAGCTAAATAACAATATGAATAGGGCAGTAATTTCAACCGTGTAATCACATTCTCATCACGCATTCCACGCGTCGATTGAAAAGAATTTCTGGATATTGTTCTATGTATCTCATCATGAATTACTGACAATATCATTAATTGAACGACGATTTGCCAGTATTTTACGGTTATAAGGCACGTGGAATCTCCAAGACATAATTATGAGGTAAACCATAAGCTTTATGTCAAACTTCGAGCAAAAGAAGCTGATGTCAATACCTGTGGTATGGAGCAATGTGATGAAACTACAAAGATCAAAAAATATACTGGCTCGCACAGCCAGTGGGATACTTTATGTCGAAAATTGAATTAAATATTAAATTCAGATCTCATGCATGTGGCGCTAGCCACCAAGTACTTCTTCCACCAAGTCAGCATGAGCATGGGCACATGGGCACATGGGCAGTGCTATATGAAGAAGCTATCAATATGAATAGTGCGAAAACAAAACCAGAAGATACATTTCCTCCTGTGAATTATTCACAACATATTAAACTCTAGGTTGAGGAACCTCTTATAAAATTATTGTTTCATCCTTTTCCAGATTATCAATTCCATGAAAAGGCTAGGCTGTGGGAGGTGTGTGATCGCTGGAAAGATCAGCTTCTGTATATGCGTGACGGAGGAACAAGATTCTTTGCCACTTTTGACATCGTATTTTCAGAAAAAAAGGAGATCAATTCAATGAAATGTGAGTTATGGAATATGAATGATTCAGCGCATAGAAAATTGTCTGGGAGGCAGCGTTACAATTCTGCAAGCGATTGTAGGAAATATATTTTCTGTATAAGGAGATTGTTTGAATGTAGTTGATAATTTAAACAAGCGCAAGTCGTTAGCGACTGAGTAGAGTTGACTGTAGATGCGTTCAGAATAAGAAAAATCATTTAATAAAACTTCAAAGTTTGTAGGATTAACCTTTGGATAACAAACATTCCAAAAATAACCGTCAGCTGCATTGAAATTGGTGAATTACCCGTCAACAATTTTTATAAACCGGTAATAAAAAGTAAGGATACAAAGCTATTCCATAAATTTATGGAACTTATACAGCTCATTTATAATATAAAAATGATAGAATTAACTGTCTGTTTTTTTTTTTAACATGATCAAGATATTTCTATTATGAGCTCCAACACAATCTATGCAGCTGACGCTCAGATCATCATCCGACTGTTTGTGAACAATCATTCAAGATATAAATTGGATTTTCCGAGATGACTCTTTCATTTGCAACGCTACCTATCGGACTATTAGCTTTATCGAATTTCTTTCCTGAAGCAAATGATAAAATAATGTTCCTCTTATGCAAATATGCAATCTGACTCTCATATTCATAATTATTCCCTTTTTCCATAGAATATTCAGTACATCTCATCCATAACTAGCAATTTGATAAGAAATACCAATTCTTCAATTGAACCATTGAATCTGACAAACAAAGGTTTTTGAATTTCAGCTAAAAGTATGCTCGGTAGGAGCCATAAATTTTGAATAATTACTTTGAATATATGATTTCTTGGTTATTCGATCTGAAAAATTATATCCTGCTCTTACTTCTCAAGTTGGGTCTATATTTATGTAGTAGTTTTCAAAGGATCAACTCTGAGCATCGTGAATCAAACCGCAAATATGTAGATTAGGTGTTTCCGTTCTTTATATCTACCCCCGTTAGAAAGCAAGATAATCAAGTCTAAAAGCTTCAAAGAGAAATCATGTTTGCAATACTTGTGTGAATAAGCATCAAGAGATCAAGACATTCATTCAAAGATTTCTGTCAATCAGCATTTCTTGCTCAAAAATATTTCACGTTATCATGATTATGGTAACTCACTGATTGTAGTAATAAATATTTTTTGTTGCTATCGCAGTACCGTCCATTAAGGCTCTTTGCGAATAGATTGCAGCGCTACAAGTGATCAATTTTGACAGTATTACCAGGTTAACAGATCGGTATCATTGCACATGATTTCAGAATACAGGTATGAATCAAATTCAATTGATAAAGCAATTCATGAGTGAATTCAACATGGAAATTGAGAAATTGTGTGTTGGTTATTCAAACTGTAAGACAGTTACGGAAACACAAAAAAAAACATTCAAACATTTCTACAAGTTCCCATCCATAAGAACATGAAACAGGAATAAGAAAAAAATGGATTAAGGCTATTAAACGAGTGAAGAGAGTGAAAGAAGGTCGATACTAATTATAGAATATGTATTGAATGGAGAAATTACTTGATCAAAACAAAAAATTCATGTAGGAAGTTAGGTTAAACGATTGCAAGCTATAGAAATTTTGTATGTTTTATTTTCATGTATCGGATGCATGCAAAATATCTCGCGTTTCATCATTCTAAGACAATGTGAAAAAATGTACTTTCATATGACGTTTTGACTCGTTTGACAGACACGTAGCAATCTGTAATCGATTACTCTGAATTAACATATCTCTATTGGTTGACTTCAACAATTGACTGTTGTGACTTGTGCGTTTTTTGCTTTTCCGCAATACACGGGCACTTACTTTATGTAACCTGTACCTCAGGCTTCCATAATAGTCAGTTGTTACCACGCTTAGTTTTTATATTTCAAAATTTTTCAATATATACATTTATTGCTTCTCCTATTTTTGACTAAAAACATGTTCATGTTAACACTACAGATGACAAAATACAGAAACACTAATTCTATTGTAAGTACACTGTTCATTACACTTTGTCTATGTATCTCACATTCTCACACTTCTGTATACATGTAGCACTTCTGAAGATGGTCCAGGTGGTACCAAAACTGTAGAGTAGGATAGGAATAATATACTTGTGACTTCGGTAAAAACTTTATATGGACAAGAATTAATCAATATTTGCCCTACAACATGCGCGGAAATCAAACTCTTATTCAATAATACTTTATCTTCAACATCAAACACATGCTCACCTGTTTTCACTAATTTTCTTTTTCTCATATTGTACTCCAGATGCAACCAGGTTATATGGATTGGGATCCTGTTCCTATTATAACTCCATTGCCATCATTTCAAACTTATTCCAACCATCAATATGAACTTTTCAGCTTCTAGGAACTCATTCCACGTAATGACAATTCAAATTTTCACGTCCAGCTACTTCCAAAATTAACCATTATAAGCGCTGGTGCTGCTCTTCAACGTTTGTGCAAAGAGCCTATATCGCAAATTATCATGTGACAGTTTTTCCGAAGTTACGGTGAATTCTACAAACAATTAAAAAATTTGAATGGAACAAATATCAATCACGTCTGCAACCCGATACGAGTGTAAGTGAAACTAAGCCAGTGCACATCAGTAGATTGTTTGGTATCACCTGAACCAAGAGTCTCTACATCACGGCCCAGAAGCATCACTAATCCAGTCCTCGGCTGAGGGTCAGACATACATTGTAACCGATTCGTAATAATTGTCTTCTGTCACAATGTAAAATTCACAATATGAATAAATCATAGGGAATAATCAGATATTTTATCCAAGCCCTTGACCTTTAAAATTCAGTGGAAGAACCAGTGTACCTCTTCGACTGAAAAACCTAAAGACCTCTGTTCTGAACCATGTGAGTGACTACCTGTCGTCAATATATGGAAACCCCTGATTTTTGTGGAGAGTACTCCAAAAAATATAATCTGATTCAGTGGTTCATACTTATTTTTGTTCAAAAGCTGAGGTCGACCCCACGACCTACTGATCTACTATACTATCCCTTTCAAATATGAATGTTCTGCAAACAAGTTGAGTGCAAGAGTTACTTCCAAAAATTGATATTCATTCACACGGAATTATATTATGTCTCACAATTAAACATATCTTCAGGTGATTGTGGCCTATGGAGTTTCTCTCTCGCAAAACTTCTACGGGCTTATTGACGTATTTCATGAAGCGCATGTCAGTATTTAGAATTGGAGCTCTCTGTATGTAGCTTCATTCCAATATGTGCTCCTAAATTCTCTATTATAAGTAGAAAGCTCCCTCACACTCTCATAAAAATACGATGATTCAACTTTTGGTTTTTAATCTGAATTTCAAGATACCTACAGAGTTTCGTAATTTCAAGCGTCGTAACCTAACAACATTGATGCAAGCTGAGCTCAATACTCACCCACTAACCTTTAAATCAACCTGCGTCCCCTGCCCTAGATCCTGTTGATTTGGGACTCGCTATGTGCTCTAATGTAGTTGGACGTAAGTAATTCATGCGTGTATTGAAGCGGTAAGAGGACAGCAATCAACAGCAATAGGAGTGGCCTCATCTTACAGGCACGTATTGAACATTTTTGAGAGGAGCATAGTACTATCAAATAAAGGATTATTCTAAAGGGATCTTTCTCACTCCCACGAGTCTCGATAATTTGATGATACACAATTCGAATGATATTGAACATATCACCGACACAGTACCTGTCAAGTTATTATAGAGTTTTGTAGATGTGAACAAAATTTTGGTATGATAATTCCTTTCAGGAATGGCTTAGATGTAACTCGTACATAATTGACTCACACATAATTCAAATCAAAGCCTATCCACATCTTAGTTGAGCAAAGCTTATCCACTGTGGTTACAATGTGGATAAATCCAAGATTGTACGAGCAGCTGTGATTGTTTTACTAGATCATAGTAATAGTGACTCTATTCGTGTTATGAGATAGTAGTCTTGATGTTTCTTACTATGCATTATTTCTTAGATCAAGCATTCCTGAAAAGTAATGGGGACATAAATTAAGAGACGATGTGAAATCATAAAGGAATGTGTTATTCAGTTTACGTTCCATACTTTCTTTCTTTCTCTTATATACACTCTTCATGCTTATCTTTCGCATACATTTCTTGGTCGTAACACTTCTTTTGGAGCAAATAATGACTAAATACAAAGAATCAATCCACAACAATGGTACTGAGATGCTAGTGTCAAGACCTGTGTATAAGACCGTGCTCAGACCACTGAACACAGCTTTAATAGCAATAGTGATGAATTGAAACTTTTCAACAATAATTACTTGATACTAGCATTGATCTCAGCAGAATATCGGAGGATCGAACATGAAGAGACCGATTCTCAGGTGGAAAAGATCACAATGTGATTTTATACTACGTATTTCATAACAGAGCATTTTAATTGTATGAAAAATGAGAATTCAATGGAGAATTGTGGAATAAAAAGAATTTTTTACATCAGTATTAGGTCGTCGGAACCTGTCCATAGTATATAGTGTTTGTTGATTTCGACTCGGATTTCAGTCAACAGTTGGACCTAATTTCAAGTCATTCTACTATATGAAAACCAGTCTACTCTCTTAGGAAAGACTATTTGATGATTATTCCAACTACTGAGCAGTGATTTTGATATAGAATTCATGTAGTTTCGTACGAAATTTTTTTGGAAGACAATATAGCGCTTTCCCTTTAATACAAACCTGTTGAAACCTAAAGTGAACAAGCAAGAGCAGCGACGGCAGCGCCCTGAATATCACCAGCAAGAATTAACGAAGAGGTGTGGAGAGACGACGATGGGCAACTTCACTCTCCTGAAACATAGCACAAACTGAGGTAATAAATGGATCTCGGACCGTTCAAATGACCTATGTGTTGTGTAACTTGCTGAAATTGTTAGAAATAATATTATATTACTATTATTCATTTTTTTGTTCCAAGGCTATGCCTCATACAGAGGGAGAGAGCAATATTTCTATTTCTAAATTACATAACATAACCATATATCTATAATCCCAATATAAATATTCCAAAATTAAAAATATATAATAAGATCTGATTACATTTTTTTTGAAACTCTTATATGATGAATCTAAAATTTATTCTAATTGTAGTTTATTTTAATATCAAGCAAATGGAGAATACAGAAGACCTATTCGTTCAAGCAGAAACTTCTCAA
Source organism: Dromius quadrimaculatus (assembly GCA_963989225.1). Taxonomy (NCBI): domain Eukaryota; kingdom Metazoa; phylum Arthropoda; class Insecta; order Coleoptera; family Carabidae; genus Dromius; species Dromius quadrimaculatus. Next base: position 21,612,668 of record OZ022327.1, read on the forward strand.
GGCAAGACTTTTACTAACGTAGTGAAATAAGCTATTTATTTTTCTCTGGTCCAAGTTGTTAAGAAGCGAGACTAGAGGGTTTGTGATTTCAGGAACTAAATATTGTGATATATATATATATATATATATATATATATATATATATATATATATATATATATATATATATATATATATATATATATATATATATATATATATATATATATATATATATATATATATATATATATATATATATATATCTGTAGGGTTTGTACAACGCACAATAGGTGAGGAAGTGCTTCAAGCTTTCAGCTTCGCTCAGATTACACATTGAGCATATGTCTTCTGCTTTCCAATTAAATTTTATTTTATCAAACTAGATTGAAACTATTTGTTGCTTGCCAGCAAGTCTCAAATTTTCTATTATTCGAGACTGACTTAGCGATAGGGATTTAATCTTCAAGGTAGTTTTCGGTATCTGCATTTGATTTGATCAATCTATAATGATTGTTCTAACGGCTATTTTCTAAATTATTAAGAGTTAGATATGATATTATTATCAATCTTACGTAAAACATATGAAAAATATCGCTTACAATATATACGGAAGTCGACAGACATTCTTCATGCATGTTTAGCAATATGCAAAAAACTTGTTTGATGTTTCAATAGCATATTTACTCGATCTTTTTGAGATTTCTGGGATTTCCAAGTTTGCTCCTAGGTAGCTCATCTACGTGAGCCAATGAGATTCTAAATTTTTATTTGTCTTACTCTCTCTAGGCATTGATTGTGAGTTACTTGATGTTCTCCGTAGAAATCACGCATACTGCTATTTGTGGTAATCATTGATCAATAGTTCATACATCTATGGCCAGTTGCATCGCTGTCCCTCAATTTTTGAGTTTCGCTCAATTGAACAATATCATATCAATCCTCTCAAATAAAATGGGTCATGAACATTGCTGTTAATACTTTGATTCGATATTTTTTGCTCAAGTGGAGCTCAAAATTCAAGTAAGTGTGGTGCAACTGGCCATTATAGTGTCAGATCAATCTGTGAGCCGTTTGTCAAAACTGTTCGACAATGTTCCATTTGTTACCGTTCTGGACACATCTCAAAACAATGTAAGAGGGGTGAAGAAAAGTGCGGCTCATGTAGAAAAACGGATCATAATCAGGACAAGTATCAAGAAGCAATACAAATTTTGAGTTTCCCTAGCAGTATATGGATTTTCTTATATTGTGTCCTAGGTAACAACCCTTATCACTTGTATTATTATTATTATCCCCTAGACGGTTCTTATTTTTTGGCGATGTTGATACCAATTTCTCTGTGTGCACAATTTTTCACTTTTGAATGGAGCTCCTAACACTCTACTTAGTAGTGATGCCAAAGGTAACGGTCAGAATGTTCTTCTCACTTAAATCGAAGCCCGTCTCCTCTCTTACCAATTTTGCTTTGTTTCACCAAATTTCTTGATAATTTTTTGTGTCGGAGTAGCGCTGCATGCTGTCTACGGCTAAGAAGAATTTTTCTATGCAGAATATTATATACATGCACTCGCAGATACACCTCACTAAATTACACGTGATGTTAATGACAGATTTTTACTCCAATATAAATGAGGAAGGACATTCAACTTTTTTTATACAATTATATTATGCTCTTTCAATAACTCTGCATATTTGTCAAGTCATTGGATATCGTATGCATGAATTTATATTGAAATATTCATATGAATATGTGTATCACAATCTTATGTCATTATTATATAGTATTATGGGTTATGTGCAATGGTAATATGCAATTTATCCATTTTATCCAGTTTTGCTAGTCATATCGAAGATTCCTCTGCCTCGTTTACCTGTGATTCGTGCTTCCCATATTCTCTTGACTTGTCTCCCTTTTTCCAATCCCTTCAGGTGTCCAGGTCATGATCACTTTTTCATCTTTATCATCTATTTGACTGGTTTGATTCCAATCTTTTGTCTTATCTCCTTGCTCCGTAATTATCCATTTTGGTCACTCCAATGATTTCTCTCAGGCGGCCTGTTCCACTGTTTTGTCTTCTATTCAATACCCAGGACCCACTACCGTATGTAAGTATTGAATGTATAATTGTCGCTATTTTTGTTCTGACCAAGAAGTTTTTGTGATTGGATATAGCATTACTCAGTAGGTAGTAATTTCTAGTCGCAGACAATGTTCTAGCGTTGATTTCTTTTTCAATGCTCTCTTCAGCGTCTATAATGCTGCCAAAGTATTTGAATGATTCAACTTGTCTTATGTTGATAAAATTTTGAAGAAAATTATTTCTATACCATCGGCTCTCTCTATTGATTTTTTTGTATTTTCATGAAGAAGGATATGGGTATGTATTTTCAACATAGTTGTCAGGGAAAAATGTTGTTGTATAATATATGACGTATTTTCTTGAGTCTTGTGTGAAGAAATTGTATTACAGAGAGAAATTGGCTGCGAGGAGAAGAGAGGCTAACATTGAGCAGAGATGTCAAAATTTTTACATACGCTAGTGCTTTGTTGGTGCTTTTTACTGCTCTCAAAATTTTTGAAACTTCACAAATAAAACTTACCCGCTCACTTCACGCCAGCAGGCCCTACATAGTTTTTTGATGAGAATATGAATGAAAGTTGTTAGTGCCTTTCTCTGCTTCTGATAGTTTTTTTAATTCGTGTACTCTAACTGGCACTAGAAAATGTTCTGACTTGGCCTGCTAACCTCACGCGATTAGGTCACAAACGCGCTTTTTAGAAAAAAATCATGGTTGGTGAGTGCTTTGTTAGTGCTTTCTGTTGCTGTCGATAGTTCTCATATTTAGCTATGCGAGTTAGCAATAGAAAAAATACTTTATTCGCCGTGCCAGCCTCACGTTATCTGGGCCAGAAAATATTCATATTTTAAAATATAAATACTATAGTTTGTTAATACATCGTTATTGCTGTTTACTGCTGTATATAGCTTTTAAATTCGACTACGCATATCGGAAAATTAAATAAAAGTTATCTTTCATACTGACTTGATACAGATAAGTTCAAGATTGGTTGCTTGACTCGCATGCACAATGTGTAATCCATACAGAAACGATAGAATTGAACGCTATATGATTCAAAATATATCAAGATAATTTCATTGAATGTAGTGTTAACAGTTCCACTACCGAAAAAATTCAACATCGTCCTATTCAAAGTTAGACAATTGATTCCTTCATATTGTCATCTATTTGTCGGACACAATATGAAGCATTCATATACTCATAGATGAAACTGGTGCTAGTGTTCATGATACAATTTAGAATGGGGCCAATGAGAGTAACAGTGAAGACATGATGGTTCTCAGGTTGGCGAAATTGCTAGATTTTTGACCGTTCAATAGTTCAAAGAACTGAAATTTATTCGTATTTTTGTTGCTCTGTGCAGACACATAAGACTAAGAATCAGCACCTGCCAGATTTACGTTAAAGTATAAAGGCTGAAATTTTGTGTATGTATTCTCACTACTGCAGGTGAGAACATTCGGAGGCTACGAGTCTTGACCATTGGTGCTTTATACAGGTATCAGGTGATGAAGATATGCAATATCCTGGCTCACTTACATTCAAGTATGAAGCTTGAGGTTCATATATCATATTTGAGTTAAGGTTCAGAAAGTCAGACCCATCCGAAGGGACTCACACCTCCCCAGCGTCAGCATAAGCCCATATAAGTAGGTATTGTAGAAACCGTTAGAGAAATTATTTTTTTAGGAAGGTCCAAAGTCTAATTGTGCACCTTGCATTATGATTGCAATCGTCTGTACTGGAAGTGCACATTGCTTGAAACTATTTTTGAAATTTTCGCAAAAATTACTGGAGTATCTTAACGGTTATCTTTTATTCTTGTATTAATTGGCTGGAATGAAAGTGCACTTTATATTAGACTTTCCGAACTTTCCGCATGAATTCTCAACAATCAGCCGCAGAATATTGAAACTTTATATTGGGCACTTCTATAACATCCAGTTATACACCTTGCATTATGATTACGATCGATTAAACCGGAAGTTCTGTTTATCAGACACTATTCGCCGAAAATAATCAAAACAAATTCAGGGACGCTCAAAACGGATATTTTCATCAAAATCTCGGTATGTGAGTTTTGTCGGTTCCATAATACCAACTTATATAGGCTTATGCCAACGCTGAGGAGGTTTTAGTTCCTCCAGATGGACCTGGCTCTCCTAACCTTGACTCAAAATAGTTATTTGAACATAATATATGAATCTCAAGCTTTATACTAACGTAAATAAGCCAGGTTATTGCACATCTTCATAACCTGATACCTGTATAAAGCACCATTTATTAGTCAAGATTCCTAGCCTCCAAATGTTCTTACCTTTAGTAGTGAGAATACATACACAGAATTTCAGTGTTCATATTTTAACGTGAGTCTAGCAGGCGCTGGGTCTCACCCTACATAGTATGTATATAGATCTTCAAAAATGCACAGCAGAGAAGAAAATCTGAATTGTGTATAGGCTTTTGAACAGTAGATGGCGCACCAAATAATTTTCTAAATAAACTATTATAAGATCTGAATGAAAACAATCAAAAACTGAAACTACCAAAACTCAGCTTGAATTAAGTATACTTCTTTTTGATGAATGTAAAATGTTTTTAGTACGCAAGTGCACAGTATCCATTGATTACACAAGGCGTCAAATTAAAATATAAAAATAGTGCTTATAGTTCATATCTCGCTAAAAATAATGAGTAACTAAATTTCATATTTCACAATCACGCCTTATAGACCAACTACCGATAGTTCATAATATGATACTTTTTTCTACCCACTAATAACAAATTGAGACATTCATTTTCGTATCTGATCTGAGATTCATGGTTTAATCAACCTGCAAGTATACAGTACGCTGTACCTACCCTATTATCATTTTCATCTTCATGATACCGTATTTCTAGTGATTCGTTCAATTGTCATCTTCTATAGTCTAGATTTAGAACGAGTAGAATTTACCCATATTTTTTGTCGTGAACTGGAAAAGTATATTCAGGAATTTTCTCCTTCCAGTAGGTATAATAGAGAAAATTTGCTGTAAAATTGATATGTTGGCACGGTTTACAATCATTATAAAATAGAGCAAGACAATACATTCTAACGATTCGAAAAACAACAAATATTTCTATAAAATAAACCGAAAAACAAAGATATGGTGATAGAATACTGCATTTATGTATGAAATAAAGAATTTATAGTCTAAAAAACTGAAAAACACGCTTCAATGGTAGATCGATCTGAAACGTAAAAAATAATTTTTAATATAAAAATGAAGTAATGATTAAGAAAATTTATGTTATTGTGAGAAAAACGTTGGTGCTCGATATAAGTTGTTGATAATTCTCCTCTGGTGCAGTTTCTAAATGTAGAGCTGATATGAAAATATGCACGGCACACTTTTTCCGCAGTAACATCAATTTTCTCGGTCATTACTTCATTTTTATATTAAAAATTATCTTCTACCTTCTAGTTCGGTCTACCATTGAAGCGTGTCTCTCGGTGTTTTTCAACCATAATCTATTTTTGATGTTTCAGTTTGATCTGCTATGGAAAATTTATCCAGTATTTCAGTTGACCGAGCTCGCTCCGCTCGCAAGACGACTCCACATTTATCGAGTTCGCTACGTTAACCGAGCTTGCTACGCTCGCGCAGCATCTTAACGCTATCTGAGCTCGTTTCGCCCACACGGAAGCTTACAGATAACCAAGCTACCTCACTTCGATGTGATAGCTGTTCATCAGGCTCTTTCTTCGAAAGCAAATCGGTTATCCTGATGATCCTGATCAGGATAATAGAACAAACTTGAATAATTATCGTATTGACACCGGTTCTTAAGAGTTTCAATTCATTCTGACGTTTTGAAGTGGGTGAGAATCACGTTCAAAGATCCCATAGCATAGATACAGGTGAAGCTGATACAAGCGCACTCCTGTCCAAGCACTCGAAGTGATTGGACATGCTAACCTCAGCTCCTACAAGCGGTCAGATAATTCTATTCAAACGTCAATTGAATCACTGAATCATTATTTAATAAATTCTACATTCCATTGAGGATCTAATATATCACGATGAGTTACTGCTGACAATGAACGATGTGAAAAAGCACGTAGGCCTTGGCCAACGTGCTTTATCATCAAAGCATGATGAGTCAAACTCAAGATATACAAATGAGCCAATGACAATCCCAAGACACATCTAGAGAATAGAAAAGACATCATACTGATCAAAACAATATAAGAAGAGTTAGACCAAGAGCTCACCAACTATATCCAAGTTCGCAACCAATAACAACCCAAAACAGATTTGAAACACTATTGGTTTCCACCAATCACGATCAACAACAGGGAGAAACAGCAACAAAAACTCCCAAGCTTCCACCTATCTTTGTACCAGATATACAAGATGTGAATCCACTAAAAGAATTTTCAGGTGAAAAAGCAAAGGAGGAGTACATCTAGAAAACAGTGTGCAACAGTCAAATAAAAATCCAAGCTAGTGGCATCGATAGCTACAGAAGCATAATTCAACTCTTTGCAACAGAAAAGGTAAGATTTCATACCTATCAAATCAAACAAAATAGAACACACCGTGCATTCAACAAAAACATATGTACATCACACTATACAGACATTAATTAGTTGAAAAAGGAAATTCAAGATAAAGGACCTAAAGTAACAAATATTTTCAATATGAAACACAAAACACTGAAACATTCATTACCAATTTCAATAGAGGAGCTAGAACAAAATCCGAGTAATAAAACTATCTACGATAGACAATTTTTACAGAATACCAGAGTAACCATAGAACCTCCTGGAGTTAGAGAAGAAATCCCACAATGCGCCAGATGTCAGAGATATGGGCACACTAAAACTTATTGCGCACGACAAGAGCGATGCGTTAAATGCGGCGAAATCCACGTTACCTGATACTGCACAAAAAATTAGAATATACCAATTAAATGCGTAGTATGCGATAGTAACCATCCAGCCAACTATAAAGGATGTTCGATTCATGAAGAGATATACAAAGAAAATACTCTGCTCTACGACAAAGAATAACGACAGAACAACAAGCAAACTCACTCAAAGAGGTACATCCCATTTCATCATACGCACAAATAACAAATCCTAATAATCTAAATACACCTACCACTACCCAGCAACAATCCAAACAACCGATTCCACCGACACAAAATAAACTAGAAGAAATGATGCTACATTTGATGAGAAGAATGGACATCATCCTGAACCTATTCACAACGTTAATATCAAAACTCCCATAATGCAGCAAAAATTAGAAATTGCATTCTGGAATGCCAATGGCTTGGCCGACCACAGCCAAGAGTTAAAAATGTTTTTGAAAGAACATAACATAGATATAATATTAATATCAAAAACACATTTCACAAATCAAACGTATCTGGAAAACTCACAATATACCATATACGATATTAAGCGCCCTGATGGCACCGTCCATGGGGGTACGGCAATAATCATTAAAAGCTCAATACAACATTACGCTCTTATCGAATATATGATAAACCACTTGCAAGTCACAACTATATTAATAGAAGAATTAACGGGCCGAAATATCTTTTCTGCAATATACTGCCCACCCAAATATGTCATATAGAAAGAACAATTAGAACATTTTACAAGAACGCTTGGCAATAAATACATCCTAGGAGGTGACTACAGTACCAAGCACACAGTTTGGGAAGTCCGCCTTGTAACAACACAAGGGAATGAACTACTCAAAGTAGTTCAAAGCTACAGTATCTCATACCACTTTACCAGTAAGCCTACATATTGGTCCTCAGACATAAATAAAACACCCGACCTGCTGAAATTTTACATAGCTGATAATATAAGCGAATAAAATAGTAATAAAAGAGAGCCTTGACTTATCATCGGACCATACTCCAGTGTTCCTCAAACTAAACTCAAATGCGACTAAAACGTTGAAACCACCAGCGTTACATAACAGTATACAGACTGGGAACACTTTACTGAACTGAGGAATCAAAAAATCAATACCAATTCACCCCTAGAACAAAACAAATACATAGACTACGCAATTGAACATCTCAATATAAATATTCAAGAAGCAGCATGGGAGGCAACTGCTACCTTATCCGAGAAGAAAAACGAACCACCAGTTCCAAATCACATCAAAGAAGTCATTGGAGGAAAACGACGCATACGGAGATTATGGCACCAACAACACAATCCACTGGAAAAAACAAACCTAAACAGAAAAGAAAGAGGACTGAAACAAATGGTGCACGAATGGAGGAATAACAATCTAGAGGAATACCTGAGCTCTCTGAACTATACTGCAGTAACGGAATATCCACTCTGGAAACTTACCAAATACCTTGAAAGACTTGGACAAAGAGTTCCACCTATTAAAAAACCAGACAACACCTGGGCAAGGAGCAACCAAGAATAATGTAAGAGCTCAGCTGAACAATACTCTCAAGTATTCAAACCATTTGCAATTAATAACAATTTCCCTGAAGAGGTAGAAGTTCAACAACACCTCGAATCCTTAGACCAAATGACACCACCAATCAAAAAGATGAATTCAGAAGAAATTGAAAACACAAAAAAAAAAAATAGAAAATAGAAAAAAAGGACCAGGGTACGATCTTATAACAGACAGAGTGCTCAAAGAATTGTTGGAAAAAGAAATTCAACCAGTCGCTTCCATCTTCAACACCAGAATAAGAAGTGATTACTACACATCACAGTGGAAAGTAGCGCAAATAAGCCCAATTCAGAAACCCGGTAAATCCCCTGAAGAACTCATCTCATATCGACCAATTAGCCCATTGCCAATATTATCGAGAGTATTCAAGACAATTCTACTAAAGAGTCTAAATGCAGAAATACTTAGAAAGAAGTTGATCCCAGAATATCAATATGGATTTAGAGAAAAACATGCCATCATAGAACAAATTCTCCGAATAGTAGATAAAATGAGAAGTGACCTGGAGGATTAGGGGTACTGCTCAGCAGCATTTCTCGATGTAGCACAAGCCTCCGACAAGGTATGGCACGAAGGGTTACTATACAAAATAGAGGAAAACTTACCTACCCCACTTTACCAACTGCTAAAATCATATTTAAGTAAAAGATACTTCTAAGTGAAATACCAAAGCGAGTAGTCAAGCCTGTACCTCATCAAGGCTGGGGTACCACAAGGTAATGTACTGGACCTGACACTATATCTATCATACACTGCAGACCTACCAACATCAACACAGATCACAACAGTCACATTCGCTGATGACACGGCACTTCTGTATATTATTAATGACTCAGTACACAAACAATCAACTTTTATTATTACTTCATCAAAGTTTATATCGAAAATTAGATTGATATCAGTATTATATCAAACAAAATCGGTTTTCTTACACCATTCATAGATCAAGAACGGCTTGAGAGATTTTTTCTCTGAACTACACTGCAGTAACGAAATATTCACTCTGGAAACTAACCAAAACCTTAAAAGACCCGAAACAAAGAGTTCCACCTATTAAAAAACCAGACAACACCTGGGCAAGGAGCAACCAATAAAAATGTAATAGCTCAGCTGAACAATACTCTCAAGTATTTCAACCATTTGCAATTAATAAAAATTTCCCTGGAGAAATAGAGATACAACAACACCTCGAATCCTCAGACCAAATGACACCACCAATCAAAAGGATAAGTTCAGAAGAAATTGGAAACACAATAAAAATAGAAAACAGAAAAAAGCACCAGGGAACGAACTTATAACAGACAGAGTGCTCAAAGAATTAGCGGAAAAAGAAATGCAACTAGTCGCTTCCATCTTCAACGCCATAATAAGAAGTAATTACTACCCATCTCAGTGGAAAGTAGCGCAAATAAGCCCAATTCAGAAACCCGGTAAATCCCCTGAAGAACTCATCTCATATCGACCAATTAGCTCATTGCCAATATTATCGAGAGTATCCAAGAGAATTCTACTGAAGAATCTAAATGCAGTAATACTTAGAAATAAGTTGATCCTAGAATATCAATATGGATTTAGAGAGGAACATGCCATCATAGAACAAATTCTCCGAATAGTAGACAAAATGAGAAATGACCTAGGAGAACAGAGGTACTGCTCAGCAGCATTTCTCGATGTAGCACAAGGTATAGCACGAAGAATTACTATACAAAATAAAGGAAAACTTACCTACTCCACTTTATCAACTGCTAAAATCATATTTAAGTAAAAGATACTTCTAAGTGAAATACCAAAGCAAGTAGTCAAGCCTGTACATCATCAAGGCTGGGGTACCACAAGGTAATGTACTGGACCTGACACTATATCCATCATGCACTGCAGACATACCAACATCAACACAGATTACAACAGCCACATTCGCTGATGACACGGCACTTCTGTATATTATTAATGACTCAATACACAAACAATCAACTTTTATCATTACTTCATCAAAGTTTATATCGAAAATTAGATTGATATCAGTATTACATAAAACAAAGTCGGGTTACCTACACTATTCATGAATCAAGAACGGCTTGAGCGATTTCCATGATCTTTGATTTTTTGGATTCTGTCCCTGTCCAGAATGACAGAATAAGAATAAAAAAATCGGGAAGAGAAATATAATTCTCTCATACATTTTTTAGAATAGATTTTCTGATGATATCATGAGGACTCATTTATCGTATTCAACTTATAAAATTTGCCCTAGGGTGAAACAAACAGAAGTAGCCGATAGGACCTGGAAATGAATATGGATATTTCAGGTCCTATCAGCTGTTTTTATCGCAATGCGAGCGAAACGAGCTTGGTCAAAAATAAGTCGCCATGCAAGCGAAGCGAGCTCCGTAAACGTTAAAACGCCTTACTAAAGATGCAAACTCGTTTCATTGTAAGCTGCGGTGCAAGCGAAGCAAGCTCGATCAATGGTAGACCACCATACGAGTAAATTGAGCTTGGTCAACAGTAGACCGCTGCTCGAGCAAAATGAGCTCAGATAGCTGTAAGCTGCCGTGTGAGCGAAGCGAGCTAGGTCAATGTCAAGCTGCTATGCGAGCGAAAAGAACTCAGCTAACGACAAGCTGCCGTGCGAGTGAAACAAGCTCGGTTGACTATAAGTAACCGTGTAAGCGTAGTGAGTTCGGTCAACTGTAGAACGTTGTGCGAGCGGAACGAGATTGGTCAACGGTGAGATGGCGTGCGAGCGATGCGTTCTCGGGCAACGTTAAGACGCCGTGCGAGCGTTGCAAATTCAGTTAAAGGCAAGCAACCTTGCAAACAAAGCGACGTCGCTCAACAGTAAACCGCCATATGAACGAAGCAAGTTTGGTAAACATGAGTTATTCCCAGCACATGCATATTCATTTCATTGCTACATTTTGGTAAGTTTAATATTCAAATAGGCAAGTTAAGTCCAATCTAATAATTACTTCTATATATTCACTTGAATGAGTATGCCATGTGAGTTTTATATATTTAATGTATAATCTTCAATAAATTTACAGAAAAGAAAATAATATGAATTCAGAAGACATTCAGTGGAACTGCAAAGTCTCAGCCAAATACAGTTCGACATATCCTTATCATTCCCGGGTTATGAGGTCCTGATATAAAAGATAGGGTCAAATTTCTTGCAGCCTGAATTTATCAATTCCGTGGCGCTACGAAGTACGCATAGTCAGCTAGTTATATATATATATATATATATATATATATATATATATATATATATATATATATATATATATATATATATATATATATATATATATATATATATATATATATATATATATATATATATATATATATACTAGCTTTTTCCCGCGACTTCGTCCGCGTGGAATATTTATTTTGGGCAGCATTTCCAATTTTTTAGGGTACTTATTTTGCAAATAATGAACATACACACTGTTGTGGTTTACTTTAAATAATTTATTTCAATACATTTCTGGAAACTGCATTCCTTGTTTTTTTATCCTTTGCTAAAAAGTAAAACCAAGAACTGAGAAAAACAGTACTTTTCTAAATACCCACCTGCAACTTAAAGCGTCTGTCCTTGAGCTTTGTTTATTGTCATTGCAAATACTGCTTTTAGATGAAACTGCACTCTTTTAAACTGAAATGGCAAATCGGTGGGAATTATCGTAATACGGGAAATTAAAATATTTTCTTCTTTTGCCATTCCAGTCAAAGCTTACGTGTTCGAGTTTGCTCTAATGTTTCAGCAGCCCTTTACGATGCATGACGCTCGGCATTTAAAAGCCGCCGCACTTGACTTTGTCCTTCAGTCTCAGCAGCTCTTTGAGCTGTGTGACGCTCGGCATCTAAGGCCAAACGGGTTTGAGACTGCTCTTCAGACTCGTGGCTTCTAGCAACTTTCGCAGCGCAAGCTAGAACTACGCGCTAAATTGGATTTGCGTTTTACGCATATCAGAAGCTAGAAGAAAAACGTAATGAAACAAAAGAAAATCTTCTACCTGACCTATACAAATCAAAAATGTTCTTACTCTAATTGTAAAACTATTTTTATTGAACCAAATCAACCAAACTGCTTTAACTATTTACAATTTATGAAGTTTTGAAGAGTTAAAAGAACTATGGATTACGAAACAACTCATTCATTTTTATTATTCGCACTCGCCTGCCCTAACTTGACTGGCCGTTCGGGTATCCACATTCAGTGATATTTCTCTCACTATGCCACGCTGCGCAGGCGCTTGGATTTCAATACGAACTTTCATCTCCTATTTCATCCCCATGTAGGTCGAAATCACAAAAACGCTGAAAGAAATATTTGTTCACTTATTATCAAGTGCCTGATGCCTGAATACGAAATTTCATGGTTTTATCTTCGAAAATGACGAACTTCCATACATACTATCATCCCCTATTTCAACCCCCTTGCAATAAAAGGTAGCCTATGTCCTTTCTCAAGTTCTAGTTTATCTCTGTACCAAATTTCATCAAAAACGGTTGAGTGGTTTAGGCGTGAAAGCGTAACAGAAAGACAGACAGAGTGACTTTCGCATATATATATATATATATATATATATATATATATATATATATATATATATATATATATATATATATATATATATATATGATGACTTACAAATTTGAATACAGGACTGGGAGTCGTACCATCATGAAAGAGAATTACCTACTTTGAGTATTTTGAGTGAGTTTTTGGTCAGAGAAATATAGAGCCAATGATCAGATGATCCCAAAGAAGTCAAACGTGAGCAATGGTTTTGCTGTTACAGATGATACGGTAATATGTTATTATTGTAAACAAAATCATCTGATTTACAATTGCCAATCGTTCCGGAACTTGATTATAAATAATTTGAGAAACTAAAATTATGTTCAAGATTTCTGTAGAGTAAGTATTCCTACTTACTTATATAAAGTAAGTATTGTGAGACCGACAAAATCCAACTATCGAGATTTTGATGGAAATATACGTTTCGAGCATAACTGAATTAATTTAGACTATTTTTGACTTGATGTCCGTACGTATGTTCGTGCGTTCGTACGTACGTGCGTGCGTTCGTGCGTGCGTAACTCGCGAATTTCAAAATTGGTTGAAAGTATAATGTTGAAATTTTGTATTCAAGACTGGTATAGAGTTTAGTGGTGCACGTCGCATTATGGTTCCAATCGTCTGTACCAGAAGTGCACTCTACTTGAGACTTTTTTCGAATTTTTCCAATGAATCCATAATGATCAATCGAAGGATGTTAAAATTCAGTGCTTGAGCTTGATGTTGTATCAGAATGGTTAACTGCTATTTTTGTGAGAATCGGTCAGGCCAGAATTGCACTTTACTTGAAACTTTTCCTCAATTTTTTGCATGAATATAGAATGATTAGCCATAGCATATTGAAATTTTGTATAAGAAACTTATATAACATCTTATTGTACATCTTGCATTATGATTGCGATCGTCGTTTATATTACAGACTTTTTGAATTTTCCGCATAAATTCTAAGCAATCAGTCATAGAATATCTGAATTTTGTATTAGGCACTTTTATGATATCAAGTTGAACACCTTTTATTATAATTGCTATCGACTAATCCGGAAGAGCACTTTATCATAAACATCTTTTGAATTCTCCGCACAAATCCATAACGGTTGCACGTGGATTGCTAGAGTTTAGTATTTGGGATGATCATACCGTCTAGATGCTCATATCATATTTTTATTGATATCCTTCGAGCCGGAAGTACACTTCACTTAACGGTGTTTTGGAATTTTTCGCATAAATTTGAAACGATCAAGTGTAGAATATTGAAATTTGGTATTTCAGTCTACTGTAGCGTCTGAATGATTGCCCACTATTTTCATAGCAATAGACTGAGCCGAAAGTGCATTTCAGTAGGAATTCATTTTTCAATTTTGCGCGTAAATTCAGATCTGTTGTTAGTCGTTGAATTTTGGAAATCTGTTTTTAGGAAAGTTGTAGTATAAGAATAATGGCCTACTGTTGCCATAGCAACCGACTTGGCCGGGAGCGCATTTCACTTGACAGATTTTTAGAATCTCTTGGGTAAATCCAAAATGATCAGCTGTTGAATGCTGAGATTTTGTGTTTGATTATACATATCCATTGATATATACGATCAAACACAAAATCACATCGTATTGTAGATATTCAATGATGGACAAGTGAGTCACGTGATGTTCACTTCGGATTTTTAATCTAAATGTAAAGCACAATAATGTAAAAAACTTAAAATACCTCATAATGTTTTGCTGCATATAGATGTAGATAATGATACAATATTCTCAATATATAATATTGGATATCTTATTCTTATGTTCATTTATTTGAACTAGCACGTTGCTGAAAAAATACGAATGAAATACATATCTACAGGAGAAAAAATGATTTCAAATTTAAATTTAAACTGGCAATAATTAATTTACATACAATATTGCTTGCAATTTACTCAAATTCATTGGAAAACTTGAAGTTTTGTATTCGCTATGTGCAACATTAGAGTGATGACAACTAGCGGCACTGATCGGCGAACCCACTGCCACTTTTATATGCTCTGTCAAATGTGACAACTAGTGAGAAGTGAATTGAAATCAAAATTAATCATAGACGTAATAAGTATGGATCCTATATCGAGAACCAGTTTTGAAAAAATGAGTCCTACTATCAGCTTTCAAACTCAAACTGTGCGAAAGGGCAAAGCTCACAAATATTAAAACCTCTTTCAATAATGTTATTACAATACAGTATCTCATCAACACTATTACAATGAGCAAGAATATCAGCTTGGCATTCTACATCACTTGTGTTTTTGGTTCTTAAATCAACTATCATTTAATTGTCATGTGCTCTGTCACAGTCATTTTCATATATTGAACTTATATTATTTATTGAACTTATATTATTTATTGAACTTATATTATTTATTGAACTTATATCCATTGAGACTTCTGTATTGGCAGCCCTTTTTGAATTAAAACTATAGTTTTTAATATTTTTTGAACTTGAAGCCATTAATGAAGTATTCTGTAGCCTACGCTTAATGAAACATTGATGTCTTGTCAGAACTGTTTCGTCATTTGATTTTGGCTTCCAATGAAGAAAGGAAAATTGGCTAGGTACGAAATTAGGACTCAGCTTCTCTTTTCCCTGTTTATTCTCAATGGAATGTACACTGCGAATTAGATATCTTGATGTAGGATTCCAATTGTATGTATATTCACTAAAAAATAAAAATAAAAAATAAGTCTTATTTTATCAATTCAATAACAGAATTGGAGTTGTAATACCATAAAAACTATTGAATTTTATTATTCTCATATTTACTTCATACTAAAATTATATTCACATATTGCGTTCAAACAAATTTTTTGAAACATCATTATAAATGTACAATTAAGATTGTGATACTTACTTTTGCTTTCTTAAGACGGAAATCCACTTTTCTCTTTGAATAAACCCATGCTCATATATATTTTGGTAGACAATAAAAGCTAGCATCACTATTTTCCGATGAATTATTACAAATGATAATGTAGTTTTCACGAATTGTCATTTTTGACTTTTGATTTTATATCAGTACATGTACACTAAAAATGCCAACTTTCGCCGCTAAGCGCGCACGGTCGTCCAGTGTTTCTCTTCCAAGCAGCTGCACATAGCGAATATTACTTGGTAAATAATTGAAGAATATTAAAAATGTAAAGCAACTATATTCTTGAGAGATTTGAAACAACTGTATATTGCAGCTGTACGGCCTGAAGATGAGTTGTATCCGAAATCGAAAGCCACAAAGCAAATTTAAGATATAAACGTATTTTTTTTTCAACATTTAAACTTTTTACCTTATGCTGGTAATACTTGTATATATATTACATTTCAAAATTATTTTCATTGCTCTATTTTGAGGCAATTGAAGTTGATTTAAATCGACACTAGTACATATGAAAAATATTGTTGAACAATAAGTGAAATGAGGCAAGATGATGGTATTATAAATCATATTGGTACTCCATGTGGTCGAATATTTGGATATTCGCGGAAGAAAATAATCAATTTTCTTCGCAATTTTCCTGCAAACATACTGAATGTGCTTTTGAAAATTCAAATTTTAGTCAATGATGATATCCTAATATTCCATTCCAGCAACTGCTACTATTTCTTTTTTGTCTACGAATATTTTGTTTTTGCTACATAATGATGCATATTTTCTAGATGATGATGATAAAAACATAACATTTGTTTTGTCACTATTTGGTTTTAATTTGTTACTTATAAGCCATTCATTCACCTTTACCAATTCTGAATTCATTAAGCCAGTAATCCTGTTCAAATCAGCATCATTCAAGTGTATAAGGGTATCATCCGCAAATAAATGAATTTTTCCTATTGAAACAGCGTTTGATAAGTCATTAATGTATACAAGAAATAACAGTGGTCCTGAAACACTTCCTTGAGGCAGTGCTCAATCCCTTAGAGTACACGTTTTGAATTTTTACATATTGAGTTCTATTACTTAAATAATTTTGAATTCACCCTGTAGCAATATCTTTGATTCAGCACAAATCTAGTTTTTGTATTAGAATGTCTCTGTCAACAGTTTCAAACCCTCTTTTCAGATCTAAAAAGCTTGCACAGATTATTTAATTTTCATCCAAAATCAACTTCCACTTATTATTTATACAATTCAATGCTGTCTCACAGGAATGATCTATACGAAGTCCAGATTGTTTTGAAATTAAAACTTTATTTGTATCGAAAAATGTAGTTACTTGTTTGTGTACAATGAGCTCCAAAAATTTTTCGCAGAATGGTAACATATTTGTGGGTCTGAATTCTTCAATTTAATGAGTCCCAGTAACTTCAGGAATAAGGAAGATTGTACTATTTTTCAGTTGATCAGGCACAATACCTGGCTCTAAAGACTGAATGAATGAATTGAACAAGGGAATAACCAATTAAATGAAAATAATCTTTACAATACTTTGCATTAATACTATCAGCACTAAATTTGTTCTGTTGATTGAAAATTATATTTCTCAATTCATTCATAGAAATTGTTGAGAACTCTGTGAATTTGGTACTCTCAATTCTTCTTACTGTATTGAGATCATCAAGAACAACAGGAATAGAATCTCTAACTTCATTAATACTGTCAATGAAATAACTATTGAATATATTCGCAATATCTTCAGCACTATTAGACTTAAACATAATGGTCTCAATATCTTGAGGTTTATCAGAGGATTCCAACGTTTTCCACATTTATTTAGAATTATTCCTCCAATTGTCGATATTTTTAGAGAAAAATACTTGTTTTCCACTCTTTGTTACCGTAGTGACATCATTTCTTAGTTTCTCAGATTCAATCCAATCGCTCTCTTTGTTGGTGAATATGAATCTTTGATAAGCTATATCTTTTTCATATATAGCCTTTCTAATATTACTATTAAACCACTGTTTCTTCCTTTTCGTACTGAAAGTTCCAATTCTATTTTTGCAGTTATTTGATTCATGTCCAAGTCCTACACATTTATAGCATTTGATAATGTTGAATTCCTCGTAGACCTTACCTCTGTCTCAGCCGATATTTACTTTACTCTCTGACATAACTTTAGCGAATTATGATGAATCTACTTCAGCCACAATATTTATTTTGTTACTGTGTTTCCATTTATTTTTTCAATAATATCTGCATATAATTTTTCTGCAGAAATATTTTAAGCGCATTCTTTGGAAAAAAGCGCTATTATATTCACTTTGGCTGTCTGTCTGGCTGGCTGGCTGGGTGACTGACTGGCGTGACGCTAAATTCTCAGCAACTATATTATTTACAGACTTGAAACTGGTACTAAATAGAAGCTGCTGTTTCGTAGGTTTGCACAAATTGCTTTAATTCAAGCTCAGTGATTGTGGAAGATTGAATTATTTAATTACTTTCTCCAAGTGGAACAATGCCCATAGATATATATATGACATTAGGGATATGGCAACTGAAATTTATGAAAGTAGATAAGAATTTAGTTACAACTTTCGCCGCGGCTGTCACTATTATTATGTACAGTTGTCAAATCTGTCCGAGATTCATTCAATGACTTGTTGGACGTGAATTTGAAGCTTATTCGAATGAATTATTATTATTGGATGAAAATTTGTTCACTTTTGGTGTATTTTTTTCATATAGCTGATAAAGATCAAATTATCATTTTGAGGTACAGCATTTGACCTCCCGTCAGTCAATAACTAACAAAGAAGATTAAAAGATCTTTTTGAGTTTGTACATGCATTAATTATGTACCTATCAAATAGTCAACTTGAAACTAGTACTGAATGGAAGCTGCTGTTTCGTAAGTTTGCCCAAACTGCTCAATTTCAAGCTCAGTAATTGTAAAAGATGATAATTTGCGAAATCTTTGAAGTAACAAGCATTTATGAGCTGTCAAAAATGCGCTTTCATCATCTAGATGATTCTTCCATTTTTATAAGTATCTCCAACTCTACTCTTCTCAATAATTTTGTTCAAATTATCTATCTCATTTATGTATTCGAGACGAGCATTATCAATTGAGTTTTCCACTTCATCTTTCGTTAAATAATAATTTGCTAGCATAAGACAATTATTGCAATACCATTTAAGACCTTTGTATGAGCTTACAATCAAAAATCTTCATCCTTTGTATCAACACATTTCATATGATACCAATTTTTGCAAGGACTTTCACAACCTATGACAATATCATTATCAAACTCTGCTTGACATTTGAAACACCATTTATCATCATCATTTGATTTTTTCTTTCCCATCTTAGAAACATTTGACATCCACTGGATTCGAACAAAGTAATCGCAGCTGACTTTACTCAGCGACTTAACAACTATCCACACTTGTTAAATTCAAAAAATTGTATTCTTGTAGAAAAAAAAACGATATTTGATATTAAAAATGAAATATATTGATGAAAATATGCTTCAACTGAAGTATCACTAATAAACTCTTGGTGAGAACAACAAATACTCATATTACTTCATCCCGCACATGATATAAATCAAGAGCTTCATCTAGATAACACTTCAAAAAGAAATTGAAAGGCAGAAATCCTCAATCACCCCCTTTTTTTACCACTCTATTGAGTCAATGGAAGATAATAAAAGTGAGATAAAGAGATTCACGGGCTTGGCTTGGTGCTTGAAAGCTTGGCTTGGGCTTGACTTGAAAACGAAGCCAAGCTAAAGGAAAGTCAAACCAAGCTTTACATGTATCAACCCAAATAGTATTTTTCAGAAGCTTGAATATTTCAAGTCAAGCCAAGCTTCAATTTGTCAAGTAGCTTGGTGAAATCAAGCTGTTTGGAATAAAGTGACCTTTAGGATTTTTATTTAATGCGGCAGGTACATTTGCCTATTTTTATCATTTCAGTTTTTTCTGAAACTGAATTCAGATTTAAATAAATTGTTTATTACCTGAACAGTTGCAGTGGATACTGTTCTCAAGCCAATTAAAAATTGCACTTGTACTCCTACTCGCACTGAATGTATACTTTTCAACGAGATTCAAATATTTGTTAATTCAGGAAAGATGATAAATGATGTATTTCTCTTTGTATTTTGTTGTATCTTCGAAGACGCGGTAGCACCATTTTTCATTATGAATCAGTTTTTTCCACAGTAACGTACATTTCTATTTTATCACTTTCTTGACCAAATCTTATGATATCAATGAGATTCGTCACTTTTTCAGTCACCATATTTGGCATTCTTGATTTTGTATGATGAGACTCTTTATTTGTGAAGTATGTTCTGTACCACTATTCTAATATGGTTCAAGACTACCATTAGAAATATCAATCATTTCGTGTAATTCATACGAAATCTCAGATTTCCTTCATATTGCGTTCTAAATTATTAGGAAATGCCCTGTACTTCCCCGTTCTTCACAGTTAAAATAGGGAACAACGCCTAATACGTGAAACATAGGTGAACATATATACGCGCAACCAAATGTGCAATGTATAATCAAGCTTTTAGTAGCTTGATACAAGACCAAGCTACTTGCAGAAAACTTGAAACCAAGAAAAGCCTTCTTTTGAGATAAAGCCAAGCCAAGTGGTTAATATTGGAAAACTTGTAAGGACAAGCTAAGCCAAGCTCTCCATTCTCAAGTCAAGCTTCTTGGCTTGGTGAATCCCTAAGTGAGAATCCGACAGGAGCGTCAAATACGCAGTCAGTTGACAATAAAGCTATTGAGAATTCAAGTGTGAGTTGTATAACCAGGGGCTTTATACCCAAACAATCGCAAGTTCTGTTATCAACGGCTATAGTAAAAACAAAAAAAGATGATTATCCTTATGTAACGTGTAGAGCTCTTTTAGACAGTGGTTCGCAAGGTCATTTTATTTCTGGAAATGCTTGTAAGAAACTTGGTTTGAAGGTTCAGAAGATGAATCATACAATAAAGGGAATTGACCAGTCATTGACTAATATAACAAAAAACGTGAATATCACATTTGAATGATGTTACAGTGATTTTTGAGCAAACATTGATTGTTTATTATTATCAAGAATAATCGATAAAGTCCTACTCATGTTATTTGATAAGAGTAATTTCAATATAGCAGAACGAATGAAATTAGCAGATCCAAGGTTCAATATATCTGCTGATATAGTTTTTTTGTTGGGATCAGCAGTATTTTAGTCTGTTCTTCGAACTGAACAGGAACCATTATGTCCAAACTCACCAGTTATGCAAAATATACATCTCGAATGACGTTTGTGAGCCATTTCAGTACGGAGTTCAAGAGCAATGTGAGTGATCAAAGCATACAGAAATTTTTGGAGATAGAAGATGTAGATTTCAAAAAGACTTTTCATCGAGCAAAGAGAAATTTTGCTAGACTTATTTTGAAAAGAACCTACAAAAATAAATAAGGACGGTAGATTAATAGGGAAAATACCTTTCAAACCAACGTTTGATAGTTCAGGTGAATCGTATGAGATGGCGTTATAAAGATTGTATTCTTTGAAGCGTAGATTAGAGAAATGAAGAATTAAGATAAAAGTATCAGAAGTTTATGCCAAAGTATGAGGCATCAAATTACATGCAAGAAATAGGTAGGTAGTGAGTTTAGAATTTTGGAGGTTGGGTTTTTCATGCCTCATTACGCATCTTTGAGAATGAGCAGAATCAGAGCCAAATTGCGTGTGGTTTTTAATGCTTTGGCAAAAACTAGTATGGGTTTGTCTCTAAGCGATACCAAGTTTATTGGTCCAAGGCTTCAACCAGATTCATTATGTATTTTATTGTGGTTTAGGAAACATAAAATTGATATGACAGCCGGTATATCCAGAATGTATCAGCAAGTTCCAATCAATGAAGATCAAACTCACTATTAAACAATTCTATGGCGAGTTAGATCGAGAGAAAATTTGAAGTGCTACGAATAAAAGACTGTCATATATGGTACTGCATTAGCTCCTTAATTGACCATCAGATGTTCAATAGACCTGGAATATTTTGACAGGATGCCGGAGATATCGAAAATAATTTTGGATGATTTTTATGTAATGATGTTTTGACGGGATGTGAATCTAACACAAAAGCCTAGAAATCCAAAGAAACTCATCTAAAGTATTAAGTGACTATGGATTTCCACTTCGGAAGTGGTTATCGAACGATAAATCAGTCTAAGAAAAATTTGAGGTTGATGATAGCTTGGATGTAGGTATTCAACAGATCGGTCAGAATGAATGAAATAAAACTTTAGGCATCCTGTGGAGCCCTTACAATGATACAATTCAATATTCGATGAATAATTCTTTTATTGCTGATATTTTCTTAAAACGAGACATGTTATTGATAATATGCCAAATATTTTATCCGTAAGGGCTATTAGCTCCTGTAATTATAATAGCGAAACTAATGATACAGTATTTATGAAAGATGGAAATAATAATAATAATAATAATAATAATATTTATTAATCTAAGAGATCATACAGAATGATATAAGATATGTCAGAAAGGAAAAAAAAAGTATTACAATAGATTCTCAGCAAGGATTTTCACAAAATTCTCTCATATCATAATAACATTTATTAACTAATGACATTTTCAGAATCTTCTTGAATTTGATGATATTAATAATTTCTTTTAATTCAGAGCTTAATATATTATAAAGAGTAGGGCCTAAACTTGATACATTTTTTTCAAAAAAAGTGGTTCTATGCTTTGGAGCTATCAAAAGGTTATTATGACGTGTATCATAGTCATGTATATCCTTGGTTCTTGTAAAAGTACAAATATTACTTTTCATAAAGACAAGAATTTCATATATAAAGAGGCTTGGTAAAGTTAATAAATTATTTGTAATAAATGTAGTTCTACAAGATTCATTATTGTTAGGATTAAGCATAATACTATACTATTGTCTATTCATTTTTCAAATAATATTTTTGTGTTAGCTGTACCAATATGTTTATGTTATGGAGAGTCTGAAAGAGGTCTGTGAACGAAGCGTTGTCAAGTGAGTGTCGTGCGGAGAGTTTAGTTAAAATATAAGGTTTTTCTCATGTAATTGTGTATGTATTTTATATCCTCGGATTCCTATGACTACGGGTAGTACCATAGTGAGTCAATTTATCAACATTTGGCGACCGTGACAGGACAATTACATGAGTTTTGTGATTCGTTTGCTATTAACCACCGGCGTGTGCGCGTTGTTATCAGTTCAAGTGCGTGTAGTGACGTCGCGAGTGGAAAGCAGGTTAGATACATTTCGGGACGAAATTTTCGTACGCGGAAACTAATTTTGACAACATATTGGTCGGACGAAATTTTATGCTTGGAAAACAATATTTAATCGTCACAGTGTTTTCGAGGTAAGTCCATCTACTTAACAACTTTTTCAAATTGCTTCAACGATGGATCAAAAGAAGAAAGCTCGTAAGGCAATTCGCACCGTGTTCAAAAGGACAGCCAATACGATATTGGAGTTGATCGTTGAACCAGAAGTACAGATAGAAGAAGTAGAAGCGAAATGGGCGGTTTTACAAGGAAAACACGTAAATTTGAACAAGTTAAATGAAGAGGTGTATGATATATTAGTGAACACTGTCGAGGATGAGGCGCAATTGATTCAAGAAATTGAGAACGTGGATGAATATGAGACTCTCTTCCAAAAGGTAAAAGCTAATATTAATAAATATCATGAGACAACAGCTGTTAAAACACAGATACCAGTGATAAGTGTGCCTAATGATATGTTGATGAGAAAATTCAAATTACCTATGCTAGAAATGAAAAAGTTTGGAGGAGATATTAAAGATTGGCTTCCTTTCTGGACGCAGTTTCTGAAAATACATGAGGATGCTTCAATTACACCTGAGGATAAATTCCAGTACTTACAACAAGCTATCACAGTCGGTACTAGAGCGCGAGATCTTGTAGATAGTTCTCCTCTGGCACGTGAAAATTATTCAAAGGCAGTTGATACACTGAAAGCGAGATATGGAAGGGACGAACTTTTAATTGAAGTGTATGTGAGAGAACTATTGAGCCTTGTTTTGAAAAATACGATGTCCCAGGGAAAACAGAGTTTGCCTACTCTTTATGATAAATTAGAGACCCAGCTTCGAGCTCTAGAGACACTAGGGGTCACGACAGATAAATATGAAGCAATGTTATTTCCTCTCATCGAGTCAGCATTACCAGAAGAATTACTTAGGATCTGGCAGAGATCGGCATTTTTTGCAAACTCTCGAATGGAAGGTAAAGATAAGCGTTTAAACAATCTTATGGGTTTCATCAAAAACGAAGTTGAGGCTGAACAAAGGATCACGTTAGCTACATCAGGGTTCAATTTGCCTAGTGATAAGAACAAGAAGGAGAAAAGGTCAGTCGATCAGCATGTACCCACAGCCGCAGGATTATTTAACTACAATATAAACAAATGCATATTCTGTGATGGAAATCATACTTCTGAAAATTGTTTGAAGATGCAGAAGATGTCCTTAGACGAGAAAAAAGATATTCTTTCAAAGAAAAGAGGATGTTTTCGTTGTGCAAAATTTGGACATCAGAGGAAAAATTGCAGAGAACGCATAAAATGTCTGGTATGTGGTAGACAACACGTAGTAATTTTGTGCCCGGAGCTAAATGCGGAGCAAACGGGAAACGGCGAGAAGGATAATAATACTGGAAAAGGAAGAAGTGTTCGGAAAACCAACGAAACAGAAATGTCGTTGACTAATTTAGCCAACCATACAGTGACCAATGTCTTTTTGCAAACACTTAGGGTCAGAATGTATAGTGACCGAGATTCGCGTATAGTACGGGCTATGTTTGATAGCGGGTCACAGAGATCCTACGTCTTAGCAGCTACTGCGCGTGATTTGGACTATTCGGTGGAACGTTCTCAAAATTTGAGGCATTCTTTATTTGGTGGCACACAAACAGGTGAACAAAAACACAATTGTTATAAAGTTCGTGTTGCGAACCTGACAAGTGATTTCACATGTAACTTTGAGGTGATGGACCAACCTGTCATTTGCGATAGTATTTCTGCTATATATGAAGGTGTTTGGACACATGAGTTGAAAGAACAGGGTATCAAATTGAGTGATAACCAAGGAAGCGAACCAATTGAGTTACTTATTGGAGCGGATGTGGCTGGAAAACTATTCACCGGGAAGAAATTAACTCTAAAATGTGGATTGGTTGCAGTGCATACTTTGTTGGGTTGGGTGTTGATGGGAAAGGCCCCAAGCACAGTAATAAATCATGACACGAGTATGGTTGCAACATCCTTGTATAACAGCACCAATTCCATCAAAAACTGGTGGGATTTAGATGCTCTAGGAATAACCGAGCCAAAGGAAAAGACCAAAAAAATAAAAGCATACCACCTGGCTAAAGATACGTTCAACAAGACGATAACTCAAGATCAGGAAGGTAGATATGAAGTACGATTACCGTGGAGAGAAGATCATCCACCTTTGCCTTCAAATGAACATTTAGCCAAGATGCGGCTAGAACGTACATTTACAAAATACAGCAAAGCGGTTATCATGAAGATTATCAAGAGGTTTTTGATGAATGGTGCAGAGAAGGAATCATCGAAAAAATACCAAAAGAAGAAGAAAGAAAAGGTGGACAATATCTCCCCCACAGGCCAGTTATTAAAGAGAGTAGCGTTTCCACCAGAATACGCCCTGTGTTTGATGCGTCAGCAAGAGAGATTAATTCGCCATCACTCAATGATTGCTTGGAGAAAGGTGAAAATTAAATTGAGTTGATACCAGAAGTTTTATTAAAATTTCGAAGAGAACCTTTGGGTGTTATAGCCGATATTAAAAAGGCATTCCTACAGATCGGTATACACAGAGACGACAGAGATTTTCTTAGATTCCATTGGAGGACTAAAGATAACGAGGAGGTGTTTTGTAGACACAAGAGAGTTGTATTTGGAGTCAACTCTAGTCCATTCATCTTATCGGCGTCTATAGATTTTCATCTTGATAATTGCCAGAAGAAAGTATCTCACAAATACTCAGAAGAAACGATCGTGAAGTTGAGAAACTCATTTTACGTTGACAACTGTGTGACCAGCGTCAGCAGTCAAGAAGAATTAAAACAATTCATGGAAGAAGCGTCAGAAATAATGTACGAAGGAAAGTTCGAATTGAGAGGGTGGGAGCACACCAACGACGTTAATGGAGGTAAGACATACGTTCTGGGATTGTCCTGGAACAAAACGGATGATACTCTTTCTATTTGGTACAAAGATGTTAATCTCATAGGAAAGAAAATAACGAAGAGAGAAATACTATCTGCGGCACAGCGAGTATTCGATCCAATTGGATTCACCTCTCCTGCAACTTTATTACCAAAATTGCTTTTGCAGCAGTTATGGGAACAGAAAATCGGTTGGGATCAGGAGGTTGATGTAGAAGTACAAGAAACATTTCAGAAATGGGTGGAAGAGTTGCCATTATTGGAAGAAATTCGAATCCCTGGGTGGTTCAACATGATGTATGCCAATAGTCAACAAAACGCGACTCTACATGTATTTTGCGATGCGAGTAATTCGGCATATGCGAGTGCCATATTCATTAGAATCGAAACTCTAGATGGGGTGAAAGTACACCTAATTTCGGCGAGAACCAGAGTTACGCCAATAAAAAGGTTGTCAATTCCGCGACTCTAACTATTAGCAGCTACCATTGGAGCACGGCTATGGACGCAAGTGGACATAGCGTTGAAAGCTGAAATCCCTTCGTACTTTTGGTCAGATTCAACAACGGTGTTGTCATGGATAAAACGAAAGGAAGAATGGTCAATATTTGTTTGGAATCGTGTCCAAGAAATAAGACAGTTAACAGATGTGGGATATTGGAACCATGTACCGGGAGAGAAGAATCCCGCAGATTTATTGTCAAGGGGATGTTCTCCTAAAGCGCTGGCATCATCAAAATGGTGGGAGGGACCTAGGTGGCTATACGAGAGCAAAGAGACATGGCCACAGACCACACTTAGCGTGGACGAAAATGAAATAAGCGCAGAACGGAAAAAAAAGGCTACTAAGATTTTACTGGCTACCAGAGAAAGTGTACATTTATATTCGTATTTCTCAAAGCACTTGAAGAACGTGCGTATGATAGCATGGATTTTCCGCTTCACACATAATTGTCAGAATAAAAACAGTAAGAAACAAGGTGAACTCTCGGCAGAAGAAATAGATAAAGCTGAGAAGATACTAATCAAAATTGCCCAGCAAGATATGTTACCATTAAAGAAAGAAATCACAAACACACTCAGAGTATTCCAGGATGAAGAAGGCTTGATGCGAGTTAAAAGCAGATTGACAAATCGCGAAGATACACAGAATTTCATATGTCCTTATTTATTGCCTGCTAAACATCTCATCACGCAACGACTAATATACCATATGCATGTCACTTCTTGCCATGTCAAGGGTCAAGGGCTCATGAGTATCTTGAGGGAAAGGTTTTGGATTCTAGGAGGACGTCACACGTTACGAGGTGTTACGAACAACTGTATTGTATGTCGACGTTTCGACGAGAAACATATTCAAGTAGAAGTGCCGCCTCTTCCGATGAACCGAGCACGCGAAGCAGCAGTTTTTGAAGTGGTTGGAATCGATTTGGCTGGTCCATTGTTTCTGAAAGATGGAAGGAAAATTTGGATATGTCTTTTCACGTGTGCCGTTTACCGGGCCATTCATTTAGAAATAGTATATTCTTTATCAGCGAATGACTTTTTAAATGCGTTACGAAGATTTATCGCGCAGCGGGGAAGGCCAAGTTATATATACACGGACAATGGGACGAACTTTCGAGGTATCGAAAATTCTCTGGACAGATTGCAGTGGGATGTTATTCAAAGGAATACTGCTGTATGGAGGATTAATTGGCGTTTCAGTCCACCATCAGCTCCTTGGTGGGGAGGCTGGTGGGAACGATTGATCGGAGCTTTGAAAAAGTTGTTAAAAAAGACTCTCGGACAAGCATGTTTGACCAGTGATGAACTATATACGGTACTATGCGATTGTGAAGCTACCATAAATTCGCGTCCGTTGACATATATATCAAACAGTACTAATGACTTGAAGACACTGACCCCATCAATGTTTTTAACTGAAATAAAAGAAAACGGTGTGCCTGACTTGGACAAAATAGACTCTATTAGCTTGAATCGTCGACACAGGTACTTACAGCGATTAAGAAATGAGTTGCGAAATCGTTTTCGGTCGGAGTATCTCGGGCTCCTAGTGCATAGTGATCGAGTCAAAAACAATAGTAATGTCAATATCGGTGAAATAGTGCTAATCGGCAGCGACAGTATGAAACGAATGAACTGGCCGTTGGCACGGGTTATCGAGTTGTTACCAGGGAAAGACGATATTGTGCGGTTGGTGCGACTCCAGACTGCACATGGGCAGTTACTGCGGCCGGTGCAAAGGCTCTACGCCTTGGAAAGCTCAACGCGTCTCCTGAAACGACAGAACCAAGGCGATCATACCGAGCAAGAACAGGTCGATGCTGATACCACCGGGAGCAACGAGGTCGATGACGATGAATGTGTAGTTGGTGAAAAATGTGAAGTGGAAAGTGATGCAGGAGATAAGAATTTAGCACCGTATGTAACGAAGTATGGACGAAAAGTGCATAAGCCTAAACGTTATGCTTGAAATTTTTGTATTAGATTAGTAAAGAAAAAAATAATGTGAATTAAGTTCAGTTTAAGGAGTTACAGTGAGACACCTCATTTATGTTTGTAGAGAAGGATATGAGTGTCTCAGGTGGGAGAATGTTAGGATTAAGCATAATACTATACTATTGTCTATTCATTTTCCAAATAATATTTTTGTGTTAGCTGTACCAATATGTTTATGTTATGGAGAGTCTGAAAGAGGTCTGTGAACGAAGCGTTGTCAAGTGAGTGTCGTGCGGAGAGTTTAGTTAAAATATAAGGTTTTTCTCATGTAATTGTGTATGTATTTTATATCCTCGGATTCCTATGACTACGGGTAGTACCATAGTGAGTCAATTTATTAACAATTATAATCCAAACTAAACATCGTCCTAATTATTCGTTTTTGGATCACAAACAGTCTGCTCAGGGAAGAAGATGATCCTCAAATTATAATTCCATATGAAATAATGGACATGAAATGCGAAAAGTAGTATGTTTTTATGACATTAATATTACATGAATTTCGTAAGTGTCTTATAGTATAACATACTACTGATGCTTTTTTACATAACTGGTTTATATGTTCTCCACAATTTACATTTCTATTCAACAATAAACCTAGAACTTTAGTTTGTTCTATCTGTTGAATCGGTTCACCATTATATTGAACTGTTATTGATGATTCATTCGTACGAATAGCAAAATTGATCAAAACCGATTTTTCTACATTTAGAATCAAATTATTATTTTGAAAATATTCACTAAGGTGTCCAAAGCAAGAAGTCATTGTTTCTTCAATATTATACAGATCCTTGTCGTAGAAAAACAAGGAGATATCATCGGCGAACATTACGAACTCATTGCTTCTCAAGCAAGATTTTATGTCATTTATATATAATAAAGAGAGTATAGGACCGAGAATAGATCCCTGAGGAACCCCCAATTTAGTAATTAATATTTTCGATTTTGTATCTTGTATTTCGACCAGCTGTTTTCGATTCGTTAAAAACGTTTGCAACCATTCATGACATTTGCCTCTGATACCTATCGCATACAATTTATTCAACAGAATATCAAAATTTACACAATCGAAAGCTTTGGACAAATCCAAGAAAATTCCTGCTGTGTAATATCCCTTATCTAGCATAGAGTATATTTTATCCAAGTAATGCACAAGTGCCTTCACTGTAGATCGGTTTTTAATAAAGCCGTATTGTTCTTCAATGGCTGAGATGAACCGTTACCTGAGAGGTTGAAAGTGAAATGGGCAAAATTTCCAGAAGGTCTTACTGCAATTAAGAATTTTGAAATGATGAGTTAGGTTTCAAAATCAGAATAAAAAACTGTTGAGTTACATGGATTCTCGGAATCATTTAA
The DNA here is from genome assembly GCA_963989225.1 of Dromius quadrimaculatus. NCBI lineage: Eukaryota > Metazoa > Arthropoda > Insecta > Coleoptera > Carabidae > Dromius > Dromius quadrimaculatus. The sequence continues at coordinate 21,642,857 of OZ022327.1, forward strand.
AGAAGCATTTGGCGCATGTATGTATATAAGATCGGTTAACTTAGTAAGAGATTTGTTGTGTGCAAAATCAAGGGTAGCACCGCTGGTGAAAAAAGTTTATCTCGCTTAGAGCTGTGTGCTGCGATTCTGTTAGCTTATTTGGAAACAAAGATAATTGATGTAATACCAATTGATTTCAATCATATTTATCTTTGCACAGATTCATTAGCTTGGATGAGGGGAGAACCATAAGATTGGAAACTTTTGTGGCTGATCGGGTTAGCGAAATACAGGGATTAACTAATTGTTATAACTATAATCATGTTACATCGGAGAAAAGTCCTGCTGATCTATTATCAAGGCGAACAAGCTCTAATTTGTTGTATGCTAAGAGCCTTTGTTGTCAAGGTCCAAGTTTCTTATCATCGCATCATTCTGTATGGAATAAACAGGATCAAAATTACTTATTGGAAATGAATAATATTTCCGAAGCTGATATAAGCGCAGTAGTTATAACAGTCAATTAGTTGAATGATTATTTATTCAATAATTACTCAGGTATCAAGACTCAAAACCGAATTCTAAATTTTCTTATAAGATTTATCAACAAAAGAAACTTGAATTTATGGAGCCCCAACTTCAGATGAGTTGAGTTTTGCATTAGATTGTTTGATCAGATGGTACAAACGAATGTCTCCCAAGGAAATATGAACTTTTATCGAAGGGTTTGAATGTGAACAATAAATGTGAAATTTTTAACTTAAATCCATCGATGCATGATTCACTTATTAAAGTAGGTGGTGGAATAATACTTTCCAAACAGAGTTCTGATAAGATATACCCAAGTTTATTACCAAAGGGTCATGTACTTACTGATTCAATTATGAAAAAATTGTTTTCATCAGTAAGAGAGACATACTGGTCTAATTCGGGTAGAAATGTCTATAAGATAATGTTGAAACATGTTTCATTTGTTTTAAATTGCAACCAACTGATTCATTGTATCAATTGGTGACTCACTTGAAGTAAGAGTTGGACAATACTCACGTTTTCATAATGTTGGCACTGATTTTTGTGGCCCATTTTTGCTAAAGAAGAAAAAGGGGAGAGGTGCAAAAATCCAGAAAGTTTACATTTGTCTGTTTGTTTTTATGAGTACGAAAGCTGTGAATTTGCAGATGGTAACGGAACTAACAACGGATGCATTTTCAGCTACTCTAAAACGTTTCGTGAGTAGACGTGGTAAACCGTTAAATATTTATTCTGACAATGCATCAAACTACATAGAAACAAAAAATGAATTGTCAAAATTGTATGATTTGCTCAAGACGCATTCTGGATTAATAACAAACCAAATATCAATTGATAGAGTAAGGTGGCACTTCATTCATGCACGTTCCCCAAATTTTGGGAGAATTTGGAAAGCGGGAATTAAAAGCACAAAATATCATATGGAAAGAGTTATTGGTAATCAGGCCTTAACGGCTGAAGGATTAAATAGCGTTATATGTCAGTTTGAGGCTTTACTCAATTCTCATCCTCTTTGTCCTTGAACTTGCGATCCTAACGATGCAATTGCATTGACGCCTGCACATTTTTTGATCGGGAAATCATTAATCGCTCTCTGTGAAAGAAAATTACCTGGAAACAGCAGGAGCAGATTAACAGGATGACAGCGACTTCAGCAAATTATTCAACAATACTGGACTACTTGACAAAAAGAATATTCAGCAGAGCTTCAGACAAGAACAAAGTGGTAGCAGCGATTCAATGAGATATTGAGAGTTGGTTTGTTAGTGTTGGTGAAGGAAGATAACATTGTGCCACTTGACAGACAACTAGGTAAAGAGACCAAACTGTATCCAGGAAAGGATGGCTCTTTCTAGAGAAGCGATATGTCCATTGTCGTATTTTTATGAAGTAGGATATGGCTATGTATTCTTAACATAGTTGGCAGCAGAAAATGTTGTTGTAAATACGTTAAAACTATGATATGACGTATTTTTCTTAAAATTTGTGTTAAGAAACTGTATCACAAAGAATAACTCAATGATAGTGATGATATACAGTCCATTAAGAGGATTGAATTCCATTTCTTCAACAGGTTCAACTAGTTAATTTCATGAGAAAAAATATATTCTCGCGTTCTGATAAAGAATATGTATAAATCGAAAGCTCAATTATTCTCAAAGAGAACTCTTCTATATTTGGCCACTATAAGCTGACTACTGTGCCCACATAACAACATTGTTTTCCGGATTAATCTGCAGGTAATTTCCAAAATTTTCGTATACTTTCTGATTTATTCTATACTTCTCTCTTCTTCAAGATATTTCATAATTTCTCCCTACAAACTGTACCGGTCACCTCTTCTTCATCGATGGAACAAATGTTTATACTCTTATTATATTCAAGAGATCTCTCAATAATTGTTCTTAAGCTTTGAAGAAGTCATCTTGTGTTGCGTTTAGTTGCCTGAGTCCATTCTGTGTTTTCCCATTTTTTTCTATCGTTTTTCTCCAACAATTGACTCACATAGTTTCCCTGCCTCACAAAGCAGCGATATCTCTTCATAATTACTGCAAACTTGATTGTCGCACTTTTCATATATTAGTACAATTATGGTCTTTTTCCAATCCATATTCTCACCATTTCATTTCTTTCCAAACTGTACGTGCCAAAGCTCTTCTTTAGCGTTCTCTATATATTTAAACTGCTTTGATTTGATTTCATCGAATCCTAGCGCCTCACCTATTTTTATGCTCTTTCCTTTTTCTATAATTGTGAACTTTTGTATTTCTGATTCTTGCTGACTATTTTAAAGCAGATCTTCGGAGTATTCTCTCGATCTGTTCATTACGCTCTTCTCTGTTTGTAATACTCTGTCGTTTTTGTCCACTATTCCATTTTTCAGATTTTTGGTTGGTTTGTAGGATATTCTCCTGTTTTTTTTCTATAATTTGTCTCTTGTATTTTCTCAATTGCTTCCTATTCTTCAATTTCACTTGCCTGGAACAATTTCTCAATTTTCTCTCTTTGATTTCATACATTAGATATATTTTTTTGTTTTTACAATCTGAATATTTTTTTCCGTTTCTCTTCCTGCATTTCTATTTATTGTTTACCAAATATACATGAAATTCTGAGTTTCAATTTCTTCAAATCATCAGCTACCTACTCAAGAAAAAAATATTATATTATAATCACTAAGTTGTTAATTATTGATTATTTCATTAAAGAGGGGATTTACATACTTATATGCATAAAACCAATAATTCTGAAACTCTTGCTTCAGATTCGTAGTCTACGACCTCACGAACGTGTAACTATACACGTAGTCTCTTCATCCACTCTCTAACTCTCAAATACACATAGTATTCATTAATGGAATTCAGGTATCATTTTCATCAGGAGTTGAAGCACATCTATGGCTTTTTGATATTTGTAGTCGAGATACTAAGGGCCAAATTCAGAGAGATGACTCATACTCACCTCGAACCTAACTACTACGAACCTAGACTTAGCTTTCACTCATTTGAGTGTGAGTTGCGCCAACACATACTTCTTCTTTATTTCGTATTTAGTGAAGTGTATAAATGAGTCACTCATGAATGTCGTTTTTTGAGGTAATACGTCATAGAATAATGATGTAATTCCTGAAAATTAGATAAATGTCATTTAATTGACGTTTGAGCAGAATAAATTCGAAATGACTGTATTAAAATTCAATTTATATACTAAATTTAGATAAATATGAGGAAGAAAATTAATATCAGTCAGGGATGAGAGTTGTTTTTCGAGAATGCAAGCATTGCTGGCTAGCAAGTAACCATCGTAATGTGAACAAAAGAATTGTTTCAGCTCCACCGACAATATTTCATCACCTTTATTTGTTAATAACACCATCTCTTCAAAACTCCTTCCTACGCAAAAGTTCCATCAAACTTCTCCTTGATCAGTTCTGCCCTAAATCATATCGTTATTTGAATGCAGAAAAAGATCATTATCGGTATATTATGGTGGATTAGTGATTTTCAGTCTCCGGTGACACCATATTTATCAAAAAATATGAACTGATCAACATAAAATCAATCTAAGACGCGTTCATATTACTTTAAGTGGAGTGTAAGGAACCTGCTTATCACAATTAGATCTTACTCAATTCACACTCAATTGTCACTCACTTCTGACTAAAATTTGGGCACTCAAATGTCTCTGAACTCGTTATGACACTCAATCTGTCATATTGAGTAGAAGGTGAGTGTGAGGTGAGTATGAGTCACGTCTTTGAATTTGACCTTGAATTCCGCCAACAAATGTTCTGAGCATACTGAATGGTATGAATCAGATCAAAAATCAGTAAGTGATAATCGAGAAGATGTCGATACCGCAATCACACACAATCCAAAATCATAATCTAATCATTCAATTGGTTATACATGCATATTTGACACAGAGCAATGATAATAATCTATTTCAATCTGGCACATATCAATATGGTTATTCCGAATTTGGAATTGAATGTTTGTTCTCTTGTTACATTTATCAATTTTTTGCCCAGAACATTCTATATCGTCAGATCGTCAGATAGTCCTTAATTCCAATGCCTCATTTTAGCCTGCCTGCCTACAAGAGGTTAGATAAGTATGTATATTTTAAGTGTTATAATGCTGAAATGAAAGCTGGATCGCGTGGCCAGCCTAATGAAAATTAGTTTCAAATTTTAATAGCAAAAACATGTTCTCCAATTCATCCAATTCATCCAATTCAGTCGCTTCTGACATGCTTCCAAGATGGAATTTAGGGATTAAAAATCAGCGGAAAACGATAGGAAGAAGTGTTTCACATACTCAAGGATTTGGAATAAGGTTTCGATCGTGCAAAAAAGTTATATCAATTGCTCACATGTTTTTTCTATGGAAATTTAAAATTAATTTTGATTATGTTAGTCACGTGGTCCAGCTTCAATTTTAGCATTATTTTACTCAAAATATACATACTTATTATTGGGATGGAATTCCGGTTTGAATTCCCCATAAACAACACACTGATTCAAAACAGTTCTTTTTTCACTCCATTTCAATTTGGTATTTTCTTTCGATGCAATTATAGAAAGTAAAACTTATATGAAAAGAGTTTACTCAACTGAATCATTTTACAAATTTTTTAGTATCACTTCTCAAAACAACACTATAAAACATCTTTTTTTTCACAGCCTATCTAGATTCTAATATTTTTTTTATCAGAATATAAACTTACATTCTAGATTCTGACATACCACCCACCACGAAACCCAATCAACCCGCTACTAGTTATGGTGGAACTATTCAAATAAGAATTGTTTTCATCATTTGCCAAAAGTGAACAGGGCAGGAAAATATTAATACTCAAACTCGAATCATTGATTGACAGTTTGCAAAGCTGTGTTATAGGTCTTCGATCAGCTGAAGTAGCCGTTCGTACAGTTACAATTTGAACTAATTTGTCTTGACCCGCATGCACCTTAATGACTCGACCAAGTTCCCATTTAGTAGGGATAAATTGCCAAATTACGCGTCTCAAATGATATTTTACTGATTCCACTCCAGCCTCCCAAAGCCCTCCGAAATGCGGAGCGTTGGGTGGTATGAACAACCAGGAAATTTGGTCTCGCGCAATATATGATCTGAGCAAAGAATCTTTGATAACCATTTGAAAATTCTCATCAAGTTCTCCAGAAGCACCCCGAGAATTGGTAACATTGTCTAAATATACTTTTTGAGATGAGCCTCGTCGACTTACAAATTTTTCAAATGCTGCCAAAAATGATTTAGTTGAGTAGTCAGTAACTATCTCTAAATGAATAGTTCGTACGCTTGAGCAAATAAATATGACAATATAACATTTTTGTACATTTTCACTTTGTTTTTCCGTCATTTGAATTGTCAAAAGCCCTGCGTAATCTACTCCTTCGTGAGAAAATGGACGTGCTGACTAGCCGTATTCTTGGAAAATCGCCCATTCGTTGAAAACTGAGCCGGGCTCTGTTACGAGCACAAATAGCACATGTTTTTATTATCGTTCGTGTTAGCGATCTAGCGGAGATAATTTTCTCGTAAGACTCTCAGCGTAACCTGTGTACCACCATGTAAAGTCCTTGAATGTACAGAATTGATAAGCAATTCTGCTGATTTTCCTTTAGGGACTATAATAGGGTATTTACAATCTTCCGACAAGAGTGCATGTCTCAAACGAACTCTTACGCGGAGAATCCCGTTTTAGTCTAAAGTTGGAGTAGGGGATAATAATAAATTCCTTGTAGGTATTGTTTGTTGAGTGCGTGAAGCAATAACTTTTGATCAAAAATACATTGTTGGGTATGTTTCATCCGAAACATAGTAGCATATGATTTCGTTTCCTTCATATCATCTAACAGTCAACATTATCCACTACTTCTATAGTAGCGTATGGCATTTCCTATGTTGTGACCTCTGAGAAATCATTTGATGAATTTATCTTCCGACAAATCCTACAGAACCGGAAAACATAGCAATTGACTCTAATCAATTTATCAAAGGATAAAAATAGTGCAACAGATCTCACTCTACTTCAGGCAGAGACACAGAACTCAATGCCACTTTGACTTTTTCTGCGAGCATCGGATCTACTGAAAGATTTCTATTTGTGGGTCATTTATCTGATGAATCTATCAAATAAGATTGTCCTTGCTACCAAAGACAGTGATCTTTTAGATCACATATTGTCATACCACTTGAAGCACAATCGGCCAGATTCACGCTACTTGGAACATATCTTTATTTAGAGTTGAATTGAAGAAACTCGATTGGCCATAAAAGTTTTCCATTTGCTAGGTGCAGCATGTATCCAACGCAGGGTAACATGCAAAAATCCGCGTATCTCAACATTTTGCATTGATTGAAGCCTAAATCCTAACCACCGAGGTATTCGCAAAGAGCCTTATTCAGTCATTTCATTGTGAAATTTAATGCAGCTATTATTTATTTTACTTGGTAGTTCATCATCCTTGACACATAAGAACAGAGGATATCCAGCCCAAGGGATCAAAAAATTTAGAAATGAAAGGATGGAACGATCTTTAAGTAAAAGATGAAACGGTGGATGTCGAGATTGAGTGATAAAATGAATCAGAAGGAGGATTCAAAGTTATGCCTAAAACCGCCATTTTCTCTGAGTCCGACATATTTATACCTAGCACAAGGCCATGATTTTCCTGTGAAATATCAGATAATAGTTCAGTGTAATTACTGACTCATTTTCGAAGGTAAAATACATCCGCAAGTTTTAGAGTTGATCACGTATTTCCCCTAAGAGAGCTTGATCATCTGCTCCATATAATACGTCATCAACATGAAAATTTTTAGTCAATACTGACTCTGCTGAAGGATAATTAAGACCTTCATCTTGAGCTAGCTGTTCTAGAACACGATTAACTTGATGAGGTTCGCAGACTGCGCCATATGGTACTTTAAGCAAACGGTATGAGGAAATATTTTCGTCAGGTTTTTCCCGCCACAATATCATTTGATAAGAGGTATCGGAAGTGCCACGGCGGTCTCTATACCAGGCGGAAGTGTGACCCCCACTACCACAGCATTCGCATGACGTCAGTAGGCTGGTTTTTACATAGTTTCATGCGATGTAATAGTATTAAATTTGTATTTTAGAACTACAATGTTTATGCAGAATGACTATTGACTCACTAACAACAATAATAACGGTAATTCTCTTGTCTCTGAATATAGTTTTAGAGGAAAACGCTGTAATGCGATAAATGTAACTCAAAATAACAGTTCGCTATCAATGCTTTCATCAACATATATTTTATCAAGTTGCAAAATCACCCACTTGTCCTCTTCTTTTGTGAGTCTATTTGCAATTACTCTCAATAAATGATCATTTCCTATTTCAGAACTTGAAGATATATGAAAAGAAGCTGTATGTAAGTTGTTGCAAATATTTAGGATGTGATTGCATATTGATCATGTGAGACCAAATAATAATTTTTGAAGTGTAGCCGCTTTTGATTTGAGAAAAAGAAGACTTATTTGTTCACTTCAGTACAATAATTGCTCAATTCTCTCTTCATCGCCTTCGTTCTAAGACATTATTATTAAAATTCTAAATAGTAGAATAAGTATTGACAAAATCAGTTTCAGTTAACATACATTCTGAAATATCTCTCAATTTGGATAATGTATCAAGTTCATTTGTAGATAATGGAGTATTATTATGCTGTAATTCACTCAAACTTATTTATTTTTAGAGAAATACTTCGGGCTCAGATTTCTATCTATTTCAATATAAAAGGAACGACTTACTGCTTTGGAATCCATTTTGTAAATAATAATACCGTCATCATTTACTTTCACAAAAATATCGTCATTTATAGTTTTGACAAAGTCCGGGGCTTTTTCAAGCAGTGAGTCAAAATTTTGAGCTCTATTCTCCATCAGTTGTATTTCTAATATCTAATTAGTTTTTTCTTGTTCTTTTTTTCTGATTTCAAAATTTCGTTCGTCTAAGATTTATTTTTAGTATTTGATTTAATATTCAAATAATGAGGAAGTCCAGGAAAGATGTTTTGAAACGGATTAGGTTTCAAATGCGGTTTATCGTAATAAAAAGTCTTAATTTCTCCTGGATGACTGTATGTATTTGTATAGCTAGTTGCAATGCAATCTTCAGAAATTAAAATGTAATTACATTTTCTTCTGTACTATCATAATTGCTTTTACAAGCTCAGGCACAACATTTGCGAGGTATGTTTGAATTGAATAATATGTATATATTTAGATAGGTATTCGAAATATTAGAAGAAAATCTACTTCGTATCACGACGTCATCAAGTCTACTACTATCGCTGGCTCGCTCACAAAGCCTACTGACGTCACGCTCCCCTCCATCACACTCCCGCCTGGTAAATAGAGTTCGCCGTGGAGCAGCTTATACTAATTTTCCTAAATATCTTTGTTATATCAGCAGTGTACACATATTGGTAACTACGCCATCGTATTAGAAGACCAAATAAATCGGTTTGTAGCTTAGGACCAGGTAATAAATATTCATTTGAACTTTTTCCTTTTCGTGGAGATACAAGATGCATTGAGCACAACACGCATTCTGGTTGTTTTACTTCCTTCCCGAATGAAAAGATGATGAGGTATATATACAATTTGTTCACTGTGAAAAAAAGTATTCGAAACCATTTTCATGTGGCTCAAATCAACATAATCTTTCAGAGATTGCCGATACTCAGTATAAGTATCATAATTATGTAGAAGTCACTTTTCTGTTCTCATAAACAGACTTTTAGCAATATTTGCAGTATTGCCAATAGGTATTGGTGCACCTTCTCTAAAAGAGAGAGGTACTTAATACCTGCCATCAGGCAGTCGGTGGTGAGTGTTTCTGAAAAACTGCTCAAAAGGATCATCCTGTTCAGTGGCAAGAACATTGTGAAGAACTTCCTCAAGTTTCCAGAAATTTTGGAGCTCGTCATTCAGAGACCCATTAGTAGCAAGGTGATTCACAACATTTGAGTAAGAATGAGAACTAAGATTGCAGGGACCCGAGACTACCTAACCAAAAATTGTTTCCTGAGCAGAAAGACTATTAGCAGGACCTTTTCGAAGTCCACTAAGTATCACTAGGCTAAAGTCACCTACTGCAATGATAATATTTATTGAACTTTTTTCATGAAAATTGGGATCAGCTAAATTTATATCCAACAAATGGTTCCATTGAGAATTGTATAAGGACAATGGTGGAGTATATATTTTTAGAGCTGGCATAACTAACGCTTGTGTTGAGATAATAGGATAAGCAATTCTTCAAGGAGTTATTTGAATATATATCAGATAATTCATTTTGTCAATAGTAGTATTACCTATTCCTGAAATATTGACTAAAGTAGATATCAGCTACGCTTGGCTTTTGATAAAGGGACAATTTTTCAAGTTACACCGGTCACTTGAGAGCCTTGCTCCAATAAAGCTCTTACAATAATGGAACGGCCGACTTCAGACTGAAATTTAACTTGAGCCGTCGGAAATAAGTTCTGCACTTTTCTTGAAACCTGAAACATTGCTATTACAAACTGTGCTGGTACTTAGTTCAGATTCGATGAAAGCAGGCTGACAGTCCTTTGAGCTCAATGCATTATGACCCAAATAAAGTAGCGAATGGTGCTTAAATTTGCAGATATTACAAGAATTCTCTGATTCGCATTGTGGTGACAAATGTCCTGCTTCAAAGTGATTAAAATATAACTTGTTTTGAGCTCTCATTGACGTCTTCGTTTTTAAAAGTGTTGCATAGAAAGAGAGGATGTTTACCACTACAGTGGAAACATAGATTGGAATTTATATTTTTTGAACTCGCAGAAACTTGGCGAGATTGGAAACTTTCGAAATTAGCTCTAACATCTTTAGTTTTAATGAACTTTGTTTCTTCAACATAATTATATTGGACTTGAATAGATTCCAATACATGGATACGTGTTGAAAGGAGCTCATCCATTACTCCAAATGCGGACATTCCTGTTTTCAACTCCCACTCTTTGGTTGATTCACTGTTAGTCTAAGATCCGAATTAAGAACGACCTCCACTCATCTGTTACAGTGGTAGAAATTTTTTCTATCAAATTTAGTATACTACAGAATACATCGCAAATGGGTTGGCTAAAAAACTCCTGGCAAGGCTATGATTGATTAAATATTGGAAATTGACTTTTTGTTCGAGAAACCGACAGAATTCACCTATCAAGATTTTGATGGAAATATCCGTTTTGAGCATCCCTGAATCCATTTTGATTATTTTGGGCTTGATGTCGGTACGTATGTTCGTTCGTGCGTGCTCAACTCGCAAATCTCAAAACTGGTTGAACGTATAATGTTGAAATGTTGTATTCAAGACTGGTATAGGATCTAGTTGTGCACCTCGCATGATGGTTCCAATCGTCTGTACCGGAGGTGTACTTTACTTGAAACATTTTTCGAATTTTCCTGATAAATTCAGAATGATCAACCGTAGGATGTTGAAATACAGCATTTGAAATACAAGGATACTGTTCAAGAGTTTACAGCAAAAATGCATGTTGTGAATAACTGCACCAGAGTTAGTGATGCCAGAAATCGAATTCTTATGAAAAAATATGCTGCGAAAGAAGACAGCGAACAGTTTTTTAGAAGAATTACAAGTTCTGACTCGAATACTATACCACCATGTTGGATATCCTTTCAACGAAAGATTTTGAGAACAATTCTTGTCAATTCTATGTGGCTTCATGCAACAAACTCGGAATGTATTAAGCTACAGCCTGAAAACTGCGGTTGGCATTTCGATAGTTAGCCGATAGTTAGCTTCTGTGACAGTTACATGTTTGATAATAAAACTAGTTTCGCCTTTCAAGCTTGAGAACTTCTTGTAGTTGGACCTTGCACGTTGAATCAGAACCATCAAACTTCGTTGATTTGCTAGAAGCTCGTTCAAGGACATGGACAAAGACATTCTGGAGTACGGATTGACTTTCAACCTTGTAGTAAATAGCAGGATCGATTGAATTCCCAAATCGAAATGATTACTAAGGGCTGCTTTTTGGTAGACGATTGGACCAAACTATATAAATTATCTTGATGAGAAGTGAGGGAACTGGCTTGAAAGACCATAAATTTTCCGGGATAGTATTCTGGCTTGAATTTCCCATAAACAATGCACTGATTCAAAACAGTTCTGTTTTCACTCCACTTCAATTTAGTATTTTCTTTCGATGCAATTATAGGGAGTTACACCTAAATGTAAAGAGTTTACTTGATTGAATGAAAATTCAATAAAAAATATAGATATATTCATTTGACAAATTTTTTAATATCAGTTTTCATAACAGCACTATGAAACCTATTTTTTCCACAACCTATCTGGATTCTAATATTCTTTGTATCAGAATATAAGCTTACATTTCAGATTCTAACATTTATTAAATTTCTTGAAAACAGAATAAACAAAATGGGGCACTGAAATCTACGACTATTCTACGGTCTATATTTATTATTGATGGTTCAAGCCATTCACTTGAATACTTAACCATGCCAAAATCTGAGAATGCAATATGTATCTTTCATTATCAGAGAACATATTATAACAAATAGGGCCAGTTCCACCGAAGCCAGTTGAATTAATCCAGAGGCTAATTTATACGAAAACTATAGTTGATACAATTGTAGCTATAGTTACTAACTGAAAATAACATCTAGATAAATTCAACTGACTTTGGTGAGTCCGGGCCATGATGTCTTATCAAGTGTATCATCACTCACGCAGATGAAAACTGAAGATAATATAGAGAAAAATTTATATAAAAATAAGTGGATTCATTGAAATTACTGAACTATTTATCATAAAAGTTTCTTCTTTCATCAAGATTCTCGGGAATGCTCCCATAACATAGGCACCGCAATAACCATTCTCTTGGCTCAATCCAAGATGGGGCTGATTACAGAAGAATATCTATATGAATGTGAACTAAGACTATTTATTCCAAAAATATATGTTTCAGAATCAATACGAGGCAGCAAAATGTTTCACATTCTACACTCGCGTCTTCCGAACTACACCCTAGTGCTCCGAGTCGTGTTTCCCAATTCAACGCTCTCCACCTCTGTTTCAGTGGATCTGCGTTGTGAAGTACGTTGAAGTATCCGTCAGTCAGTATATTCAGTTTATAAGTATGCCTCATCAGTCAGTAAACTCCGTCAGTCAGTATACTCAGTCAGTCAGTATACTCAGTCAGTCGGTATACTCCGTCAGTCGGTATACTTCGTCAGTCAGTATACCTCGTCAGTCAGTATACCTCGTCAGTCAGTATACTCTGTCAGTCAGCACAGTCAGTATAATCGATAGTCAGTCGGTATATTGAATCAGTCAACACATTTGGTCAGGAGTTGAGTATTTGATCTAGCAATCAATCACTTGATTGCTGCAACGGTTTTGTTGACAACCTATTTGACATTGTTGAGTTACTTTAGCGCTAGAAAATATTATCACTATAATTTGTGTATTATCTTCAATGTCTATTTTCAGCAATATTTGATGGAGATATCACATATTGGCAGAAAGCTGTTTTTATTTTGCTGCGCGCACCCCGTTCTCGTTTTTCAGGAAGATTCCAAAAGCCTGGACATCACTTCCACAGAGCTACCTTGACACGTACAACAACCTGTCGCTCCGTTATTGGCGCCCGAGAATTGAGGAAATGTTAGCGTCAGGCCACACCGCACCGTACATTAAATATTTGAGTCGTCCAAGCAGGGACGTTACTGTAAACACAAAGAAATGGGTGTCAAAGAAAAAAGTTGATATGAAAAAGTTATGACGGAAATCAAATTTTCCGAATGATATTTGAAGCATGTTCTGGATAGTAAGGAGATATTTTCAGGATATACTCTCATGTGTGAAAACTAATTCATATGTAAAAAAAGATTATCGTTTGATACACCTTTTGATGACCCATAATATTCCAACTTTTGAAGTCAGTGTAGTGATGTAACTATCAGAAGAGTATTATTATTGATATAAGTTAGCATAGATCAATCATTAATTCACCTTAAGTAGCTGATATATATCAAAACTGCAACCTCATCACGGCATCTATCAACCTTTCTCAAAAGAAAAATGGATGATTTTTTGAATACTTGAAATTTTATCACACTAGTCAATTGCATCAAGAACCAGTACCTCTGGAGTCAATCTGATATTTTGGTATTATCTGGAAGATAACCAGAGTTAGAATCCAATATTCTGAACATTGATTGATTATTTGATGGAAACTGTAATAACCATCATGAAATGAGATAACAAATCAAGTAATTACTGGAACTGAAAGATTGGTAGTTGTACAAAAAACTGCATGCTGGTCTATGTTTTTTTGATTTTGTGTAAGGCTGATCAGATAGTTATTCGACTCCAGTTCAAAGCACTCTAAGATAAGCCGGACTACCTTCCACTAGTCCAGGATCCTAGTTTCGAGAATAATTGCTATTAGGATGACAGAAGCATTGAAGCACCCCAAATAGATTTAATAATGTACATATAAATAAGAATCTGCTGTTGCCCCCATAGTAGGGTAGGGCAAGGTTTGAAGGTCAAATTTCATCATAAGGAATTATATTGTAGAAACCAAGCCTACTTCATCAAAATATACAACACTAATCAGAAAAACAGTTATCGTACAATGTTCAACAAAATTTTTGGTTAATTTATCATAATAGAAATGTGTGATCTTACAGTTTCTCCAGAACATGTCGTCCGTTGCTTTCTGCCTCTTGGTAGGGGTGAAAAGGACTGCCAAGAGACTGAGAGGTCCATTATTTGATTCTAGTTGCGGAAGGGTTTTATGTTGTCATAGTTATATTTGATTCAATGAAATTCAAACGTATATTTCTATTGCAAGAACAAGAAGTCAAAACTACTATTATAACTATCAGAAAAAGAGATATTACCCTCAATTCTCAGTTTCATGATATTTATTCAGTCCTTCTTACAGAACAAAGTATTTTTTCGAAAAAAAATTTTCAGTATCTTTATCTTTTCTCATTCAGACTTATCGTTCTCTGAATCACAATTACTACAAACAGTGGATACAACTTCTCTTTGAAATACATTTTTCATTAGCCCATTTTTTGCAATAATTGCATTGAGTCCAACCTTCACCTGGAACACTGTCACTGTCACTCGCAGCAAATCAAACAGAAGTACTTATCATCAGAATTGGAATCACTGTTAATCTCCTGTGAAATACCTTTTTTCACTTTTACTACTTTTTTTTTTATTTGCCTTGCTTTACTTGTTCATAATTTTAGCTTTTTCCGTTTTCGTGATTTCTTGCTCTTTACGAAGATTTTCTTCCTCAATATAGCAGTTTCACGGCGTCTCCTATCGATAGTTGACTTTCGTGGTCCAAATTTAGGTAGCGATCGTACGATATCGGGCGAAAAATCTCCCTGTGAATAAACCAATGTTGATACCTGTGCTTCATACGATGTCAATGGTACTTGATCCAACGACGTTGATGGCTGTAAATTGGGCAACACTATTGGCAAAGGAGCAGACGATGTTGATGGCTGTGGCTCATTATTGTCAGTTATTAAAATCTCCCTGTGAATAAACCAATGTTGATACCTGTGCTTCATACGATGTCAATGGTACTTGAGCCAACGACGTTGAAGGCTGTAAATTGGGCAACACTATTGGCAAAGGAGCAGACGATGTTGATGGCTGTGGCTCATTATTGTCAGTTATCTTGGGGCGATCTGTTACGTAACTAGGTCCACTCATTATATTACCTGGTGTCAGAGCTAAAGGTAAAGAAGCTAGGACGATTCCAGAGATATCATATACAGTCATTGTTTTTCATGCATTATTTCGCATCCATGCATCTTGAACTGAGGACAGATATCTCTTAAAAGGTCCATATACCAACATGTCAAGTGGCTGTAATTTGTGGGAGCTATGTGGAGGAGAAGAGGGCATCACCACTGCATTATCTTTGGCTAGATCTATTGTTGCTACAGATAAGTGTGAAGAGTGGTTTTCTGAGACCAACAGAACAGGTGATTCTTCACTATGCCCTATATGCATGATAAAATTCTGCACAAATATAAAAAACTCGTCATTAGTAATCCAACCGCTAGAATCTCCAGCACCAATACAATCAGTAGGACCATCCCGAATGAGATGGTCTTGAAACTTTTTGCGAGGGAAACCTGTAGCTGAAATCACCACTAATAGGGCAACATTAGTTTCACAATCACCTGATGTAACTAAATCAACATTTTGCTTTCCGTCAGCAGCAACGCATTCCGAAACAAAAGCAAAATTTAAGTAACCAAAATATTAATTACGTGGTATAAAGATTTAGTGTGGGCTTAAACGTCCATATCGGACGTTCTTACCTTGATCAAGATTAATTATGTTCAGGCATGGTGAACGAAATAACATTGCTCGAAACGAAAAAGAATGGTAATGAAAGAGTTTACTTCCGTTAAGATTTTGAGATACGGTCGTGTATCTTCTGCTAGCGACATCGCTAAACTGCCAGCGATGCCTCGTTACTCCTCGCACCCTCTTCACTTCGCTCGTACAGTGAGAAAGAACGATATGTCACTAGTAGTCTTCTAGATATGTATAGTGGTCCCTTATACCTGTGAACCCTACTTCCCCGACAATAAATTTCATGGCTAGTTTCATCGCTGTTTCGAGAACCTAAAGGGTCACATCATTTGATCGCATATTTCGAAGTGACAGCTGTCATTTCCAGAGTGACAGCCTGCGGTTATATTTAAGACATATGAAACGATTATTTTTGAAAATGAAGAGTCCTGCTCTGGATCTTCGAGGTCTTCAATTTATTGGAACATAGAGTCATTATATTTGATAGCAGAAGGTGTAATTTGAAGATGGTTACAGTGATTCCACTGATTATTCAATTTTGATATCTGCAAAGCTTAATTTCCCGAGTACTTCAAATTGACACCGAACTCGACTACATTCAAATAATTTGTGAAAGAAATAATTGACAATCGTTCAAATCTCCTCTTCGAATTATCCTAACAAGAGTTCCGAGATTTGATGCTAAAGACGGTAGAGACAATTTACTTGTTTGAAGAAAAAACTTATGACGAACGTTCTCATGTGATATTTAAATATGAGTGGAAATAATTCTTATTTCACATTATGATTCTTAATATTTCTTAGCTCTAGAAAAATATTGAGAATTCTATGATAATTCAAATTTTAATGAACACAAATGACCCGCAGATGACTCTGAAAAATGCTCTAGATGAATATTGAGCCACATTGTTCGAGGATCAATTTTAGTAATGTTATATCTTATGATAATTATCACTACCGTTTATAGAATAAACGCAAAAAAATCAAGAATACCTATCAATAACGTCTTGGTCCCGCTCGTTGAAAAAAGCTCATCTACAAGCTTGAACCTGAATTTTTGATAGAAAAAAACTCAAATATAAAGTTTCTGATGAGCATTGGGACGCGTTTTCAACTTATCGGGTTTTCTTTAGACAGGCGGAAGCATGACAGACGGAACGACTTCTTTTAAAATTGTTTCTCGGTTTTAGCAGGTTCTAGAGCGTGAGGATTTATAAATTATCGAACTGTCAAAAATCACGAGAACAATACTTTTCCTATTATATATAGGCAGGGGAAGTAAAAAGTATTATGCGTCATGATATCCAGAGAATTGTGACCTATACACATGATTAATTGTAAAAAATCTAGGATTTTGAGAATGACCTATACAAATGATTAATTGTAACAAATCTAGGATTTTGAGAATGACCTACACACATGAATAATTGTATCAAATCTAGGATTTTGATAGTGTCCCACATACACACAGACGGAAAGATGTACTGCTATGACACATATTATGAATATGTATTTCCAAATGAAACATCAAATCAGTAGACTGTATTTTCAGTTGATTTTCGAAGTTTGAGTTGTATATATGGAACCAATCAGCCATATCATATGATTTCTATAAAATTTTCTTCACGTATCAAAGAAATTATAAATTGTTCATGGAATATTCATGGCTATAATACAATAGTTTATCAGCGAGATACAACTAGTAGATGCTGCGTGAAACAATCAGGCTACGCAATAGTTTCAAATAGAATACAGCGAGACTAGAAATGATTAACCTATCTGCTTGATGTAGTTATTGATCAATTGTTCGTATGATATTATAAGTGAGCAGGAATATGAAATAAGGAGGTATGACAAGAGGCAAAAATTGAGGATTATTGATCTTCTCGCTTCTGTAATTACCTTCACATCTGTATTGAATATCGTATTTAATCTATACATCAAGACATTCAAACACAAACTTCAGTAGGATGGATCATGATTCTCAGAAATTCCTGCACTTTTTATGGCCTTGTATTAAACTCCTATATCTAGCGGTTTTTTGCATATTCTATATGATATCATTCCAATTTCTCTATCCATCCTCACCTCTACACCACAATAAAATACTTTCTCGATTTGTAACAAATTTTTATTTTCCTACCGTAATAAACTACAGAAAACTGAAATCCTTGAATTCTTTTTACTGCTATTTATACGTCAAAACATTAAGCCAATGCTATAAACCTTGTTTATTACGATCATAAAATAAATCCGCAAATCCAACAGCAAGCCTAGCTTCGCATTGCCACTACAAGTAGAAGCATTGAAGATTGTCACTCTTGTTGCTGGAGACACAGTAGTGCCAAGCTTGGAGTCACACACAAAACTAAGGATGGAAACTCCCTCTGTAAGTCTTTGTGTGTGTACTGATCTTATTTATATGGGTACATAAGTGGCAGAGAGAGAATTTTAAAACAGATAATTGTTGAAATGAGAAAATGCTACGTTCAAACGTGACACTCTTGACAACCTGTCTACTATACAGTTATGTGATTGACAAGTACAAAAAATGCTGGATTTTGGGATGAATAGGAAAGTTTGCTGTATGAGTCCAAATGAAGAACCGCAATTTTAAGTTCCATAAATCTCAAAGGTACTTCTGCAATATCATTTTCAAGATCTTTTTATTATTATTATTCATTATTCATTTATTCGTTCGGAGAAATTCAGAGTAGGAAACAATTCGAAACAATAAGTTCCTATTCATTAGTATAGTATGAAATTAACAGGTGCTATTATTTACAAAATATTTCCTCACAGAATAATATGGATCTTCCTGCAAATATATTTTGGAAATACTTTTGAATCTTTCTTGTGGTAGTTTTATCATGTCTGCTGGTATATGATTATTCATTTTGATCATTCTATTTGGAATTCTTTCCTAAACAGCAGTCAATCTATACTCTTCGGTTGAGAATTCATCCTCATTTCTTGTATTCTGAATCATTTCCATTCCCACTGAACATATGTATATTCATCGTTTTTAATAAATTTCCCACATTTGAATATATATATATATATATATATATATATATATATATATATATATATATATATATATATATATACTTGCCTTATTTATTCTTGTATTAATATATGTATATATATATATATATATATATATATATATATATATATATATATATATATATATATATATATATATATATATATATATATATATATATATATATACATATATTAATACAAGAATAAATAAGGCAAGTATCTAAAAAACTGAAGATATATAGATTACCAGATGTGAAAACGTGCATCTCACAGCTATTGCAGAAAGGATGAAATTTCTCTGGCATTATCCCAAGGTCTGAGGGAAAACCACGCAAAAAAATCTCAAACGGATGAATTAATAATATAAGTCTTGACAGTTATCATTGTGAGAGAAAATCTAATTGATATAACACACAGGGACGATGCTCCGTTCTTGCAAACGCAATATGCTCCAAGGTCCAGATATGACATAATTTTTGTTTTACTGGAAGGAATGAGTTTCAATGATGTACGTAAATGTTAGAAAAATAATCTTCATCATTTATTATTTTGACACGTCTATCCGTTAAGTATGATTCTATTGAATTTAGTGGAGTTCATTTAATCCAATGAAGTTCTAATTCACTCAACAGATAAAATTTGAGGATGCTATCAAAAGCTTAAGTCAGATCGAGAGACAGTGCAAAAATTTGCTCCTTGTTGTTCCATACCTCAGAGATATAAATAATAGCTTTATATAGTAATAAATTTATAGATTTATGATAAATGGAGATATGGGAATTCAGTCAAAAAAAACTCTTATTTCTTTTTCTCAACAGTTTCGACCCCATTTGGGTCATCTTCAGGAGTGCTACGTATAGCATAATTTTGAATTATACTAAATACCATAACAAAAATTATAATAGTACCCACAAAAGGTTTAAGTTAACAAATGAATTGAGCACATGTATGTTGAGGACAAAAATCCTTATGGTATAATTACTGATAATAATTTGAAAAAACGAAATACATGGAAGGTTTTGTTTTCAGTCATGAAATATCAGAAATTTGTATTAAATTGCAACAATTGACAGTTATGGACACCGAAGACCATGTGACATGATCAAGAATACGTGTACAGGCATAACATCAAACTGCACAACGTAACAAACTGTCGATTGTGGAAGTCAACCAATAATGAAATATTATATATAGATGCGAAGGAAAAATTCATAAAGCAACATTGCAAACCATATTATAATGTTATTATATATTGTACTCGATGTCAAAGTATCAGTTTTCTCATTGACATTACTCATTTATTAGTTTTTTTTATTCGAGAAATTGAGGTATTTTGGCTCCCACGCCACTAATACCTCGATACTTAAATTATTAGATATCACATTTTATGGTTAATTTAGAACATCTATACATTATAGTTTGTTTATTAGGTTTGTTTGTTCCAAGAAGTTCACATTGTTCATAGTGTGCTGTTTATTATTTGAGAGAGCTTGTTCCAGAATAGATGAAATTTTGTGTTGTTTTTCGTTGTTGTATTTGTTGCATTGTGTTTTTATGTGTTCCACCGTGAGTTGTGTACTGCATGTATCACATATATTGGAAGGTGTCTTTTGGAGTATGTAGGCAAGAGTGAGCCGTGTATGTCCAATTCTCAGTCTGGTGATGGCAACCTGAATTTTCGTTCATGTGAGTATTGTCCATTCTTTGGTGTCTTCTTTTAACTGTCTCAGTATGTTGTTCGTCTTTCCCACCCACTGTGACTCCCATATTATTTATGTTGTTGTTTTGATGAGATATTTAATGTCAGTTGTTGGTATTGGGATGTCTTGCTGTGTCGATGGTGTCTTCTGCGTCTCTAGCTGCTTCTTCATTTCCTTGTATGTTTACGTGTAAGGGTATCCATATTATTGTTATTTGTTTCCCTTTGTCGTTGATTGCTTCAAGTATATTTCTCTGTATGTCTTGGATAATCTTATTTTTTGTGTATAAGTATGGAAACCTTGTAAGTCTGTACAAATTGTAGAATGATCTGCGTTACATTGCTTCATTATGTTTGTTGCTTCTATCATGCTGAAGCTCTCAGCTGTGTATATAGTGCACTCTGATGGTAGTTGGTACTTGTATGATCCATTGGGCGTTACAACACTTGCTCCGATTTTGTTACTGGTTTTGGATCCATCTGTGAATATTATGTAATCTTCTTGTAGATTCTGATGTTGGAGAGTGCTTTTGAATTCTGTTTGGTAGAACTGTGATGGAGTCTGGGAATCACGATATTCAGCTAGTGTTGTGTTGTTTTACTGGTATGTAAGTCTGGATTGCTACCGCTTCTAGGCTTGTTTCGAAATTCAATTCTTGTGTTTTATATTCACTTATTGAAAAAATTGCTACTCCGCCACTGGCGTTTATTGGATTGTGTCTATCTTCTCTGGATGCTGTATTATCTCTCGGTTCAATTTTCTGATTGGCTTCGAAACGTGTTTCTTGTATACATATGAGTTGGAGATTGTAATCTAAAATAAGCTCCTCAATTTCGCCTATGTGAGCGTAGAAGCCGTAACAGTTCTACTGGATTAACATTGGGCTGATGACTCCATGCTTGAGCATGATATTAGAGATTCTTGGCTGATACTATTGTGTTGATTTGGGCTTAGTTCTATTTTTTAATTGTTTCTCAATTTAACTTGAGATTTTTGAGAACTTGGTCTTTATTGATCTATCTGTTGATTTAGGGTGTAATTGAGATAGCATGAACAGTGGGGCGCTGATGAATCAGTGTTTCCGTATGTTTCTTCGAGAAATTCCTTGAAATCTTCGTAGTTTAGTATGTACTTGTTTTTGTTTGCCTCTATATCTTGTTTGATGGATACCAAGAGTGTTTCTAACTGTTAGGGACCGTTTGATGTGCCTGTGGCTCTGGATTTTTTGTTAAATTGTTTTAGTATGATTTTTTTTCTTGTCTGTTCGTTGTCTTGGATACTGTCTGTGTTTGTTGTCTGGGCGTCGATGTTGTCTTTTGGGCTGCCTGTTTCTGGGGTTTTCTGATGAAGTGTTCTTTTTATTTGAGTTGCAGTTGAAGGTATGGGTATTAACTCATAAATTTAATAGTTTGTATTCTTTTGGCACTGGTTACATGTGTGACTAGATTTTTTGCAGATGAAGCCTAATATATTATCTTTTGTTATAAATATTTCATAGTCGGTATCTTCTTGCTTGATTAAGGTAGATTCGGAGATATGTATATTGATTTCCTATAGGCAATATATGAGCTTGACGTCTTAAGCTTGATAGGTGTGTGTACTTTGTGTCTTGTGCTTACAAACTTGCTCTAAGGAAGTTTATTGGGGGTACTAATCGCGGTTCATTTGTTCTAAGTAGTCTTCTACAGTTTTGTGTGGAATAAAAGGATAAACGTTTGATAGTATCGGTCGTTTAGCGAGAGTTCATATTCGTCGAATGATGATTCCATTGTTTTGCTGCATATGCGGATATTAGATATTCTTGAAGCAAATATAACATTTTTGGGGCCGACAGTTTTTCCTATGCATATAACGTATTCTCTTATTTCTATGCCATCTATCGCGTTCATGAGTATAGCTTGTTCTTTGGTTGGGAAGCAGTCTTCTGCCTACTCGCTAGAAATGTTTGCGAATATTGGTTTTAGTTGCGACCTTGTCGGCGCCATGTTTGAAGTGGATTTGTTTGGATTGGTAAGTTTGGATGGATAGACTGCTGTAGTCAGCGGTTTTGTCCTCTGGTTGATGAGTGAAGTTGGTGTATCTATTCTAGTAGGTCTGAGGTGATCTTGATGGATATTTGATTTATGTCAATGTAATTGAGATATGATGTTTGGATCTTCAGTAAGTAGATATAATAAGTACTACATCTCATTGGTGTTTGTAGATTTATGCTGCTTCAGCTTTTGCTCACCACTAATGACGAATTGAATCACTGGGAGAGAAACACGTGATTGTCAGGACATTACTTTCACCCTGTTTCATATATAGCATCTCAAGTGTAAGCCTATTTTTGAGGATAGTTTCATTGCGCAGGATGCAGGCATTTTCAAGATCAAAGAAATGGCCAGTATTGATACAATGCCCCACCACAGCACATTTAGGAGCGTTTACTGTTGTTTTCTCACAGTTACGATTGTACTCTAGCATACGGTTTTCAGATAGCGTTTTGTTTTTCCAGTATAATGTGCATCGCAATCAGCACATGGAATCCTATATATTAAATTTGATCTGAGATCTTTATCTGTTTTATCTTTAATTGTGAAAAACAAATTATTCACACTCTCAAGTTGTTTCAGATAAATCCCAATGTTTTCATCATTCTCAAATATTTTCCTGATGTTATTACTAACTTGATCTATATAGGGAATTGTGAAGTATTTCTGTCAACAGTGAACTTTATACTATCACTTTTTCAGTCAGAAAATTGTTATTGACTTGATTATGTAACGCGGCAACCGTTACGATCGTCTATCATTTGTTTTATTGAAAGTCCTACGTTCTGATTATTTTTGTTGTACGAATGCCTGGAACTCTT
Source organism: Dromius quadrimaculatus (assembly GCA_963989225.1). Taxonomy (NCBI): domain Eukaryota; kingdom Metazoa; phylum Arthropoda; class Insecta; order Coleoptera; family Carabidae; genus Dromius; species Dromius quadrimaculatus. Next base: position 21,666,407 of record OZ022327.1, read on the forward strand.
TAAATTGGAGTCGTGGTTCTGCAAGGCAGAGAAAAGAAATACAACATGGATACAGATCACAAATATAATTCAGTTATATTGTTCTTTTTAAAATTAGACCATATATGTAAAAATATTGTAATCATACAAACAAGATGTCAAATGGTAGTAATCGAGGTCGTGGACCTCTAAGGATAAAGTGAACACGCCAATTGGATGCCGCTTGGATCCCTGGTGTGCTGCGTAATAGATAGGCTGGCGCTGATCGACAAGGCATGAAGGATCGCTGCTCCGAGAAGTCTACTGAAATGCTCAATGAACCTGGATCTTCTTGTTGCGTAATAGAAGGACAGTTTCTTGACGCTGCTGTACGTTTGGAGGTGAATGCTCTCTCACGTTTCCCGTTCCATAGATAACTGGACGGCAATAGTGTAAATTTTGTAACAGAAAGGTACCTGTTCCACAGGTAGGCTGCATAATAGCGTGACAGCTATAACGACTACAGCGACTAATTGAAGCACTGCAGATTTGGTGAAATAATTGTCTGTTTATCAGGTATATCTGTGCACTATTCTTACAGTGGTGTACAGAAAATAGTAATGTGACGTGCGAGAGTAAGGGGGGAGCTCGTGAAGACGACGTAGTATGGGGAGGAGCTTCTTGTCGTTTCTTACGCCGCGCCGCGTCGCAGCACATCACCCCTCCCAATGGAAGCCTCTAGTGATTCCTAGAAATAGAAAGAGTCGAGAAATAAAAAATTCGAGAAAACAATATTTCTCTATATAAGGCCAAGCCAAAGACGTGTAGAACAGTACAGTAATAAGAGTAGTAGTGTGTAATAACTAATGAACAGTGGCAGTAAAGTGTACAGTGTATATAAATAGTGAAATATAAATATCTGTGATCTTGATTAAATTAGAATTAAGTGATTAATATATGAATATAGTGTTATTAGTGACATAAGAAGAATAAAACTTTTGATTTCGATTTAAATGATTAAATAGTGACTTTTGTTCAATTACAAACTGATTCATCAAGCAATAAACATTACAGTGGTGTCGAGTGTGGGGTTGTTATAAACAATTTAGTATTTTGTTTATTGCTGTTTTATAAAATTTGAAAATGGTGTCTACGAAGTTGTTGAAAGATTTGAAGGTAGCAGAGTTGAAATATCAATTGGAACAGCGGGATTTGGAGACCAGTGGCCGCAAACAAGTTTTAATGGAACGACTTCGAGGAGCTATGACTGAAGACGGTGAGGACCCTGATACGTATTTGTTTGAGGTTCAACCTTCTTTAACCGATTTGGCAATAAATTTGAAAGAAAATTGTACAAATTTAGAATCATAATTGAAGAAAAATTGTACAAATTGAGAATCAAAACTAAAAGAGAATTCTACAAGTTTAAAAGAAGATTCAGAATCAAAATTAGAAGAAAACTCTATAAATTTAGAATCCAAATTAAAAGGAAATTCTTCAAGTTTGGAAGAGAATTTGGATTTGAAATTGGAAGAAAATTCTACGAATTTGAAAGAAGATTCATTAGGAAAGTTAGAAGAAATTTCTAGAAACTTGAGAGAAGAACTGCATGGAAAGATGGAGGAGAATTCAAAGAAAGTTGAACAGCAACTGGAAAAATTTAGAGAAAATTCAATGGGAGGAAGAATTTGAAGATAATTGTAAAATGTTAAAAGAAGAAGTGGATGCAAAATTGGATGAAAGAATGAAGATTTTTGAAGAAAAATTCAAATTTGGTGTTTCGTCTCCGGAAAAAGCTTCAAAAGCTGAGATAATTGAATTATCCGCACCAGATCTTGATCCAACTACAAAAATGCGTGTCAAACCTCCAACCTTTGATGGTCACACATCTTGGAATAATTACCATAGGCAATTTGAAGCAGCTGCTAAGGCTAATGGCTGGAATGATACTGAGAAAGTTTCAGCACTTACAGTTGCTCTCCGAGGAGATGCCGTAAATATTTTACAGGCTATTTCACCGGAAGAAGACAACAATTATGAAAAGTTGGTAAAGCGACTGGAGCTGCGATACAGCCATGCACACTTGGAAGAAGTGTATCACACGCAGCTCAAGAACCGATACCAACGTCCCAGCGAGAGTCTACAGGAGTTCGAAGTTGATGTGGCCTAGTTCGACTTGCATATCCAACTGGCCCGGATGATTTCTTGGAAAGCTGGGCTGTGAGAATATTTGTGGATTGCATCCGAGACCATGAAACGCAACAAGCCCTGCTTTTGGTGCGACCGAAAAAGCTGGTTGAAGCATTGGCTCATGCACTGGAATACGAAGCGACAAAGCAGGCGTCCAAAAGCAGTGCTCGAGTGCGAGAGGTTAATTGTGACTCCAATGCCACGGGAAGCTTGGAAGAATTCAAGACAACTTCGGTGCTGGAACTGTGGAGAACTAGGTCATCCAAAAAGTCGAACCAAGAAGCCTTTGAAGATGCTACCCAAAGATAACTCCAATCATGAAAAAGAACGCCTCGCAAGAATAAAACTCACCAAACAAGACACAAAGATAGAGCCTAACTGTGATTAACTTTCGAAGGAATTAACGACCCTAATACTATCCAAGGGTCAACAATTGAACAATCGGCAACGCGCACAAGCAGAAGATCTGATACGCCGATTCCAAGAGGTGTTTGAAACCAGTGAGGGGCGGAAAGGAAGAACAAATATTGTCCATCACAAAATTGACACAGGCGATGCACGACCGCTTCGACAAGCACCACGACGACTCCCGATTGCGAAGAGAGAAGACGCTGAAGTCATCATTCAAGATATGGAGCAAGATGGCATCATTGAATCCTCGAACAGTCCATGAGCCTCTCCGGTGGTACTTGTGAAGAAGAAAGACGGATCTACACGATTTTGTGTCAACTATCGCCAGCTGAATAACGTTACCAAGAAGGACAGTTATCCTCTGCCCAGGATTGATATCACCTTTGTAGGAAATAGCATCGCTATAGAGTAATATATGTAAGTTATTCTACAATTTTTGTCAAGTGAGCCGCTGTCACAAAAACACGGGAAAATAACGATCAGGGGAAGTTATGACATATTTTTTTTTGGGAGTTGAGTGATCTTTGACATTTTTAATGACATTTTTTAGACATATTATCCATATTCCGTTATTCTTTGTAAACGTTTGTTAAATAAAATGCATGTTGTGGATATGCGGTCGTTCATTTGAGTTTACAGGTGTTTTCAAAGCCAGAGAGAGCTTTGTCGGATAGACAAGTGACATTTCTCAAATTTTTGGTGCCCCGGGTGAGGAACTGTTCGAGTGCTTTGTAAACACTCAATAACTTTTGAGTTAAAGTGTGAATCTAAAAAATGGCGACATTAGAGAAGATGATCAAGAGTAGAGCAGGACTACGACGTGCATTGAACAAACTATTCAAAGAACTTGATGTGATGTTATCTGATGAGAATACAACCAAGATTCAAGCCAAAGTTAAATAAGCATGTATTAACAAACAGGCCTTGAAAATTCAGCATTTAGATGAGGATATTCTGTCAGCACTATACGAGGCTAACGTCAAAGAGAATAAAATAGATGCTGAGCATGCAGAGAGTATGGAGTACGTCGAAGCAAAGAATTTACGGATCGGCATGTTCGAAAACGCATTTGATAAGGCAGAGGATAGACAAGAAAAGAGTGAGAAGGGAAGCAAGTCAGAGCCAAGATACAAGCATTCTAAGATAAATTTAAGAGAGTTTGGAGATGACCTCAGAGAATGGATTGGTTGGTGGTCACAGTATGAAAACATACACAATAATACAAGTTTACAGGATGTGGATAAATTTCAGTTTCTCTCTCAATGTATGATCGAAGATTCTCCAGCCAAGAGAATTGTAGACGCGTATCCTCAATCAGCTGAGAACTATAAAACAGTAATAAGTGTTCTCAAAGACAGATTTGGAAGACATTAGTTGTTGTCGGACCTGTATGTACGTGAGTTCTTAACTTTAGTTATAAATAAGCAGAGAGATAAAGAGAGAATATCATTAGCAATGTTGTAGGATGAGCTGGTAAGTAGGAATAAGGCAATAGTATCATTGAAAATAACAGATAGCAAGTTTGTGGACATCATACAAACAGCACTAGTTGAATCTTGCTTACCAACTGAAATCTTGGTGGTTTGACAAAGAAAAGAGAAAGATAGCAACAGCGCCACCTTTGATCAATTAATGGATTTTCTTAGATCAGAAGTAGTTAATGAACAGAGGAGTGAGCTGGCTCGTCAGTCATTTGAAGCACCGCTAAAGGAAAAGCCAAAGGCGTATGGTAAGAAAGAACACATTTCAGTTGATGTACCAAAAGTTGCTGGATTGACGGCTCAAAGTGGAACTAGATTATGCTTGTTTTGTAACAACGACCATGACTCGAAAATCTGTAAAAAGGCAAGAAGTATGTCATATTATGAAGATCGAAAAAAGCAGCTTGACAAGGGTCGTTGGTGTTACGTCTGCTTGAGAGGCAAACATTTCGTCAAGAACTGCCGTACGGAAATAATCTGTCCAGTGTGTTCCCGCCATCATTATGCAGTCATGTGTCCAGGCGTTGCAGAGAGACAGCGTAAGCAAGAGTCTAGTACGAATGAAGACCCAAAGAAGAACGAGATGCTGATGAGCCGTATGTCTCGCACCCCAGAAGTCATAATGCAAACACTGGTGGTGAATTTACGAGGTCCAACTGGTCAAAGAAAGGTACGAGTCTTATTTGATAGTGGGGCTCAGAGGTCCTGCATTCTAGGAAGAACAGCCGAAGTCATGGGCTGGAAACTCGTTGGTTCCGAGCGTCCGATCCACACGTTGTTTGGTGGTACCAAGACCGATGAGCAAGATCATAATAAATATTAAGTCGAAGTAGAAGGCCCAAATAAAATATTCCATTTTAAGTGTTTGGGTCAGCAAAACATTTGTGGACCTACTCCACTGAATCAGAGCGAAAAAATCAAGGATGAGCTGATGATGTATAACATTAAGATAGAATACAACATTGAAGAGAATCCTGAAGTTGAGTTACTCATCGGTGCAGATGTTTACTGGAATCTTATGGTCGGTAAGGTCATTGCACTCCCATGTGGTTTATCTGCAGTTGAAACGCGACTAGGATGGACTCTCATTGGGAAGCTAAAGATGGAAGAATCTAGAGTTCGAAATAATATCACCATGACCATGGTCTCAGCTTTGTGTAATGATGTCAATCTAGCTCGGTTGTGGGACTTGGAAGCCATTGGAATACGTGATGCTGCTAAAGTCAAAACTGCAAAAGAGTTAGAAGAGGAAGTTCAAAATCACTTTGAGAAGACTGTAACAATAAATTCAGAAGGACGTTACGAAGTTCATCTTCCGTTTATTATTGAGCCATGTCATTTAGTTACCGATAGAGGAGTAGCAGAGAAAATATTAAATTCAACACTTAAGAAACTTGTGCGAGAAAATTTGTCAGCGCAGTATGACCACATTTTTCAAGAGTGGGAAGAAGCGAAGATCATTGAGTTAGTAGACTCGGATTTAAGTACTGGATATAACCTTCCTCATAGAGCTGTTGTTAGAGAATCCAGTCTTACCACTAAAGTGAGACCAGTCTTTGATGCAAGCAGCAAGACGCGGAGTAACCCAAGCTTGAACGATTGCCTTGCTGAAGGTCCAAATCTTATCGAAGAAACTCCAGCCATCATATTACGTTTTCGGGAGAAACGCTTCGGAATCGTATCTGACATCAAGAAAGCTTTTCTTCAAATTGCAATTTGGGAGGGCCACCGAGATTACCTACGCTTCCTCTGGAGAAAGTCAGAATCAGAAGAAATGAAGGTGTATCGTCATCGTCGTGTGGTTTTTGGTGTCAACTGCTCACCTTATTTGTTAGGAGCTGTCATCAAGTTACATTTGACAAATTCACCGATGAGTGAAGCTTTGTCCCGCAAGCTGTTGAATTCCTTTCACATCGACAACTATGTAACATCACTAGATACACAAAAAGAACTTTTTGAATTTATCTAGAATGCTACGCATATTTTTGAACAAGCAAAAATGAGACTTTGTCAATGGGAGGCTGCTGGAACAACAGAGTCGTCCATTAATGAGTTGCTTGAGAGGAAAGGGAGTAGTCAATATTCGAATATTTTGGGATTATTATGGGATAAAGAGTACGATGCACTGCATATCAAGGTAGAAGAATTCGTACTGCCAGCTATCGTCACAAAGAGAGTCGTTCTTGCCAGGTTACAACAAATTTTTGACCCTATGGGATTTGTAAGTCCTGTCATTTTACAAGCAAAGATTCTGCTACAAGAAGCTTGGATGGTTAAATTAAAATGGGACGAACCGCTCACACAGGAGCTTTACGAAAAGTTCAAGCTATGGGATACTGGAATTGCATATTTAACAGAGTTCAAAATACCTCGACATTTTGGGGTTCACAATCGCGAAGAGAGTGAATGGAGTCTTCACGTATTCTGTGATGCTAGCACATCAGCTTATGCGGCGGTTGCATTCTTGAGGATCGAGTATCAAGGAGTGCCAACTGCGCATCTGTTGATGTCAAAGGCAAGAGTCGCTCCAATAAAAATGATTACTATCCAACGATTGGAGTTGCTAGCTTGTGTAATCGGAGCAAGATTAGCAGATTATATAGTCAAGTCTTTGAGTTTACAAGATCAGCAAAGGTATTTTTGGTCGGATTCATCAACTGCCATTGCTTGGATTAAGTGCGAAGATAACTGGGGAACATTTGTACATAACAGAGTCAAAGAAATACAAGAATTAACCAGAATAACCGATTGGAGACATGTACCAGGAAACCAAAACCCAGCTGATCTTCCATCGAGGGGATGTTCTGTAGAGGAGCAACTGAAGTCGCAATGGTGGGAGGGACCGGCATAGTCAAGACAGTGTGAAACATCGTGGCCTATGAATGTTGAAGTAATGAACGAGGAAGCTATTAGTGCGGAAAAGAAAAAGACGATTGTTTCTGCCACAGTCACAAGTATACAGCAATGGAGTCTATTTTGTTGCTCCACCTAAACCAAGACCATTCGAGCTGCTGTGCTAGCTATGCGTTGGAGAAAGAGTATTTTACCAGAGAAAAATAGGATTTGTCAAAATATTTTATCTGCAGAATATGAAGAAGCTGAGATGAGAGAGTTTCTAGCAATTCAAAATAACATGAATATAACTGAGTCATCCTTTCGGACACTGAAGCTGCTGAAGGACGACGCTGGATTGGGGAGAGTGAAAACAAAGATTTCAGAGAGAGATGAAGATGAATGCTTTCTGCTGCCCATACTATCACCGGGGAAACATCCCGTGATCAAATTACTTGTGAATGATGTCCACATTCGCAACTGTCATGCAGGGACCCAAATCTGTATGCGAATTCTAAGAGAAAGATTTTAGATTACCTGTAGTCGCCAAGTCATTAAAAAGGTTATTTCCGAATGTAAGAATTGTCGAATTCATACCTTTGACAAACATGAATACTGAAGAAGTTACATTACCAAGGTGTCGTGTTCAAGATGCAAATGTATTTCAAACGGTGGGAGTTGATTAAGCAGGTCCTCTGTATCTCAAAGGAAGGAGAAAAGTATGGATTTCATTGTTTACATGTGCCGTTTACCGAGCGGTGCATCTAGAAGTGGTAGATTCGGTGAGCACAGAAGCATTTACGAGAGCATTCCGAAGATTTGTCGCTAGAAGAATTCGACCATCTACTGTATATAGCGATAACAGTACGAACTTTGAGGCTAGTTTATTAAGAGATTGAGATTGAACTGAGATTAGAGAAAATTTTGCAATGAACCGCATTGAATGGATTTTCATACCACCTGCGTCACCTTGGTGGGGAGGATTCTGGGAGAGAATGTTTCGTATAATAAAAGGTTTGTTAATACGCATTATTGGGAAGAATACCGTGAACTTTGAAGAGTTATCAACCATCATAGTAGAGATTGAGTCAGTAGTAAACTCTAGGCCACTGACTTACGTCAGTAATGATAGTCAAGATCTAATTCCATTGACACCCAATATGTTCATCAAAGGTGTGCCAAGTGAAGGACTCTCAGACTTTGAACCAGCCAATACAAGCAGTTTGAGCAAGCGTTACAGGTATATGCTCAAATTAGCTTCTGAGTTTCGTTCCAGATTTGGAAACGAGTATTTGAGTACCCTTAAGCAGAAAGCGGTTGAGCAAAATTGACGAAAGTGGCAAATAGGAGACATCGTACTCGCCGGTCCAGATGATAAGAAGAGACTGTTTTGGCCGATGGGGAGAATAAAAAAATTATTTCCAGGACGAAATGGGGTAGTTCGTGTGGTGAAAGTCAAGACAACGAAGGGAGAGTTGATACGTCCAGTTCAGCGGATCTACCCTTTAGAAATAGAAGCAGTTATGAAGGGGGAAGAAAAAGGAGAACAAGAAGAAAACAAAGACGGCTTGAGTGGAGAAGAAACTTTGAGAACTTTGTTGTAAAGAGATCTTATAGTCCAATTTCCTTTGATGTTTAAATAAAAGATAATTTAAAGGTGGAAGGATGTAGGAAATAGCATCGCTATAGAGTAATATATGTAAGTTATTCTACAATTTTTGTCAAGTGAGCCGCTGTCACAAAAACACGGGAAAATAACGATCAGGGGAAGTTATGACAGATCTTTTTTTTGGGAGTTGAGTGATCTTTGACATTTTTAATGAAATTTTTTAGACATATTATCCATATTCCGTTATTCTTTGTAAACGTTTGTTGAATAAAATGCGTGTTGTGGATATGCGGTCGTTCATTTGAGTTTACAGGTGTTTTTAAAGTAAGAGAAAGCTTTGTCGGATAGACAAGTGACATTTCTCAAAAACCTTAGATACCCTGGCCGGGTCAAAGATCTTCTAGACTCTAGATCTCAAGAGTTGATACTGGCAAGTCGCGATGGATGAGAAAGACCGAGAAAAAACTGCATTTACCATCGGCAGGGGATTGTGGCAATTTACAGTCATGCCATTTGGTATGTGTAATGCTCCTGCTACCTTCGAGGCGACTCATGGAGACCGTACTGAAAGGACTATCGGGAAAAACTTGCTTGGTATACCTGGACGATATAATTGTGATGGGAAAATCATTTGAAGACCATTTGAAGAAACTGGAGCAGGTATTTGAACAACTAAAAAGAGCTGGTTTAAAACTTAGTCCAAAGAAATGCTACTCATTTCAAAAACGGGTGAACTATTTGGGGCATGTAGTCTCCGAAGAAGGCGTAGCAGTTGATGCAGAAAAGATTAGGGCAATTTAATAATGACCGGTACCTGCGGATAAACATCAGCTGCGCAGTCTTCTCGGGCTCTGTACCTATTACAGAAGATTTGTTTATGGATTCGCCAATATCGCCAAACCATTGATCAGACTGACGGAAAATAATCGCGGATACAGCTGGGATGAAGACTGCCAGGTCACTTTCGAGCGACTGAAACTACTCCTAGTCCAAGCACCAATCCTGAGCTACCTGAAGACGGAAGGACGTTTTGTTCTGGACACAGATGCCTGCGACGTCGGTATTGAGGGCGTCCTGTCCCAATTACAGGAGGGTCAAGAAAGAGTAGTCGGGTACTTCAGTAAGGTTATGTCAAAGCCAGAAAGAAATTACTGTGTCACAAGACGGGAACTGCTGGCAGTAGTAAAGTCCATCGAGCATTTCTACAAATATTTGTATAGTAGGAATTTCCTGTTAAGAACTGACCACGCTGCTCTGAGATGGCTACTACAGTTCAAGAATCCTGGAGGTCAGGTCGCTCGATGGATCGAAAGACTTCAAGAATACGACTTCAACATAGAACATCGAGCTGGTACAGCACATAAGAATGCTGATGCTTTATCAAGACGACCATGTCCAAAAGATTGTCATCATTGCCCTAAGGTTGAAGCGAAGCCGTTCCGAACAACTGTCATTGACGATGCTTGGCAACCACAAGAGATAGAAAAGGACATATATGGCGACTCAGAGTTGCAAATTATTCAAGAATGGAAGAAGAAAGGAACAAGACCGACATGGCAAGAGGTGGCACCATACTCCTCGAAGGTCAAATCGTACTGGGCGCAATGGGATTCCATAATCCTGGATGAAGGCGTCTTGAAGCGTGTCCTGAAAGATTCAGATGGAACCAAGAGTAGAGAACAGCTGATCGTTCCTAGAGGTCGGGTTCCGGAGGTCTTGAGACATCTCCATGATGGAGAGAGTGGAGGACACCTTGGGGTAACGAAGACTCTGTAGAGAGTTCGTGAGTGGTTTTATTGGCTAAACTGCAAAGAAGACGTCAGGGAATCGTGCAGGAAATGCACTACGTGCGCTTCAAGCAACGGACCGCAGAAACGTCCAAGTGCTTCGATGCGACAGTATAATGTCGGTAGTCCATTCGAGAGGATAGCCATCGACGTAGCAGGGCCATTTCCCGAATCCGATGTCGGAAATAAATACATTGTTGTCGTCATATACTATTTTAGTGAATGAGCGGAAGCGTATGCCCTTCCTAATCAAGAGGCAACTACTATCGCAGACGTCTCAGTGAAGAACTGGATCTGTCGTTTTGGCGTACCCTTGGAACTTCATTCTGACCAGGGAAGGAACTTTGAATCCACACTTTTCCAAGGGATATGCGCAGTACTGAATATTCGTGAAACCAGAACTACTGCATTACATCCGCAGTCTGATGGCCTACCGCTCATCCGTACACGAAACAACCGGACAGACTCCAGCAAGAATTATTTTTGGACGGGAACTTCGGCTACCATACGACCTAAAGTTCGGCTGCAAACCTAGAGAAGACCTGGCTGGTGAAGATTATGTCATTATTTTAAGGCGTCAGATGGACTATATCCACTCCCGAGTCCGTATAAACATCCAGAACGCCAGCGACCGGATAAAAGAGACCCATGACGTCAAGGCACAAGACGGGAGTTTTCAACCAGGAGACTCTGCGTGGCTTTATAACCCAGGGCGGTGATGTGGCCTTTCTCCAAAATCACAGACATCTTGGGAAGGGCCTTACGAAGTCATCAGAAGAATTAACCGCATAATCTACGAAATCAGACGCAATCTCAAGAGCAAATCAATAGTGGTGCACTTAAATCGGCTAGCACCATTTGCAGGAGACAATAATGAAGATCCCAACGACGCACGTGCTCGTAAGTTCCATGCGTAGGAAGATTCAATTGAGGAGTTCATGAAGACATTTTCAAGTGGACGTCGGGCTCGATTCGGAATAACTACCGAAGTGCAGCAGGATCTATTCAGAGTTCCGGGCGACAACTCCTTGGCCCATTGTGTATCAGGAGATTTGAAGATGTCACGAGGGATAGCAGCAGTTTTCAAGAAGAAGTTTGGCAGGCCAGAACACCAGAAACCTACTGTAATACTGTAAGACCATCTGTCTGAGAGACAATGCGACAACCAAGGAACGCTACATTCACCACATGGTAACGAAAGATGAATTTCGTCATGAACCAACCTACCGTTCCATGTGGGAAACGCTGCAAGACATGTGAGGCCATTTAATGCAGAACGACATCCAGAAACTGGCAATACCAAAATTGGGCTGCGGTCTGGATGGATTAGATTGGAAGATCGTTCGAAATATGATAGAGGTAGCATTCCAGAACAGCGAAATTCAAATATTGGTCTGCTGTTTCCACCCAGCAGGCCCAATCGAACCAAAAACTGTCGACTGCTACTTCTACCAAACTATTGGTTGCACCAAGGGCGGCGAGTGTCACTTCCAGCATAGACATGAAGGTGTGTTTCTAGACGAAACATTCTTAAGAAAAGGGCAGTGTGACGTGCGAGAGTGAGGGGGGAGCTCGTAAAGACGACGTGATATGGGGAGGGGCTTCTTGTCGTCTCTTACGCCGCGCCGCGTCGCAGCACATCACCCCTCTCAATGGAGGCCTCTAGTGATTCCTAGAAATGGAAAGAGTCGAGAAGACGAAAATTCGAGGAAACAATATTTCTCTATATAAGGCCGAGCCAAAGACGTGCAGAACAGTACAGTGATAAGAGTAGTAGTGTGAAATAAATAAAAAACAGTAACAGTAATATGAACAGTGTATATAAATAGTGAAATATAAATATCTGTGACCTTGATTAAATTAGAATTAAGTGATTAATATATAAATATAGTGTTATTAGTGACATAGGGAGAATAAAACATTTGATTTCAATTCAAATGATCAAATAGTGCCTTTTGTTTGATTACAAACTGATTCTTCCGGCAATAAACATTACAGTAATAATAATAATATGACTATTACAGTCTTGTGAGTACTTATACATATGTGAACCTGGTTATCAGGTGTATCTGTGCACTATGTCCACAGTGATGTACAGGAAGATAATACTGTGGTTTAAAGATGGGCTATTAAGCCTTAAAGTTGTGTTCTCTCCGAACGTGCCAACATTACACCGGCAGCTGGACGGAGCGTTGAGGTGGCTTGTGAGGCCGGGTTTGTGAGATCCTATCGACGTTTGCGTCGCAGTAAACTACGACGACTATTTCGAACGTGCCAACATTACACCAGCAGCTGGGCGAAGTTAGCTACCACAAAGCGTACCAATATTACACAGGCATCTGGACTGGATATATATAAGGTGGCTTGTGAGGCCAGGTTTGTGAGACCCTATCGACGAGTTTTGTCTGAACGTGCCAACATCACACCGGCAGCTCAACTAGAGTTGAGGTGGCTTGTGAGGCCGGCTTTGTGAGACCCTATCGACGATTGCGTCGCAATGAACTACGACGACCCCTTCGAACGTGCCAACATTACACTGGCAGCTGGACGATGTTAGCTACCATAGAACGGGCCAACATTACACCAGCATCTGAACTCTAGCAGATTTGACTAAACGTGCCAACATTACACCGGCAGCTGAACCGTCAAGTGATCAAGGCCGAAGTCAAGATGCCTTTCTAATTGAAAAGCACCCCTTTCCATACTACAAAATTTCATCACTTGTTTTAGCATGCAAGTGCAATCAAACATAACATAACCATATGTAAGACGAGAACAGCATGTTTTCTCCCGCGAAAATGTACTTGATGTTATCAAAGATGCGAGATTCAAGCTTCATGCATCAAAGAGAGATCGTTGTTGATTTCTTGGAAATAGTATTGTTGGTGGTGGTTAGCATACGTTGGAGGGGTGGGTCTCTAGGATGTTGATTTGTTCTAAAATTTGTGTCAATTGCATAATTTCGCATGCGTGAAAGGACAGAGTGAAATAGACATTCATATGTGCATTAAAAGGAGCAAAGTAGCTTGACAGAGCATCCCTTCTACTTGATGGAGAAAGAGTGAAAACGAATGCCATAATCACATGCTTAACTGAAAAGTTAAATTCTAGTACGAATTCTACCTCTTCTACTTGGAGAAGGAAGGAGCTATGGGAGAAATAGTTTGTCAGTCTGCGAAAGTAAATAGAAAGTTGGATTTTAACCTCTCTCTTGACTTGATTTGACCTCAGTAATTATATTCTAAGACCTCCCTTGAATCTGCAAGTATTTAGAGAATTCATTTATGATCAAACAACTCAATCAATTTTATCATTTACTTGTATTACCCTTGTAATGTGAACAGGTGAGCAATTACTAAATATCAGGATCGTATTGGTAGGTGTTTCATTATTCATCACTTTCAAAAAAATATAACTTCCAGTGGGCTTCAATTATGATCCATAATTAACGTAGATGTCTTTTGAATCGATTAAAGACCTAAGATATTCAATATCTATTGACATCCTATTTACCACTAACTTTGTACAAAGCTACTTTTGAGATAGCCACAAATGTTTTGTGTCACTGTCGATGACTTTAGTTTATGGTCAACCACTTGACTGAGGACATCGGCTACACGTTTCAATTCATGACTTTTGGGTTACCTTGTAGCTTGTTCCCAAGATTACACATCTGTGTTTACAAAGAATTAGGGTTGACATTTTAAATGACCTGGTAATGATACATCACATGTATTTGTTCATAGTACTAAGCTGGTTAATATTGCAAAACGTCTCGATTACTTATTCCATTATTGATACCAGTAGCGTATTTATTTGTCATCAGTAAGTCCGTCACAGTCTTGGTTACCTCAGCTCGATATCTTACGGATGTTAGGTAAAGGGCTCTAGTGAGCAAATTCTTCGCTACATTAATCAATTGACTTTTAGGATGGTTTGATCTAAAATTTAAGTACCTGGTGCTAGCAAAAAGCTTTTAATACCATTTAGTGGTAATAACACAATCACTTCCCCTCATAACTGTTATATCAAGGTATGGTAAACAGCCGTCAATCTCAGTTTTCACAGTTAACTGAATATGTGTATTGAAGTTGTTGAATATTGACTGTGCTTCATTGATTTTAGATTCTGGAACCGCAGTTATCAAATCATCAACATATTTATCAATGTAAGAAACCATGAAAGAGAGTTCTAGTACAAATTTATTCAAAACAAAATTCATCACTAAGTTAGCAGCCACTGGAGATGAGCAAATGCCTATAGCAGCTCCGAAAGTTTGTTCAAAGAACTCACAATTAAACTGGAAATAGCCACTTTGAAATCAAATCTTTAAGCTCATTTGAAAGAATATCAGTACGCCGTGATATGATATTGTACTTTTGTTCAACAACTTTTTTTACAAGATCTAGTGGTATATTGATAAATAGTGATACAACATCCGACGAAATCAGAACATAATCGGAATCCAGAGCTTATCTTCCCGAAAACTTCAAATTGATACCGATTCGACTTCATTCAAATAATTTGTGGGAGGAACAATTGACAATTGCCCAGGCGGTCTGTCTGTGTGCAGACATGACAGACAGAATGACCTCTTTTAAAATTGTTTTTCGGTTTCAGTAGGGTCTAGAACGTAAAAATCATAAATCATCGAGCTGCCAAAAATCATGATTACAATACTTCCCCTATGATATATAGGTCGAGGCAATAAATACTTATATGCGTCATGATACCCAAAGTATTTCGAAAAATACGATCATTGCTTGTAAGCAGAATTAACAGCAAATTTGAGAGTGACCTATACACATGAATAACTTTGACAAATCTGGATTTTGTAAGTGTACCCTATACCTACACATATGACTCTTTGATCAATATTAAATAGTTTTCAATCAATAAGCTAAATAAAAAGCTCTGGAATATTCGAGGATATAGTTAAGACGATAAGATGTACTGCTAAGAAACATATGAATTAGTATTTTCAAATAGAGCATCAAGTTAGTTGACTGTATTTTCAGTTGATCTCCGAAGTTTGAGTTGTATATATAGAACCAATTAGCGATATCATATGATTCCCATGAGATATTTTCCACACATCGGAAAAATTATTAATTTTTCATGGAATATTCATGGTTATAATACAGTAGTCTATCAGCGAAACACAACTATTAGATGCTGCGTGAATCAACCAGACTACGCAATAGTGTTGAATAGAATACAGCGAAATGAAAGAGAATTAACCCATTCGTTCGATTCAGTTATTGATCAATAGTATGATAGGATGAGTGAACTGGAATATAGAATATGGAGGTATGGCAAGAAGCAAAAATGCAGAAATATTAATCTGTTTGCTTTTGTGATGACCTTTACATTCATATTGAATATCGTATTTAATCTGTACATCAAGACGTTGAAATACAAATTCCAGTGGGATGAATCGTGATTCTCATAAATTCTCGCACTTTTTATGGTCCCGTATTTAATTTCTATATCCAGTGGTTTTTCGCATATTACATATCAGTATTATCTTAACAAATGTTCACATCTCATACAAAAATTTGACGTTATCATTAATTCAAATTTAGCATTCCATGCATATTTATATATTTTCCATATACATGATGTCTTACGTGCATATATATATATATATATATATATATATATATATATATATATATATATATATATATATATATATATATATATATATATATATATATATATATATATATATATATATATATATATATATATATATATATATATATATATATATATATATATATATATATATATATATATATATATATATATATATATATATATATATATATATATATATATATAAGGTCTTTCATTCAACCGCCTGGCTTATTACGGAGTCGCCAACTGAATTTACATTCAGTATATATGTATATATATATATATATATATATATATATATATATATATATATATATATATATATATATATATATATATATATATATAGTTGCATACTTTGAGTTATATCTTATGACTGAAATGACCACAGAATTTCTACTCGTAGCATCTCTCCAATAACCGCATTGAAATACGCACCAGTTACATCATGCGATGTTGAAAGGACGTTTTCAGTTTAAGTTTATATTAAGTGACAAAAGACAGAGATTTGGTGGAGACAAGAATCATGATCATGATATCCATAATGTTATTGACAATGTTGCTGATTGAAAGGCTACTACATTCATGCAGAATGATCAGTATCAAGCTCATATCTATAGGAATAGGTAATGTAGAAATATAATTTATCTATGAATCAGCTGAGGGAGATCTCGGCTAAAAATTGTCCAGGAAAATATAAAGTTCTATAATTTGAAATAGGAGATTCGGTATAACTTGACAGAATCTAATTTCGTATTGATTTTAATTGATTGATTCAATGCAATATATTCAGGAAAATATACTCCTCCACACAACAATTATTAACTTTAATTGCTGTTTCTATAAATCAATCTATTCCTAAGTGAATATGTCCATATTCAAGACGTGATATGGTCTGTTTCTTGTGATTTACTTTTGTAAAATATAAATATAACTCATTTTATCTCTGTGTTCGCATAATTGCAAATATTTATGAAAGCTTACGTACATATTTTATTTATGCATATATGAGGCATACTTTGATCATATTTCGATGCATATTGCATGCATATTTCGTTCATATTCTCCTGCATATATTCCGTACTCTAAATAATATTATCACAAATTCTCTATCTATTCTCATCTCTACACCACAATAAAATACATTCTCGATTTTTGAGAAATTTTCATCTTCCTACCGTAATAAACTACAAAAAACTCGAGCCCCCAGATTCCTTCTTCTTCTATTTATACGTCAAAACGTTGAGCCAATGTTATAGACCTTGTTTATTACAATCATGAAACAAGTCCGCGAATCCACCAGTAAGCCTAGCTTCGCATTGCGACTACAGGTAGAAGCATTGAGGATTGTCATTTTTGATCCTGGAGACACAGTAGTGCCAAGCTTGGGATCACACACAAAACTAAGGATGGAATCTACCTCTGTGAGTCTTTGTGTGTGTACAGATCTTATTTATTTGGGTATATAAGTGGCAGAGCGAGAATTTTAGAGTAGATTGCTGTTGAAATAAGAAAATGTTACGTTCAAACGTGACATTTGCTAATTATATAGTTATTTGTTTAACAGGTACAAAAAATGCTAGATTTTGGGATGAGCAAGAAAGTTTGCAGCTCGATGCAAGGTGAATAATCGCGATCTTACGTTTCATAGTTCTCAAAGTTTCTTCTGTAATATTGGTGAGTTTTCATAATCTTGTTATCATTATTATTTATTATTCATTCATTCGTTCAAAAAAATTCAGAGTATAGGAGCAAATAGAAACAATGAGAATCAATTATTGAGTATAAATTGATGATAAATTGAATTAACAGGTGCTATTGTTTTCAAAATATTCCCTTACAGAGTAATATGAATCTTCCTGCAAATATATCTTAGAATTGTCTTTGAATTTTTCTTGTGATAGGCTTCTCAAGTCTGCTGGTATAGGAATAAATATTTTGATCACTTCATTTTGAACTTCTTTCCGAACAACAGTCAATCTATATTTTTCGGTCATAAAGTCATCCTTATTTCTTGTGATGTAAGTATGGTCATTTTCACTCCCACTGAACATATTTTCATAGTTTTTAATGAATTTTCCACATTTGAATATATACAGAGATGGAGTAATTGGAATTTTATGCTCTTGAAACCATTTTTATTATGATCTTTATATCCAAGATTGAAGATGATTCTAACGTAACTTTTTTGTATCTCAAAGATTATTTCTGAAAGCTGCTATCCTCCTCAGAATATGATACTGTGAGTGGAATAAGGCTGGATATAACCCTGATAAACATTTAGTAGTGAAGGTATATCAACCAGTATTTGCAAATATCTGAGAAGGATCACATATTTATCAATTTTATTTGCTAGTATATTGATATTTGTTATACAATTCATATCTTTTTGTATGGCCTGTAGATATTTTTCAGAATTGAATTATAAAAAATAGGATTTTTTGTTTTGAATTATGTTTAATTATAGATAATTTGACGGTTCGACTATCTATCCGAGGGACTTTATCAGAAACAAACATACAAAAATAAATATGGTAAGTATCTAGATAACCAAAAATATACAAACTACTAGATGTGAAAATGTTGATCTCACATTTAGTGCCGGAAGGATGAAAATGATTTGCATTCATCCAAGGTCTGAGGGAGCACCATGCGAAAAAACCTCAAACAGATAGTCCGGACAATGAATAATTGTGGATGGAAAAGTGGAAAGCAAAAAATTTAACTTTGGAACTTTGTTTGGACTGATTGGGAGATAAACATACTAAAAGTCCTTACCTCTCTGCTTGAATGCGATCGATTTCGGTTGTATCACCATCCTCATGCACTAGCTGGCATGTTGACATATAATAATATAAATATGAAGAAAGTTCGTTGACAAAAATTTTGAGTTGAAAAATATATATATCACTACATAGTATAAAACAAAGTCGCTTTCTCTGTCCCTATATCCCTATGTACGCTCAAATCTTTAAAACTACGCAACGGATTTTGATGCCGTTTTTTTTTAATAGATTGAGTGATTGAGGAGGAAGGTTTATATGTATAATAACATCCATTAAATAGTGGAGAAATACTGTTATTTTTGAGGCTTCCAATGTGATGTCGTAAATAATTACATTTTTTCCGCTTACATTGCAAACGCAGGCTGAACCCTACAAGATTTATCACAACACATTCGCGAGGGTTCTTATTGTAGTATTATCAACGTGGCGCACGAGCCGTATTAGTTTGTTCACGCATCGTTTATCCGATTGATTCGAAACTTACTACAGTTGTTGTTGGCTCTTTCGAGAAAGTTCTCAGTATTGTACCACCAGCATACCTTAAGTGGCACACGAGCAGTATTTGTCCGTCCACACATCGTTCATCCAATTGAGTTATAATTTCATATAGTGGTTGTTGAATGAAGGTTCTGACATAGTAACACTAACGGTATTTGTCCGATCAAGCATCATTCAACCATTTAAATTGAAACTTTCTATAGTTGCTGCTGGCGCTTGCGTGGTGACCGATTTTAAGAATTCTTCCACCTGTAGAATCACATACCTATCATCACTATAAACATGGGCTATAATTTACCATCAAAAAAAAGGGTTACCTACAAAAACTTCAATTCTAACCCAAAATGTGAGAAAATGACCAGTAAAACTCCATGCATTGCCTGCGCTGCAATACAATATTTTATTCACCGTAAATGATCAAATTAAATACAGATGATGCTATCTATACATAAATCAACGCATTCATCAAGAAATTCTGAATTGAGTTACTCGAGCAAGATATGTGGTATTATTCTTAATAACTATCTCTGAGTAGTCGTTTATTTTTTTGCTGTGTTAAAATTTTACTTTTAGCTGGTTTAAAATTTGCTTATAATCATATATCTTAAGTTAAAGTGTGAAGTTCATAGTAGGTGCAAAATAATTCATTTCTTACTCCGGTATTGTGCTGATTAGGGCAGTTATTCACAATTCTAGTGCATCTCGTGGTCATATTTTTATCGCAATTGTTCTTTTTCATTAATTATCAATCTTTCACCTGTTCGCCAGCAACTATCGGTTACTGACCTCAGGTTCGTCAGATAAATCATCATGGGTCCAATGTGCAACATTTGCAAATCCAAGGTAAATAGAAAAAATCCAAATGTGACGTGTGCTGGCTCCTGCCAAATGAGCTATCACATCAGTTGTCTAGAAATTCCAGAGCCGGACTTGAATGCGCTAACTAACAGTAAACACTTATGTTGGATTTGCGACACTTGTAAGCTCACATCTTCTCGTTCTCCTTCACTTCCTGATCGTGAAACGAGTTCTAATGACATCATTGCAACCTTAAATGAGTTGAAACGATCTATCGAATTTTATGGAAACAAGATTGATGACTTTGAGTCAAAATTCAATAAATTCTCAGAAAAGATCAATTTAATAGAACCAATGAAAATTGAAATTATATCGTTGAAGGCTAGAATTGAAGATTTAGAGCAAAGAACACGATTTAATAATGTCGAAATAGTCGGATTACCTGAAAAGCCTAACGAAAATCTTGTTCAGATAGTATGCAACATTGGTAACACTGTAGGCAGTCCTATTACCGTAAGCGATCTAGATGCTATACACAGAGTCTCGTCAATTAACTTTCAAAATAAACCAAAAAATACAATAGTACGATTTGTTTCTCGGCTTAAAAAAGATAATTTCCTGGCCTCGTTTCGTCAACACAAAAGTTTGTCAGCTGATCAATTGAACTTTGCAGAAAAAAATAGAATTTATATAAATGACCACCTCAGTCCAACAAATAAGTTGTTGCTGAAGAAAACCAAGGAATGTGCACGAGAGAAAAATTATAAATATGTATGGGTCCGCAACTCCAAAATTTTTGTTAGAAAACAGGATAATTCACCAATAATATATATACACACAGGTATTGATATTGCCAAAATAGATTGAGCATTAATACCATATGCTAAATAATTACGGATTACCTAAATTTTTTTTTGTTATTATGGTAACTGTTTATTATCAGAATGTGCGTGGTATAAAAACTAAATTAATAAATGTGTTTAATGAGATTTCTGCATGTGATTACGATATAATCTGCTTTACAGAATCTTGGTTGAATGAATCTGTAAGAGACAGTGAAATATGTGACTTAAACAAATATTCAGTGTTTAGGCGAGATCGTGCTGATCCTGTAAAAAAAGAAGGAGGTGGTGTTCTTATTCTAGTTTCTACTAAATATTATTCCCGACTACATCTGGAATGGAATTCTCCGGCTGATGATATCTGGGTGTCTGTGACTAGTTCTCAACAAATTAGGCTGTATATATGTTGTGTATATATCCCCCCCAAAAGTGCGTACGATATTTATTCCAGTCACTTCGATAAAATCAGTGAAGTTTCATTTCATTGCTCTACTAATAATATCCTGATTGTGGGTGACTATAATCTGCCTGAAATAAGTTGGTTACAGACACAAGGTACAAATTTGACACCTTTTTATACAAGGAGACTTGATACTCATTTAGATTTAATAAATACAACATATCTGTGCAATCTATATCAATATAATGGTGTCAAAAATCATTTGGACTCAATTTTGGATTTAGTTTGGTGTACTTTCACTGTAAATGTTACTAATTGTGATCATCTGAGTAAATTGGATAAGTACCATCCTGCCTTGGAAATTAATTTTTCACTCAACAATTTTAAACCCCTTTGTCACGATGAAATTACATGTTACAATTTCAAAAAATGTAATTACGAAGAGCTCATCTATAAGCTGTCTGCTGTCAATTGGGAAAGTAAACTTTCAAATGAAGACGTTAATAAAGACGTAGAATTATTTTACAACATTCTTTACAACCTTTTGGACACCTATTGTCCTGTGTTATATAAAAAGAAAAACAACTATCCAATATGGTTTTCTAGATCTGTGATAAAATTGATTAAAGAAAAAAACAAATTTCCTAAAAAATGGAAAACATACCATGATAAAAATGCCTATATCTTATTTTCGTCTCTTCGTAAGAAAATAAAATCAAAAATAAGTGATGATTTCAAATATTATACAGACCGCATTCAAAATTATCTCAACAATAACGTGAAAAGCTTTTGGAGTCATATTAAAAAATTAGGTAAAAATAATAATGTACCCAATTCTATGTTCTATGGCAATAATACTGCTAATAACGGTCATGACATAAGTAACCTCTTTGCTGAATTTTTTAAATCTGTGTACACTGCCAGCAACACTCAAACAAACCCAATAAGCGCTGATTCTGATTCCGCTGTGAATTATAGCTTAAATTTAAGTCATATTAGTCTACAATTCAGCGATGTTCTCGATTGTTTAACTAATCTGGATATTAACAAGGGCTGCGGTCCTGATAGAATCCACCCTTCATTCATTAAAACATGCTCTCACTACCTAGTTTATCCTCTTCTGCTCATTTTCAATAAATCTTTGCAGACAAGTATTTTTCCCGAAATTTGGAAATTATCATATATAGTTCCAATTTATAAATCAGGAGATAGAAGCAATGTTACAAACTATCGACCAATTTCTATACTACCTATCTTCGGAAAACTTTTTGAATGTATCATCACTAAAAAAATTAGCTTCAATCTACATAATTTGATTATCCCTCAACAAACTGGATTTTGTCCAAAGAAATCTGTGTTAAATAATCTGGTTCCATTTACGGAATTTATAAGTCGTCACATGGATGAGAGAATACAGGTCGACACAATATATACCGACTTTAGTAAAGCATTCGATCGAGTGAATATATCCATAGACTATTACAGAAATTATTGTCATATGGCATTCACGGTTCCCTATTAAGATGGATTGAATCCTACATCACCAATCGGTCTCAGCTAGTTAACTGCAATGGTTTCAAATCTAGAATAATAAATGTAACATCGGGGGTTCCCCAAGGTTCTCACTTGGGACCAATATTTTTCCTCCTCTACATTAATTCTATTTCTAATTGTTTCAAATATTCGAATTTTTTACTATTCGCGGATGATTTGAAATTTTATAGACCTATCGAATCACTGGATGATTGCTATTATTTTCAAGAAGATTGAGAACGACTTCATAACTATTGTGTTGATAACGACTTGGTTTTAAATTTGGATAAATGTCATATTCTCAGCTTTACCAGGAATAAAAATATAATAATTTATTCTTATAACTTACAAGGAGCTGTTTTAACACGGAAAACATCTACTCGGGACTTAGGCCTAATTTTGGACTCTAAATTATTACTTAATGAACAATATGACTCCATGGTGAAAAAATCTCACAAAACTCTAGGATTTGTCTTTCGAATGTCTCAATGTTATGATAGAAAAGAGTCTCTTTTGATACTATATAATGCATACGTTCGCCCTATTGTTGAGTATTCGTCGCAAATTTGGAATCCAATGTACAACAAAAATATCTCACTTATTGAATCAATTCAGAAAAAATTTTTTTCCTTATTAAAGTATAAATTTAAATTGGGAGATTCATCTTACTTTGACTCACTCGAAGATTTCAACATGTTGACTCTAGAACGAAGAAGAACTAATGCTGACATGATATTTTTATTCAAACTATTCAATAATATGATTGATAATTATGATATTATAGATAAATTCGAATTTCACGTTCCATGTGTTAATACTCGAAATAATACTTTGTTTTATCTGAATAAAACTAATTCCAATAATTTCAAGAATTCTGTAGTGAATGGATTGATGTCTACTTACAATAATAACTTTCAGCACTTGGATCTTTTTAGTCTGAGCTACAATCAACTTAAAACGGCTTTAATTAAGAATTGATTATGTTACTTTATTTTAAAACGGCTTTAATTAAGAATTAATTATATATAAGTTGTTGCATCTGACACTGCACTTATCATTTTATGTATTAATTTTATTGTTAAATTGTGGAAGCCTATTATCGGGAAACTGTTGGCTCCCCGAATGTATAAATAAATAAATAAATAAATAAATAAATACTATAAAACTATGCTTTAAAGATTCGTATAAAAATGTTGTATATTATTAAATGTCCACCCGTGCGAAGCCGGCACGGGTTGCTAGTAAAATATAAAATGAGCTATCACTGTGAGAAATATAAAGGCAAATGAGTATCAAATTTAATTATAAGTTTGAATATTCTAATGTAAAGTGAAAAAATAGAATTACGTTTGGAAAAAGTGTGCCTGTGGAAGTGAGGTAATAGGCACATTTCACAGCGGCAAAGATCGAACAAATGCAATAATCTAGCAAATTTTAATATTCAACTCAATAGATATAGTCACTTACCTCAAAAATCAGTTTTAAAAAGACATCAGAAATCGTCTGGTATTAAAATTTGAAGCATGTAAAAAATGCATGTTGAAAGGTCAAGAGAATGAAATATACTGTCAAAATTTTGATTTATCAATTTCCGTTGTAGGTGGGGGATGAATAGGAAATGAAGCAAGTAGGAACTATATAACTCGAATTTGAAATGAATTTAATAAATATAGCGCATTCTTAATATCATTTGATATCATTTGAAAGGTGATAATTCTAAGAAAATATGGTTTGGATTTGTGAATTCAGTGATTTCGTTCAATAGATTATTCTTGGTTCTTAGATTCAGTCTGGTTTCTAGTTCTTCAAATAGTAGTGAATTTTGGAATTTTGTTTCCTGTTGCAAAAGTTCTAAGTTGTTTATGTCAATTGAATGATTTTGTGTCTTTAGATGTGTCCCTAGTGCTGAAGGTGGATTATTTTTCATATGTTCTTCAAACCGTGTATGGATATTTCTAGAAGTCAGGCCAATGTAGCAGTTGTCACAATCATTACATGTGATTTTATATACACCCGATTTCTGTAGTGTGTTGCGTTTGAATTTGTTACTCAACAAAATATTCCCAATATTAGAATGTGATTTTTTTGTTGTGGTGAAATTAAATTCATTTGATATTTTATTCAAAGATTTCTGAATGTTATTGAATTTAGGTTTTGAAATGAATTTCTAAAATTGTTTGGCATGAGGATTTTGTTTCAATATTTTGGATTGTTTTCTTTTATTACAAATATTTAGCATGCATCGTATTGTGTAATTATTGTTAAGGCCTATTTGAAATATTGTTTCAAGTTTATTGTTAAATTGTTCTTCCTGAAGGGGTATTGAGAGGATTCTGTTGAATAAAAAATTAAAACTAGTTTGTTTGATTCTAGGTAAATGTGCTGAATGGAAAGTAATGATTATGTCTGTGCTTGTGGGTTTTCTGTAGATATTATATGTAATATTAGTGTCGATTCAATGTGAAGTTAGGTCTAGGAAGTTAACTCTATTATTTTCTTCTGTTACAAGAGTGAATTAAATTTTTGATAGATCATTGATTTTTTCTAACAAAGTATTTGAATCAGCTAGGGATCCCATCAATAGACACAAAATATCATTTACATAACGACGCCATAGAAAGATGTTAGAGCTGTCATGAATCTATGAAGATGTTAGCTAGTGCACCTGAGATCGGATTACCCATTGGTCGACCATCGTTTAATCTATAGAAAAAATCATTGAATAGGAGAGTTTTGATCTGTTATCGCCTGGAAAAAGTTTGTTATGTTGATGATGCCTAAGTTTGTGAAGTTGTATTTGATTCTAAAGGTTTCGTTATCGTGTAATTTGTTTTCTAGTATTGTGAGTGTCCCTTTATTAGGTTTATTCGTTTATAGATCCACGATATCAAATGACGTTAAGATGAAGCTTCTATCATTCTTGTTTAATGTGTTGTCAATTTCGGAAATTGATTGTGGTGAATCATGAATAGAGTATGTTGATTTATATTTGAATTCATTGACTGATATGTCGTTTGAAGATTTTGCTAAATTGTGACCTGTAGAACCGATGGAAGAAGAGATTGGACTGTGATTTGTCTGGTTTGTGCAGTTTGATTAGGCTGTATAGAATTGGAGCATCAGGATTCTTTTCTAAAATGAAATATGATTTTATGTTGAATCTATTCGAAATGAGTTGAGTATTATTGAAATCTTTTCGGAATAATTTTGTAAAGTTATCCAAAGAGTTAGATTTCAATTTTGAAATGTAATTGTCAATAATTTTTTTTTCGGTTTTTTGAAAATATTCATCAGTGTGTAGAATGATTAAGCATGCATTTTTGTCGCCTTCAGTGACCGTTAAATTATTATCTGTTATTTTCTTGTTTATGGATTCAATATTAATATTGATATTTTTAATGGCTCGGTTTCTGTCTCTGTGAAATGCAGCCACCTGACTTTCTGATATGTTTTCTGAAATTGTTTCAATATCTGGTGCTATTCGAGAATATTGTTGATGTGATTGTAGTTGAGCTCCCAAGTCGATGACGATTTTATGCAGATTAGCTGGTGGTGGTTGTGGAGCAAATTTGTGGCATAAGCTGAGGATTTCTCCTTCTCTTTCATTGAATGTGATGTTAGTTAGATTTATGACTCTAGGTGGAAAGTTAATGATGTTCGTGTTGTTGATTATCTTTTGAAGTTGATTTGAAACTGAATATGAATGTTGATTTGAGGAATTAATGATTGTTTTGTTATTTATTTCTTGAAGTTGATTTGAAGTTGGATATGGATGTTGAGTTGAGGAATTTATGAGATGTTTCAATTTTATTTTTCTTTGTTGATAGGTTGCATTGTTATTTGGGATGATCTCTTCTTCTAATGACTCGATGACTGTTTGATATTCCAGCGAATGGAGATGATAGTGTAGATGTCTGTGTGAAAATTTCAGTCTTCTCTCGATGGTGATGAGGGGGACCATTCGTCTCTGTATCTCTTGCCGCAGCAGCTTGGAGTGTATTTTCTTCTCTTGACCTTTAGTAATATTTTGTTGTTTGAAGTTCAGTTTTAAGAAACTTGGTGTCATTTTATTCTGTTCTGCTTCTGTGAGAAGTTGAGGTGTTGTTTGCAACGGTGTCATTTCTCTTATATGAATTTCAGCTGCAGGAGTTCAACGGATATCTCAGAGGACTCAATTTTATGTATTAATTCCTCCAAATGTGTATACATCGTGGTTATGGAAAGGTTAAATGAATATTTGATGTATATTGTATTGAGATTTTCATATTTTCAAAGTTGCTTAAATGCGATCGATTTCGGTTGAATGACAATCCTCAGGCATAAGCTGAAAAGTTGACATATAATAATATAAATATAGAGGAAGTTGGTTGGCAGAAATTCAAAGTTAAAAAATATATATGAAATAAGCTAAGACTGTGGAAAATATAAGGACAAATGAGTATCAAATTTATTTATAAGTTCAAATATTCTATGTGTGAGTGAATGAATAAAATTAGGCTTGGAAAAATGTGCTTGTGAAGGTGAGGTTATAGGCACATTTCACAGAGGCAAAAATCGAACAAATACAATAATCAAGCAAATTTTAATATTCAACTGAATAGATATGAAGTCATGTTACGTCAAAAATCAGTTTCGAATAGATATCAGAAATCGTCTGGTATTTATATTTGGAGCATGTAAAAATGCATGTTGAAAGGTCAAGAGAATGGAATATACTGTCAAAGTTTTTATTGATCAATCTCCGTTGTAGGTGATGAATAAATAGGGAATGATGGAGAAGCGAGAAGGTAGTATATAATTCAAATTTGAAATGGATTCAAAGAATAAAGCGCGATCTTGATATCATTCGATATCATTTGGAAGGTGATAATTTCAAAAAAATATGGTTTGGGTTCGTGAATTGAGTGATTTCGTTCAATAGATTATTCTTGGTTTTAAGATTCAGTCTGATTTCTAGTTCTTCTAATAGTAGTAAATTTTCAAATTTTGTCTCTTGTTGCGAAAGTTCCAAGTTGTTTATGTCAGTTGAATGGTTTTGTGTCTTTAGATGTGTCCTTAGTGCGAAAGGTGGATTATTCTTCATATGTTCTTGAAACCGTGTATGGATATTTCTAGAAGTCAGGCCAATGTAGCAGTTGTCACAATCATAACATGTGATTCTATATACATCCGATTTTTTTAGTGTGTTACGTTTTGGTTTTTTATTTGACAGAATATTCCCAATATTTGAATGTAATTTATTTGTTGTGGTGAAATTAAATATATTTGATGAGCCATTGTTTCAAAATTTCAGATTGTTGGATGTCATTCAAGCTCATAATTGACTTTAATATTTATTTGTCTCCATATTTCTCACAGTTGTAGCTTATTTCATATTTCATATATATTTTTTAGCTTGAAACTTTTGTCAACGAACTTTCTCTATATTCATATTACTATATGTCAACTTTAACTTATGCCTGAAGATAGTTATACATCAAAGTCGATCGCATTCAAGCAACTTTGAAAATATGGAAATTTCAATAGAATATTCACTCAACCTTTCCTTATGTTTTTGCTAGTGAATGTGTTGGACGTGATAAAGTAGATCTCTGACAAAAAATAATATCTGAATGGTTGGAATCAAGTTATTCATAGTGAATTTCTTGTGATTTAATGCAGTTTTAATTATCTCGTTCCATGCATGTAAAAAAATTGTTGTAAGTCCTCCTTTAGTATATCTTTGAAGATTTCCGGTGAATGTGAGGCGATCCGGCTGCGTATCAACAATCTGAGTATAGCACATTCTGTGGTGAGGCTTCTATTAAAGAAATAACATTGAAACATGAAGAAACTTTCCAAACATTGAAAATAGAAAAACCAAGTTGATAAAATTTCAATTGATATTTTATATCAAAAAAATACTATAAACTCAATATTGAAAGAATCCGATATACAACTACGAAGTGTGCAGTCGGGACATTGGTCAATCTGTGAGCAAAGTCATCCCAACTTTTGTAATTAAATTACAGAATTTACCTCCTTGAACAAAAACTTCACATACAATATGACATCTATTTGTTCTTGCTGTTCTAAGGTCACTGAACCGCATTTATTATTGATATGCTGCGTATGCAGAAATAAATTCAATAACTCCTGTATGGAAGTATCTTCCAGCAAGGTACGATTGATAAATGATAAAAAAGGAGTCACCTGGAATTGTACCAATTGTTCAAAAGTGGGAAATGATCTTATCTCATTAAAGTCAATAATCGTTAGTATCAGTGAGAAATTAACTAAACTACAAGAAATTGTTGGAAATAAAACTCAGAATGATTCAGTTGATATTGAAGAAATTATTGGTGAAATGAATGACTGAGAAAAATGGAAGAATAATATAATTGTACTCGGTTTAACTGAATCCAATAATGGAAATGATGTAGCAACTGTGACAAATTTGATTCAACACATAAATAAGAATATTAATATAGAGCCCGATAAAAAATGATTGGATATAATCGTATACGATCATATACAATTCTTTGGATACAGTTTTATCCAAAAAATGAGACGATAGAATCGTTTAAAACTGTATAAAACTCTATCGAATCATATACATATATATACATTTGGATATAACGATATACGATTGTATATAAATATGCTGTCCTATACGTTTATATAAAATTTTATACAATTCTATAAGACTCTATACAATTATATCAGTTCTAGTTGGACGGTAAAATTGGATAGGGTTGTATATAGTTGGATTGCAATATTTACATTTGGATATGAATGAGAATATTTTTCATTTTATTGAAATTTAAGAAAAAATACATTGTTCTCAGTATATTTGTGATAAAACAGACTAATCACTTGACTTATTGTTATAACTATTGAATTGAACATTCAATTCCGTACTATCTAACGTTTTTTTTTATAACAGGTAATGAAATTATAATCCGTACTTACGTAGCGTTCAATACTCTTAGAATTAATAGTGAGGATTGTACGAAATTCGATGTATAATTCATTAGTTCTGAAGTCCAACAAATTCATTACTTTACTTATTCCAACATCTATTGAATTATGCCTTGAATCTCGTAAAATCTCACTTTTAATAAAAATAATGATAAAGTCATATTCTATATTTCTACTTGATCGCCGTTTAAATTAGATTAAATTGAATAAAGAACTGGAGATTGTACAAAAATAGATGCATAGTTTATTGGTTATAGAATTTTTTTTCTCACTGGTTGCCTCTTCCTCAGAAGCGATTCACTATTTGAGAATGTTAGTTGCTTCGATTCTTCTTTTTTGAAATGAACTGCCTCACTTCGAAGGTAATCTCGATCATCTGTGATTAAATAGGATTGGTTATTACTCTCAAAGGGGCTATTTTAGCATTGTTGGTCCAGTTAATATCTTTAAAATCATGAAAAATGCTGATAATGCGAGTAAGGGCATGGTTGAGAGCTAATTTGATTCAGAATGGTGTCTAGAAAAATATGCACAGAAATCTTACTTGCACATCAACAATTGCAAAAGTTATAGGCAAATGAAGATATGAAGAAAATTTTAGTTCTTCTTGCGATAGCGTAAATTAGAAAGAAGAACTCAAGAGGAGAGGAAATTTACTGTGAAAAAGCTGATTCCCGAAAATTATGTTGTTATTATTTATGATTTCAATTGATTCTAAGTTATAGATTCGAGAGTGGAGCACATTTTCGTGGATAATCTCCTTCTCTTCAAGGATTCTTTTGCTAACTCACCCTAGCGCTAATATTTTTCAAGTTATGTCAAGAAGCTAAAAACCTTTTTGAATCTCTATTTTCTTTAGACTCTTGCAGTTTTTAAAGTTCGAGTTAGATTTCTACACCCATTTTTGTCGGTGCCATTCCAAATTGAATAAGTCCTCAACCATTCGTTCATTTGAATAATATATATTTTCCAGGACTTCGAAGATAATAGCTAGACTATAAAAAAATTAAATGGAGAAATTATCTTAAATCAGTTTCATTTCACCGTTCACAAACTATCCTTTTTTCCGAAAAACAAATGAGTTTTTATCCTTTTTTCAATTTGTAATGATCCCAAAAATTGAAGGTAAATCATGTCTGCATACAAATTAAAACATAGAAAACGTGATGAACTCAGCGAAGAAAAATTTCAATTAAATGAAATCAAATAATTAAAACTAGAACTAAAACCAAAACACTTATCTGTTCTCATGCGCGTGCGCATATAGGGAACCAAGCAATCATAATCTGTCTTCTTTTTCTCGCCGCTAGCGCTTCCCTTTCCACTTCACTTCTCCACCGCTTTAATTCTCTCTCGCCGCTTAGCAACAGCTTACTTTCTTTGCCACAGCTTCTTATTTCTACTTCTTTCTTCCTCATTTCTTCATCTTCACCTTATCTTCTGACTCGGTTATCTTCTTATCTGCCTTCACTGCCTTTCTTCCAGTTATTTTTCGTTATTTCAACTCCACCGCATCAAATTCAACTGTATTCAATCAACTCCCATGCTCAACTGCTACTCGTTTGTCTTTCGTAGATCGCTTGCACTCATCTTCCCCCTTTCAGCACTTCACCCCTTCACAAGTCACATAACAGGTCACAGCTTGAAACTAATATAAATTAACTATCCTAAATAATTTGGACTATTGAAAATTGTTGGATTGCATCGTGAACTGAATATGTTTCATTATGAATTATATAATATCCTTTATTTTCATGTAAATTTAAAAATAATACCTAACAAACAAATACCCAGTGGAATAGTTGGAGGTATCCACTTTTGTATTATTTATTATACTATTTATATATACCTTATGTGTCATATATGAAACAATATTAAACTATTGCTTTTTCATCTAATTCAAGCTTCAACATGTCTTCCAAAAAAGTAACAATCACCCATCATTGACAAAAAAGTACAAAACTTACACGGGTGACTTCACTATCCTGGTATAATTTGTTATTCCAGTGGATTCCATAAATTTATTTATCGAACATCAGCTGCACTGATTGTTATTGACAATTTTCATTTTAGACTTCTGAGTATGTTATACCGATAGCAAGGAAAGAAGATGATATATGAGTACAGACACGTATATAACTTCATCCTATGATACACGGATATATGTATATGGTTGTTTATAACGATATATAACCTCACAAAACAGTTAAAATGAGAATAATGTGCTGTATACAATTTTATAAAGTATTATTTAATTGTGTATAATGATAAAAAAATGTGTAGAATCAAATATAGCTTCTCGGACAATTAGAAATATAATTTTATAAACTTGTATGCGATAATATACAAATATATCTGATTGTATATAACTGTATAAAATCTTGAAAAGCAAAGTTAAAACTCAAAAAAACATTTTATGCGACTATTTATAGCTATATATGATTGTATAGAGCAATATAGGATCTTATGTAGTAGTTGAAATGAAAGAACTGTACTGTATAAGACTTTATACAGTACTATATAATTGTATATAATGTGATAGAATTGGATAGAGCTTTCTGAATTAATGGAAATATAACTATATGACTATATACAGTAATATACGAATATATATGATTGTATAGAGTTCGATAAGACATATTATATATTTTTGTATATCATAGTATAAAACTGTATACAATTGTATATAGTCGTATATGATCGTATATAATTGTATGCAGAATATGAAAAAGTTGTACAGTACTCTGGTCTAATTGTATATAGTCATATACAGGTGTATGTTATCATATGATGTTCTATACAATGTGCTATATCTGTTTGGATACAATTCTATATAATTATATCAAATTATATAGCAGTATATAAGAATTCCATATATAATTGTATATAACCATATCAAATGGTATATAATCCGATACAATTCTATCCAATCATTTTTTATCGGGAGGATATGAGAATTTATCGGTTAGGTAAAGTGCAATCGGGCAAAAATCGACCTATAAAAATCATACTTAGTTCCGAAAAGGATGTCATTGCAATTATTCGTACTGCTAACAAATTGTCAACAAACCCAGAGTTTTCTAAGATATCAATATCTACCGATAAAACATATCGTCAAATAACGCACTATAAAAAAATTAAACAAGAATTGCAACAGCGTACTGACAGTGGTGAACTCAATTTAAAAATAAAATATATAAATGGAATACCTAAAATTATTCCTTTAAACTAATAGTGCCCAACAGTAATATTTCAATATCTCGTGATGAGCGATTTATGTGTAATAAAATTTATTATCAAATTACGCGTGGTTTAAACTCTAAAACTGATTTGTTTTATACTGCTGTCAGTGATTCCGAATATGACATTGTGTGTGTTACGGAGACGTGGCTAAAAAGTGATGGTAGCAGCAGTGAATTATTTCCTATTAACTATACTGTTTATCGATGCGACCGCTGATTTAGTGAACTGTCTGTTAATAGAGGTGGTGGTGTTCTTATTGCCTGCAACAATGCCGTCATTCAAGCCACGCAAGTCGACTTGTCCAGTGTTATCAGTAACAACAGCTCAATAGATATAGTCGGATGTAAAATTATTAACCATGAAATTAAATGTTATATTTTTGCTGTATACATTCCTCCAAATGTGTCACTTTCAGATATTGAGCAATTTTTTGGTGCTCTAAGCACTTTGGATTATATTAATCAGAATAATTCTATATTTTTGGAGCATTTCAATATACCATCATATACCAAACTCAATAATTTCTGTACCAAATACAATTTGTTACACAATTTTATGGAATTATTCAACTATACGCAATATAACGATATTGTCAATATCAATGGTAGATTGTTAGATCTTGTTTTTGGTAATGTTGAATGTGATGTAATTGAATGTAAACATAGCTTAGTAGAATAAGATGAGCATCATCCCGCTTTAGAAATAGATTGTAATATTTTTGTAGCTCAACAAAATAATTTTCCTGCTTCTAACGCGGGTGTTAAAATTTATAATTCCAAAAAAGCAAATTTTCCTGCTCTATATGACTTTGTAGCGTCTATTGACTGGTCAGTTTTGAAATCTTGTAATGATGTAGAACAAATGTGCGACTTATTTTATGATACCTTAGAAATATCCTTTGATTCATTTGTTCCAACATATAAACCAGTATCATCGAATAGGTCGTATCCACCCTGGTTTACTAGGGAAATTATTTTTGATATCAGGAGAAAAAGCAGAATTCATAACAATTATAAAAAATTCCATAGAGTATCAGACTTTCAAAAATACAAAAAATTAAGAGCTCTTATCAAAGTAGACATAAAAGGCGCCTACAAAATTTATTTACGTAAAACTGAGAGCTTGATAGTTGCCGACTCTCAACAATTTTGGTCCTACATCCACAGTAAACAGAAGAATACCCGTATACCAGGTAACATGTCTATAGATGATGATAATTATGGAGATCATCAAGCTATTGTTGATGCTTTTGCAAATTATTTCTCTGGTGTATACAATATCTCTACTCCTCAAGGTGTGAAATCTTATAGAACAGATTCTACAAGCTATCTTCCACTCATAAAAATTGCTAAAATTGATGAGCAGGACATAGAGCAAGCTATGAAAAAATTACCTAATAAAATTACAGCTGGAGTTGATCAGGTTCCAAGCTTCTTGATAAAAGACTGTGTCAGTGCTTTTCTCGAGCCATTATTTCTAATATTTAATCAAATATTACAATCGTCTTATTTTCCTCAAACGTGGAAAATATTTCGCAGAAGTCCAGTTCATAAATCCGACGACCGATCAGACATAAAAAATTATCGCCCTATTTCTATATTATGCAATTTCTCGAAAAATTTTGGAATCATATTACATACGAAGCTACAAGCAGGCACTAAGAATTTTATATCTGATAAACAGCACGGATTTGTTGAGAGAAGGTCAACTGTAACAAATTTGGCAGTAATTTAACTATATCTGTCATCTGCGATGGATAAAGGTAACCAAGTCGATGTGATATATACTGATTTTCAGAAAGCGTTTGATAGAATAGACCATTATATTTTACTACATAGATTGAACAATTTAGGATTTATTAAAAATCTAGTTGAACTATTTGAATCATATCTCGTTGGTAGAAAACAGTTTGTAAGATATAATGGTTATTCTTCGTATTATTTTACGCCAACATCAGGCATACCGCAAGGCTCAAATCTTGGCCCGCCATTATTTATATATTTCATTGATGATCTTAGTAATTCAATTCCATGTGAACATTTGTTTTTTGCAGATGACTTCAAAATTTATTCTTTGATCAATAATATTCATGATTGTGAGCTATTACAGACTGCATTGAATAATATACAGGAATTGTGTGATTCAAGTAATCTTCAACTCAATATTAAAGAATGTAAAGTGGTATCCTATTACAGAAATAGATCCCCAGTACTTCATGTATACCAAACAGGCACTCAAAATTTAGAGAGATTAAATATTATCAAGGATCTTGAGAGTTATTTTGATTTCATGCTAACTTTCAACCATCATATATCTGAAACAGTAAAATCAGCTTTCAGAATTCTTGGTTTTATTTTTCGAAACTCTAAAAGATTTTGTGAGCAATCAACCCTAATAATATTATTTTTCTCTTTTGTCTGGTCTAAATTGGAATACGGTTCATTGATATGGTATCCACGTTATAACAACACTATTAATCAGATTGAGTCTGTACAAAGATGTTTTTTGAAATACCTCGTTTTTAAGAACGATGGAACCTATCCGATAAGAGGAATAAATCATGATTATTTTTTAGACCGATTCAATATCCAACTTTTAGCTGATAGGAGAATATGTCAGTCCTCAATGTTTTTGTCCAAATTGTTACAATATATGATAGACTATCCTCAGTTATTGCAATATATCAACATATATGTACCACGTCATTCAGCTAGAAACTCATGTACTTTTCATTATGAATTTAGTAGAACAAACTTACAGAAGAAATCTCCCGTTCATATTATGTGCAAATATTGCAATATCTATGAAAAAGATTTAGACATATTCATCATATCATCAAAAAAAATTATCAATCATTTGCATATCAATTAGTTGTACAAAATTATTTTGAAATTTAGATTAACTTTAGTTTTATATGAAAATGTATCTATTTTTGTGAATTATGCTTGTTTCGACTATTTTACGTCTAAATACATTTTATGTATATATTTTATTTGACCTATTATTGGTTATTCACTGTTGGGCAAATAAAGGTTATTATTATTATTATTATTATTATAACTACGATGTATATACATTTTGAGGAATTTATACATGAAATTTGATCTCCCGAGATATCCGTCAGACTCCTGCAGCTGAAATTCACATTTGAGGAACGGCACCGTTGCAAACAACACCTTATCTTTTTACATGAAGGAGAACAGCATATGATAACACCAAATTTCTTGAAACTAAACTTCAAACAACAAAA
The DNA here is from genome assembly GCA_963989225.1 of Dromius quadrimaculatus. NCBI lineage: Eukaryota > Metazoa > Arthropoda > Insecta > Coleoptera > Carabidae > Dromius > Dromius quadrimaculatus. The sequence continues at coordinate 21,702,628 of OZ022327.1, forward strand.
TATTACTAAAGGTCAAGAGAATAAGATACACTCCAAGCTGCTGCGGCGAGAGGTACAGAGACGAATGGTTCACCTCATCACCATCGAGACAAAACTGAAACTCCTACACAGACATCTACATTATCATCTCCATTCGCTAGAATATCAAACAGTCATCGAGTCATTGGAAAAAGAAATCATCCTAAATAACTATGCAACTGATCAACAAAGAGGAATAAAGTTAAAACATCTCATAAACCCCTGAACTCAACATCCATATCCAACTTCAAATCAACTTCAAGAAATAAATAACAAGACAAACATTAATTCCTCAAATCAACATCCATATTCAGCTTCGAATCAACTTCAAGAGATAATCAACAACACTAACACCATCAACATTCCACCCAGAGTCATAAATCTAACTAACATCACATTTTATGAAAAAGAAGAAGACATCCTCAGCTCAGGCCACAACCACCACCAGCTAATCTGCATAAAATCGCTATCGACTTGGGAGCTCAACTATAATCACAGCAACAATATACTCAAATAGCATCAGATATTGGAATAATTTGAAAAAACATATGAGAAAGTCAGGTGGGTGCGTTTCAAAGAGACAAAAACCGAACCAATGAAAATATCAATATCAATATTAAATCCATAAACAAGATAATAACAGATGATAATTTAACGGTCACTGAAGGCGACAAAAATGCAGGCTCAGTTATTTCACACACCGATGAATATATTCAAAAAACCAGAAAATTTTTAATTGACAATCACATTGCAAGATAAAAGTCTAACTCTCTCAATAACTTTGCAAGATTATTCCGAAAAGACATCAATAATACTCAACTCACTCTAAATAAATTCAACATAAGATCATATTCCATTCTAGAAAAGAATCTCAATACTCCAATTCTATACAGCCTGATCAAACTGCACAAACCAGACAAATCAATCAGACCAATCACTTCTCCCATCGATTCTCCAGGTCACAATTTAGAAAAATCTCTGAATAGCATACTAATCGATAGATTCAAATATAAATCAACATACTTTATTCATAATTCACCACAATTAATTTCCGAAATTGACAACACATCAAACAACAATGATAAAAGCTTTATCTTAACTTGTAGTTGATCGTATCCAGTGAAAGTTATATTGTATTAAAGTCGTCGGATTTTGGACAACAAAGAGGATGAATAATTAGGTCATCTTCTTTATTGCAAACGTTTCACTATATATTATACCTTCATCAGTGCCTGAGGGCAGAAAAATCACAAAAATATACATACAATATTATCACAGGCTATAACAACCCTTAATATCAAATAATAACTAACAATATTATCAAATAAATACCTGAGAGATAAGAAGCGAAACAAAAAAGCTGTTAGAGACAACATGTTCCTTCTACACTGCAGAAACAACTGTCAAAGTAGCGGAAATGTCAAGATATCACTCGCACAGACTACCTATATACTATAGACGCGAAACTGCAATGTTATGAACTGGAATAGTCTTTTCACGCCATCTGGTGATAGGACCGATAACTAACGCTGATTTGAATTGATAGGCGGTAATTTATTTGAATTTTAAAATGATTATTTATAACTTGTGGAATTTTTTTGAAGATAATGTGAAATATGGATACATTTTCCCATATTTCACATAATTCAAAAAAATCCGTACAATTCATATAACAACAATAATACAAACAGTTAATATTCAATATTTATTAGATACACAGTACAAATGATTCTAATTGTTTTTTTTTCAAGTGTATTTTACATTTTTATGATGACCACACAAGATTTAGAATGCATGTTCAAAGCATTTTTCATCGCTATCCTTGTCAGAATCATTTCAAAAATAAATACCTAATAATTGATCCTTGTCTTACAGAGACGTACATTAGAACATTAAGAACAAATCAAAATGAATATTACACATGAATTCTGTCAATTTAAAATCAATTCTTTGAATCCAACAACAACATTTACAATACATTTTCGAAACAATCTTTACCGTTATTGTCAACATTATTTCAAACATAAAGATATGATAACTCGGCTTTTTCTCACAGAGACGTACATTGGAACAATAAGATCAAATCAGAATAAATATTACAAATCAATTATGTCAATTTAAAATTAAATGCAAAGTTTTAATTTGTACGAGTGAACCGCACGTTGTGAGTACCTATAAAAAATACTCGAATGATCGGGAATTATAGTATAAACAAAGTGCAAGTCATAATTATAAGCTGGAATAAAATACGGAGATTAAGTGGATATATTATTATATAGAGGGATAAAATAGAACAGTGAGTAAGAGACAGTTGTAAATAACAAACTAATATCCAGTCTTTTAGGTTAAATCAAAGGTCAGTTACTAGAAGTCACCTGCGTGGGAGGCTATTCGCCAAGCACACAGGCAACCAGTATTACACCCTTGAAAATAGGATTGTATAACCATTGAAATAAATAATTCAAAAGAATATTGGGATTAATATTAGCAACTGGATAGGTAAGCTACCTTCGAAAAGTCGATTTGGGTAACTTGCCTTACGCTTGCAAAGAAATAGATGAGTGGAAATTATCGAGCAAGAAGCGACTCAGATAGCAAACGAAGAAGGAGTTATCAGGAAAAAGACGAAGTTTTCGAACGTAGTAAAACTACTATTAGAACACCACCAAAGAGTAAACAGGGAAGCTCAACTGAAGAAACTAACAATAAAGAAATGGAGGGAATAAAAGTGCTAATAGAAAAATTCACCAAGGATATTAAAGATCAAATGCATACCAACAAGGAAGAATTAATGTCACATATAGACCAAAATAATTCTCTAATTCAAAAGATGCAGAAGGAAATGCAGGAGAAGGAGAAAAAATGGGAGGAAGAAAAGCAACATATATACAAGAAGATTGCAAGTCTAGAAATTAAGCTGGAGGATAGAAATAGAAGAGATAGGATGAACAATATAGTAATAAAAGGATTAAAAGTGGAGCCCACCGAAAAAGATGTCAAAAATCTAGTTAAAAAATTCTTGAAGAAAGAGCTTGACTTGGAACCAGAAATTATTCGAGTACGTGAGATAAGCACAAGAAATGATCATGTACTACTTGTTGCTGAATTAAGCGAATGGAAAGAAAAGATTGAATTAATGAAAAATAAAAGTAAACTTGGGAATAAGCGTATATACATCGAAAACGACCTTACATACGAAGAAAGAAGAATACAAGCGGAAATCAGAAAGAGATCGAGAGAAGAAAAACAAAAAGGGAATAGAGTGAAAATTGGACATTTAAAATTATTTATTAATGATAAAACATACGGTTGGAATGAAGGAAAAGAAATTTTAGAAGAATATATCCCGCCCGCTAGACAAACAAGAAAGAGTAATATTTCAAAAAACTAATAAATTAAAAACGGTGCGTGAACTTAAGTCGGAAATGGCAATGAAAATGGAACAGAATAGGATAGAAAAATACCAGAACAATATTGAGACTGAAAAAAATGTATTAAAAATAGGAGTATGGAATATTCGAAGTATCAAGGAAGAAGAAATGGAACTCATAAGTGAATTTGAAAAAAGTTACATAAGCGTGCTAGGAATAACCGAAACAAAGAAGAAAGGAAAAGGTACACAAATGATCAAAGAACACATGCTAATATATAGTGGAGTAGAATCACAGGAAAATGCAAAAGAAGGAGTGGGATGTTTAATACACAAAAATTATGTAAACAAGGTAATTGATTGGAAATATCATTCAAAACGCGTATTTTCAGTGAAAATAGAAATTGAAAATATCAAAACAACAATAATAGTTATATACGCACCAAATGAGGATGAAAAGTCTGATATTAAAGAAATTTTTTGGGAAGAAACACAACAAATTTTAGAGAAGGAATCGGAACCACTTATACTTATGGGGGACTTCAATGCACGGGTGGGAGATAATAATGAAGGCATTGAGAGCATAATGGGCAAGAATGGAAAACCAACGAGAAATAACAATGGAAATAGATTAATAGATTTCTGTATAGTTAATGATTTACTGATAACCAACACAATTTTCTCCCACAAGAACATACATAAATATACGAGGGAAGTCAAAAGCAGGAGTGAAAAATCTATAATTAATTACATTCTAATTAATAAAAACTATAAACATAGAATCAAAGATATAAGAGTAAAAAGAAGCTACGAGATAGGAAGTGACCATTACTTACTGGAAATGGAAATAAAGGTCAAGAGAAAAAATGAGGAATGCAAAGAACAAAAAAAGACTAGAAAAGGAGGAGAAACAATAAAAATATATAAACTTAAAGAAGAAAAATACAGAGAGGAATATCAACAAAAGATTGAAGAGAAAATTTTGGAGCTGGAAAATTACAAAGAACTTGGAACAGAGGACCTGTGGAGCAGCTTTAAGAAAATGAAGCAGCAGGAGAAACATGCAGAAAAAAGGATACAACGAGGGCAGCCAGGAAAACCACACACTGGTGGAATGAAAATATAAAAGAAGAAATTAAAACGAAGAAACAAAGGTGGAAAGACTACTTGAACAATTCAAACCAACAGAATTACGATTTATATAAAGAACAGAGAAAAAAGGTTAAAGAAATTGTGCAAAACGCAAAGAAACAGGAGTGGGAAGAATTTGGTGAACAAATAGAAAGCAATTACAAAGAAAATAAAAAACTATTTTATAAAGTAACTAAAAACTTGAGAAAGCAAAAAGAAATACCACTGAAACAAATCAAAGACAAAAATGGATTAATACTGACAAAAGACGAGGACATCATGGAGAGATGGAAAGAATACTTTGAGGAATTATTAGAGGTTCAAAATAGCACAGTAAATATAACACACTCGAATGAAGATGGATACATGGAAGATGAAGAAGAAATAACATTATAAGATATAACAGAAGCAATGAAGAAGATTAAAATTGGTAAAGCGGCAGGTTACGATAATATCAAACCAGAACAAATTAAATTCTTAGGACCTTCAGGCGCAGAAATGCTGCACACTCTAATTGAGAAAATATGGAATGGACAACCTATGCCGAAAGATTGAAAAAAAACTATAATCTTGCCACTCTATAAAAAAGGCGATAATAGAACATGTGAAAATTATCGAGGAATTTCCTTGCTCTGTACAACGGCCAAAGTATACGAGGCTATATTGGAAAACAAACTACGAACCAAACTAGAAAAAAATATTACTGGATCGCAAAGTGGATTCAGAAAGGGCTACTGCACACAATATCATATTTTTAGCATCAGACAGTTAATTGAGAGAACTCTTGAATTCAATAAAGAACTTGATATATGTTTTATTGACTTGGAGAAAGCGTTCGACAAAGTGAACAGAGAATTGCTTTGGGACATATTGAAAAGAAGAAATGCAGGAAATAAGTTATTACAAGCAATCAAAAGTATTTATACGATGAGCAGAAATTATATAAGAACGGGAAACTGCATATCGAAGGAATTTATAACTACGCAAGGTGTGAAACAAGGAGGTAACCTGAGTCCTCTTCTATTCATAATATATATGGACGAAATTACTGAGCAAGCAAACTTAAGAACGAAAAAGACTAGTGTGGGATACCTGAATCTCAAGAATGTTACCGTAACAGAATGTTTGTTTGCAGATGACATGGTAATTTTTGGCAGCAAAGAAGGACAACTCCAAGAAAACTTTAACATCTGGAATGAAGAATTATCTAAAGCAAATATGAAAATAAATATTAACAAGACGAAAGTAATGACAATATCGAAGGGAGAAAAATAATTGGAAATTAAATTGGGTGACACAAAAATAGAACAAGTTAAAAGATACAAATATCTGGGTAGCATAATAGAAAGCAATGGAAGGTATACAGGAGAAATTAACAGCAGAGTACTAGCAACATCGAAAGTCTATCATATGCTTAGAGTAGCAGTGTTTAAACATAAAAATATAAGCAAAAGAACAAAACTAACAACTTATAAGACAATACTCCTGCCAATTTCAATTTATGGAAGCGAATCATGGGTTCTGAATCAAAGCCAAAACAGCAAGATGCAAATGATGGAAATGAAATGTTTGAGAAGTATAGAAGGTGTAACAAGACTGGATAGGAAGAGAAATGAGGATATAAGAAGAAATCTTGATATAAGATCAGCACAACAATATGTAAAGAGTAAGCAACTTAAGTGGTTGGGACAGCTAATAAGACTACCAGAGAACAGACAGGCCAAAAAAATATGGAAATCAAACACAATAGGAAAAAGGAGCAGAGGAAGGCCACAAAAGAAATGGGACGATGCAATACACAAGATATTGAAAGGAAAAAATACGACGACAAGAATAGCACATGAAACAGCAAGAGACAGGAAGAGATGGAAAAAATTCACTGAAGAAATTTGAAAGGAATTTAACCTCGACACCTCAGGAAGGTAGGAGAGAAACCGACTATATATATATATATATATATATATATATATATATATATATATATATATATATATATATATATATATATATATATATATATATATATATATATATATATATATATATATATATATATATATATATATATATATATATATATATATATATATATATATATATATATGTATATATATACATATATATATATATATATATATATATATATATATATATATATATATATATATATATATATATATATATATATATATATAAAATTAATTCTCTAGTTCCAACAACAGCATTTTCAAAACATTCTTCATCGTTATTGTCAAAATTATTTCAGACATATAAATATGATAATTCGTCCTTTTCTTACAGAGACGTACATTAAAACAATAAGAACAAATCAGAATAAATATTATAAATTAATTATACTAACTCGAAATCAATTCTTTGGATTCAACGACAGCCTTTCTTCCGATAAGACACCTTCGTAAGGGCTGACGCTTAGGTGCTCTACTTCTATATATTATATTCATTCACCAGAATATAATATTTATGTTTCATTCGGTATATTCTTATATCTGTAGGATTTCTCATAGCATAATTTCGCCTTCTTGGCCAAACAATCACTACTGGACACAATTTTTTTCTTCCCATTTATTATCCCATTCAATTCATCCATATGATGATTGGTCATTAAAAGTGTTGTTCTATATATAAGTGAATTAACAACACAGTCCCTGTGATTTTCACAACTTATAAAATTGAAGTCGACGTTGTGTTTTATAAATTTTCGCAAGTTCTTGAGAATCATTTTTTTATGACCATTCTCTTTGAGAAACATCAATGTTATTTTTTTTATTCTGACAAAACATGTCACCACTGAAAACGAGGGATAATTGAGTCTTGAAAATTGATCATATTCCAGGTTTTCTATAAATTCATGCTGCAATCCTTTCTTTACAGCCAACAAATCAAATCTGCAATTGGTTCAACCTTTAATAATTTTTTTCATATGCTTCAATATAAAACCTGTGCAATAATTTGATTTTAGAACACCTACATGTGTTTCAGAAACGTCCGGTATATCAGGGTAGATGTAAGTCTCTTCAAGGTTGCTCTCTGCTACTATAAACAAATCTTTAAATGATTTCAACAAGCTTGTGTTTAAATCTTCTTCGCAATTCGCGCCCAGAGAATGCTTGGACGTCAAATTATTTATAGTTAATGTTTTGAACGCCGCAGTGAATGTGTTGCAATCGGGATTAACATTGCGTACACCCTGGCTTCTAATCATACCGAAAAAATTTTCTAGAGGATCCTGATTCAGATTTCTTAGAAAAAGAAATTTCACTTCTTTGTTCTCTTCCAACGATTTGAACAAGTCCTCAATTCCTTTGATAGTCAGTACAAAATTCTTGAGTGAAGGGGGAGGATTGCTCCTTGTAGGTTTGGTGCTAGTAAATTCCATAGAATTCAATATTTGCACAGCCTGGATCCAGAATTCCCAATGTTGTGAGTCCCTTCTCAATGCAGCAGTCAATGGTTTTCCCTCAGTTCCTCCTCTGGTACTATTGTTCAACGAATCGAACAATTGGTCCATGAATGCAATAATCTGCACTGTTTGGGTAGCCTTTTCACTGATACTTGCACAAAATGAACACAATATTAGCATTGATTGATAAAAATTAAAAAAAGGAGCCTACAATCTAAGCAAGGGGAACTTCTAGTAAAATTGAACTGATATAGATGTTGCCTAACAAAGAGGGTGTTCAGATACGCGTGAGGCAAACAGTAGAAAAATATAATGGTATAGTTGTTCTAATTTTTTTAAACATGCATCTTTTGTAAACGTGAATCTGTCGTTCGCGCGACATACTCTTCATTTGAGAACTATCATAAAATATCTCTATTTATTTTGCAATTTTTCATTGTATATTAGAAATGACATACCTCTAGTCTTCGCAGCTTGATTCATTGAAGCTGCTACTCGTTGGCTGAGAGTCTGCGTGCAATATTTAACCTTCATTTTATGTCTTGAATTGGGCAAAAAAACATGTTTTTCGCTTAGTTTCGGACAAAATCTTAAGTTGCCAACATCTTCCTCCTGATCATACTTATAGAATTGAATGATATGATCCCACTTTCCTGTTACTTTGACTCCATTTAAGACACATACTATGTCTTCCTTCTGGAAGTTATTCCGTAAACATTTCATCATACGAGGCACATCAAATAAGGCAACAATAATTTGTCCGTTGACTTCAAAGTGACTGTGCCTCGGTTCTCCTCCTCTCTGGTTGTACAGAAGCCTAGTTTCTTGTACGAGTCCATTTATCGCACTGACATTGTATGATGCTTGATCACAGACTGTGCACACAATATTGAGGCCAATGTCTTGCAGAGTAGCAATGATAGATTTTATTTGACTTCTTAATGACATGCTACTGGCACCACTTCTATCAAAAGTATTTGCGACTGGCTGTTTCCATTGTTTTATAATGCCTCGCACCATGAAAACCAAGACATGATTTGCAAAATCTGGATTTCTCACCGTTCCGTCATCTACAAAACCGACTATCCTATCTAATTTTTCATTATATTGAAGATGAGGTGAGATGCTCATTTCATCAAACATCAAACAGCACATCCGATGTATAGGAGCAAGTTTGTTGACTTGATATTTGAGAGCAGCGAAAAATTGTCTGTTGATGCCAGTATCCAGCTGAACTTGGGCCAAAAAGACCTGTAGAGCTTTTCTAGTTGGCAAAGTAAACATTTTTCCCAATGAATCATATCCTCTTGCACTTTGTTTCAAGAGAGACAGACACATAATCTTCTCCTCTCGTGTGTATCTTCGCGCTTTCTTCTTCCTTCCTGTTTCTCTCGTCTGGAGTTCAAAGAACATTCGAGCAGATGGTGTTAATGTACTCATCTTCCTAAAATCATTTGTAATTAGGGAATGTTCCGCACCCATTACACGAGTTTTGAAAGAATTGGTTCTCCTTCTAGAGCGAACAGCAATTTTTTTCCACTGCACAGCAGCCTTGTATAAAGTTTTCGCCTTCGGTGTCAATTCACGTTGCCTTGTGACTGAAACACTTCGCAAGAAATCTCCGTGACATTCTGTTTACAAGAAAGAAGAACAAAAATAAGGAAGACTATGATATAAACAATAACCAAGTATTCTTATAAAAAAAAATATTTACCACTGATTTTGACCGACGCCTCTGTTTGAATATCAGAAATAGGAAATGACAATGGTAGCGAATCTAAGAAGAAAGATGGATTTTTTCAAATCAATGAGGTAATTTTTCGAACGACGCGTTTTAAATAACAATATAAATATTTACCTGAACTCGTTGATGGGACAGCTTCTGTAGAATCATACGCCATCGGAACGGAACACCAAGTTGATGATCCTATAGATTATGAAATTAATTATTCAAAGGTAATAATAATTTTGGACTGTAGTATACGTATGTAATTTTTTTCAAACTGTTTCAAGGCTAAGAAGTCATAATTTTGTATGTTTTTACCTGCTCCTTCCATCTGCTGCGAACATGAAATTAAATGAACTGGACTAGTCACGGGTGAACGTGGAGCTTCTGAAATACATAAAAATATTTGTTGTAGCTCATTCTTTATTCTTAATTATCTACTGCATCCCGAACTATCATAAAGTCAAAAATAATTGTATAAAAATACCTGATGGATTGAGAGAGGGCAAAGCATTCCAGTGTAGTCTTGGATTTCCAATGCTCTTGTATTCAGCATCAAAATGAACAGACCATACACGATTATTATTGTACACCTTGAGCTTATCCATTGAACGTAATTCCTCGATATCCAAAATTTCCAGCCATTTATTAAAACGTTCCAAATATTTATCAGGATTAGGAAAGCGATGATGGAACACACCTTTACAGAAAACAATAACAGTAAAACATAATATTTAAAATCATTATCATGGTGCAATTCTGAACAAATCTGTACATATTCTAAGGAAAATTTTAATTTTTCTGCTTGCAGATTAATAATTCCAGAACTACACTATTCACAGATTTGTTCATGAATGTGCATAACAATATAGAACTCCCATTTCTTTATTATTGAAAGTACTTACCAGTGGCCTGGCATCCCACGATGCAACACATTTTTTTTGTAACTGGCATTGTTGCTTGTATTGAAAAATACAGATTTTATACACCAAGAGGCAACAATAATACACAATTGCAAATGAAAAAGTAAGAAAATATATACTTCAACGAAACAAAACTGAGCAACTTAATGTAAAACACGATATTGACACAATAAACGATTCGAACGAAATGGCAGACTTGCTGTGCAGACATGTCAAGTGGACACGACGAACAAGGCCACATGACGTCAAGGGTCACGTGACGCACAAAACAACAAAAATTTTAGCAGTGTCTACATCTCTTGTTAGGACCAAATACTATAAACGTAGGTCCAGCAACCCTCATATAAGTTTCCAGGGCCGAATCACTCGTGAATCACATCACCACAAATTGAAACGCCACACACTGGCGGGAATACGAATAATAAAAAAGAGGGTGAAGAGTGCTATCTTTTTACAAAATGACACATATCTAATATATGTTTATAAGAATAACTTAAATATTCAGTATCGGTCCTATGGTTAATAGTATTAGGATTTAAGTAGATATATATCATTTCTAAGAAATTCCTTTTTCTATAATTACTTTAAAGTTCTAGGATTGAAACATTGTCAAAGTCGAGACGATGGCTGAGATTTACCTTAACGTCATTTGATATCGTAAACCTATACATAAATATACCTATTAAAGAAACACTAGCAATATTAAAAAACAAATTACACGATAACAAAACCTTAAGAATCAAATACAACTTCACAAACTTAGACATCATCTACATAACAAACCTTTTCCAAACGATAACAGATCAAAACTTCTTCCAATTGAATAATTCTTTCTATAAATTGAACGATGGTCTACCAATGGGTAGTCCTATCTCAGGTGCACTAGCTAACATCTTAATAGATTCATCAGAAGAACGTTCATGCAATCAACTGACAGCTGTATCATCTTCCTATGGCGTCGTTATGTGGATGATATTTTGTGTATATGGGCGGCATCTCCAGCTGATTTATACACTTTTCTAGAAAAAATAATGATCTATCAAAAATTAAATTCACCCTCGAAACAGAAGAAAATAGAAGACTTAAGTTCCTAGACTTAACTTCACATAGAATCGACACTAATATTACATATGATATCTACAGAGAACCCACAAGCACAGACATAATCATCCCCTTCCTTTCAGGACATTTACCTGAAATCAAACAGACTAGTTTTAATTTTTTATTCAACAGAATCCTCCCAATACCCCTTCAGACAGAACAATTTAACAATGAACTTGCAACTTTATTTCACATAGGCCTCAACAACAGTCACACAATACAATACATGCGAAATATTTATGATAAAAGAAGAAAATCTAAAGTTTTGAGACAAATTTATCCTCATACCAAACAATTTCAGAGATTCATTCCAATACTTTGTTACGATAACATTCAGAAATCTTTGAGTAGAATATCAAATGAATTTAATTTCACCACAACAAATAAATCACATCCAAATATTGGGAATATTCTGTTGAATAACAAGCCAAAACGCAACATACCACAAAAATCAGGTGTATATAAAATCACAGGTAATGATTGTGACAACTGCTACATTGGCCTGACTTCTAGAAATATCCATATACGGTTTAAAGAACATATGGAAAATAGTCCACCTTCAGCACTAGGAACACATCTAAGGACACAGAATCATTTAACTGACATAAACAACTTGGAACTTTTGCAACACGAAACAAAATTTAAAAATCTACTACCATCAGAAGAACTAGGAATCAGACTAAATATAAAAACCAAGAATTATTTTTTGAACGAAATCACTGAATTCAGAAACCTAAACCATATTTCTTATAATTATCACCTTTCGAATGATATCAAATGATATTGAGATCGCGCTGAATTCCTAAACTTCATTTTGAACTCGGATTATGTATTTCCTGCTTTCTTCTACATCATTTCCTATTCATCCCCCACCCACAACGGAAATTGATAAATCAAAATTTTGACAGTATATTTCATTCTCTTGACCTTCCAACATGCATTTTTTACATGCTTCAAATTTTAATATCAGACGATTTCTGATGTCTTTTCAAAACTGATATTTGACGGTAAGTTACTTCATATCTATTGAGTTGAATATTTAAAACTTACTAGAATATTGCATTTGTTAGATCTGTGCCGCTGTGAAATGTGCCTATAACCTCACTTTTACAGGCACATTTTTTCCAAACGTAATTTTATTTTTTCACTTCACACATAGAATATTTAAACTTATAATTATATTTGATATTCATTTGTCTTCATATTTTTCACAGTAAAAGCTTATTTTTTATTTTATATATATTCTTTAACTTAAAATTTTTGTCAACCAATTTTCCCTATATTTATATTAATATATGTCAACTTTTCAGCTGATGCCTGAGGATGATCATACAACCGAAATCGATCGCATACAAGCAAGTTGAAAATATGAAAATTTCAATACAATATATATCAAATACATCAAATATTCACCAAACCTTTTCATAAGCAATAGTAGTTGGAAGATTGGATCATAATTTCGGAATTTGGGTGAGCAGAAAGAATTAGTTAATTAATTGTGAGTTTGAGTTCTGAACACTCCAATTGTGTGTGCAAAACCAGATAGATCATTCTGTTTTAGGTATATTATATCTACATCCCTTCTCAGTCAGCACTCATAGATTCAATTTTTTTGAATCGCGTAAAAACCAAATTTGTAGAAAATTTCATCTGCTTCCATAATGTATATTAACAAAATTTTATTCGACGCATCGTTCTCGAGATATAGAGAAAAACCCAAGAAACGATACCTTCTTTGTGCCCTCCCTTCTAGGGCTCACCTCCAAGGGGCAGAGACTTTTAGTATGTTTGTCTCCTAACTAGTCCAAATAAAGTTCCAAAGTTGAATTTTCTACTTTTGACTTTTCCATCCTCATTCATTCATTGCCCGGACTAAGAGGAATCAATTATATAAGTGTTGACAATTGTAACGAATTAGGCCCCAAAATCCGTCACTGTGGCACATCCCAGAGCCTTCTGCCACCGTCAAACATTTTTAGTCCATCACAATTTTATTTCACTTCTTGCGCACCCTGCAACTTTAAATTCAGTAACTCTGCATCAACCTACAACATCACTTACCGTTCATTCATCCGTGTTCAGCTGTTTCCAATACCGTTTACTATCTTTCACATGTGGATGAATAAGGTAATGTTTTAACAACATCTGAAATTAAAAGAAGTTGAGATCGTGTGATCTGTATTTATGTCTTATGTCTCACCGTAATAAAGTCTGAATGTAATCCACTGTTGTCCTGTAAATATGTTGTATATTGTATATTGTATATCTTGTTGTTTTTTGACATTCTGCGCGACCGTTGACCATATACGAACTAGATCCGACACTTGACAATTTCTATATTATCGACCGATGTGAAAATTATTTAGAATAATTTTAATATTAGGGAAATAAAATCAGAAGAGGATGTAGTCGACAGGAGAGTGATAAGAAATGTATTATTGTAACAAAATTTGTATTTGAAAAATGACTCCTTTTTTTTTTTCTGTATTTCTTCTTTATATTATTGCTAGCGCTAGTATGGATTTAATTTTTAAAACATGTTTAATGAGGTTTTATTAAAATATGGATATAAATAAGGCCTTCTGGCCGACTTAAGTCACATCTTTGTAAGTCAAGTCTTCTGAGCAGCCGTTCCAAGTACGCTACCAGTTCCGATACCGAGCGTCATCTTCGGAGCGTGTACCGTCCAAGTGGAGTTTTTGTGCTAAGTCCGTGAGCACAGCTGTCCGACACAATTTGTGAGTTTGTTTTGTTTTTTTCTAAGTCCGTAAAAGGAACTTAGAATATTTTTGCTGTTTTGAACTTTGAATATTTTTGCTGTTTTGAACTTGGAATATTTTGGCTATTTTTGAACTTAGAATATTTTTGGATTATTTAGAAGCACCGCTGAAGAAGTCTTCGTGATTCCGAAGTGTTGATTATTTAACGTAGAAGCTCCGCTGAAGAAGTCTTCGTGATTTCGAAGCGTCGATTATTTAACGTGAGAAGCTCCACTGAAGAAGTCTTCGCGATCTCGAAGTGTTGATTATTTAACGTAGAAGCTCCGCTGAAGAAGTCTTCGTGATTTCGAAGCGTCGATTATTTTTAACGTAGAAGCACTGCTGGAGGAGTCACCTGGTGACTTCACAGTATCGAACTATATTAACGTAGAATCACTGTGAGGGAGCAAGTTTTGTTCCACCCGCATAGAACGACTTCTCGCCATCTGCGACCACCTGGGTCCGTACTGCGACCGCTGGAGTCGAGTGTCATGTACAGCCGTCCGTCACCGTCCGCCAAAGTTATCATCGTGTAAGAGCTCTGTAAAATAATGTTCTTTGTTCATCGTCGTCGTTTTGTGTAATAAATCTCATCGTGACACCTACCTCCGGATGATTATTTTCAACAAACCTAGCCCTTCCCGTCTGAGCTATCCAGCCGTCCGTCATAGAAAAACTGCGTCACCGACCGTATTGGCGCCCGAGCACACCGTTAGCAGTTTTCAAAAGCGATGTCAAAAGTAACAACCACGTCATCTGCGAGGGTATCGTTACACAATGATCATTGTGACAAAAGATATAATTAATATAACACACAGGGACGATGTCCCATTTTTGTAAATGCACACAGTTCCAAGATCTAATCATGTCGTGAATTTTTTTCGTACCAAACGAACCGAGTTTCGATAATATACATGAATGTAACAAAAATGAGTATCATCATTTATTATTTTGACACGTCTATCCGTCAGGTATGATTCTATTGAATTCAGTGGACTTCATATAATCCTATGAAGTTCTAATATATTCAGCAGATTATTATCTGTGAGGATGCTATCAAAAGCTTAAGTCAGATCAAGACACTGAGCAACAATATGCTTCTCCAAGATATAAATAATAGCTTCATAAAGTGACAAATTTATAAATCTATTTTTGACGAATCCATACTGTTGTTCGCAGATTATCGAGAATTTTGCGATATAGTCATAAGAAAATAAATGGCTCTCTCTAAAATTTTTGCAACTCCACTCAGGAAGGAAATCGGCCGATAATTAGCCACAGCATTCTTGTTTCTTTTTCATTAGGCAGGGCGAACAATTGTTATTTTCGGTAGATTTGGGAAAATTCCTCTAGAGAAAGATGAATTTATTATATAAGTGATGGGTTCAATAATATATTTACCACTGATTCCAATGATTCTATTAGACATTTCATCCCAGCCAGTGGGAATTGTGGATTTGAGAGAAGATATAAAATTGTAGACTTTTTGATCAGTCACTGGAGATAAGAATATTGAATTTAAGTTTTCTGGGATACTCCCCCAAGGCTCCGTCTCAATCGAGCTGGAATTATCACCTCTATCGATAAGCAAGTTATCTTGTTTATTGGCTATGTCTTGGGAGATAGTAATAGGTTTTTCTATGATGGCATTTCGCATAGATTTAATTTCGCCAGTATTTTCTCTTTGGTTTGAGTTTGATAAGCTCTTGATAATTGACCATGAAGCTTTGATCTTGTTCGTGGAATTGTTGATGCATGCACTATTATATTTTTGCTTCGATTTGCCTGTTCAATATTTCAAAGATATTGATTTATAATTTGAATCATCTGGGATTGCTTTCTCAACGAGCTCTGATCTGGATGCTGCCTTTTGTAAAAATAACAGATCGGACTTTTTTTGTATAAATCTTTGATTTCAGGTATTATATGATGATACTTCCTTTTTTCCATTATTAATCACTTTCTTGGATAGGAAGCACAAGTGGAAGTAATATGGAAATGTTTCTAAGAACTTATTCTTATTTTTGATTACATTGGGCCAACTTTTCTTATAGTAGGTATAAAAAATGGCTAATATTTTGTTTTCAAGAATCTATAATGTGATGGAATGTGTCATGACATGAGTTCAATTCCACGAATACATAAAATTTGAGTTGTATGATTCGAGTAATTATTTTTAAAAACTTCATAACTGAAAGAAGAGAATGAGATGCGGTTGTTATTCGCGTAGGCTCATTTATCATAATTTCCAAATCAAAATTTCCAGTCATATGTTATTATCATCTGTCAAGTTATAGATGTTGAAATCTCCATAGATAACAATTTTACCAATAAGATTTCATTCGAAAATTGAATCCATTGCTTTGTAGAATGGGTCAAGGAATATATCCATATGATCAGCTGGCGAGCGATATATACATACAATGATTATTTTCTTGACTATCAGTTCAACTGCACAACATTCAAAGTCTATTTCACTATTGAGTTGTTCTAAGTATGTAATTCCTCCGAATGATTTATTCTGTTTTAGATATATTAGAGCTCCATCATGGATTTTTCTTGATCGTGTGAAATATGTGATTAATATTTGGTTTTCCAAATGGAAGAATTCTATTTCCTCTCTAATGCTCTCATGGACAAATGACACTAACATTGTGAGTCTCTGCCACCATCATTTGTAGATCGGATATTTCATTTCCCAAACTTTGAATGTTGCTGTGTTTCATAGAAAATGCGGGTGGAACACTATCTGCTGTATATTTTTGATTACTCTTTCGGGGTTTGCTGAAAAATTATCCGATACATTGATGCTTTCATTGCCAGACCTTGAATACATTCTTGTCTTCAGCTTGGATTACAAACTTTTAGCCTGTTTGAAATAAGGGCCCTTCCAATACTTATTGTAGAGCATATTATTCGAGAATACCATATCGTTTTGATGAATTATACCATCTGAATAATCACTACAAGTTTTGGTTGCAATTGATTCTGCCTCATGTCAATGTCAGTGTCAACTGTTCAAAAACAGTATAAGTAAGTTATGTAGTGCCATATCAGATTTTCTTCAAGTACCTAGTGCTTTCTCAAGAAATTGCAGAAGAGGTTATGAATGTTTGTATATCATATATTATGAGAAATTCTTCAAATGAAGAAATTTGGCCAAACGAAGCAGATGTCAAGAAGAAAGTGGAGTGACTGATGACGACTGCAGAATAAGTATAACATTTCATAATGATCATAAGTTTAATGCCCAGTTGCCTTAATCGAACCTAGAATTGGCATAATAAATTGTGGGAAAATATGTGACAATCAAAAAATTGATCATTTCAGATTTCTATAAGTTTATATCATCCAGAGTCGCAAATGATACCAAACTAGACATCATTGGAATGGCTTGTACAAGAACGATTGAAAATCGTTTGGATATTATTTTTTAGACTTTTATAAGAAACTTTCAGCAAGTGATTTGATTTGATACCAAACACGATATGATCAAATCACTTATTTTCATGAAACAATTGACGAACGTAAGCATACGATGTTTTAAAACGAGTAATAATTACTCTAGTCCTACATTTTGATATTGAAAATTTGTTGTCTTCGTATATTTTCCTGAAAATTTGCGAATCTTATAGACTTTCAGATCCAAATGATGACAAATGAACCACTAATGACTTCGGAAAGTATTTTAGGTATATGTTGTTGCCTATAATCAGTACTTCAATTCCAATTATTTCATATTCTATGATAGGTACTACTATCCACAGAATAAACATAAGAAACTGAAAAGTTTCTTATATGAAGTTCCTATACCACATTAACAAACTCGAAACTATTTCTTAGATGAAAAGCTTGAATATGAAATTCCATTCAAGAGTTCGCATGCATTCCCAAGTTATCCTACTTTTGCAAAGATCCTTTTAGTCTAGAATACAGGAGACTCAACGATAATGGTCGCGCGGCCAAGCAGCGTTTTTCTAACGCTTGTATATCTATTTGGCGTTCTGACGTAACGTGTGCGAGTAAGAAACAATGGTAATTGCGAGTGGTGGGAGGCGCTACGTGCATTCATGCTAAGCTTTGGAGCATGAGCGGTGAATTTCTGTAAAACATACACATCAAAGATTTGGAACCCGCTTTTACAGATGAGTTCATATCTGAGAGGCCAGTCAGGGAAGAAGTCGAAGACCGTACCGAAGGCACTGCTTGACGCCTTCAAGGATGCAGTGAAGCGTCCTGCGAGTCGTCCTGTCAAGCAGACCAGCCGGAAGAAGATCAGGCCTGTCTTGGAAGCCCTGCTGATGACCATCCGCTGGCCCGACGAGCGTCTGCAGAATTCTCTGTTATCGCTGCCGCAAAAGACGCCATCGACCCCACCGCCGCAGCCACAGGTGCCCCCTACCAAACCGATGCCGTTATTAAAGGCTAGCCCCAGGGAAGGGGCTAGTGGCATCAGGAGCCAGTAAAGGATTCATTCACGTATAAACCTCCATGAGCTCCCCCTCACTCCCAGGAGAGAGACTGCACTCCTTGCATCGCCGATTCGGACTCCGGACCGGCTAACTACACCCCGCTCACCGTTGTGAGACCTGGAGGCCCTGCTCCAGACTCCGCCGACGTCACCAGTACCCTCGGAGGACGACTTTCAGCTGCAGGCTCTTTTGTAAACGCCGGGTAGGCAATTCTGGGTTGGACAGAAGTCCAGTCCAAGGGGTGTCTTTCCCTCCTCCGTCGGCCTCCAGAAACCTCACTTGGTGTCGTGGGGATCCATCTCGTGGCAACATCGTCCGAACCGGCCAGCGCAACTACTACCGCACCGCAGACGGGTCCGGGGTAGCCATCTACCGTCGCACCTCCGCTGCCAGCACCGACCGCGAAAATGAAGTGGAAGAAGAATCCCCACCGGAACCGTGAGCATAGAAAGCCCAACTCCAAGAGACCCAAGTATACCGCTTATTATGACCCGTACGACTTTAACAACACTTGCAGGAAATAAAATAAGTGTAAATGAATATTTAAGAAGTACACAAGATATCAAGAACTTCGAGCCCAAAATCCAGTGACCCATGTCAAAAAAATCAATTATTCAAATATATATACTTTTTCTACAGTCACTATAGAATGATACCCATTCCACACGCTGTAGCGTGCGGAATAGGGGTCATTCCGCACGCTCAGGGAATCCTAAGAAAACCGCGTGGCGTCGCAAAAAAACTGTTTCATTACTGTCATAATTTTAATTCTACTTGATTTTCTTTTCATTCCTCTTCAGAATGGAGTCAATATGAGTAATTTTATCAACATTTGATGAACTGGAATGAGATCAATGAAGCAAATTCTTTCTCAGAAAACGGTATATTTTGAGTATAGATATTCACGCGGACACCTTTGACTGTAGAAAAAATAGCATCCGTCACTCGTGCGAATCGATCATACCATGCTCATGTGAATTCTGCCACTCGTCTTCGTCTCGTGGCTGAATTATTCACATTCGCATGGAATGATCTCCATTCCGCACTTGTATCGGAATATACTATTCTGAATACAAGACTGTGACTTTCCTCTTACTTTCAATATAAATATTATACTTACAGAAGTGCACAGAAAGGGTTATGAGCGGAATATTAACTAATGAAAATCAATAATTTCTGCTTAGCAATCTATCCATAAGTCTACCAAATTTTGTTCGAAGAAACTGGATAAATTTTGGGAATTTAGTATTTCCAATACAATTTTTTTTCTTCACGGAATTATTAAGCTGAATTTTCATAGAAAAATCTATATGATGACTGCAAGTATAGCGCCTTGTATATATATATATATATATATATATTGCCCAGATAATAAGTTATCGACGTCCCTGAAATATAGGATTTGCATGCTAATTTCATACGTTAACTCTAATTTTATACGGATTTATTGCAGACATGATGAAAGTTTGACAAATGATCTAATTCTTAATATACAAGCCACTTAAAACTTTGTTAATTTATTATAAGAAAGTTTTTATCAAACATATTGCTACAAGATTCATTTATTCAAATTTCGTGCTGAAATAGTTCTTCCGAATGATGTTTCACCTTAACGAAAGGTTCCTGTTTCTGCGTGGTACTTTGTTACGGTCCAGTTTGTCTGCTTCTAAACTAGCCTTCCTGCAACTGATGAATTAAATGTCAACTGGATCCCTTATTTCATTTCCGCAAAACTTGTTGTTTATTTTTTCGTTTCATCTCCTCTATAATTTGTCAATGTTCTAAATAGCAGCTGTGACCTCGCTTCTCCTTGAGCTTCTATTGATCGGGCACATACTATTTCGCTCGCTCCGCGCGTGCATTGACAACAGCCACCGATATAAACTTTATTTGGCACGCCGAGCGCTCCTTTTTCTTGGAACCCTTCAAATAAAGTAATCTTTTGGCAATTGCTTCATTCTCTATCTTGTTGTGTACTCTTCTTCTCAGCAGATAAACTGAGTTAACGTATGTTGGTTGGTTGATTGGTATCAAGATCATGATGTTAATTGTCAGCCATTGAGCCTGAGCGCTACTTCTCCTAATAGCGGGTTGAGTGGATTAACAATTCTGGAGAAGGCAGTATGATTTTAGGATAAGAATATTGAGTACTATGACAAGTGCAGTGGTTGAGATTGAAGTCTATATTACTTCTCGGTAAGCATCTGTAACAAGCAATCGCATATTCTCGTTGTTATTTATCGCTTCCATTTCGGGACTTGGCTATAGATTTTCATGCTACTTTCTCGAAAAATTTCTTATTACTCTTTCACGGAATTTTCCGGATTGTGAGCAATCACGCCCTTCTTATTCTGGGAGGCCACTCTACAAATAGAATAATTGCTAATTCGTTTATAATCACGCAACTCGCATGTCAGGATTTTTTTTCTTGAAGAAAATAAGAGCAATATTCATTCTTCTATGAGCCAACACAAGCTTACAAGGTCTATTACGGGTGTTTCTCCCTTCTCTTATTTTTTTTTAATATACTACTTCATCCACGCTTTTGCTGTCACTGTTCTTCCATCCCTGGAGTTATCTTCATCGTAGGTTTGGGCGGCAATATGGGCAGCTTCAAAGCCATTCATTCCCGCTGACTGCATCACGCTCGCACCATGGACGTCACAGCAGATACATTACTATCACACGCAGATAAGTCAGCCTCTTCTGTTATTACTATTCATATTTACTTTGTTGTATCTATCGCTTTTGGGGCGACCTATATATATATATATATATATATATATATATATATATATATATATATATATATATATATATATATATATATATATATATATATATATATATATATATATATATATATATATATATATATATATATATATATATATATATATATATATATATATATATATATATATATATATATATATATATATATATATATATATATATATATATATATATATATATATATATATATATATATATATATATATATATATATATATATATATATATATATATATATATATCGCAACTCGCATGTCAGGATTTTTTTTCTTGAAGAAAATTAGAGCAATATTCATTCTTCTATTAGCCAACACAAGCTTACAAGGTCTATTACGGGTGTTTTTTGTTTTTCCCTTCTCTTATTTTCTTTAATATACTACTTCATCCACGCTTTTGCTGTCACTGTTCTTCCATCCCTGAAGTTATCTTCATCGTAGGTTTGGGCGGCAATATGGGCAGCTTCAAAGCCATTCATTTCCGCTGACTGCATCACGCTTGCACCATGGACGTCACAGCAGATACATTACTATCACACGCAGATAAGTCAGCCTCTTCTGTTATTACTATTCATATTTACTTTGTTGTATCTATCGCTTTTGGGGCGACCTCTCTCTCTCTCTCTCTCTATATATATATATATATATATATATATATATATATATATATATATATATATATATATATATATATATATATATATATATATATATATATATATATATATAGATATACTTACAGATAAGTATATTTTTCTTCGTTTGTGACCAGGCTGCCGCACACACAAGAATGCCTATACTTATATATCATCGACTTCATTTATTGCGAACGTCAGCGTAATCGCTGGAAACATAGGAGGTACTGGCTACAGTTCTGTTTTTGTTCCATCACTTTTTGTTCAGCGCGTTATATACAAGGTTAGTCAACCAATACGTATTATTTGTAGGTTGTGCGTATTCTAGCATTCTACTAGGAAGTCCGCATTCCTGACTCGGATCACGCATTCTTGGTGAGCTAGCCGCACGTTTGCTTTTTCAATCACTTCTTGTTAGCTTCGCGTCCAAGACGCAGTTTCTATTCTTTCCTGCGTGAGGACAATGAAGTTGATGTGAGAAAATAAGTGTATGAAAATATGATGGACAAAATATAGTCCAAAAGATAGATTTGGATATTTGAATTAGTCTCCAAGGATTTACTGGTTATCAAGTTATTAGGAACTGGAAAAAATGCTTTTTAAGCTACTAGCACCATTATTTGAAGAAGAATTCTAATGCACCTAATAACACATAATGAAGAATATGAGAATGGAAATGTGTGTAAGATTGAATAGTAGAATGTGTGCCAGTGAAATTGACGCGATACTCTACTTGGTATACTAGCGTCACAGATTCGGTCTGTGGATTAATGATCTGCGAAACTATACAAGACTAAGATGAGAGTGCGTAAACATTTTATGTGCAAGTGAGTGCTGATATGAACTGAAGAATCTAATATGGACACCACATGACTTACTTGTACACCTTTTGAATGAATAATTGACTCCAGTGTTCACAAACAAAATATATGACTACCCTATAACAATCCTGAATAAAGAAATTCATCACTCTACGCCCAATTATTTTAGATGTATTCAAATAATAACAGAAAATTATCAAGTAACGTGCATTTCCTGCACAGTCGATTGCTATGAGAATAGAAGATGCTTATTGTAACGCTATAGTAGCCTCAAATACTGGGCTTCACCATTCTACGGCCAAAAGTTCCATATATATGCAAAAAATAATTGAAGATTGTCAAATGAAGCTTAAGTTTGCTATGAAAATATTAAGTTATCAATTGAATGCTACAAAATTGCTCTTAATATCAAGTTTCAAGATTCTACGGCTGATCCTTCAAGTTTTATGCGGAACTATGCAGAAAGCTACATTTTTGTTTCAGCCGAACCCAATCATGATGGAAAATGTACAGCTAGGAGCTCTAGATGAGCCCAATACAAAACTCGAATATTCTACGGCTGATTGCTCTAAATTTATGCGAGAAATTTTAAAATACTGTTAAATAAAGTGCACTTTGGGCTTAGGCGGTTAATAATAGAATGAAAGTTAACCATTTGAATGCTACGGCTGCTCGAAATACTGAGTTTCAACATTCTACGACTGAACATTTTGAATTTATGCGAAAAATTCTTGAAAAGTACACTTCCGGTACAGACGATTGCAACCATATAGCGATGTGCACAGCTAGAAGTGAGACCAGTGTGAATACAAACTTTTAACAAGTGTTGAAGCCTGCGAGTAACGTACATACGCACATACGTACTTATGTACGTACTGACGTCAAGCCGAAAATAGTCAAAATGGATTCAGGGATGCTCAAACCGGTTATTCCTATCAACATCTAGGAATATAAATTATGTTGGTTCCATAATACTTACTTGTACTTTGTACAAGTAAAAATCAAGAGAAGTGTTTTATGCATCAATTTATAACATAGCATAATAGATCCCATTTACTGCGAGTGATGTGAATACACTCACTAATTTTTTATATATAACAAACTTCGCGTTCAAGTAATTTTGATAATGTGTGAGTCCAGTTTTTGCCGTTTTGAAGAATACTGTGGAATGTTTATTCCAGATTCAAGGTAAAACTGAACTAACAAATCACGTAGTTTCATGAAATTACGATAAGATTAGGATGTTTCACTAAGTGAATAATACGTACGTAATAGCATCTTGTATGCCAGGAAACACACTTACTACTTGTAGGTCTACTTCCAATTTGTTTTGTGATTTCAACTATTATCTATGATACATTGTGAATTGTAGTTTATTACTTTCATTACATTTATAGGTCATGCCACTATGGATTTGTTGCAAACTATATGCACGAGATTCGCTTCGATTTGATTGAATAAAGGTTAACTAGATGTTGAGATGAAAATTCATTTGCATGATTTAAACTTAAACTAGCTGCGAAAGATAATTGTATCGATCTACAGACGGTTGCGTTGTTACGTCGAATCGAAAACTATGTTAGAAATAATCATACGATATCAAAAAGTGCTGAAATAAACTAGTAGCTGCTCTGTTCTTGTATCTTAATCCACAAGCACTTATTAGAGTGAGTTGTTCCTCATCATATACTAATTTTTATTTCCACAATAGAGATATTCCAATATACTCTCTTCGATGTACATCTTGCGCAAAGGTATAGTTTGACAGCTGTATCTGTAAGTAAATAAGCTTCAAGCTTTGAACTCTCAGACCAATGATCATTAACTAATTGATAATTATTGCTCAATATTCTTGATAGTATTTGCTTTGCATCTTCATTGAGGCTCCACATCTACTCAAGTGTAGTCTACACAAGTGTAAATATAGCATAACGAATATATATTCGTATCGGTATGTAAGACAATTCAACGATAATAACATCGATTTATTCAATCTTTTGCTTGATAATAAGTCATGGACGTAAATAGATGAACCAATGATAGTGGATAATTCATAGACAAATTGATCATTTTTCCATTAACCATAATTCAAATCTTCCTAAATGCATAGATTGTTTGATGTATGCCGATGATGCCTGTTTCGTTATCAGTTGTCCTCAAGCAGATTCAGCTCTAGTGTATCATCCAGTCAATAACACACTGATATACATTTATTGATGGTGTTCAAATAACCATCAAACAATAAACTTGCAAATAACTAATGAAATTCAATTTTATCTCAACGCTTGCAATATTGTTGGTAATATTATTGAAAATGAACAGGTGAACTTATGTACTATTGTCTTGGGATGATTCTATATCACGATCTGGAGGGTGATAGCGTGATGGCCATATTGACAAATTGCCAATTGCATGAAGCTTGTTATTGTTTGAGAATTCCAGCTAGAAAATTGGAAACCTAATCGTTATTGGTGGTATATTATTGCACAGCTATTCCTTATCAATGAATTATAGTATTTTTGCATGGGATTCATCAACATGAAATTTTAATCATTTAGACCTAGATTTAGTAGTTCTTGCCTAGGTAGATTCAAGGAACTAAACTCATTGACATTCCTGTATTTATACATATACGAAATACTGGAGTACATGTTCAATAATTTAGATTAATAAGGAGATAAGGAATTTATATTAGTTTGACTCTGTTTGTCCAATATATAACAATGGGCAATCCAATAAGTTGCGGATACCACGTCATGAAACAAAAATGTTTGAGGAAAGTGCTATAATAACTAACATTATTATAGGTATAAAAGTATACAATTTCCAACCGCAATACATAATACTTATTTATGATATAAGTGTTAAAAGTGTGATCTTATTTGTGACGAAGGAAGTTTCATTTGGATCACAATAAAATCACTTTCAACACGTATACCATACACTGTTCTCAAGCAAACACTATTGATAGTGATAATAATGCGGAATCAGTAGAGAATACGGATATAACATATCAGATGAACTGTCATTTATATAGCAACCAGGTACTCCTTGATAGCAACTAATGTTTTGTTGTTATTCACGCAGTTTGTCAATAATTTTCAATTAAATGTTTAGTCAAAGTACCAGATCGCCTACAGACATTTTTTGAAATAGTGCGAAGATAAAAACGTTTCTGGTAAATATCATAAGACTGTTTTTTGATGTTCTTTGAGGAGAAGTCCAAATTGTGAAAATCGTCAGCGTTATGATCAAATTACTTCATATGTTGAAAACTATGTTTAAAATAAAGAATAATGAAGATGAAGGCAAACGTCTTAAATGAGTGTTGAAAAAGAATCACTTTTAACACGTCGGTCGCTAATGGCGACGTGTCAAATGTGATAACAATTTCATAAGAAATCATCAAGAGTCTTACTTTTAATAGTGTGTTTAAAAACACATTAAATGTATTGTTGTTTCAAAAATATCTCAACGGAGTTTTGAAAGTATCACTAAAAAATCATTCCTCGACAATTTCCTGAATTGAAAGTAATATCTCAAGTTTTAATCAGGTTTACAAACACCGTACTTATAATATTAGTATTTAGTATCAAGTTATATTAGATTGTGACAATCGTAACATGATTGAAATACGTATAAAAAATAAGGTAGTGGCTACCTGTGTACTCTATTTCTATATACAAAAATGATTGGCGTTCAACATGAAGTTCTACTGAAAATGTTGGAAATAATGGTTGTTATCTATGACACCATGATCTGTTGAATTTCCAATTAGATAGAGCGTAAAGCTTTTCTGTACTTGTCGTAGCAGGATATACAAATAATCATTATTGAATCTAATTTCACATAGACTAAATGAGACTTATGGAGCAAGATCATAGGCTCGCCAGAAGTTACTTATTCCCCGAGAAACAAAATGTGTGGAATAGAATAATGTTAGTATATACTTTGATCATACCCATACGCATACATGCTTGTTTGTGCCGGCAGCTAATTTACAGATACGAGGTGCTAGAGGTATGTTCAGAGATTACTTACTTTTTTGAAGTTTTGAGTGCAGATTTTGATGTATGTTACAGAGAATATTGTTAAAAATTTGTGAATAACACTGCTAGACACTTTCCATTGGTGATAATTTCTGCTAGACTCTTTGAAGTTCGCAAAGAATAACGTATTATTGCCTACAGTCTGACTGCTAATTCTATATATAATACAATCTCGAAGCTTCTTGTGATCAGCCAGAACAATGGTAGGGCTGAATATACTCCAGACACAATTGAAAATCGCTGTGAGTAAGAACGCAAGATCACTATTTGTAGGCTTGATAGTGAACAAAGTATCTATGAGCATCCAACTCTCCCTTCGTCTGGCTATTTACAGAAAATATTGTAAGTATCATATATGAAAATTAGGATTCAGACTATAAGTGAGTTTACGTTATTTTCCTACAAGCTTTGAAACGTTAAGCAAGAATTACTGCCTATGGGAAATGTCTGGCAGTATTGGTTATCAATTTCCAACGATATTCCCTAAAATATACAGAAAAATCAGTACTCAGACTTTAGGAAATGTGCGTAATGTCTCAATGTACCTATAGCACCTCGTATCTATGAATTTTCCGTCGGAACAAACTAGAAAATATGCGTATGATCAGAGTTCCAACCAACACTACTCTAATCCACAAATTTTGTGTTCCAGAAAATGAATAACGTCTGATGGGTCTGGCATCTTGGACTATTATCACATTCTTTTGTCGATCATGGATATCCTCGGAGCTTTGTGATTTCTTGCTCATGAGATATATTTTGGAAAAATTCTATCATCTTCTCTATACTACCTAACAACGGATGTACATGTTCAATTGTATAGTAGACCACAACTCACAGTCAACAACGATATTCCCAAACCGCAATTCTCTCAATCTAGTGATTTGTCATTCCAGCTGGGGATTACGCCGAGTCCTCGAGGATCCGGATATCAAAGATATCGGGAGAATGAGGCACTTGCGCCCAAGGGAAACCCATCTTCACCAGCTGAGCTTCCTTTCGCCATTCCTCGTGCATTGCTCCGTGTTCCTCAACTCCATTGAGTTATATGCTCAACAATTCATTTCCACACAGTTAGTTTGGATGATCGCTGGTAGGTGGAAGAATGTAGCAGTGCGTAACAAAGAGTGATAGATTGTAAATAAAACTATGATGACTTGTTCACGACAACGAAAAGGGATTATCAAACGATGGATAAGTTTCATCTTATAAATTTATCTTTGGACAGAATATCAGCCATTTTTTACGGCATGTAATATTATCATTCCAGATGTAATAATATGGTGTGGTTCTCATCTAATAATCGTATTAATAACACTAATTTGTGAATCATTGTATCCACATCCTGGCCAAGATAAGTTGTTATTAATATCAATCAAGAATGTATTCTAATATCAAAACACATTCATTTTCTGAGTCAGTAATTATAACGAAGGTATAGTTCTGTGCACGTCTACTTCTGAATGTTGATTGAACTTGAATAATTTGGCTCAAAATTCTATTAGAGCAGACTTCTGAAGTAGAATTTTTATTTTCACATCTCTTCTTCTGTTTGAAAGTATTTTTTTTTTTTGATGAAAATGGATCTGATTTATCTATTTATACTCTATGAAAATCAGAGATACCTATACTTGAATCTTTCAAAATGAGCGCATCGCATGAATCTCTTTGGTAAGATCAAAAGCTTCAAATATTGTAAAGTTCTTGGGGGACAATAAGCTTCAAACTTCAAATAGAAGTGATTTTGACATGTACAAGAGATGTAACGTATTCAAAGTCATTATTCATCAAATTGATATTAAGGTTGTGAGAGAATTCTAATTTTAAGTGAAAAAATAACGGATCATCCAATAACCGTATGATAGAGGAGAGTATTGAAAGGATGATGCTTAGTTAGCATATGCAAGTGAATTATGCCATGTTAAAGATAGATTTGAAAGCTCTTTAGATGATAAATTCTATTATTTCACAGAAAATTTCAGTTTCCAATATATATTCTCAACAATAAATGTCATCAAGAAATAATATACATTCTATACTCAGCACTTTTCAGGAGGATCAAGCTGTTATTGAAGGATCTATAGTGGTTTGTATCTAAGTGACTCAATTTTTACGTCTATTATAAAAATTAAACAACAGTCTATTTCTATTGAATTATTATGATATTCTGAATATAGGATCAGGCCTTAAGTGATCCAAATATTGTGGAAAAATATTGTTTTTCAATTTAAAATCATCATGATGATATTATATTGAACTCAATATTTTCAAGGAAATAAGCCGAAATCAGAAAGAGATCATTACACTTATTGGATAATTTGTGAGAATGGGAAGCACAGGTTCAGAAGCAGAAGTAACAGCGGACAGATCGCTGTATATTATAGGCTTAAAAATGCATTTTTTTATTTATTGGTCTCACATGTTCATGAAGTTGCCACTCTGTAATATCAATGAGAATCATTGATGTCTATGGGAAGCTGAACAAAAATAATGATAATAGGAACAATGTATTGAAGTTATAAATACCGGTAAGGATATTTGCTTATTCTCCCGGAAGACAGTAGGTCAGTGAATTCCCATGAACCTGCTTTTTAAATAGATCCTACCTTACGGAAGATTACAAAAATTCATTTGATCTTTGAATTTACTAGATATTCAGTCTATTTCTATAAGAGAACGGTTGAGAAGCAATCATTGCTGAGTACCACGTGAATGGTTAGTTGTTCACTATTTTCACTATTTTTCGTATTCTATAAAATCAACATGGTTTCAACATTTACTATTCTGCATAACAACATTGCTAATTCCATCAAAACATCAGATAGTATTTGCTTGATGGTAGCGATGAATCCTGTGATATTTATATTTGAATAGAATTCTATAAGTGCTCTAGAACAGCGAGGACAACGATATGTCATTGTTGTTACTGTTAAATTGGATCCTAATCTTCAATTTATAAGTGTAGAAGAGAGTTGTAACTGGAAAATGAATATGTAACAGTCACCAAAAATTTAGCGATTCAATTTCCGTTTAAGTACGTTGTTCTGTGACTGTTGTAAACTGCTGACAAGCGGCCGGGCAACTTCCTTTTAAAATAGTTGATTTTTATGCAAAAGCTAGTAGAAATTTTCCAGGAAAAAGTGCCAACGGAGTCAGTTCAGTTCGATGATTGACTGAGCATTTTTGAAGAGAGTAATCGTTCGTCTTTGAAAGTGGTCGGTCGCCCGATAATCGGGAATCCGGTAGAATCGATAATATTAATGTTACTCAGCTAAATTTTATTTGAACGTTTTATTTTGGGTATCATATTAATTAGATAATTTTTCTTTGTAACATAATTTTACTTTTGTTTAACTTATTACATCAATAAATTGTTATCATTCAGTTATTCATATTTCGTGTGTGTTGCTCCCCGCCACCATTACAGAACTACGAGGAACGGTGCAGTGGACGCAGGTGAGTATAATTTCCTATACTTAAATATTGAGACCGTTCCGCACAATAATTCAGTACGTCAACAGGGGTTGTGCTTCACTGCCGCACCCTTTTGTTACAGTTGGCGCAGCCGGTAGGATAGATTAAATTCTACCCGGTATACTAGGGTAGTATTTTGATGAACTGTTCGACTGGATTATTCATAACGCTTTAAGTTCTGTAACGATTGAAAATGGTTGAGACAACAGCTCAGGTGACTATCCCTCTGACGATCACGACTACCACGACAGCACCCTCAACCGCCCCCCTACCTACCACTTCAAGTACGATAACCGACTTCAAAGTCCCGAACGCCCCTCCCGTTTCAAGTATTGCCATGCCACCGTATCCTTTCAATTATTGGTCCCCTCCTGGGCCCTCACGCGTTCCAATACATGACCCTTTTGTTCCGTTTTCGTATCATTTACCGAATTTCCAAAATCAAGCAAAGGATAATAATAATTCTCAAACTTCCACACCACCTGTAAATGTTTTTGACGATCCAACTTCTATGTCCGCCCTTGAAACTATCGATACTTACTCCGGAGGTCCTGGTTAAGAGGCATTTCTAGATAATGTAGCTGCCGTAGCCGAATGTTATAAATGGAATAATAGTCAAGTTGTAACAGCGATAAAATTAAAACTTAAAGGCGAAGCTCAAGAATGATTTTATTCATTACCGTCGGATAAGAGGCCGATAACGGTTCCAGACATGCGTGAATGGCTGGTGAATTTATTTGGGAAGAAAGTAGATTTCGCAGTTGCAGAGCGGGAATTTTCCAAAATTTATAGGCGACAAGACGAATCTCTATGAAAATTTGCATTCCGTTTAGAAATTTGTGCTGCAAAATTATTTCTCTCGATGGATGGTCCGGGATTGGTAGGATTACGTTATAAAATCAAGCGTGAGACTTTGATGATCAAACAATTTTTTGAAGGCCTTGATACGAGGTTAGCGAACGAAGTATGTAGACTCAGGCAATTTGAGACGGTTGAAGAAGCATTGCCCTATGCGGAGCACTGCGAGGAAGTTTTAGCATGATTATTCAAGGAAACTAAATCGGATGCCCATAAGGCCCATGTACGATCATTGACAAGAGCTTCTTCTTCTTCGGTTGTAGAAACTAATGACTCTCAGCGAAATAAAAGTAAAAAGGCAACGTTGCGTACTGACCAGCGCTATCAAAACATGAGAGGTCGTTGCTTTAATTGTGGTAGCACTGATCACATAAGTAAGAAGTACCCGATCGCAAATCAGGTGCTTTGTTATAATTGTGTAGTAGTCGGACACCGTGCAAATGAGTCAGCGTGTCCTTTAAACTCGCAAACTGGCCCGACGGAGACCCCACGTCGAGCACAGTAAATAAACGTATCTGTATTGTTCCAAGGGTCGCAGATTTTGATAAAGATAGAACAAGAATTGTTAAATTTCAGATCAATAACGAAGAGTACACGTTTTTAGTGGATTCTGGTGCTGCTGTTTCGCTATTAAAACAAAAAATTGTGTCTAAAAATAAGCTATCCATTTCACCTTCAGACGATGTGTTGGTCGATGTTTCGGGTAATCAACTTAGTAGTGATTGCAATGTGAGCCCACGCATTAGTGCGAATGTGAAAAGTCAAAATGATGTATCAGTAAACCGTGATTTGGAGTCTAAAATCCAGGACCAAACTAGTAGTTGTTCGGATTTTGGAATAGTGGACGCACAATTTCAGAATCATATTAAACGTTCGGATCCTGTACCATTAGAGCTCAATCAAAACGATGAGTGCGAGGTCCTACCTAATTCAGAAAAATGTTCTGACACTCATAATCGAAATTCTGATAGTAATTTTACAATTCGCGCTAGAGAAACTTGTCACATTCTAGGGCGGCACACGGCAGTTGTAGAAATTATGCTTGATAAGCACGTTCTTGATATGGTGTACGTACTAGAACCGAGAGAACTCAGCATACCGGGTGTTCTTGTTGCACGGACAATTTTTCGAAGAAAACGTAGTTTGAAGGCATTTATCAATATTTTGAACGTAAATAGTACTGACGTCACCGTTTCAGCCCGCCTCCAGATCGGTGCAGCTGTAGCAGCAGAGGAAGAGGTAAAATCAACCGTTAATAATCGATCCCAAATAAACGTCATTGGTACAAGTAAATTAAAGTTTGATTTATCTCATTTGCCCTGTAACGAACAAGATAAATTAGCTAAATTCTTATATGAATGCACGGATGTATTTAAAACGAAAGAGAATCTGCTGAGTAATACATCGCTGGTGAAGCATCGCATTCACCTAAGCAGTGAAGTGCCTGTCGCACGAGCTCCGTATCGTGTGCCATTTATTCGCCGTCAAATTATGAAAGATCTAATAGATGATATGTTAGCCAATAAAATCATACAACCTTCCGTTAGTCCATATTCTGCTCCAGTAGTTCTCGTCGAAAAGAAATCATTAAATGAAGAGAGCTCATTCAGATTTTGCATTGATTATAGAGAGCTGAACAAAATTACAAAAAGAGATTATTTTCCTATTTCAAATTTACAAGACACTTTAGATCAGTTAGGAAAAGCAGTACGTTTCACTACCTCAGATCTAACTAAGGGTTACTGGCAAGTAGAAATGGATCTTCGAGATAGAGGAAAAACAGCTTTCTCTGTCCCGTGGGGCCATTTTGAATGCAATCGCATGTGTATGGGTCTAATCAATAGCCCGAGTACTTGGCAGCGGCTGATGTACACGGTTTTAGCAGGTTCAAGGGTGACGCATTGTTTTGTTTATCTGAATGACATAATTTGCTTTAGTTCGGATAGCTTAGATGAACATATCGGAAAATTGAAATTGATATTCGATCGCCTCCGTAATGCAAATTTGAGTTTGAATCCCGATAAATGCAGATTCATGCAGAATGAAACAAAATATCTGGGTCATAAAGTAAGTGAGAACGGTGTGAAACCTGATCCCGAAAAGATAAGCGCCGTGCAAGCATTCCCGATACCTCGCGATGTTGGCAAAGTGCGAGCATTTTTTGGCCTAGTGGGTTTTTATCAAAGATTTATCCCAAATTTTGCTGATGTTGCCTTACCATTGACACAATTGACAAAAAAAAATAGTGAATTTTCATGGTCTGAAGATAAAGACCTAGCGTTCAAAAATTTGAGAGATCTATTAGTAGAATCACCTATTCTTAAATATCCAGATTCTGATAAAACATTTATTGTTTGCCCTGATGCTTCATCATATGCCCTTGGTGTGATTCTTTGTCAAGCACACGATGGTCATGAAATGCCTGTCGCTTACGCCAGCCGTCAACTTTCGCCCGCCGAACGCAATTACTGTACGACGGAACGAGAATGTCTGGCTCTAGTCTGGGGAATTAAACATTTTCGATGCTACTTGTATGGTCAGAAATTCATCGTTTATACCGATCATCAACCCCTAAAATTATTGATGAGCACTTCCGAACCATCCAATCGTCTTATTAGATGGTCATTATTGCTTAGTGAGCACGATTTTGACATTCATTACCGTCCGAGCAAGAAACATGCTAACGCTGACGCAATCAAGCCGGTGCGGCTCATGTTTCAAAACTCGCGAGAATATGATCCCATCATATGAGACCGTGACGCAATGAAGATAGCACAGCACGATGACGCACTAGTAATGACGTATGCCAACCAGATCAAGACACAGAATAATGGCGACTTTTATTTTGATGACGACGGATTAATTTATAAGAAATCGGATGACGAACGATACGAAGATAAATTAGTCATACCTACAAAATTTAGAAAACACATTTCACGAGCTTGTCATGATTCCCCCTTAGCAGGTCATGGCGGTACAGAAAAGACTTTTGAAAAAGTTAACTCACGGTTCTTTTGGCCTCAATTACGTAACTATGTTAAAGAATATGTTAGAAAATGTGTTTCATGTGCGCAAAGAAAAACTTCGCCTCATTTGCGACCTGCCCCGCTAAAGAAATTCAACTTAGCTACTCGTCCTTTCGAACGCATTGCGATGGATGTTGTTGGTCCCTTAGTCACGACGGATAATGGGAATAAATATATTTTAACTGTGCAAGACGCTGCTACACGTTATCTGGAAGCCTTCCCTATCAGAGATCCAACCGCTTCAACTGTGGCGAAAACATTTGTAAAGGATATCATATTACGACACGGGACTCCCCGACAAATACTGACAGACCTTGGCACGAATTTTGTTTCAAAATTAATGAAAGAAGTTTGTAAAATCTTGAACATTGAGCGGTTACATACGACAGCATACAGACCACAAACCAATGCAAGTCTCGAAAGAAGTCATCGAACTCTTGAAGATATCTTGTCACATTATGTCAACACGCAGCACATGGATTGGGATGAGTGGTTACCATTTTGTGGTACCGCTCATTCAATGCTGGGTGACAGTCCGTATTTTTTAATGTACGGCCGCGACGTTGAATTGACCTTCGACGAAATATTTAGACCTTTGAAAACTCGATACGACGCTGACTCAAATTATGCTGCTGAATTTATGCAACGTTTGAAGATAGCGCATTATGAAGCTCGAGAACAGCTTAATAAGAATATTGACCGTGTTCATCGAACTTTTAATAAGAAGACCGCTGACAATTAATTCCAGCTTGAAGATCGTGTGTATTTGTTTACACCGACTGTCAGAGCTGGAACAAGTGCAAAGCTTTCTAAAAAGTGGTCAGGGCCGTATCGCATAATAGAACTACGCGAAGTTAGCGCCGTTATCAAAGAAATTTATGGTCGTAGACAAATGAAAGTACATGTAAACCGCCTAAAACCGTGTTATTTGTCTACGGAGGACTTTGACCCTGAGATCAAGAATGACACGCCAATGACGTCTGAATTGGGCGAGAACGAGGGAATTTTTCCTATCATTCCTCGGTCTCTAACGAATAACTTACAACCTATTCGTGATCCAGATTCTCATATTCAATCAGTTTCAGATACCATCAACTCAAGTGTTAGGACTGGTACCAACCGGAGTGCCCACAGTATACATAACGAGAGTCCTGGCCCCTCAACTCTCGATACAACGCAGAGTGACGCTTATACCACCGCACAGTCTTTACGAGGATAGGTTACTCAGGCACGGTATCACACTAGAAGTAACGGAGCCGTCCCTGACCTGCCGTGGATAAGAGCATCACGCTCCCAAATTGAACGTTAAGTGTATATTCATAAGGACGATAATCGTTTAGGAATGGGTAAAGTACCATTATTTAGTTTAGTGGTTTTAGAAATTTTGTTAGCAGGGATATGTGCTGAATTGATAGCTTTCGATTGCGTGGCTCCAGATGTAGGAATATCACAGATATCTTTACTTGATATCAAACCCTGTCAAGATCCGAAAAATGAATCCTCGCAGTTGGAAAGGAAAATTCAATTGCTGCAAGAAAGAAAACACACGGAAGTCCATGTTTACAATTGTTTAGTGTCAGTCCAACAAATTATCGAACATTGTGGGATGCTCTCGCACACTAGCGCTGTCTCAGGTGGCCTGGCGAAGTATGTTCACTATCTGAAGTCCGAAAGTTGTCTAGAAGCTCACCAATTTCAGCGACTGGATCTTACATGATTAGGTGCCGGCATTTTTATGGGCTTCCACCTAAATGGGACCACCGAGCTGTCGGCCACTCTCGAGGGTCATTTGGAACCGAGCGAAAATGTTCCGGTGTATCATACACTCTCCATGGTATTACGTATGAAGATGTAATAGTGAGTGCAGCTATTTCTATCAAGCTGTCCGACTATTTAGCTGTCGACGACGTCGAAGAAAACGCAGTTCGTCTAAGGACTGGTACGATATGTCCGTACTCTAAGATGTACTGTTTTGACGACGTGGCTGGAGAAATGACTTGGCAAGCAAACGGTGCGGACCGCAGCTCGGAGCTAGAGATGGACGTTCTGTACGAGGGTTCTGCCACGGATCTTACCATGAACAACACTAACACCAAGTTTGTAGTAGTAGAAGCTCGTGATACAGTATTCGCGCTCCGATTAGTACAATCAGAAGTGCTGTGTCATCAACCTGCCTGGCGTACGGAACAGAATCGCCTCCTCGTTCTATTCGAAACCCCTCTCGGTTTCTACTTTCAAAAATCGAGACGAGTACCCCAAAACACAGACATCATGGCACAGGTTCTCAGCAAGCTATTATTTTTGGAAATAGCTTTCAAGCAACGCACGAAGGACTTGGTTTACGACGCCATTTTGAAGCGATGTCATTAAAGAGAGCATATTTTAAGAAACCGTCTGATGTTGGCTCTAGAAAAACCGGACGTGGTGAACGGGCTCGTAAAGGAAGCAGCAGGACACATAGGGCGAGTGATGGGAGAAGTGTTGTATGTAACTAGATGCAGCGCCAAGATCGTCGATTTCCGAAAAACTAAATATTGTTACCAAGAGCTGCCGATCACATACCAGAACACAAGCAAGTTCATGGCACCCATCACACATATCATTCAGAATCATGGTACTCAGGTCGACTGTGGAACACAACTCCCAGTCATGTTCCACCTTGAGGGCAAGTGGCTGGAAATTGATCCCGAATTACGTAGAACTCAACCCGACCCACTAGTTCTAGATGCCAACGATCCAAATGATGGTATACTAATGATGAAAATCGCACCAATCAGCGCACATGGAGTATATAGTAGAAAGGACATGAAAGCGTTCCAGCATACGTTACTATTTCTCAGAGCAGTAACTAACATTATGACACGAAGGGTAGCAGGCAGTATCACGGATGGCCAAGATCTCTATTTACCGAATGTCTTCAGTCGCAGTGAATTCGTAAACTTAGCATGGAAGGCAGCGTCAGAAGTATGAGGATTCTTATCATATACTGGCAACTTATTCTCAATATTCATGCTCCTGTACACCCTGTATAATGTTTCACGGTATGTCGCATCAGTTATCTTAAATATGTTTAGTTTGAAAAGAGCAGCCAACACCCAACCGCAGCGAAAATGGTATTTACTAGCTGGCCTGTGGGACGCCCTGACAACTCGATATCTAGTCAACTTGATGCGTGATAGCGTCTCCACCAACTCGAACGACCAGACATCCACACCGCCACCAATCTATCCCGAACTGGGACCGTCCATGGCCTCGCTACGCAGCAGTACGGAACCGCCAGCAAACGTTTGCATCTTGCGTCAGCCCATATCCCAGTAAAATATGATGTATTAGCAGTAAGGGTATTAGTTGTAAGCCATGAGCCAAACTGATTCTATCTGGACTCGACTTAAAGGGTTAGTTAAAGTCGAGTTTAGAGGGGTGGGCACTGTAACAGTCACCAAAAATTTAGCGATTCAATTTCCGTTTAAGTACGTTGCTCTGTGACTGTTGTAAACTGCTGACAAGCGGCCGGGCAACTTCTTTTTGAAATAGTTGATTTTTATGCAAAAGCTAGTAGAAATTTTCCAGAAAAAAGTGCTAACGGAGTCAGTTTAGTTCGATGATTGACTGAGCATTTTTGAAGAGAGTAATCGTTCGTCTATGAAAGTGGTCGGTCGCGCGATAATCGGGAATCCGGTAGAATCGATAATATTATTGTAACTTAGTTAAATTTTATTTGAACGTTTTATTTTGGGTATCATATTAATTAGGTAATTTTTCTTTGTAACATAATTTCACTTTTGTTTAACTTATTACATCAAGAAATTGTTATCATTCAGTTATTCATATTTCGTGTGTGTTGTTATTCGACGCTTCCCGCCACCATTACAGAACTATGAGGAACGGTGCAGTGGGCGCAGGTAAGTATAATTTTCTATACTTAAATATTGAGACCGTTCCGCACAATAATTCAGTACGTCAACAGGGGTTGTGCCTTACTGCCGCTCCCTTTTGTTACAAATACTTACATGATGGAAGTGATTTGTTTAAAGTGGAGAATCATAATTTCAAAAACTTTGTGGATAACCGAAGATTAGGTAACAAACGTACTTCTACAAAAAATTGAATCCCATATGCCCGAAAGTATTAGAGGAAACCACGCTGCCACTTATCTATAGATATGTTAATATAGGTGAATGCATGCACACATTCCTACAAGCTAGATTTGTGGAATAATTCATGACATTTTCTCATTTTGTGCTGCAACTAAAATCGTCAGCATGATTATTTTTTATTCAAGAATAATTTAGAACTCGTATCCACGATCAAAATTCTTCTCAATCTGTTCATAGATCTAGATTACTAAAAATGATCGGAATGGGTTATTTTGGAGCGGACATTACGGTGAGGCCACTTTGGTGCAGACAATAGGGTGCCAGTCATTCCAGAGCCAAGCCATTACGGTGCCGAGTCATATCGGTGCCAGAGCAAATAAAATGCATTCGTGCATTAAGATGACTATTTTTTGTTCGTCGTTTGGTGTCACACTTGAACCAGAACAGAAGAATGGCCGGGATATATGAGATCGCAGGTAATATGTATATTGGAAATAAGGATAAATTCCATTGCAAGTATAAGAAGAATCAGGATGCAATTTCAATAACTTATAACAAGAAATTTCTACTAATAATTTGGAAACAAATTGAAATTTCCGAAATAAGCAGAGATTGAATGTATTACAGAGAATATTCCTCACCAAGTGTAACGTTATAACACAACAGAGCTCCATCACATTGTCATGAAAATAAACAGATTGATAAATGACAATTTAACAGGTCCCTGGTATGGTAAAATTACTTATATAGTGGGGTCAGTCAGACTCCAGGCTTGATACCTTGAAATATATTACGTCAAAATAACCATAGACTTCTTGTAAGTACTATATTATTATTCTCGTATAGTTGAACATATTGTGTATTTGTAATCGAACATATTTCCACATAAAGAAGAATTTTATTGAAAACATAGAAATACCGATAGAGAAAAGGCTAAGAGGCTAAACATTCTTTGAGCTCAGATAGTTGTAACAATCCAAACGTGACACGTTTTTGGACATTCTCAACATGGAGTATACTCTCAAATTCACACAGAAAGTCGTATACAGTGACATTCCAGAAATCTCAAGTTGAAATTACAGCGGTTTTTCAGGGCAATCTTCGCAGATATTTTGCATGTAACTGCCACATACTGGAAGATTGCGAACAGCGTGAATACTATTTTGATTTTTTGGTCTTACTTATGTGAACACTTAGCACACCTGGCGCGTTTCTCTAATTAATTTTCTTTACTCTTTTGTGCTTCAGAAACATCTCTTTTCAGAATGAAATCAATGTTCTGCTTCATATAGAATCCTAGGAAGATATTTATCTTCAATTCTCATTCTCATATGGAAGATTACTATTTGTCTTTCCAGTGCCTTTATAACCATTCTTTAAACCGCAGATCATTTATTTTCATTTGCTCCCATGATGAAATCGCCATTACAAAGTTCAGAACAAGATAACTCTGAGTACAAAAAATTACGTAATTGGTATGGCGTGGTCTCACAGACTTCGAGCGAACAAACACTGCTAATTGACTAATAATAGATGAGAATTAATAGAAACACCATACTTCACCATTCAAGACTCATTGACTAAAAGGTACTCAGGCGGACAGCACTATCGACCAAAACTGTTCGAACTATCAAAAAGACAAAAACAAAAAAACTGGGGTTTGGTGGACCCAACCATACCAATTACGGGTTGAATCACTCTGATAATTTGCATCAGTGCAAAATTACACTGATAATTTGTTAGTTTTCAATGACAGCGATAGTAATTTGATTCATCAGAACAGACCACAAAATTGTAAAAATAGCTGAATTTTGAAAATTAATTTTGAAATTTGTTACTTCCAGATTTTCTAATTCGCAGCCTGTAATAGATGTGAGTGTTCCTATGTGCCCTGGCTCTGTTCTGTGCCCCTTCATGCAATTTGGTTCAACTAGAGAAACAGCTGATCCAGTGTAAATCAAGAATTTCAAAAATTTTCCTTGTTTAATTGTGCAGAGACATAATTTGGAATCTCCTCATATACTGAATTTTAACTGATTGGATCAATGACAAGTGATTTATGAGTGTTCCAATTTACTGGATTCTCCTGAGACGGGGCTTTCGAAGGAGGACTTTCTAGTTTAAATGTTCTCTTGGTTGTGGCTGCATATTGACCTCCCTTTTATTAAAATTTTCGTCTCTGTCTCGCCCTCTATATCTGTTATAGCTATCTTCCACAACTCTTTCTCTGGACCCAATTGAGATGTGACCGTACTTCCCGCATCGTCCGTCGGCAGGACGCCCTTGCTCGCTGACGGCAGTCCCTTCTGAAATGGCCAAGTTT
This sequence comes from Dromius quadrimaculatus, assembly GCA_963989225.1. Classification (NCBI taxonomy): domain Eukaryota; kingdom Metazoa; phylum Arthropoda; class Insecta; order Coleoptera; family Carabidae; genus Dromius; species Dromius quadrimaculatus. The sequence continues at coordinate 21,743,624 of OZ022327.1, forward strand.
TTCACATTCAAAGCATTTTACCCTAGTAGTGTCCCTTTGCACTGCTTATGTAGTTCGTTCTACCGCTCCTATTTCTTATGATGTAAATCGCTCCCGCACCAACTCCACTTCTTCGCGTTCGGCAATTGCTATGGCATCCTCCAAGGTTAGTTCTTCATTCATATCCAAAAATGTCCTTATGTATCTTCGTATTTCTGGTCGAAGGCCGGATTTGAATTGGTAGATACATAATTGTGTAGCAAATTGTTGTCCATTTTTCCTTCTTTTATAAGTTCCATTTTAAGCTCATTCAATCTGCTAGCGAATTCTCTCACGCTCTCGTTTCTATTTTGTTGACAATTGGCTAGCTCGTTGTAAACTTCGCCGGCAATTCTTCGTTCGGTAAATCGAGATAGGAATGAATTAATGAAGTCCCATTTACAATTTTTTCGCATGTAATTTCGGTGTTGATACATAAAGTTGGAGGGCCTCTCCAGACAATTTTATTCGAAGTAAATTAGTTGCATCTGCTTCTTCCCAGTTTTCGATATCTGCTCTTATTTGGACTCGCTGAAAGTATTCTGCTGCATTTTCCCCATCAAATGTTTCGATGACTGCTGCACTTACAGGATTTATGGAATTTCGGCCGTTGTTGCTTTTGAAGAATGACTCTAGCTCAGTTTTTAAAGTTTTCTGCAAATCTGAAACATTACTAGGGCTTGGACTGGATGTGTTCCACCAGGTGCGTTTCCCGGCATTTTTGTGAAGAAAAAAAAAAAATCCGATATCTACAATATACCTCATTCTCCGCGAATGAGCCAGATATACTAGTCACTCAGGTCCAGCACGAATTCCCCTAAACCGCTGCCACCATTTGTTACACCCTCAATTGGATATAACAAAGAATAAATGGGTTCTTGCTGGATGGAGGGTAAAGGTTATCGTAAATATAAAGTATGCCAAATTTGTATAACAAATAAATATATTAAAGATTAGATAACAAGATATGAAATAAGAAGATATATTAACAATGATAAATGAGACCAAATATAAAAGATGTAACTTACTACTAGACGGCTAGCTGCGGGTGGAGCTTTAATGTTCTTCGACTTCTCGTACTCTATGTTCTACTTAACTCCCCTACCTTACATATATTACTCTATATATATACTAAAGAAGCGCTGAGTCGGCATAGCATATCATGTCACCTTGCAAGTGCTGCAATTATAATGTTTACCATTAATACAAATACAAATTGGTTAATTTAGAATACTGATTACGCATTTTATATGTTATGATGACTTAGTCTTGTTACAATATTATGATCCTGCGAAATGATTTTGGCGCATTGATTTTTATAATTGAATATAAATTGAATTAAAAATATGCACATAATCATAGAAGTTCAATGAACTCAATCTATTTTGCAATATAATAACAATTTGAATTTCCATTATGTCCATAAAAACTCCATTATGTACATAATTTGGAAACAATCATTGGAATCAAATGCATCAAAACCAGGCTGCAAGATGATAATAATTCTGGATTTTCATTATGCACATAATTTCAACTCAATCATGGAAACTCAATGAATTAAAATTATCCTGCAAGATGATGAGAAATCGGAATCTTCATTATGTACATGATTTTAAGACAATCATTGAAATTCAATGTATCAAAACTAGCTTGCAAGATAATACTAATTCTGAATTTCCATCATATACATAATTTTAATTCAATTATGAAAACTTAATGGTTCCATACAATTTTGCTGGATAATCTCCATGCTGAATTATTATCATGTACATAATTTCAATACAATCACGAAAATTCATTGAACTAAAAACGTCCTGCAAGAGAATAAGAATTCTGAATTCCCATTATGAACATAATATAGTTTTTTTTTTTTTATTGGTCAATTTAATTTACAACTTGCCAAATCTTGGCCAATCAGCAAATGTGTTACATGTTTCATGACATGCAAGAAGGAATATTATCTATTGGTGTTCCTTCATAATACAAAATTCATAATTACATTCTAATATTTGATTAATTTTAACTTAAATCTAAAGGTTTTCTTCTGTTCAGTCTTCTAGTTTCATTTCCATTATCCAGGAGATTAACTACTAGTCCTTTCATATGGTTATTAAGCCGCTTTTCATACTTTGTGGCAAAGGTTTTGATCTGATCTTTCACGTATTTTATTTTAAGGTCGTTATGTAGTGTTTCATTGCTTATGTACCACGGTGCGTTTGAGATGATCGAAGTGCTTTGTTTTGTACGCGGTACGTTGTATAAGGTTTATGTTTGACTGTTTTGCACAGCTCTACAACTGGATACCATAGGTCCAGATAGGTACTATAATAGCTTTATACAATAGTATCTTACTTTGTAGCGACAGCTGGGACTAGCGACCAATTAGCCAATACATTTTTTAAATTTTGATATCTAATTGTTCTCTTTTTGCACATAGATGAGTTTTCCATGACAGACCTTTTTCTAAATGCATCTCTAAATAGGTTACTTTTGTTTTTTCGGGTAAGATTTTATTGTTCAGGGACACTGCCGGACATGTGGTGTGTTTCTTGGTGAAAGTGATGTGCGCTGATTTGGTATCATTTATTTTGATCCTTCATTCATCTACCCACATTTGCATGCTATCAAGAAGTTTTTGGAGAATATTAGATGCTTCTGCTGGGTCTTCATGTGATGCGAGGAACGCAGTATCGTCTGCGTGAATGGCTGTTATCACATTGTCTTCACTAGGTAGGTCCAAGGTGCGCAACTGATATAGCACTGGACCTAGAACGCTTCCTTGCAGAGCCTTAGCTTTAATGGGGTAGTATTTGGAGTAGCTACCGTCTTGATTCACTTGAAAAAATCTGTCAGTTAGGTAGGATTCAATGAGCAGGTGAAACTGATGAGGGAGAGTAAGTTTGACTTTGTACAGAAGTCCTATATTCCAGACACGGTCAAAAGTTTGATTAATATCTAAAAAAGCAGCTGTGCAGAGCTTTCGTTAATCAAAGCTCTCTTCTATTGCTTCAACTTCTCTATGCATCTGTTCCAAGGTCGAATGTTAATTTCTAAATCCAAATTGTGGCTTAAGTTGTTTCAGCACTAATTTTTCAAGGAGTTTCGATAGGACAGGAAGAAGGGAAATAGGCCGGTAAAAAGACACTTAGTGAGTTGGTTTGCCTGGTTTATGTATCATAATAATCTGGGCAAATTTCCATTGTATTGGAATGTACTGAATTTTGATGATTGCATTAAATATTTGCTTTATTGCGATCAAAGCTTTCTTTGGTAGTTGTTTTAGTACGGTGGCGGCTATAAGATCATACCCGGGAGCTTTCCTGTTGTTCAGAATTTTCACTTCTTCACAGACCTCTGAGAATTTATTGCATCAAAATCATATTTCAAGTTGGTGATAATTCTGAATTTTTATTATGAGAATAGTTTTAATTCAATCAAAATGATTCATTGGATCAAAATTATCCTGCAAGATGATACGAGCTTCAAATCTCCTTTTTGTACATAATTCAATGCATCAAATCATCTTGCAAGATGATAATTATTCTGAGTCTCCATTATGTACAAAATTTCAATTCAATTTTAAAAATTCAATGGATTGAAATCATCTTGCAAGATATTGAAAAAGTATAGTCCATTTCTGACTAGAATAATTGTTGCTATCAAATAGAAAAACGGCGTGCCTTAGTGATTTGAGTATCTATATGAAAAAAAATCTATGTCTGTATGTTTGTACCTTGTGCATTCCAAAACCATTGATCAGATTGTCGTGAAATTTTGATGGAGTGTTCTGGGGACGTACAAGACGGCTCGTGGCACAAAAAATCTATATATAAATGAGCTTTTTTTTTTTATGGATCTTTCTGCTCTGGTGAAGAGAATGTATATAAATTATGACTCAATACACAAATAATTGACAATTATTATTACTTCATCAAAGTTTATATCGAAAATAAGATAGATATCAGTATTATATGAAATCAGGTTACTTACACTATTCATAAGGCAAGAACGGCTTGACCGATCTTCATGATCTTTGATTTTTGGATCTGCCTCCGTCCAGAATAGCAGGATAATCATTGGAAAATCTGAAGGAGGAATGTCATTTTTTATGATATCAAGAGAACTTATTTATCGTATTCAACTTATAAGATTTGCCCCAGGGTGAAACAAACAAAAGTAGCTGATAGGACCTGAAAATGAATCTGGAAATCTCAGGTCCTATCGGCTGATTTTTTTCTCTATGCAAGTGAAACAACCTTAGTAAAAAATTTGTTAAAATGCCTTACTAGAGATGCGAACTCAGGTAACAATAAGCTGCGGTGCCAGCGAAGCAAGCTCGATCAAGGTAAACCACCGTACGAGCGAAACGAGCTCGGTCAACAGTAGACCGCTGTGCGAGCAAAACGAGCTTGGATAACTGCTAGCTGCCGTGAGCGAAGCAAGCTTGGTCAATGTCAAGCTGCTGTCCGAGCAAAAAGAGCTTAGTTAACGACAAGGTGCCGTGCAAGTGAAATAAGCTCGGATGACTATAAGCTACCGTCAACAGTCAACGGTAAGATGCCGTGCGAGCGAAGCGTGCTCGTTCAACGTTAAGACGCCGTGCGAACATTGAACACTTAGTTACAGACAAGCAGCCGTGCGAACGAAGCGAAGTCGCTCAATAGTAAACCGACATATGAAAGTAGCAAGTTTGGTAAAGTTGGATTATTCCCAGCTCATTGTTACATTTAGGTCAGGTACATATTCAAATAGGCAAGTTCTCACCGGTAGCCTCAATATTCATGTCGGACAATATTTTTCCTTCATTTTATTATCAAAAAATCTTTCGATTAGTGTAAAAATCAGTATTACGGTAATATTCTTTCAATTAATCAGCCCTCGCGGGTAAACGCCCCCAAATCTAGAATTTTGTCAAATGAAAAAGTTATCGGACTCATCACAATGAAGCCACTCACAAAGTTTCAAGTGAGCGGTAATCAACAAAAAATTTATGCGCTGTCTCACGGACTACAAGATCTAATATCTCCTCACAAATTTCAAGTGAATGATTCGATATTCTATAGTTGAAATTAATCGGCTTCAATTTCCTTGTAAAACATAAAACCTTGCATTTTGATAGATTTAAATGAAGCCTATTTAATTTACAACATTTATCAAGATTATCTAAATCATTTTGTAGGGCATGAGAGTCCTCAAGAGTATTTATTATTCTGAATATTTTCAAATCATCTGCGAAAAGTAATTTCCCACTATTTATGACAGAAGTAACGTCATCTATGAAGATTAAAAATAATAAGGGTCCTAAATTAGAGCCCTGTGGAATCCTAGAGGTCGCAGTGAATGAGTTTGAATTATATCCAAGAAAATATACAAATAATTCACGATTATACTAGTATGAGGTGATTAAATTAATTAACGGCGTAGAAAACCCAAAGCGATGAAGTTTATGTATAATAATTCGGTGATCAATTTGATCAAACGCTTTCGCGAAATCTGTAAATACTGTATCTACTTGGCCACCATAGTCCAAAACCGAGGAGAGATAATGAGTAAAATAACATAAATTTGTGGTTGTTGATCTTGATTTCATAAAACCATGCTGCGAGAAAGAAAGTTCGTTTCGGATTTTAAAGTAAATATTCTGATAAATTATGGACTCAAAAATTCTACTGAAATTATTTAGAACTGTCACTGGTCTATAATTTTTTATATTTGATGTGTCGCCAGATTTGGAAATGGGGGTCACTCGTCCAATTTTCCAAATAGTGGGAAAGTAGCTTGTTTCAAGGGATAGATTAAATATATGATACAGAGCACGCGAAAGTGGATGTGTACAATCTTTGATTATCATATTTGGTATTTCATCAGGCCCACTTTTCAAGTAAGCTTTCACTTTTTTTATTGCTTTTTCAATTTCATCTATTGAAATATGATTTAAAGATAACAAATTATTTGAACAATTGTTCAGAATAGGGAGAGGATCATTGATAGAACTAGTGAAGACACTCTGAAAATATGTAGCGAAACCATCTCCAATACTCTCTTTCGATGTGAGTTTCATATTATTAAGAGACATTGAAGCCGGGAAATTAGACGTTGTTTTTTTAGAATTGATGAAACTCCAAAATTTACGTGGATCAGAAACAATTGAATTTTCACTGGTGGTTATGTAGTTATTGTATGAAGCTTTCAGGTCATTTTCAATACTAGCTCTTAGTTCTTTATATTGCAATAAATGATATTGATTATTGTACCTTTTGTACATTTTATAGTAATGTAATTTCTTTCTTAATTTATTTTTGATTTGAGATGTAAACCAGGGAGGGTATGAGAACTTTCTGACAAATTTGTAAGGCACAGATTGCTCAAACATATTGTACAGTGTTGAATAAAAAAACTTGCAAGCTGAATCAGCATCTTTAAACATCTCAAGTTGATCCCAATCAAAATTGTCAATCAAATCATGAAGCTTGATATAATTTGCTTTTTTGAAATCAAACACTTTTTTGTTGTTGATTGAAAGGCAGTCGTCATCTTTGATTGTGATATTAATTGTGATGCTTAAAGACGGGTGATGTTTATATTCTCTATCCAATATTGGCAACTCATCTCTCGTAACACTACATTCTGTATTTGATATAACTAAGTCCAACAGGCGGCCATCGCAATTTGCTATGGAGTTATATTGCTTTGAATTAAAGTATGACATGAAATTGTTCAGTGACTCAACAGTTGCAGAGTTACTATCAGAGCTCAATTCTGGGATATTATAATCACCTAGTATGATGAAGTTATTATTATATAAGAACGGGATGCTTTCAAAAAAATCATAGATCTTATCATAATTCTCTAAAGTCATAGCTGGGGAAATGTATACATTAAAAATATAAATTTGATCATTATTCAAAGAGATTTTGACACGAACGATATCCACATTAACAGGAAGTAAGTGCATGTAAAGTTCTAGTGCAACACTTGATGAAATAATTCGGTTGTCAATCAACAACATAACACTTCCTCCTCGGGACATTCTGCATTCGTTGAAATTTCTGTCTTTTCTATACACTGAATAGCTATTGTCACACAATTCAGAATTAAACACACTATCGTTCAACCAGGTTTCAGTGAAGGCTATCACATCTAAATCGAAATCGGCAAGTGCAGAATGTAGTGATGATAATTTATTGTTTAAACTCTGGATGTTTTGGTAGTAGATTTTTAGTGGATGATATGAGCTGTTGAGCAGAGATAAATTTAGTTACTTGATATCTTAGGAACATTATTGAAATATCTTATTCGCAAATCTGTCTCGCCATTTGCTTTCCGGGCCTCAAGTTGTGTTTTAATTTTCCTATAATAACTCATCTGAAGTGATGTACGATCATTATTTATATAAATATTCTTGAATTCATCAAATTTTCTGATATTTTTTGCATTACGAAGAACGTTGAGAGCTTGAGCAGAGTTAGGAAATTTCACTTTCACCAATCGAGGCCTAGCATCAGTATTGTTGATACGAGTACCAGTTCTGAATATTTTTAGATTATCTGTAGGTGTATCAGGAGAAATTTTGGAGATAATGTTCACAGCTTGAAGATTCAAATTTTCAGATTCATTCTCAGGAATTCCGGTTATAATTATATTATCTTCGCGCCTACGTCTGTCATTAATTTCCTCAATGACCTTTTCAACAGTGGATTCAACATCAGTAGTTACAGTAAGTTTGGTTTCAAGTTTTGAAACTTGAGCTTGGAGGGCTAAGATGATTTGTTTCAATTCAGAAATATCATCTGGTTTATCATAACACGATTCACAATAAATTTTTACTGCTTTTGTGATTGCCCTTGTCTATCTGCTTACATCATCAGATGTCAGTTGAATACACGAGAGATGTATAAATTTCTCGCTTTAATCACATTTTACTGATTTTTGCTTATCTGAAGTAACGCATTTGATACAAGTTGGACATTTATCTATACCTTGCATTGTAGATCGGGTAAATCCGTGCCTTGCCAAAGATGTTGAGTTCAGTCGTGGAGCAGTGAGTAGTGTGAGAATAATTGATAAATCGATTAATTTTTTGTTGCAATTCTCACCTTTAATAATTGCACACGAGATGTTGTAAAATACAAAAATTGATGAAATATGAACTCAAATATCAACCCACTGAGCAAAAATCACTTCATGCACACTTTATCACTAAATTTAATAAGTTTTAGAATAATAATTAATATATTTATAGTATAAATATCTGAAACTTTCAGAGATGCAAAAAAAAAACACTTCTCAATCTCAGCACTGCAAAAAACCTTTCCTTTAATAATATTACACGAAGACACAGACTATAGATTATTTATCTCAGGTGAAATATCAACCTGTTACAGATGTAAGAACAAAGAACATACCACAGACAAGTGCGCGATGAATACTCCACCAGATACCACTACTACTCTCACACAACTAGATAACAGTATACTGACAGCCAATATAACAGCAGGACAAGTAATTACAGCAGGACAAGTAGTTACTCCAGGCACATCACAAGAGTACAATCTTCCTCCAGAAAAAGACTTACAAACTATCATTCCCACATCTGAACAACGAATAAACACTCAATTTTCATCCTTGCCACAACCTACCACAACAAAAACAAATTTTTACCCTTTCCAACAAAATATAGCTCCTACAGCAAATCTTATAGACAACACAGAACCTTACAAGAGAAACCAAAATAAACGACTCAACGACCATATCGAACCCAAAGATCTGACAGAAGGAACTACAACAAACTGGCAGAAAGAAGACTCAAAAAGAAGAGATCAATCAGCTCTGCATATAATCTCAGTACACAAGAATAATTCCAAACTACAGAAGAGGAAATTAACTCAAATCCAGAAAAGTGCCCTCTTAACTATGAAAGATTCAGAGACTTCATAAAAAATGCAACAAATAGCACTGACCCTCTGACAACATCAAAGAATTATACTTCAGACACCGAAAAACTACTAGCAATGATCAATAACAATTTGCTCAACATATACACCCCCAAATCAAAACATACAAATACAAGAAATCAAAGACCTAATTGCGCAATTACCAACACCGTTCCTTATAACGGGCGATCTTAATGCACATAATATCATATGGGGTAGCGATAAAACAGCACCAAGCGGAAAAATAATTGAAAACATACTGGAAGAGAGCGACGACATTATACTGCTTAATGATGGTACTGGTACACATTTTTACGCAAACTCAGGGAACTTCTCAGTCATAGACCTCAGCATATGCAGCTCAACAATAACCCAAGATCTAACCTGGACGGTGCTACCTCTAACATATATGGGAAATCATCTTCCCATAAAAATAACAGTAAACGACAAAAATTGCAATAACGTGATAAGCTCTACAAGAAAATGGAGCACAAAACGTGCAAATTGGGCACTATTCACTGAACTATCGACAATAACAAATCCTCCAGGAACAGAAGATTTCGACGAACAAGTTGAATTTCTCACAAACATTATAACGGAAGCCGCAAATACCACATAAAAGAAAACAATATATACCAAACGCAAAAAACAAGTACCTTGGTGGGGCTCCGAATGCCAAGAGGCAGTGAAGAATAATAAAGAAGCCCTCAACAACTTCAAAAATAATAAAAGTACAGAGAACCTCATAGAACTGAAACGATCGAAAGCACAATGTAGAAGAACGATATTATTGAGTGAAAAAATTCTTGACAAAAATACGTTTCAACAATCACCACAGACACATCAATAGCAGAAGTGTGGAACAAAATAAAAAGAATAAATGGTAGTAAATCTACTGCTAATTCTGATACGCTAATCCATAATAATAAGCTCATCACGAACATAGAAGAAATATCAAATTGCCTTGCGGATCAGTTCTGTGAGAATTCAAGCAACACACAATACAGCAACGAATTCATTAATTATAAAAATCACCTCGAGAAAAATGACATAGAAATGAACGATCAAAATGACAACAAAATCAACGACCCAATTACTGAGACCAAACTAAAAGTTACTATCAAAGAATTAGGAGAATCTACAAGCCCTAGACTAGACGGTATAACCTACGAACTTATAAAACACCTCTCGGACAAAACACAAAACTACATTCTAACAGTCTACAACAACATCTGAATTCACAACAAGTTCCCGAGTAAATGGAAAGAGGTTATTACTATCCCGCTCCTAAAACCAAATTAACAAAAGACGAATACTACATGTTGTAGACCGATAACGCCTTCCAATTGTCCGAGTAAATTATTACAAAAAATCATTTATAAAAGATTATTATGGTATTTAGAGAAAAACAATATACTCAATAGATATCAAAGCGTTTTTAGAGCCGGTCGATCTACTACAGACCAAATCATTGCCCTGCAATCTGAAATACAAAATGGGTTCCGAAATAAACAATACACCGCAGCGATATTTTTTGATATATCAAAAGCTTACGATACCGTCTGGAGATATTACATTATTAAATCAATAAAAGAACATAATATGAAGGGAAATATGCTATGCTTTATCAAAAAATTTCCGAGTGAACAAAAATTCCAAGTAATATATACCGGACACCTTTTGCAACAAAAACGACAGGAAAACGGCACTCCTCAAGGAGAGGTACTAAGCGTCACGTTATTTTCAATAGCTATGAACAAGATAGCAAAATACATTCCGAAACACATCAATATATTTCTTTTCGCCGATGACATAGCCATCTACTTAAAAATCAAAAATACAAAAACTATCCAACATGAACTACAAAAAGCCACAAATCAACTTCAAAACTGGGCAAAAAGCACTGGGTTACAGCTCTCAGAAGAAAAAACTGAAATGATACTCTCTAGTTAACTAACTAGATCAACGAGGAAACTAACATCAAACTCAGCAACAAAAGTGTTAAATACGCTGAACATATGAAATTCTTGGAAATGATATTAGACACTCGACTTACATGGAAGAACCACCTACTCCACCTAAAACATGAATGCTATTAAAAATGAAACATTATGAAATACCTATGTAACAACAAATGAGGCTCACACAAAAGCATACTACTGCAAATATATAAGGCATACATTCGATCAAAACTGGACTATCGAGCAATCTGTTACCAGATGGCAAAACAAAATGTCTTATGAATAATTGAACCCATACAAAATACAGCAATCAGAATAGCGATAGGAGCATTCAGAACAAGCCCAGCGGTAAGTATGTTATCTGAATCTGGTATAGTTCCCTTAGATATCCGAAGAAACCAACTCCACTCTAACATATGTAACCAAACTATCGAGAAACCCTAATAATCCAACATTTCATCATATATGGAAGATATTCCAGAACCGTATAACATCACAAAGACTCTCCCCACTTCAACAAACAGTGAGCAAAATCCTCATTGACACTTGTATGAAAATACTTGATTTTGACAACGATAATAGTAACAACAATACCCCACCATGGAAAAAAAAGCTACCAAATATTATTGAAGACCACATAAAATACGAAAGATATACTACACCAGTGAGCATCATGAAACAAAAATACCAAGAACTATGCAACCAATACCCTCACGCTCAACGAATATTCACAGATGGATCTAGAACAAATGAAGGGACAGGGTGTGCCATAATAATTGACAACGACATCACAAAAATACATCTCCCAACACGAACTACGGTATATACAGCAGAAACTTACAGCATATTGATAGCCTTAGAAAAAGTAGAAAACCTAAGAGAACAACAAAAAGAATATATTATCATAACAGACGCACTAATAGTGATACAAGAAATAAAAAACATATATAATCCACAACCATAATCAAAAAAATTCAGATATTGGCACAAAAGATCCGTAAATACAATATACTTTCAATAATGTAGGTATAAACGAGGAAGTAGACCAGGCAGCAAAAGAAGCAATCAAAGATGAAGTGACAAATATACCCGTACCAATTCAAGACTTGCTGCAAATAATAAAAACAGAAACAAAAAAACAGTGGGATGACAAATGGGCAAACATATCAGGTAATAAACTCCGCAACATCAAAGCAAATACAGAAAAACGGACAAACCTGGCAAACCGAAAAGAACAGACGATAATAACTAGACTTCGAATAGGGCATACGAACCCAACCCATATACATATAATACACAAAACTAGCCCAGAAATTTGCAGCCTATGCAACACACAAATAACAGTAGAACACATTATAATTCAATGTCCAAAATACACGACCCAAAGGAGAAGACACAATCTGCCAGAAACGCTTAAAGAAGCTCTGGGAAACGACCCTAAAGAACTAACATGCACGATAAAATTTTGCCACGATATAAATTTTCCCCGACTAATATAAGAATGACAATAAAATATTTTTATTTTTATTTTTTTTTTATTAATTGATAATTTTATTTACAACTGGCCTTCAAGGGCCAACAAGCAAATGAGATGTAATTTATGAGTCATGTGTGAGGATAGGGCCCAGTGGTGCTACCTCTTACAATATTTAACGTATATACATGTCATTGTTTATATAGTTTGAGTTTGATTATTTACATTTTTCAATTCTGATGGTTTCGTTCTCTTCAGGCGTCTAATGTTGCATTCGTTGCGATACAGCTCGGTAGCCAGTTCGTTTGGATGGTGTAGCAGTCTTTTAGCATGTGTCAGAGAATATTCGCGTATGTGGTCTCGCACGTATTTTATATTGAGATCTTTATGGAGGGTATGATTGTTTACATACCACGGTGCATTCGTTATCATGCGTAGTATTTTGTTTTGTGTTCTTTGTATCAAATTTATGTTGGATTTTTTAGCACATCCCCATAATTGGATGCCATATGTCCAAATTGGTATAATAATGGCTTTGTACAATAGTAGTTTGTTTTCTAGTGTTAGTTGTGAATTTCTCCCCAGGAGCCAATACAGTTTTTTAATTTTGATGTTTATTTGTTTCTTTTTGGCTTCTAGGTGTTTCCTCCAGATTAATCTTTTGTCAAGGTGCATGCCTAGGTATTTTACACTTTCTTTTGTCTCCAAAATTTTGCCATTGATGTTTACTTGTGGACATGTAATTTTTCTCGTTGTAAAGTTTATGTGCGTGGACTTTTCCTCATTGATTTTAATTCTCCATTTTTTTGCCCACTTTTGCATTTCGTCTAAGGCGTTTTGAAGTGCAACTGACGATTCATTCGGGTCACTGTGTGAAGCAAGATACGCTGTGTCGTCGGCATAGGTGGCGATCAGGATGTTTTCAGGACAGGGCATATCTGCTGTGTATAGCTGATATAGTGTTGGGCCAAGGACGCTGCCCTGTGGTACCCCTGCTTCAATTGGATATATTTTTGAGACAGCGCCATCGTTGCTTATTTGAAAGAATCTCTCATCTAGATATGATTTAAGGATCTGTGTGTATTGTGCAGGTAGTTTGGATTTTATTTTATATATTAAGCCTGTATGCCAAACTTTATCAAAGGCTTGGCTTATATCCAGAAAGGCGGCTGAGCAGACTTCTTGTTTTTCTAAACTGTTTTCTATTTCTTCTACCACGCGGTGTATTTGTTGGATAGTAGAATGATGTTGCCGGAAGCCAAATTGGTGGTCGGGGATTAGGTTTTCATTCTCGATTATTATTTGCATTCTTTTTAATAATAGTTTTTCAAATATTTTGGATAATTGGGGGAGTAAGGATATTGGTCTGTAAGAGGTGATTTGATAAGCTGGTTTTCCTGGTTTATGAATGAGGATTATTTTTGCAAATTTCCATTGTATTGGGAAGTATGTTATTCTGAGTATAGCATTGAATATATTTGTTATCGCAACTAGAGGTTTTTTAGGTAATTCTTTCAGGATGTTGGCGTTGATTAGATCATAGCCTGGAGTTTTTTTGTTGCTTAGGTGTTTGATTTCATTTTTGACTTCAGCAGGTGTGATGTGTTTAATTAATTGTGGTTGTTGGGATGATGGTGGGCTGATTGCAAAATCTCCAATTTGTTTTTCTTCATCATCTGATATTATTTGTGGATTTGGTTTAAATATTTTTGAAAAGTGCTCAGCAAATATTTTAGCCTTCTCTTCATCTTCTCTGGCCCATGTTCCGTTTTCTTTTTTTATTGGTGGTATGAATTTTGTAGGTCTTTTTAGTTTTTTTGTTGCCTTCCATAGCGAGTAGTCATTTTCTGGTTTTGGAGACAAATTGATCAGATATTGTTGTATTTCGTTGTTTTTTATTTCTGATGTTAATTTCTTTATTTCTTTACACAAACGATTCAACTCATGTTTGTCATTTGGGTGCCTTGTTTGTTGCCATTTGCGTCTCATTTTTCTTTTTTTTTCGATTTTTTCTCTGATTTTTATTGGGTAGTTGCAGATATTCTCGTGTGTGGTTTCGACTGTTGGAGTCGAGGACCAGCAAGCTTCTTGTATCAATCTTGTGATGTTTTCAACAGCACTGTCAATTTCTTCAGGTGTTTTTAGTGATATTTTCAAATATGTATTTTCTTGTAGGTGTGATCTGAACTTGTCCCAGTTGGTTTTCTTGTTATATAGTGCTGGAAATTTTTCTTTTATTTTTGCTGCAACATTTACCGTTAATATTACGGGAGAATGATCGGATGACAGGTCGTAGTTGGATTCGATAGTAGATTGATTGAGGTTTAGGCCTTTTGTTACAAAGAAATCCAATAGGTCTGGGAGTTTGTTTGGATCAGAAGGCCAATAGATGGGTTTACCGGTGCTAATGTGCTTAAATCCTTGTGTGGATATTGCACTTAGTAGTTCACGTCCTTTTGGGTTTATTATTCTTGAACCCCACTGGGGGTGTTTTGAGTTATAATCTCCGCCTGCGATGAATTTTCCGCCTAGTTTTAGAAATACGTCTTCGAATTGCTCTTTTTTAAGTGCATGCTTTGGTGGGCAGTAAATAGCTGATAGAGTAATGGCTCCTAGTTTGTCTTTGATTTTAATTGATGTGGCTTGGATATGACTTTTTTCGTATTTTTCAAGTTCGTGATGTATGATTTTTTTCATTTATTATGATAGCGGTTCCACCGTGAGCGGTTCCGTCCGGGTGGTTCGTGAAGTACGTTTTGTGTTTAGGTATGTTAAAATAATTTTTTTCCGTGAAGTGAGTTTCAGATATGAGGATAATATCTAACTTCTGCACTTTGATGAATGTTTCAATTTCTTGGCGACGCTGCGCCAAGCCGTTAGCGTTCCATAAGGCTATGCGAATTGTGTTAGCTGTGAATTTTATTGATGAATGTCGTGAGTAGATTGATTATAGTTGCGTTTTGTTGCATAAGTTGGCTGAACATCGATTCAAATTTGTTTAGAAAGCTCATCAGTGTTATTTCGTCTGGTGTTTGATCGTTTTTGTTTCGAGTATTTTTAACTATGTTTGCATAGCTTGTTCTATTGGTTGCTCCTTGTTGATTATTGCTATGAGTAATAATGTCATATGATTGTAGTTGTTCGTTATTATAAGCGTGTCCGTTTGTCATTTGTTTAGATTTGTTTTGATATGTGTTTGTATTTCTAGATTTTTGTAGCTCCCTATATACTGTACATCCTTTATAGCTGGCGGGATGTGGTCCTTGACAAAGAGCACATGTTGGTGGAGTGTCTAGACTCTTTTTGCATTCTTGTGTGGGGTGATTCATTCCACATTTCACGCAGTAAAAAGGTTTTTTGCAGTATGCTTTGGTATGGCCATATTCCTGGCAGCGCATGCATTGCGGAATATCTTTCTTTTTTCTTGGTGGTTCTACATTGATTTTGGTGTTTAAGATTTGTTTCAGGTCGTAGATTTTTTTATTGTTCTTGTTTGGCTCTTGATCCACGAAAAACAACGATAGAGGTTCTTTGGTGTGCCAGCTTTTAATATTAGTGATGTTTCTAATTATGAACCCTTCATGTTCAAGGGCTTCTTTTATTTCATCTACCGGTGTTGTGTGGTGTAGGTTTTTGATTACCGCTCGGTATGCTCGCTCTTGTTTGGACTGGTATGTGTAATATGATATTTGGTTATTATTGAGCATTCGTATTAGTGTTCTGTATGATTCCGGATTTATTGTATTGATCTTCACTTCATTTTTTGCTACTGTTTTGCAGTAGTATTCTTCTGATTTCAGTACTGTTTTTATACTTTCTAGCATAAGGCTATAGTTTGTGACATCCTGTATGAATACTGGAGGAGGTTTTGGTTCAGTTTGTGAGGCTGTATTATTGTCGTCAGTTGTCTCGTTGCTAAGTACGTTATATCTATTTTCACTGTTGAAAATTGTTTCATTTACCTTATTACGGTTGTTAATATTTCTTTTCTTGTTGAAATTTTCTTGAGTATTTATTGGGTCATTTTCTCTTTGTCTTTTAGTATATGTTTTGGGACGTATTACTTGCCAGTTTTGTGATAATTCGTGATTAGAGTTGGAGAATTGAATGTCTTCCATACTTACTGACGTAGGAGTTTCTGGTGTGTTTGGTATCAATATAGTATTTGTGGAAGTTCCCGGAATACTACAGATGGGTGTTGACTGAACTGCTACTGTTATCGGAGTGAAGTATGTTGGTGTGGATGTTGTTGCTGTTGACACTGTAATCGTACTTGTTGTTACATTAGTACCGCCACTGGTCTGTTGCATGTTGTTCGTTTTGTAGTTGTGTATATTGAAGGCTTTTTTTTTTATACTATGTTTGGCAACACTGATTTGCAGTCGCGCAAAAGCTGGTAGTTGCGCGCCTAAGTGTTGAACACGTTTAACCTTGGGACTATTTACTCAGTATTCAATGATTTTTAAAAGAATTATTTTTGTATGTATCACAAACACTGGCTTTAGTCTTTGAAGTTTATGCACTTATAAAGTTTTTTTTCACGATTTAAGATATTTTCACTACACTTTTGATTCGTAATTTTGAATTTTTTGATGAGCGTAGAAAACTTGACACTTTATCGTTCTACAATAAAATATAATGAAATAAATATTTAACTGAACAAGACTGTACCGGATACTAATAACCATTGATGTTGATGTATCCTGAAAAACTCAAATAGGAAAAAAAAAACTCAGAAGACATTCAGTGGAATTGAAGTCTCGATCAAATTCAAAAATCTTCTATTTCGATTGATTTCCTACAAAAGAAGATCTTTCCAAAGTTTGACATGTCCTTATCATTTTCAGGTCATGAGGTTCTGATATGAAAGGTATGCTCAAGTACCTTGCAATCTGAATTAATCAATTCTGTGGCGTTACGAAGTATGCCGGGTCAGCTATAAATCATAATATATATTTCAAGTTACATTTAGCATTGCATCAAATCGTTATCACTGCAGTAACTCCCTGCTAATCTACAAATCTACAGGTCCTAAATTTCAATGCTGCGGCACCGAAATGACCCAGCGCCGTTATGGCTCGGCTCCGAAATGGCCAGCACCCTAGTGTCTGCATCGAAGTGATCGCGACTGGCTGCGTCGAGATGTCGTAGACCGAGAAATGATGTAGGTAGTTCTATAAATGCTGATGACATGAGCTGATCACGTCAAATCAGACCATATAGATGCGTTATTGAAACGGAAGATCTTTCTATTTTCATGCATTTCCACTATCATAGTTACTTTCTGCCTCAAATTTTGTAACTCAAGGTTCAAACAAAGCCAGAGTTAGTAAAAATTTCAATTTAGCGATGTCATAACTAGTCGAATAACAGAGATTTCTGCAAATATCCTACCACCCAGATATATCAAATTTCCAACCACACTAGTCGAAATCAAACTTATAAAAAAAGTACGTTGATTTTCAAATATAGTTAGAGGTGGAAACTCGGATAAATTGTACATTTAACGTCTAATTCATGTTCAACAGTTAGCTCTGCCGTTAATTTTACAGAAATTAACAAGGTTGCTAAAATACTACTTATAGAATACAAAATATTGGTTCATGGTTGAGGAGGCTCTTCAATTTATAAATTCCAGCGATGTTGACAATCACCCATTATATTAACAATAATATCATATGATTGGACTGAATGATTCATTATTCAATTTATGGAACTGAATTTTGAACATCCATTATTTCTCATTTATGAATCACACAAGCTTACGATTGACACAAATTTACGTTTAACATAATACACAACGTCTCGGTAACTTAGATCTGTTCCCATCATCAGGTAAACTGATTCACTTGAATATTCCTAAGTATACGAGCTGTATATCTAGTGAAATGAAGGTACACAAGTGATATTAGTAATGCGTGCGTATTGGGTGGATGGTCAAGTGTGACAAGTACTCCTGGCACATAGGTTAGTCAAGGAGAGTAAGACGGGCTCTGGATCTCCAGGAATTTTTTGATCATATCAATTCTTTTAGAACCAGCATCAAGCTTACAATAGAAAAAGAAATTTAGAAACGATAGAGTGGAGAGTCCCTGCAAGACGGAAGAAGGTTATGAAATAGAGCAAGAGAGAATTTGCAACACGTTGAAAAAAATTATTATCCGGACCAAGGAATAGATTACAACAACACTGAAAGCAGTATTTCGACATCTGCGCCACCACCAACAACCGGATTCGTGAGAGGAGTCCACCAGTTTGATTGCAAATGTGGGTAATCATATGACGGAGAGTCCAAACGACCTATAGAAACCAGGATGGAAGAGCATGGACGTTATACACAGAGAGGAGAAATTTCGAGATCAGGCGTTGCAGACCACGCATGAGAATATAATCACAGAGTTCGTTGGGATCAGGCGGAAGTAAAAGCTGAAAAAATCGCACCTTCAAGAGGAGATTCGCAGAGACTGCCCACATCATATATAACAGTGAAACAATGTTCAGCCAAGTCATCAACGAAGGAATTCATAATTCAAGATCCATCTTCCAAGATAAAAGTTCTAGATCCACTACCAATCACTGAATTATATCCAAAGCACCGCTTTACTGCACTTCACTCATCTATCGTACTTCGTCAAATTTGATCACCTCAATTACTTTTGATATAAAGATCGTAGATTTGAGAATATTCGGTATTATCAGTTCACCTGGTGACGGCAACAGATCTCAGTTACCGAAACGTTGTGTATTTTGTTGAGCGTAAATTTGTACGATTCGTGCATAAAAGATACTGGAAGTCCAAAATTTTGTTTTATCAGTCAACAAGGAATCTTTTTTATTGAACAAGCTGTACGTACAATCTTTTTCCAGTGATTAATTTAATGGTTTTGACAGGGCAGAAAGCATCAATTTGGAATATGTCTAAGATCTCAAATATTGCACCTTGAAGATTCCAATTGTTCTGTCGCTGACACCAGTTTCATTTGACATATCTTACTGATGTGAATGAAGAATGCAAGTCTCGGCTACGTTTTGTTATCTACGTGATTGGCCAATGTCACTATTATTTTTGCATATATCATACCAAAATATTCTGAATAAAATCTGCGACACATGGTACATTTTGAGTATTAGAGAGTTTGTTTCTGGATCATAATGCAGGCAATAGTTTTTTTAGCTTCAGTTAGCCACGTGATCGCAAAAATTATTGAAGAGGAGTAAATATTTTGCAAGGCAGAAACTTACACTGAGCAATATCGTTCAGCTCTCTTGATTTCTTTGCGTGTGGACCAGTGTAGACGATCTTTTGAGCGCTGTTTTTCAACTTTATAAAAGTGACCTGCTGAATTGGAGTTTTTTCTGTGCTCAACTGATTTTGGGTCTGCTTTACTAATGTGAACCAGTATTTTTTTGTTTGTGTGTAACTACACGATCTCGTAATTTTGTTAGCTTTGTTTTGCGAAATTGGCAACTTTATTGTCGTGGCTGACCTCACAACTCTTAGCAATTCCGTAAAGAGAATTACAAGTGGAAAATCGGAAAAAAACATCCCACAAATATTTTTACCGGTTAGTGAAAAATATTTCCGAGCTTTTTCCTTGTTAGACCTGAATCTATTCCAATTTTTACGATATTTTTTTATGAGTGAGGTGGTTGATAATGCAGGGAAATTATTACTTCATCAAGGCTCCCCCTCTAATAGATAATATCAGGGCATAAAAGAAACATATATCCTCTTTCCATGGGTTTAATCGTATGTAATAGCAGTTCCCTATAGTCCGTGAGTCAGCACATAAATTTTTCGTTGATTACCGCTCACTTGAAACTTTGTGAGTGGCTTCATTGTGATGAGTCCGACAGCTTTTTCATTTGGCAAAATTCTAGATTTGGGGCGTTTTTCAGCAATCAATTAATAATATTTCACCGTTTTATTGACCTTTACACTAGTTAAAGATTTTTTAATAATAGAATGAGGAAAAAACATTGTCTGATATGAATATTGGGGCTAGCGGTGAGTCCGACAAGCCGCACTTCTCATGAGTACAAACATACTTCCCATAAGTACTAACATACTTATGACAAGTGCGGCTTATTGGACTCACCCCTAGCCTCAATATTTATGTCGGACAATATTTTTTTTCCTATTTTGTAATCCAAAAATCTTTCTATCAGTGTAAAGCTCAATGAGACCGTAATATTCTTCAATAATTCAGTTGAAAAACGCTCCTGAATCTAATATTTTGCCAAATGAACAAGTTGTCGAACTCATCACAATGAAGCCACTCACAAAGTTCCAAGTGAGCGGTAATCAACCAAAAAATTTATCTCATCATAGGTCTCACAGGCTATTCTGCAATATATATTCATCATGCTGCGTGCCTGTTTAATTTTGTATTTCTATTTGTATTTCGAAACGTTATGTATGTAATTTGCTTACACGAACGTTGGCAATAATATGTGAATAAGATAATGGTATGAGGAATCCTCTTGCACTAGTGAGACATGAACCTAGAGTTTTGTTACTTTCGAGCTGGAATATGTCAGGTAACAAATTCAAAAGTCTAGCTCAAAGCGTCACTCCGAATGAAAGTAGTTCCGTGTTGACCAGTGAGGTTACTACTCAAATATTGCTTTCTTTCCTCTTTGAATCCAATGATCGTTGCGGATATTTCTTTCTGAATTCACAATTTATTTTCAAGTATATCTTCTTATACCTATTGTGGAATCAGTTAGATTATTCTTTCAAGGCTTTGAATGTGCTCCTGCATCAAAATCTCATTACTTTATCACCTATCTGACAGTGCTCCATCTCAAAATGATAAGGGATAAGAGAATGACATTCAAAAATTGCAGTTTCTCCTGAATTACTAATCAATGTACCGTCTCCTGGCTGTATAAATGATTTTCAGTTGGCCGATTTGATTTCGAGACACGTTGAAATATCCCGCTTTGAAGAGCTTGCATCTTCTGTTCTAGCACTCTCTACATCGCATTTAGCTTGAGGATTTCTTGGAGAATATTTTTGAAATAGTAGGAGCGGAAATTAAAGTTCTTCTTGTCAGGAATAATTGAATCGTGGACAAAATATTAAAGTATGAATATAGGGAGCTATGCTTTTATTATTGTAGAGTAATACAATGAGTGAGTATCTGTTTATTTGCAGAGACGTACATCAATTTTGAGATTTTTAAGAAACATAATGTTGGCAGATACCAAACTGAAGTTTTCCAATTTGCAGGAACGGGAAGAGATCAAGCTATTCATTCACATCAAATGTGATTAGCTGAAAAATGATGATATGACTCAGGTACCTTAACAAAAGGAGAACTGGGCATTCCAATGTTTTTAGATGGAATAGAATCAATTTTATAGTTTCTATTTTATCATACATGAAATTTCTGGCAATTTCAGCGTGATTGTGGATTGAGACTTCTGTCGCGAATGCTTGATCACTGGATTTGCCTATTGTATGGTAAAATGCTTTGCACTTTCGATTAACACACCGCCACTTCACCTCGCCGGATTTAATTTTAGATTTAATTCATCGAACTCATGTTGCTCTTCATTCAATAGTGTTTTAGGACGTTGCCTAGTTATCTCGCAAATTGACATCTTTGATATTATTCATTGAGCTGTTAGATTGATTATAGATATAGATACTAAGGAAAACATTGTAATTTATATTTTTCTCAAGTGTTAAGCTGATGATAGTGGTGGGTGCTAACACTTGTTCAAGATGTGCCAAGTTATTCATAAGGATCACCACCAACCCTCGATTGATGTCCTATTGGGGGACTAAATGTGCCGAGTTGAGGCTTGCCCGATTGGATCCGTATCACGTACATATGGTAAATTAGATGGTAGACCTTTCGATGATGGATGAACCATGATCGGTATATGAATTCATATTCCCTGAGCGATCGCTTCGAATTTTATTGATTTTCACACAGTGCTTTTAAAAATACAGTTGAATTCTTCTCCCACAATGTCATAATGAAATTATTCTTGCTCAGATTTCCAGTATTTAGATAACAAGATGCCATGGATATTATAATTATTACATTACCTACAGTATTTTCACAAGCATTGTGTTCCTCTCATAATGCAGACTCAGACTGATAGCAGCGACTTGATCAACATCCGTCTCCTACAAACTGAGCCGACAGAATCTCTTCTTCAACCTTTTGGCGAGGGTATGAATCTATTGTATGCATATTTCTAGAATATTTTGATGACATTTATCTAAATTGAGTGATCTGAGTTGCTCTTCGACGTAGAAGAGTGAAGTGCACTAACCAATGACTCAATGGCGCTACCACTGGGAAAGCTTTGTTCATGGATGAGTCCAGATCTCATATCCATGATGATAGCCGACATCAGAGAGTATGTAAAAGTGCAGAGCATTGGTCACTGGCACAATATATCCAGTTTCTTCTTCCAAAATAGGCTGAAGGGTACTTAGACAACAGTAGGTCCTGGTACATTATGGTTCAAATTGTGTGCTTATATCTATGCAAGAATCTGGATTTATAATATACTTAATATTATATTTTGTTCAATTTGTTGATGTGATCGAGGTATTTTATGATATTTTCTTGCATTATAGGATTATTTGAAAGAGCGGTTCTGATATTTTGTGGTATATTATGTGTAACTCTCTGTTAAGTTAATATATTGCGAGTAATCATGATGTGATTTACTGTTAGCTGTTCATTACACGTTTCATGAATGGGTGTGGGTGTCTTTTGAAAGATGTGGATATGTGTGAGCGTTGTGTGACCTATACAGAGTCATGTAAAAACGGTTCATTGTTTGTTTGCATTTTTTGCCATACAGTACTATTGTGTCTCATCTTTCATGGTTCCGAATTTATTGTTAGTCATATGGTCTCATATCATTTTCCACTCTTGCTGCGTTCTTGATTTGATGAAGGATTTCAGATCGTTGGAGGTATCAAGACGTTGATTATGGTGTCCTTCATGGTAGCGTTCTTGACGGCTGTGTCTGCTCCCTTGTCTCCTTTCATGCTCTGGTGTGATCTTATAAGCTGTATTTCTATGTGAGTGTTGGTGACTGAATGAATATTGTAACAATTGAAACTGGGTTGCGGAGCTGAATAAACTAATTTCAAACTCACCGCAAACTATAACTTTAAAACATCCTAGCTCAGTATCAATCAAAAGAGCTCAAAATGATCCCTGGGCCGGACTTGTGAATCTAATTTGAAAGAAAAAAAGAATTGTTAAAACAAATATACTGGACGCTACGTAAACTAACTTAGAATGAAGCAATAAATAATGACACCATGCAGTTGTTAGTTTTTTCCGTCCTCAGGTACACAACTGCGAGAGTATCTGTGAGAAAAAAAGATAGTAGGAGGGACGGGTAGAAATCAAGGATGATAATATCTATCGGCGTAGAACATGGAATATAACAATATCTCAAACAACGATATTTACACACCAGCTGAGAAAAAAGACTAAATAAAATCACTCTCTGGAAATTAAAGTAGTAGGTATTTATTTTCTTGACAAAATTAATGATAATCAAGTCGACCAAAGTAGTAGATATCTAATAAAATCGAATCAAAATTGAATGAAGAGAGTACCAAAAGTGAAATAATAGAAGAAAATGTGAAACAAAATGTCGGCGATTTGCGTCCCCAACGCAGACTTCAACAAGTCTTAACTAAATTATTCTGAACAAGACGCTCATAAACCTACTCTTCAAAAACAACAAAGGAGATGAAAAGCAGGCCCGAGATCGATTGACCTGGTTCACAACATCAGAATGTAGCATTTATAACGTAGTAACAAAAGCAAAAAAGAGAAAAGCAACCATGAATGCCTACCGCAGCAAAAACTTACTCAAATAATTAACAACAATCGTGGTGAAGCCACAAGGTGCCTCATTAGGCGAATAGCGTCGAAAAAAAAACTCAATAAATCACTTAGCTGATGACGTCGCTGGAAATTCTGGTTGACTCGTCTGCCTGGCATCTGGATCTTAACCTTCAGGTCTAATTTTACTGGATTCCAGGTGGTCATCAAATCCAGGCTGAGAGTCAGGTACTTCCACAGCATTGTGCCTTGGTCTGGACGACATTATATCGCATATGGTAAGCGAAATCGGATGAAAGGACTACTCACAATTTTTACCAATCCCCAATACGTGAGCTGCTCCACCGAATAAACCCAATGGCTGAACTGCCTCGAAATATTCGACCAAAGCACAGGCTTTTCCCTAAAAGAATTCCCAAACTTGGGCTTACATAGGCAACAAAAAACTTTGGGAAGAACCCACAAAATTGTATTGGCAAAATAAAGCAAAAAATATAACATCTGTCCTATACGAGAACTGAAGGCTAACTACAGTTACAGAAAAGGAACGGAGTCAAAGAATTTAAATATGAATGAAACTATTAAATTTGAAACTAAAAATATCTTTCACCAAAAGTTAGTACATAAAGTTAACCAAATTAAGCCCCGTAACGATACCTCGATGATTGCGGGGTTGTTATCTTTGGCGTCGCGATCAAAACTGCTGACGGTGTGGTCGGACGCCAATACGGTCAGTGAGGCAGTTCCTAGGGCAGATGGCTGGATAGCTCAAAAGGGAAGGTTCAGTGTTTCCAAAATAATCATTAGAAGGCAGATATCACAATGAGACTTATTCTCGCACAGAAATTATGACAGTGAACAAAGAACATATATTTTGCAGGAACTTGCACATATATAGCTTATCTGACGGTGACGGCGACAATGCGGTGACTGTCCAAGACAATCAACATTCGCGGAATCGCGAAGCGACTTCCCACAAGGTAGATCAACTTCACAACTCGTTCTTTGCTGATGGAATCAAACTTGTTCTCCAGCAATAATTCTATGTTAAGTTGCTCTAATACTGTGAAGTCAACCAAGACTTCGTCAGCGGTGATTCTATGTTGAATTACTCAAACATTGTGCAATCAGCAAAGATTTCTCTAGCAGTGATTCTACGGTAAGACAATCTAACACTGTGAAGTCAATAACGCTCTTCTCCAGCGATGATTCTACGTAAAATTGATCCAACGTTCGTGAAGCAGACGGCGAGAATTAAACTGAATGACTCTAAGTTGTACTTTGCGAAAATATCTCAAGTTCAAGAATAGTAAAAATATTTTAAGTGCAAA